>OX243878.1:12605000-13855000 GCA_945859645.1 Amphipoea oculea
TACTAGTCAACCAAAGCTGGTGAAGAGATAAGATGGCAGATGAAAATAAATAACAAAAGAACTCTTTGATTTCGTAGTATAAACAGCTGAACCTTTAAAGACATCATCATTATGTAATTATTCAAATATGCAAAATCAGCCCATAATGTTCCTACCGTTGGGACACAGGCCTCGTCTCTGTGAGAGGGAGTGGACCATAATCCACCATGCAGGCCCAGTGCGGCATGTCCTCGAATTTTTGGTTCTAGGACATACCAGTTTCCTTATGATGTTTTCCTTCACCGTTTAGAGTAATGGTGATGAAATAATTTACACAAAGTGCCTGCTTACGTCCAAATCCACAGTGGGCCACCACTGCTCAAAAATACATGAAATATGGATTTATCACAATACCATTCATAACTCGTTATTTGAATACTTAAACCTCTTGTAATATCTACTGTATTCAGTTTCAATTATTATTCATCCTCATTCATTAAACAACTGTGTTCAACCTGAAAATGTTTATGTTTGAATTGTCTTCTTCTGACTGTTATGTTTTAGTTCTGTCATTACAACTACTGTTTATATTAACAGGATTACCTATAAGCATCATAATTAGTATAATCACCAATACTACTATTAAAAGAGTTGGCACTAGGCAATAGTACAGATGCCAGCACATCAACCTACTGCAATCTCTCAAATTTCTTTAATAAATTTTCAACTTTATCCCTAAATCATAAGGTTCAAAGTTGATTGGGAAAATGTGACAGTTTCGGGTAGGTTGATGGGCTGGCGTCTGTACATGTACAATACACCTACATTCTACCAGTTATGTTTAAATTCCATGTGATAGGGAGCGAGCCCCCATCAAATGTGTACAAACCAAGACTCCAGGCTTCTGTTAAGAAATAATAATAATTTTAAGTAGCAAAATTATTAGTAGATCTTATTAAAACATACAACCAAAGATGTCGACATAGCTTACAGAATAAGCAAGCTGAAGCCTTAATGGGTCGGCCATATTACCTATAGAACTGATAACCGTTGGGGTAGACGTGTTGTGGAGTGGAGACTGTTAATCGGCAAACGTAAGGTACGCCTTCAGGGTAGCCCTGCAGTGTGGCTGGTAGCAGCTGGGTGAATGTTGCCGTGAATCAAGCTGAACGGCGTGCAATTAGAGAGGGCTATGTCCAGCAGTGGACTGGTGTAGGCTGAAAATGGTGATGAATAAAAACAATGTGTTTAGTACCTAGTAACAACAAGATGTAGGTAACTGTAGAATAGGATCACAGTTCAAATGAATAAAACATAAATTGTTACATAACCTGTTTATCCTTTGATAAGTCAGCTTGGTGAGTTCTGATAACAAATGAATCAGTCAAGTGTTCAGACACAAATACATACAAAATCACAGGCTGAACTTAGCAAACCATTGAGCAATTTTAACCAAAAAAAAAAACAAGAATAACTTAACTCCAATCTATTGTACTGTTAACCTAGATTTTATGCTATTTAATTTCCAGTGTTTGTAATCGAGAATGTTATAAATGTAATTATAACGAATTTCATGCTTAATTGGGCATGAAATAGGGTGTTTTGACTTTATAGTATAAATAGGGTGTTTTTATCTAGACATAAAATGTGTCGGAGTACTTTGACCTAACTACAAGAGATTATAATTATTTAATTTAGATATTGACTGCTTGTTTTGGATGCAGCTGACTACATGGCACGATATAATATATTTAAGACGACCTACTGACATATTTAACTTGTATGTGTGGTCCAAACTGTAAATATAAGTTGGTTATTAATAAATAAATATACTACTGATACTATAATACAAATTATTTACTCAACAGAAACTTAATAATACTTACTGATTTTCAGCCATATTTTGCTAATTGTTTTAAAAATTGACTGCACTTAAGTATGGAAAGATAAATGTATTTTTCAAAAAATACCATAACATCACACCTGTATTCCCCGAAGGGTTAGGTAGACGTGTGTAGTACCCACACATTTCGTCAACTATGTTAAGTCCCATGTAATAGGGGGCACGCCCATTTGGCAATGGGCGTGCCCCCTATGGCAGAATGGAGTCTGGATTTGTGCCTGGTAGATGGCTCTACCAGGCACAAATCCAGACTCCATTCTGCCGGGGTTGCGGGATTGTCCGAAAGGGTTCCCGCTACCCCGGAACATAAAGGGCTAAGGAAGGTACACGGATGGGTTTTAGTCGGTAAGAGTCTGACACTCCCTTCCGCTCCACCCAGAGCGGGAGGTGTCATTTGGTAATTTCCCATCCACAAAAAAAATGTTGCAAATTTTCGATGGATAAACCCAATTACACTGCCCGACCCGGGAATCCAACCCATGACAACCAATCAATGACGCAGTGAGAATTTTTTATTAAAACCTTTACTTACTTAATTTTACACAACTGTTTATTCAGGCACCACATAATGTAGTAGTTATTAATTCAGTTAGTTACAATTTCAACTGGTCCATAATCTAACTGCCAAAACACATATCAGTTAATTATCAGCTGCTAAGTAACTTACTGTTCAAACATTTTCATTGTTTCTATTGACCTTGATTTTAAATTATGTGTTCGTATTTCATGCAGGTCATACAGTAAATACACTTTTAATGCTGATTGGATTTACTATGTACAGACGCCAGCACATCAAGCTACTACAATCTGTCAAATTTCTTCAATAGATTTTCATCTTTATCGCTAAGGTTCAAAGTTAATTGGGAAAATTTGACAGTTTCGGGTAGCTTGGTGTGCTAGCGTCTGCACATTGTGTGATATCAGTTACGAAAGATATTGAATTCGCATCTTCATAAACTAATAGGACAAATTTCTTTTTAGCGAGAATATGACTGTTGATTTACATAGGCTGGGAACACACCCCTCGATACTCCATAAAAATTGCCTACTACTAGACTACCAGCGTGTCCGCACGCGGCACGCGTTGTGTTGTGGTTAATTATTGTCTGGGCTGAGCTTAAGCCTATCATGGCACGGCACTGCTGCCAAGGCTACTGCTGCGTTGCGGTGGACAATAATTATAATTTTGCGGGGTGTGAATGTTGCATCTTTACGTCGTATTCTTTGCAGGATTATCCTGCCCTGTCCTTGGGCCGTATTCTTAGCGTGTCGATAGCAATCTAAATGTACTCGGCCCAGAATTCGGCTACTTGTTTGGCACCAACACTAGCGTCTATCAGTTCCTGTAACGTGCAGCTGACAGGACACGATATTAAGTGTCCCATCGTTTGTGGAACAGCACCACATTTACACTCCAAGGCGGAGTCGTCTATAAATCTCCACCTGAACAGGCTTTTCTTGATTCGGCCAACCTGGGTCCGGAGTCTGTTTAAAGACCTCCAGGTTACCCAAGGTAACTCATGTGGGCCGTATTAAGTAGTATTATTGCCATCATGATTCCAGTTTGAAAAAGGGATGGTGCTGTCGGTCATGCATAGCTCCCTCTCTCTCGCACTGGAATCATAATAGCATTACAAATTACAAAGTCATAAAACGGCACCTGACCCTAATTTATTTGGGGTCGGTGTAACATGTCTTCTTCCACATCTGTATCAGTCGTCGCCTTTGTGGATTCACCAGACATAATGCAACAAACTGCTTTACCTTGCAGATCAATCACGCGATCATACTACAGGGGCGCGGCAGGCGCACTGCTAGTGTACGACATAACCCGACGGGACACATTCAACCACCTGACCACTTGGCTTGAAGACGCACGTCAGCACTCCAACTCCAACATGGTCATCATGTTGATCGGTAACAAGAGGTGAGACAGGTTAATTTATCTTGTGAGTTTCTTGGTCAGTCAGCTTCAGAGGATTGGTGTGATGTGCCTTATGACGTCCCGTGCTATACTCAGACAATGTCATATCCATACTAATATTATAAATTCGAAAGTAACTCAGTCTGTCTGTCTGTATGTTACCTTTTCACGCCTAAACCACTGAACCGATTTAGATGAAATTTGGTACAGAGATAGTTTGAGTCCCGGGGGAGGACATAGGATAGATTTTATCCCGATATTGCCACGGGATCGACATTTACGCGGGTGAAACCGCGGGGCGCAGCTAGTCACTTATATGTAATAAATTATTGAAGATTCCAGTTTGAGTACCTAACCAACTGATGCATGTTCTCATGAAGTTTTAAAGTAGGTATAGTCTAAGGTCCTGTCAAACCTGCTGCCGCGTCCAATACGCTTAAAATGTCGTTTTCGTAGAGGTTCAGAACATAGTTTGATCAACAAGGGCTTGAAATTTATTCTAACACACAACAACCTTGTTTTCGCCTTCAGAACAACAAAAAAATACGAGTATAATATTGAAGTTACCTGAAATCTAAATATACACAAAAGATGATTGTGTGAACAAAGTGTATTGTGTTCGCGTTCCCGTTATCTTTTGTGACTAAGCTGATGTACTCGTTACATAAGTTAGGCCGTTACATGAACGGATTCGCGATTTATCCCATCGGAAAACGCATTTTATTGTTCTCTGAAGTGGCCATTATACTTTGGTCGCCCTTAATTTGGTAGTAACGCTTTCTATAATGTCACAAGAAAAGGGCAAACATTTCATTTCTCTTGTAACATTAAAGTGTTCGCACTTGACTACAATGGTGTGCTAATGTTTTCTTAAAAATATAATTTATAAAAAAATGTCCATGGAGTTTCTTGCCCGTTCTTCTCCATAGGTACCTACGCTTTGGAATGGGCAACTAGCTTCATTTTTTCTGACTGACCGACTTCTTGACAGTTCAAAAGTGCTTGTGAATGGTTTAATTGAAGTAAATGCTTTGAGTTTGAGTTTGTGCACTACTGTCCCTGCATTAGTAAAACCTTTTTTTCTCTATCTTTATTTGGGTTACCTTTACAAAATATGCCGACTGATAGCGGACAGAAAACTAGTTAAGATATTATTTCCCAGTCAAAATGCTTACCAATCCGATTTTTTACTTAACCTCCGGGCGCTGAGCCGTGCCTCCAGCGCCCAGCTCATAAATCGACAAATACCTATGACGAATAGGGTCGTGCAATGAAATAAAAAACAAAAAGCGAACATAGGTTCTCAGTCGTATAGATACGAGTCAGGCGGCACAGACACGAAAACATTTGTCGTATTAATCCGACTGGGGCGGTCAATAGGCTAAGTTTAACCCAACATCTGTTTTTATTTATCTTGAAGTTACAAAGCCAAGCCCAACATATACATGCCAGTATAACATTCCATACAACCCTAAACTTCCAGTGACTTGGAATCCCGACGTGAAGTTAAGAAGGAGGAAGGTGAGGCCTTCGCCCGTGAACACGGCCTAGTCTTCATGGAGACCTCAGCCAAGACTGCGGCCAACGTTGAAGAGGCGTTCATCAATACTGCCAAAGAAATCTACGAGAAAATACAGGAAGGAGTATTCGATATCAACAACGAGGTGAGTTGTGCGAGCTTATCTGCTAATCGATAGTCGTTGATGATAATTTGACGTTAAATTACCTACATAGGGGCATCGGTAGATAGTCGGCAGTTTTGGTTTTGCAGGCAGCACCCTAATCGCGTAGCACACTATCAATCGTGCTCTGAATAATTTTGAAGGATATTGCTAATGCATTGCTTTATATGTTCGAAAAATGTGTCTGCTCAACAACGTAAATAACGAAATGAATGTTGTTGAACTGTCAAAATGAAAGCCATTCCTAATGATAATGTGTTTCGCAATTACCCCGCAGGTCTTGAAACTTCAGAAAAGAGAGTGATTTATTCACTTGATATTAAAACTAAGATTGCGCCCAAAAACGGCTACCCTCAAGGGTTTTCAAGTTTTTTTTTTTTTGTCAATTTGGAGGTGCAAGCGGATTAGCACCAAGCCAAGCTGCCTATCGCCATATTAATAATAATTTTTTTATGACATAGAAAGTGTTAGTTGGGCTTCTGTTTTGACTGATATTGTGGCTACGGCGTTCATGGTCGCAGTTATACGAGCTCGCTCTTATCCGAATAGGGAAATTAATTTACAACTCTGCCTATTCCTTTGGGGAAAAGTGACGCGAGTGGTAATTAATTTTACTTTTTATATTCGCTTCTTTTCGGGGTTGGGAGATAGAAACCTCTTCTTCTTTGCGTGTCGATGGCAATCTTAAATTACTCTGCCCAAAATTCGGCTATGTGTTTGGCGTCATCAATTCCTGTAATGTACAGACGCCAGCACATCAAGCTACCCGAATCTGTCAAATTTTCTCAATCATCTTTGAACCTTATGGTTTAGCAATAAAGTTGAAAATCTATTAAAGAATTTTGACAAATTGTAGTAGCTTGATTTGCCGGCGGTTGTACAGAGGACAGGACACGTAAGACCAGATCCATCGTTTGTGGAATAGCACCGCATTTGCACTCCAAGGCGGAGTCGTCTATGAATCTCCATCTGAACAGGTTTTCCTTGCTTCGACCAACTTGAGTCCGGAGTCTGTTTAAAGACTTCCATATTAGCCAAGGCAACTCCTGTCTTCTAACTAATGTTTTTAGTTTCAGGGCAAAAGCTTTGGAAAGGGGAGCATATATTTACTTTGTTGTTTATCCCACAGGCGAACGGTATCAAGATCGGTCCCCAACACTCGACGGCAGGCGGCGCGAGCGGCGCGGGGGGCGCGGGCGCGGGCGGCGCGGCCGGGGGGGGCTGCTGTTAGGTACTGCACTGCACACACTGAGGAGGGATCGCTGCCCTTTAGATCGGGCTGAAGAGGTAACACATTACAGATAACCTTCCTAAAGGCCTATTCAAACCACAAGACTCCAGCATATCAAGCTACCCGAAACTGTCAAATTTTCCCAATCAACTTTGAACCTTATGCTTTAGTGATAAAGTTGAAAATCTATTAAAGAAATTTGACAGATTGTAGTAGCTTGATGTGCTGGCGTCTGTACAACATACATCAACATAATTATGATAGTATGTTTTTAACTAACTTCTAAATTCTTCTAATAACCCGAATGGGGCGGAGCTCATCCATGGAGTTTCTTGCCCGTTCTTCTCCATGGATACCTACTACGCTTTGGACGGGGCAACTAGCTTTATATTTTCTGACTGACCGACTCCTTGAGCATGAGTTGAGTTTGCTTAGTGTTATTGTGACATTTTCTTGTTTTTTAAGGAGGAGGTGCAGCTGTGTGCAACGAACATTGGTACGAAACTTATTGCATGCCGGATTCATAGAATTATTTTATATATGCTACAGAATAGCTTGCGTCTGACTCACGTTATAATATAATACGCCGCTAAGGCACATCTATACTTAGTAGAAATATTCAATTACCTTAAAATAATGCCATCATTATTAAGACAAATCAGGTCCTTGATGTAAATGAACAACATTACATGCAGATCAAATTCTAGCATTCATCTCATTTCTCATTTCCTTTTGTGATAACTGTTAGGTCCCCTAGACTTGGTGGCAAGTAAAGCTAATCTCATACATAAATAGGCATCTATAACACTGTAAACGTAAGTTTTATTCGAGCTAGTACAGATGGCAGATAATGGTTACGCTGAATGGACCAGATGTGAGAAATTAAATAGTCGTATGTAATACATAATAATTAAATAGATCCTTCAGACGAGTAATTAAGCTTCTATGTAATTTTGTGTGTATGTAAAATCTGTGTATATCTTATTTGCAAATGTCATGAAACTTTCACAAATATCTCGTAATCTGGCATTTATTTAAAGATCGTGTTATATGTTGTATAATCATCTTTATTGTCATGGTCGTCATGTTGGCAGAATGTGGTATTTCTATGAGGCATCTATGTAAATGCTGCCTCTTCTACACAATCTCCTATATTGATACTATTTCAATGGTTTTTAATGGATTGTTCAAGTATGTAGTTACTAATCGATGGCTGAAATTCTGCATCAATATAGGAAATTGTCTGGGGAGTGTGAAAATTATCTCTTATCGTCATTTGGATGCGACTGAATGTAAGGATGCGTCGAAACATTTACTTGTATTATATTTTGTAGCCTAAGCTACAATGATTGTCTAACAGGTACATACATTATATATTTAGGTTTACATAATATATTGGAATATTAATTAAAATGGAAAATATTTTTATTATTTATGTCAACATTTTTATTTATGAAGATTCATCTGTACAAATTGGAAAATGTAATCCTGTTAAGTGAATCGAGGTGTACACATAGTATAGTTTTAAATTCATCTAATTGTGATTGATTTCTGGTACCTTCTTTACCTTGCATCGAAGAATGGAGACCAATTTGTCAGCTGTTTAGATCAAAATAGTAACCAAGTATGCTTTTAGGTGGTGGCCTAGTATAAATAGTTATGCACAAGATACCAATTTTGGAATGGTTTTGAAGTGTTAAAATTGTAATTCTTAAAAAAGGACTGCTTGCAAGGTACTGAGAGACATGATTACAAAATAGGTTATTTTTAAGTTTAGCACATTGTAATGATATAATATTTTGTAAGGTTACAATATGCAGACACATTTGTAAGGTGTAATTCATGAGAGTAAATGTTGAAAAACATTATTGTTTTTTATTTATATCCTACTAGTTGCGCCCCGCGGTTTCACCCGCATAAGTTTCGATCCCGTGGGAATATCGGGATAAAAAGTATCCTATGTCCTTTCCCGGGACTCAAGCTATCTCTATACCAAATTTCATCCAAATCGGTTCAGCGGTTTGAGCGTGAAGTAACAAACATATAAACACACACACACTCACAAACTTTCGCCTTTATAATATTAGTGTGATACTCCATTTATTATAACATAAAAAATAACGGGTATTACTCTTTCGTTATTTCTACAGAATCGTATGATAAACTCCGTTATTTTACGATAAATAAAAAGCAATGTGATCTATTTACATTATCAAAATAACGTGCAGTAACTTCAACAATATTACACAATAACTGTCGTTATTTTTCTAATGCTAGAATAAATAGAGTACTTATAGTTGTTTTTAAGTTGAGTAAATGAAGACATGCAAACAAATAAAATTGAATACCTACTAGTAAGTAAATAAATTTATTTATCAAAAAAAAAACTTAATAATATTGTAAGTACAGAAAATAGTTTGGCAGTATTAACTTCATGTCTGTGACTGCCGTCGGACCACCAACGCCAACCGCTTCCATATTTGGTAAATATTTAGTACTCAATTGGTACTCGAACAACAAAATTGGTACCTTAGTAGTTTTCGAGAAAATCATGTTCGTGACTACCGCCGCCCCACCAACGTCATGCAATCGTTTCCATATTTGGTAAATAATTAGTACTGAATTGGTACTAATTAGTACTAGAAAAAACAAAATTGGTACCTTAGTAGGTTTCGAGAAAATCGACTTTGAAGGTGGTCCGGCGGTAGTCACGCTCCCTTCAGCAGGACCAACATGAGCGCCGAAAAAGGGGGCATGCTGCAGAGCTATTTTAAGTATACAAATAATTAGTACCCTTATAATAATAATGAAAGCTAATTTATTTTCAAATACAACACTTAGGAATCTGAAGTTTTGGCCACTATAACTTCTTCTAAAAATCTTGTAATGAAAATTTAACACCGCGACTACCGCCAACTCACCAATGGCATGGTATATCTCGTAAACTACTGGAGTACTAATTTTGGGTACTAATTTTATCTTGCCAATCAATCAATCTGTGTGGTTCTTTCCTCAAAAGACCATCTCGGACATCGATCTACATGGTCTTCATATAACCTGACCAAGATTATGTCTTAACTTTCAAAGAGACTGTGACCTATGAGTTTGTTTCGGCCTTTCTTCTCGAGAGTAGTCAGATAGGAAACGCCGACCTCATCTAGTTTTTAAAAATATGATTGACGTGTAAAAGTGTTTGTGCAAACCTATTACAAAATAAAATCATTTATCATTTGCAGGATACCAATTTTCTATGTAGGTTTGAGGAAAGCAACAAGCTCCTCAAACTTGGAATTAACATTCAAAGTCGTGATGCTGCTGAATGAGCGCACGAAAGTTATCATGGTTGATTTCTCAGAAAATACAAATGTTTCAGTTCTGTTTTTTTTACGAAATGAATCACATATAAGGGTACTAATTTTTCAGTATACTTCGAATAGCTGTAGCATGCCCCTTTTTCAGCGCTCATGGAGGTCCTGCTGAAGGGAGCGTGACTTCCGCCGGACCACCTTCCAAATCGATTTTTTCGAAAACTACTAGGTACCAATTCTTTTGTTCAAGTACTAATTAGTACCAATTGAGTACTAATTATTTACCAAATATGGAAGCGATTGGCGTTGGTGGTCCGGCGATAGTCACGGACATATTAACTTCTAATAAATGGATGTAGCCAGTGCAACTGAACTAGGCAAAGCCTGCATGTATTTCGGTTTTCAGTACCGTTTCCCACAATATTTTAACAATAAAATGCCAACAAAGCAAATATGTTTGGTTGTACTACTAATTAATTTTGAATAACTTATAGCTAACTTAAATATTATCTACATTATTTAAAATTATATTACCTACTTATAATAAATAAATTATCTATAAGTGAGTAAAGAGTTTGTGAGTGTGTGAGGAATAGTAGGTGATTGATTTATGTGGAGTTTGAGTGATGTGGGTGCGTGTGTGTGAGTGCGGTATGGTGAGTGTGTGAATGTAGGGGTGTTTATGTATGATTGTGAGTGCATGAGTGTGGTTTTATCTAAAGATTATATTAACTAATTAAAACCTATCCTCATTACTGTACTGCTACGTATCTGAGGCATTGCTCGAATCCTGATCAGAGTAAATATGGTTTATTTCATTGAGAACTGTAAACACACAATTGACAATCTCTGGTGTCTTCATTTTCACCACACCACTGCTCTTGACTTCTGCTCTGGGCAGAGTCACTTCACACAAGTCGAACACAGTAATATCTAACAAGATCATTTCAAATATTTGATTCTGTAGCATTTGGTATGCTAAAGTCACCAAGTCTGATTTCTTGGCTTCCTCATCTTTGATCCTGAAATGGAAATTAAAACATTTTAATACCTTGCAGTTTGCGGTAGCCGAACAACACTGAGATTGACCAGAAAACGTGACAGAACAAAAAAGAGTAAAAAGTACTACACCACAGTACAGAGCACGGAACCGCCGCACCGCAATGTCTAGAGACGGCAGCACTAATAAAAATTCGTATACAGGGTGTTGCAGAAAGGGTATATCAATACAAACGGGTTAAAGAGTGTATCTGGTCTAGAATCTCTGTACAAAATTTCAGCTCAAAAGCATTAACTATGAAAATGCTTAATATTTTTTTATTTCGACATCACGGCACTGCACTGGCGCGCGGCGGCGTAATGTGCGTGTACTAGGCGCAAAGACACACTACAGATAATGGATAATGACACTCGTAGTGCGGTGACACGTTTGTTATGATTTTAGTGAACTATCGATATAAAAAAATATTAAGCATTTTCAAAGTTACTGCTTTTGAGCTGAAATTTTGTACAGAGATTCTAGACTAGATACACTCTTCAACCGGTTTGTATTGATATACCCTTTCCGTAACACCCTGTATTACGCTTGGACAGTAACGGCCTGTGCCTGGTCACAGTATAAATATACAGTAAGTTATCTAAGGCCGCCCGCCGAGTTATTAGCCTACTCTTGCGTTGATCCCCAGGGTTGTCACTTTTACTTTTAGTTAATATTTTCGAACAAGCAGCACTTGATCTAAATTTATGAAATAAAAAAGCATATTATGATTGAATATTTTACCAATTTATAAATTTAGTAAAAATAAAAAGCCTTTATTCACGTAACATTTATAATACTAAGTTACAAATTTGATACCGAGAAAATTTTTCTCCTGTTTCTGCACGTCCGGAACGCTTTATTATTATTTGTAAATGTAAAGTAAATTCTCATTCTTATGTAAAGTTTTTGTAAAAAGCTTTTGGGAAAGCATGGACAGGGCATCTTAAATTCTACATCATTCAGTTGATCGTAAATTGACCGGCCAATTTTAATGTTGATGTCATGTTGATGTGGTCCTTTTCGAACGCTTTGCGAAACACCTGCTCCATCCTTTCTACATTATCGACAAAATCATCAGGTGGGATCATGAGTAAATTTCGATCTTTGCCGTAATTCCTGTAATGATGGGTGTATAAGACACCATATTTGGATTGAACAACACATCAGACAATAGAAAAAATAATAATTTCAATAGTAATTAATTTGCAATATAAATTATTGTGAAATTGCCCTTATTACATCTATACGCGACAAATACGTTTACCTAAACGATGTTTCGAACTCAATCCTCTGTTTTATAGTAAAACTAGACTTCTTAAAATAAACTTTAGCTCTAAACATAGTATTCAGAAAGTAAATTTGGGAATACATTTATATGGAAAAATGCGACTCGGCTACGCTCTTAATAAAGCAAATAAACTGTGAAATAAACAATACAATACCACATTTTCTAATAATATTTAAGTATAAGTAGGTACTTACATTTCTGGTTGAGTAGGAACTATGAAGAATGATAAGTCCGGGTTTGCGAAATCATTATTGAGGCACCCGAAAACACTACAATATTTGTTTCCCCTTTTTGAACTCATGATACTCGTAATTTAAGTGGCCGCCGCCGGCGAGAGTTGACGAACGCAAGCGGTCATGTAGCGTACGCGCGTGCTCACAGTCGCGCTGCACAGCCCGCACTGCCGCCACCTTATTCCCTCATATATTATGCTAGCGTGTGCGTGAAATCGCGTGCCGACATGGCGCGCGGCGCGCACGCACACATTCAAACCGAGAGCGGCACGTTTGTATGAAGATGTTTTACTGTATATTTATACTGTGGCCTGGTGAAGGGACCAACATGGACATTCACAGGACACTCTCTAAACAAACACTTCCACACAATAGGCATGACGGACAGACTATGCAGGGCATGCATGGAGGTTGAGGAAACCATTGCGCATGTGCGCTTTGAATGTACAGGCGTCACCCAGATTAGGACAGAAACCCTCCGGGCACCCAAATCTTACACAGAAGTTTTTAACAGACCAGGCGAAGTAAACAAGTGGAGGGAGATGGGCTGGTTGGAATAACCACCGACGGCAACCATGACCCACGTACAATGGTCCACCTGAAGGACTAAGTGAACTAAACCTTCTAATATAAATCACGCCTTGTTTCCCAGGCGTGATTTTATGTTAAAAAACAGAAACCTATCTAGATTTCAATGGCAGCCGGACGCTGTTTTGTAAATGCTGTTTTATAAACAAAGATGATTCTGTGGTCAGGTTACATATACAATCAGAGTAAATTTGATGGTTGGCTACTCCTGTCCTGTAATCGCGATTTGATTGATTTAGAAAAATCAAAACAATAGACGTCATTTAACTAGCCAAATTATGAAAATAATGCTGGCATGGTGAAGCGACGGTGGTAGCGCAGGGGGCGGTGGTTTTGTCTCGTTTTTATCCAATGACAATAATAGTGCTTTCTCTTTTTCCGTGAAATCTTTAAATTATGTCCCGAACCATATATTATGGTGTTGTTCCCGTACGTAAAATACGCGCATTCACGTGGAGTTGCGGGCACCAGCCCGTATTACCTATGGGCTGTTGTTGATAAATGACTTTTCATAAGTGAATAGTTTCCGAGCCAAAGAGTAAGTTGTTAAACCTACAAATCCATTTTTTTAGGATTGATCTTTATATAAGACCCCAAAAATAGTCTTTTTTTTTTGTTTATCTCAGGACCATAAAATTTTACAATTTGATTTAGTTAAAATGTGGTTTTTGCAAAAAGTGTACTACGGACCAGATGGCTCTGATGTCGAGATTTTTAATTATACATACCCATTCCATATAATATGTATGTCTCCGACTTCAAAGGTTAAGTTCAACTTATCCTTGTGATCAACTTGTGGTGTCCTGTACTTTAGTGTAAAGGGATCCGTGTTGCGGGACGAGTCATTCTCCACAAAGTTGAAACCAAAGTACAGTAATTGTTGCTGGAAATTAAACAATAATTATAATGTTGTTTGTTGACTCTAGGAACGCTTTTCAGTTTGGTATGACCTCTGCGCTCGCGCCCGGCGCACGCCTAATGTGGGGGGGGGGGGGGCTAAGTCAAGCCAGTCACCACTAACTACTTCAGTGCTGTGCTCATGATTACAGATCTGTTTTGTTTTTTTTATTTTATTCAAGTTAACTTGTCTTTATGCATGTTTCTATGACAAATAAATTAATTTTTATTTCCTTTATACAAAAAGGCTACTTTATTTAACCTGCAGCAATAACGATAGGGTTATATGGAGTTGTTTCCTACTGATAATACTGCACATACCTGTGTA
The DNA here is from genome assembly GCA_945859645.1 of Amphipoea oculea. Classification (NCBI taxonomy): domain Eukaryota; kingdom Metazoa; phylum Arthropoda; class Insecta; order Lepidoptera; family Noctuidae; genus Amphipoea; species Amphipoea oculea. Next base: position 12,619,401 of record OX243878.1, read on the forward strand.
AAACAAAAATTTTTAATTTGACAGTCAAATATAGTCTGTAAAGTTGTCTTGACAGCGGTGCCAATCCTTTGTTCACCTCTTTCCAACATGTATGGCAGATGAGTGGCTTGGTCTAGTGTGATACTGATGCCCCAGGACAGGAGCACGGCTGCATAGGATATCTTACTTTTACCGTTTATAGTTGATGATAGAACATTTATCTGAAAAAAAAAATTGTTTTTTCCTTATTTCTGATACCTACCAGATGTAAGATGTGTGGTTCCAGACCCAATGTCAGTGCCAGAAAAATAAGTGGGTAAGTAACATTGTGGGCTGATTACGTGGTTGCAGAATTTAAATTTGATCACCTTATTTATAAACAAGTCACCTGTAATGCGTTATGTATTAATTACATTACTATGTAGAAAAGCCTACTTACGAATAAAGCACTAGCATCGTCTTCACAATATTTTAAATTAGCTTGTTCTTCGATTTGTACGACATACTTTATTGACGAATTAGCTGCTACTGCACTCACAAGAGCTTGTCGAATTTTAGACGCATACTGCTTTAGTTTCACAGTGCCATATTGTAAATTGTACAACGGGGATACTTTACTCAGCCGCCACGTCCCTTCATTGTAAATAGCTGAGAAATAGTTCGAAGTTTTAGTAAAGGAACGTCAAATGCTTTGTAAACAACAAATCAAGTTGATCTTACCGGCTAAAGGGTCCCCTGTAACTATATTTTTTGTAGTTGAATTATTTTCCCACTGCCTGGTAGGTTCTGGTCGGTATAAGGACATAGTATATTATTTGGTTTTCACTATTTTGTTGATATTTTTATCAAATTCAGCGGAGGTAAACACAACTTTCAAATGAAACAGTGACGGTTTAACGGTTATTTTTTGACATTGACTGACATGACATTGTTTGTGCCCTGTTCCATAGAGACGCCGTAATGTTCTATATCTTACTTGCTTATACAAGTATCTATTAGATCGATACAGAAATATGAAACTACACTTTGTCTCTTTTTAACCCATGCGTAATCTCATTTGAAGAAAGAGACGTCATGCTATTTGTTTGTTCTCTGCCTGGCAACATTTTTACATTTCCGTCAAAGTACCTACCTCGCGTGCCATCCGCCATCTTTTGGCTCCGTGGTTTTGTAGTACGTCAGCTGTCAAGTGAACAACAACATTGGATTTGGATTGTGATTTTTAGGAATAAAAAACGCTCCCAACTAAATTGTTTTGTGCTGTGAGTGTCTAGTGGTGCAAATTGAATATGCCTACTTGTTCAATAATTCAGTGTGGTGCAAGGCAAAACCCCAATCAACCTCATTTAACCATGCACAGGTTAGTAGCCGTATTTTAAGAAAAACTTTATCATGCTGTTATATTTTTGTTTATATATCCTTGTTTTATTTAGAGAATAAAAGCTCCCAAATGTACATACAAATTATTTCTGATAGGTATTTACCTCTATTTGCTAAATTTATATCATGTTTTGTTTAGAATACAAATGACAATTAAAAATAGTGATGTCTTTTATTTATTATGCTATCGATAAGAAACTAATATTTTTTTAGTTTGTATATTGTAAAGTCCAGTATTGTAGGGTACCTTTGAGAGATTTTGAAAATAAAACTGACAGAATATAAATAAAAATAGCGATAGTACTAAAACACAATAATATCAATTCGTCATGCAATAGGTGGTGGTTATTTAGTTCAGTCTCTGATTTGTTCCACTAACTGCATCAAACTGAAATAATTTTGCATGTTTTTTTTTTTTGCACAGGTTCCCTAAAAATGAAGTGCTGCGCCAGAAGTGGCTTGAAGTCATTGGGATGGAAAATATCAAACCTGGACTTAAAGTACCACGTGTCTGTTCATTACACTTTGCAGAATCATCCTTCAATAAAACCCTTGATGTAATAAGGCTGCGTGATGATGCAGTACCGTCAATCCACCTTGTAGTAAGTTAAAACAAATAATTAACTTCATATTGTTTAAATTTCCCTACCAACCTGGCGGTTCATCCAATACTTTACTATTAATGTTTCTCAAATTTAATATTATTAAATACCTGTACACAATGTTATGTTTAGTGCTAGTGATAAAAAAAGATGAGATTATTCAAGATATAAAAAAATACTTTCAGCGTTCAAAAAAAACACACGGGCCGGTTCTGCGTGAAATCAAAAATGTCGAAGAACAAGCGTGCTCCATGATGACTCAACCACCCTTACCAGTGAAACACCTGGATCATATTTATAAAGAGGTAAATAAAATAAACTTTAATTTGTCTTTTGAATAAGTGTGTCTTCAACTTGGATAAAACAAGGATATGATTCATGATGTATCTTTTAATTTGCTTTTTCAGATTGAACCCGAATCGATTAGTTCTGAGAATGTGATGCCGAGCACATCTGGGTCATTGGTAAGTTGACAAAAAATTTCTAAGTTGACATCTATTAGAAATGCAGTTGTGGCATGGTCTAGCAGGCATTATTTTTTAACCTATAATAAAATAATAGTAATAATAATCCTTTGCTAACAGGCAACTAAAGATAAATAAAATACACAAATAACCTTACAAAATTATCTAATACATAACTATAAACTAAATAAAAAGGCCTGTTTGTCTAGTGGTCAGTGGCCCGGGCTGCTATGCCGGAGGTCGTGGGTTCGATTCCCACCCAGGACAAATGTTTGTGCGATGAGCACGATCATTTGTTCTGTGTCTGGGTGTAATTTATATGATATACGGTGTATGTGTCACCGGCAATCTGTATAATCCGGTATTCTACACAATACCTAGGCAATGTACAGAATACCTAAAACGTGAAGATAATGTATGAAATATTATTTATTTTATACTTTGCCCCTAGGTATTCTATATGCTGAGCATCCGGTATTGATGCGCAGCTGGTAATGTGTATAAAAGACGATAGAGAGGGAAAGAGGTGATGTAATTTTAGGGCACCCCGGCAAGGACAGGTTAGGTTAGGGTTATTTTTTTTTATTACTTATAGAAGCTTTACTTTAAACCCCGCAAACAGAAATAGGACCTGAGTATTTGTAAGCAAATTACATTATGTTACTTATAGCTAGAAGAATTTTTAATTTCAGGTTAATTTTATTATGTAGGTCAGGTCCTATTTCTTTTCCACGGGGTCCGAGTGGTTATAAAAAAAATAACCCTAACCATGTGCCATCATTTACCGCCGTTTCGTTTCGCTCCATTTATAGTTCCAAATATTTTATTTCCAGGTACATCATCAGCCATCCAAGTTTATTAAAATGCAAGAAGTATGCGATAGCCAGAGAAAAAAAATTAAAAGATTGAATGAGAAAATTCGTCGCCAAGTAAAAAAAATGTCAAGTATGCAAGATATAATTACTGATTTAAAAAACAAAGTTATTATAAACACGGAGCAATCAATTTTATTAGAAGAATGTGCAGGTTCGCAGGATTTCCTTAAACGGCAAATTTCAAAGTCCAAAGGTTTGCCATTGGAAAAAAAGTACTCTGAAGAAATACGAAAATTTGCTCTAACGCTACACTTTCTATCCCCAAAAGCCTACGACTATATAAGAAGAGTGTATAACACGTGTTTGCCACATCCCCGTACCTTGACAAAATGGTACCAAAATGTTAATGCTTATTTATTTATTTATTTATTAATCACAAAATCCACAGCTCTTTGAAATTTTCACTTAAGATATTTATGCTAGTCTTACAGCCAATTACGGATTTACAATTTAATAATTATACATACATGCAACAGAAACAGAAATACGGAATGACGTGAACTGCTAGCACCATCTGAGCATTGCTAAGTGTACGGTGTGAGTGAGTGTGTAGGAGTGTGCATGTGGAGTTGCGAATGGGTGTGTGAGTATGTTATAGTGGTATGTGGTGATTGTTTGTGTACCTTCTATACCTACAATTCAATTTAGTTTAGGTTTGTTTGTCAATTCATCACATACTGACGTTATCAATTGTTTCCTGAATATAGCTTTTTTGGTATTAAATATATCAAGATGAGAGAATCTTTTGTTAAAATTACTTAGCATCCTACCAATAACCGAATTTTGGGCGTAGTTTGTACCACTGTGCGGTACATTGAATAACTGCGTGTGCCTAGTCCGTCGAGACGGAGCACTTAATCTTATAACTAAATTATTTAAAACGGTACTGTCAATACTCCCATTACATATACCATAAAGAAATAGCATGTCCAGAATCATACGTCTGTTCTCCAATGGTAGCATATTATGATGTTTGCATGATAGCAGATAATCTGTAGACTTGAATCCAGTGCGATAGTTAATATACTTAACGAATTTAGATTGTATTGATTCTAATTGCTGTATATAAACCATGTAATGCGGATTCCAGATATTACTGCAGTATTCTAAAATACTGCGTATGTACGCAAAATAAAGTACTTTGATGCAATTTATATCAGTAAATAATTTACATGTACGCATAATAAATCCTAGGTTTTTGTATGCCTTGCCGACGATACAGGACACATGCTCCGAACACAGAAGCTTTGAGTCCAGGACGACACCAAGATCCCTAATAACATTGCAACGCACAACATTGCCACCACTAAGATAATAGCTGTAGTTAATGGGATTTCGCTTCCTGGTAAAGGTTATAGTCTGACATTTGCCTACGTTCACATTGATTCTATTGATAATATAGTAATTAGATAATCTGTTTAAGTCATTTTGTAGCTTCTCACAGTCATGTTTATTTTTTATAGTCATAAAAATCTTGGTGTCGTCGGCATACATCAGGAACCTTGCATCAAGAACATGCGCTCCTATATCGTATAGGTATGCAGAGTATAAAAGAGGTGCCAACATTGAGCCCTGTGGCACACCAGATGGTATGGTTACGCAGTTAGACCTTGCTCCGCCCAATGTAACAATTTGAGACCGATTCCTAAGGTATGACTCGAACCATCTGAGCAAGTTACCGCGAATTCCAAGCTCTTGCAGCTTACGCAGCAGGATGTCGTGATCCACGCGGTCGAAGGCTTTTTCGAAATCCGTGTAGATCACGTCAACCTGCCCGCCACCATCCATATCACGAACTACATTTTCGAGAAATACTGCCAAATTGGTATTAGTAGACCGTCCCTTAATAAACCCGTGTTGTTGTTGCGGAATTAATTTAGATATGGTAGGATAAATAAAGTTGTGTATTATTTTCTCCATTAATTTTCCCATAACATTCAGAATTGATATGGGACGATAATTTTCTATGGAGTTTTTGCAGCCTTTTTTATGAATGGGCACAATGTGCGCAGTCTTCCAAATAACTGGACAGAATCCCTCACGAAAACATCTATTGAAAATATAAGTGATTGGTAAAGAGAGCGATTTGGCACATTTAACGAAGAAAAGAGGGGGTATAGTATCACTACCTGGACCCTTTGACGTATCCAGATTCTCCAGGAGTTTCAGGATCCTTGCACTATCAATCGTCAGGCTGTGCAGGGTGTCGCCGTATGTTTCACAGTCAGTCGAGAAAGGAGTGTAAGTCCCGAGCCTGCTGCTAAAATTTTTATAGAAAAAGTCATTAAAAGCGTTACAAATTTCGGCCTCACTAGTCAATTGAGTATTATCATACGTCATGTGTTTAGGGTAACCACTTTTGTTCTTTTTCTTAGCTTTAACGTACGCCCAGAAATATTTAGGAGAAGTTTTTATATTCTCTTGTGATCTGCATAAATAATTCTTATGACACTCCGCTTGCATCTGTTTTTGTCGATCCCTTAATAAAGAAAAAGTTGCGTAATCGTGGGGAACCTGGGTTTACCCAAGAAGCATTCGAAACCTTAAAAAAAAAGGTGAATCAAAGCGGCTCGCAAAAAGTATTATGTGCGCTATCACTGGATGAAATGGCGATCAGAAAGGGCTTAACATGGGATCCGAAGTCCCTAAAATATCATGGACGTGTCGATTACGGTAACAATGTGGACTCCTGTGATTCTTCAGAAGAAGCCAGTCAGTGTCTGGTACTTCTTTTGACGTGTATCAATGGTTCGTGGAAATTGCCAATCGGATACTTTTTTGTTACATCGGTAACTGGAGAACAAAAATGCGTTCTTGTAGAAACTGCCATCAAATTAACCGAAGATACGGGGTGTATTGTTGTATCCGTAACTTGTGATGGGCCGGCAGCGAATTTTAGTATGTACTCGTTACTAGGCTGCGAAATTTCTAAAAACCAGGAACGTACAACATTTGTAAGTAGCCATAATAATACGATCCACGCTTTTATTGACCCGTGCCACGCAGTGAAACTGATACGAAACACATTAGGTGAATTAAGGGTCTTCATAGACCCGTCTGGAAGAAAAATTGACTTCAGCTATTTAGAAAAACTTTTAAGATTACAAGAAAATCAAGGTCTTCACCTGGGGACAAAAATTTCAAAAGCACACATTTTTTTCGAAAAACAAAAAATGAAAGTTAGGCTAGCGACACAACTCCTCAGCAATTCAGTTGCGGATGCATTGATGTTCTGCAAAACGGTACTGAAGCTCAAGGATTTCGAAGAATGTGATGGCACCGTCAATTTTATAAATATGATCAATGACGTGTTTGACGTTTTAAATGGCCATTCTATTCGACCACCAGGGTGGAAAAAGGCTATATGCCCTCAAAACATTGGGTTTATACGAGCGCTATTTGCGAGTGCCATAGACTATTTGCGCTTGCTAAAGCTTCCGTCAAGGAAATTATTAGTTGAATCTCGTCGAAAAACCGGCTTCATTGGAATAATAGTGGATATGAAAAGCGCTTTAAAAATGTACGAGAAAATGGTTGAGGAAAAAAAATACTTACAATATATACCTCTGTACAAAATCAGTCAGGATCATCTAGAGCTATTTTTCAAGAGGCAAGAGGTGGATTCAATAATAATCCGAATGCTGTACAGTTTCGTGCGGCGTACAAAAGGCTTTTAGTAAGGGCTGAAATCCGAGACGGTGGTATTGGAAATTGTGTGCCTTTGGAGCAAGTCAACATATTGACTTGTTCAAGCAAAAATCCCATTGAGTCACTTAATGAATTAACAGACAAGAAGCAATTCATAGAAATTGAAGAGGACCACAGCGAATTGTATGATTGTTATGTTGAACTTTTGACGAAGGAAGTTGGTAGTTATAGTGATAGTGTATTGGAGTATATATCAGGTTTTAGGTGAATTAAGGGTCTTCATAGACCCGTCTGGAAGAAAAATTGACTTCAGCTATTTAGAAAAACTTTTAAGATTACAAGAAAATCAAGGTCTTCACCTGGGGACAAAAATTTCAAAAGCACACATTTTTTTCGAAAAACAAAAAATGAAAGTTAGGCTAGCGACACAACTCCTCAGCAATTCAGTTGCGGATGCATTGATGTTCTGCAAAACGGTACTGAAGCTCAAGGATTTCGAAGAATGTGATGGCACCGTCAATTTTATAAATATGATCAATGACGTGTTTGACGTTTTAAATGGCCATTCTATTCGACCACCAGGGTGGAAAAAGGCTATATGCCCTCAAAACATTGGGTTTATACGAGCGCTATTTGCGAGTGCCATAGACTATTTGCGCTTGCTAAAGCTTCCGTCAAGGAAATTATTAGTTGAATCTCGTCGAAAAACCGGCTTCATTGGAATAATAGTGGATATGAAAAGCGCTTTAAAAATGTACGAGAAAATGGTTGAGGAAAAAAAATACTTACAATATATACCTCTGTACAAAATCAGTCAGGATCATCTAGAGCTATTTTTCAAGAGGCAAGAGGTGGATTCAATAATAATCCGAATGCTGTACAGTTTCGTGCGGCGTACAAAAGGCTTTTAGTAAGGGCTGAAATCCGAGACGGTGGTATTGGAAATTGTGTGCCTTTGGAGCAAGTCAACATATTGACTTGTTCAAGCAAAAATCCCATTGAGTCACTTAATGAATTAACAGACAAGAAGCAATTCATAGAAATTGAAGAGGACCACAGCGAATTGTATGATTGTTATGTTGAACTTTTGACGAAGGAAGTTGGTAGTTATAGTGATAGTGTATTGGAGTATCAGGTTTTGTCACCCGAAAACTGTCAAAAAATATCAAATGCGACCTATGCTTGTCATTGTTGTGTGGTCCGAAAAATGAAAAGAGCCTTATTTATTTCAAATCAAGGGGTGGGTTGGTTTATGCATCTGCCAGTGTCGTAAGCATTATAAAAAGATCGGAAAATTTAATTAAACACTGTCTCACTACCAAATGTAAACCAGAACTATACTATTTATATATATTTAAGTTTTTGGTGGAGCACTACGACAGCGAAAAATTATTTAGTCTGAACCCGGATCACGACACTACTCATAGAGTGTTATTGATAAAAAGTATTATTAAAACTTTTACAGACATCCGATTTAGATATTTTGGAAGAAAATTAGGTGAAAAGCTATCCTTCAGAAACTATTTTAATAAATTAACGTTGTTTCGTAATGAATAATATCGATGTTAAGGTGTTTTTTTTTAAACCAGGAAGTGAGTCAGGGTCCAAGATTCTTAACTATGGTTATATAGAATAACGCTGAAGCAAACGAAGGGGTCAATTTTCGAATATAATTATAGTTACATAAAATTTATTAAAAGAAATGTGTATTTTCGGTGAGAATTACGTTTTTTCTTCTTCTACTTGAACGAATGAACGGTAATTGTAGGTGTCAAGTTGCCAGAAGTTATTCAAAAAGTAGTTCTATGTTAATTGTTATACATGATTTAATTCGTAATGTGATTTAGAAGCAGAATGTTAAGAATTTCTTTTTTGGTTAAATTTATATCTGCAAAAATACACATTTCTTAAATAAACTTCAAGGCCACTTTTAGTTTCTATAAAATTGAGCTCAGATTTGAATAGGCAGTTTACAATGATTACTAACAGTTTTGACTTTCAAAAGTGCCTGATAATTATCTAATTAAAATTGAGCATTTTACTTTGACCTGGTGATTTATTATGGTGAATAAAGGTACATTTTTCATACTTTGTTGTTTTAATCCTTGTAATACCTCAGTTTTAGTATCTTTCTACAATATTTATTATTGTTGTAAATAAATATCTCTGTAGGCCGAAACTACGTAAAGCGGTCGCCCGCGCGGTCCCATACAAAAGTGCTCCGTTGCATGGGCATCCGACGCGGGCAACTAGACCCCGCGCCCCCTTTTTGCTACCTAATAAATATTGTTTTCCATCGACTCGACTACATGCACACCGTTAAAGTTGAACTAGCGACACTGCGCAGGTTTCCGTCACACACGACACACGCTCTGTAACGCGGCGGTTGCCCGTCGCTGGCGTCCGCTTTACGCACTTTCGGCCCTATAATATCATTATCTGCCTAACCTTTTCCAAACTATATATTGTGCTGTGTCTGTCCCGAATAAAAGTATTTCTTTCTTTATATTGGGGTCGGCTTCCAGTCTATCAACGGATGCAGCTGAATACCAGTATTTTACATAGAGCGAATACGTATCTGACCTCCATAACTCGGTACTGGGTAATACGATACCTTTGGTAAGACTGGTTGTCAGACTTTCGGGCCACTGACTAAAAACAACTGTCAAAGATTTACAAATGACAGTTAGTTTGATACTAAGCCGAAAGGTGGTCAGAGTAATCTTTATGAAAAACTTTATACGTGGAACAAACCCTGAAATTGCAAAAAACCTCAGTCGTCCTTAAAGAAAGTCAGTCGATAAAATGTAGCCCAACCAACAGTGCGTCTAACCCCTTATATGTTAATATGAATGCTATGCACTATAATTTAAAAAATTCTGGAAAGGACTTGTTACAGTTATGCCAAAAGTACTATAATTACTATAATTGTATAATCTAATTATCCGAAGTTTAAAAGTATTGTTACTTAAGTAACCAATGTACCAGAAGAAATGTTAGAAACTCTGGTATCGATATCGATATTTTTTGGTTTTGATTACTTATGTGCTTCCCTAGCAATGGCTGCCATCTTTAGGCCCCAGTTTAGAGTAGGTATGCACGTGTCAGAAAGGTGAATGAAAACTATATGATTATGTGTAAAATCAGCTTAATTAGTAAGCTCAGAGTGTGGTTGGTTGGTGTTGTTTACTGTATATGGAGGTTACTAGTTATTTACTGTATGAAGTACCTATGAATATAGTGTGTAAGGAAAGGGTTTTATGAAGAAAAGCACAGAAAGACAAGACTAGGCATTTATTTCAATCAAGCTTGTCAGTTGAATACGTTAATCAGAAAACTAGTTGTCCGTTCCCAAACTAGGTCATCATGAAGAAGGAAGGACAAGGAAACTTCATGGTAGCTTGTTTTATAAAGTATTGTATCAACACATTGTACATTTGCTACAATTATAATATTGTTACCTATCACATTAATCTCTTTGACCATTTCTCAAAGCTAAAGCAACATTTAGGTACAGAGCAACACAGTTAACAGCAATAATATCAATTCACTTACATGAACGGACGGTAGTCCATCTTTTTCCCCAGTTGGAATTCAAGAGAGCGAGATTTGGCGGGCCCACCTTATAAAGTTTTCCAATATTACTCAAGTACATCTAACGTTCCCGCCATTTTTAACAATGATCCTATTTGACCAAATAACTTTTAATATTGACCGTCTTATGTAAATCTATTTTGACAGAACTGTTTTAAAACGTTATAAGATATTGAATGTATTTTTATAACAATTTATCCGACTACAATTAGATAAAGTCTCTTAAAGATAGCGTACACTGAGTTTACTATATTTATTATTTATAACCACTAATACATCAAGAATTGCACATAAAATTAAGAAAATATTTAAATACAATGTTTAATTCTGTTACCCTTACATTTTGGGTGAAAAGGAAAATAAGTTATTCTATTTATTTAGACCGACTCACAGAGCTCCGGTTACGTTCGGAATTCGTTAATTATTTTATCTAGTAACACTCTCGACATTCTAGCAAAAATATAGTACATACTAATTCCATGTAATTTAGGAAAGTACATACTAATTCCATAATCTAGGAAGATTGTATTCTGTATAACTCTACATATTCCGACACGGCCATTCTGATCTGTGCTTCGTCCCGAAGAACATAGGCAATAGTAGTTAAGAGTAACATAACATAAGACATCATTGTTCAGTTACAGATTACAAACATTGGTTTAAGACAGACTAAAAGTTTTATTCATATTTCAATATAACCATTGATATGAAATCTGTGTCCATACATTCTATATATAGATATGTATTACATTGACCTAACCACATTGATGTTCTCTTAGTTATAACATCACTGTTTTCACTGACATCCTCTTTGATATCGCATCCCTATCCACGCTGATATCCTCTTTGATATCACATCCTTATCCACACTGATATCCTCTTTGATATCACATCCCTATCCACACTGATATCCTCTTTGATATCACATCCTTATCCACATTGATATCCTCTTTGATATCACATCCCTATCCACCGATATCCTCTTTGATATCACATCCTTATCCACATTGATATCCTCTGATATCACATCCATAAACAATAAAATAAAACCAACAAATTCTTATCCACATTGATATCCTCTGATATCACATCCATAAACAATAAAATAAAACCAACAAATTGATAATTGACATTAACGATAATGATAAGAAAACGTACACACAGCGTCAGTATGTTGTGCTAACCCCTCAAGTTTTAAAATGTTGACACTGCTACAACATTGAATTCATTGCGAATATCTAAAGAATACTTCGAAAGGAGTTCATTGTTTTGACTTGGATTCGAACCATCGCATCACCGAACGTCGTCAGACTCATAGGTACCAGCAGTGTTACGAACTAGACAGCAAGCCCAAATGAATTGCAAAAAAAAAAAATGTTATCTACTATGGTCAGAGTCACTTTACTCCTTTATAAAATTAATCCACACCCCCAAGCTACAACCATTACAGATGTGTACGTTCAATTAAAACGACGAAGAGTAAACTACTACGATTTACCTACCCATTATATATATATGAATATTAAATGATTATTAAGGTATTTTATTTTGCTTGATTTTTAAATTCTTTATGAATAATACACAAAGTAGAAAAATATATAAAGCATGACAAAAAGCACATTTCATGTCTAGGATTTGAACCTTCAATCTTTGTTTATTGGTTAATACTTAGTTATTGTCAAAAATATCGATATTTTTATTGGTTGAAAATATTCGTTAATATTTTTATTCAAGTAAGTATCTGCATATCTATTTTGCCTTTTTTTTTTATACCTATAAATGTAAATATTATTATAGTTTTGTATGTTAGCTTATATTATGTAAATATTTACAGAAGTAGTAGAATTAGTTAGTTAAAATATCATCAATATAATCGTATCTGCAACATGTTGAATACCTATTCTATTAAGTAATGAATGTTGAAATTGTTAACAACTTAAATTAACCATTAACCGACCGAAATATTTGTTAAAAATATCACTTCCTTTGTTTAGAATAAAATACCTCCAACAGTAAATTTATGTGTTTTATCGTAAGAGAGATAGAGCATACAATTGAATGCACCTAACGGAATGAATATTTTTAATTATTAGACGTTGCAGATTTTGCGCCGAAGAAGTTGATAATGTTTTTATTCGATAATGTTAATTTTGTTTACCTATTGAATATTACCTAGTTTAATGGTTGATGGTCATATTCATCATCTCTAATTTAAACGCACGTGTCTTTTGGGGGGGGTAGCCACTTTAATGGAGCTGTGTGTACCATAATAAAAATAATGTTCTAATCAGTAACGGTTCAATCGAACACTAACCAGTAATCCAGTATTCATCGTTCATAAATTAACAAAACAGCACATTGCTCGGTCAATCTGACAATACTCATAATTTCAGATTTTGTCATGGTCACTCTGAACAGTTGACACCAAATTTTACTCTCCAAGTAAACAGTTCAGCCAACACAAAATTATCAAGCCCCGCTGCAGCGGTTCAGGCAAAACTAGAAGTCATCTAGAAGTTTTAACCACTTTGTCAAGTCGACAAAATAACCTTTGAACTTGTCACATTCATATAGTGTAATTCTAAGTTAATAAACATTTGTTTTGATTATGTAAAACTATAAATAAATCGTTGTTTGTGAAGCAACCTTACGAGTCACAATTTTGTCTAAAATATCAATTAAGAAATTGAATAGCATAAACTTTCTATTCACAAAATGATAATTTACGTTTGATAAAATATTCTTGAAATGGAACGTTACCATTATGTCAATGTCATTATCATCTGACAGCTGACGTACAGTGATTTGTTGTTTCACAAAATCAATACGTTATAGTGATCAATATTCAATGAGATAGGTATTCTTATATAAATTTGAGTAATAGCACACGGCTATACTGACCATTACTTCGTTCTCGAAGTATGTACTTAGCAAGACCAAAAAGAGCAATATGTGATAGTGACCAATTCAAAAGTTTCAAACTTGTATGTTAAGTTTCTGGTTTATGTGATCAGATTACTTACACAATGTCAATAACAATTGCTATGTAACTGAGCAACTCGTCCTCTTTTGGTGACAAAAATAGCATCAAGTTAATAGTCAACCAGTAGAGTAACTTTTTACACAACTGCCCAAAAAGGAGTGTTATGTTATATCAAATAAATAATCATTTCAGAGCAGTACTTAATAGTCAGTTTTCAAAATAGGTAACTGTAAAGCAATAATTCATCAATTTACCCAGTTTATCAAACAACCAGCATTGATTTTAGGAATAATTTAAATTATACATCACTTGGGCAATCTGGCAATAGCATTGCAAATTATATTGATACATTTTCTGTTAAAATAATTCCAGGCTTTGACATGATCACACTGAACAGTTGACACCTACTTTACTCTTGCAAGTAAAATGTTATAAACCCAAAATGAAATTATCAAGACCCAGGATAGCCAGTTCAGACAATACTAAAAGTTTATTTTAACACTATTATTAGCACGGAATAACTAATAGTATGCTATTAGTAAGCACTTTAAAAAGCGGATTATATTCTATAACTGGTATTGTCAAACTTTTTATTTTGAATTAGAATTAGTATTGTTATCAATTAAGTGAAATGTTATGTTTTCATTGAGAATAAAGTTTCTTTAAACCTTAAAAGTGAAAAACAATAAAATAAAGAGAATTACTAATAACCCTTCACCTTGTCATATTTGTTTATGAATAATTTAAATTAAATGATATTCACTATTTCTTTTTACATCTCAGATCAAAGAGAAATATGTTTCATTTACTCGACATAGTACCAACTTTAAAATCTTGCTTTTACTAAGTACTACATTATGAAATACTTGCAACTAGCTGCGCCCCGCAGTTTCACCAGCATAAGTGTTGACCCCGTGGGAATATCGGGATAAAAGTATTATATGTGTCAATCCTGGTTATAATTACCTACTGTCTGTGTGCTAAATTTTATCCAAATCCATTCAGCCGTTAAGTAACATTCACACGCCTTTAAACTGTCTAGTGTAAAGTGTGATCAGGTCATGTTAATAAGTTTTGCAATTTTACCCAAAATGTATCTTCGAAAATAATTTATGAACACCAGAATCTAACATCAGTGTATTTCAGTAACACCGAGCTTAATTTCTGAAAACTGGTAACTTATTCTCAACCTTATCTTTTTAATACTTGAATCTTTGTTACTTATGCAAAGTTTCATTTTATGTGAAAACTTCTGTCTGAGCAATAATTAATAATAATCTAGTTACTAACATAGTAACAATTCTCTATTGGTTTTATAACCTAAGCTTCAATTAAATGTTCACAAGCTAATTTTAGGTGATTGATGACCTTTCAACTTATATTATTTAATAATAGGTAGGTACATTTTTTTATTTTTTATTTTTATGGGAATCTTTTTATACAGGGTGACTGGAAATTAGTGGCGGAGCCGTTAAGGGGAGGTAGTCTAGGGTTATTCCGACAGATATCACTATGAGACCTACCGTCCTTACTTAACCCTTTCCAAGATATTCCTACTTTTTGTTTAGCAGTTTTTGCATAAAATAATGACAGTAGCGGAAATTTTACAATTAATATTACTTATTTAGAATATCTTTGTTGCAAAACAAAAAAAAGTAGGCCAAAATCACTTTTTTTTAGGATTTATTACTATCTCTTTAAGTAGGAATATCTTGGAAAGGGTTAAGTAAGGACGGTAGGTCTCATAGTGATATCTGTCGGAAAAACCCTAGACTACCTCCCCTTAACGGCTCCGCCACTAATTTCCAGTCACCCTGTATAATTTACCCATCATCATTTTGAACCTTCTCTATTTGAAGTTGAATAGTTAAAGCTTAACTCTTAATTACAAAAATATTGTTCTTAAATTCAAGTTCTTATGTGACCAAACTACATACTATGATGCACCATCAGCTGGATTTATGATCTCAGGTTTCAAAGTAATATCAAAGCAGAGCCTCTCTTAAGGCCTTACCGACTTTAGCTACTTCTTATTGCTGGAAAGGTTCCCAATACTCGTACAGCAGCTCGAGTCTCTGCATTCTCGACCCTAAGATGATCCACTGACCCTCGATGCTCGTACAGCAGCTCGCAGCTCCGCAGTCCCGATGCCCATAGTTAGTTGCAGCTCCGCAGTCCTGAAGTCAGAGGCGGCAGCGCGACGTCATCGTCTTAGTAGCCCTTAGCACACCGATTAACAACAGCTTCCAGCAGACCATCGATAGCTCCAACATTGATCATGAAAATAGAAAAATAAAATTCATTAGAAATCTATTATGTAAGCTGGAGCACTATCCCACTTCTGATGTCAGAAAGGTGAATGAAAACTATATGATTATGTGTAAAATCAGCTTAATTAGTAAGCTCAGAGTGTGGTTGGTTGGTGTTGTTTACTGTATATGGAGGTTACTAGTTATTTACTGTATGAAGTACCTATGAATATAGTGTGTAAGGAAAGGGTTTTATGAAGAAAAGCACAGAAAGACAAGACTAGGCATTTATTTCAATCAAGCTTGTCAGTTGAATACGTTAATCAGAAAACTAGTTGTCCGTTCCCAAACTAGGTCATCATGAAGAAGGAAGGACAAGGAAACTTCATGGTAGCTTGTTTTATAAAGTATTGTATCAACACATTGTACATTTGCTACAATTATAATATTGTTACCTATCACATTAATCTCTTTGACCATTTCTCAAAGCTAAAGCAACATTTAGGTACAGAGCAACACAGTTAACAGCAATAATATCAATTCACTTACATGAACGGACGGTAGTCCATCTTTTTCCCCAGTTGGAATTCAAGAGAGCGAGATTTGGCGGGCCCACCTTATAAAGTTTTCCAATATTACTCAAGTACATCTAACGTTCCCGCCATTTTTAACAATGATCCTATTTGACCAAATAACTTTTAATATTGACCGTCTTATGTAAATCTATTTTGACAGAACTGTTTTAAAACGTTATAAGATATTGAATGTATTTTTATAACAATTTATCCGACTACAATTAGATAAAGTCTCTTAAAGATAGCGTACACTGAGTTTACTATATTTATTATTTATAACCACTAATACATCAAGAATTGCACATAAAATTAAGAAAATATTTAAATACAATGTTTAATTCTGTTACCCTTACATTTTGGGTGAAAAGGAAAATAAGTTATTCTATTTATTTAGACCGACTCACAGAGCTCCGGTTACGTTCGGAATTCGTTAATTATTTTATCTAGTAACACTCTCGACATTCTAGCAAAAATATAGTACATACTAATTCCATGTAATTTAGGAAAGTACATACTAATTCCATAATCTAGGAAGATTGTATTCTGTATAACTCTACATATTCCGACACACGCGTATTTTGTAGGTATTTCTGGTCCATATTATTGTAAGGTCTTTGCCTGTTCCACGAAATGAACATAACACGCGTGAATTTGGGTGCGTTCGGAGTTGCGCTGTAATCGATATGAGCGTGCTCCTGCGCGTTATTGATCGTTGACGAAACAATAGAAAATCAATTGTTTCTCATTAGCGGAGCTTGATAGATTAAACCCGTACCGAATTAGAATTACCACCCGGCCACGGCCTTGCCGTAGCGGCAGCTTAGCACGGGGCGGCGGCGAGAAAATGTATGAACCATGCCACGACGCACGGCGCACCGATCGCTGCGTCAACGCAAAGCTAAAAGTTGTGGTCGGGCGGTTAGTGTAAGCGCTATAACATTGTCGCTATAACATCGTCATAGATGACGTCATGATATGCGCCATTTTGCGATAACGCCGCTCACGCCCTAAAGGCCGCATTCATGACGTCATCTATGACGATTCACGGGACATCGTTATCTCGCTCACGCTAATAAATTCGGTATGGGTTTGAGTACGTACGCTCAAATCGATTACATCCCAACTCGAAACGAACCCCTCAAACAACTGACATTATTTCTGTCACTGTCAGCTGTCAATGACGTGAAATGACGTCTGAACTCCGAAGAAAGTAGTCGAGTCCGAAAAATCTTGTTATTTCGTTTGTTGTTCACTGAACTTTAAAGAATTTCCACTTTCAACATAAAAATATTCATCGAAATTTGCTTACGTCACCATTACATCGCAGTTTGTGATTGAAGGTATGTAATCCGTGTTGAATTACAGCAACAACCCGAGCAAAAGATCAATATTATCAAACTTTTATCTTGCAAGTGGATCGCACATACTTGTTTATCGAAAGCGAATGTTAAGTTGGACTTTGAGACTGATAATGACGCCGGGTTAAAACTCGTCGGTTGGTTTCTTTCTCATTTGTGTTCCGTTTGTCGTGAAGGATGGATCAGCTTCGCTTTGACGGGCGTGTTGCGGTGGTGACTGGTGCCGGTGGCGGTCTCGGCAAGGCCTACGCTCTGCTGTTGGGCTCTAGAGGTGCTAAAGTAGTGGTTAACGACCTCGGTGGAAATCGTGATGGCGGAGGAAAAACTCAGTCAAACTTCGCAGACGCCGTTGTCAAGGAAATCAAGGACAAAGGTAAAATTGCAGATTCATACTCTTATTAATTATAATTTATGTCTTTGAGCTTTGTTGGTTGGCTGCATAACAATGCATAATGATTAAATCAGATATTGCGCAGTACTGAGTTTTACATGAACAACTTAATATTTTGAGTGTAATGATGGATGAATATGATTTTGACTTTTATTTCTTTTGAATACTGAACTTTGGATACCTATTTATTTTGGACATTGACCCATAATAATTGACCTTGTAGAAAGAACCTGTTATTTAAACATGTATACTTAAACTTAATTTATGTTAAGAATTCAGTCTCACAGTCACAAATAATATTCTGTGTTTATCAGATTCATCATACAGTTAAGAGACTAATCACACTTATTCAGCTCCGTTCAGCTTTTGTCCATAGAAAACAACGATTTTGTATGGAGTCCGTTCAGCTTTCCGCGGCTGAACGGATGCGTACGCATCTCATACAAAATCGTTGTTTTCTATGGACAAAAGCTGAACGGAGCTGAATAAGTGTGGTTAGTCCCTAAAGTATGTAATGCTGTTGTAATGTAATTTACCACGTTATCAATGATATAACTCTGCTTTTGAAAAACAATTATTTCTCTGTTCCCACAATAAGCACCAGAGGCTCATACTTTGCTATTTAATATAAGTATTTAAATGTCTTTAGTGTTTTATATAATTACTTATTTCATAATTTTTCATTTTTGTATCGTGCATAGTTACAAATTGAGTAGACTACTCACTAAAATAGCCAATTTATAGTATTCCTTTTCATATCAAGAAGGAATGTTGTTCAATAGTTTTTTAAGACACTTTGCCAGACTTTTGTATTGCATAAATGCAATAATGTAACAGGTAATATTTTATTTTAAATGTCCATAGATGAATATGTTTTTAAAAGTATCCCTTTAAGCATTGTGTTAATTTAGTTGATGCTTTGAAGGAAAACCAGTAATTAGCATTCTTCTTTTGAGGCCAGACAGAACTTTTTTAAAGTTAAGTTTCAAAGAACTTTTTTAAAAGTTAACTTTTAAAGACCTTTTTTAAAAGTTAAGTTTTAAAGATTTTTTTAAAAGTTATATTTTAAAGAACTTTTAAAAAAGTTAACTTTTAAAGAAGTTCTTTTCTGCATTCATCATTATCATCATCATTCTCCTGCACATATCCCAACTTATTTGTAGTTGGTGCAACATGTCTTTTTCTTCTATATTTCTCTTGTTGGTAGTCACCCTTTTTCTTGCCAAATCATCTTTGACACAGTCCATCCATATTTTCTTTGGTGTCCCCCTACCCTTCTGACCTGCATTGTGCATCCTAATTTATGCCAACCACAGTTGGAAGTTTCGACCTTAACATTCCTATTGACCTTTCCATTATGCTTGACACTTGAGTCAGACCTCATTAAATGTACTTATGTAATTTTATGTTAATTAATCTTTTCGACCGCAGGTGGTATCGCTGTCGCCGATTACAACAATGTCGTCGAAGGTGAGAAGATTATTAAGACCGCCTTAGATACCTTTGGCAGGATTGATATCCTTATCAACAATGCGGGCATTCTTCGTGATAAGAGCTTCACTAAAATGTCCGATCAGGTAGGTACTTTACTGATAATATCATCTGAACTAGGTGTTTTATTTACAGATACCCTACTATGAATTCGTAGGTTCGAATCCAGACAGGCGCTTTACTTTGTGTAAATTATTTCATCACCACTGCTCTCAAAACGGTGAAGTAAAATATCGTGAGGAAACCAGCATGTCCTAGAACCAAAAATTCGAAGATATGTGACATCTGCCAACCCGCACTGGGCCCAAGTGGTGGATTACGGCCCACTCCCTCTTACCGAGAGGAGGCCTGTGTCCCAGCAGTGGGAACATTATAGGCTGATTATGGAATACGAATTAGGGGTGTGTAATAGTACATTACGATATGTGTAACATATTGCATACTATTTTATAGTTTGTGTCACCTAAACCCGCGCTTAAGTTACGCTATTCTGTATAAAAATGGACTACCTAAGTCACAGAAAAGCGTGATGTAAATGCGGGTTTAGGTCGAAGTGTATACGTCATATCTTTGATACCACTGTGTATACTCTATCACGTATGTGTATAAAGAGTATGACAAGATACAACAATTGAAGATACTTATAACTTTATCTGAGAAAAATGATAATAGTTCAGTACCTAGTACAATATTCCACTGTCTATTATTTATGCTATCTTATTGACTGACCTTTGTTAATCTATTTAAATACTGCTATTATTATGGCAATGTTTACGTTTTCTTGGGGTAATCACTCAAACTATTATTGAAGTATTACATTTGTTCTTTGTTCTCCCAATCACAATACAGTCAATTTTCTTCTTTCGTCTACAACAAACATAGACAAAAGGACAAACCTTCATAAAACAATCAATGCAGTTGCTAATGAAATGTAATGCTTTTATTCTTTGATTTAGGACTGGGACCTAATCCACTTAGTTCATCTGAAAGGTGCTTACAAAACCACCCAGGCCGCATGGGAAACATTCAGAAAACAAAAGTATGGTCGCGTCATCATGACCTCAAGCAATGCCGGTATTTTTGGAAACTTCGGACAGGCTAATTACAGGTCAGTTTAAATATAACCCATATTTTATAGCTGCTTAATCCCTATAACTTAATAAAATAATGATAATATTATTATAATCCAAACAATTCAACGACTCGTACATAATGGCGTGATATTGATACTCACCATACCTACACATTACATTGGATATGGATAGGATATAATTGTATATAACCTTTCTCATTTTGTAACGAAACAATGACTATATAAATCAACTATGAATAAGAATGCATACTAAATGGAAGTTTAAAGTACCTACAAGTTTAAGGTCATTATTTGAACTTGAATGCTCGTCTACAAATAACGTTAGCGTCGCGTACCTACACGTGAATTGATAGAAAATCGTATAGTAAACGCATCGCATACGCTGATTCTATGTCTGATGGGAAGAGAACCTTTAATGAAATCCATCAAGTCCAATGTGTACCTTTTGACAGGTTAATGATATGACAAAAAATTCAATCCTTTCTGTTTTTATTTCTCTCTAGCGCCGCCAAAATGGGTTTGGTCGGTTTTGCCAACACCCTGGCCATTGAAGGCTCAAAATACAACATTAAGGTCAACACAATCGTGCCCACAGCCGCGTCTCGTCTGACAGAAGACATCCTGCCCCCAGAGATGTTCGAGGCCATGAAGCCTGAACTTATTGCACCTGTTGTTGTGAGTATAAACATAATAAACATCTTCGCATGCTTCGAAGTCAAATACCGCTCGAAACGCGATCTATGTCGCAATGTCAGCCTACAGTTTCGAAAATATCGTAAGCTCCGACCGAACGTGTTTAAAGTTGCGAAGTATGCCTAAAGTTTCTGGGTGAATGGACACGCCCAGTTCAGCTGCGCGAAGACACTACTACATCCTGCTTATCCTAACCCACGCCTACGGTGCACAAAGTTGGTCACTTTCTGAACAGCAGAAGTGCAAACTCAAGATTTGCCAATGTGCAATGGAGCGCAGCATAATGGGTGTTGCCCGCAGACCGAGTTAGAAACATCACCCTGCGCGCCATAACTCAAGTAGCGGATGTTGGAAAAAAAAAACAGCCAGGAAGTGGTCCACGTCGCGCAAATGCAGCCGGAGAGATGGGCAAAAATCGAAAAAGTTTTAATAATTTAATAAGCTAAGTTTCATTATAATAAAACCCTATTTATTTACAGGCGTACATGGTTCACGAATCGTTCCCCGACTCCGGCGCGGTCATCGACTCCACGCTCGGATATGCCACCAAGATGCACTATGTCAGGGCTCCTGGTGCTGTGCTTAAGTAAGTATTCTTTCATACACAATAACTAGCTGACCCGGCGAACTTCGTACCGCCTCAGAATTAAATAATATGACAAAGTTCAATAGATACGTGGCGCCATCTATTATCATAATAACGTTATTGTTGTTTTCCTCGGGAACAGAACTTTTTTCGGGATGAAAGGTACCCATGTCCGTTTCTGTACACCTGACAACGAATATGCAAAATTTCAGGATTATCGGTTCAGTGATTTAGGCGTGAAAAGGTAACAAACAAACAAACAAACCTACTTTCGCATTTATAATATTAGTTAGGATTAGGGCGAGATTCGAAGACATAATTTTTACTTTACTTTTAATTTGCTAAGTAAAGTTAACGTGTCATACAAATTAACCTTAGGCACCTGTTTCACCGCCGACGAGGAAGCGACTAGCTGTCGACTATTTTCTCGCTCAAGTAACGTACAATAAAATGTAAGTAAGTAAAAAACAGTGCGGCCAACGAGAGAATGCGTTACGAATACATGTTTTACAAATTTGATCTTTATTAGCTACTAGAGTTGTCGCACTGACAGGCGTCAGGAACGCATTCACTCGACGGCCGGATTGTATTAATAGTTGTCGGCTGACTGTTCATACTGCCAGCGAAGTCTCTCTATTGTATGCAGGGCTCTGAACCGGTTTAAAAAGAGCGGTTAATTTCGATTAAATACCGGTAAATATATCGTTCCTTCATTAACCGGTTAAACAAGTGAACTGTTCTTATGTAACCCAAAAGATAAAGGTTACCGGTTACAAAGCTTAAACGGTTTTGACACCCAAATTAACCGGTTAATTCCGTAATTCGTAAATTTTTTCGTCTACTTTTTTAACGCTTCCAACAAGTTCTAGTGACAATGACTTGACATCGCAACGTCCAGACCGTGCCCGCGAGAGTGGCGGGGGCCGGGGGGGGGGTTCAAACTTGGTTTTAACCGGTTAATTTTCACTATCAAAACCAAAATTCATGAAAAACCGGTTTGCTGCATAAACCGGTAAAAACCGGTAAAGTGCAACCTTTAACCTAAATCGATTTCGGTTTGGGGTCAATGACCATAACCGGTTAAGAATTTCAACCGGTTTCCGAGCCTTGATTGTATGTTTCTTAAGGTGAATGGGTAGTTGTAGCCCGCGAAATTCAAATTTTTCCTACGTTTTTTGCAATTTTCAGGTCAGTGTCAGGTTGTATCTTGATCAAAATATGATTCGCGACTATAACAGGTACGTATTTACAGAATTATAATAATTAGAATCATCAATACATCTTTCTAAGTTAGATTTCTACCGTTAAGAACAAATCTCGTATGGAAAAGTGTTTATGGTAGAAATCTAACTTAAAGAGATATATTAATGATTCTAATGACTATGATTCTGTAAGTACATGTCTATTATAGTCGCGAATCATACTTGGATCAAGATACAACCTGACACTGATCTGCAAATTGCAAAAAACTTAAGAACATTTAAATTTCGCGGTCTACCATGGCACATTCACCTTAAATAATGCGTTTTCGTAATAATGCGTATGCGCATTCGTCGTATCAATCATGTCATAAGTATAGACCAACCATGAGTAACACCCACACCTATGTAATAGTATCATGAAACATTATTATACTTCAATTATATATACTTTCATACGAACAATATAAAACAAATTTACAATAGGTGGTCTCATTATCATAAATAACTTGGTGTTATCGCAATTTGCGTTGTCATTGTTTGTCAAACAAAACATGTATTTTTTATCTTTTGATAACCAAGTAGGTAATAAAGAAGAAAATTTGCCATACTTTTTAATAAAAGATACTTGACGAAATTCGATGACTCCTGATAAACATGTAGCAATAACAAGAAAATGCGCAAATTAGAATAGAATGTTAAAGGTCGTATGAAATGTGATCAGAATAGGCTGAGTATATTTACCTAAACTTCGGAGAACAGAGACAGAAAGTGGAGACTTCCTTACGACGACATTTTTTTTCCCGGAATTCGGGAAAAGTCTTAAATAAGTTGAAAATAAGCTTTATTTAAGATCGGTAAAGGCTAATTTTTAACTAAACTTGCAATTACCAAATTTTCGGTATTTTCACGTAAAATCCCGAAATAAATAGTTTAACTTTAATTCATGTATTCGAATTATATTTACGATCCTTAAACTAACCATTGTATAATACATTACATATAATTGGACCTTGACATTGGAAATCCTTCAACTTTATGTACGCAATCAGTAGTTTTTAAAATTCTTGTCACTAGGAAGAAGCCCTCAGACCCCGTGACCATAGAGTCAGTAAAGGAGTTCTGGCCTGAAGCTACCAACATGAATGGTGCCGTCCACTTAGACAAGATAGCTGACGTTACCGTGGACCTGGTTGGGAAAATTCAGGTATTGTATTTTAATATAATTAGAACGACCATGCTGAACATATATCAGACTATTATCTTGCGCTTATCCCAATTTATTTGGAGTCGGCGCAACATGTCTTTTTCTTCCATAATTCTCTATCTCGACAGTCATCCACTAAAGAAACGTTTCTTTGGTCTTCCCCTTCGCTTATAGCCATTCACTCAAAACTTTCTTAGTTATTCAAATGTTGATGACATGTCATATCGTGCGCGCAGTGCATTTTTGAGATTTGTGCCTAAATCGCGTCGACAAAAGACAAGCAGTCGTCCTCGTGTTGAAAGCTACGAGAACATTCCGAGCGCGTAAATGATATAAAAAATCATTTATGCAAATTAGGCAGAATCAGCACTTTTGCACCTTCACGCAAAGAACATAGTAGCTAGACTTTTTTTTTCGTACATTTTATTATCTAGATCTTATAGAATCCATAAATATCGACGGTCAAAGACACCGAGAGATAAATTTGATAGTTTAATCTATCACTTTATTTTTATGTAACAGGATTGGCTTTTATCATTATTTATTTTTTTATCTTTGTAACAGTTTATCTTAACAAATTATTATATGATTATAATATCTACACTGCCTTTATCTTGAAGAATAATGCTTTTCATGTCCTATTCAAGATTTTTCACCTAGTCTTAATATTTTATTTAACTTTGCTTTTATGTCCTTACAAAGTCCATGTTGAAAAGTTCATAGTCCAATCATAATAATAACAGTCAAGTAGCATGAATGAACGTTCATGTTAAATTAGTCACCTCCACGAAGCAATTATCAATTTCTCCCCATAATTAACTGCACTGTTATATTTTTAGTTATCAACTAGCTGTGCCCGCGACTTCGTTCGCGTGCATGACGAAAAAGGTTTTAATTTTTTTGCGCGGAACCCTAATTCTTTTTCTAAAATAAAAATTAGCCTAAGTTACTCCTTATTACATCAGCTATCTGCCAGTGAACGTCCCGTCAAAATCGGTCCAGCTATTTCGGATTAGTTGGAACAAACAGACAGACAAAAATTAAAAAATTGATTCTTGGTTATAAGTGCCATATATACTTTCATATACATACATTTAGGAAAAAGCAATTTTTTGACGTTAGAAACAGACACTTGACTTTTAGTTATATGGATGTATAGAAGATTAATTTGAGTTTGGTACTTATTTTCTCTATACTTGTTAAGAGTGTGTTTTTCATATCAACAATGTTAAGCTTGTCGTAAATCAAGTGCAATAAAAATATGCACAAACTCGTAACAACCGAAAAAACTACCTGACTGATTTAAATAATTCGAGTGTAATATTTGTCTGGTTACAAACCTTTTTAATACTTGATATTGAACTTTAAACCTATTTGTATAAGATTGATTTTTGTTTGGTGCGTGAAAAGGAGGAGATTGATACCTTGTGCTCATGCTTATTTTTCATCGTTTTTTGTAGGACTTCGAAGAGCGCAGCAAGATGGACGGTGACCGCGTATCGTACTGGTCTACTTCCAAATACGACTCCAAGGACCTCGTGCTGTATGCTCTTGGCAGTATGTATTAGCGAAAATAAATTCGAATACTATTAGATTGGTGGTATTCTAGAACATGAAAGTCCTACCCTACCACAATGGCTTACATTTTTGGAAGTTATTCAAATGTGAAATCAGTTCCGGTAGAGTTCGCGTCAAACTTTATGGCGGCTCTGAAGTGCGCTACTCGCTGCGCAGTACCGCACCCCTCACCCCCGCTGACCGGTGAATTTGTTACTGCGCAGCGACTCGCTTCATGTTCCGAGCCGCCATACAGTTTGAATCGGGCTGTAAATCACAAGTTAACTGGTTGTTGGTATTTTAGTCAAATAAGAAAAAAAAAACATTGGCCGGAGACTTGATTAGGCGTTCAGACACTGAAGGCTAATCTGCAATCACGATTTATTTGCCAAAAATGTAAACAAAATATGAATTATTGGAAACATAACTTTAATTCCTACACAATAAAGTTCAGTTTACGCTACAACTTCAACCGTTTTTATAACTTTTTCAATAGTGTTAGTCACTCTGAAATCAAATTAATTGTCATTGAAATAAAGTTGATATTTGTTTAACTTGAAATAAGATGTTGCACTTTTACTATAGTTATCTTGGACTTTTAACCCACGTTCGCAAAGACGCAAAACTATCACGGCGGGATTTTAGACTCTCGGTGTTAAGCCGAGTATTGAGATTCCAACAGAGCGCATCCCAGTGCGTCAAAAAACGCACTGTTGGATTTTCAACTCTCGGCACTAAACAGTGCGTTGAAAATCAAGTGCGCGAAAAAATATCGCCGCGGGAAAGACGCGCCCATTCGAACCTAGGCATAAAATGTCCTCAATTTCAGGTTTCATTGTATATAAAACGTCAAAAAAACTCTTAACATAATTCAAATCTTTCTTTAGTTGGTGCATCAGTAGAAAACCAGTCGGACCTCAAGTTCTTGTATGAGTCCCACGAGGGCTTCGCGGCTCTGCCCACATTCTTTATCCTGCCCGGTATGGCCATGGAAACACCCGTCGTGGCTAAATCCATGCCGCCTGGCAAACACGCTGACTTCACTAACGTAAGTACTAAACAGTGATTTATTTTTTCTAAATAAACTTGCAAGGTTAAACAACAGTGATATTATAAAACACTAGCAGCTCCCCGCGGTTTCACCCGCATAAGTTTCGATCCCGTGGGAACATCGGGATATAAAGTATCCTATGTCTTAATCCTGGTTATAAACTATCTTTATAACCAGGATTAACACATAGGATACATTAGTTTTTGCGTGAAGAAGTAACAAACATACAAACACACACAAACTTTCGCCTTTATAATATTAGTGTGATTATACTGTAGGCCCACTTGCACGTTTAGCTATCTGACCTCCACAACTTTGTTACTGGGTAACACGATACCCCTGGTCACCAATCCACGTACTGACCGCGGCAAGAGCAGCTTAACCTCCGATCCAATAGCCACGAGCATTGCCCTAACAAGCACCTTGTAAACGTAATTGTTTGCTCTTTCATTCTTTATGTCCCACTAGTTGCAAAAGCAATACAAATTATACAGGGTGAAATTGAAAACATGCGACAAATCGAAATAGGAGATTGTACTCGTCATTATGAACAACTTTTACTATGGGACCAAACCTGAAATTGCGAAGAAAAATCAGCTGTTCACAGAACAGCTGTTTTTTTTTTCGCGATTGCAGCTTTGATCCCTTGGTAAAAGTTGTTCATAATGATGAAAACAATCTCCAATTTCGGTTTGTCGCATGTTTTCAATTTCAGCCTGTAGTAAAACAAATCCTGTCTTGTTTAGATCCTTCACGGAGAACAGTTCATCGAGTTCGTGGGTGACTACCCCGGCACAGAAGGCGAATTCGACATCCGCACCTATGCCGTCGACACATTGGACAAGGGATCAAGCGCTATTTCCATCGTTAACAGTGAGTATCATAGTATTTGTATTACTTTAACCGGTCAAGCGGCGCGCGTCGCCCATTGGCGACGAAACAATAGAAAATCAATTGTGTCTCATTAGCGGGGCTTGACTGATTAAACGAAGTAATAGCGCGGGCGGGCGATGCGGTGGGTCGGGGGAGCAAGAAATTTGATGCGGACGTAGTCGTGGGCAGAAGCTAGTCATTTATCATTATGTAACTAGTAGTAGATTATAAAATATTATGCCTGATACAATATTAATAAGATTAGATTATTTTTAAACATGGATTTGTTTATAATCACATTTTATTTGGTTAGTTACAATGTTTTTTCAAAATAATTTCGTATTATCAGTTTTTGCACTAAAGATACACCGAATTTTGGAAACCGACAGCACACAACTTGAAAAGTTTTGTATTTTATCAATTCAGATTATGATGTAATTCGAATGATGTAATACATGAATTCTTGTATTGTTCGCTATTTAATCAGATTTGCATATTGTTCAAGTTCAAGTTTGAACAACTATTCATGATTTGATTAGACAATTTGATAGCCGAATAAAGGGCTACCTGGGGTATTTTGGACCAAAACCGATAACAGATTCTCCAATGCGATTCTACCGACCTATCAAACTGTCGTTTACGATCACAAGTTATAATTTCTCACTCCTTCACCCCCAGGCGAGATCTACCAAAACAAGCAGTTGATAGCCCGCACACAGCAGCACATCTTCGTGCTGGGCCAGGGTGGGTTCAATGGGCCCCGCAACAGCAAGCAGGCGGTTGAAGTTCAACCGGCACCCAAGAGGGCCCCTGATGCCGTGCTTGAGCAACGCACTGCTGAAGACCAGGCGGCACTTTACAGGCAATTTTACGTTACTACTTTTATTCTACAGTTAAGGCCCTTCCACTGAAGCGGAGACTACCAATCATAGATGAGGCGAGAGACGGGATATCAAATTAAAAAAATATGATTGGTCGATTCCTGCACGGCTCCGCGTCAGATGAAACCTTTCTCGATTGAGAAAAGCATTCCTTTTATTTTTTGTGTTTACAAATCTGTTGGTTCCTTGAGCGAAAACCTTGTAGGTATACATAAAACACGTCTCTAAATTATACATTTCATGCAGTCGCAAGAATCGATAATTTATCTCTAGGTATATTTGACGCTGATTTCGCAACTGGACAGTAATTCAAACTATTAAATATATGCTAAATATTTACATTTACGAGTACTTAGTCGTGACGAGGTCTTTATTCAGAAATGGAAGTCCCGGCTAATATGACGAAGGTGATCGAATAATGAAACTTATACTTAACCCTTGGATCCACGCTAGGTACAATGGCTTTTAAACCTTTTAACCGCCCGACTTTATATGAGTTTTCGTGCGCACAGCGCCCGAAAAAAAAAAAGAAAAATAAATTCCGATGAAACGAGCTGTGATGATGTAATAATAATACAGATTAAATGAACTGTGTTATTTGGTCGTATATATACGACCCTGGCGGAATATACACGAAAATATTTGTCGGATTAATCCGACGTAAGCGGTCAAAAGGTTAATTGTATCTGTAATTTTATTTTCCAGGTTATCTGGGGACTTGAACCCGCTCCACATTGACCCTAACGTAGCGGCCGCCAGTGGATACCAAAAGCCCATCCTCCACGGAATGGCGTCTCTTGGATTCTCTGCCAGACATGTATTGGCTAAGTGAGTACCTTTCAAGTCGTTATTATTATTATCACACTAATATTATACAGGGCAAGTTTGTGTGTGTATGTTTATATGTTTGTTACTTCTTCGCGCTCAAACGGCTGGACCAATTTTGATAAAATTTTGTATGGAGGTAGCTGTCACCCTGGATTAACATACGTATATATAGGCTACTTTTTATCCCAATATTCCCACGGGGTCGACATTTACGCGGGTGAAACCGCGGGGCGCAGCTAGTGTTTAATAATTATTATGAGGTGTATTATAAAGCTTAAGCTTACTATCAAGAGCCATAAAACAATACAAGCATGGCGTCGGTTTTATCAATCGAAGTACCAGTAATCTGCGAACTAATTTCGTAACACTAATAGTAGCAATAGCTTTAATTTTGACAGTTCAACAACATTCATTGCGTTAGGCGATTCTCACACTGCCCCGCATGATGCAGCGGGGTGCAGATAATGCACCCACGCGCGTGATTTTTTACATACAAATTCAATAAAAACGCACTCACGCGCGTGGTATTTGGCTCCGTTTCCCGCACACCGCTGCGTGAAACGCAGCAGTATGCCAATCGCCTTATTCACGTTGTTGAGCAGACAAATTTTTCGAACATATGAGGCAATGGATTAGCAATATCCTTCAAAATGATTCACATTGTGAAAGAATGTGTGTGTCAGTGGCGAAGGTACCATACAACTCGATTCCCACCGGCTTCCCTTCGAAAATTCAGAACATAACCACTCTATAGTCAATTCATCATTGAAATTTTCCTTTGGCATTTTTTTTTGCTCCGGCCTACCTCTGTCATAAATTCACCCTTCGCTACTGGTGTGTATGTATCATTATTCTGCCTTTATCATAATTTATTTGGGGTCGGCGCAACATGTCGTTTTCTTCCATAGGAACTTCTCTATTATTCGTCATCTCAGTAGTCAACCCCTTTCTAACCATATCATATTTCACATAGTTCACTCATCGTTTCTTTGGTCAAATAGCCATTATGGTACTCGTATAGCCATCCATCCACGTTCATACTCAGAACACCATACATACATGCCCTTTATGTATGATCTGAAAAATCCCCTGTTTTTCATTGTGCTAACTGATAGTGAAAGTACAGATATACTTAATCAGTAATAAGCCCGCGATATCATTAGCAATTATGGTGGCTTGCCAAAATAAAAAACAATATATTCAGTTTTTTTTTATATGAACAAAAACCTTATAAATCATTCACAAAGGTACTACATGGCAAGCCAATATTTAGGATGTTATTAATCCATTGCAACCTCGTTTCTCTTTAAAACAATCTTATCTATACTAAAATATAATCCATACCCAGGTACGGAGGCAACGAATCCAGCAATTTCAAGGCACTGAAGGCTCGCTTTGTAAAGCCAGTTCTTCCTGGCCAGACCCTCGTCACAGAGATGTGGCTCGAAGGCAAGCGCGTGCACTTCCAGACCAAGGTCAAGGAAACCAGCAACGTTGTTATCGCAGGTATGTATTGTGTACTTCACGGCGAGGTTACACAGGAGTATCCACGCGACTACACGCGAGACAGAATGGCTTTTTAAGAGGGCGCCGACCATAGTCGACCGCACAGTGGCGCCCTCATCGTTTTTTAGGTTATATCTTTTATTTTGAATGAAAATGCAGAAAATAAGCACGATAAGTTATGCTCCACAAGATTGTACGTTAATATTGTTGCAAACGGTAGTATTACATTGTTTAGTTTTATTATAATCATTAAAACAGATAAAAGTGGCCACTACTATCCGTTTTAATGATTATAATAAAACTAAACAATATAAAACTACCGTTTGCAACAATATTAACATACAATCTTGTGGAGCATAACTTATCGTGCTTATTTTCAGCATTTTCATTCTAAAATAAAATATATAACCTAAAAAACGATGAGGGCGCCACTGTGCGGTCGACTATGGTCGGCGCCCCCTTAATTGCGTCTGTAATTAGGGCATACAACCGTCCGTACAGTTTATATTGTGCCTTTAACAAACTTTATGAGCAACATTTTTTAATAAATAATCATTTAAAATTCAGCTAATAAACACCTTCCAAGAAGGAGCATCTAAAATAGCCTCCATAATAAGCAATGGTGTAGTATAGATACTGCAGGAGAACCCAGGGCAGTCAGATAGTCAGGCGATTTACTATTTGACTGAGATTTTTCCACGGCATGACCTTTTGTTACTTGCCTAGTTGTGCCAAGCTCCAAAATAACAGAGTAAATAGTCATTGCAAACGTAAAACTGTTTCGGTTAGCGCGTAACTAAAGAAATAATTATACAGAACTAAGTGTATATTGAATTTTGTGTTTTGATATTAATTTATTATTAAATTTTGCTTTTTTCTAGGTGCCTACGTCGACCTGAAGAACGTAGTAGCCGGCCAGGTTGGCTCAAGCTCTGCCGCACCCGCGTCAGCACCATCTGGTGGCGCGTTCAAGAGTGATGCACTCTTTGCCAAGATCCAGGAGGAAGTTGGCAAGAACAAGGACTTGGCTAAGAGCATCGGAGCCGTGTTCCTGTATAATATATCTGAGAATGGAAAGACTGTTAAAGCTTGGAGTGAGTATGAGCTTTTTATTATTCCACTCAGTGTCCTTGGATCCTGATCTCAAAAACAGTAGACGCTAAACTTTAATGTCTTAGCTCCAGTCGAACATCAAAGTAGTTTTCAAGACTGTTTAAGTTTTATGCTTTTTTTCTGGAGTATTTTGCTGTCACAATCTTCTCACAGTGATGATATAAATTTGTTCAGTTTTTGATGGTACACATCAAAGACTGTCTTAAAATCTATGTACGTTTGCCCAGCTAGGCCCCCCAGAATTTGCGATTTAGGTATACACCAATGCAATGTACTCGCCTCTAGGAGTATATGTACCGCTTTCTTTTTCAATGTACCTCTGTACTTTTGAAGAAATATGCAAAAAAAGGGGGCCGTGCCAGCCAAACGTTTTCAGCACGGCCCTCGTGTAACTTGAAAAATATATAGCGTATTAAAAAGTTTCATAAACTCAAGGAATGAACTTTATTAACACGTTCTATGTACCGTAACAGATATTGTGAATTCCTAATAACAAATAATATATAGACGTGGATAGGGGGCCGTGCTGAAAAAAAAAAAAGAAATGAGAAAATATCTAAAAAAGACAAAACAACCTTAGCCAAAAACTATATAAAAGTAATTCATGTTTGGCAAGTAACATATGTACCGCATTGGTTTCTCATACAACTTGCTAAATTCAAAAAATAAACCAATTTTAGTTTATTCAGCACGGCCCTCTATAGTTGCCTATATCTTTTTAAATATGACACGTTTGTTTACAAAATTCGACTTCCTGAATTATGTATAGGAGTACATTCGTTCCAAATAAATTGCGATTATGGTGTATTAGTATTTTAAAAGATAAATTGGATCAAAAATATCCTAACATGCAACTGATGGGGTGACCATGGTTCCATAAATTAGGTACATATATTCTATACCTATATTATTAATGAAATTATGTGACTACATTGAAATAAACATTCTTTTTTTACAATTTGTTTTTTTTTTCTTCAAAATTAATATTAGCGATGACATCTTTTAAGGGAATTAAATCAGTTAAAACTTGTTGTGTGCGGTCGCTATTAATTCACTAGGTAAGGTTCAATCAATGTGATTTGTTGGAAACGTATCTGTAATTTTTTAAGCCTTTTAAGCTCTGTAGTCAAAGTGAAAGCATTTATTTCAAATACGCACATAAAAGGCACTTTTGAACGTCAAAAATTACCTTAAAATAGAATTGATTCTAGTCACCCCTTCCAAAAGGTAGTTTTCGTGTGGAGAAGAATGGGCAAGAAACTCCACCGTTACTCTTTTAAAATGTTTTAGGTACAATATTTTGCATGGGTACATTAATTATATAATAATATGTGAGGACGATGCACCTAAAATAAAATTACTATACTACAATAGGTAAAAGAATTGTAGTGTTTGTGACACATAGTTTTTCTGCGATTATTCCATAGGTAAACGTAACTAATCTGTGAAATGTACCTAAACTGTAATTTTATTGTAATGTACCGTACATCAATCCGTGTGATTTATTGGAAATATATATGTGATTTTTTTAAGCCTTTTGAGCTATTTAGTCTTAACGACACTTGTTGTTTTGTTCGATTTGCGACCTACTACTTACTACTATTATAGTTATCGTTAATAGTTAATACAGATTACGATATTTTTGATTTTTTTATTTTATTAAAGATTTACTCAATTTATGCAGATTTTTTTATCCATTCTCACGTGGAATCATGGTCACCCCATCAGTTGTATGTTAGGATATTTTTGATCCAATTTAACTTTTAAAATACTAATACACCATAAACGCAATTTATTTGGAACGAATGTACTCCTATACATAATTCAGGAAGTCGAATTTTGTAAACAAACATGTCATATTTAAAATGATATAGGCAACTATAGAGGGCCGTGCTGAATAAACTAAAATTGGCTTATTTTTTTTAATTTAGCTAGTTGTATGAGAAACCAATGCGGTACATATGTTACTTGCCAAACATGAATTACTTTTATATAGTTTTTGGCTAAGGTTGTTTTGTCTTTTTTAGATATTTTCTCATTTCTTTTTTTTTCAGCACGGCCCCCTATCCACGTCGATATATTATTTGTTATTACGAATTCACAATATCTGTTACGGTACATAGAACGTGTTAGTAAAGTACATTCCTTGAGTTTATGAAACTTTTTAATACGCTATATATTTTTCAAGTTACACGAGGGCTGTGCTGAAAACGTTTGGCTGGCACGGCCCCCTTTTTTTGCATATTTCTTCAAAAGTACAGAGGTACATTGAAAAAGAAAGCGGTACATATACTCCTAGAGGCGAGTACATTGCATTGGTGTATACCTAAATCGCAAATTCATGTATATCAGAACGTTCGGCCAGTCGAGATAGGGAGCTGGCTGCTACTCCAGTTTTTAGTGACGATTATGTGACGCTTAAAGATGCTAGTCAAAGAATTTGTGACGGAACAGTTCGAAAGTTAGAAGCATTTATTTATGGCCGAACGGCCTGATATCAGGTCGTTCGGCCAACCTGAATCTCCATAACTGAGGACCTTAGAGAAACTGTTACTGAATAAAGATTTAGTGACGATTTGGTGACAAACAACCAATGCTTTACTTTTACTCGTAATGCCACCGGTTAAAAGTAAAATGAATTTTGCTTCCTGGAACATCAGGACGTTCGGCCAACGTAATCTCCATAACTGAGGACCTGAGAGAAACCGTTAATGAATAAAGATTTAGTGACGAGACTGAAACGAATTTTTATTGCTTTATTTTTTTTTGTGACGGCCCCTTTAAATAGTAAATTGAAAATTTAACATATATAACCTCAAAACATTGGGATTATCGATTCCTCCACAACGAAGAAGCCCAGAGAAACCGTTAATGAATAAAGATTTAGTGACGGCACTGAAACGAACTTTTAGTGTTTTATTTTTTTTTGTGACGGCCCCTTTATATAGTAAATTGAAAATTTAACATATATAACCTCAAAACATTGGGATTATCGATTCCTCCACAACGAAGAAGCCCAGAGAAACCGTTAATCAATAAAGATTTAGTGACTGCACTGAAACGAACTTTTAGTGTTTTATTTTTTTTTGTGACGGCCCCTTTATATAGTAAATTGAAAATTTAACATATATAACCTCAAAACATTGGGATTATCGATTCCTCCAAAACGAAGAAGCCCAGAGAAACCGTTAATGAATAAAGATTTAGTGACGGCACTGAAACGAACTTTTAGTGTTTTATTTTTTTTTTGTGACGGCCCCTTTATATAGTAAATTGAAAATTTAACATATATAACCTCAAAACATTGGGATTATCGATTCCTCCACAACGAAGAAGCCCAGAGAAACCGTTAATCAATAAAGATTTAGTGACTGCACTGAAACGAACTTTTAGTGTTTTATTTTTTTTTGTGACGGCCCCTTTATATAGTAAATTGAAAATTTAACATAATATTATATAACCTCAAAACATTGGGATTATCGATTCCTCCAAAACGAATAAGCCTAGAAGACTCGTAAAACCCCTGATGTGTTATAGGTTTTCAGTGCAATGGTGTCAGTATTTTTGTTGATTCACTATTCCGCAATATGGCGGATGGCGACTGAAATAGGATGACCATGTATTCCAACGAAACAAGTATTTATCAAGTACTTAATTACCTACCCTACCTAAATAATGAAGCAACACACGTCGTAATATTAAATTATATAAGTACAAGCAACGTTGAGCTGATGCCTGCATACCAGTGTCCACTTGTGAGGTTTTGTTATATTACTTGAGTCTATTTTGGCTAAAAGCAAACGAAAGTGGAAAGGTGACTGACATTGGAGATTGGGAAATTTGACTAAGTACAAGAATACTTAAATAAATAGGTACACAAATTAAAAAATGCTTTATTTGTAATCAATCATCCAAAAATAGCGGTAGGTTGTTAGGTACATAATAATTTGTACTTTTTAGAATTACAGTTAAATTGGTTCACCACGACAGAAATTTGACAGCTTCTTGTGTTTACTGCTAGGTGATTGACTTGAAACTTGTCAAATCGGATTTCTTTCGGTGGTGGCCCGACAATCATTTTACAACTAAATAACAGTTCTATAGATAAATCACAGTAAGATAACTACACCGATTCTATTTTTATTCTGCAGAAAAGAGCCATATATATTATAATCTCCGCAGGCGCGATTCTCTAAAGGAACGGTTTAAGGAAATTAATATAGTATTTTTCAGCGCTATTTAAAAGGTTAATGGACCTTTTAAATAGCGCTGAAAAATACTATATTAATTTCCTTAAACCGTAAAATGATTGTCGGGCCACCACCGAAAGAAATCCGATTTGACAAGTTTCAAGTCAATCACCTAGCAGTAAACACAAGAAGCTGTCAAATTTCTCTCGTGGTGAACCAATTTAACTGTAATTCTAAAAAGTACAAATTATTATGTACCTAACAACCTACCGCTATTTTTGGATGATTGATTACAAATAAAGCATTTTTTAATTTGTGTACCTATTTATTTAAGTATTCTTGTACTTAGTCAAATTTCCCAATCTCCAATGTCAGTGAAGGTGACTGACATTGGGGATTGGGAAATTTGACTTTCGTTTGCTTTTAGCCAAAATAGACTCAAGTAATGTAACAAAACCTCACAAGTGGACACTGGTATGCAGGCATCAGCTCAACGTTGCTTGTACTTATATAATTTAATATTACGACGTGTGTTGCTTCATTATTTAGGTAGGGTAGGTAATTAAGTACTTGATAAATACTTGTTTCGTTGGAATACATGGTCACCCTATTTCAGTCGCCATCCGCCATATTGCGGAATAGTGAATCAACAAAAATACTGACACCATTGCACTGAAAACCTATAACACATCAGGTGTTTTACGAGTCTTCTAGGCTTATTCGTTTTGGAGGAATCGATAATCCCAATGTTTTGAGGTTATATATGTTAAATTTTCAATTTACTATATAAAGGGGCCGTCACAAAAAAAATAAAACACTAAAAGTTCGTTTCAGTGCAGTCACTAAATCTTTATTGATTAACGGTTTCTCTGGGCTTCTTCGTTGTGGAGGAATCGATAATCCCAATGTTTTGAGGTTATATATGTTAAATTTTCAATTTACTATATAAAGGGGCCGTCACAAAAAAAAATAAAACACTAAAAGTTCGTTTCAGTGCCGTCACTAAATCTTTATTCATTAACGGTTTCTCTGGGCTTCTTCGTTGTGGAGGAATCGATAATCCCAATGTTTTGAGGTTATATATGTTAAATTTTCAATTTACTATTTAAAGGGGCCGTCACAAAAAAAAATAAAGCAATAAAAATTCGTTTCAGTCTCGTCACTAAATCTTTATTCATTAACGGTTTCTCTCAGGTCCTCAGTTATGGAGATTACGTTGGCCGAACGTCCTGATGTTCCAGGAAGCAAAATTCATTTTACTTTTAACCGGTGGCATTACGAGTAAAAGTAAAGCATTGGTTGTTTGTCACCAAATCGTCACTAAATCTTTATTCAGTAACAGTTTCTCTAAGGTCCTCAGTTATGGAGATTCAGGTTGGCCGAACGACCTGATATCAGGCCGTTCGGCCATAAATAAATGCTTCTAACTTTCGAACTGTTCCGTCACAAATTCTTTGACTAGCATCTTTAAGCGTCACATAATCGTCACTAAAAACTGGAGTAGCAGCCAGCTCCCTATCTCGACTGGCCGAACGTTCTGATATACATGCAAATTCTGGGGGGCCTAGCTGGGCAAACGTACATTAAAATCTGACTATCAGTCTTACCAAGGGGTAGTGGTCAGATAGCCAGTTGTTCCATGTAAAATACTTGTACTCATCTGCATCCGGTTAGACTGGAAGCCGTCCCCAACATAGTTGGTAAAAGGCTAGGCAGATGATGTGCCATCAAAAACATGCAAAATTGATTCTAGATTTAAATAGTGGTAATGAAATAGAAAGCAAAGGGTACACTGAACTTTAGTTTAGTATGTGAATAAGGGAATCGGCACCATTCTTTATCACGATATTTATGAGTATTTCTGTTCACAGCTTTGGACCTCAAGACTCCTGCAGTATATGAAGGTACACCAAAGAGTGGCAAGGCTGACACAACCCTGACCATATCTGATGATGATATGGTAGCAATTGCGGC
The DNA here is from genome assembly GCA_945859645.1 of Amphipoea oculea. Taxonomy (NCBI): domain Eukaryota; kingdom Metazoa; phylum Arthropoda; class Insecta; order Lepidoptera; family Noctuidae; genus Amphipoea; species Amphipoea oculea. Next base: position 12,657,741 of record OX243878.1, read on the forward strand.
AGGATCACTCAACCCACAAGCTGCTTACATGAAGGGAAAGCTAAAGATCGCTGGCAACATTATGCTGGCCCAAAAACTCGGCCCCTTGTTGAAGTCCCCTGCCAAGATTTAAGTTAGAAATATATTTTAATGGTCATGGAAATGGTTATATAATTTTAATTATTTACAATTGAATGCTAATATATTACCAGTTAAGCATTAGACGCCAAGTATTATAAGTGATAATCATCAAAGAATGAGATGTTATTTTTTACTTGTTTCAAAGACTTTGTTATTCAAGCCAGAAATTGCATTTATGTTGTAAGTGATTTGTATAATGCGATTGTTATTGATGATCTGTGATAATATGAAGAAGACCGAATAATTCCATTGGAGGGCAATTTCTGGCTCGTCTGTTTTTTTGTCACAATCACAGTGAAGAATGTATATTATTTTGTATGGTGATGGAATTAAACACCACTTTTATAAAAAAAAATGTTTTATTTTATTAAATAGTTGGTATTAATTTTCCTTCTAGGAATAGATCAGCTTCTTTTACTTCGGCTTCCCAAGCGATTTTCATGTGAGGTTGTGCTGTTAAGTCAATGAACTTGCTGGCTTGCACTTCAGGGAGGCCTTTTGTCCTTATTGCTGTACCTATTATACAGCAATATGTACCTGTAAATAGTACTTTGTAGAATGTATAAAATGAGTGTCATGGTTACAAAACAGCGGAACAAAATAATATGGTCTTGTGAAAAACAAACATAAATCAGCAAAGGTTAATAAGCTACGCATATCAGTTGCGTGATAAACTGATAACATAAGGAAATTAATTATCAGTGATTACATTAATTAGCGAGGAAGATTATTGATTCAGTTTACTTATACATTTTCCGGTATTCCAGTGGGAACATCCTGGTGCGTTACACATAAAAGATTCTTTGTTGGTGAGCAATTTATATCCAGAAAAAGGCAAACTAAAAACACCCAGAACAATTTATTTTGTGACTTACAGAATCAACATGACCCATTAAAATAATTATTATTTTGTAGTATTTAGGTGTTGTGTTGTGGCTTTACAATCAGCCTAAAAAGGCACCTACTTGTCTTGTCAGTACCCAGATTGTGAAATGTTTAATCGAAAAAAGCAGGCAAAAGCAAAAGCAAAAGTTCCAAAATTTTGGTAGGTTTAATAAAAGCAGAAAGCTAAGCAACAAAAGCAATGGCTCATACCTTTTCGTAATGAAGTTTTATCAATGATACCGTGTGCGGACTCGCATTTAGTAATCTTCACTCGTCCTGTTGAGTCGAAAATTATCAATATATCCGCGCCGACAGTTTGCTCGATCGTTCCTTGTAACCAAACGTCTAGCGGCGCGGGCTTGTTCACTAAATCTTTTACTAAATATTTTCGTGGGTTTAAAGCCATTTTAATTATGTCCGAAATAACAAGCAAACAACTTTCTTTTTCTAAACTTCAAAAAGTTCACACGAAAAATCTTTTAGCTGTGTTGACAACTTTGACAAGTGACAGCTTTTTTTTTTTTTAAACTTTATTCATGACCAGCACAAGTGACAGCTTTTTTTTTTTTTAATAATTTTTTATTCATGACCATAGATGCGAGTCTTTCAGTCGAATACATAAAAAAAGTTAGAAATACAATAATGAATGTTTTCCATTATAATAATGGTACATATTATCCACTCGCCTCCCTTTCGGGTTGGGTGAATACATCTCAATGATATCATTGTTTTCATTACAATTAAATGTACAAATACAATATACAAACAAATAAAATAAAAATAATATACAAATTAAATTAATTAAATTTTTTCTACCGTATTACAAATATACTTAAATAACACACTAAAATACTTCTTATTTTCTAATAAATCCTGAACGCGGCGGGGAACACTTTGAACTTCACTTTCACTGTCATTGTCATTTATTTCTTTCAATTCACTGACCAAAATCAAACGTTGGATGTTAAAACTTGAACACTGTAAGATAACATGATCCAAATCAGCATCCTCTGCTCCACAATGTTGACATCGGCTATTGTTAATTATGCGAATCCTATTCAGGTGAGCTGGTGTTAAGCAATGTCCCAATCTCATTCGTGATATAACAGTTATAAATCTTCTTGTGATGTATTTTAAGTTATGATACCAAGGTTTAATAGGTAATTCATTTTGTATTCCAGCATACCATCTGCCCTTTGTTTCCAGGGTTATGTCCCAATACTCTTTCCATAACCGTCTATTGAGTTCTTTAAAAAGACTGTAGTAATCAGTGAATGGAACCTTGAGCAACTCGGATCGATCCTCGTCATGGTCTGACCGGGCCGCAGTGTCAGCTACTTCATTTCCACGAATGCCACTGTGTGAAGGTACCCAAACGAATTCCACTTTCATATACTTATCAAGTAGTTTTTGGATTATAAGTCTAATATTATAAATAATATAATTTAACTTAAAAGAAATATTTACATTGTGTAGAGCTGACAAGACACTTCTGGAGTCTGTAACTATCAAAATATTATGTACGTTATTTACAAGACTATTTACATGCTGCAGTGCACAATAAATTGCATAGCATTCTGCAGTGAAAATGCTACACACCTTGTTTAATTTAATACATTTAGTGAATTCTAGCTGTGGATCATAGAAAGCTGCATTTACATTATTGTCTGTTTTAGATCCATCTGTGTAGATAACATAATGTTCTGGTCTATTCTCTTTAAACTGTAAAAAATCAAATTTACTGTGCACCGTGTCTAAATAGATTGCAAAGCTGTTAATAATACAATTAAAAGGAATTTTATATATAGGCCAAATATCATTTTTAACAATATCTTTTGAATTACTATTCACATGTTCAAATATTGTTGGCATTTCAGGTAGAGTTCCACCAACCAAAGAAGAAGCAGAGATGGCATGGGAAGCAATTGACTGTGAGATTTTAGGATGTATTGTTAGTTTCTTAAGTAAAGGATTATCATTTGATACCATGACTTTTAATAAAAATCTCTCAGCCAACAACAACCTTCGTAATGTCAAGGGAGGTATACATGTCTCAACTTCCAAAGAATTAATAGGTGTGGAGCGCATAGCACCACAAATAAGTCTCAGTCCCATATTTTGAATTACATCTAATTTTCGTAACAAGGTGCTATTGGCATTCATGTAAGCTAAACTGCTGTAATCAAAATGGCTTCTCACTATACTTTTGTACAGCATACTCATTACTTTAGGGTCAGATCCCCAAAAACTTCCTGCTAAATGCCTCAATAGATTAATACCATTCAGTGCTTTGTTACTTATATGTTTAATATGTTCATCAAATTTTAATTTATCATCAATAATGACACCTAGGAATTTATGTTGTTTAGTAGCAGGAATTTCTACATTATTATATGAAATTTTAACATTGCTATGAGGATTTACATTTTTACTGATAACTAAAATTGAACTCTTTTCTGGACTTATTTCTAATTTAAGTTTATTATGATAATAGCTGTATAATTGAGACAAAGCCTTATTGATATTAGCCATTGCTATATCTATGTTCTGATTTATACTGTACATAAGCAAGTCATCTGCAAATTGCAGGATTTTTACATCTGGTACATCTACATATTTTAATATTTCAGAAGTATACAAGTTATAAAGCAAAGGAGACAAAGTTGCCCCTTGCATTGTGCCTTTGTTGACAGTCCTAGGTCCATGCAATTTATTATTATATTTAACAAATACAGTTCTATTGTTTAAAAAAGAATAAATCCATTTCAGAATATGACCAGGTATACCAATATCGTGAGATACTTGAATGAGTTCTTCTATATTTACATTGTCAAAAGCACCTTTTACATCTAAAATCACGCAGATTGCATTAGAGTGACTTAATTTAACCTGTTTTACATCTGATAATAAAGATACAAGGCTTTCAGAGCAACTTTTACCTTTTCTGAAGCCAAACTGTATAGAAGGAATTAAGCTTTGTGATTCAGCAAAATAATCTAATCTTAACTTCAACATATTTTCAAAGAGTTTACCCAAACAAGATGATAAGGAAATAGGTCTATACGAAGAAGCACTATTTACAGGTTTATTAGGTTTTAAAATTGGAATGACACACTGTGTTTTCCAAGACTCGGGTATTTCTAATTCATCCCATAATTTATTATAAATATTAAGTAATGTTGTTTGTGCATTTAAATGTAGTTTTTTGATTAACATGTAAGGTATGCCATCCAATCCCGGTGTAGTATCTTTCCTACTTTTTAAAGATGTTTTCAACTCTTCTATAGTGAAATTGTTCTTGAGAAATACATTTACATCATTTTCTGTAGCATTTTCGAACAAATACTCAAGCCTATTGTCATCTATTTCAGTAGAATCTGCTAAGTTATCTAAAAAACTTGGAACCCACTCATCATTGATGTCTTTGTTTCGATTTGTTCCAATTTTTTTAAACTTTTTAATGTATCCCCATATCCTAGAAACTGGAGTTAACCTATTGAAGCTACTACACAAATTTTTCCAAGAAGAAGAACTTTCTTCCTTCAGAATTATTTTCTTTTTTGCATCTAGTTTTTTATATGTTATCCAGTTTTCAATGTTGGGTTGAGAAAAATAAAACTTTAATGCATCTTTTGATTTTGCGACAGCATCACTACATTTTGTATTCCACCATGGTACTGGTTTTTTAATAGGTGTGTTTGCAAATAATTTTCGTTTTGGAATTGTTTTATTCCTTAAATCATTTAATGTATCTATAAAATGGTTATATGCATTGATAGGGGAATCATTTATTGAATCCAACTGGGTAAAACAAGTTTCTGATAGGCTATAATATTCGTCCCAATCTGCCTTACTATAAATATATTTCTCTTGATCCACAGGAGGTGACGTGTCATACATAGATGGTTGAATGTTGATCTCAAGTAAGGTCGGAAGATGATAGCTACCCATGGGATCGTCATGAACATACCAGTTACATAAATGAGCTATTGAAGAGCTAACAAGGGCAAGATCTATAGCTGAAGCTTGTCTATTAGGATAAGGAACAGTTGTTGGTGATCCATCGTTCAAAATACATAAGTCAAATTCATCTATGATATTATACAAACATCTACCTCTATTATTATCACTATGACATCCAAAGGCTATGTTATGAGCGTTAAAATCACCCATGACTATACAAGGTTTGGGTATGTTATTGATTAAATCCTTTAACTTTTCTGAGTCAAATCTGATACTTGGAGGACTGTAAATACAAAGTATTGCCATTGCTCCAAATTGTGTTTCTATAGTGATACACAGGTTTTGAATAGATTCTGAGAAGTGTGTATTGACTACTTTGTACTTTAAACAATGGTTTACCAAAATGGCTACTCCATTATGGGAATTTATGGAATTTTTGTGGATTAAATTATATGTGGGAAAGTGTGGGATTATAGAATTAGTTTTGAACCAAGTCTCGTTAAGAAGACAGACATCTATATTTTTTTCAATTAATAAATTTTGTAATAGGCTCTTTTTACTCTGTAAACTCTGTATATTATACTGTAAAATATTTAGATAATTATCCATGTTTAAATTAAATTTGATAAAAATATTTCTTTTATTTTCTTATGTGTGAGTGGCCCATCAGAGTCACTCTTGTTTCCTAATGCAACCAACGATTTAACAATTGCGTTAATTATAATGTCATTATTTGCTACTTGTTTAATATCTAAAATGTCATTGGATTTAGTCTTATTAGTAACCTTGGGTAAAGCAGGGAAAGATTTCTCATTAAATGTAGGGGGTGGTTTCACAACAGTGGCATACGATTGCTGCAGAAATTTGGCCTTTTTCTCTTCAATTTTTTGTTTTTTAATGGGACAGTCTCGTGAAATGGCAAGATGATTACCTGCGCAGTTGATGCATGTGATCTCTTCGACATCGCATTCTCTGTAGGAGTGGCGACCAGCACAAGAAGAGCAGTGTTGCTCGCCTCTGCAAGTCTTAGCAGAATGATTGAATTTAAGACATTTATAACATTGTAATAATGGTGGTATGTATGTTTTCACCTCGTATCTAAATAGCTTTATATAAGCGTATTGCGGTAAAGATGTTGATGCAAAGGTGACAGCAACTGTATTGAGAGGCACTAATTTTCCCTCTACTTTACGCATGAATCTTTTAATGGAAATTACTTCAGAGTCGCACACAATATTTTTATATATTTCCTCATTCGAGAGTTCTTTAGGCACAAACCTCAATACACCAATCCTTTCTGTCAAATACGATGGTATAAAGGCTTTAAACTTATTTTTCCATAAAAAGTCTTCCATCTTTAGAAAATTGTTGGCCGCAGCCGCCTTCTTGAACGTTACTCCTATTTTATGCGCATTTATTCTATGTACTCCTAGGACTCCTTTAACATTGTCTGATATTAAATTGGTGAGCGTGATAGGATTTTTATTCCCTACCTTCTCCTGCTCTGTTGACTCAACGTACACAACATATTCCGAATTGGAGTTTTCTATAAATAATCTTTTATAATTAGGTTTAGTAAAAATGCTATACTTATTATTTGAGTCGGAATTTCGACTGTTGTTGTACTTCCGTTTCTTCTTTTCCCCCGGCTCTGGCGACTCCTCACCGCCACTGGTGACACTCATGTTTGTTCAAAGTGTTATCAGATGTTATTGATATAGTATTTCTGTACAATTATTTATTAATTAAACTTTTGGTGAAATCAAAATTACCGCCTCGTTTGACTTCCCGCCAAAAAGTCTCACAAGTGACAGCTATGCGGCAGTGTTGCCAGTTCTTGTCGAAGATGGTCAATGGTATAAAAATGTATTTATGTATTGTTCCAGTAAAAAATCTTGTTGTAAAGTCGTCGAAACATCACAATTATTGTGCCCTAATTACGCCAACCCACGGGCCCGCGGGTTAATTGCGTAACACACTAATAGGAATGGCTTTTATTTTAACAGTGCAACAACGTAAAGCATTGGATTTCAAAATGATGGAGATTGTGATTGATAGTGTGTTACGCAATTAGGGTGCCGATCCTAGTTTATCTGAAGCATTTTTCATATGGGAGAAAGAAGAAGTTCCTAATCAAGTAGTTAACTGAGGCTGGTGTACATATTATAATTATACCTACGGTGCTTTCAATAACTGGATAACCATTTTTTTTTTCTAAAAAGATAATATGGACGTAGTTATGCAAAAATGTTTCATTCCACAGTCAACTGAATTTGAGATAAAAGCATTTACGCGTTTCAATGGTATTCTTTTTTATTCTAACTAGTAAAGGTCAATACTAAAGGTTTTATTGTTGAATTATATTGTGTTTAGATAATCATATGTTTAATTTTAGACTATTCACTTTACAATAGGAAAAAAATATATTATTGGTATTGGAACATTTTAACATAATTAATATTTACATGAACATAGCTTCAAATTAATTTTGCACAAACGTTCCAGGTACTTTTTATCCATATGTATGTACCTTTTATGATCTAAATTTTACATCATCATTTTACATCTAAATTTTATTTTTTAATAAATATGTAAAACCTGAACAACAAATAAAATAACAATAATTGCTTATGATTTTTTTTATTACTAGGTCACAATTTAAAAAACAGTATAAAATCTTGTGCTATTGGGGAGGCCTACGTCCAGCAGTGGACTGCTATGCTGCTGATGATGATAAAATCTTCATACGTCATACTCATCATCCTCTTGCATTTCGAAATCTGGTTCCCCACCAAACCCATCGACACCATCTATGATTCCCTCCGTACTCTTTAGGTTTTTATGTCAACAACCTCGTGTGCTAAGTCAAGACATTTAATTTGTTTCTCAGCTTTCACGAGGTTCCCGTCATGTGGAATGGTAACATCGACAATCATTGTGCGGCGCGCTAATCGATCTATCACCACTATATCAGGCTTATTGGCGACAATAGTCCTGTCAGTAATGATAGACCGATCCCAGTACAACGTGACATGGTCATTTTCAAGAACTGGGTCGGGCACATACTTGTAATACGGTACCTCAGAATCCACAAGTTTATATTTCAAAGCAAGTTGCTGGTGAATAATCCTGGCTACTTGGTTATGCCTGTGCAAGTACTCGCCGTTAGCCAGACGAGAACAACCAGAGATAATATGTCTGATAGACTCACCCGGACGGTGGCATGCCCGACACACGTCAACTGTCCCGTCCTTCATAATATGTCTCCGGTAGTTATTCGTCAAGATAACTTCGTCCATAATTGCACAGACAAAACCTTCGGTTTCCCCGAAAAGATCACCAAAACGTAACCAGGATACGGATGCTAATAAATCTAGACCGGGCTCATAGAGAGCCCGATAGAAGCGCCCGTGAAGCTCCTTGCTTTGCCATACCTTCTTGCGGTCATCGGTAGTAAGTACTACAGGTTCAGGTTTGCACCAGTTCTCTTTAGCCATGGAGAGCGGGGTGAGCCCCTTGTCCACTGCGACCACATCACGGTGCATACCCACTTTAGCTTTTAAAAAATATTCCCTGAGACTGCTCACCTCGCGGTTGTGGAGGGTCTTTCCTTTTAAAAAGCCTCGACCCCCGCACTTCCGCGGGATATACAGTCTCATCACCGATGATCGTCGGTGATGCATCCGATTTACAGTCAGCAGTGTGTGGACCCTTCTATCCAGGGCGTCGAGTTCGGTTTGAGTCCATTTGAGTATGCCGAAAGAGTTCATCAAAACCGGCATGACCCAACCGTTGAAGGCGTGCACCTTATTTCCGCCCGAAAGAAGACTGATTAATACCTTCCTCAGGCGACAAAAGAAGCGTTCCTTCAACGATTGCTTCATGTCAGCATCGTTGATGCCTAACGCTTCCAACATACCCAAATACTTATAGCTTTCGGATGAGGAGAGGGATCTAAGGTTTATGGAATCCGAGAGTTGAATTCCTTCGGAATCCATAATCTCCCCTCGCTTTATATGCATGACTGCACATTTGTCCACACCAAATTCCATCCTGATGGCGCTACTGAAAGTTTCAGTTACCTTCAGTAGCTCCATCAGACGCGATTTGTTGGGGGCAAAAAGTTTCAAATCGTCCATCTAGAGGAGGTGAGATATGACCTGACCACCTCTCCTCAACCGATAGCCTAGATCTGAATCCTCCAGTAGTGTGCTTAGAGGATTCAAGGCTAAGCAGAACCAAAGTGGACTCAAGCTGTCGCCCTGAAATATTCCCCGTTTAATCCATACAGGTTCATCATTCCCCTGGATCTGTGGATTCCCGTGGATGTAGGACCGTCTTCCATTGCTCCATACACGACTCAAGGAAGGTGCGTAGAGTTGCATTTATCTTGTACAACTCCAGCACCCTCATAAGCCATGTATGTGGCACCGAGTCGTAGGCTTTCTTATAATCTATCCAACATGTCGACATATCCTTGCGGGATCGACGAACCTGTTGGCTAATGGCCATGTCTATGAGGAGTAACTCCTTAGTGCCGCGGGAACCATTCCTACATCCATTTTGAGAGGCAGACGTAATTGAGTTACTCTCAATGTGCGTATTAATTTGCGTTCTCAAAATGGATGTAAGAAGTTTATAAACCGTCGACAAACACGTGATCGGTCTATAATTCTTGGGTTCCGTGGGACTACCTAATTTATGGAGCAGGTGGGTAACGCCTGTTGTTAGAAACTGCGGTAGCTACCCAGACTCTAAAGATGACTGGAACTGAGATGCCAGGCAAGTGTGTGAACTAATTAGCCATTTCAACCAAAAGTTGTGCAGTCCGTCCGGTTCTGGCGATTTCCAATTCGGTAACGGACGGACCGCTCTGGCAACGTCTAATGGCGTAATTAGTACCGTTTCCATCTCTGGTACAGTCTCACACACTCGCTCGACATCCCGTATCCAGCCAGCCTCAGTGTGACAGACGAGCACCGACCAGATGTTGCGCCAAAATGCACTCGTGGCGGCATCATCCGGGCGGCATACATCTGTCACAATTTTTTCAGGTCGCTGCCAAGCTCTATACACCCACCTTTCATCGCTCTGGAACATGCGATTCTGCGTGTATCGATCAATATGCCGCTTATACCGCCGAATTCGGCTCGCCCATGCACAAATTTTCTGCTTAAAGAAGTCGATGCGCTCTGTGACACTGGATATGTATTCTCGAGGGCTGATTCCAGTCCCCGAGAATGCCCGTCTCACAAAGCGCATCGCTCGTGGTCGTGTATTGCCCTCCCTGAAGCAGTATAGTTTGCCGATGAATACCCTGGTCCCATCGATACGACGCTCGATCCTGTGCTGCCAGGCTGGTACGGCTGGTTTTGGTCGAGTAGCTCCGTCACAACTTGGAAACTTGAAGTTAGCTAAACGACATGTCGCCACAGCCGCACAATACAGGATCGAGTGAGTATCAACGAGATCCTCGCTGCTCTCGAAGAAATTCTTGAGCAGCGAATCCAAGGCACACACCAGCGCCCTATTTTTTTTGTGCATGAGTAATCGTGGTAATCGGGGTCTAAGCTCGGTCGGAGTGAATCTATACTCGAGAAACGCATCCTCCAGTGCGCTCCTCAGTCGGTCGTTGCACTGGCTACTTACTGTGTCAACCCTATCATCTTCTTCTCCAGCATGATTGAACCGCGGCGGGATGGCGTCAACAGTTGACGTTTCTGCCGCGGTTTGTGCCGGGGTCGAGACGATATAATTAATATATTATTATTATTATTGTCATTAGTATTTTTTTCTTTTGTCTATCATATTAAAAGTTTCAAGTAATATTTTTTTTGTAAATAACTTCAAAGAAAATAAACATTTTCTTTACGTGTTATAAATATTTATTTTTAGTGGTCGTGTATGCAAACAGTTAAGGATGAAGCTAATTAAAGCGTGTTAAAAATGAACCCTTTAAAGTTGAAACATTTTGTTTTCGAAACAGGTTTTTTATTTAGGTATATAATAGTACAAAATTCATGAAACCTTTTAAGTTTTCAAATTATGTTATTTAGGTCTGAAACATAACGTACCACAAGTTTTGGATCGTTTATGCCTCGCTATTGTAATTTTGCAAAAACGTTCCAAATATAAATGGAACATTTTTTACAAAATAAAATGGTTTAACATGGTTTTGCTAAAACGCTATAAGGTTGTTGTGGCGTTTTAACAAAATAAATATACTGTTTCGTAAAACATTAAATGTTCCTGTCCTCATAGTACGTTCTAGTTAATTTACACAAGTTATTATTTGATAAAGGTTGTGGGTTGGAACGTAAGTGAAAAAAATATTTTCTGATATAAGACTTAAAACTTGAAACCTTTTTGCTAATCTGACGCTAAGTGTCATAAAAGGTAGTTTGATCACATTATCTCGATTTCGGGTGACTTGTGGGTTGGAACCATATCATATATCTATGGTTGGAACGTTTCTGCATAACTACGTCCATATTATCTAGTAGTTTAGAATCTAAACATCCTTAGAGCACTAGTTTTTTTTGTTTTTTGGGTTGTTAGTGGCAACATTCATCTTCCATTCCTATAATTTTCTTGCCACCACTATCTTCTATCTATATAATATATGTAAAAGGATAAACTGACTGACTGAATGACTGGCTGACTGACAAATCAACGCACAGGAAATTTTGCACACAGCTTCCTTTTATAATGTAGGGGAGCACTAAGAAGGGGTTTTTGGAAATTCAACCTTTAAGGGGGTGAAAAGGGGGGATTTTGTTTGTATGTAAAATCGTATTCCTTGAGTTAATAAACTTGAAACTTGGCACGAATACTTAACTAAGTAAGTTATGAAGTTTGGCATGTTTTGTTTTTCTAAACTATCCCAAAAGGGGGATTGGGGGTGCCAAAATTTGTATGGAGGAATTTTAACGCGCGGTCCGATTAACTCGAAACTCAGTATTTATACTTAAGACCAAAAATAAAGAATAACGTATATCAGGATTTTCGAAAATTTACCTTTAACGAGGTGAAACGTGGTAGTTAATTTTACAGGGGAGGATTTTACTGCGTGGCTTGATTAACTCGAAAATTGGTATAATTTTTTTTTATAAAAGATAAAGATCATAAATGTACATTTTCGAAATTTTTAGAGGAAAGTACGAAATACACGCGGACGAAGTCGCGGGCAAAGTGCTAGTTTTATTATGTAGTTGTTAACCAAGAATCTAAGATTCAAAGTTTTAAATCAACGGACAATCCTCGATAATATAAGAGAACGTCGTATAATAAAAATAATAAAAATATTTACTGTCAGACATCAAAGCTCATAGGGTGTTAGTATTACATCTTACTTAAAAACTATTTAAGTATATTAGTTACATGCAGGAACACTAAAAAGAAAAAGACAATCACAATCACAGGAAGGTTTAACAAGCTTTGTTGCCAACATGTAGCTTTGTAAACCTCCCCATTGTCGGTCCATCCAGCCAGCCAGCCTCTCTGCAAACACCTTCAGAATGCTGTTGCTGCTTCCCCTCACTCGGGATATTAGGCTGTAATACAGAAATAGTAGATTGACGTTTATATCCACCCACCAGAGCCGCAGGCGAGGGTGGATAGTCAAGTCGAGGAGTAAAATGGCTCGTTTATGCCCAAGTTATTTATAACCTCTGCTTTTCACTTCGATTGCGAGAAAATGAAACAGGCATAAAGTATAAATAACAGTATTTTTACTGTTCAACTCAAGAATGTTGCAAAATTGAAGAGTAGCTAATTCCCGCCACAAAACTTTTTAAAAGGTTTTTTTTTTTAATTTTTAACATGTGTCATTCCACTTTGTCACACACACATCCTATATATAATGTTCGTAATCTTATGGAAATGTCTTGAATGATTGACGACAAGAGATTATTTGATTTTTAGGCTTCGTATAAGCCTAAAGCATTAAGTCCACCTTTGTACTTTTTTGTGCGAAAAGTTTAAATAAATATAGGTACTTCTTTCATGGGGCTTCGGTCGATTGATGGTTAAGCTATGCTTGCCGAGGTTGGTTCATAGATAGGTGATTATCCAATACGTATCACGAGACCTCTTCCGGCCTAGGAAAGCACCTTAAGCCGTTAGTCCCGGCTATCATTTGTAGATTTTTGACAGTCGTTACGGGTAGTCAGAAGCTCGAAAGGTGGACAACCAGTCTTATCAAGAGGTATCCTATTACGCAGAATCTAATTTGTGGAGATCAGTTGAGCATAAGGATGCAGCTGAATACCAGTATTTTACATAGAGTGATCATGTAAATTACTGGTACTCACCTGCATTCGGTTAGATTTGAAGCCGACACTAACATTTGGGAAAGGGCTAGGCTGATGACATGCTATTTTCAAGGACTAGATCCTTTAATGTTTAAATCTAATCATGTTTCATTTTCCATAATTAGCTATGTTAAGCTGCCGATGCCGTGTATAGGTCAGAATTAAATAAGATTATAATATTTACAAAGTTTTTCGAAAACTATAGGAGACAAATTACGATACCTTGAGGAACACCAATAAACATCTTGCAAAAAATATTTCCGTAAAACGCACATAAAAGTTCTTAAGTATGAAAACGTTTAAATTAATCACTAGAAATAGGTAATTATCGTTGGAGGAACATCATTTAAAAATGTTAATGAGAAACGTCGTAAAAGTTTATGCTACTTATCAAAAGCGTTACCGAAATCTACGCATGACTTACACGTTGGAAGAAACTTTTTAAAAATTATGATTATTGACTAGTAACATTGAACTTTCCAATCATAATAACTTAATCAAACTCTCCCCGAAATAAAAGCAAAGTGCAATCACTACAACAAAAAGCGTAATTACTGTTAACGACTCACTAAAAGCACTCCAGAAGAAATTCCCAACGCAGATTACCGCCACAATTATTTCATCCGCATCAACACGTAATCAGTTGTTTATAAAGCGACGCTGCAAGCATGAAATCACTCCGATACTCGAAGCCGGCCCATAACAACTCAATCAACGCAATTTTAAAATAAACTTTTTTTATACCGTACAAACACTGGCCACCTTGAACAAAAAATATTCCCCGGCGAAGGTCTTAATAATGACTTTCTCGAGAACTTGTTACACATGGACAGTGGATAGTAGTCGTATGTACAGGTTTGTAAAAGCAGGCGATTTTGGACCGTAAGTGTTAAAAATAAAAGAGATAAATCCGGATTAACGGATATTAAGTAAGACATCTACCTTTATAAAATTGATTTTGTTGATTTTAAATTTTCGCAGAACATTTTAATTAACACCTAAAAATAACGTACCTATGCCTAGATATTTAGGTACCGCTATATTTAGGAGGATATAAACCCTCATAAATTAGATAATATATCTTTCAACAAATAGAATTTAAGAAAAGCCTCTAATCATTCATCTTAATCCTACAGATCCGACATGAGCGAAGACAGTTCATTCGGACTTGTCCGGTCGGTGCCAGTAGAATAATAAAATAAAATAAAAATGCAACAAGTCTATTTCGTTCAGAGAGCGTTTATTCCAAAGAGACATAAGAGGGGTCGGGAAGGGAAGAAGATATGAAGCTGTCATCTGGCGGTGTGGCGGGGCTCTCGGCTCTTAAACACAACTCAATCGGAGGCGCGCGCGCGGCCTGTACGAACGTACTCACGTACCCGGCTTTGCGTTCAGCATAAACAAAACGCAAACAAATACAGCACAAGTTATCGTACAAACGCAAACTGAAAAACGGAGTTCGTATATAAAACTTTACGTGGAAATTCTAGAATATAGTGATGGTTTCATGTGACGTTGTAAAACAGTGATATATTTGTGGGAGATCGTAAAAGTTTAACAAAAACAGGAGTTCTAAACTTTCCAATGAAAACGAGCCATGTGACTACGGCGAGAGCGGCGAAGCAAGATTTGTACGTGCATTTATCTTATTTTAACTTTATTGTAACGTTTCTAATAATAGACTGGACGAAGGAATTCTGCTTGTTCACTTATTAGTTCGTTAAGAGAAAGATCTAGCTGATGCACTGGTTCCACCATTTTATGTTAAATTAATTAATTGTATCTTTACCATCTACGGCTTTTCCTTAAACATAAATGGACGGATACTATAGAATCCTAACAAAACGAGCTGATGAACATTTTGAAACCGATGCAAAAGTAGCGAGAGCTAGAGTCGAAATACTTACTTACCTATATCCAATTAAAGTTTGTAATTGCGGCTCGTAAGAACTAAGAAAATAACTATAAACAAACATCACGATATGAATGAAGTCATTACCTACATTACATTGTAGACCAAGTATCTGTAATGAATTGATTATTTACCGTAAGATTTAAGGTCACGCATGTCATGATTTATACAATGAATGCGGTACGCAGCACCAATAACAGGGATCGCAAGTTAATTCATCGCATAGTAAGACACATTTGCATATTCGTGATATCGCATAGAAATAACTCAATTGATCGAGTAAGTACTGGAGGCAAGACAGTATTGTCCTCGCCTTTCCCGTGTCCTTAGTTGTAGCGAACGTGTACTGAACTAATGAGATGGTTTATTAAATGTTTGACGTAAATATATCACTTGACGAACAGATTGACGACATTTTATGCAGATTTTGAGTGGACATACACGATCGAACTCAGCATGCTAATGAAACTGAGGTCTATTTTCGATTTTTCGCACGGCTAAAACTGTTGCAATTTAAAAATAAAATATGCCAGACTGTTGATGTCGGACTGCCATGCACAAACTGCACTCCATCTGTATCTGAATGTGTTTTTGATTTCGCTCTATGAATAATAATGGGGCATAAAAATCTGAATTTTGAAGTAACTTTACACATTCAGATTCCACAAACGACTGCCATCTATTATTCTGCTTAAAGATGTCGTGCCGCGGATATTCCAAACACATAAACGCAGTAGACATCTTTAGAAGACTGACATTTATTACTTCTGAGACTTCAAGAATGGACCGAGGGTGTCAGACCGTCGTCGACGTATGAATTAGTCATTACATGACAATTTTCTAATCTAGACGGACGCACGTTCCGCACATAAAGCTGTATTCAGCGCCTCGATTGATTTATTGCCGTACGCTGTCCATAGTAATGTTTATCTTCCCTTCTTACCTGTAAGGAAGTGCCCGTCAAGGGCAAACTAATAAACAACAAACAAATGATGATTGCAAGTAAAACAATTTGAGATAACATTTTACTACTTCTTCTTAGCGTGTTGATGGCAATCTAGATAGAGACGGCTCAGAATTTGGTAACGAATTTGGCGCCTTCTAGTGCCCATGAGTTTCTGTAACGTGCAGACAATAGGACACGTTGGAATTGATTTAATCTGTCAAGCTCCGCTAATGAGACACAATTGATTTTCTATTGTTTCGTCTTTCGTCGCCGATCGGCGACGCGCTCCGCTTGACCGGTTAATTTTAGTCCTGACCACTATAGACATTGCCAAACGGAAAAGGTCCATTCTCACATTTAAGTCATAGAAACGGAATTTTTGTCATTACTCCAGCAATCCTCTTGCTGTGGTCTGATAGTTTCCAAATTATAGCTACATTAAGCAAACTCAATTTTAATTCGTTTCCAAGTCTCTTCAGCGATTCCAAAAACAGTACGCAATTAGACGGTAATTAGTTTGAAGTCTATCAAGGAGTCGCCAAGTTCATAGTTGTAAAACTTCATTATGGCACAATTAGTAACGCAACAGAAATAAGTAACATAGACCCATTTAAAAAATATACAATACACAAATGTCAGAGCAAACTGCCGACGTTTTAAAAAGGTATTTTATTTAACGACCGAAACGTCTCGCCAGTTTCGCAGAACGAGTGACGAGCGGAAAGTTATGATAATTTCGTTTTTGGTATCCTACCATAGGCGAATGATGTGGTAGATGTCTGAATTACTTCTTATTAAAATAGATGCCTTTGCCTTATATGTTAATACGTAAGATATTCAGACGGAATCCCTCTACTGCACCGTAGAAAAACCACAAGCATAAAGACTAATTAAGGACTAAGCTGCAAAAGACCTCCTATCACTGACCTCTACTTGTATTATAAAGGTCAGTGCCTCCTATATATATTACATATAGGTAATTAGGAACTGGAAGGACCAGACTAGCGAAAGAAATGCTTTCCTCCTTAGAGGAAAGCAGGCTCTAGTACACAAAATTGTGTGAATATTTTCTACAGGGTGTTACGGAAAGGGTATATCAATACAAACGGGTTGAAGAGTGTATCTGGTCTAGAATCTCTGTACAAAATTTCAGCTCAAAAGCATTAACTTTGAAAATGCTTAATATTTTTATTTCGACATCACGGCGCTGCACTGGCGCGCGGTGGCGTGATGTGCGTGTACTAGGCGCACAGACACACTACAGATAATGGATAATGACCCTCGTAGTGCGGTGACACGTTTGTTATGATTTCAATTTAATAAACTGTCGAAATAAAAAAATATTAAGCAATTTCAAAGTTACTGCTTATGAGCTGTTTTGTACAGAGATTCTAGACGAGATACACTCTTCAACCCAATGATGTATAAAACTATACGTCATTGCTTCAACCCGTTTGTATTGATATACCCTTTCCGTAACACCCTGTATAGCCTATATCTTCACATTTTGTATCTCCAACTAGAACAAAATGTAAAGGAAGTAACTCTAGAGTTCGGGCAGAATCTAATAAATTAAGAAACTGACTTTAAAATTACAGATCTGATGCACATTTCTCATGAATACATTGATGAGATGACACATTTCCACATTTCGCTTCCGAATGATACACTGCAATGTCATGTTCAAAGCACGTCTTAGGTACAGTCTACGTGTTTATTATGGAGCTTTGACCTTCTTCGGCTCATTCCAAATATTTCCAGAATCGAACAAATCTTCTATGTTAATATTTGACTTAGATCTTACAAAAGTTTGCACTGTGGGCTGAGTTTACAAACTAAATAAACAAATGAACGGAGAATTGTCCAGCTTTGAGAATTATTTCTTCCGAATGTTTATTTTCTTTTCACGGAGCGAGAAATTGGATAGCTTCAACAGCATCAGTTGTCTCTAATCTATGTTTGCCTTCGTAATTAACAGTGGATGACTAGGCTTCAAGAATATCAAGTTACCGACGTGCGTTATATGGAATTGCTAGTACACAAAACCTTTCTTCTCTTCTCAGTTATGTTTGTTTAAGCTTTAATATGATTTGATAGTGACATGATATTATACGACTCACGAGGCGCCTATTATTATACACGTAATAAGATGGAATTTAAATGAGCGTTTGTTTGTGTAGAGGTTTCTATATGGAGAGTTGGAGACGCAATCATATCTAAAGAAAGTGAACAACTGTTTTCTTAGTATTTTATACTCTTCGTCATTTTTGGTAGCGATGATGCATACGATTCAAATCAAAAATTTATTTTATACTTCATTATTTTGAATGTAAACCTAAATAAGTTTTTTATTGACGCCTTTGTTCTTAATATTAAATTGTATAAGAAAATAAGTTAAGTGAAAAATTGAAAGGACTAACAAAACATTTACGAGGTGTCTCGTTGCGAAACGGTAACACGTTTGAACGGTTACGACCGTTTTATCGGCTTCGTTACCAAAACCGATCGCGTTATATTCAAACGTTGTTTTCCTTTTGGTCACGCGTGCGAATGATCTCCACTCCATACTTGAATTAGAACTGCCATATTCATTTCGATGTTTGGAAACAAAAAATGTGGACGGCGCATTTACTATTCTGACCCTTGCAGCTGCAAGTCACATGTCTTAATTTGTCTCCCAAACCAAGCCCAAACCGACCTTTTTAATGATTTATGTGCAACATGCTGTGTCCTTACATCTGAACCCACGAATTTGTAGATTCCGGAGAAGACTCAAAATCAACATCTGTTTTTATGAGACAGAGCAGTCGCCAGTCAATCCATTTTTCAACACAGACACTATGATCAATAGATAACCGCAGTTTGTCGTCTTTCTCTTGCATTATTTACGTAAGCCTCTCTTTATTATTTATGGGTAATTGGGTAGTTGGTTTAAAAGTAAGGGAACAATAAAATTCATGTCTTCTTAAAATCCGAAATAGTAGCTAATGTGTTCTATTTGAACGCACAACTAGACAATTATAATAAAGTGTTAAGAGTCGCTACCTGCGGCCCTTTTGACTTGCCCTTTTTTACTTGCTACTGTTAATTTTTTTGAGGTCTATTTTTACCTTGTCCTGTCAAAGAGATCAAGCGATGTTACCTGCGTGAAATAAGAATTAAGATGTTCTTTTATTGTTAAAGGTTATGCGTTTTAAGTAAGATATTAGCTTCGATTTTTTGCCAAGATTGCGTATTACTTCCAAATATCGAGTCTCGTATGTTTGTGAAGCTTTATTGTTGATATTCCTGTTACATTGTTGTAGTGAACACTTCCATGTATATTGATATGTTTTTCGTTGAACGGGTATGCAAAAACAAGAGCTCAAGTGGTGTTGAGCCGGACGTCCTTTCGATTGGAGCCAATCAGTTTGTTTCCGTTCATGTAGCAACGAACAATATTCAAGTTTCTTTTAACTGATTCGGTGTCGGGACAGTCAGGTTTGCTTCGTATTCTTCTTTATACTCGGTCCGTCGGTGTTGAGGATGGTGATCCATCTAGTGCTTGTTTGCCATGGCTTGGCGTTAAATATTTCGAAATTGGGCCATTCTTCCTGAAAAGAAAGCTATAAGGTCCGGAAGATCTGGGCTGTCCACTGTTTTG
This sequence comes from Amphipoea oculea, assembly GCA_945859645.1. NCBI lineage: Eukaryota > Metazoa > Arthropoda > Insecta > Lepidoptera > Noctuidae > Amphipoea > Amphipoea oculea. Next base: position 12,677,522 of record OX243878.1, read on the forward strand.
GTCATCCCCCTTTGGTCTTTCCCACGTCTGCTTAAATGTTGGAAACTAGTGACTCTGTTATAATCACTTTTCATTAAAAGTGAGGATTTGATGCATTTAACATAAAACTGATAAGTAACAGTCGTTTCAATTATTATCATGGCTTTCAATATCAGACATAACATCAAGTGACATAGCGTAGTCAATTTGTCACATAATATCCTCTTATTGCAAACTGAATGCATTTAATAGTTAACTGCCTTATTCACATGCCTGGTAACCGTATGCTTCAATGCATTCACTCTTCAAATCCAATACCGCATTAGCTCCTGCATCTGAGTCATCAACCTCTCGAGGTAATAAGAGCTGAATCCTGCGAATATATTCAGACGAAGCTTAGGTTTACGCCTCGTTGAGAGTCCCATTGATTTGTATGATTTATTATACCGGTAACACGAGATTTGTGTGAAACCAAACATCTTTAGTGTTGCCCGCATAATCTGCCACTTGTTCTGTACTTGGGTAGGCTAAAATGAGAGTTAATAATGGGTGTTCAAAAGAGCCTTGTTAAGTTGTTATCGTCATTTTCGTTAATCAAGAACATAATATACAACAAATTAACAGTACATCAATTAAAGTATATAAAATATATGACAAGTGACGTGCCTAACTATTCTTCCTTTATAAAAAGTTAATGTTATAATAATACATAATTAAGAAAATTATTATTTGAAGTTATAATAAATTTAGCTGTATGTTAAGTGCGATAAATCAATTGACATAAAATGCTGTTTATAATTATATTATCTTTACTATATGGTAATCATTATTAATTGGGCCCATCAGTGGGGCAGTAATCACTTCTTAGTTTAATGGCCCGATTGATAGTATTAGCTTTGTGATGATGTTAGAAAGGCGATACAATCGAGCGAAAAGTTCAAAGCAAAACCCAAAACTACAGATTTAGACTCAACTCTCAAATAAAGGCAAAACTGGTAATTTTCATGGTGCTTGAGAGTATGCGCCTTGTGGGACTCCAAAAAATAGTAATTATTTAGGACATCTATTTTCCGTCCAGCACAACAAAGAAGTAAGAGCAGTCTACGCAGACAGGGACAGTTATATAAAATTCTCGCTATCAACGGTACAGCGAACATTATCTGTATCTGAGTACTTGCATGCGTTGCGTTCTTGTATTGTATGCGACTATGTAATGGGTGTCCTGTTGCCAAGTGTTCCCTGAAACAAGGCTAGCCGCATTCACTAAGGGAATTATCTTCACTATTACTGAGAAATGCAACTCGGATTAACAGTTTGATAAAGGTATACAATGTTTTTGTAACGAATTTGTAGAGCCTTTATAGGTAGTGTCAAAAGTAGACGTAACTACTATAACATTGTATTCCATACAGTGATTAACATCTAAGATTCTATTTTCTATTTTTACATACATAAACTCACGCATTCTCCCCATGGGGGTAGGCAGAATCTAAAGAACGCCATCTGCTAAGATCCTTCCATACTCCTTTTGCCTCGTTTACGTTCATACACGAACGCCGGTTGCGAGTACTATACGGCCCTGACCTTTCTGAAGAACATAATCAATAAGGACACTATATGTCCTCCTAGGGCGTCCCCTCCTGGCGTTTCCACACACATCTGCCTTGTTAGCCATTTCATTCATCCTCTCAACGTGGCCAAACAATCTAAGCATACTCTTTTAAATTTTTACAATCACAATTTTTGTTTTATAGGTACGTTATGCGTCATTTCAATTAAAAATGATTCAGTCGGTATCTTTACAACTTTTATCTCCCAAGGGCCAACAATGGCGTTAATCGGGTGACAAACAATTAGCGATAACCTCATTAAAGTGTTGCTAAATAGAGTATTAAAACTACTTATGACATTGAGCGAACGTGCTGAATTCTTGATAACACAAAAATCGCATAAACGTATACCTACGTGAATTTTAGATAGGCCGGTGACAATGTATAAGAACCTATATTGCTAACGTGTTTAATTCGAAGTTTTGATTTTTTTTTTCAAAATATTGTCAGGTTCAAATCAAAGAGTGAGAATAGTTAAAATCTTCGTGATCACATGCGACGCGTCTCCAAATTATGCGATCTTCTGCAGTGTGGACTGCTCGGTAGATCCTCCAGCAGAGTTCTTGATTGCGTCTGAACATCTTGCCAGGGCTCTGCCTTGACCGCGTTTTCTTTCCACCCGGTCCAGTATCACCTTTCCAGAGCATACTTAGGTGAACGTATAATAATATTACCTATACGTTTTTATACGTTTTTCAGACATATTAAGTCCGAAAAAGCTGAGGGGAGGGCACGCTCCTGACATATTGTACGAGTAGATAGCAGCTTGGTGATGTTGACTTAAAATACCTATCAATAACTAATTCTAAAGAGCGAAGAGAAACCAACGCTTTCAATAGGAAATAAGAATAGATCCTTGTTTGAATGTAGGCCACAATATTCTGCGAAATATAATAATATACACAAGAGTAGCTCAACAGTTCACGCCGTAGATTTAACGCACCAAAATATTACTCGGAAGCAGTTTGCGTAACAACAGCTCATGAGATTTACATGAAGCATGAAGGATGATTTCAAATAATACAAACCTATAAAGATAAGTGTGTGTCCCTAGAAGTGGCGCAGTAGAATTTTGCCTAAGTCTAATCACAATTTCGCTCTTACTCCCACAAATCTTCTGCTCTGGCTCATAATAATATATACCTAGTTCATTTGAATCTTTGCATTTCCTTCCAAGATTCAATAAACTTGGTTTTTACTGCTTATTTTTGTATCATCATAATGCAAGACGACCTAATTAAACTAACAACCAACCAATGACAAATTGAAACGAGATTCACTGTCAGCGTAAGGAAATCGGTTGACTCAAAAAACATTATCTGCAATTATTGCAACAACCCCAATCTCTTCAAACAATCCCAATATTAATTGACACTTCAAGTGTCCCATTATTCAGTGTAAGATAATTTCGCGCGGGTCAATGAAGGGGTCTAACAATATTGGTCGAACAGATAACGCAATGCAGACATTCGGAAACACAAGATATCCTTATCTAAATCACTTGTTTTCTTGTAATTACTTCATTTTATGTTGCGTAAGTTGTGTTTAGTTTGATTTAGTATATAATACGATAGTGTGAAGTGTTGAATGAATGTTGTTTACGTTAATAAATTAATTGTTAAGGACTTTGCACTGGGCTGCGTTATTGTTGACGGTTTCAAGAATGAAATTGTCGTAAAGTATGATCATGATTTACAGCTTGCTATAGAAGGTTAAAGAGCTGTTCTATAAATACATTTAATTTTAAGTGCAGTCTTTATGCTGATAATGCTCATATTCTGCTCCTTTAATGACTTCTGAAAGATATCGTTTCGGAGTTCTGCATAGCTATTCACAACCATCTGGCAGGCTATCGTATCGAAAATCATACATTTCGACACCTGAAAGAATAGCGGACGTCTATTTGATTTAAACTGCCAAAATTTTCGAGTTTTATGATAAATGATTTTATTTTTGTTAGTAGGTTTGCACAAATACTTTTACACGTCAATCATATTTTTAAAAACTAGATAAGGTCGGCGTTTCCTATCTGACTACACTGAGAAGAAAGACTGAAACCAACTCAGAGGTCACAGTATCTTTTAAAATCCAGACAAAATCTTGGTCAAGTTATATGAAGACCATGTAGATCGATATGTCTGAGATGGTCTTTTGAGGAAAGAACCACACAGATTGACTGGACCTGTCCAGTCAGTGCACGCATTTGTCAGAAATCGTGCAGCTCAACTCAAAACTTAAGGAGCTCAACGATTCGACGAACAATACTTTGGTATTGTTTAAAGGACATTTAGGTAGGCCACATTACTCTTGGATTAATTAACTAAATTATTTTTGGACTTGTGACCATCGTTTAGAGGACTCCTACGATAACATTGATTGATGTTCCATACATTTCGGACGCGTATCGAGTGGTTATGAATATTAACTATTCAGCAGGACCGGTAAATAACTTCCTTGGAATCATCATCATCATCAGCCGAAAGACGTCCACTCCTGGATATAGGCTTCACCAACCACCGCCACTTCGACCGATTCTGTGCTTTCCGCATCCAGCGGATTCCTGCGACCTTCACCAGATCATCGATCCACCATGTTTGGAATAATAGTACTATTTTGGAGGTACCTCCGTACCTAAATCTCAGTCAAGATTTGAGCTATTCAGCTATACCCTATGTAACTTTGTATGCTACTGGTTATATTATCTAGTAGTATCTACTTTCTGTCGTTAGAGATGTAATCTGATGCTTTTCTCATCCATATGTAACATGTTAATCCAGCAAGATTTTATTAAAATGGAAATTGTAACATTGTTGGAATAACATTGCGCGTCGGTAGATAACATTGTATGTATTCAGTATTACGTTTCTTTATCTTCGGTTTATGTTACGAGGAGATACTTTACTTTTATAAAATTAGGTACTAGCATATTCTCTGCATTATGTTTTATTTATCTTTCTACTACTGCGGAAAATTGTCGTATATTTTTCTTGGAAATATGTTAAGTTTATCCACCCAGTTTATCCACCCGGTTTATTTACCCAGTAGCCGGTTATTCTAAAAAGATTACGTTGCCAGTTAGCTTGTAGTTCCTTTTGGAGAGTCTTCAAAAGTCTGCAAAATGTAGTGATAATTCCTTCCACGTATTTAGATGCATCTGCTGAAACAACACGTAAATCATTTAGAGTTAGTACTTTAAGCTTCTTGTGTTTGCATACCATTTCCATAACCAATATTCAGTTAATAAATCGTGTATCATTCAATAAGCAAGCAGGACGTACAAGTTTTAGAAAGCGGTTTAATACGATCATTTATATTCGAACATAACGTGTCGTGAGACGATTCTGTACTCCTATATCCGACTCCATAAAAACGAGCATCGTAAATCAGCACTATAGACATTGGTTTAGAGGAATATACTCAGTATCATTAGTTTGTGTGTAGCGGTGATAAATCAAAATGTACTTACCGTCTACCGTTAATCTGGTGTCGGTTAAACTTGAAATTGAGCGAGTAGAACCGTGAATGCCAGTCATTATAATTACTGCTTTACTTTATGGAGAACTCTTGATTATTATGTAGAAGTTGTTAATCACGATCAACATGGTAATGATAGCTTAGCCAGTAATATGCCAGGTCTGAAGCGGTTTCGCTAAGTTTGGAATCTACTCCGTATTTTATCACAAATGAGGAGACTAGTGTAGTGTGAGTGAGAGAAGAGTTGTATTAAAACAGGACCTAAAAGGCCTTTAACAGACCATAAAATAGAGCCAACAGAACACGCACAAGCCTAAAGTTATAGCTTAGGATCAAGTAACACCATATACAGAAAATAGAGACCCTAATCCCCAAGACAGAAAGTTTATTGCCAGTCAAAAGGATTTAGACCAGGCGAAAACGAAAACCGTTTGCCTTTCAAAATTAGCTCCTTATGGAATTTCTTGTAAACTGGTATTTGAAAAGCATGCAAGTATGGTCTGTGAACATGTTCGGTAGCTATTTGTCCTCGTAGTTGGCGCCTAACGACATGCAATAATGAGCTGCGCGGGAACACGACTTGTTTGTGTTTCTGGTTAGAGCGGCGCGCGCGTAGCCGCAGCCGCACTACGTCATAATGCAGTCATACTACGTTTTGGTACATTCTTTTAGCAAATTTTTGTTTGTTTTGTGAGTTTTTAAGGACATAGAAAAATGTTTTGGCAGCACAAATTTTTCACAAACTTTTTAAAATGGAAATTGTGTGCAGACAACATAGTTTTTTGAAGGTTTTAAAATCAAAATAAATTCTTCAAAAACTTTATGTTCTTTAAACTATCTTTGCCAGCTGTTAGATTAGGATTTAGCCGCCACAAGAATATAAAACTAACCAACATATTATGCCAAGTTGGAGAATATCGTGGAATATTTTCACATGTGTTGCTGGGCCAAGTTTGTTGACTGTGTGCGAGCAATTACTAGGCGCTTTTCACACCTGCCCGCTAACCGCTCGCCGTTTGGATTACGACTCTAGAAATGTCGCAGCGATGCCTTTCTCGGATTTCGATTTAGATAATGTTTACCACGTCGGTCCGAGTTTGGTGCCAAAGATAATGTGTTGGTCTTAGTCGTCACGACCATGGGTTTCACGACTCGGTTTGTGTAATATTGACGTTTGATTTTATCTCGACGTGGCCAGTCCATTAGTTCTTGTCATCTCACGTACACAATCTCCTACCTAGAATTGTCCTGTATTTTGGAATGCGCTTTCCAGTTTCAACTGCACGAATCATGTGCTATAAAGATACTATTAAGGCAGCGACACTTCCATTCTGGTCTCTGGCCGAGCGGGTTTGAGGCGTTGCATAAACATTGACATAATGCAATAGTGTTATACGAAAAGTGTAAGAGTAACGTGGATATAAGAACTTCAAGGGTGATGTATGAGATTCGATTCAGAGAATCACAGTCAAAATGTTTTTTCTTCAAATTAAACTTCAATATCGTTGTGCCTCTACTCTCTAAAAACTACACGCTAAGTACTCCTCAAATATTGGACTTGATTGTAATTCTATTATATAATTGAATTACTAAAGCAAACAGCTCACGTAGGGCACGCTGTTTATCTGAAGCTACTGCTTCGTAGTCTTTATTTGTATGTAAATAAGGGCTATGTTTTAATGCAGGTAACAATTGTTATTGTAATGTTACACTCGCTCCTGCCGGAGTGGTGGACATCTTAAGTTGTCAGTTTGTTTTCTTTTTGCATCGGGGACTCTTCGCCGGACGACGACCTTACTTATGTTCTGGGTCTCTGAATATTAGGGTTGTCAAGGAATTGTTTTTAACGTTTGGTAACAGTTACCTGCTTTTCAGGAAACGAAATTTGGAAAGAGTACAGAAAGTACCTATAGTTTGAAAACATCAAATAGAAACTGAGCTAGCTTAGATAGCTTTCTTTAAAAAAAAATATGCTGAATCTAGCAAAGAAAATGTTGTTTTCATATAATTTTCCCTCGCACACTCAAATTGGCCGAATCCGGGCTCTACATGTAATAAAAACGATACATCAAGATAAATTTTATTCACATGATCTATGTCGTAAACTTCCAAATTAACTGAAGCCCATACTAGATCAACATATCGTCAACCCTATCTTAATGTTACGGTAAACGTGTAAGTTAGTAGCGAGTGACGAGTGGACGTGACGCGATTCTGTTTGTTTACGAAGCGGCTCGGCTCTTCCGAGAACATGCCCGAGTAAGCGCGAGATTACCCGAGAGTTACCGAGAGATGTCGAGAGACAACGACAAGAGAAGGCAGGGAACGTAACACCACGTCGGACTCGGAAACGACTTCATTATCGATACATTGTAGTTAATACTTTGTTGTAATATAAGCTTGATTTGGTATGTTGTGTATATTTAGGAGTAAAGCTTGCATTTGCGCAAGAACCACAATATAGCCTCTACTAAGATACAACTGTAAGAAATAGGTATGTATACAAGGGATAATAAATTGCCTGGGTTACAAGTAATTTTGAACGTCTATAGTGTAAAGATGAATAGATCCACATCTTGAAATCAGAATCCAATGAGAAAACAATCGTCACTAGATCCATCATGGATCTGGCCAATGGATCTTCTGAGATTGAACGGATACTAACGGTTTATACGGTTTTCCTTGGCGGAGATTTGTTTTAGTACATCAGAGAGACCGTAATACTATTAGGCATTGCGTCAATTGAAAATTCTTAGAATTTATCAAACATGTAGTGAAACCATAGACTTTGAAATGTTGTCTTGGCTGAGGGCTGAAGCAGACCTGTCCTTAATGCCAGCATGCCAGAAGAACCTGTAGAGACGAAAATCTTTATAGATCGACAAATGACGTGCTAATTTTTTTTCCAGGTGATGTGGCTGGTAGCGGCGTTGCTGGCTGCGTGCGCAGCGGTGTGCGGCGCGATGTCGTGCAACGAGGCGCGCACGCGCTGCGCCTACCGCACCGGCTGCGGCGCCGCGCTCGGCAACTACATGATGATGTGTGAAGCCGTGCTGACTGAGCCCACGGAGTCCAGCGCATGTCCCCGAGAGTGTGGGAATGCGCTGATAGCTTTGACATCTACGGAAGAGGGGAAGGAGCTTATGAATGTAAGTTGAGTCTTATGAGTCTTTTCAGACGAATTACTTGAGAAGTTTTTGGTGTCCCAAATCTTATAGAGCCTTGTCTTATAGAAGTTGTTTCTATAAAGACTTCTAAGTAAATATCTCTGAATTTGCTTTAAAGAGGAATCATTCAAATTAATTATAGTTCAGTTTATGTTAATTTATCTTTGGGACATGTTTATGCAGTATGTTTTTTAGGAAGCTGGAATGTAAAATTTTATCTGCCAAGGTATTACACTACCTAGTAACTACATATTATCACAATTTTAGCACTGCAAATATTTTGACACCTCATTATCTACTTTATTTGCAATATAAAATAATATAATTTAAATCTAACGTGGAAAGTGAATTGACACGAGATTGTCGGAGACAGTTTGGCGGATGTCCAACATTAATATTGAAAGATTTAACGATTATGAATGCAGTGACAAGTTAGCCGTCTAGCGGATGTAAAGACACATTATTATAAACTTGGGAGTTATGAGGCTTGTATCTGTTTAGATAGCTCTTCTATGAAATAATTCCTGTTGTATGTAGTATTTATGTTAGGCCTTTGAAATGGGATCAAGTTGTTCAAAATCCAACTTCAACAATTCTCGTAATTTAAAACGTTCAAAATCAAGTCGCAGTCTCATCTCGGCGACAAACAAATGTCAAAAACTTGTAAAAATGTAGGGAAATTAGAGGTAGTTTTGACAGATTGAGACTGAGATCACATTGTGAACGTTTTTAAAATTACGAGATTTGCCCCTGATGTCCTTGTGTTTTGCCGGTGTACTCCATAGTTTCGCCCGAAGTTACGAGACTTTCCTAGACCGAGTCAACTTCGGATATAAGATTAGTTCGGGGCCCGAACTAAGAATGAATGACACCGCACAGTTGACAGTTTTCCTTACTGCCGTAGTAGATTTTCCAATTCAAAAAGAAATAAAAATAATCGGGAGTATGGTTCATTCTGATGTTTCGAATTACAACCTTGCCTACAGCATATAAGGCAGCATATTAGCCACCCTACAAATGATTTAATTTCACACATTCAGGATGAAAATTAAACTAGTTTTGTTGTGTATGTTCATATCTTGATTAAAAATTGAAAAACATATATAACCTAAAACGTATTTAGTGGGTCTACCCTTCGCTTTAATCACCGCTGCAATCCTTTGGGGCATACTGCGTACAAGCTTAATGCACTCATCAGGACTTATGGCATCCCACACATTTGTTAGCGCTGCTTTTGATGTAATTTTTCACTTCGTTTAGGCATTTCGTAAAATAGACAGCCTCTACTTACGTCGCAAATAAATAACATACACTAGTTTTTTGGACACTATGAACAGCGAAAGAAAACTGTGAAAAAACTAAACAATTTTTCATTTCCCACTAATTATGGACCAGGTGTCTTATGGCATCTCAAAATACCTATTGTTCTAGTCAACGCGTTTGGATACACCGCATGGGGTATTGTATGACAGATAACTTTGTTTTTGTTATAGTTGATCAGTATTTTAGGGGTGCCTACAACTTTTGGCCAAGGCTGTATTTTCGGACGCGCCCGTATCTTCGTTGACGGACTTAGAGAGTAGGTACTACCTATGTCCCTGATGTAATGGTCCATGCTTACCAATGCTTACACTGTTCGTTCGTTGTATCACTCGTTTGTATAAGCATGTCTTACTCTTATTTGACATTATTACTAACGGACCACAGATAATACCCGTACTACTACGAATCTAAAAAATTATGAATATATCCAATGTCATCCGGAAAGTTCTGTCTGTCGGAGCTATGACGTCAATGTTTTCTTCACATATTTGAGATATAATTGCTAGCGTTTTCTGGTATCTAGGCACGTTCCTGGGGGTCTTCTTCTTCTTCTTTCGAAGTACGAAACTAGTTTGAACCTTCTGGTGATCCCTACACCCGATATAATAACTTTTTGGACGGCCAATAACACATCGGAAGTGTAGACAACTTTCAAATCGTTAGGCCCCGAACTAATCATATTATGTAGGTAATAGTAGGTGATACGGAGTAGTAATCGCGCGTGACTTCGGCTGAAACTATGGATTTCGTTCTTAGAGAAGTAAACCTCCTTATTAAGCAGTTTTCAACCTTATTACTAAAGTCCTAACAGCATGAGGGCGAAAAGTAAACATATCCTGTCCAATATTCTCATCTACTTTCATAGATATAGCCATTTATGCTTCTGCAACCCATCATTCCAAAAAGACGGTAAGGAAATCGTACTCCAAACAGATACCCTGTATCAAGACTTGCAAAAACAAAACTACGAGTATGCTCAGCCATAATTATGCAATCTAATAATATTCTTGAACATGTATCCGATACTATGGCTTCATTCACTCGGTCTAGTAATGGAACATTGTTCGAAGAATATATTCATTCACGCGTTGCACAGTGCACTGAAATTGTATTAGAAAGCCAAGCTCTCGTAGCTGTATCATTTTATGACATTAGTGTATCCTATCGTTGAAGGTATTATTACATTTTGTGACATACAAGCGAAACTCCGCAGATTTTGATAGCAGTCAGTCGCAGTTAGTGTAATCACAGAGGAGCGATTCTCATAATTTTAAGAACGTTCACAGTCTGATCTCAGTGTCAATCTGTCAAAAATACCTCTAATTTCCATACATTTGTTAATAAGTTTTTGACATTAATTGTCGCTGAGATGAGATTGCGACTAGATTTTGAACGTTTTTAATTACGGGAATTGGCCTTCAGTTTAAAAGTCAGTTTCTTCTTGAGTTGAGAAAGCTAGTTAATTTAATATGACCCTGCAGATAGAGTGCATTATTAAAATTAAAATGAGGGTTAAACATACTTACACAAAGCAACAATAAAATTATTCACAACAGTTTTTGGTTTGCTTGACGTAGTTCCAAAGTGACCACTTTAAATTGGTAGGTAATTTGAAGGCAATAAAGTCACAAACGATCTGGCTACAATCATGAAATGCCTCAATTTCAAACGTTTCCATATTGAAAGTGAACTCTCTGTCAAATAAATCTATCATTTAAACAGCCACTTGTAAACTGCTATCATCATCTACATATTTATAAACTGCAGCATGTTTCTATTCAGATTGATTATTCAGAGTTCAGACTTGTCACAATTACTCCTCATAACAGCTGTTTACAGCTTACGCCTCACTCAATTGGGGATACGACCAGTAACTTATGAGCCGTAGTTCGTTAAGCAGGATGGGAGAAAAGAGGCCTTGCTTACTTGGTTCCTTATAGGTGCATGTAGCAGACGCCCCGCAATAAAATCTAATTTAGACGTTGTGGGCAGATTTGTCCGACACGAAGGAACGTCGAGGGTCGCGGTTGACGACCTCGTTCGTGAACTAACTTGGTACCTAGCACGCCTCTCGCTGGACCAAGTAACAATTCTGTGCGCCTGCGACTGCTGTCAAGCAAATATGATTGTGTTCGCACATTGTTCGCGTATTGAAATTTCATGCTCTTGGACATGAAAGGAAAAGTGTGTTTAAAATCTATTTTATTTTACGCAGGTATAATTTGGAATGCGCGAGAATTATTACCACGACTTTGAAGTTGTTGGCTGAATTTCAAATAATGATGTACTTGCAAACTTAAATTTTTCGAAACCAAAGCGCGAACTAAGATCAAATTAAATATTTCCGAAAACAAAACTTTCAAATGCAAATCCCGAAAACCATTTAAATACTTAACCGCCATTTTGAATACTTTAACGCCATCTTAACGTTCAGCGTTCATTTCTCCATCTTAATGTGGGCTATAAAGATTTCATGATTCTAAACTGGGATGAAATGTGTGAAGAATGCTGGCGAATCACTTCACGTGGTGGAGGCACGTGATAAACAGAGCTGCCGTACTTTTGGTTTTATTATTGTTTCCACAAACTTTATTGAATGTTTGTATACTGAACGTGTGAATCGATTCGTGGCAGCCGGTGGCAGAAAATTACGGTTGAGGTTGCATGCAGTTTACACAACTGTATCCAATCTTCTTGTTTGTAATCCTTGAAATGATTGGGCTCTTTTTTGTGGCAGATATTCCGCCATATTTAACATTGCAATTGTTCTAGATTTACAATGTCAACTACACTATTAAACACTGACTAGGTACCTAATGATATTTAAGTAGGTAAAGACCCAGAAAACTCGGTAACTAAATTCGCTTATACTTCAGAATTTCCTCTCCCTAAGCTAAAACTTAGTAGGTATGTAATATCATGTAATAGGACTAGAAAAGTGAGATTTCTCCTTTAACAAAACTAGATACCTATCTCAGTTTCACCTTGCCATGATTTCAGAAGCACTCGTTCAAATCAAACACCGATCTTAATAACCACGTAACTCCACCGTGTGGGAGGAGCAATCTGGTAATGTTTATGCACAATTTTGATCTTTCAATTATCACGTCACTGCTATATGTGGACTCAAGTGGTGCTAATGCACTCACAGCAGCAGTGAGACAGCTAGCAGATACGATGTTCCTGTAAAGAGAGAGTGTATCATCGTAATGTCTGGAAATGTGGTCTAAATATATCTACATAGAGATGGAATCGTGCATGGAAGAATGGCGGGCTCATTTTCGCTCCTCATTTTAAAGTTAAATCTTATAAATCACGTCACAAAAAGACTACGTACTACCATGGTCTGAAGCACATAAAGAAAATTAAAAAGAATAGCAGAAAAACTTTCCGTAGGTAAATGAAAGTAAAATAAATCGTTAAAAGCCATCTATAGTCCTGGTAGCTTCTTACTGGTCGGACAAATTTTGAGTACCTAGTCAATCGCCACGAAAAGAAAAGGAGGAATTCATCTAATAAAGTAAATAAATAATACCTTTGTAATCGTCATCACCAAGAGGATAATGAAGATGACCCCCATTTTTTTTGTTTAGGCTATACTGTCCCGATGCTGGGCAAAGGCCTCCCCCAAGTCCTTCCAGGAACTCTTTTCCCGCGCCACCTCCAACCAGCCCTCGCGGTACGCGTCCAGGTTAACTCGCCACCGCTTATGATGATGATGTTGTTTTGAGGTTGATACAGTACATCTTTTTCTTTTATACAATAGACTCTCTTTTAGCGATCATAATATCAGTTTTCATCACTTTCCTTCTCTTAAAATCTGTATATTCATACTAAAAACTTTAATTACGGTGTAGCGGTATCTACAACGCCACATGCGAACAACGCGTCATACTGACGTCACGCAAATCCTGCATCGCGCAAGCAGAGTTTACCACGCAACTAGCATATATACAACGACGGCCCGACATGACTCCTTGGGCAGTTGCCCGCCAGACACAACACCCGTCTGGTCGGAGGATCCTCCCTTTTCTATGGAGGTTGAGTGAACTTTACACCCTGTTCCTCATACCTCTATACTGGTGACCCCGAACATGAACGTCAGCGCAGCCCTCGTGCAAATACTTCAGCGTGACGTCATCATCATCACTCCCGCAAGCTTTAGAGCGGCGAGTCACCCAGCCAGCCAGCACCCACGGCTTCAACGGGTATCCTGACCACCAGCATGCAGCGACCGCCCATACCTGGTCATCACCCTCAGCCTCATCAGCAACCTCGGCACAGCACACTGCACTTTCGGCCGGTCAACAAGCAGAGCCCTTCTCTCCTGGTCGACGTCAGCAGTCAGCCTCAACCCGGCGCTGTACCACATCCGACGCACTGGAGCATAACGCAGCGCCACCCCGACTCACTGGGGACATCTTCGCAGACAGTTCCGACTCACCGTGAACTATGCGGCAACCGGTTCCGACTCACTGGAACCTCAGCTGGCCTGGCAAGCATCGCAAGATTCAAGACTCAGCCCACTATCGACCTCCGGCCCCCCGGGGGGAATGATGTAGCGGTATCTACAACGCCACATGCGAACAACGCGTCATACTGACGTCACGCAAATCCTGCATCGCGCAAGCAGAGTTTACCACGCAACTAGCATATATACAACGACGGCCCGACATGACTCCTTGGGCAGTTGCCCGCCAGACACAACACCCGTCTGGTCGGATGATCCTCCCTTTTCTATGGAGGTTGAGTGAACTTTACACCCTGTTCCTCATACCTCTATAACGGCAAATCCTATGATTCCTATCCCTAATTTCTCTAATTTACAAACCCTACCTACGTCTATGAGAGCAGTGATGGTCAAGTGGTAACCGAGTTGTAGATCGTAGGTTCGAACCCAAACAGGCGCTTTACTTTGTGTAAACTATTTCATCACCACTGCTCACAAAACGGTGAAGGAAAACATCGTGAGGAAACCGGCATGTCCTAGAACCAAAAATTCGAAGACATGTGACATCTACCAACCCGCACTGGGCCCGCGTGGTGGATTACGGCCCACTCCCTCTCACAGAGAGGAGGCCTGTGTCCCAGCAGTGGGAACATTATAGGCTGATGATTATGATCTACGCTTTTACACAATTATGATTAGTTAAAGTCGCTCTTCGTGTCTGTCTATAACCGCTAAACTTTGTAATTTTTTTTGGTGCGGTTTTCACATTTAGAGAATATATTCCGAAAGGCTTATGTGCATAATACACATAAATGTAATAAATAAATCGTGATGAAGTCGTAAAACCGTACGAAGCAGGGGCGGGTCGCTAGTGAATAAAACTAAATAAGTAAATAACTCATCTTAATCACAAGCACTTCAACGTCCTACACCCAATTAAATACTTTTATTGACACTGTCTGCAACTCTGCACCTTATCATAATTTACCGGCTGTAAAACGATTTTCAGGGAATCAAGTGAATGCCAACAGATAACTTTATTATTATCTAAGAACAGACAAACGATGTTTCATTATAAGCATATACAATCTTCATTATCTTTACTTTGTTTAAAACAACGTTGTAAATAAATTAGCAGCAACTGCTGTAAAGGCTGATTTAGACAGGATAAGTAACTGACTCCAAACTTGAGACAAGTCAGTGCTGACCCGATATTTACCCAGTGTAAATTGATTTGGAGTCACTCTTACTGACTCCAAATATCAAATATCAAAGGTAAATATCGGGTCAGCACTGACTTGTCTCGAGTTTGGAGTCAGTTACTTACCCTGTCTAAATCAGCCTGAAGATTGTTAAGAAGATCTAATTTGCGTCTGGTAATTTTAATTTTAGTTATAAATATGTTAGCTGCAGGATTGTGAGTGTTCTTAGTTGTCACATAAAGATTTATAGCATTGTAGCGCAATGTGAAAACCTTTTGAAACTACCGGTTTTCCCTACTGTTAATGTAAAACATATTGTCTGGAAATCTATAATGATTTCAGATATTTTACCTTGGAGAACTGCACCCTAATTGCTTAACACACTATTAATCACAATCTGAATCATTTTGAAGGATATTGCTAATCCATTGCTTCATATGTTTGAAAAATTTGTCTGCTCAACAACGTAGATAACGCAATGAATGTTGTAGAACTGAAGTCAATACTACTGTTAGTGTGTTACGCAATTACCCCGCAGATGATATACCAATAATTTAAACATTTAGTAGAAGGTAAAGAATAAATCTGAAATATTAAACTAAAGAAATACGTCTCAATTAAAAAGCTTTCGTACTTGACCTTTGACAAATACAGCCCATCGAGCTAAATATTACAGTCAACGAAGTAATGAAATTGTACCATCATTCGCAATTGTATCAACAAAAAGCCTTCCTATCTGCCACTCATGGACCCCCCAGACGCGCAGGTGCTTCCTCGCACTAAATTACAGAAAACATTACACCATATTCGAACTTATAAAATTTACATCTTGCACACGAATTTTAAGGACTACTTTCGTACTATCGAATTAAATATCCATTAACTTTTGCTGTTACACTTTTACATAAAGCAGGTGCGTTTTTGTAAGTGTTATCGTTTACATTTATTCTCTACTTGATCAGTAAGTACTATGCATAGATAAAGCAGCTATTTGAAGTAAAACCGGTCGAACCTTTAATTATATCGTAGTAGCGAGTGTGATTACGAGTACTACGTTGGGCAATATATATCGAAAGGCAGAGCAAAGGAGCGGCCGCGCACAGCCTTGAGATTTGACGTCTTGATCGGGACCTACCGCAGCGCCGACTCTTGTGCAGGTGTTGCTGCGTTCTCACAAAAAACTAAGCGTAAGACGGGCGACCGTGTCTTCATTAATCCGCGCTAGATATCCGGTAAATTGACCTTTTTGAGAGCGTAACCGATTGTTGCATCTTAACGAAGCAACTGCCAATTCCCGAGGTCGTTTCTCTTCGTTTCGAGCTAGACTGCCATTATATTATACCTACGGTATTAGCTATTCATGAGTGCATTCTTATGTGTTCTGTGATCCTTCGTTTCTTCTGGTAAATTGTAGTGTTAATGCATGCCATTTAAATGCACAGTCATTTGTTTTAAAAGCCTTGGAATAATCTTGGTAATTCAGTAAGCTGAACTAATGGGACATCTATTTAAGATGAGTTAATTTTCGAGTAATCCGTGTCGAGTTATAAATTTCACAAATCACGCCGTGTTTTGATAGTGGATAGATTCGGGAATGTCGTAAAATGTATTTTATGTTCTACAACGTTATTATTATGCGCCATGGACCGCGAGGATTTACGAGTTTCCCTTAAACTTTATTACATTGAATATTAATAGATTTTCTTTTACTTAACGTGTTTTTTATTATAATCTTGAATGCAGTTTGTGAATGGAGAGCGTTGGGTTAGCATGTAGGCTGGAATATTTGATAAGAAAAACCTACTTGATATTGTTTCTCTTCTATCTATGTGATATTTATGAAATATCATTAGTGTTTCCTTGTGTAGGCTGCTGTCCTAAAGACAGGTAATTATGGAGAGAAAGAACTCAGCCACTTAAACTGTTTAAAAATACAACATCTAGAAAAGTCGCCAATAAAAACTAATTCTTGTTTCTCTTGTTACAGTGTGAATGCGAGGACGAGTACTGCTTGGAGGCGAAACAACGCATCGACATCTGCCGACCTCAAGTGTTGAAGGGCGCAGCCAACGCCACCTCCTCCTGTAGTCTGTCCCAACTCATCTGCCTTGCCGACGCACAGTGTGCCACCGCCCTACAGTACTACCACAGACTCTGCCGGTCCATGTTCCGAGGCAGAAAGTGCTCCAACAAGTGCCTCAACTCCATAGAAATCCTAAGAAAGCAGGAGAAAGCGGCCGCGTTAACAGCGTGCCAATGCGACGGCAATGATTACGACTGTCCAAGAATGCAGAACAATTTAGCGAGGCTTTGCTACCATAAGATGAAGAATCATACAAAGAATCATGATAGACATGGGGAGAAACAAAAAAAACTCCCCATAGAAGAAGTGCCGCCGATGAGTGCCGCGAACTATGTCCGAATGTCAGGACTCATCGCGTTGATATGTGTGTCTAGTTACAGTTTCATTACGTGATAGAAGTTTACTTCTAATAGTTTAAAGTGTATATTAAAGAACTACATACTTATATCAAAAGGACACTGCCATAGAAGAGACTATTCGTGTGAAGGATTCTGTAGTGTTTCTAAATAGATAATTTTGGTTAAGTAGGAGTTACATTGAAGTACAATACGATGTAGTGTACATAATGTAAAAACAGTATTAGTTAATTTAAGGCTATCGTGAGGGAATCAAGGGTAATTATGTAGATTGTTGTTTATATTTTAACTATTGTCTTTAATATGTGTCGTGGATGTGTCGCCGCCCACGGGTTGCGCAGGCGTCGCTATAAATACGGCGGCGCCGGTGGTCCGGTGACAAATGCTGGTCTGTTCCCCATGTAGCGCCACGCCGATTGATCTAGCGACTGTTCCGGTAACACCATCATCCTCACGCATTTACGTCAAAGAGAAATTCTTGCATCTCTTTCGTTATCGCCCATGCTGAAAGGGATGGAGTGTTACAAGAGCTGTGTATGAGATGTTGTATGGATTAGGGAAGTGGCTGATCTAATGACATAGTCGTGGCTAAATCCGGTAGACGGCACTAATCGTTCCCAGTGATTTAGGGCGTCGGTTAACGTTTTACAAATATGCGGCATGGGATGCCAGATTTTTTTCCGAAAGTCTTTTGATTCTTTTCTTTGACATCCGTTTGAAAAAGTGTTTTATTTTTTAGTAGATTTGTTGCTTTTGAGAGATGAATGTGTGTTCTTCCATATGTTTAGATTTGTCAACAATTAGTGGAGTATTGTCAGTAATGAATGATCGAGTGTGTGGCTGACCAGCAGGTCAGCCACACACTCGATCATTCTCTCAACAATTCACTTGATTCTTGGTCTCTATTAACCCAGCAGGGTTAATAGAGACCAAGAATCAAGTGAATTGTTTTCGTTTGATACAAATTGCGTGGCGTCCTCTTAATACTTCAAGCAATTTATGAAAATTGAACCGCATTCCAACTCATTTTTTCCTCATTGAATTGACCAATTCCCACATTGTACACGAAGATTGAGATATCTGACTTACCACGAAACCATTGATTTTTTTCGAAGTATCTCATTTAAAATGTTACAAGCGTACGTGGACCTCGTAAAGTAGTGGCAACGTAATGTGCGTATTGTTGGTACGTCCGTTTCTCGGTACCGTGTGTCAGTAATGAAGAGGGGAACCGGTCTCAGGCCTCAGAGAGCTGGCAACACGAGATCAAATCAGAGCAACGTGAATGAAATAGTTATGTTAAGGTTTAAGAGGAAAATCTGTGGGATAATAGGTGTTTCTAACAAGGAATCGTTTAGAGTATATTATTTCATTGAGGACAGTAGTGTCTTTTGTAAAAAAAATCCCCTATAATATTGCATACCCCTTCGTATATATTATGTTACTTCGCGCATATTCTTATCATTACTTTTGGCATAGGTACGAAGTTAACGGCTGATGGTTTATCTACTTTCGTCTTCTCAGCACAGTCAAAACTACCGCTTCGACTGCTAATTTTTGGCTTGATCCACCATAGTGACAACAAATCCTAGACTTTGTTCCTACATCATTACGTTTGCGACACCACGTTTATTCAATCCTAATAAAATATTGAAATTGTTTTACAAATCCTCAAGAGCTCTTTGCAATTTATTATAAGCCGATGAAGAGTGTAACACAATCTTCTAAAGCCGATAGGTATTAAAATCCCATGCATAAGATATTTTCCCATACAATTCTTACAACTGCAAGATACAAATCTTAATAAGATGCGCCTGGGACAGTTGTATATCGACCATCAAGTGCGCAGTTTGCATAGAAGATACATTAAAGGTACTTTTGCGTGGGTATTCCAAAGGTAATGTCGTCACAGTCATATATCTTCTCACACAAGTGTCAGGGAACACTTTGTATGCATCTCGCAGTAGACGCCGAACTAATGTCTCGTCGCCCGAATCATGTCCTTATGTATAATGCAACAGCTATGCGCAGAATACCAAGTGGCGTTGATTTTGACTTTGTACGTAGGTATTGCCTTCGAGAAATATACACATGTTTGTAAAATTGTATGTGTAAACGTTTACACGTCTCATTAGTTGGATTTGTTGAGTTGTTTCAAGTAATTTGTGTAACATGGCATTCTGAATGTTGCGAGGTATGACTTGCCAATTTAATTTCTTTGCGTACTTATATAATTTACGTCCTTATAACCAGTCAGTAATGAAAATGGCTGAATTCTTTGGTTTCATTGCTAAACAACGTGCGTTATATTTAAAGACTTTTCGTAATTCCAGACCGACATCCTCAGTTACTTCAACAACCAGTTTCAAAGTTTTTGGTTCAGCTAAGTTTCTTTCTTAACCTTTCGAATATTCTTGTTCATTACCTATGTGTGTATGCAATGTTTTAGTCTTCTTTTTATAATATTTCAATCACTACAGTATATATTATACCTCAATAAATTAAACATATTTTTCTATGTGTTCACTAGCATAATATTATGTTAGTGTGTGTGTGACTTTTTATGCGTGTGCTATCGAGATTAAAGTTCAAGAACTCAATTTTTCTAACGCTCGTTTTGATTTAAATTCTTAATTGATTCAACTATTTTGAATAATGTTAGTGAATAACCTTTGTGATTTATAAGATTTTTGTCCGGCGTTCATTTGAACACGATTTCCAGTTTTTCCATAGATTAAGTAGATAAATAATAATTTAGGTTTTACTGTTAGAGAAGAAACTCATTAACCACAGTTTACCAAAGTGAGATTATTAGACTAGTACAAGAATTGTAAATAGCTTTAGTTTGTAAGTTTAGTTTTACGTCATCGCATTGTTTTATAACTATGAAAATTCGTACAAAGTATTTTAGAATAAAACGAATAATTTATTGAATTAATTTAGGAAGCTTAGTTCGTAAGAATTGTTGTATTTTGTTTCGTTTTGTACAATTATTTTAAGGATTTTAATTGTATTTATTTTACAAAATTGCAATAAATTTTCTGTTTTCTAAACTTTTTTTTGCTACATTGCCCCAGAATAGTAATAAGTATCAAATGAACCACTTGGTGACTACTTCGAGCTCATGGGCTGGGTAGAATGATTCTTTTGTATTATAAAATAACTAGCTTCTGCCCGCGCCTTCGTCCGCGTGAAACTTGTTCCCCCGACCTACCCCGTCGCATCGCATCGCCTGTCCGCGCTTATAGCGTTCTTTTTTACATTTTTTCTTTTACTAGGATCAACTAGGACTTTTCGTATCATGATTTTGAATTACTATTGACTTTCTCAAGAATTGGGCTATCAAATGCAAAAAGATTTTTTTAAATCCGACTGGTAGTTCAAGAGATTAGCGCGTTCAAACAAACAAACAATTACTACTACCTACTACGGATTCCAGCTGATTTCGACGGCGCAACATTAAATAAGACTTTACCCCTGTGGAAGCTGTGAAGTGGTAAATTTCAAAAGTAACAGGGTCGTTGTGTAACACGCCATCAGTAGCAATGGCTTTCATTTTGAAAGTTCAACAACATTCATTGCGCTATTTACGTTGTTGAGCAAACAAATTTTTCGAACATATGAAGCAATGGATTACCAATATCCTTCAAAATGATTCGGATTGAGATTGATAGTGTGTTACGCAATAAGGTTGCAGCTTTAATATCTAGGTTATTGTTTGTTCACAAACTAGTAAGAACTGAAAATATAAGCTTTTGGAACCCCACATTATTACTTAAAGAAAATATAAGCGCTTGACAAGACTGGCATCAAGTGCTCCAGGCGAAGCCCGTCTTTATAGATAACCGGATATGGAAGAACACGCCATAATTCTGCGCATTTACAAAGGTTGTTGATTATCGTATGAGGATACTCGTATTATGTAAGTAATGGCATGACTAAATAAGCAATGGTACTTTTTCAATATTAACAATAATATGGGAGTAGCGGATGTTGGAGAAAAAACAGCCAGGCTGAAGTGGGAATGGATCGGACACGTCTCACGAATGCACCCGGAGAGATGGGCAAAGATCGTTACTCACTGGACGCCTGAGGCAGGACATCGCCGTCGAGGTAGACAAAGACGAAGGTGGCGTGACGATCTAATATCATTCGCAGGGCCAACATGGCCAGAGATCGCACAAGACAGGGAGGTTTGGAAGAAAAAAGGGGAGGCCTTTGCCCAGCAGTCGGACACAAAATAGGCAAACAAAAAAAAAAAACAATAATTTAAGTAAAGATTCATATTCATATTCATTTATTTTGCGTTCCACAAGGTAAAAAGATGTTAACAAAAGGCTTAGAGCTAAGATCCGTTGTAGACCCTGTTAGGGCATAGCAAAATTTTTTTATTGGTACTTACATACTTAGCAATTAAATATCTAAATCATAGAAACTAAAATTAAAATAAAATTATACATGAAAACTGAATACAGGGTGAAATTGAACACATGCGACAAATCGAAATGGGAGATTGTACTCGTCATTATGAACAACTTTTACTATGGGACCAAACCTGAAATCACGAAAAAAAAATCAGCTGTTCCCTACATTTATGTTCGCATAACTCGCCAAAATGAAGGGAACAGCTGATTTTTTTTTCGCGATTTCAGGTTTGGTCCCATAGTAAAAGTGGTTCATAATGATGAGTATAATCTCCCATTTCGATTTGTCGCATGTGTTCAATTTCACCCTGTATATAAATAGAAGAATATAAAGTAAGTAAATACTATCATTACGTTTAGATAAATTTATATTTATATTGCCTAAGGTAATAATTATTATCACAAAAACTTATTTAATAAGAGATCATAATTATTTTAAGATTACAAATTATTAACAAAGAGATCAGGTTTACATATGTATCCTTATCAGAGACAATTTATAGATTTAGTAGGTAGGTAACATTTTATAATTTCTTCTTGATAAATATATGCATGTATATATTTAAAAATGTATTTATTGCAATTATAATTTTTCATTTAAGTATTCGTTTATATTATAATAGCTCTTGTTTAATAGCAAAAGTTTTACTTTATTAATAAAAATATTGTATTTATTTATATTTCTTATTTCTTCTACACTTATTATATATTTTTATCGACATGGCATAGGTACTTGAAGAGTGCATTTTTAATCGAGATGTAGGTATGTTTAATTTATTATTATGTCTTTAAGTAAATGTAGTTTGTAGTATGTCTTCTCTTTTTGTGTAGAATTCCGGGTATCTTCGTGTCAAAAATGTAGAGACACGGTAGGGTTAAAATTTTTTGTTCCTGAACCTTGCTTGATAAGGTTGTTCTAAAATGCTTTGTTATGATGACCATTTAACTAAAACTACTTATTGAAGTGAAACTTGAAGTGACAGATTTTCTGAAAAACGATTGGGAAGTTCATATTCAAGAAGCTAAAAGTCTGCCTCTGTTTCGTATTGTAACAACCACTAAAATATAAGCACAAATAACGTGCAAGTTGTAAACTTCAGCCTTCTAAGTTAACTGTTGAGAGATTGAGATGAAAACATCTGTCCATTTGTCGGACGGAACTACATGGGTTGTCTTAATAAGCTTACAATATTGCTAGTTCAATTATCACATCACACTATTATTATAAAGGCGAAGTTTGTGAGTGTGTTCGTATGTTTGTTACTTCTTCACGCACAAACGGCTAGACCAATTTTGATAAAATTTGGTATAGAGGTAGCTGACACCCTGAATTAACACATAGGATACATTTTATCCCAATATTCCCACGGGATCGAAACTTATGCGGGTGAAACCGCGGGGCGCTGCTAGTGTCCTTTATAATCCCTGAAATACCAAAACACTGCACTACACTGCTACTGCCGCTACTGCTGCTACTGCTGTGTACCTACTTCTATACTGTAGTATACTGCTATTCAGTTGCATCCGGTTAGACGGAAAGCCGACCCCAACATAGTTGGGAAAAGGCTAGGTATATGCAGATGATGATGATGAATTGATGATGGATCCCTGAAAAGCTACAAAACCTAAACTACCTATAAAAGTTTCAACTTTAAGTACCTACTCACACAGGTGATACTTAAAGTACCAAATTCCCTAATAGGTCCCGGAAACATTTTTTGCAACGTTACCCCCAGCAGTGTTACGCAACTCAGCACATCCTTTCCCATGGCTTGCGAATCCGGTCTCGCCGAAAGATCACGTACAGCCACTCGGATCAAAGGACCAGGGAGCCTCGGAGCCACGAAGCCACTTAACTCAGGGACCGTCGAGAGGTGCTTGAGGATTAGCACTCGACGGTAGAGCGTATTTCCTGAGAGCTAAGAGCTATGTCCGCTGAATTGAGGAGCGTGTGAAAATGTGGCGAACTTTGAAGATGGTTGATATAAAAGAGTCTATACCTATAAAATAATAATAAATTTATTTATTTGACGGACAACAAAAGGTCCACACTGACAAAGACAAAAATACACAAAATATGTTAGTAACAATATATCCTGTTAGTACTTATATACTAGTATGTTAGTAACAATATAATTATCCTATGTTAGTATTTATATACTAGTATGTTAGTAGCAATGTGGCTTACGATCTATGTTAATACTTATACACTATAACAGACAGAGTTGTTTTGATGAGATGTCCCATTATGGGACTCTCAATGGCTCTCATCAAGCCTGTCAGCTATCATCTTCAGGAGGCTGTTGCCACTGCCACGCAATCTGGCGAGCAGAGACGCACTTTGCTTCCGTACGATAGCTGAGAAGCTGTCGACTCGGGCTTTTGCGAACATCTCTGACGCACTATGACCTATGTATGTTGTAGGTAAATTCGTGTCGCGGTTGTTTGAACTTTTGTAACCTATTCAAAATTCATATACATATTACTTGTTAATAAACCTGAGGAGTTTCTTTGAACGCGCTAATCTCTGAAACCACCAGTCGGTTTTGAAAAATTCTTTTTGCATTTGATAGCCCAATTCTGGTGGAAGGCTAATAGCCTTCCTCCTACTTAACATCACGCTAGGGCTAGGGCTCTCAAGAACCGAGCAAAAAGAAATACAGTCAGAATAATAGCGCGAACTGGCGATAAGTTGCGACGGGCTGGGTCGGGGGAAGAAGAAATTTCACGCGAACGAATTCACGGCTAGTTTAATAATAATCTATTAGTATATCGCAATGCAAACTAATAACGGGCTCGGAAACGTTATTTTATTCGGTTTGTAACTTTCGCCTTTTGAAACACCTACGATACAAGTTTGGGTGGTCTACACTCTACTCCTACACGGCATGATGTTGTCATCATTACTGTGGTAACGTAATTAAAAACTCATTGTAGGTACCTATATCTACAACAGGTAATTTAGTCACACGCCTACAAACTTACGGCGCACCTACAACCTAACGAATGGCAACAATGGTATGGTATATGAATGATATATACTTACATATTATATTCGGTGATAACTACCGAAGATAAAAACCCCTCAAGCGTCAAGTGTACACCAAATGTACATAAGAGAAAGTGCTCTAAACGTCAACGGTACACCAAGTGTACACAACAGTGTCATTGTTCTATTGTCATTGTTAAAACAATGACTTTACTGCGCCCATTCAACTACTCCGACGCGTGTTTCGACAGGTAGGCGGGCAAACGTGTGAGAGGTTAACTTACATTTTTTTCTAATGCTGCTAATCGCCGGTCATCTATTTGGGGCATCATTAATCGTTCCTACCCAAAACTAACTTAGATTGCCAACTAGCTTGAAGATCAAGTCAGTTGAAGGTAAACCACCTTCAACTGACTTGTTCCTTGGTCAGAGTGACCACGGTGTTGATACTGTTCTACACGATGCGTACACTGTAAATATGTATAGTTCTTTCCTCAAAAGACCATTTCAGACACCAATATCTGAATGTCTTTACATGATCTGATCAATAATGAGTATGTATGGACTTTAAAAGAGACTTGACCTCTGAGTTTGTTTCGGCCTTTCTTCTCAGAGTAGTAAGTTTGTACAAACCTACTTACAGACATAAAATAATTTATCATTTGAGAAAGATCATGACGGTGGGCACTTTAGACAATTGTATGCACGTTAACTTACACAACTACCACACATTAACTAACGGCTTGCTCCCATGGGAGTCCGCAGAAATAGAACACGTTTCAGGACAAGATGATGTGATAAGATATCAACGTAGACTGGGTACAGTTGTGACAATTTTGGTTTGATGATCCATAGTTTTACCAATATGCTGGTTAGTTGAACGAAAAATACTGATAATATTCATGTTGACATGTGCGATCATTCGAATACTAAAATTGTGTTCCTAGGTGTTATAGTTATTTCACAAATCAATTACAGAAAAAATGCTTATTCTGTCACATCCGACCCCGTGCCAGGGGCGGTTGTGACAGCGATTGGGGTCAATAGTGACATACATAAATAATACTCAAATATGGTTTTACATAGTTTTACATCTTTATTTAAATTAAATCTTCCTACTAGGGCACTTTGGCATTATTTTTTATTATCATTAAAACAGTCTTCAGCATTTCAATCAGTCAAAAATAATAATTACAGACATCTTTAAGTACCTACTATATTATTAACAATTAGAAATAAAAACAGAAAATGTTGCCTATAGTTTGAGATCAAACAAAACACAACCTTGATAAAATATTTAAAAATATAAAAACTTAAATGAGATTCTAGGTTTGAGATCCTTTTCCTATTCGGAATCCTCACAATTGTGGCAAATATAGTAGTGACCTCCGTCTGTGCACTCTAAGTGAGACCAGAGTCTACATTTTCCCTGGCACTGCACCCATTTTTCTCCAGGCCTACTATCAGAATAATTTGCTACACAAACCAGACAATAGAATTCCTCTTCTTCATCAGATGATACCAATGTCTATTTTTTCGTTGCTTTGCCTTTTCCTTTTTTTCCTTGGTCTTTCTTTTTCATTAGCTTGGCTCTCTCTCGTCTTTGCTTTACTTCGAATTCTTGCCTAATAGCCTCTTTTTCGGGCGTGTCTGTGTAAATGGTGGACTTTTTAGTCTTGCGACCTCGGTTTGTCAGCTTTTCTAGGCATCTAAAAGTATAAAAACAACCGATTACTGATGTCACAACCGTACCCACAAAAATTGTCAAAACTGTCCCCACACTATCTTTTGCAACATAACCTATCGATATGACAGTATAAACTAACTGTTTGAAAAAGTAACTACCGTAATTTTGTCGACTACAGACCAATACATAATAAAAATAAAAACACTTAACAGTCAATCTGTAAATTAAAACACAATTATCAAAAAGAAACAACCAAAAATACTTACTTTTGGTCTCCAAAACACACTATGGGTTCCTGTAACAGATATTCGCGCGAGACGGCTGACGCAATACTGTGAAACACGTTCGGACATGCGAGCCGCGCCTCTCTCCCCTTGCACCCCTCGCCGCCCCGTTGATAGTTTTGCTAATACGAGCTCTGTCACAACCGTACCCTGTCACTTTCGTACCCAGTCTACCCTAGACAGCCGTTCTGTAGTTTCTACCTCGATCCGCATCAATTCTTTGTTACCACGATATTTCTCAATAATTCTAACCATTCAAAACATTATTCCCGATAGTAATCGAAGTAAAACTAGAGGGGCTTGTGGCTAAGTAACACGCATGCACGGGCGCGCCGCACGGGTCGATCGATCAGGTTAAGCTGCGCTTGCCGCGGTTGGGCCGTGGATGGGTGACCATCTTCATATACCAAGACCTCTCCGTGTCTCGGAAAGCACGTAAAGCCGTTGGTCCCGGCTGTCATTCTTGGATCTTTGACAGTCGTTACGGGTCATCACAAGCCCGAAAATCTGACAACCAGTCTTACCAAGGGCTATCGTATTACCTACTAACTGGGTTGTGGAGGTCAGATAGGCAGTCGTCCCATGTAAAATACTGGTATTCAGCTGCATCTGGTTAGACTAGAAGCCGACCCCAACATAGTTAGAAAAAGGCTAGGCAGATGAGGCAGACGATGAGTAATCGATACTACAACACATAAAATCATTTTTTTTGTGTTGTGGTTTCGACCATTCGAGTCGATTAACTTGCCAAAGTCAAGCGCGGCACATCGCTGGACAGCCGGACAGTCTGTGGTTTTGTGGTTACTGTACTTTATATCTTCGCGTAGTGTAGGAAGTGGGTTTGAAAAAATATAAATACTTAGGAGCATGTGGTGTGAAGCGGAAAAATGGTAAGAGGCAGACACTTACACGTAGACAATCGTAAATTAATTCTTAAATAAACTGACAGACAAAACTCTTTGGTGGCATTAACTATCTGTCTGACCTGTCTAACTGTCTTATTTTAATGTTTTATAATAATAATTATAATAATTACTTTATTGCAGACCATAGTGTCCATTTTGTTAGTAACAATGTTCTTATAGACTAGTGTTAGTAATACTTAAAACTACCCACCACAAAACATATAAAAATAAAAAGTAAGTACCTAACTATACCTACTCAACAATCATTACCGCGCCATTCCATGAGTAATGGCGCAGCAACGACCGATGTACGCACAGTCCAGGCGACTAGCGATCATGCTCAGGATGCTGTTGGCGCTGCCGCGTACTCTACGCACCAGGGATGCGCATCTTTTACGCATCGTAGCGTAAAAGCAGTCTACGCGATGTTCAGCAAACATCCCTGATGCACTACAGAACCGCCGCAGCCCCATCAGCACCCTGAACGCATTATTAAATTGGACTCGGAGGGCACTGTAAGACTTTTGAGTATAGTCAGCCCACAGGCTGCACGTGTAAAATGATGTACAATAGGACCTAAAAAGTGTAATTTTGACTTCTGTCGAACAACGTGCAAACCTGCGAGCTATCATGTTCGCCCGCACTGCCAGCGCCCTCCGTTCCCTCTCGATGTCATCATTGTCCTTGAGGTCAGAGGTCAGCATATGTCCTAAGTACTTAAATTTGGACACCCTACGCAAAGCTGTACCATTAAGCGTAATGTTGGGAAACACATTACCTGTACTGCTTCCTCTGGCCTCAAAGACCATGACTTCACTTTTGAGTGGATTATATTTTAATCCGTGTTGCTCGGCATATGCTTCACAGATCGTTAGCATTTTATTAATGCCACATACCGAAGCACTCAGTAGCACCATGTCATCAGCATAACTTATGTTGTTTACATTAATTCCATCTATGTGACAACCTAACCGGGTGCTACTGAGTGCCACAATCAAATCATTCACATACAGGTTAAAGAGGGTTGGCGAGGACACTCCCCCCTGCCTCACCCCGCACTCCAACCTGTACGATTGTGACATGGTTCCCGACCATCGCACGCCATTGACCTGATTTCCGTACCAGTACTTACAGATGTTGATGAGTTCTATTGGTAGATTAGTGTTTTCTAACTTTTTCCAAAGAATATCATAGGAAACCAGGTCAAAAGCTTTCGAAAGGTCAAGAAAGCATGCGTGAACTGCAGTTTGACGTCTTGTGTAGTATTTGACAGCATGTTTAACACACAAAACTGCACTATCAGTGGATTTAATAATATATATATATAATAATTTAATAGCACCACTAGAAGATATAGTTAGGAACTTATGTGTTAATTTAAACATGTAGGTATCGTCAATCGTGTATTGACTAAGATCCTGTTGTATGAGACAAACATGCTGATGCTGTGTTTTAAAGAATTGCAGAACAGTGAAAAAATCTTGCTACACAATCCAATCAGCAGCTGCATGGCTCAGCGCAGAAAATTACTCAATTGCAGTTCAAAGGAAGCAGTTATTGGTTATGACGATATTATCTAATCAGAGCGCGCTCTAAATTCGCATAATGCATTGTTTTACCCCCCGAGCCGGCAGCGCGGCCCCAGGGCTCCGCGGGTGGTCCCAATTACATGTAGCGAGCCTTCCACGTACGATTTATGTAACCCTAATTATTACCACTTCAAGTAAAGTTGACCATTTGTATAGGAAGAAACGCGGGAGACAAAAAACCAACCGAAATTGTGCGTGTTCTATGAAATATAATGATTAGATAGCAAGCTGGAATTCCTAAATTGGCTCCGTAGATCTGTCGGTCACGGCATTTCTTAAGATATATACGCTTTAAGAATACCGCAGTTTTTTCCAACTACAGCTTAATCAGGCAACTATTTTTGGTCATCATAATTAATGGCTATATCATTTACTGTAATTATTTCTTCATGGTCAAGCGATTACTGGAGAAAAAATTACAAAAGGTACCGATATGGTAATAGTCAATTATTTTTGGTAACTTTTAGGTTTATTGACGTGATCATAATATTGTAAAAAATAAAAAGTTCGCTAAAAATTCATCTCGCCCAAGAAGATCACACAGTAAGTAAATTGAGTCATCAAAGTAGTGAGAATCATAAAACCTGCCTAATTAAAACCAATTCTTAAAACAGTCGTTACTTATCTGCAAATTACTTTACCATCTTACAAACAACTCAATGTCTCTATTACTTTAATAACAGTATTCTACGTCTATCAAAGTTTTTAGGAGGCACTGAATCATCAGCGAGATTAAAATGTGGTGCAATGAAGTCGTCGTCGGTGGACCACCGCGCTAGCCTGCGCGGGCGCACGACGCTCCACGCCTCTAATCCGCGTCTCTTGCGCAAAGCACGACACGACGTTTACATGTTTAGATGTTCATAACTTTGGATGGAAAAGTATTAAGGGATAAACCTAATAAAATTCAGTGTTTTGAGCGTAGGTTGAGTGGAGTTAAGTAGATATATGATGTTACAAACGGAACACAGAACGAAGTTCGATTTTCTAAATAATTGAACTTGAGTTTCTGTTCGAATTTGAATCTTATTGAAGTACCTATATTGCTAATTCATTCTGCATATGTTCGAAAATATTGTGCAATGAATGTTGATGAAATGTCAAAATGAAAGTCATTGCTACTGCTAGTGTGTTTCGCAATTACCCCGCAGATTTTAAGTGTCTTGATAATATTACCCTCTTTCTGGACCCTCTCTCTGGAGCGAAACCCATTCCCGTTTTAACCGATTTTCTTTTACTTATACCTATACCGGGTGAAATTGAACACATGCGACAAATCGAAATGGGAGATTGTAGGTACTCGTCATTATGAACAACTTTTACTATGGAACCAAACCTGAAATCGCGAAAAAAAATCAGCTGTTCCCTACATTTATGTTCGCATAACTCGCCAAAATGTAGGGAACATCTGATTTTTTTTTCGCGATTTCAGGTTTGTTCCCATAGTAAAAGTTGTTCATAATGATGATTATAATCTCCCATTTCGATTTGTCGCATGTGTTCAATTTCACCCTGTATAGTTTCATCTACATAATAATAAAGGGCATAGGAACGTAATCTACCAAGTAGCAAATAAATATTGTAAAAGTTTTTTTTTAAACTGGCAAATTGATTGTCCAGTGAGCAAAGTCTAGGTACTTACGAGTATGTGAGTAGATAACATTTTTATGTGTAATGTTCTGTCAAGTCAAATCATACAGATCAAGTAATCAATTAGATTTTGTGCCTATTTTACGCGTAGTGTAAAAAAAAACATGGCTTATTAGTCGTTATGGCGATTCGCACAAAAAAGTACACGTTTTCTAATATTGAACTCTTATCACTTCTTTGCGCTAGTTTTTTCTATTAACTTCATAAAATTCAAAGTGTGCCAATCGCCTAATACATATTTCTGGAGTTGTTGATTCGCCCAATTACCTTCGTGGGATTCGCTTATAGAAAAAATTATATTACAAGTGTCGAGTCGCCCGGGCGAGTATATTCGTGCGAATTGACTAGGTACTAAGCCAAACATCGTATGTTAAACAAGTTTGGTGTTTATCTTGTAATGTCAATTATTTTGTCATTTCCTCGATCGTTCCAGCTTCCATGTTTTACAGCTTCCTGCTGTGGTCCATGGGAACGATGTGGTATGTAATGGCATTATTGCGAAACTAGCTTTCATGGTGTGTGCTGTCTACGACAATGTTGCGTTTTGAGATGAAGTTGTTACCATGCGTTTGAAGTGTTAGTCTGTATGGTTATAAAATGTGAAGAAAGAAATTTTATTATCGTTAATCATAGCAAAGAAGCCAGTTCTGTTCTGACTCTATCTAGATTGCCATTGGAACGTTAAGAAGATGAAGAAGAAAATGAAACCGCTGATGTATTCTGCAAAAATCACATCGTGATAACATAGGTGAAGTTGGCTGTCATTCTACCTGATGCTAGGCATTGACAGTTCACTTCAAGCTCACTTCACAATCGTTTTCAACAGTTAGATCATTACAGATTAGCTGGAGTTGCAGGTAAGTAACATTTAAGCTAATTTTGAAATTTTTTGTATGTTTAATCATCTATGGATGATTGATGATGATTTATGTATTTTTAGGTTAAGGTATTTATCTATGGGCCTGCGTCGCCTGAAATAAATTTGCCTAAAACCGACCACGGTACAAATGCTGTATCCACTAGCAGGAATAGCGCCATCAGTGGTTCGCAGAGCGGTGGCAAGCTCCAGCGAAAGAGCCAAAATGGTCTCCGACACACGACACCCTTTGCACGACAACACCCTTGTGCCACAAAGGATGAAAAGCCGAAACAGTTTTTTAAAGTGTATCGTCCCACTCACGTGCGAACCACCACAAGAAAGACTGAAGCTGTGGCGAGACAGTGCTTCCTTGCCCAAACCGTTCGTTCCACCCGCTGAGGACCTCCCACCTGGACATGAGTTACCTTGGTTAACCTGGAAGTCTTTAAACAGACTCCGGACCCAGGTTGGCCGAAGCAAGGAAAACCTGTTCAGGTGGAGATTTATAGACGACTCCACCTTGGAGTGTAAATGTGGTGCTGTTTCACAAACGATGGGACACTTAATATCGTGCCCTGCGTGTCCTGTCAGCTGCACGTTGCAGGAGCAGGAGATGGACGCTGGTGATGGCGCCAAGCAGGTAGCTGAATTCTGGGCCGAGTACATTTAGATTGCTATCGACACGCTAAGAAGAAGAATGAATAAATAAATAGAAAACAATAGGAGCAAAAAACGTTTCTAGAGAAATACGATGTCCGTTAATTTGCATGTCGTAAAGAAAATGTCAGAGAAAATTCCCAATACCAGCGACTTCGCAGGCCTAATAGTGGCCCTTCCTTCACGTGTTTTCTATACGCTTGTCATACATTTTACATGTAAATATATTCTTTCACACGTTTCTAACAAACGTTTTGAAACCTCCCGCCGTTTTTACGCAGGTTGCTTACTTCACAATTATTTCAACAAAGGAATTAGCATCTATTTTCATAAGACTCAAGTTCCGCAAGTATTGTTGGAACAGCCTGTATAATCAATTCTGTTTCCTTAGTTTTAAATGCGCAAAATATACAAAAGCAGTTTGGTAATCTATGTGCTTTGAATTTTTATGTTCTGTTTTGTAAGCTGTGTCTACGTCTTCATGAATTTCAACGAAATAGTCGTCTTATTTAAACATAATGGTTTGGACACGTTATTTACTTTTCCGGTAATAAATAACGCTCATTTCACACTAAACTATTGCTATACTAGCTGCGCCCCGCGGTTTCACCCGAGTAAATGTTGATCCCATGGAAATATCGAGATGAAAAGTAGCCTATTGGTAGTCAGCTACCTCCATCCAAAATTTTATCAAAATTGGTCCAGCCGTTTGAGCGTGAAGAAGTAACAAACATATAAACACACACACTCACAAACTTTCGCCTTTATTATATTAGTGTGAAGTGTGATTAGTGTGATACTACGACTCGCTTAACGCAGTGAATTCTGTTAGAATGACGGCCTTTTATATTGAAATGGACGTACTGAATATTGACGTCCATTCCAAGACCACCTACACAGTCCAAATGGATACGTTTCTCTTGGCCCTTGCAACCAATTTGAGCCGCCAATTTAGAATCTATAAATGTGCCTGTGGAACCGTCGTCCAACAAAGCGTACGTACCTATCAACACTATTAAAAGGTCCAGACACGGTCACAGTCTTGGCTCATGCATACTCCTTGTCAACCGCGGAACCTTCTGTTCGGCCGTTGCTCGTATACTAACTATACTATTGATTGAATTATTCAAGGAGTTCCTATGAATTCAAGACATAATTATCCAGTCTTAGCCCTGACCCCCCCTGCCTCTGGCCTAGTCCTGATTGAAGTACCTATATTTCTGGAGGCTGTTAGCTGAATTTTCTTGAACATTCTTATACATTGTCTCAATCACCAACCGAATTAGAACGTATGAACACGTTTAGCAGTGGTTAGGGACTGAGACCTGCGGGGTAATTGCGTAAAACACTAATCATTAGGAATGGCTTTCATTTTGACAGTTCAACAACATTCATTGCGTTATTTAGGTGGTTGAGCTGACACATTTTTCGAACATATGAAGCAATGGATTAGCAATATCCTTCAAAAAAATTTAGATTGTGGTTGATGGGTATTACGGAATTAGGGTACTACTGGAGATGATAATAATATGTAGCAGCCTACAATGCATTTTGATGACTCAGTTTCATAAAACATTTGTTTCCATAAAGTTCGAGGTCGACCAACATTAATTCCACAAGCTTAATTGAGACATTTATTTTTAGTTGCTCTCTGTAATTAATTTGCGTATTACTCATAGTCGAAAGAGGTTATTCTTAGATACAGTTTGCAACAGTATAATGTCGTCAATTAATCTATCTCACACGTTGGCAGACTAACATTAATCTTCTCGTGTTGGCATGTGCTATATCTATGAAGATCTATTTTGTGGCGAAAAAATATGGTACCTACCTAATATCAGGCAAATCTCAGTAAGTAGGTATAGTACCTATTAAAGTCTGTAGATAGGTAAGTTATGTATGCACTTCAGTTTTCAAAACATGAAATGATAACTTCTCGTCTGGTTTCAGCTGGCTTATACGAGGTCAAATTAATTTAGCTAGCGGAACTCTGCAGACGTGATGGATATCGATCGATATCAAAACATTATAAAACAAAAGAGAAATTAATTTGATGATTTTTTGTGGGGTCATCGACCGCAGTGAAAGATAGTCACTTGAAAGATCAGTTTAAAAATAAAAGTTTTTTCTTCGTGTATACATATCTCACTGACGTGACGGTTATTAGTATCTAAACACGATAAAATAAAAGAAAACAGATTTTCTCAACTCATACTTGTACTACCACCGGTCGGTTATTTACGGTTATTTTTTATTTTATTGTGTTTAAATATCGATACGGCCTTAACGTCTGCAATGTTTCGTTGGATAATTTAATTTAACCCTGTATTCTGTACCTAGGTACTAAGCTCCAATTGTAAAATATAGTGTCATTTAGTGCTTTTTTTGTTTTTTTTTTTTTGTTGGGGAACCTTCAAAAGGCACCCGACCTCCGGGGAGTGGTCCGAGGTCGGGGAGTGTGGGATTTTTACCTCACTAAAACCACAACGGTGATCACCATCAGCACATAGGGGCGGTCCCGGTTCCTTTTAAAAGACCTGTAAAGGTGCCTCCCCTGAGCCTCGACATGCACGCAGCACGTGACCAGCTGAAGCTCCAATTGTAAAACATAGTGTCATTTAGTACCTAACTTACCTACTTATGTTATTCAGACGATGGTATCTTCACGCTCATTTTTGCCTCGGGACGTAGCACCTAATTTATGAATATGTCTCACTTTTCAGCGAAAAATAAAAATAAATATTTTTGTAAAAAAATAGGCCAGTACTATTTCCTCGAGGTGATTCGTACAGTTGGTATGTTAGTGGGTGGTCCTTCAGTCACCAAGCATTACTCGCCTGTACCACGTAATGATCGCTGATGATGCCCAGTAATTATGCCCCAGCCGAATAGTTCCGTCATTGTTGCGTTGCGCCATGATTTGATGCTGCGTGTGTGGCGTAGATGTCATTCACTTTAACTGTTACAGCAAGAGCATGTAATTCCCGAAAATGAATGGTGTAGTAAGAGAAACTGACAGTTCGCTTACGGCGGTAGGTATGATGTCCCATAGATTGAAGAGGCGTCGTACCTATGTTTTGTTCTGGAAAATGTAAACAAATGAATCAGAAAGCATATCACCGCGAATTCCAATTTACAAATTGAGTGCCTTGGTTTAACTATTTGGATAGCTAAACCTAAAATTCTAATTTTAAATCATCGTGACCTCTTAAGCACCGCTAATGAGACAATTGATTTTCTATTGTTTCGCATTAAATCGGATACACGCGGAGCTTGACGAGTTAAAGTTGTTAGGGTTCCGTAGCCAAATGGCAAAAAACGGAACCCTTATGGATTCGTCATGTCTGTCTGTCCGTCCGTCCGTATGTCACAGCCACTTTTTTCCGAAACTATAAGAACTATACTGTTGAAACTTGGAAAGTAGATGTATTCTGTGAACCGCAGTAAGATTTTCACACAAAAATAGAAAAAAAAACAATAAATTTTGGGGTTCCCCATACTTACCTACAACTGAAACTCCAAAAATTTTTTTTCATCAAACCTGTACGTGTGGGGTATCTATAGGTCTTCAAAAATGATATTGAGGTTTCTAATATCATTTTTTTCTGAACTGAGTAGTTTGCGCGAGAGACACTTCCAAAGTGGTAAAATGTGTGTCCCCCCCCTTCTAACTTCTAAAATAAGAGAATGATAAAATTAAAAAAATATATATAATGTACATTACCATGTAAACTTCCACCGAAAATTGGTTTGAACGAGATCTAGTAAGTAGTTTTTTTTTAATACGTCATAAATCGAAAACCGCAATTTACCTTTCACAAAGTTAGGTACAACGAACTACAAGAACTTTTATATTATGTTACTTGCTGCTACGGAACCCTTCATGGGCGAGTCCGACTCGCACTTGGCCGGTTTTTTTTACATAATGTATTCCCCGAAGGGTAAGGTGTAGGTATCTATTAGTACATCCACATTTCGCCAGTTATGTTTGTCATTTGACAATTAAGGTTTAATTCTATTATAGAAATAAATTAATTATGTTATTCAAACTATGATGTGTTACTAATTCCCTTTAATGAGTGATTGCGTAAGAATTTAACCTGAATAGGGTTTTCAACTTTACATTAACATCAGGTACTTTTGGAACAGGCTATCCTACCTTTGTACCTGAAAACCCATCCCTAAACTGAGCAGCTAAAACTGTGATTGTCTCCAAAACCTAACGCTCTACAATAGTTCTATTATTTATATGTACAGTCACAGTGTTTTATATTTTATAAATAAAATATAAAAGAATTATAAAATTCTATCGATTCATATTCTGAAAAATCTCAACCATTTATGCAAAGGTGGGTCAGCTAATTGCTATAACTGATTGTACTTAAATAAGGATTTGGATTGTCGAAAGTGCCCGTCCACTAGCCCATTTGACGACTTAAAGAATGCCACTGATGCCGCAATTAATGTGGCCACCTACTATGCTCAAACAATATAATAATATTAAATCAAATTACCGTCGACACGAAAACAAAAAGAGGAACACTTATCAGACATGCAGGCTTTAGTTCATCTATTCGTTCTTCAGCAGTTTGAAGGAGATTAGTGAAGTAAGTCAGCATATCTGTCTGACACGACTCTGTGGTGACTGAAATGTCTGAAGAAAGGTCTTAATTGATAACTTAAAGAAACCATTCAAGATTTAACGTTTATTTCACGATAAGACTTTCAAAGTATCGAGTCCTATTAACGATTATTACTATTAAACCATTCAAATGAGCTGAAATGAATATAATGTTCGCACTTAAAATCGCCCATAGCCATTTCCTTCACAGCGAATTTCTCAATTATAGTTCCCGTAGTTAACAGTACCTATTCAACGTTTAGTAACGCAATAAACACTGGTTCTTACCTTACAATATACTACACTATGGGCTATACCGTTACTTTGAACGGAAATGGTCTACCCTTTACCGCTCAAAAGTTCAAATCATAATTATAATGAACTAGCAGCGCCCCGCTGTTTCACCCGCATAAGTTTCGATCCCGTGGGAATATTGGGGTAAAAACTATCCTATGTCCTTTCTCGGGATTCAAACTATCTCTGTACCAAATTTCATCTAAAACGGTACCGCGGTTTAAGCGTGAACAGGTAACAGACAGACAGATACACTTTCGCATTTATAATATTTGTATGGATGGTCGGCTAGTAATGTTGCCCGGTGGTTTCTAGCGGATAATCGAGTGATTAGTAGCTGCGTAACAAAGTAGCGGTTTTTCTTGAGCTTGGACATGCTGATCCAAATGCCCGTTTTCATAAACACTATGAAACACTTAAATTAACGCTTGTTGCAGTGTTGGATTTTCAAGGTTCTGCGCTGAACCGAAAGCTGAAAATCCAACATTTGCTTTTATTTAGCAATTCATTGGCACTCCAATCATTAGGTTAGGAATCACTATTCCTAGTGTTATTGAAAGCGGACTTAACCTTCAATTACATTTGTTCACAAATTCTATACATACAAAGTAGTACAGCCAAAATTTTATGAAATTGCTTAGTACGACCTCATCTGCCTAGGCTTTTCCCAACTATGTCGGGGTCAGCTTCCAGTCTAACCGGATGCAGCTGAATACCAGTATTTTACATGGAATGACTGCCTATCTGACCTCCACAACCCAATTACTGGTAAGACGATACCCCTTGGTAAGACTGATTGTCAGACTTTCGGGCTTCTGACGACCCGTAACGGCTGTCAAAGATCCACGAATGACAGCCAGTACCAATTTCTTAACGTGCTTTCCGAGGCACGGAGGGGTCACGGTATGTAAAGATGGTCACCCATCCACAGACCAACTGCGGCAAGCGTAGCTTAACCTGATCGATCGATCTGTGCGGCTGTTATTATTTAGCCACGGGCCCCTCCTTGCTTAGTATGACCTGATGACTTTATTTTGCTTTATTTTATCTCACGCTGATGGCAAAGTATATTTATTTTGATTGATTTTAGTTTGGTTTATGTTAACCTGTTATGCAATAATCACTATGTACAAAAAATGTCACAATTACAACCCCCATGGTACAGGCAAATGCGTTGTTTGGGGGTCACCGTGCAATCTGTTCTTGTCTTGGACGCCAGCACATCAAGCTACTACAATCTGTCAAATCTCTTTAATATATTTCAACTTCAACGCTATTAGCATTAGGTTCGAGGTATATTGGGAAAATTTGATAGTTTCGGGTAACTTGATGTGCTGGCGTCTGTACATTCTGATTATTAATATAAAAATTAATTTGACTATTGTATTTTATTGTTAATCGGTCTGGTGTACGCAACTCCATGTTCAAGCGCGAATTTTGTGTATTTTTAGTTCAACTAAAGCACACACATAAATTATATCTAAGCAATAAGCAGTATCTAAGGCATTAAGTCCGCCTTTGTACCTTTTTGTGCGAAAAGTTTAAATAAATAAATAAATAATAAATATCTACCTACTGATATAGACCACATTCCACATTGCCAAATAGTAAACAAATCTACCAAAAGAGGCAAGGCACTTCATAGGTACAGCTGCCTTAAGAGGAAACGTGGTCACTTGGTAGTTGGCATTCATTCCAAAAAATCTGTTGTTTCATAGAAAAGTGCAATACCTTGCGGTCAAAATGTATGCACACAACAGCTGATTCTTTTTTTAAACCAACGAAACATTTCTACGCTAGGGGGTCTAGAATCTTGTACTAAATGCATGGTAACAGGTTGCGCGTCCGTATCCCTGTCATCTTGTATACCTAACACTGCCCTATGATTTGTTTTATGGCGTAGGCGTACCTGTAATATTTTAAAATTGTATGTATAATTAATGTAAATGTAAAATTGTGTGTGTAATATTTTAAATTTTTATTTTAAATTTTTATTTATGTAGTTATAAGTCGATGTTAAATCTTTTGCATGCCTACGTGGTAAAATATGGCTGTACTATTATATGTTTTTTTTTTGTCATCGTTATATCTTACCCATATTTGCAAAATAAAATTATCTTTATCTACTTAAATTAATTTTAGAAAAAAAAAAGTTTTAACAAAGACACAAAATAAACGAACTTTTGCTATAGGGAACGTCTAACTCAACAACCATTTAGTGTCTAACTCATTACCCAGAAAGAAAAGAGAGGAATAAGTTCGTATGGAATAAACTCTTGACCGCATTTCCTCTTAAACGCCAAACTTGAAAAGTTGAAACAGTCAACATTCTAAGTTGACCGTGTTGTAAATATTGTAGAACCGTTAGGCCAAGGTATCAGAAACATAGTTAAAGTAGAACCACGAGTAGTCTTTACTTGGTTATGTTATAACGGGTCCGTGATGGAGAGGTGGCCACTATCTGAGATATGAATGTCGTGTTTCACGAGAAGTAGGGCTGTCTTATCGAGAAACGAGAATAATAGATTGGGTTTAGTCGCAGCTTGCGTCATTATCTTGGTGGATTGTTTGGTATTAGCATATCATTATTAAAAGTTGTTCTTGCTTGTTTGGTGTCACTTTTGTCGTAGATTGACTACAGTGGATTGATTTCTTTGAGATGTTTTATTAACATCTTAAATTCTTAATGTTTACCTAGGTTGGGGCTCGTGGCTACTTAATAACAGCCACACGGGTCGATCAAAGGTTAAAGTACGTTTGCCGCAGTCGGTTCGTGGATGGGTGACCATCCTTTAGGTACATATCGAGGCCCCTCCGTGCCTCGGAAAGCAAGTGCCGGCTGTCATTCGTAGATCTTTAAAGAAAGAAAGAAAGAAAACACGTTTATTTGCGATCAAAATGACGTAAAAAAAACACACACACATTTGAAATTTTTTGTTGTTAGGTACGAGTAGTCAGAAAGCAGCTCAAAAAGTCTGACAACCAGTCTTACCAAGGGGTATCATGTTACCTAGTAACTGGGTCGGGAACTTAGGCTGTTACTCCATGTAAAATACTGGTATTACTGGTAACCAGTATTTTTCTGATTAGGCTGGAAGTCGACCATAGTTGGGAAAAGACTAGGCAAATTGATTTAATGTTTACCCAGGTTCAAAGTTTGACGAGTGGTCCCTGATCAGCAAGTTCACCAGCAACTACATTTACAAATATAACTATGTCTATATTTTATAAACAGATAAGCTCCTTTTATATCTAGTGAAGGCGGGCAGACTGGGTCTTGACATTTCCTATAATTCGTCTCGGCTGTTTTAAGAGCAGCATTCACTACGAAATTCTGCTTAAACATAAAAGCTTTCAAAGGCTTGAGATCTTCGAAAATCTAAAATCTAGCTGTCAAATTGCTGTCGCAGTCACTAGCCAGGCACCCAAAATAAAGGCAGCTGTTCCAAAGATGCTATAAAAAAAGAAGCAAGAAAAGAAAACACAAAACGCCGTCTACAAAGAGAATAATATTTCCGGAATCCAAACGGTCATAAAAACTCTAAAATTATCTTCGTTTATGTCATCTTCATGGATATAATCTTCGAATAATAAATTTAGAATAAGTTCTTAAGAGTTCCGACCTCAATCCGCTACCGGCGTTACTTATTACCCAACTGCGTCGGCTAAAAGAGGGTTATGTTCTTTATTGTCACTAATGCCTGCTTATTAGTATTGTGCGTTTCCTGCTTATTTCAACATCGGTAGCCGGCTTTTGCGACGA
Organism: Amphipoea oculea; assembly: GCA_945859645.1. NCBI lineage: Eukaryota > Metazoa > Arthropoda > Insecta > Lepidoptera > Noctuidae > Amphipoea > Amphipoea oculea. The sequence goes on from OX243878.1 coordinate 12,718,888, forward strand.
AGGTTTTTATAAAGATTACCGTCTAATCTCTGAAGAATTGAATGTATGAATTTATTGTATTTAGTAGCTGACTGTCCCCGTCGCTTGGCGCTTTCTCTTTAACAATAGAAGATCCTCCGAGATCTTCGTAATTACAGGGTACTTAACATTGAGGGTTTTCAAGTATATCCTTATTTTTTTGCTGATTGAAAGGCAGGTACTACCCAATCCTTGCGAATATATTTTTAAGTGGGTTTATTATTGTTGGTTCGATATGTTTAGTTTAGGTTTTGAAATAGACCATGGTTGTATATAGTACGTTTGAAGGCGATTAAGGCGAATGGTCATTGAAGCTTAGTTCTAAGCCAAGAAACGTATACCTACCTATTTTGTGATTAATTCTTCTGAACCCTAATTGCGTAATAAAATTTCAATCACAATCTGAATCAATTTGAACTTGAATTTGAACGATGGAATATATGAAGCAATGGATTACCATTGCTTCATAATTTTATGTTCGATCGTTCTTTGTCTACTCAGACAAGTAAATAACGCAATAAATGTTGTTGAACTGTCAAAATGAAAGCCATTGGTACTGTTAGTGTGTTATGCCATTGCCCCTCAGATAAAAGTAATGTCCATGCTTTCATTAGTAGATCATCTCCCACCAAAAATTTGTTGGTCATTTTCCTGCTCTCTTAAAATTGCACTCTCATCTTTGACAAGTTTATATTCGTCGTTCTCATATATTTGTACCTATTCTTTAAACTCTATTAAATTTCTGCCTTATCTCAGTACGACCAAGCAATATGGTCCAACATATCGCTCATTTGGAGAAACATCGACATAACTGCTACTTTTTTTTTAAAGTCTGCTTTCCTAACGTAAATACGTTTTCTAAGTGCATTTTTGGGAATAAATACATTTTCTCCAAATGAGCGATATACGGATGATAGTTTACAAACAAACGGAGTTGCGTCTCTATTATTGTGGAGATAAGAGGCCACTGGAGGTTTGTTATGATTGCTCTTGTTCGCCCTTCCGAGAACCAATAATAACAATATAAAATAAACAATGATGCGGACTTGGCATTTTAGGAGGAAAAAGATGTGATTTTTTTCTTCTAAACATGTGTTTAGCATTAGTACTGTAAAGGATGTCTGCAAAAGCCGACCAGGCTGGCAGTAAAATAACTCCAGCTGCATTTGAATATTCAAGCGAATTTAGAATAAGCTTTCAAATGATTTCGAATAGGTTTTTTGTTTCGTAAAAAACAGTGATTTATAATAGGCGCGTTGATGTAATAAACTTAATAATTGTAACGTGTTTCATCCCTATAGTACCTAACTACCTAGTAGTCATGTCATCAAGTGTTGATGTTTTAGATTTTGGGCTGTTTCGTGATTCAATTTTAAAGTGTGTGTGTGTATGTATCAAGAACAAGATAATGATGGTTTCAGTTTCATTTTCGAAATTCTACGAATATACTCGTAGTTTCAATTTTATTCAAAACCGGAACTCTTTCGGAGCTGGAAGTACAGAAATATTTAACAAAATAACAGAAAAAGAAGGAATTAAGTATGTGTAGAAGGACACATGCAATGCAAGAAGTCCATGATCTCGCTATCACACTAATATTATAAAGGCGAAAGTTTGTGAGTGTGTGTGTGTCTGTGTGTTTATATGTTTGTTACTTCTTCAGGCTTAAACGGCTGGACCAATTTTGATCAAGTTTTGTATGGAGGTAGCTGACGCCCTGGATTAACATATAGGCTACTTTTTATCCCGATATTCCCACGAGATCGAAACTTATGCGGGTGAAACCGCGGGGTGCAGCTAGTACTTTCAAATTGCGTTTTCATACTTTTCTTTTCATTTTCGCGACGGGTAGATTACGTAAGCTTTTTAGCACGGAATTATGAAAGCCAATTTACCTGAGTGGCGATTTCCAATAGGCCGTTGTTAAAACAAAAATGCGAAGACGTGGACGCGCATGCCAATGAAGATATTATGCACTTACACTGTTACGGAATATGCAAGACACAGCTCTGTTTACACCATTGATGTATAACATCAATGGTTTACACTTACAGAATAAAGCGGAATACTAAGTGAGTTGTGCGAGATACGTGCATCGGGTGTAATGCTATGAATTTTGTTTAGGACCGATTTTCTTTGTAAAAGTTTAGATAGAACTTTTGGGACTTTTGTGCCAATTTAGACATACAAGTTGCAATCGCTTTCAAAGCGTTTCTTTTTCCACAACGACGTTCAATAGGATTGACATTAACTTTTCGGTACCTAGCTTTTTTGACTTTTCTACCATCATATCGCTGGTTGAATTTGACACATTGTTTGGGAGCTCAGTTTTAGAAAAAAAATGCTTCCACTAATAAGCTTTTCGTTGGCAATCTAAATTGAGTCTGCCCAGCATTTAGCTACATACAAGTTTTTATTTACAACTTAAAGATTGATTCGATTTCATATTTATGTTTTCCTCAGAACAGTATTATAATGAGCGTATAGTTCACGAGAAAAACGTAGCATCTGCTGCACTAATTTGAATTTTATTGATAAAACATTAAATTTAACACCTCGGTCCGTTTGAGCGGTCAAAAGAACTGCAGCCATAAATCGCGATTGCCGCCGTAAGGTTATTACAATAATTTATAGTTCAGGGATGCGCAAGCGCGGATAGAGTCGTTGATAGACTCGTCAAACGACCGAACGATCCTAAAGCCGGAATAAATCATTGAGTTTTTATAAAGGCATCATCGCCTCCGCTGTCGCCGCGGCGCGTCGGCGACATCAAAGCGGAGCTTGTCTTTGTGGAGCCGCTTGCGCGCGCGCCTATGAAGGCTTCATTAAAAAGTTAAGCTTTGATCTGTCGTTCGGTTACGTGTTTGATTGCTTCGTATTATTGTATTTGACGTTTGGGTAATTGCCTGAATGTTTTTATAATGAGCGTTGGGTGTGTGATTATTATAGGTAACTAATTTTCATAAGTGTGTTAATAAAAGTTGTTTTTATTGAGGATGGTGTTATGCTTCACAAGTACTTGGTCAAAAAAACACATTTTATTCTCATGAAGCTTTTTGCAGCTGCTTCAAAGTTCGCATTTAAAATGCCTACGCGTTGCGTGCACACTATTCAGAAGTCTGAATATCGTCTAAAGGCAGGCACACATTATTCCGAGAATGAGCACTTACTCATTGGTAGTAGAAAAAGGCCGTGCGGCCGGGCCGCGAGCGCTGGCCGCCTCGCCGCCGCCGATAGAGTCATTATGTTCCATTATTCTACACTGAACCTCAAACTTTCGGAGCAAACATTTAAAGAATCATCGAAGGTGAAATACCCTGATTTCTATTTCCGATGGTCTACGTGTTATTTTTCTAGTAAGAAGCTCTAGGTTTAAGTGTACTTTTAGGTAGAACGGCTGTAACGTGACTGATCCGAGAAACGACAATACAATAGGGTCATAAACGGACGCTACGCGTAGCGGACGTAACGCGACTCCCTCAAACAGTTATAGTTTGTTCCAAAAGTATCTGATTAAAACGTAAACAAATGGGCCAAAAATATATCTGCAAGATGCTAATATGAGTGCGTCTAACAAATTGAGTGCTTTAATTTTATTATTTGAAGAAGAATGTTGTTCTAACCATAATTGTTGGAAAAAGTGGTGAAACATAAATATGAAATCTTCTAATTATAGATGTAGATAATGATGATGATGTGTGATGTCTTTTTATGTGCTTGAAGTATTAAATAAATAGATAAATAATAAATAAATGTAGGAACGTGTTACTAATTACCTTTAGTGAGTGATGGCGTAAGAATTGAATCTGAAGATCAATGTCCTTAATTAACCTCTCGTCTGTCGGAACGTAGATCTACGCGAGACACAATGGCTTTTTAATTGTGTCTGTAATTACGAGATTCAATGGGTTAAAACGTTCAAAATCCAGTCGCAGTCTCATCTCGGCGACAAGCAAATGTCAAAAACTTGTTGGCTGGCTAGTCATCTACCACAACAAGAACCTTTTTTCGTAAATCTTGCCTACTCAAGAAAGCAAGGACTAAAGAGATAAACCCTGACAAGGCAGAGTCAAATATTTTATTTCACAGCTTGGCAATCACACAATTTGGCGAGAGCTTTCTCGCCAAATGTTTACAATCCCTCAGCAGTAAATTAAGCAAATTAAGAAAAACTAACAAAATATTGAAATAGATCTACGACATCCAAAAACTTTGAGCTCCCCAGTCGGATGGCTGATTAACTCGTCGAGCTGGGCGCGGCGCGGGCGCAGTGTGGTTTGCGGGGAGAGGCCGCTTGCCTCCAACCATAATGTATATCATTTTCTTCCTGCCTTAGCTCGCGGCATGCCTTTTTTAACCCCCGACGCAAAAACGACGGGGTGTTATAAGTTTGACGTGTCTGTGTGTGTGTGTGTGTGTGTGTGTGTGTGTCTGTCTGTGGCATCGTAGCTCCCGAACGGATGAACCGATTTTGATTTTGTTTTTTTTGTTTCAAAGGTGAATTAGTCGCGAGTGTTCTTAGCTATGTTTGAAGAAAATCGGTCCAAGATGGCCGCCGCCAGAAAATGGCGGATTACATATTTTTTCACAACTCCCTCAATATGGGTATCAAATGAAAGGGCTTGACAAGTAGAATACCAAACACTATGATAAATTTAAAAACCAAGATGGCCGCCACCACAAAATGGGGAATTATATTTTTTTTTTCATAATTCCCTCAATATGGGTATCAAATGAAAGGGCTTGACTAGTAGAATACTATACACTATTACAAATTTCAAATCTAAGATTGCCCCGCCACCAGAAATGGCGAATTCACAGAGGAATACGTTAGTATGGAATGAACGCCAACGACCACGAGTACCTAACTAGCTTCGCTTCACTGTGGTAAAAAAATACGTACAGCTGCGCAGATTTCGGCTAATCACATGTGGATCGTATAGTATGTTTACTAGTAATATAATATTATAAAGTTTAAAAAGCAAGAAATAAAAATTAAATTAAAAATTTAAAAAACCCCCGACTCAAACAAAAACCTCTAAAAAGTAAAATAATAATATATATTAGCCCTTTAAGTTTAATATAAGTTGCAGGAAATATTTTGATCCAAGCGTCCTCATGTCGGGGGACGGCTAATGAAAACGCCAAACAGATGAGGCTTAAACCCAGCAATAATGAATGTAGCTATTGTAGAAACATAACTGCTGTTAACTTCCAATTTTCATTAGCCGTCCCCCGACGTGAGGACGCTTGGATCAAAATATTTCCTGCAACTTATATTAAACTTAAAGGGCTAATATATATTATTATTTTACTTTTTAGAGGTTTTTGTTTGAGTCGGGGGTTTTTTAAATTTTTAATTTAATTTTTTACGCTTCCTCTCAGCTCGGTTTGAAAACTTTTCGCGTATGACTTATTCAACAAAATATTATTATATTCGTGTTTTGTTAGATATTGTTTTTGACATTGTTACATGTGGAGTTAGTTGGGTTACCTTTTTATCGCTTTGTTTCTCGTTCGGTTACTAAGTAAGCTTGGTGCTACGAAGCTTGAAGAGATGTGTCTATTAATTTTATTAAATAAATACTTTCGAATAAATCGACTGTTAATTCGACTTTCAGTCGTTATGGGTCGTAAGAAGCCCGAAAATCTGACAACCACTCTTACCACGGGGTATCGTATTACCCAGTAACTGGGTTGTGGAGGTCAGATAGGCAGTCGCTTCATGTAAAATACTGGTATTCAGGTGAGACTGAAAGCCGACCCCAACATAGTTGGGAAATGATGAGATGATGATGATGAAAGACTTTCGAATAAAAACATAAGTAGTCAGGTTTACTAAGCTGTAATCAGCTAATACTGGCAAATATTTTCAAACCACTTTATCATTTTTTGATCTTGAAAATAACCTGAAATTATGTACGAGTAAGTTTAATAAGTTCTTTGAAACACCACACAGTAGTATTTCAACAGAACTGTGGAGAATGAAACGGGGTCATCACACCGTACAAACGTCTTCATATTCCAAATACGGAATTAGTATACAAAATTATACCGTTGATTGTTCCAAAAGGATAAGGCCTACATTCATTGTGGGCTAATTAAAATACAATTGCGTTTAAATTGTCTATGCTTAAGTTGAGGCGCCATCCAAAAGGGGGGTGGGTGTGGGTGGACAGTACGTAGGTAGTTACGTAGGTATCATCCACACGTGTGCCGGATGTTATCCCTCGAATTGATTATAATGTTATGTAAATTATTGCTTATTTTGATGGGTTTTTGTCGTTCACGAATCACGATTATGTTATGTGGCAGTTGGCTATGTTGTTTTGCTTTAAGTTAAGGTATAAAACAAAAAATCATTTACAAAATGTTAAGTAGACATTACATTTAAATGTTGAAGATAGCTTCTGTTGCTATATATCAAATAACCTCATGTTTGGAGGCTTTGTCTCATTGAGACTGTCTATTTGACATTGTTTGATTTATTATGGTCAATATACAAGCTAAAAAAAAAGTTTTTATTGTTTCTCATACAATTGTTCTACAGCTAAATATACATATGTATTATGTACAGGCGCCAACACATCAAGCTACTACAATCTGTCAAATTTCTTTAGTAGATTTTGAACTGTATCGCTAAAGTATAAGGTTCAAAGTTGATTGGGAAAATTTGACAGTTTCGGGTAGCTTGATTTGCTGGCGTCTCTACAAGTATAAACATTGTCAATTGATTGATAAATGGCACTCATTTCAGAGCTTTATTAATGCTGCTCTTGACATACATAGGTATTGTTTTGAGTAATTCGTGCTTCATAAAATCATAAGTCACTGAATGAATATGTACGTTAAGGGGCTGAACATAATTTGGGGCTAATTACCATTCACACAGCAGCAAATTGGTTTAACGCTCCTCCTTATTATTAAAAGGTCACGACTAACATGACTACGTGCACCAGATGAAGCCACAAAACAAAAGTGCGCTTGCGTCGATTACAGACCGGCCAATCAACCGCACACTTCTTCAATGTTGTTGCAAATTGGCACTGGCAATGTAAAGTACATTGTAATATTTTCCTGTTTCCTATAACTAAGGCACCTGACCCACACGGCCAAGAAAGCGTCTAACTCAACGATTCTCGCAGCTCGCTCAATAAACGTACAAATGATTGTAGGTCCCGTGTAAGTAAAAGAGATACATATTATATTAGTTGATCGCTAACTGTTTAGATTGCCATCAATACTTGTGTGTTGCAACGACAAGAGCTATCAAAGAGAATACTCGCTCAGCGACGTTCGCTTGACGGACATACAACTCGCAGAGATACTCTTTGGTGCATAAGTACGCATCATCATTATCAGCCTACAGTAGTCCAATGCTGGACATAGGCCTCTCCTATTGCACACCATTGAACTCAATAAGTACGCATACCAGAGATAATCGCTCGTAACCGTCACCGCGTCGCACACTCGCTGTTTGTTGCTCGCTGACTCGTTTTTCGTTGCTAGCTCTACGTTACTACTATTAGTTATTCTGTGGCTCTACTCGCTTCTCGTTCATTGCAGGTGGTGGGATACGCCCAGACGCCAGCACATCAAGCTACTACAATCTGTCAAATTTATTTAATGAATTTTCCACTTTATCGCTAAATTATAAGGTTCAAAGTTGATTGGGGAAATTTTACAGTTTCGGGTAGCTTGATGTGCTGGCGTCTGTGCTTATGGATTTAAGTACAGTCACGAGCATAAATACCTTATCTACACTTACGCAAAAACCCAAAGCAATTTTCTCGTGAAATAACGATTGCAACTTTGAGAAAACACCTTTTTATAATATATGATTTCTAAATTTTACAATCTTTGTAACGCAATAAAATTTATATCTATACTTTATAATCGCTTTTTAATCTGTCTATTGTTTTCGGTTGATTTAAAAGCGCTCTCTCACCGGGATCATTCGCCTATAATGTAACAATCCAAGATTCCGTGGGCTAGGGCTTTGTAGGTAGACTGCGCAGGCCGTTATCTGCTACGTAGTGTAGAGAGATATTTAAAACCAGCAGGCTAAGTTAATACATAGTATAATTAAATAGGTAGAAGTAACACGGCTAAGGCCGTGGCGTGGTTACAGGTGCATGCTCCTGCGCGGGGTAGTTGCGTAACACACTATCAGTAGAGCAATGGGTTTCATTTTGACAGTTCAACAACATTCATTGCGTTATTTACGTTATATATGAAGCGATGGATAAGCAATATCCTTCAAAATGATTCAGATTGAGAATAATAATAATAATAATAAGTTTATTCATCAAAAAGTAATGATAGTGTGTGTGCGTGTGTGTGTTACGTAATTAGGGTGCCGGTGAGGAAGCGCCTTTATGTAATGCCAATGAAGTTTCCAAATCTAGCACTATTAAGGGCATGGAATTAATTAATTATTTCTGGAATGTGGTCCTACCTTATAAGAGGAGCGCCTTGAACGGGTATTGCATTTCATGTGTCAACGCGGTCTATTGTGTTCACATTGTTTTGGTATGTTTATGATAATTTTGCGAGAATGATTTATTATTGCTTGGCTTATCTATAAATTATTAGGACATGAAATAAATCTGTATGTCTACTTTAATCAATGCACATTTTATTCGTAGTCAACCATTGAATCAATAATGATAAAACGCACTTGTTGGTTTGAACATAAAATGAATACTTTATCAAGTAAACTGTACCTAAGTTAAACAAAAAAAAGACGGGTTGTACTCCGGGAGTGCCGGCAGAAGTGAAAACTTGAATATTAACGTTGAAATAAATCAACTATTAATTGAATTAATATAACTCATTTTTTTTCGCTATTTCTTCGTCACTTTTTTCATATGCACTTTGTTCGATTTCCATATTTTAAACACTTTACGAGTATAAAGGGTTATTTGAAAAACACCAATAACCTCTTAAGAGGTCATTGTACTCATCATTATAAACAACTTTTACTATGGGACCACACCTGAAATCGCGGAAAAAAAATCAGCTGTTCCCTACATTTATGTTCGTAGAACTCGTCAAAATGTATGGAACAGCTGATTTTTTTTTCGCGATTTCAGGTTTGGTCCCATAGTAAAAGTTGTTCATAATGATGAGTACAATGACCTCTTAAGAGGTTATTGGTGTTTTTCAAATAACCCTGTATACACGAATTTTACGAATACACAGCAGTGTGGCCACTACACAGACGGTCGAACCATCAGCTGACACCATTAATGGATGCGCGTGCCACGCTGTAACATAAACACACACGAACATTCGCGCAAGCGCCCTGCGCCGCCTAAACGAAACAGCAGGCATACATTTTCGCCGCGCCGTAGAAAGAGAGGGGGATAATTCCTCTCCTACGCCGCGCCGGCTATCTACTCTCCATCCGTCTTACGAATTTTCGATCAGGTCACGTGTAATGACGGTCACGTGTCCTGACGCGAGTTTAACATTTTTTACCCATTACAAAAAAAGTGTACAACGCCGCTAAAGAAGTTTTCACTTCAAAAAATTTTAGAATAATACACTGTGGTAAGTGTTAAATAACTGTATACTTATTTAACACTAGTTTTTAGTGTTAAATAAGTGTAAGAATTTTTGTTTAACATTTATTAAACAGTCACACAATAACGATTGTCTAAATACACAGTGTTTTTGTTGAAAATCTGTCATTTTCACCAGTAGTTGACATTACCTTAATGTTAATTAGTTACTGGTGAAAATGACAGATTTTCATAACGTCCCTTATCAAATGACAGAACCGCTTTTCAAGAAAGCCGTAGCTTTAGCTCTTCTCGATCATTGTTGTAACGGTCTTAAAACCGCTCATGCAGATACACATTACACAACACGCGTCAGATTGGAAATATGACTTCGTGTGGCAAATATTCCGCGAAGTCATTACAAGGAGGGCGAAGCCCGAAGGCTATAAAATTGTTACGGAAGAAATTAAGCATCGTAATATTACGAGAGCAATAGCATGTTCCAATATCTTGAAGCTCAGTAAGCAGTTTACTGACAAAAAAGTAATTGCAGTACATTTTTCCATACTTACGTAACATCTGTACCTACATGATTATGTTAGGAAGTTTTGTACATCGATTTTGGTGTACCCTCTATCTATAATAACGACTTAGGTATACACAACAACAACATAATAGGCGAAATTTGAGTTTACTATAGGTACACATCTACCGAAAACTTCATTCATTCACTTCGTTATTAAAGCTGATTGCCGATTTCCAAAAAGCTGATCAGTAAAATGTGTTGTGAATCCTATATTATGCATGTCCTTGTTTCATAGAAGTAGCATCAACCAATCAAAACACTTGACAAGAAAAGGCTTTGAGTTGCTAAGATAATTATCTACTAATCTATCTATGGTTTATTGAAAGTTTGATTCGACAAGTCTCTTTAGTTTTCCAATACAATAACACCAAAATGGACTAAATACCTACACATTTCTCCACCGCGATTTCCAGTCCCGTGCAACTATAAACACGCTCCTACTTTCTTACCTGATCTTTTCTTACAAAAACAGGGTGTAGAACAAAAAGCAGGCGCGAGCCAGCGACAGCGAGTATAACAACTTCATTGGCGCGAACGTGTTCACGTTCTAAAGTCGCCGCCATCGCGCCATTGCCACCTTATCGTGAGACGTGTAGGAAAAAAATAACAGATAAAATGTGTCCAGCTTTCTCATTAACGTGGCTGTCTAATTAATGCTTTGGTTTAAGAAGGTTCGGTGAACTTGGAGCGTTGGAAGTCCATCTCTATTTCTCTTGTAGAATTAGTTCGAATAATAGCCGAAACTATGGGATTTGGTTATCAAACGTTAGGTACGTGTTACAATTTGATGATTCTATTACTTCGCACAATTCCATAAAACCGACCTGCAGTGTACTTACAGTAGCAATGGCTTTTATTTTGGCGGTTCAACAACATTAACTGCGTTATTTACGTTGTTGAGCAGACAAATTTTTGAATATTTGATGCAATGGATTAACAATATCCATCAAAATGATTAAGATTGTGATTGCGAGTGTGTTACGAAACTAGGGTGCAGGGTGAGACTGGAAAAGGAGCGTGAAGATTGGCACAAGCAGAGAGAGGTCTTCGCAATGCCATAGCTGCCATTCTCAGGTCATTGAAAATATGTTTCACTACTGATCATTATTGGTATTTTAAAACGTGGATAAGTATAAGATTCGTATTTTGGGAAAATTGGGCATAAAATTATCGACCCGATTTACCCAAAATGTCTGGCATAAACCCATCTACATAATATTGAGTAACTAGATGTTATTTACAACTTTAACACTTGCATTTTTTCTCACAATCGCAATATCTTCGTAACCAACCATTATATTCTACTCAGTCAGGTTTTAGTTAAATACCTAGGTGATGTAGTAGCCTCTAGGTGTCGTGTAACAGCTTCATCGGCGCTAACGAGCGAATACCAGTTCTATATCGCCATCTTATCTACATAGACACAGTGAGAGCAAAAAAACAAAATGGAAAAAAACATACAAGACTGGAGATATATTTTTTCCATTTAGTTGGAAAGATTGTCTTGAATGTAAGATGCAGTTGTATCTAGGTGTGGGTCGGTAACATGTTTAATAATAATAAGATATTTAGGAGAAGGTGAATAATAATAATCGATATTTACTGCCTTGACATTCCGTCGAACATTATCTGAAGGATAAAATAAAATAGCACACGACTACATTAGTCTATTTCAGTAATCTAAAGCCTCTAGCTCGAGGAAGTAAAGATGTCAATAACCGAACCATTTATTATTGATTCGTCCTCGTCAAATTTCTTGTTTTGACATAACGATTGACGTTTTTAAAGTAAACGTCTTTCTACATCGTTCTCACATATTGTATAATTTCAATATGGATGATATTATGTAGCTACCTACATATCATTCATGTTGAAATTATACGACTCAAACTCAAAGCATTTACTGTTACAAAATATTGCTTACGTAGATAAGCAATATTTTCTAACAGTAAATGCTTTGCGTTTGAGTTGGATAAAATATGTCATATTATTATGACACTCGGTAAATACTGTAGCTTCCCAAAAGTGAGTTTTTGGAATCGGATCAGTGGTTCCCTAAGGTCCGGCGTTTCTGAATTTGCCAAAGATGTAAACAGCAATGGCCGCTCGAAATTGAATAAAATCGATATACAAGAACATTTATTTTACGTAATGTTTGTTTTCGTCTAAATGTCTAAATCTCCGAGCTAACTAGATAATACTTAATAACTATAATTATTTTTATACTTGCTAGGTGTCCGTGTCCCAGGTAACAACTTCATTATCGTTAACGAGAGGAGATCAAGACCAGTTCTAGGACTTCCAATTACTGAGAAAAAAAGATTGAAAGTTATAAATTCCAATGAGAATATAAAATGGTTTTAAGTAATATATAAACTAAAGAGTAAGTAGACTTATATTATTATGTAAGTACTTCGTAAAAAACTTCCCAAATAATCATTTGTGTACGCCTGTACTTTTCTTCAAATTAATTTGTTGTATTTTTATGTACTAAATATTTTTATTTTTATAGTACTTAGCATAAATACTTGTAAAATAATATCAAATAAACAGTTTGTATCAAAAAGGTGTGGTCGTATTTAAGTGTGTGGTACAGATCATCAAACTGAACAACTTTCTCCATGGAACCAACATCGTAATTGCATAAAAATAATCAGCCGTCCCATATATTTAGGTATCGAGTCAAGTATGTATTAGAGTTTGTGTGGAACAGTTGATAATATTTTCGTGATTACAATGTAAGTACTTAGTATACAATAATACAGGGTGAAATTTTAATCACCATTTTTCTCTTAAGGGGTCATTGTACTCATCATTATGAACAACTTTTACTATGGGACCAAACATGAAATCGCGAAAAAAACATCAGCTATTCCCTACATTTTGACGAGATCAGCGAACATAAATTAATTTAGGGATCAGCTGATTTTTTTTTGTTACGATTTCTGATTTGGTCCCATAGTAAAAGTTGTTCATAATGATGAGTAGAATGACCTCTTAAGAGGAAAATGGTGATTAAAATGTCACTCTGTATAATAAAAGTTTTATTTTAGGTATCTACCTACTTATCCTTATTATTAATTAGGTAAGAAGTAGGTACCTACTTACAAATTAATCTAGCAATAGCCAGTCGTAATGCTAGATTCCACTAATAAAAGATGTACAGTCAGCAAAAAAGATAAGTAGCCTGTATGCAAGATCGTCGGATATAATGTAGTTGAAGTTTACTAAGAAACCGATGGAAGTTGTAGACTGAAATTTTATTTGATAAATGAGCTGTTTGTTTTCTATTAATAAAATTAAATTTTATTCGAGAACATCCATCGACTTCTTACTAAACTTCAATTATATCTGACGATCCTGCATACTGATCTCTTTTGTTGACTGTACTTAATATAACAACTTTAGATCATGATTCAAAAGGCATAAATAAGAATATTCCGGCTATAGTCTAACACTAAAAATGAGACACGTTAAAAGAATGTGGTTTTTCTAAAAGTTTATTTTCATAGCATAAGAACAACTTCCTTAACGGCTGAGCGATAAATGACGGCAAAACAAAACAACTTTTATGTTGGTCGATAAAATGACAATTTCATAGTGGCTTTCTTTAATTATATGGTTAAATTAGTAACCAAGTCGAATTTTTAGTTCTATGGCCTTACATATAGAGTTCGTTGTTACCTAAAGGGTATATCGAGCTGCCTATAAAAGATACAGTATAATAAGTTTCATTGCCGACTATAATACAAGTTGATGGCTTAATCACTTTATACCAGTAAATGGGTAGGATGCCTTTTAAAACTTGCAACCCTTTTCTGTGTTGCCATGCTAAGAAATTGCTGCATCTCGCGGTAGAATTACAAAAGAAATAGCGAAGGGTTTTTATCTCCTATAATAATTTCAAAATAAAAGAAATGAAGTGAAAATAATAAAATATCAATAAAATGTCATGTTTTTATCTCCATAGTGCTGATAGTGCACTGCGGTACTGCTAAGTGGATGGCTATTTTATGAAGTCGTTGATGTCTTTTATATAGAAAAATAATATTACTTAAATATTTTCACTCTTCTTATACTGAAAATGTAATAACATATTCTTGGGTAGTGCGGTACCAATATACTTAACTTACATAGTTTTTTTTTTTATTTGGCAACTTTGTTTCTCATTAGACCATTTAAACGTTTTCGTAATTTTTATGTTTTCGGCTTGCAGAAAACTCCATAACAATGGCATTAAGTCCGCCTCTGTACATTTATGTGCTTGAAGTATTTAAATAAATAAATAAAACTCTATTGCAACATTTGCAACATCCGCACCCTAATTGCGAAACACACAATCGATCTCAATCGGAATCATTTTGAAGCATATTGTTAGTCCATTGCTTCATATGTTCGAAAAATGTATCTGCTCAACACCGTAAAAAACGCAATGAACGTTGTTGAACTGTCAAAATGAAACCCATTGCTATTGATAGTGTGTTACGCAATTACCCCGCCGATTAAGTTTGTAATAATGCAGATTAGGCTCAATATAAGCTCTCTGTTTAAGAAGCCTATTTAACTAACCAACCAACACACCAACACCACCAACTCGCTTGTAAACCTACATTCTATAAAAATAAACATTTTCTATTCTATACAATTCTATTACACAATAATCTCCACATCTCTTTTTTATTCAATTACCTATTTCTTTGATAGAAAATTTAAGGACAAAGTACTTTCTAAATGTATTGTTGATAGCTTCCATTAAAACTTTGAACTACCTTTACTTGGGTAACGATGGAGAAACTTCATTAGCAGTAAATGTCAAGTCACTGAATAGATTCTAAAGAGAATCAATTAAACACTTAAGCTCTTAGCCTTTTAAGAATTAATCCGGCTTATAAATTCCTAAAAATATTGCGCAAATTAAGCTAGATAGCGTCCTTTGCTAATAGCCAAGTGGTTTTTGTAGCAAATAGCGAACCTAATCACGAGCTGTTCATTTGTGTCGTATTTCTTATTTTCAACTCTTCATTACTTGTTCACAGGCCAATACTGTCCTCTCATACCTAATAATACATTGTAAAAGCCAATTAGATCTAAAAGAGTAACTGTGGAGTTTCTTGCTGGCTCTTCTCCATAGGAAACAACTAATTGGAAATCGCTTCTGACGGTTCATAAGTGCCCATGTAGGTTTATCTATCTATATATATAAAAATGAAACCCGTTTTCCGTTGTCACGACATAACATGAAAACGGCTGGACCGATTTCGATGAAATTTGGTATAGAGATAGTTTGAGTCCCGGGAAAGGACATAGGATAGTTTTTATCCCGATATTCCCACGGGATCGACATTTACGCGGGTGAAACCGCGGGGCGCAGCTAGTGTGAAATAAAATAAATATTTTGAATGATTACATGCTACAATTTTGCCAATATTACGTAGGTGTAATACCAAAAATTACCTTCAAACCAATACCTACCATCAATTGTCTTCAAACAGCAATTGGCAAACTGAAAATGATGAGGTTTGGTTTAATCAGCTCTTTTGCGATAAGGCCGCCCATTGCGTCACCCATTATAAAGTTTCTATATTTGTCTGTAATTTATATAGTGTACAGACGCCAACACAACAAGCTACCCCAATCTGTCAAATTTTCGCAATTGAATATGAACCTTTTTCCTTTGTGGTAAAGTTGAAAATCCATCAAAGAAATTTGACAGATTGGGGTACCTTGATGTGCTGGCCTCTGTACATAATAAAGAGTATTCTATTCTACTCTGATGAAAAAAAGCTGATTAAACAAAACCTCATCATTTTGAATGATTAGCTATCAAGCTAATCTTTTTCACCTCTACTCTACTCTATTTTTGACATCTGCATCGGAAACCCAACTAGGAACATAAAATATGGGATCTTCAAATACGCCATTAAATCCTTCTAGTTTACGACGCAGAGCGACAATGTCTCGTCGATAAAGGCAAATGTATTTAAAGTAATATCCTGCATGTGTATTGTGTTCGTTTTATAAGTCCCGGTAACACCGCAACCTTAGTGCCGTGGTAGCATCTGTAAACGTATTCGTGTTGCTCAGGCGCAGGTTGGCAATCTTGGGTCGATTTTAAAGATTTTTTAAAATTCTGTTTTGAATGGATAGAACTGAAGTAGAGTACCTGCTTAGAGACAAAGAGTTTTAAAATCAGGCAATATTTACAAAACATTGTTTCAGGATAAGTTTTGCGTTTTAAAATATTAATTACTATGTATCTTCCTGTCCTCATCTCTATCTATTACTGTGTGGTCAGTGAAGCATGTCTTTTTCTCTCATATCTACTAGTCGCCTTGTCAAAGACATTTCAACGTTAATGGAGAACAAGGGAAGACAAGAGAAAAATATTGCATCAATTGAAACATTTATTTGAAGTTCATTTTTACTTAAAGGTCTGGAAGCCGTAATTAAAATGTTCAAAATCTAATCAAATCACTTTTTAAAAATGTAGGGAAATCAGAGGTATTTTTGACAGATTGAGACTGAGATCAGAATGTAGCGGTATCTACAACGCCACATGCGAACAACGCGTCATACTGAAGTCACGCAAATCCTGCGTCGCGCAAGCAGAGTTTACCGCGCAACTAGCATATTATATACAACAGCCCGACATGACTCATTGGGCAGCTGCCCGCCAGACACAACACCCGTCTGGTCGGAGGATCCTCCCTTTTCTATAGAGTATGAATTAACTTTACACCCTGTTCCACATACCTCTATAAGACTGATCGTTCTTAAAATTACGAGAACTAGTCTTATTCAAATGTTTACGATACCTGCCCATGATCCTCTCGCATCCAGCTGCGATATCTTCATTTGGCGGTCGGCAGGTGTCACGTGGTCCCACTCCACCCATCCCTCTCGCACTCACACCGACCCCTATCTATCTCTTTTTTTCTTTTGTGCTCGGCTCTGTAGGAAAGCTTTAGTAAGGTTTGTAAGTTCTTTTTTTTTTGTTGGAGGCTTTATTTATTTCTGTCGAGTTCCTGCAGTTACAAATAAATATGTTTATTTCTTCGTCTTCATCTTGAGGAAGAAAGTTTATGTGTATGTTGTAGGTTTTTATTAGATGCCTACCCGGAGATGATTTTGAGTTTGTGACTTGTATTTATAATTGGTACGAATAAATTGTCCTTTATTAAAGAGGATGATTGCGGTGCATAGACTTAATGAAAAAGTTCTTAGTGAGGATTTGGTTTCTGAGTGTCTTGACTCATAGATAATTCTAATATCAATGATTCTAAAGCTGAGTGCCAATTCCCGTTCAAAATCTAATCGCAATCTCATCTCAGCGACAATCAATGACAAAAACAAAAATGTACGGAAATTAGAGGTCTTTGCCCCACCAGTGTGGCGGCCGGTGGGGCAAAGTGGAATAATCCGTATTTTTGACAGATTGAGACTGAGATCAGACTGTGAACGTTCTTAAAATTACGAGAATTGCCCCTCTGAACTAACTTTATAGATAGTTAAGTGCTAGAACCAACAAAAGAAAATAAAAATGGTAAAATGTAGCAGCTTCTACGGTAGCAAGCAAACAGAGCGATCATGCCGTTGTGATTAGTCAAATAACTACTAACGTCAACTTAACTAACATAAAAAATAAATACAGATTAGCGACTTACTGAGAAAAACAAAGAAATGCTCCCAAAACGGGAGCTGTCAACCTGAATAAGTAAAGAAACCTTTTTACACATACATTCGAGACTGACATGGTATTTTAAACCCTATAACTTCGAAGCTAAGTGTAGTTTTGTGTTTCTTTAGGTGGTAAAGTTAGTTTTGTGAAGGTATAAGTTTAGTTTACACAGTACTGTGTAAATATTTGTGAAGTGGGAGTCAAACAGTAGAGTAATCTTAATAATGTTGAAACTGGCGGATTATCTTATTCACATTGCGCTGAGCCGGAAATAACTTGATCTAGGCATTGTTTGTGTTGAATGTGGATCGCTTTTACAATAGTGTTTTAATTTTTAAAGTTCTTTAGCCTTTAGTATGGTGAGTAAGGCTCATCGTTATTCCTCACTAGAGGTAGGTTTGGAAAAGCAAAGATCTATTTACTTAGCCTATCATAATTTTCTGCATAGCTTTTCCCCAACGACAACAACGACCAGTGACTCGTTTTCAATCTAACCGGATACAGCTGAATACCAGTATTTTACATGTAGCGGTCTATCTGACCTCCATAACACAGTTACTGGGTAACACGATACCCCTTGGTAAGACTGGTTGTTAGAGTGTTTGAGTTTCTGTCAAAGATCTACCAAGACCAGCCGGGATCAACGGCTTAGCGTGTTTTCCGAGGCACGGAGGGATCCGATATGTAATGGATGGTCACCCATCCACGAACCGACCGCGACAAGCGTAGCTTAACCTTCGATCGACCAGTGCGGCTGTTATTATTTATAAACGAGCCCCCTAGGATGTGAAAATAATGGAATGGTGCTATCTGTAATTTGTGACTGAGTTGAATTTTGTGATATTCTATGATTTTCTTCGTCTATCAGGATTCGCTTATACATTGATTCTGATCGAAATGAACGCAACGTTGAAGAGATCATGGGATTTTTTGTTGGACTTGTAGGTAGTTAATTCCTTTAACTAATATAATGAATAATTGATGATAGATCATATCGCTGACACAGACAAGTTTATTAACTTTTTATGCACTTCAAGATCCAAATACCTAAAACTTATTAGCATAGTTGCCTTTCCTAGAACATACCGGCACCAAATACTATAAATTAAAAAAAAAGACATCGATTCGAATATAAGATTTAAAATCTTTATATTTGTGACAAATACAAAAAAAAAGAACATCCACGTCAACCAATAAATTGATAGGGAAAAAAAAGCATGGCCGCAATCTGAACCATTCCTAAAATAAAGAACAAATTGCTTTTTTTGAGTGGCCATAACCGAACGATGGCCAGGTGATTAATCATGGAGTAAGGCTTATCATCACACAGTATCGGGAATAGAAACATGAGTGTAAGATACTTTTTTGTTTTTGTTTACTTCACCTGCCGCGCAGGCGCTATTGAACTTTCAAGACGGTTCTTGAACGATTAACCTACAATTATTACAGAACCTTAAGAAAATAATGGGTAATTGTGTATTTACAAATTGCAAAATAGGTACCTAAGTTAATTAGTGCTAGGAACAACGTTTTTTAGGGATCTGTACTTCAAGAGGAAAAAAAGGAACCCTTTTAGGATCCCTTCGTTGTCCGTCCATCCGTCCGTCGGTCTTTCAGTCTGTCAAGACCCTTTGCCTAATATTGAACACTACATGTACACATATTAAAAAAAACACGCTTGTATGGGAACCCCCTTTAATTTTAAACTTTATTTTATTTTTATTATTTGTTGTTAAAGCGGCAATAGAAATACACATTCTGTAAAAATTCAACAGTCTACCACTACCTATTACGGTTCATGAGATACAGCCCGCTGACAGACAGACGGACTGACGGATAGCGGAGGCTTAGTAATAGGGTTCCGTTGACAGTGGTACCCTTTGGGTACAGGACCCTAAAGCCTGGCAAATGAAATTAAATACTTACATCAAAGTGCTGACTCAAGTGTGTAAAAGTTACAGTTCTGTGTTCTGACCAATTCTGGTCAACCTTTCGAATATTTTCAAAATGATTTAGGTACTATGTATGTACCTACTTACTTCTTCTATAGTTTAACTGTGAACTTATCAAGTAAGTACATAAAATTCAGATAAACATTTTACAAAGGCAGCTGCTTCACGTCCAGAAAGGTTAATACATATACATAATTGCTTTGTTTTGCTTATTACTCAAGCAAGCATTTGGAACGAGTGGGCGTTGCGCAGACGCCCATTGTACGACCAGACACATTGTCATCCGCGAACAATGTTACTTCTTAATTGAGATGAACATCCACTTCGGGTTAGTGAACCGGCCTGAGTTTACAATGTAATGCATCATAAGAAGCATATGAGTAAGAATAGTTATGGTCATGAGCTACGATAGTTTGATTCATGAAGCTGTTCCTTGTTTTTCGTGCCAAATGGAGCAGTTTTTTTCATCATAGATACTTACCGACGCGCGACGTATGCCTAAAATGGATGGAAGCGGGCAATGCAAAGCAGGTCGTTATGGCAACTCTCGACGAGGCAAACTCCTGGCGTGAACGTCTATCGGCTGATCGAATGAAACCTAACGATGCCCAGAATTCGACACAAAGAGCGCAAGCGAAGATAGACGATGAGATAATGCATATCTCATGGTTTAAGGTAAATTCTACGTTACGACAAAAAAAACGCTACTTAGACACTACACAAGATCTTAATTTTGGCCGATTGCAACATGTAGACATGCTATGGTGTAAGTAGTTAGACTAACGGCCGAATGCAAAAACCTATTGACTGCCAGTACAAATTATAACTGCCAGTATAATATAATCAAACAGATCGCTTTTGATATATTATTGGGACGTTAAAACCAGATCTATATCTTGTTATTCTACCTCCAGTTGATATGCCAAAACTGGTGATAGATAGGTAGATACCTAATTGGGTTTGGCCCTAAGACGAGAATGACAGCTTTCGGTGCTTTTACTGTCATTTATATTACTTGCCGATTTATTTTGTAAAAACCACTTTACCTTAGCTTTCAACTTGAGAAATTTACAGAAAAATAAATGCTGATGTTATGCGACCAATTTCTTAGTAGCCACAAATTCTGACACTGCAGACCCACCGTACCCCTGGCCGTACCCCTGGTGGTACGGTGGGTCTTTTGAAGTTAAACGATACCACCAGGTAATAGTGTTGTATAGAAATGATCCCTAAAGCCGCTCGCTAGCAATTTGTGTTCAGTCAATTTACGAGATTTCGCCTTTCTTGATGTGACTACGAAAATAGCACCTTCATAATAGGCAGGCAAGTTTACTAGACAGTTGGCATTTCCCTTTTCGACATTTACGATCAGCGCTTGGTTACAAAATCTAATTAAGCTAGCTGATATTTATTATATTCTTTGGAGCAGCGGTGGCCAGTGGTCCGACTTACGAATTAGTGAAAAATTTCGGTGAAAAATTTCGGTCGTGCATTCGAACTTTGTGTAAATTATTTCATCACCACTGCTCTCAAAATGGTGAAGGAAAACAGCGTGAGGGAACCGGTATGTCCTAGAACCAATAATTCGAAGACGTGTGACACCTACCTACCAACCCGCACTGGGCCCGCGTGGTAGATTACAGCCCAATCCCTCTCTGAAAAGAGAGAGCCTGTGTCCTAGCTCCCAGCAGTGAGAATATTATAGGCTGATTATGGGATATTCTATTGTTTATTTATACACTTGGGAGCAAATAAATCGAGCCACTTGCTTTTTTTTGCACGTATAATGGTTAATATTTTTGGTATTATGGAACGTATCAAATCGAAACATATATCGCCTAAGAGCTTATTTAATAATCTTTACAATGAGGGTAAATTTTTGAATGATAACCTTATTTAGTGATAAATTATTGGCTCTGAAAGAAAAACGGTAATTTTGATAGAAAATTGTAGGATTAAAACAGTCCAGAAAATCTATCGAAATCAGGGCAAGGGGGGGTAATACAAGATATTAAGAATAAGTTTATACCATAATTTTCTTTTTAATTGTTTTTTTCTGGACTGACAATTTTCTATCAAAATTACCGTTTTTCTTTCAGAGCCAATAATTTATCATTAAATAAGGTTATCATTCAATAATTTACCCTCATTGTAAAGATTATTAAATAAGCTCTTAGGCGATATATGTTTCGATTTGATACGTTCCATAATACCAAAAATAATAACCATTATACGTGAAAAAAGGAAGTGGCTCGATTTATTTGCTCCCAAGTGTATTATTAGGACCACATCATGCAAAAAAAAAACTTATAAACTAAGCCCCACAAAACCGTAGTATCTATGGTTTTACTTCGCCTGCAATTTACAGTTTAGAAGCGCCAACCCCGTATTTAAATTATTTAATTTCTAAAGTCCGACATTTCGAACCGTTAACTAAGTAAATCAGTCAAGTTTACGACCTTACCAGTATTCGTTTAAGATCGTCCAAATAAATTGAGTTCTTAACATTTACTTATCTAACACAATAATTTATAGTGCATACGATTTTCGAGCCAATAAAATATTCATAAGGTGATAAAATCTTACGGAGAAGCGGTGTAAAAAATAAAACGTTTCGTGTCATATTGCTGTAACTGGCTGTATATGGCACCCGGTAAATTGGGTTTGTTTTTCGGTGTAAAAAGTCGCACAACTGCATATTTATGTATGCAGTTTGTATATTTAGGTCTCGGTTTTCCTTGATAAGTGTTCACACTGCTGCGTTTATCAACTTACATTTTTGGTAATAACTAGGTACTGTATGAAGATGTTGAAAGTGACACGCTTCTTGGACATTCCCTTCGACAAAAATGGTATAGGCCATGTTTTTTAAAATCCAAAATATGTTAAGTCTGTCCATTTTTGTTCTGTTCAACTTTCGAACGATATTTTTGAAGGGTCGATCCCATATTTGTTCCAATGATGGAGCTGAACTGAAACCATGATAAACCGAAAACCGAAGTCTTTCATAAAAACATTTAGCAATTTTGGTACTTACAACACATCCTGCCTACGCCTAGGCCATATGGAAATAGAGCAAACATTTTTTTTCATAACACATCGTTGGTCGCTATGCTTATTAAGTGAGCCGTAAGCCGTAAAACAGCTAGATAATTAATATTAACGACGATGACAGTTCCAATAAATAACGAGTGTGTAATAATTCAAAGAAATATGATTAAGTCGGCACAAGCACCTTCGAACTGACATTCGGCTGACAGGAAGAATTTATTGAAATAATTCAGTCCGAGTTGTAAATCTACTTTAAATTTTATAGCAAAAACAAGGATGATATTTTCTAAAAGTTCACGAAGATTTAATATTCTGTAGTGATCGATGGTGTAAGCTTGCAATTAAAACCCATCATGATTTTAGGTATATGCAAGAAAAAAACATTTGGAAATCCAAAAGTGCACGACTCTTATTGCTCATTTGATCGTATAAAAAACCATAGATATAGATATTATATTATTAGTTAGTTTTTTATTAATTATAATTAAACTGCTTTGAATAAAAGAGCCATTTTCAATAGGGTTCCTATTACGGGTGAAACGAATCTATTAAATAAATTTCGACTTAATTAGTTGATTGTTTCGCAAGCTAAAATGTTTTCAGGTTTCACACTTGATTGACGAGAATTTTTTTAGAAATATTTTGATGTTTTTTTCGTTTCTACTGCATTAAATCAATGTTTGAAAAGTATCTACTGAATGAATTTCCATTAAATTATCTATACAATGTTATATAAATTAAGTAGGTTCTGTGTACTAGCAGGAATAATTATAACAATAGAAAAAGTTGCAGAAAGGAGGCAAGCAAAATTTTTCGACCGTAACTGTGATTACTGATTAATAATTCTAGTTTTGAAACCTATGATCAACTACTTTAAATAAATTGCTAATAAAGAATTTATTATCTAGCAATCATATTATGTCTACAATTCTCGAGATGAATTCAAACCGACACACAGTACGATCTTGAGTAGGTATAGTGAGCTGCCAACAGGAAATAAAAGTCGTGAGAATAATATAAATTAAGAGGTACAGCTTCGTCCCAACCGAGCCGAGCCTTCGATAATTGAGACGTCAATTTTTTCTAAGCGGACCGACCCGGACCGCTTTTTGAATATTTATAACGTGAGCGGGCCGTAATTTAAGTTTACCTCTCGTTATCTCTGTTTCTTTATCTAACTCGGTTCATTTCGACCTTCATATACTTGTATTAAGTGGGCTCTATAATGGGCTAAGTTCTCGGCTTAGAGGTAAAATAATTTCTACTTTTTTAGTGGGTAATCACTGTTTAATAAAGCTAGTTTTACTAAAGTTTTTTTATTTGGAAATTCAGCTTATGATGAGACCATACGAATAGAGCTACACAAGAAAAACAAGTAAGCCAGCCAAAAATACTTAATCAAGCTAGAATTTGGACGTCGATCATTATTAAAACATTACACCTACAGTGTATGCCTACACCTACATTATTTTCAGCCCATTAATTCCGTTTCACATACCACGTGACGTGCTCAGGTATAAAAGGTTCCACCGATAGACATTTCAATAGGTTTTTTCTTGCATCTATCATTCAGTCTTTCCCTATTAAATCTTTGAATAGATGACATTTACTATGAAAAAATCCTTTTACAAGTCACGTGTACAATTTAAACGTCAATCACACTTTCTGTAAAGGTAATGGTGGGTTTTGTTATAATTCCATGGGTTTTGTTCCCAGTCACAGTGCGTCCTTTCATAGGTTCTCTGCATGTCTCGGGAGTTGTAAATCCCATGCTTTGTGCTACAAATGATCCGTTAAATTATTGCTGCTTCTTTATGTGAACGCATTCATTCGCACTTTAGATTCTCCTGCTATAGTCTTTTAATGCTACGGATTATTAGGTTGTTAATTGGCATGAAGTTGCCTTTTGTTTCTTCATGTTGGGTAATAGTTCCTGCTCCAGTAGATATTACTTTACTCTAAGTCCAGTAGTTTGAAGTTTCGGTAGGTATTATTTCTAATGTACGAGGGTAAGGTGAGAAGTTCCTGCCTGACAATGAAAGACTGATTTTCAGTAAAAAATTGTTATTTGTTATACAAGAGTGCAAAGTTGCTTTTTAACCGCGTGTTCAATTTTGATGACCGAGCAAGCGAAGGATTCTAAAATTGAATCACGAGCGCAGCGAGTGATTCAAAATTAGAATCCTGAGCGTTAGCGAGGCGTTAGCGAGTTGATTGATTGGGGAATCAATCAACTTCGCCTATCGCAGTCTACTTCGGTGCATAGGCGAGGCGCCTTCCAAGATGATGAAGAAATATTACAACATCCGCATCGGATAGACGAAGAATACGGCGCGGTGACGGCGGCGGTTTTATAAAAATATAGGTAGGTAGGTAAAACTGGTGGTAAAACGAATAAAACCATAAATATAGTTATACGCCGTAGGTAATTAAATCATATAATTTTTATCCAGATGTGTGAAACCGATGGGTAGTGCCATCTAGCAGGTATTTCATGAACTAAATGCGGTAGTGCAATAAATACACTGGCGGTATGCAGACAGAAATACAACTATATTTATATTCCTAGAAGAAAGTTCTTTGGTATCATGGCGAGAATTTGAAATAAATATTTTCTATTCCTTCGTTATCTTTTCGTGATCGATCCTTTTGTGCGTAGATTATCTATACTAACCATAAACAAATAGACAAAATGAATACATCAAGAAACGATTGGCTTCCTACGTCAAGTGACAAGTTATGTCAAGATTTTGACAGTTTCCTTTTTATTTATCTCGTAATTAACAAATAGAAAGTGAATTCCGAGTTTAAAATAAAATATAAAGAATAATTAATGTTGAAAAATCACTCAAAATATATTAGAAATACGGGTCAACAAGTGATTATACCGTTTTTGACTTGGGTTCAGGGGTATGTATGTTAACATGTTACCCACTTACTTTTACTCTTTGGCCTAAAATTATTGAATACTAAACTCATTCACTTCATCAGTAATGCTTGTTCTTTATTGCTGATCGCCCATATTGCAGCAATTTTTTCTCGCCGTTTTTTTGTTTCAATGTTTATTTAAATCGGGATTTCTCGTTCCATATGTCGTTATTATTAAATCATCCACTAAGAACCCAGAGCTGGATTTTGTAATTCATGCGACTACTGCCCCGTTTATTATTAATTGGTTGTTCCTATTTAACGTGAGAGTTAGTTTATTTGGCATCATTTGTCTCTGTGTCCTCTAACTTTGACATTATACTAAAGGTTATTATTATATTCTCGTTTTTATTATAGCTAAAACTTTCACTTGCAGATAATTAGAATGCCGTTGCTTTAACAAATTGACGGAAACATTGGGTGAAAACAGACAAACAATAACAAAGATATGAGTGCTGGTCAGCCAGAGATAATGAATAACTTACCACCCGGAGTCAACATGGACAACAACTTGTTGCCTGGAGGTCCCGTAATAAATCCAGTATTGAATAGAAATAGGAATATTGTTCAAAGCCCTTTGTTTAATATGAGAGAGAGGCTATTTCATGCATTGTTTTTTAAATTTGCACTGGCTTATGCTCGGACGTTTCCAAGGCCTGTGCGGAGATTCTTTGAGTTCCTTGTGTTGTTGAAAGCGCTGGTTGCGTTTTTCGTCCTTGCGTATATACACATAGCATTTTCAAGATCTCCTACAACATGCTTGAACCATGTGAAGGACTCTTGGCCTAGGGATGGCATATTGAGGGTTGAGATAATGAGGAACCCAACACAGGACTATACTATTGAACAGAGTTATGCCAAGGAGAGGAAACTGAAAAAGGATAAAGAAGAGCTCAATTCTATGTTAGGAATGTTAGCCACTGAAGGGTAAGATATTGTTTAGAATGATTATAATTTATTATAGTTTTGTACACTGGACAATGACAAGCATTTTCTTTAAATAAACTATGTAGCCTTCATAGAGAATTCTGCTTAAAACAGAAAATGCCTGAACACACACACTAAATGTTTGTTGAAGTAAGTAATGAATAGGATTTCATTTATTTCTATTGATTAGATCAGATTAAAATATATCTTGATTACTCGAAAATAAATTGTGTGAATATTTTTTTATCAAAATGCTGTTATTGTTATCAAATTCCTAATCTTAACATCAAAATAAACATGACTTTTGAGATTTAAATAAAACATACATATTAATAAATATTTACCTTTCAAGTGTTACTTTGTGTACCACTGCTCTCAAAACGGTGAAGGAAAACATCGTGAGGAAACCGGCATGTCCTAGAACCAAAAATTCAAAGACATGTGACATCTACCAACCCGCACTGGGCCCGCGTGGTGGATTACGGCCCACTCCCTCTCAGAGAGAGGAGGCCTGTGTCCCAGCAGTGGGAACATTATAGGCTGATGATGATGATGATGATGATGATGATGAAGTGTTACTCTAAGCTCTAATAATATAATTTTCTGCACATGCAAGTTTGAAATAACTATAACTAGTAACACCATAACTCACTTGGGAGATATGCATAAGTCATAAGTAGAGATTGGATATTTGGATGCATATTCACCTAAAGTTGAGTTGTTGGCTAATATGGAATGCGCTTCTGTATCAAAAAATCCCGCGATTCCGGGATTGACAAAAGGTTTCTGATTATAGAAACGGATGTATATTTACTTACTTTCTAATGTTGGCTTATATGGAATGCACTTTTGTATCAATCGTAAAAATCTCGCAATTCCGTTTTTTTTTTTTTTTTCTGACTATTATGTATAATCAGATGCATATCTACTTACCTAATATTGTAAATTAGGTAGGTAGATACCAAACTGCAATAGCAAACAACGTCAAGATAAGATAACATACTACATATATATATTAAAACAAATTTTATTGATGTAGTTCCTTCCTTCCATACTATACACCCAACTAGTTATGCATTCCCGGTGTTCCTGGCATCCCGGGACTTTTTTACAGAAAAAATATTTTAAGAAGCCGCTTCCATACTTTTAGAGCTAAAAATTCACATGCATCCAAATATCCGATCTCTAGTCATAAGTCAAAATTAAATATTTTTTATACATATTTGCCTTTAGCACACTTTCCTGACCTGGTTTTTGTGACTATTCTATTCATGTATTAGTTACAATTTTACAGCCATTAAGCAGTATTCATTATTTATTTATGTGTTTTTGTTCAAACTGTAATGAATACATATGTTAATTGAAACTTTGATATTCCAAAGTAAATTGTGATTTGTTACTTGATTGGAGTCTTATTATGTCTTAGTGTGGTTGTCGTAATTCTTTAATTTTATCCTTTTAAAACAGCGTTTTTACTTTGTTCGTAAACATTTGTGAACACTTACAATAATATAGGATGTTACAAATGAAAAATATAAAAGTGCATGAGTTGTATTAGTGTTTCAGCTAGAAACTAATTTGCATTGCAGACATTAAAGTTACAGCTATCATAATTATAATTTTATTTGGTGATAAAACCTATGTCAAGACAAGTTCAATGGCAGTTGCATCATCTTAATTCTTAAGTTCTGTGGAAAATAATCACATGAAGCAATTGTTGTTGATTTGTTACCCCATTGTAGTATTAAATATTGCATTTTGTGCAAAACATTTAAATCTTAGTCACACTGCTGCATTTTTAAGCATAGTAATTTATTTTGATGCCAAAACTGCAGGACAAACTCAATATTCTGAAAATGTGTTGTCTCAAACAATGCAATGTTAAATTAACATCATCAATTAATGCTTACTTGTATATTTTTTTATAGATTATGGAACCTGTTGTAATATTTAAGTAATTACAGAATAAGTACAAGTCTGCCAAGTAATAAACCAGTTTTGGGTCACAATAAATTAGTTGTTAATACTCCCTAGTTATGTTTAAGCACATTCTGATCCACATTCCCACATTAATAACATACATTTACATTTGCCTAATTTACATTTTCAGGTTCATCAACATTGAGTCTTCAACAAATGATGACATAGTTGATGATGATTACATCCGCGATGGAACAGACTACGGCAACATCACCAGAGTGCACGATGAAGCAGAAGCTCCTTCACCAGACAAAGTCATAGAAACTGCTTACGTGAAGCCCGAAGGGGAAGGTAGCACAGATGAGGAGGCAGATCTCAATGCAACCATAGTGTCTGGAGAAGATGTAGAACCTTCTTCGTCTATTTGGGAAGGAATAATGGGACTTGTTGAGGATATTGATAGAGATTCCAAATTGATGGATGTGAGTATACCTTTTTTGTTTTTATACATAGTGTCTCATTTGGGAATTCCTCTATAGGTGACGTACGAGGTTAGGGATTATTACCTTCCTGGTGTCATCATTGTATGACCCAAAAAATATGTAATCAATGTTCTAATAAATAGTCATATGTAAATCAATATGCACAGTTATTAAGGTACAGTTATGTTTATTGTTACTTACTAATTTTGTTTACTTCATATCAGAGTCCACTGACCGCAGGTAAACATTGAGATTAAAAATTTGTTGTACCTACCTGTCCAATCTTATCAACAATTAATTAGGTTAGTTGTACCGAGTGTACTGACTAACCTACTTTGAAGTGTGTCGCATATTTTATTAGAATTCTTAGACTATCAATTTCTTTTTTCCTATGTATGAATAATTTATTACTTTCACTATGAGATTTTATTTATTTATTTATTTAGGGACAACAAACAGTACTGTAATAAAATGTAAACATAGGTTAAAACTTAATAATAGAGTCGATTGGTATCAAAATTCGTCACATTCCATTAATTTATCATGGATTTGACCAATTTTGATACCAATCGACTATAGATGTAACAAATACACTACTCACAACGTTATCCACATATTACTAAACAGATCTACTAGTTGTTAGAAAGAACTATATAAAAACAGACAAAATAAAGTAAACATTACTTAATTAATAGGGTTCTGATCACTTAAAATGGTAATGATTTCTTATTTTGCTCATATTATGGAGTTTTATGAAATACCTTAGTTCTTTGCCTCAGGCCTTTATTGCTGATCTTTGTCAGGAGTGAATAAGCCCTAATGGAATGACTTATACCAAAGACACACTATCCTCCTCTTTTAAAAATAATAGATTTTAGTTTCATTCATCTGTTAAAAGATTCCTTTATATCACAAACAAAACAATATTTGTTTTCCTTATGAGCTTATTGGCTTGTGGCAAAGATTATATTATCCTAGCTGCGCCCCGCGGTTTCACCCGCATAAGTCTCGATCCCGTAGGAATATCGGGATAAAAAGTATCCAGTGTCTTTTCCTGGGACTAAAGCTATCTCTATACCAAATTTCATCTAAATCGGTTCAGCGGTTTAGGCGTGAAAAGGTAACATACAGACAGACAGAGTTACTTTCGAATTTAGTATATTAGTATGGATAGAGTTTTTCAATTATACAGTTGGGTTAGGTCCAGGTCCCAAAATACTAAAGATAAGGGAAAGTATTTACTTTCGAGAGCAATGGTGCTTGAAAGTAAATACATTTCCATGTCCCTATTTACAATACTGATAAAACCCATTTTGTTGACTGTTTTACATATCAGATAAAAATCTAAAAGATAATAGAGGCTTTAAATCAATAATATATATACACTTCCACACAATAGGCATAACGGACAGTCCCTTGTGCAGTGCTTGCATGGAGATTAGGTCAGAAACCCTCACGACGCCCAGATTTTACACAGATTTTCACAACAGGTCAGGAGACCTAATTAACTTCTGGGGGGAGGTGGGCTGGTTGGAATAACCAGCGACGGCCGCCATGGCCTACGCACAATGGTCCACGCACAATGGTCCACTTGAACATAGATAATAGAGGTTTCATATCAATTAGATAAACGTTTAATATCAGCTTATAATTAGTAAAACCTTGCTGCGTGTGAATAATGAGCAGAAAGGGTTGCACGCATCCTCATAATTATCCTAACTGTGCATAGTATAATTATGCACTCAGAATGATTAAATTTGACGCACATTTTTTTAGGTTAAAGTTACATTGTTTACCGATTAATACGAGTATGACTTACACATAATTCATGAATGCCATCAAAACTAGCGTTATCTTAATTTTGTTATCATCATGAAGTCATAGCTACCATAAAAAATAAACGTCATAAAAATTAATATTTCTGCCATAACTTACAAATGTGTGGCAAAAGAAAGTGGGGTGGGAAGTGGGGCATGTGCGAATGTGAGAAGCACAGGACTGGTTGATGTCACGACGCGACGCTTGGGGAGGCCTATAATAACTCTTAGGTCAGTGCCGGTAGAGTTTACTTTGCCGGAACCCGCAGAGCAGCATGTGGCAAGTTGTTGAGCATTGGCGACCCCACGGACCCTATCTCCCGGGAGAAGTCCTGTTCCTCGCCTCTGGCTTGCCTTTATTGGCCAGCTGGAGTGAATACTGACGAGGAACTGAGCTCCCACCTCTTTCTTGCCTTTATTGGACGGCTTGAGTGGAGATTCGCAAGTGCAAGCGTGCTCGGAGAAAGCAAGTATTTCAGTAAGATGCTGGTAGGGATCTTGACCGTACTTTCGGAATTGTCCTGATAGCCATTGAATACCGCTCTACTCCTCATAAGTACCTCAGGACATGTTGCTTCCTTGACACTACGACACTATGTGCTAGTGATCGTTTCCGGGAGCCCATTATTGAGTTTGCAAATTACCCCCTTTTTTATGGATGCGAAATCATCAAATGACCCCTCCCGCTCTGCGTGGGGCGGAAGGGAGTGTCAGACTCTTACTGACTGAAACCCATCCGTGTTCCTTCCTTAGCCCTTTATGTTCCGGGGTAGCGGTAACCCTTTCGGACAATCCCGCACCCCCGGCAGGCTTCGGCCCTAGCAGGCCCCTTCCTTTTTGCTGACATCTCTTTGAGGCGCGCGTGGAACACGTACGCGCCGTCCGGCACGGGCCTGGTCCTGATCGGACGGTGAGCTACCCATTACTCTCCGTCCGCAGGCAAATCACCCCCTGCCAATTTATTTGTGTCGGTAATGTATAAAACATTGGTCAGGGTCAATAGTCTTTCCATAGTTCTAGGTAATCAGTCCACTTTAGCCACCCACACCCCTAATCCAATATCTTTGTTTTAATTTCCTACAATAGTCGTAAACCAACCAGGGGTGGTCCTTGGGTACACTTGCATAGTGCAAACAGGGATAATCGTCGGTTGGTGGCACATTCCATTAAAATCGTCTAACGAGGCTCTGCTGGCTTCGGTCCCTCGTACGCCTTCTAAAGGCCCCGGGAACCCGGGGTCCCGAGAAATGTTAAGAGACGTAAAAATAATGATAAATCCAACAAAGTCCCATAACATAAATACTTTATAGACTAACATACATAATTATAAAATTCACAAAACATAACTCACTACACTTGGAAGATTGATTGTGGTTGTGCTTCCCTGTAAAGTCTGTACACAACTCCTGCCGGCCAAAAATCTGATCTAAGGAAGACAGCCTTCTGCATCGCGGGAACTTGAGGGTGTAGGACTTAAAATTTATAGTTCTGTTTGACTCCAACCGCGACAGCTTCAGCAACTTCCGTTCCTATATACAGCAGTGGACGTCTTTCGGCTGAAATAATGATAACTAATAATTATGATAAAACTAACTTCTGCCCGCGACTTCGTTCGCGCGAAATTTCTTGTTCCCCCGACCCACCCTCATTGCATCACCTGCCCGCACTATCACTTCGTTTTCCCTTAGCGTCTTTTCTGACTTTATCTTTTTGATCTACTCCTAAGGGTCATAGCGTGATATTATACAACATTATTTTTAGTATATGCGAAACCCGAAACACGTGTCTAGTATTTTTATGTAAAGAATCTATGTACAAAATTTCAAAACTGTATCATGAATAATCACCAAGTTATAAGCTTGTTATGTTACCTGTTTGTCCGTCCAAAAACATGGTCTCCCCCACCGCGTGCCGTTCGGTACGGCGGCGCGGCGATTGTATTGTAATTAACTGGTGATAACATTTTCCATCACACTTGCAGGCTTTGGACTGTCGTAATGGTCAAGTGTAGGTAGTTATTATAATGTACTTTATTCGTAAATAAATGCAGCCGTAAGCTACGAATAAGTAATTACTTATTCGTAAGCCGTAAGTGATACAATGTAGTCAATGCGATTTGTTGCACCTTAATAACTTTCTACAATTAACCATCTTGGCGTGTTTAAAAATGTTACACGACACTTTTTACATACGATAGGTACACGATCAACCGAAACACAACTGGGCCCGCGGCGGCCGCGCGCTCGCGATTATGCAGTTGGACGGGAACGCGAACACGTGCGCGCCAACCTGTGGTACCCGGGCGACTGAAGGGGTTGCTGCACCCGCGCCCCGGTCTCCCCGCTCGCTGTGCGCCCGCGCCGCTATTGTTGTACCTACTTAGTGTCGCTCCTCGAACACAGAGTACACTATAATATACCTCCTCGAACGAGTCGCTCTCGTGGTGTCCAAGCTTTAACCGTTTTTAAATATTTTTGGGCCAAAATATAACATGGGGTAAAAATTATTGGAATCGATTCAGTTACTTATTCTGAACAAACTATATTCAGGTTTCGCATATACTAAAAATAATGTTGTATAGCCTGTAGCCTTCTACAAGAGTTGGGCGGGCTATCGAATGCAAAAATATTTTTTCAAATCCGACCGCTAGTTCCAGAGATTAGCGCGTTCAAACATACAGACAAACTATTCAGCTTTGTTATTTATAGATTTTATCATAATTATGCACAAAAAACAACTTTAGTTAATGAACCAAGTATAATTTCGTCTAAATGACGTGCGTGTTTACATATTTGCATACATAAAAGTACTTACAATATAAAAATAAACACACTGTATTGCGTTATTATCAACACGAATAACTTCTTATTTCTGAAGCTATATTTGTAAGAGCAGTGAAATTGTTCGCAGTAAATCTAATTAATTACATACAGGGTGGCTGGGGCATCGATGTGTAACCTGTTACCATGGATTCAGTATATGATTGTAAACCCCCCTGCGATGAAATTTTTCGTCGGTTATTCGAAAAACCAACCGGCGTGCGTGTACTCAAACTCAAACCATTTAATTCAATTAACCAGTCAAGGACCGCGGTCCGCCGATCGGCGGACAAACAATAGAAAATCGATTCTGTCTCATTAGTGGCGCTTGACAGATTACACCATTTACAGGCACTTTAGAACTGTTATGTCAAGAAGTCGGTCAGTCTGAAAATATGAAGCTAGTTGCCCATTACAAAGCGTAGTAGGTACCTATGGAGTAGAATGAGCGAAATATATTAGTTGCATCATTAATGTTGAATTTATAATTTTTTGTGAGAACGATGTAAATAACCCTCCTTTTGGGCTTCACGGCAATCGGGTAAAAAAGACGTACGCGTTAAAAGCGCCCAGAGTAAAAAAACAAAACAACAATCCAAAAACACAATAATTAAAAATAAGCCGAGGCAGCTAAGTGACGACCAGCCCCAACTGACGGCGCCCGTTTACGAACATGACGCATAGATCAGTACCATTCAGCTCAACCATTTTGAAGGAAGCTAAATGATGTATGTCTGTAAACGAAGTAAGGACCGTACCAGGTGGCGTTCTGTAGTTTTTGCTTACCCCCATGGGAAAAGGGCATGGGCTTATGTATGTGACGGAGAAGGTATGCCTCTCGTTGTCATCAGCCATATTTTTACGGCTGTGGGCGTACTATTGGTAGTGTTGGTAGCGCAACTAGCTGCGCCTTGCGGTCTTACCCGCATAAGTGTCGATCCTGTGGGAATATCGGGATAAAAAGTAGCCTATGTGTTAATCCAGGGTGTCAGCTACCTCCATTCCAAATTTTTGTCAAAATTATTCCAGCCGTTTGTGCGTGAAGAAGTAACAAACACACAAACTTTCGCCTTTATAATATTAGTGTGATTAGTGTGATAGAAAAACCATTTACCGAAAGTTGAAAATTAAATTATAATGTACGAACAAATTAATCACACAGGCGAATCACACACTGTAGGTACACCGATACGGAACGCGAGACAGTTTCTGAGCACATGTTGTCCGTTTGATGTCCAATGATCAAGACCGCTCCATCTCGCTGTAGCACTCTCGTCAGCTCCCTCAAACTCAAGCTAGACTTTGTCAAGCGCCGCCCGGTGCTGGCGTCCCAAATAGTCAAATGAATGACTCCGACATACGTTTGTAAATCTAATTGTAATATTTTCTTTATTTTCAGGAATCTCTGGATAAATCAGTTTCCAACGACACTTCAAAAGGTACGTAAATACATAATTCGTGTTTAAGCTAATTTAGCGATTATAATTTTTTGTACCGATCCCTAAGATAGAAGGTTCCAGTTAAGTTTTAGACAGTCATTTAAATACCAAATAACCAAATCAATGTTGGTTCATAATTAACTTTCATGCAAACCTGGTAAAAAATGACAACAAACATGTGCTTCCAAGAGTCGGACAAAAAAATAGACATAAGCATAAATTAACAAAGTTAGTGATGACCCATATTTTGAGTAAGAAGTTCAAAAACGCGTCGAATCCTCCTTTCGAAATCTTTATTATTCAATAAAAGTAAGGATTTATATGAAGAATAGCTTTTGCCCGCGATTTCGTCCGCGTGAAATATCTTGTTCCCCCGACCCGCCGCGTCGCATCGCATCGCCCGCCCGCGCTGTTACTTCTTTTTCGCTTATCGTTCTTTCTGACTTTTTTTTCTTTTTGCTCGGCTCCTAAAGGTCGTAGCGTGATGTTAAATAGCCTATAGTCTTAGTCAAGAATTGGTCTATCAAATACAAAAAGAATTTTAAAGTCCGACTGGTACTTCCAGAGATTAAGGCGCGTTCAAACAAACAGACGAACTCTCTACAACTTTATATAATTAGTATGGATTTGATTCGTTTGAGTTCAATTACTTATTATTATTATTATTAGACTGTGAACTCCCACTGCAGGGCAAAGGCCTCCCTACTCTCTTTCCACTTCTCTCTGTTCAAAGCTGCTAAGGACCATTTCTTGTTGGAAGGAGTCCAGCTCATCCCGCTGTCTCCGTCTGGGCCTGCCACGATGTCGCTTGCCATTACGAGGGACCCTTTGGGCCGTAAGTTTGTCCCATTGCCAGCCCAGTTCCATTTTAGCGTGGCAGCTTCCCAAGTGACATCAGTTATCTTAGTCAATGGCTGCAATCAAAAATTAATTTTATTCATACACACTGCTGTACTAATATGTTTGTTTTTCTCCAATTTTAGGTGATGACTATATACTCGAATATTCATTGGAGTACGGTTTCCTTCGCTTATCGCCGAGCGCTCGCCTGCGACTCAAGATCCCTGTGAAGATCGTTACATTGGACCCAGATAATGATGCGTGCTTCGGCGACCCTTTCTCGCGGTTCGTGCTTGATGAATTTCTGGGATATGATGACCTTCTCATGGCATCTATCAAGACACTGGCTGAACAGGAAGATAATAAAGGATATTTAAGGTGAATTGTTTGTTTGATAAATCTATTTATTTAAAAAAATCTAGCTGCTCCCCGTGGTTTCACCCGCATAAGTTTCGATCCCATGGGAATATCGGGATAAAAGTAGCCTATATGTTAATCCAGGGTGTCAGCTACCTCCAAACAAAATTTTATCAAAATTGGTCCAGCCGTTTGAGCGTGAAGAAGTAACAAACATATAAACACACCCTCACACATACACTCACAAACTTTCGCCTCTATAATATTAGTGTGATGACTATGACTTGAGACGTTTTTGAGAGGTTGGCCGAAGAAGGCAACACACAGGGAAGAGCGAAAGCGATGGAAAGATATGGGGGAAACCTTTGCCCAGCTGTGGGACAATACATGTTAAATAAAAATAAAATTACTTGAGTTTGCGCTACAGCTACATCGTAGGATTACACGTTATACCTTCGTGAATCTATGAGGCGTAACAGGCAGTCAAAAAAGCTGATATACCTACTGCACGTCTAAAAGCATTCCTGACCGAGGAACGAATAAAGGCATCATCGATAGCTTTTTCATAGGAAGTATCCCGTGCAATATCTACTATAGGCCGACCAGTAGTCGACCCCTCGATGCTTGGCACAGTAACTTTTGTTTGAGGTCTATCAAAGTAGTCAGAGTATTAGTTTGTAGCCAAAATTTACGTCGTGACAGCCCTTCTAAAGGGCTAGCACGGCACGGTTTCTTTACGGTACGGCGCATAATCCGCGCAGTAGAAAAAACGTGTCCGTCAAACAAGCTTCCATAGTGATCCATACAAAACTGACGACCGTGCCTATAGGTACCGCGAGTAAACCGTAGTTTTTCACGGCAAGAAAAACGTGTGTACAAAGTGCCTAGGTATATTAGGCCCAGGCCCAAGCAAAAAAGACACTGCATACTAAAGATACTCATATTTATAAGTAACTAGTTGCGCCCCGCGGTTTCACCCGCATAAGTGTCGATCCCGTGGGGAATATCGGTATAAAAATTATCCTATGTGTTGAATCTTGGTTATGAACTATCTGTGTACCAAGAATCATCCAAATCCGTTCAGCCGTTTGTGCGTGAAGAAGTAACAAACATACAAGCACAGTCACAAACATTCGCTTTTATACTATTAGTGTGATTTGGTAACTATTTTAGACCTCGATTATGTATTGTTCCAGAAATGTAATCACGGGCGAACACTACCGCTTCGTGTCGATGCTGACGGCGCGCAGCTCTTACATAGCTGCCTTCTTCATCATGCTAGTCTTCGTAAGTACAGCTTGATTTATCTATACATCTATACAAATATACAGGGTGTTACGGAAAGGGTATATCAATACAAACGGGTTGAAGAGTGTATCTGGTCTAGAATCTCTGTACAAAATTTCAGCTCAAAAGCATTAACTTTGAAAATGCTTAATATTTTTTTATTTCGACATCACGGCGCTGCACTGGCGCGCGGCGGCGTGATGTGCGTGTACTAGGCGCACAGACACACTACAGATAATGGATAATGACCCTCGTAGTGCGGTGACACGTTTGTTATGATTTCAATTTAATAAACTATCGAAATAAAAAAATATTAAGCATTTTCAAAGTTACTGCTTTTGAGCTGAAATTTTGTACAGAGATTCTAGACCAGATACACTCTTCAACCCGTTTGTATTGATATACCCTTTCCGTAACATTCTGTATAAAATTGGAGTGTCTGTTTGTAATATTAAAATAACCGCATTATAGCTCTCGGGATCTATAGATGTAGATAATTACGGATAAGTTTCTAATAACAGGTAAGTTTGTAATTTTATAACCTCTTATTGATTATGTAGTACGACTTATGGAAATATTTTAAGTCAACAAAATAACTTGTATGTAGCCACTACTTTAATACGAAAATTAATTAGGTTCCGGTTCATAATAGGTACATTAAGCAAAAAAAAAAAAACGTAAGTATTTGTTCTCGCAATATTTGAACGGAATTTTTGACTTTCAATCCGAACGATGTCTTTCAGCTTTATCTTTCACTAGCTTCTGCCCGCGACTTCGTTCACGTGAAATGTCTTGTTCCTCGACCCACCCCGTCTGCCTGCCCGCGCTATTACTTCTTTTTCGCATAGCGTTCTTTCTGTTTTTGTTATTGCTCTGCTCCTAAGGGTCCTAGCGTGATGTAAAGTAGCCTGTAGCCTTCCTCAAGAATTGGGCTATCAACAGCAACAATATTTTTTGTAATCCGACTGACAGTTCCAGAGATTAGCACGTTCAAACAAACAAAGTCTTTCAGGTTTATTATTAGTATAGATTCAGAAACAAAAAAAGGTGATTGTCAATGATAATGTATAGGTCAAGCAATTAAATAAACGGTTCAACGAAATTAATTGACTTTGATTGAAAGGCGCAGAAAATTATATATGAAATTTAACCCTTGGAAATAAAACAATGTCGGTCTCACGAAGTCACGACCGAAATTGTATTATTTATTTTGTGTTTACTCGAATCGATCAAATTTCTTCATGCATATTGAAAGGCAAAAGTGCAACGCTCAATAAAGGCGTTATTGACTTTTATTTAAGAATAAAACACGTGTTAATTTATTAATCGACTGTACAGTTCTCACATTTGATACACCTAAGTATAGAGGTTGACAGGGACATAGACGCGCAACCTGTAACCATGAATAGAGCACATGATTCTATCTCCTGAGCGCATAAATTTTTCGAAGGTTATAAAAAAAATCAGCTGTTTTATAGAAAAGTGCAATACCTACGCGGTCAAAGTGTATGTGACAGCTTTTTTTTTAATAATAGGGTCCGGTTCAGAATCATGTGCTGAATCCACGGTAACAGGTTGTGCGTCGATGGATGCCACCCTGTATTTTCTACCGCCGTTATTTATTTAATCTAATTATGAATACGTTTGTTAATTTATAAGTGCAGCATTTACATTTTCATACTTATTTTCAATCGTTACTATAAAATTTTTTTGTTAACCACGTCGGCAGAAGGTAGATGTCGTTAAAACTTGGTAAATGTAATCCACATTTACCAACTTACTGTTAGCGCCATCTAGTGTCGAATAGCGGAGCCGATTTTCTTTTCAAAAGGAATACGAAGAAGCCGTTGCGCCGCGCCGCGCCGTGTCGTGTATTCTTCGTCCCCTACCGTCGAATAGCTGAAGTTATTGAGAACCGCTTCAGTCGCAAGTTTTAGTAGCAGTTCATCTGGGATTAATCAGATGGCGCTCTAAATTAATTTTATACTATACTAGGCCGTCGGATAAAGACATTAAATTCGCAAAGCGTGATGTAGTTCTGCATTTTTGGTATGTTGTATGGGTCTGTTAGGGTAGTGTAAATTCAAATTTGCAACTTCGAAAAACTTGTGGAAACTGAGAAAATCGAGAAAAACTTC
This sequence comes from Amphipoea oculea, assembly GCA_945859645.1. Classification (NCBI taxonomy): domain Eukaryota; kingdom Metazoa; phylum Arthropoda; class Insecta; order Lepidoptera; family Noctuidae; genus Amphipoea; species Amphipoea oculea. The sequence goes on from OX243878.1 coordinate 12,758,633, forward strand.
GAAATTTTGGGACTTTTTTCACTATTTGCTCTCCAGGGCCAAAACTATGCATTTTTTTGCGAACAATGTTCCGTACACATATAAACTGTATTAAATTGCCTACAATTTGAGCCCAAATGCAGCTCTATTGACCCCAAAGGAGCCAAGCTATGGCACTTTGAAGATGACCAATTTTTCTTGAAAATTGAAATTTTCAGGTTTTCCACACTTATTTCGCGAAATATTGGCAAAACCACTTGCCCTACGAAGAAAAGTTACTGAAAATATTTTGTAGTACATTTATTTAGCTTTTATTAGAGTCCAAAACGAAGTCTGTGAGACTAGCAGTTCACTCACAATCTCAAAAAAACGAAAAGAAGGTATAATGGGTTATAGAGACAAAAGACATATATAAGGTTATTGGAAATTAGACAGGAATTTTGGTCACTGGAGTCACTTGCAATAATCTCGCTCGAAGTTTGATTTGGAATCTTAAGTTCTAGGCAAAACATAAAATCAATGACCGAATTAAAAAAAAACAAAAAATCAAACCGAAAAAACGACGATTGACTAAGAACAGCTGTTCTTAGTCAATCGTCGTTTTTTTCTTTGGTTGGGATTCCCTTTCAACAGGATTGTTTTCATTTTGAGAAAGATGAAAAAGAATGCGCTCGTGTTCTTCTTCCTCTTCGTGTCTTTCTTCATCATTCTGAGGAAGAAGTCCTTCTTCATCTTGCTCTGAGTCGTCGCTGTTTTCGTCAACGAAAATCAACGCGACGTTATTACACGACTTTCCTCCGCAATTCAAACAAAGAGCCGAGCATTTCAGCCCAGCTTTTAAACAACTACATGCCCCTCTACATCCCTTTTTGCATTTGCAGGTTATCATTTTTAGAAGCTGTGCGGGAGCTGACTCTTTGTTTGTTGTGATCGGGATTAGGCCGCGGGAGCTGATTTCCCAACCCCACTCGGTGGGATCCTTTTCTACCCCCAGCCATTTTTGCACTTGGTGGTAGGTGCAAAACGCAGAAAAGAGGATGCCTCGGTATTAGGGGGCAAACGTGCCAGATTCACTTTTGCGCTTGCCGCTGTCTTCACAAACAACTGGAACCGCAGGTCGTGCAGTGTCTGAGTACCTGCAACGCCTCCGTAAAGAGACACCAGACACTTTACGCCCGCAATATCCGCATGCGTTTGGAGGAAGATGGTAGCCAGCACCCTAATTGCGTAACACACTATCAATCGGAATCTGTATCATTTTGAAGCAAATTGCTAATCCATTGCTTCATAAGTTCGAAAAATGTGTCTGCTCAACACGTAAATAACGCAATGAATGTTGTTGAACTGTCAAAAAGAAACCGATTCCGATTGACAATGTGTAACGCAATTGCGCCGCTGGTCTACTAGGTCTTGCCTCTTTTGAAATTGACCCCACAATTTCTGTTTTCCTTGCCAGAAAAGGGCGGACGTGGTATCACACCCAGTAAAAGCGTGTATAAACAGTTTAAATCCATTGGGCATTTCAACTTCTCCTCGGTTAAACGCGCTAGTGGTATACTGAATGCAGCCGGCCTCATGTCTGTTACGTCCAGTTTCTGAAAGCGCAAGTTCTGGATGTTAGAACCCAACCCACAGAGAACAAGCAGGTCTACGTCCTCTCCCACTACGATCACATGGGCGTGGCTCTTGGTTTTCTCTAACGCCATTAGAATAATTTCGATCGCGGTCTGCATCATCAGTCGCTGTCTTCGTTTCAATTCCTTCGAGACATAATGCAGAGCAGAGATGTTGAATGAGACGTTCTTTGTTTCGATCGTTCGACATCATCTTCTCCTGGGGCACTTTTATAATCGTGGAGGAGTCAAAAATAATTTCAGTTGAAGAATCAAGATATCGTCTGAATCGCTCGGCAGATTTTGTGCTCCGATCGGCACTCTCGTCCCGGGTACCCGTCAAACACCACTGATACGTTCCTGCCAAAGCGGTTCAACGTATACGTGACGTAGGCATCTATAACTGCCTGTAAAAATGAGTTACGATGCCAAAAACAGTATGCAAGAGGTATCCCCCAACAACGACTACATAAGTGTTTGCATTACACGCTTACACTGTTACCGCCTTCACCGCGGGGAGGTACTCTCAGCTTATGTTATTGATATTAGGAATGGAATAATTCGAGACAAATGTAACGTATCCCTGCAATAACCACTTAAAATTAAAAAATGTTAACCATTTCAATGGTAGGTACATTAGTGAACTTAACGCCATCAATCCACATCCACACACAACAAAGACAAAAGAAAAAGTTCTACGATTTACAAATCTTTTTGTTATGGACAGAGAGATTATATTACTTTGGGGTCAATATTGTTGCAAATGATGTCCCCCATCGCCCCTTATAAGATTCCGGTCTAATTTCCAATAACCCTGTATACATTGAGTCTTTTGCCTCTATAACCCATTTTACCTTCTTTTCGTTTTTTTGAGATTGTGAGTGAACTGCTAGTCTCACAGACTTCGTTTTGGGCTCTAATAAAAGCTAAATAAATGGACTATAAAATATTTTCAGTAACTTTTCTTCGTAGGGCAAGTGGTTTTGCCAATATTTCGCAAAATAAGTGTGGAAAACCTGAAAATTTCAATTTTCAAGAAAATTTGGTCATCTTCGAAGTGCCATAGCTTGGCTCCTTTGGAGTCAATAGAGCTGCATTTGGGCTCAAATTGTAGGCAATTTAATACAATTTATAAGTGTACGGAACATCGTTCGCAAAAAAATGCATAGTTTTGGCCCTGGAGAGCAAATAGTGAAAAAAGTCCTAAAATTTCGAAGTTTTTCTCGATTTTCTCAGTTTCCACAAGTTTTTCGAAGTTGCAAATTTGAATTTACACTACCCTAACAGACCCATACAACATACCAAAAATGCAGAACTACATCACGCTTTGCGAATTTAGCCACTTTTTTTGTCTATTTCCGACGGCCTATACGGGCAAAATAATAATTTCGCGTTATTAATATTTGAAAAATAAAACATTCACATAAACAAATTAAAAAAGCCCAATGCACTCAGATTAATTGTTAGTAACGGGGTAGTTTTTTTTTTGTCTTACACGGATACACCATAAGGCTGCGTTTCCACCAGAAATGAGCGAGGGATGTGTGTAAAACTAACGAAAATCATCGCTTCATAGCTTGAGCTAAGCTAGTGTTGTTATTGGTTAGTTTTACGCACATCCCTCGCTACGCATCCTCGCTCATTTCTGGTGAAAACGCAGCCTTAAGAGGACTAGGTACATGACCTAAAGCGCGGTCTTCGTCGAACTGCATAGAAAAGAAAGAGAAGCGCGATGACAACGCTGGTAATTTATTGCAAAATATGAAGCAATTATCTATTTACGAAAAATCTATTGTTTGGACTAGAAAAATTAAAACACTAGAGTCTTAGTATGTTGCTGTAGAATAATCTGACAAAAATCATAATGATTGAATGTATATTAGTATGGTTTTTATTGTTAAAAGAAAGTTTTTAGAGGTATCTTCATGATTTTTTTCTATCGTACCAAATAAGTTGTTTTATGCTTTCAACACACTATCCACCTAACATATATCCTGAGGAATATCATATATTTTTTTACTATTGTCGATCATGTACTTTTATTGTTTCTAAAACTTGCGTTTTTTGCGTGTAGGTCCTGTAAGCCCCTTAAGGTCTTTTAGCATCTCCGTCGTTTGTTCACAAAACAGCTTGACGTCACGACTGTGCTCACTTGCCTTATTTTAGGCAGGTGAGCTCAGCTGTGCTCACTTCCTTCTACCTGCATGATCTACACGTGTCACGAGACACGTGTAAATCATCCCTCCATGGGCCTATTTGGCTGTCTGGACGACTTATGTATTTTTTTTTAAATAATATAATTATATTTCTTCTTATCTTATCTTATTAGCCTGTGACGTCCCACTGCAGGGCAAAGGCCTCCCTACTCTCTCATGAGAGAGTAGGGGTTTAGACAAATTAACCCACCGCGCTTGTCTAGTGCGAGTTGGTGGGTATTAACCCACCGCGCTTGTCTAGTGCGAGTTGGTGGGTAGTGCGAGTTGGTGGGTAGTGCGAGTTGGTGGGTAATTATATTTATTCAGCATTAAAATTGGGAAAATATTAACATAAAACCTTCGAAATAATTTACGAAGGTATTATAATGGTTTATCCTTGTACAGGTATCTGTACAAGGATAAACCTGTGTCACAGACGGCATGAGCTCATATTTTATGGTAATTGAAGAACAATACAATTCTTAACAATATTTAACATTAAAAGTCTTGAAATAATGACAAAATGGACGATTAAGAATTCAAATTAATTCTTCTTTATTGTCTTTTAATTCAGAAACAACGTGTCCAAAGAGCGTGTTGCATTTCACAAAGACATTACAGATCAATTAATAGGTTATCGCGAGGCGCGGTCTTTGCCCCACTAAAATCAGGCTCTCTCGCCGAGTTACAGTTACTGCTCTTTTATGGCCCTTTCAAACTTTATTACGGTTCCAAATTCTGACGCCCGCTCAGACCTGCCTTATGTTTGTTTTACAAAACTCCTTACGTGAATGGCCACTTCTGTGTTTTGAAACTCAGGTGATGTCGGAAGTTTTGGTTGCATTTGGCTAAATTTAGTGAGCAGAATTGTTTACAAGTGTCGGACACTTGTGTCGTAATTCGTAGTGTTCTGCTGGGATTCGATGCAGAAGTATCTATACCTACATTCATGTATCTAGTAAATGCGGACCGCTAGCGCAAACTGCAAAGTACAGTCACGAGCATAAATATATTACTATGGACAGCTCGGCAATAATATCTGATTTCATGATTCATCCACAACCTGTTACAGTTCGACACAACTTAGATGTAGCATCGGCAAAATTCGTAAAACGTTCGTAATTCGTATTCGTAAATCTTTATTTCTTTTGGAAAAATTGATCAATTTTTCCTAAAGTAGTAATAAAGATTGGTGATTTTAAAGGGGCACTTAGTTCGGATGTGATCGGTTTTACGAATTTTGCCGATGCTACATCTAAGTTGTGTCGAACTGTACCTTGAAGTTAGTACCCGCGTTGAACCTTTTCATGGGTTATTAAAAAAAAAAACAGATGTTTCCTACAAAAGTGCAATAAGTACCTGGTCTACGCGGTCAAAATGTATGGAGGGTCAATTTTTTTGTACATGACCTCGGCATTGAAATGTTTCGCCGGTCATTTTTAACGGAAAATTTCTACGTCTAGAATCATGTAGGTACTAAATCTATGGTAACAGGTTGCGCGTCGATGTTCCTGTCACCCTGTATGAAAATATTTAATGTGATAATTTATTGAAGGCATGACATCGAAGGAACAGGAAAATATAGGCATCGGCTTCAAAACTATGTATTGACTTGTCTTGCGTCATAAATATCTGCCCACTCAGTTTAATTAATTTGTGAGCATAGGTAGCCTAGTGGTAACGGACCCGACTTACGAGTTGTAGGTCGTAAGTTCGAAGTCAGGCAGGCGTTTTACTTTGTGTAATTTATTTCATCACCACTGCTCTCAAAACGGTGAAGAAAAACATCTTGAGGAAACCGGCATGTCCTAGAACCAAATATTCGAAGGCATGCGACATCTACCATTCTGCACTGGACCCGCGTAGTGGATTACACTTATAGACCACTCTCTCTTACAGAGAGGAGGCCTGAGTCCCAGCAGTAGGAGCTTTATAGGCTGATTATGCAGTTAAATTCAGAAGAATGTGACACCACACACACACATCCACACATGTGTGTGGATGTGTGTGTGTGATGTTTCGAGTTTTTTTCAATTTCACAATCAGTGCTGCTGGCAGGTATTGCAAAAATATGTGGCATCCCACTGAAAGCATAATTATCTGACAGTCGTGTTGGAAACTAGAAATGTCAAGCGAGACGTCCTTTAATATTGCATTGACACATTTTTTTTTTAAAGCCGATGCAGCATCCTATATTTAAGTGTCGCATGTCTCGCCAGATAGTTTGGGAGTTCCTTCGATATCACATATTTGTGCTGCCTTCCACAAATTATCATGAATATTTTCTGTCATATATTAATGGATGAATCATGAAATCAGATATTATTGCCGAGCTGTCCATAGTAGCAGTATAATGCTGTGCATAGTGGCAGTATATACTTATGTTTGTGACTGTATGTATACATTTATCTAGTAAATGCGAACAGCTCAGACAAGCGCAAAATGCAAAGTACAAGAATGGTTCGCGAAAACTTATAAAAACAAAGAACTTGTAGAGCCCTGATCGATTTCTGTAAATCGATTCCAACTTTCCTTATTCTAGCAAAATAATAGTGGTAAAATAAAATACTTCGGTATTTTTAAAATTCAACTGCAAAAATAATACTATACTTAGCAGTTTTCAGTAGTTGGTAACGGAGCTCGAAGCTTGATAGTAATCCGTTTTGCTCAGATTACTTCCACAAACTTATGCAAACTAAACGGGCAGAGGATGCTATTGCATTAAAACGAATAAAAAACTACTTCTAAATTGTTCTTTGGTTTTGAAATTGAAAGAAGAATTTTGAAGTCTGTTTAGATTTGATATTCCGATGTCTGTTTATATTGGTACTTATTTACTGCATTAAATTTAACGTCGTTCTATTATTGAGATATTATTTCTGTAAATTGGTTTTAACAAACACGTCAGAAACATAATATTTCACAACTAGATGACGTCGATATTTCTTTTTTCCGATTACTCTTTGAAGAAACACCGGAACAAACTCAGAGGCTCTTTTAAAGTCCAGATATTATCTTGGTCAGAGTATAATATGAGGCTTTAAATACATCCAGATATACATGCATGGTACTCAGAAATATACTATGTAAACATGTTTGGTCAGTCTTGCACGTTGCTGTAAATCACGTTTTTCTTAGCTTGAAAAATAAAAATAAACTCTTTTATTTCCAAGCAGTTTTGCAAATGTAAAATTTTGTTTTTATTACTTTCTGCGAAACATTTTTTTTTGTAGCGCTTCTTACAGCGTCTATGTTTTGCTTCAAATAGATTTGAAAGGCATTCGTTTCTACGAATGTTATTTTTGTAACTTATGTAAAAGAAGTTCTTTTGCAGTTCTTCTTACGCTTCAAGGGTTTTAATATTTTTCTGCTACAAATATAGATGCTTGATTTCGCAAGAGGTCTGAAAATATTCTTTTGACAACTTATATAAGCCTCTTCTCGTCGTAGGTGCTTGTTATTTTGTAGGTCTCAATAATGTTATCGAGGCACAGTCATACTGAGAACAAGGTTTCCATTTCAAATTAATGTTCCTGCAAGTTCTATATTAATGTCCCACATAGCCACATAGTTATTAATGAACAACAATATCATATTAATATTGATTTCCATTATTTGTCAGTGTGTGTATTGTGCGGTGTAATATCGACATTGTGTATGACAGGTTGCATGCAATATACGTTTCAGGAACTAATTCCACGGCCGACGCCAGTCAGTAGTCGGAGAAATTGCATTAATCAATTGTCAAACGGCCCACGTATTGCCTAACACATATCCAGTTTCATATGCAATGCGTTGTCAAAGCTCAAAGTGGATTGGGAACGCTGCATGCGAGATATCTATTAATGTCTACCCTGACTCGCTATGGTTTCGGAAGGTGAAGAGATTTTCGTAACTCGATTTGTTTATTGCGTTGTTGGGCTTAAATCCGGGAAGGACATTGATTCAATGCAACTTGCGAATGGGACATAGGTTTCAAGCCAACTGTGCCGTAGTTTGATAGGTTTTTTTTAGCGATTTTCTCTTTTCGTCCGGTTTAGATCATCACGCTTCATCAACTAACAGTAGTCAGCCATCTTGCTAATATTCCACTCTCCTTGTTAACTGCGGTCCATTTTCTTTATATCCTGATTAAATCTTTCTCCTTGTTCCCCACTAAATCCTCCTAAGTCATCAGGAAACTAGAGCTTAGAGACTCATAGGGGAACCTAATTTATGGGAATTTTGGACCATGTTATTTATAATATTTTCATAATTGGGCTATTATGATTTTACAAGAAGTTTTTAATAACGTCTTTTAGCGATACCCATGCTGACAGTTGTATAGGAGTCAGTTTTTCATCAAATAATTTCCTGAAAATCCTGTAGTGATGGATTTTTTTTATAAAATATATTTTCTGTAATCAGCACACCAAAATCTAGGAGAAAGACTACTTGAGCTTTAAAAAAAGGTATTTCGTTGCAGGTCTGTGTTATTAGAGAGAATATTTACACGGTGCTGCCTTTTCCGAATAAATAAAACATTAACAACACACAAAATTGAGTTAAAGTTTTTCTTGTCCAACATAATTTCATGTTTGCAAACCCAAGTTACTCCAATATTATTACAGGTACGATAATTGTGGAATACCTACCGACATATCCACGTTTCAATTCGTAGGAACTAAAGTTGTGTCGTTACTAGTGCTTCGTCAAGGTAAATCCGAATCGTAACAATTCCAACCCCGAACTTGGGAGTAGGAACAAAGAGGCGTTTGTCGGAACTCGCGTTTGATCGATCACTGTTGGGACCTATAATAAAAGCAGAAGCCGGGGCATTAACCACTATGCCTTTTAATATTAACTGTGGTAGACGATCGATGTGAGCCGCTCTTTACTTTACGGTGCCGTAAAAACTAACAGCTCGGTGGAGGATTACGTCCGGCCCATTGCGTTGCGGCAACCGCACGGTCCGGCGCGCCGTCACACTGCAGCCCGGTCTCCGGACCTACACGAAAATAGTTCGGAAGTTCTCGATAAGCTTCCCGTTGTAAAAATGCAATTACAAGCTGTATGACTTGGGTCTTTGGTGGATTTAGGAGCTCAATGTACTGAAGCTTACAATTAGAATTTTCATGAATTGTGATTTTATACATTACTTTGAGAGTATCCCAAATCTGACGTATAGAAGTGGTATAAGCTGATTGGAATACGCATGTATATACTTGCGTATTCCCCGCTGCAACGTTTATCATAGAACTGAAGCTTTTCGGTAGAAAGCAAAAGGCATATCGAATTGCTGATTCTCCTTTATAGATTTTTACGTTGCAATACCAATCTCTCGCTGAAAGCGACCGACTGAGGTGACCGAACTAGCAGCACAACTCACAAGTTGTACAACACGTACCTAAAGGTAGCTCGTCCCGTCCCTGAGGCCGCTATCAATCTTTTCGCCACATCATTTGCTCCCCGCACCGCCTCGCCGCGATTGAATTTCATTAACGAAACGCTTAGTGCAGATTGAATCCATTTAAGTAACAGTGGGTTTGGCCCTCCTAAATGTACCCTTATGCAGTAACATTGTATACGATTGAAAGCTACAGGAATTTTCAATTTTATGTTACGTTTTATTAACAGCCGGCGTTCATTTTGTGGCTTGGACACGGTACTTTGTTGGGACCTCTGCGGGAACATTTTACGGACTGTTCCCATAGTAAAGCTTGGTTATTGGGGAGTATCAGCTTGAAGTGATAAAGGACTACAAAGTGTTGCATGTAATTGCAAAAAGCATATCGTAAATATTGTCATCATCTGCCTAGTCTTTTCCCAACTATGTTGGGGTCGGCTTCCAGTCTATCCGGATGCAGCTGAATACCAGTATTTTACATGGAGCGACTGCCTATCTGACCTGCACAACCTATTACTGGGTAATAGGTACGATACCCCTTGGTAAGACTGGTTGTCAGACTTTCGGTCTTTTGACTTCCCGTAACGACTGTCAAAGATCCACGAATGACAGCCGGGACCAACGGCTTAACGTGATTTCCGAAGCACGGAGGGGTGTCTTGGTATGTAAAGATGGTCACCCATCCACAGACCAACCGCGGCAAGCGTAGCTTAACCTGATCGATCGACCTGTGTGGGTGTTATTATTTAGCCACGGGCCCCACATCGTAAATATTGTATTTGTAAGATAGATAAATAGCATAAGAAAGATTTTATAATGTAAAAAAAAACCGGCCAAGTGCGAGTCGGACTCGCCCATGAAGGGTTCCGTAGCAGCAAGTAACATAATATAAAAGTTCTTGTAGTTCGTTGTAACTTTGTGAAAGGTAAATTGCGGTTTTCGATTTATGACGTATTAAAAAAAAAAACTACTTACTAGATCTCGTTCAAACCAATTTTCGGTGGAAGTTTACATGGTAATGTACATTATATATATTTTTTTAATTTTATCATTCTCTTATTTTAGAAGTTAGAGGGGGGGGGACACACATTTTACCACTTTGGAAGTGTCTCTCGCTCAAACTATTCAGTTCAGAAAAAAATGATATTAGAAACCTCAATATCATTTTTGAAGACCTATCCATAGATACCCCACACGGGCCCACACGTACAGGTTTGATGAAAAAAATTTTTGGAGTTTCAGTTGTAAGTATGGGGAACCCCAAAATTTATTGACTTTTTTCTATTTTTGTGTGAAAATCTTACTGCGGTTCACAGAATACATCTACTTACCAAGTTTCAACAGTATAGTTCTTATAGTTTCGGAAAAAAGTGGCTGTGACATACGGACGGACGGACAGACAGACAGACATGACGAATCCATAAGGGTTCCGTTTTTTGCCATTTGGCTACGGAACCCTAAAAAACAGATACATACTATGAAAATACATTGATACATGTTACTTGTCGGATGAGGTTAATTAAAAAGTTTGCTGCATTGAGTTAATAAATTCTTCATTAATTTTTGCTGTAATTATCATCTTTTCTCTCTCATCTCTTTCCCGCAGCATCTCAAAGAGCAAGATCAGATTTCTGGAGTAGTACGGCTTATTTATCAATAGTTAGATAACTTCTATCTGAAGAATAAATATGACGGCTTTTATACAAAACTAGCTTTTGGCCGTCGCTTCGCCCGCGGGATAAAAAGTATCTTAAGTCCTAAACCAGAAGGCCAATTCCCGTAATTAAAAACGTTCAAAATCTAGTTGCAATCTCATCTCAGCGGCAATCAATGTCAAAAACTAAGGAAAATAAGAGGAATTTTTGACAGATTGAGACTGAGATCAGACTGTGAACGTTCTTAAAATTACGAGAATTGCAGGCCGATCATCCGTGTGTCAAATTTGATCGATCCAAATTCGTTCAGTCGTTAATTCGTAAAAACTGTGACTGTCAGACAGAGTTACTTCTTTCACATTTATAATATTAGTGTTGATAAGAAAGCCGCCATATTTATTCATAACTAGCTGTGCCCGCGACTTCGTCCGAGTGCATGTTTGGAAACAATTTGGATTTCATGGGATTTAATATTTTTGTATGGAATCCTAATTCTTTTTCTAAAATAAAACCTTAAGTCTAAGTTACTCCTTATAACATCAGCTATCTGCCAGTGAAAGTACCGACAAAATCGGTCCAGCCGTTTTGGAAATTAGCCAGAACAATCAGTCAGACAGACAAAAATTTTAAAAATAGTTTTGTTATAAGTACCGTATACAGGGTGAAATTTTAATCACTGTTTTCCTCTTAAGGGGCCGTTGTACTCATCATTATGAACAACTTTTACTATGGGATCAAACCCGAAATCGTGAAAAAAATCTGCTGTTCCCTACATTTATGTTCGCATAACTCGTCAAAATGTAGGGAACACATGATAATTTTTTTTTCGCGATTTCACGTTTGGTACCATTGTAAAAGTTGTTCATAATGATGAGTACAATGACCCCTTAAGAGGAAAACGGTGATTAAAATGTCACCCTGTATACTTTCATTTAGTAATAAGCTGTTATTTTGATACTAGCTTCTGCCCGCGACTTCGTCCGCGTGAAATTCGTACTTTCCTCTAAAAGTTTCGAAAATGTATGTTGGTATGATCTTTATAATTAATTTAGATAAATAAGTATTCGGGCCAATTTTTAAGTTTATAGAACAAAGGAATCAGATTTTTCAAATAAACTGTATCCCCGCTTTTCACCCCCACAGGGGTGGAATTTTATAACTTGACTCAGTTTATTTATAACAATTTTCGAGCTAATCAAGCCACGCGGTAAAATCCTCCCCTTTAAAATTAACTACCTCTTTTCACACAGTTCGTGGTAGATTTTCGAAAAACCCTGATACATGTTATTAATTATTTTTAGTCCTTAGTATAAATACTGAGTTTCAAGTTAATCGGACAGGGCGTTAAAATTCTTCCATACAAATTTTGACACCCCCCAATACCTCTTTTATAGGGGGTAGGTATTTTAGAAAAACGAAAAATTCCAAACTTCATAATTTACTTAGATAAGTATTCGTGCCAAGTTTCAAGGTTATTAACTCAAGAAAATAAGATTTTTCATACCAACAAAATCCCCCCTTTTTACCCCCTTAAAGGTTTAATTTCCAAAAACCCCTTCTTATTCGATACGTACCTACTCTTCACAAAGAACACACCCTCCAAAATTCATGTCCCTAGGAAGGACCAGCGATTTAGACTGTGCGTTGATATTTCAGTCAGGTCGTTCATCCCCCTTTTGGGGGAGAAATTATCAAAAACGCTGAGACACGTATAAATTAATTTTTAATCGTTAGCCTAAATACAAAATTTAAAGATCCTAACTTTTAAACTGACGGACTTTCATACACAACTTCATCCCCCCTTTTAACCCTTTGGGGGTAGAATTATCAAAAACGCTGAGACACGTATAAATTAATTTTTAGTCGTCAGCCTAAACACAAAATTTGATGATCCTAACTTTAAAACTGACGGACTTTCATACAAACTTTCATCCCCTATTTAACTCCCTTAGGGGTTGAATTTCAAAAAATCCTTCATTATTCCTTGTCTACACAACAAAAAAGAAATGAAAATAAAGCTGAAACGCCTGTGCAATACTATCTACCTATACCTACTTCACTTAAAAATAAATACTTATAACTACTTTAATTAATAAAAGTACCTACGCTTAATAATTTTTAATTTGAACGAATATTTAAACACTACCAAAACAACTCATAGGTACCTATTTTACAAAATAACAACAAAAGAAATTCAAATAAACTATTTAAAGACTAAAAGTCGCGCTGATAAGCACGGTTTCTCAATATCAATAAATTATTGTCTGTCAATAAGGTCGAACGCTCTGAACGCATCAACAGCCAAATATTGAATGAAGCTCGCTCCATAGGCTCGCTCTCGGACCTCCCGCCTTTTTATACCCGCCGCGACCTGTGTCGAGCGCGGCAACCGTTACACAAAAATAATCCTTATAGTATGATTCAGACGTGCGACGGCGCGATGGCTTATTTCATGTATAAGTTTGGTGTTTATATACCGATTTCTATGATTCTTTTTTTATTGAATAGGTAATAATGTTAACTTTTTTAAATTAGGGATGAGTGAGAGTATTATAAACGCAAGAGTAAACAAATATAATCAGAATGCTCCGAACTGCTAAGCTATCAGGAGTTACACGTGTTATTGTGAGTCAACCATAAAAGATAGACATATGCTGTTGCAGGATATTTTTTAGACAATTTTATGTAGAATATTTCCGTCATACATGATTTCTATGTAACTTTAACCATTAAGGCTGCACACGCGACGGAAGCTTAAAAAATGGAGTAACTTCTCCCGTTTTCCCAACATTTCCCTTCACTACTCTGCTCCTATTGATTGTAGCGTGATGAAAAGTATACTATAACCTGCCCAGGAGTATGAAGAATAATTGTACCAAGTTTCGTTAAAATCCGTCGAGTAGTTTTTGTTTCTATAAGGAACATACAGACCGACAGACAGACAGACAGACAGACAGACAGACAGACAAAAATTTTACTGATTGCATTTTTGGCATCAGTATCGATCACTAATCACCCCCTGATAGTTATTTTGAAAATATATTTCATGTACAGAATTGACCTCTCTACAGATTTATTATAAGTATAGATTACGAACAGGTACTTCAATTTTATTGAATGTAATGATTAATACAAAATCAGCCTTAAACCAAACAATTTTACTAAAGTTTTTTTCCCTTTTGCAGACGGTGTCCATATCAATGCTGCTGCGCTACGCTCACCATCAGATCTTCGTATTCATCGGTAAGCCTTAATTAATAACATTTGCTTTATTTTGCATTTGCCTTTGAGCAAACACGAATCTTCTTAGCTGCGACTTTCGCAAACATGATCAGCGTACGTATTTCATATTGCTAATGAATCCTGATTACGGAACAGCTAGATGTCGTCTCGAATTCACAGAATATACGCTGCAATTATATAATAGATGTTGTGAGGATGATTTCAGTGAAAAATTCTCGAGTCGTGAGCCGGCTCAGGCAAACTCTTTGTAATAATAATAATTGCGAATACCGCCCGCGGCCGCGACCCACCCCTGCTCTGTAAAAAAATACCGACTCGGATTTACCTAGCCAATTCCCCCTGCCCTCCTCTTTGATCTGTCGACAATTAGCCAGATAGAGATAATTTGTTTCTTTCTGTATTTCCTCGCGCCGCCACTTGCCGTACTGTTTCAATAGGATGATTGTTTTAAAATCTTTTTAAATCCCTTTTCCTTCGAAATGAAAAACCTCAATTTTCTCCAACCATTGCCTTTGCTTACATTTAATATTAGTTAATATATTAGGTTCTTAACGTGGGCGTTTGAGACTTGCAGGAGTACAGCAGAAGACCCAAAGAATATTATATATCCTATCTTACTACTTCATATTATTACACGTTTAAATATAATGGTGCAGGCAATAGTTTATACGGATTCGCGACAGATGGTAAGTAAAAAAATTGGGGGGCTCTAAAAAAAATTTTTCAAAGTGGGCGGTGTGTAAAATAAGGTGGAGAACCTATGGTTTAGATTATTAACGCACGCGTAACTAAACGATTATGTAACGATGTGTATAGATGTATTCTTGAAAATTATTCCTTTGCAAAAATATTATAATTTTTGGGTCTAGGATACGCATTTAGACGCGACAAACGAGACTTCCGCGTACCACCTTCAAGGGACACCTTTTATCATTTTTGTATAGAACCCCAAAAGTAAAATAGATTTATATCTAAAGGAGCTCTTATCTCGAGTTTGTAGAATAAACTATTCAACTCACAATATCAGATAAGGGTAAATCTGTTCAATGGGATCCAGTTGGTCTCTATGACGACTCATCCCCGTGTGCCGGCAGGGATGTACCTGCGAACATCGCTTTGACGTTGTTTTTCGTTCCTCTTTTTATAAAATCTTTATAAAAAGTGCCGTTTATTTTCTCGATGTAAAAGAGTTTTCTTCGTTTCTGAAATACGAAGATTGCTCGCCTTTCCTTTTATTTTTAGTAGCGATTATCTTCTAAGATAAATAATGTCGTGGAATTTAAAATTTGCTGTATATCCAAGGTATATTTTTACACCGTTAAAAATCACAGCAATTTTTTTTATGTTAAACATTCATAAATAACGTTGTTATTAATGGTGTTTCCATACAGTTAATCATGAAAAAGGTCATTTTAGCGCCCTTAGAACGTGAGTGCTGTTTTTAAACCGAAACGGCAATTCCGAAAAATGCGCGTGAATCAAGTCTCAATAAAGTGGTTACTATACCTTACAATCTGATCGGCCATTAGTCGTTTAAAGCCATGTACACACTTGTATAATTTTGGTGTAGGTATCAGATCTCCGTCGCGTGGCTCCGCGTTTGTCATTACCGTTAGTTCCGCCGCAAAATGATACGGTCACACTTGTATCATCATGTATCCATAATAGCGATAATTATAAAACACAGTGCCATACGACGGAGATCTGAAGGCCAATTCTCTTAATTAAAAACGTTTAAAATCTACGCAGTCGCAATCTTCAATCAATCAACCAATGTCAAAAACTTGTCTTAAATGAATGGAAAATAGAATTAATTATTTTTAACAGATTGAGACTGAGATTAGCCTGTGAACGTTCTTAAAATTACGAGATTGCCTCTCTGATATATTCACCAAAATGATACAAGTGTGGACCAGGTGTAAATGTGCCAGAACTACCTACAAAACACATTGACAACGAAAATCAGTCACATGAATACCTTCTTACGAGATTTAAATGATTTTAACAATACATTCGCCACAGCACACTGGCCTCAAAGAATACAAGAGAGTTTAAGTACAACAAAGAAGGTTTTAACACAGAACACAAACTGTGTGGACCACTCTTCAAGCAGCTTATCGGATGAATAAAAAGATATTTTTAGGTCGCAGATCTGTTGTGTACGATCCGCCACACATGGACGCTTGGACGCTTAGAGGATTACACCCTGTGCAACGTCACAAACGTATTCTATCCCGTGTTGGAAGCCCTTGTATGGGGTTACCATGTACGAATATATTTTTAAAATTTTTGCCTGTTTCTAATATAAAATAAATTCACTAGGATTTCTAAAAATACTGTATTGTTGGGTTTCTGAGTAGGCAGGTAGGTACAATGCTTTGACCTTGAATGTTCAGAAATATTTTCGAGAGTAAAATAACACAGTTTGAAACTAACGAGAGGACACGTTTACTTACCTATCTAGAAAGAAATAAAGAAAGAGAATACATTTATTTGGCACAGACTAAAAGACAGACCAGATAATTACATCAGATAAAAACAAATAAAAAGTGTAGTCTGATGTAAGAAATTAACAGGAAAGTGTGCCTCACGGCTGCGCCAAAAAGGCCCATCTACTCAAATGTATTGTTTAACACATATTACTGAAAGATAATTTCTTTAATTATAAGTTAACTCAACTTTGGTCACAGACCCGCAACAGTAATATAACACATATACATAGGTAATTATTCAAATCAAATAATATACTTAAATGTCTTGTGTAACAAAATCTGTCAAAGGGTAGGCCACTGTACTGTCGATTTATCGGAAATTCCGGCCAGGTAGATTCCCTATTTCAATGCATTCAATAATATACATGCCTAGGCATATTCGGTTAGCATCGGCTCTCTGTTTGTGTGTCGGTGCTGAATATCCGCTTATTTTGTGTTCAATCAAATCAATATTATCAAATAAATTTTCGGTTTCAATTTTTACAAACGAATCGAAATAAACTTTTTTCTTTCTTTATTTCAAATATACGGTTTGAAATAAAGAAAGAAAAAAGTTTATTTGGACACAGTTCGTGAAACACAAAACACAAAATTAATAAAATAAAAAATAATGTTTCAGACAACAATAGTGTGTGCCTCACTCACGGCACCCTTGCTTCTTCGGCTTCTTTCATAGATACTGTGTGTGTACGTATTATGGTATCTGATATCGAATAATTTTATTGCAATTAAAAAGTACGAACATAATTATGACATTGCTCAGTGATATTACTACGACCAGATAATTTTCTTGAAGGAAAATATTTCTTGAAATTGATACTGAAAAGGCTTTGCATTAGTTATATCTAGTAACAGTTCTAATTAAAACTGAAATGGGAATCATAAGTAATGAATTACAGATTCTCATAAGTCTTTCCGTTTCACAGCCGTTTTGTATGGGTCGTCATATTTGCTTTGTTTTGTGGTTGTATTGATTTCATTTTTAACGTATTTTTATTTCATACTAGCTGACCCGACAGACGTTGTCCTGTTCAAAACAAAAATCCCATAGAAAAAAGAAGGTTCAGTTTTCTCGAATTTGAAAATTTTCCGGGAAACTTTTTCGATTTTTCTTTTCATAAAAACCCGATTCGTAATATTACGGACATTTTTAAACAAAAAATAGCCAAATCTGTCCAGCTAGCCAGTGATGCGCTCACCAACGAACAGCATTTCATTTTTATTCAATAGATAATTATTAATTAGTATTAGCCAACTGACGTCCCGTTTAAATTTCAATAGTTCATACAAAAACTAATAGAAGAAAAGACTCAGTTTTACCGAATCTGAAAATGTTGTCGGGAAGCTTTTCCAATTTTTGTTTCTATAAAAATCTAATTCGGACTAAGTATAACGAACATTTAAAAGCAAAAAATCGTCAAATCGTTCCAGTCCTTCTCAAGTGCGCTTACCAACGGCCAGGATTTCATTTTTATTTATATAGATAGATTTGCCGTTTGCTTCATTCAATAGATTGGAACTGTTCAATAATACGTCTGCCATGTTTTCATTTGATTACCCTTAAAGCTTTTCGAGTGGAAGATACAGGGCGTAAACGTTAAATAAATGAAAGTCGAAGATATAAGTTTATTGCAGTATTTTTCCGAGTTTGTTGTGTGGGTCATATATACCGCTGCAGTAACTTGTAACGCACGGACGATTTTCTTGTTAAACACGTGAAAAATGCTGTAAGCACCCCTCATACTGACCTATTCCTTCCAGCCTATATGTTGCAAACGACCTTTCAGGAGGACATACCATATCCAATTAGGCTAATAAATGTTCAGCATATAGGAGTTAATACCTCAAAGCGCTTGGTCAGATAACAAATGAGATCATCCATTATAATCGTTGCGGTCTAACAGCACATCAACAGTTTATCATTCGTCATTATGATTGACTCCAAAAAGCATTGTTATTAAATTGACGCTAAAACCATGCGGTACTCGCTTCACTAGACCAGTATCATTATAATTAGTACCTATTGACGCGACAAATATTATCTCCATGTCGATATTCCGGACATCCAAAAAAACCGCACCACGCGGTATGCGTTGGGCACACCGCTGTTTGCCGCACCTAATTTAATTGTTGACGGTATACGTTTAATGAAGTGGGTCATTATTGGGATCGCGATTGTTTTGGCTGTTTTAAGCCGTAAAATATGTTATTTAAAAGACAATGTTCAAAATGGCCCTGTGCAATGAAGAGTTTGAGAATATACGATAATTAATCGCCTATTTTATTATATAAGTTGCAAATACTTCTGTATCACGGACTAGCTGTATTCCAAAATGTATTTTTAATAGAATTTAATGCGACTAATAACATTACATCGCCATCTTCACCTATGTCGTGTCAAAAGTGAAATAGGGATGTCCGATCAATTATAATCGATCGATTGAATTATTAATCGATCGATTGTGTTTTTTTCTAAAGTGTAGTTTTAAAAACCTAATAAAATACTTTATGAATGCAGTCATACTCCAATTTAAATAGGTAGTAAGAATAATATTATACAATAATCAAAACTTCTTTATTTCTATACAATCATTCCAACTAATTCATTATTTACGACAATTAGGTAATACAAAAATAACGCTCCTTTTGCGGTTCATTAAACGAAAAAAATACTTATTTTTACTAAACACATCACAATTACCTAATGTTTTATTTAAAAAACAATATTGCAAACTAGATACAGATGTTATTATATATTATTATTACCAGTATAGGAGAGTGTTGTTATATATAAAATAAACCATTGTCATACATACTTGTAATGTTTATATGACAAAGTAGACTGTAATAATTTAAGACCACAGTAAATCATAATCGAAAAATCGATTAATGGTGTCGTATTACATCCCTAGTTTTGCCGGTGAACGTGTCATTGTTACCTACATTTAATATTCGTTGTTATGGTTAGATTATAACCTCAAAATTTGATACTTTTTTTGAAATATATCTTTTCTGCAGCTAGTCCGCTATAAAAACAAGATCTTTTATGAGTCTCCAAATGATAGAGAATACAATACATAATTATCCGATGCTCTTGGCTCCAGGGCCAACAATGTATGGACGCAGAGCAATGTCCTTTAACATTAATTTTTTTTTAATATAATGTTTCACACTTTAGAATATTTAACTTTAATATTAATTGAATCAACTATAAAATAATGGTTTGCACTAAAAATATGCTTAGCATATTTATTAAAAAAATATATTAAAAATAATGGTTTCTATACTAACTATAAAAATAAAGTTATTGTACGGGCACTGACCATATGTGTGTACAAAAGGCAATGTCACTACTGTTAGGTACTAGGAGAATTTAGGATGCAAGAGCGAGCGAAGCGAGCTCGGGACTTGAGGCACCCCGAAGCGGACCGGGTAGGCTCATCGTCATCTCCTTCGTGTTAGGTTCCTTTAAACTCTGTAGACATAGTCAGTCGACTACTTCTTATTATTTCTTGTAAACCAACTTAGACCGCCATCGGAGTTGGTTTTCGACAGTTATAGTGCAAACCATTATTTTTGGGCATGTATTTAACGCGGCGACAAATTAATCTGAATTTGGGATTAAAAAATAATTAAATCCGGTAGCAAAAATAGTAGGTTGGCAGCTACAGCGAAGGATAATTTTAAGTAGAAAGTAGCAGCTTTAATAATCAATTGTTAGCATTGTTTTAATTCAAACTGGCATCGAGTTTTTGTGAAAATGGGCATTTTTAAATTATACAATGAGGTTGTATATAAAGTACGTAGTCGACGGAGCCCCGCTTCGCGGGGCCCCTATTTCTGTCTGCAGGGCTTAAAGTAACCTAACACGAAGGGGATAACGGGGGCTCGTTCGCTCGCTTTGCTCGCTCACTTAAGGTGCCACTATTCGATATTTTTTCCATACAAATTTCGGGAGAGTATTACTCCACTGTTTGACATTGTACATCCAAAGTTAAACATTGTATCGTTTTGTCTAATTATTAATTGTGTCTGTACGGAAGCAGAATTGTAAAATAACAAGCCATTAAAAAGTTATGAGCCAACAAAGATTCGTTTTTCTTGCTATTTTTAACGTAACTTTTGGTGTAAATAAGTAATAAAAGAACTGAAAAATATTAAAAATTAAATCCGTACCGACAAAGCTCAGTTATCGAAAAGTTCAAAAAACTTTATTTGTGATTGATTTATGTAGTGGATTTTTCATAGAACTCGATTTTCCAAAGCACTTTTCAAATATTTTTATGCGCCTATCAGTTCGGAACGGTGTTTCTGTGCGTGAGAACTAGATGTTGTGCGTATAGATTAGCGTCTAACTGCTCATCACTGATACTAGCTCCGTCAGACACGAAGCCAAGTTAGACAGCGTGATTTTGGCCATGACCACCAGTGAGTTCGAGCTCGCGTTTAGTTTACTCTTAAGCCCGCGTCATCCCCTTCGAACCTAATCTGTCCGAGTCGGGTCGCCCCAATTCCCGAGCTCGCTTCGCTCGCTCTTGCATCCTAAGTTCTCAAGTTGTGTGTTTCTGGGAATGAGTCTTCAGAGATGCCTATAGTTGCCTATAATACAATTTTTTTGTTATCCCACTGTTAATATTAGTCGTCATGTCGTTATTTATAGGACCTCGCCTATGATTTTAATTGGCCCTGTTTAATATGTTCGCTACCTTAAAGTAGCAGGCAAATAGTTAGTTGCCCTTTAAGTTGTTAGTCGCCTGAAAAATAATAAGCCTTATTTTTGTAGGAATTTTAATTATGTTGTTTATGAAATTATTACTTAATTGTGTATATTTATTTTGTAAATTTGGTTCATGTTTGTTAAAGTGATAATATTTAAATTATAGACGTATTATTATTTTAAAGTGCTGATTTACAATTTTATAGCTTATTTCATCAAAGTGCTTTTAAATACATCCCTTTTTTAAATGTATGCATACATATAAGGAATCTGTAAGTTTTTCTGGAAACAGGTAGAGAAAACTGGTATCATGGTCTTATGAAGCGCAGAAAGGACAATTACATAATAATATTTAATGCAGTCGAATCATGTTCCGTATACAAGTACCTATAACTTTTATATAAAAATAACAAAAGACAGCATGGTTTCCTGCTTCTTGCAATCTGATTGACTTACCTCAATTAATACTGAGGGATAAGATCATAAGACAGTCCCGGAAAAAAAGGGTTGATCATTTGCATAATTAAATATCGGAATTAAGTTGGCGATCCGACGAGATAATTAAGTGTTCTATAAGAAAGTCCCGGAATAACTTTATCAATATTTTATTCACCATTCTCAGGTATTTTAAGATGTTTTTAATTCTCGAAAGCTAAACATTTTCTTTATCTTCCCCGCCGCTAATGGATGGTAAGGGATACAACCGTATTTTAGGATTATACAACAAACGTTGTTTAGTCTGATTTTAATGAACAAAAATGGTTTGTTCGCAATGAAAATATAGTGTTGTTTTAATAATTAAATGGAAATGAGACTGAATGAAGCGGCTGTGTAGGGTTTGAAAGAGTATTTTGTAAGAGATTGGGGTTAATTTGTGTTGTAGCAAAACAGAATAATTTTAATATGTAATTTCTCTCTTATTTAATACTGCGAATTCCGTTTGATATAATTCCTATGTAACAGTGTTAATATGAAACCTTTTGCTAAAAGCAGTAGTATTAACTAGATTTTCTTAGTACAAGAATCATTCGAGCGAACGGTTTATCGAGAATCAGCTCACTTGGGCATTTCCGCGAATTTTGTTTTGTAGGTACAATCTTCTTGTGCATGCCACGTTACACAGAAATGCTTTTATTTGTACTTACCTTTGCTTGCAGTAAGTAGTGCGATCAATATCAGAGTATTTGTTAGTGTTTTTTTAAACTGCTGTGTAGTAATCCGAAGCCCTAGAACCAAAAAAATTTTATGTACAGGAAGATTTTTTTATCACCATCCAAATTTTTGCAGGGTGTTCTACCCATGAATATGAACAACTTTCACTACGGGACCAACTCTGAAATCACGAAAAAAAAATCAGCTGTTTAATACAAAAGTTCGATACCTACTTGACCAAAATGTATGAAACAGCAGATTTTTTTTTTCGTGATTTCAGAGTTGGTCTCATAGTGAAAGTTGTTCATATTCATGAGTAGAACAACCTGTAAAAATTTGGATGGTGATAGAAAAATCTTCCTGTATGTAACATCTACCAATCCGCACTGGGCCCGCGTGATGGATACGGCCCACTCTCTCTCACAGAGAGGCGGCCTGTCTGCTGTCCCAGCAGTGGGAACGTTATATATAGCCTGATTATGCTTATCCGAAGTTTTGAGTAGTGCCCGGTTGATGGCAATTGGCTCGCTCCCTATTGCGTGGGACTTAAAAACATAACTGGCGAAATGTGGGTGTTCTAGTGGTAGTACCAACACCTCTGCCCTACCCTTCGTGGAATATAGGCCTGATATAATGTGAAGTGTTATCAGTTTATATTGATTGGCACAAAATATTACCTTGAGCGTGACTTGCTTTGTTTGATTCTCGTAATTTGAGCAATTCTTGTAATTTTAAGAACGGTCAGTCTGATCTCAGTTTCAATGTGTCAAAAATACCTCTAATTTCCCTACATTTTTGACAAGTTTTTGACATTTGATTGTCGCTGAGACTGCGACTGCGACTAGATTTTAAACGTTTTTAATTACGGGAATTGGCATTCTGATTTATTAATTAGGCTTCCCAAAACCAGGTGCTAGACGGATAGGTATTCGACAGAAATTCATCCAATTTAATATTCCAACTAATAATTAAGTGCTTTATGTAAATGTAGAACTTATACGAAACTTGACTGAGTGCAACTGGTAATTTCCAATTGGTGTTTTCGAGACGTGCTCGTTTGCACGGCTTCTCCCGCTCTGCTTGCTCCGCTTCACACAGCAAATTGCTTCACTTGCTCCTTTGGCGATAAACTTACTATTGCTACCCTCGAGACGCAATCTCTACCGATGTGCAGAAATGTATATTTCCTTGAATGAATTTCTTAGTAATAATTACGTAACGATGGTCCATTTTATGCGCAAAGCAAAAATGTTGTCTACCAATTAACTTGGTTCCAAGAAGCTGTGGCATGTAACTTCAGTCAGAGTTGTGGTCACTTAAAAATAAAATACGGCAAAACTGCAAATTTTATTTAAGGGGTATGCGCTAGGTAGCTCGCTAAATTGAAATTTTCTTACGTTTTTTTTTTGCAATTTGAGGGTCAGTGTCATGTTGAATGTTGAGTAAAATACCTACAACCTGAAAAATTGCAAAAACGTAAGAACATTTTAATTTCGCGGGCTACTTAGCGCATCCCCCTTAGGTAATAGGTAATAGGGCTGGTGTCCGCAACTCCACATCAATGCGCGTATTTTTCGTAGCGCATCCCCCTTAAACGAATATTTAATTTCTAGTCTCTCAACTAGGGTTTCTGATTTCTCGGAAATTGATAAGATCTTATTCATGGTGCATTTATTCTTGGAACTTCACGGAGAAAATAAGGCTCCAGTTTCACATAAAAGCCTTGCAGAAAGGCTGTTTTATTTTTTATTTAAAACTCAGAACGCATTTTTTTTTTTCAACTTTTAAGTAAGTATTTGGTCTATGGTGTCTAATGCAGTATAGGTATATTTCGATGTACATAATGTATACAGTTCCCAAACTAGCCACGAATTAGTAAACAAATGAATTCTAATCTTAGCTATCGAGGTTAGTGGTAGTTATATCTCAAGGCTACACGATAATGCTTTATACCTAAATCTTACACGTGGAAGTATGCACATATTGCACATGTATTTTACTTACAAGATTAAGGTGAATGCGTAGTTGTAGACCGCGAAATTCAATTCT
This sequence comes from Amphipoea oculea, assembly GCA_945859645.1. NCBI lineage: Eukaryota > Metazoa > Arthropoda > Insecta > Lepidoptera > Noctuidae > Amphipoea > Amphipoea oculea. Next base: position 12,783,114 of record OX243878.1, read on the forward strand.
TCTTACGTTTTTTGCAATTTTCGGGTCAGTGTCAGGTTGTATCTTGATCAAAATATGATTCGCGACTATAACCGGTACGTATTTATAGAATTATAATAATTAGAATCATTAATGCATCTTTCTAAGTTAGATTTCTACCGTTAAGAACAAATCTCGAATGGAAAAGTGTTTATGGTAGAAATCTAACTTAAAGAGATATATTAATGATTCTAATGACTATGATTCTGTAAATATGTACATGTCTATTATAGTCGCGAATCATATTTGGCACCCCGGACACTCCATACAACGCTCGCAAAATAATTACCTACTACTACTACATTAAAAAATGACGTTTGTATACGTATGAATGTGTGCGTGAGGTACTTGTGTTTGCGAGCGCTCTTGTTAAAGAACTGCGACGGTGACCTCGAAGTGCGGGGTGAGGTGCGGTAACTGATGTTAGTGCGGGGAAGGAAGTGGCCTTTCTGTACGTAGTACTTTAAGTATTCTGTGATCAAGAAACAACCTGACACTGATCTGCAAATTGCAAAAAACGTAAAAAATTTATATTTCGCGGTCTACCATGTCACATTCACCTTAATACAAGTTGGTTCAATGCTAGACAAATTGTTACATAAATTAGCCTGAAAATAAACAACCTCTTGTTTCTGTAATATTAAGCTTTGATTGGCAGTCTTTAGTAGCTCTTGTACTTCTTCGTCGAGCATCATTATCACGTTATTATAAGAAAATTGTGAAAATAAAATATTCTGCGAAGCACCAGACTACTTATCGCAGAAATAGCACCAGACTACTTATCGCAGAAATAGCACCAGACTACTTATCGCAGAAATAGATTTTCCTTGAAAACACTAATTGGAAACGTTTAATTGAAAATAAGATATTGTCGTTTATTTCTATTACAAAAAAAAACATTATGGTTTATGTTACTGTGTGTGGTTTATTCAGTATGAAGTTTTCGCTGTGAGGTTCTGTACTATTTCTGTTTTATAGATTTGGTTTATTTCCATATTTTCTTGGGAAAACATTACACGGAACATGCATAGAAAATAGTGATAGAATAATCAATCTATAATGCTAGTTTTCTTACGAAGTACAATATAGCAAATTCTGTCTATATTTCTAACACCTACTTACTGTCACAAATAATTTATTTTGTATTAAAGCGCTTAATAATACTTTAACCTGTACCACAAGGAACCCAAAAAACATTTTTTTCGACGCCAAGGTAGTAGCGTAGGTTTGAAAATCCTTTAAGTATCTAATTTGCAAATTTTTCCTTCTATAAGCCGATTTGGGATGTAATTTGGCCAATTATTTAGCTCTCAAATAGAACGTAATTTTCCATAGCAATAAGGTATTAGAAGGTATCGGGGCGAAAAGGAAAATAAGCAGATAATAATGATGTGCCGACGTCAATAAAATCTGACTTATTTTCTCCGCCCGGTCCACGCTCCGCAGAAATTCATTTTGTTTTTGTTTGAATTTCATGTCTGCTCCACCGTTCGACTAACTTTATTTTACATTATAATTTTGTTGTGATGTAACGTCTACTTTTGATGAGTTGTAGATGTATGCAGGTTTTCGTTCCCTTATCTACCCACACAAAAACTTTAATAGTTGGAACATAAGCATTATAAGTACTTAGCGCAGGTACTTGTCGTCACAAAAAGTAAGGCGCTTCGTGTTAACGATAGCTCTGGGACAATATCATTTTTCCTCTTATTTCTCGTATTTCTACCTAATTAGGGCAAGCGGTATCGGAGAGGCGCCGCCCTTTCGCCGCTCCGGCTTGCACTAACAACCGTTTCAAGCACGGTTTAATGCCAATTACCTGCTCGCTCCATTGTTCCAAGCATCAAGTATCTCCGCCCGACCTCCACCATTCCGCCGCGTCAAGAGAGATTACTGTACTAGTCTACTCGTTCGCAGAATATACTCAAATTAAATACATGTATCAGAAAACGTTTCATTATAAAATTTCAAAATTTATCTCCTAAATGGAATTTGAAATATAACTCTTGGATCGCATATTGCACAATATTTAATATCGTCGTGCTCCTTTGCTACCAATACTTTACGGTAATATGAATCCGCGCAGTAAATCGTAGAAAGTACGCAACGAAACGGGAACGGGGGAAGCGACGGCGAAATTAATTTCACATGATGAATGATGAACGATGACGTTGCAATTTACATTTTTTTTTATTGAAAATATCAAAAAGTGTCTTCTGTGCAACGAATTTTCTTCAACACCTGATTACTTACTTTATGGAGGATAAGTTAGTCGAATTGTATAATGTTTCAGAAGACAGAAGTCGATTTATGTAGCCAGCCAAAAACACAAATTAGATTTAACAATTGGCACATCCGTCATGATAATCTTTTTATATCATCATAATTGTCATATCATATTATACTATACATGTCGTCTCACTTGCATATTTTTGAAATGTTATTCAACTCACACTATTTATGTAGGTATCTACTTATTTGACTATTTTTTGTCTGACACATTTTATTTAAGTATACATACACACGTCACGTTGCAGTGTAAAACTGATTTACATCCGTCACCTCACACATCAGGTCCAGTTGAAAACCAGCGTCAGGCATTAGTTGTCTGGCATTATTGCTGAACTGGGCCTTTTTGGCGCAGCCATGAGGCTCGGCACACTTTCCTGCTAATTACTTACATCGGACTTGGCGCTTTTTATTTGATCTTTTTTTTTATCTGATGTATCTGGTGTATTGTGTCTTTTAGTCAGTGCTAAATAAATGTTTTTTTTTCTTTCTTTCTTATAATAAGGAACCTTTACTGGTCATAAGACGTACTCAAAGCGACCTTTAATAAAATATATCCTTAGATTCGTCATATCAAACCCTTTATCCAGTTAGACAACATCAAAAGATGTGATAGAGGGGACAAAGGCGTATGTATTCGATACGGAAACTGTACCGGGATTATCCCACCTTAAGCAAACAACCATCCACAAAGCTCAGACAAACTGAGAGCACACGAGAACTATGCTAACGAAAAGACGATAAAACCTTTATCTTATTACGGATCTACTCTCCCGAAACCGTGACATGGTGCGTCACTTTGAACTCAACCCTATTTGGGTGGATTTTTACGGACAGTTTTCGGAAGAGGTTAATCTATTTAGCGCTTTTTTCAAACCTGCTAACTTTGGATCCGATTTTCAGAAGTCAGCAATAGATAAATCGTATATTTTTAAAGGTTTCCGTTGTCGGCTCGTAAAGAATGATCCGACGTCTCGGGCGACACCATTACTTCTCGTGGCACATGAAAAATTCATATAGCAGCCGTTTGATCGCGTTAACGTGCGACGCCGCCGCGCGCGCACGCCTCCAGGGGGCGCTAAGCGCGGCTTATGGCACGCCGCGCACTCTTATGCTTGTTTTAAATGTGCACTATAACACTTATTCATAATTTTACTGAAAAATATATAATAGTAGTTGTTATTTTATGAAATATCGATACGGAAAGGTACTAAAACGCATCCTCAGAGAGCTGGTAGGGGAGCCCAGAGGGTTTTTGAGCAAGCATATTCAGGGCGAGAAGTTGATAGCTGAGTAGGTCTGGCATGAGGAGAGAACACCGAAACTATATTTAAAAAGTTTCTGATAGGAGACCCCTAGTCAGGAGACCACTTTCAGATTTCAAAAAAGGGCCGAAATTAAAGTGATCTTCAGAGGCGTTGGTTTTGGCATGATCGGGTCTGGCCTAACCCATAATGACTTAAATAGGCAAATCTGACGGAGAAATTGTGGGCTTTCCCCACATCTGACGACTTTGAAAACTCAGATTTGGGCCATTTCTAAAAGGATATTCAGGGCGAATGAAAGTTATTCTATGCAATAGTGTTACGTGTCCTGATAGTGAATATATAAATATCTGACGGGATGATGGAGCCTTTTGGCAAATATGAGGAAATTTCATCAATTCAGAAAATTACCCAATAGTGGCCATAATTTTGCATTTATCCCTAAATCAAGGAACCTAGTAGCTTCGATTGCTGTTTGCATTGGAAGGTGACACGTTTGTGAAGATTTCTCCATATTCAGAAGTTTGAAAAAACTAAACACTTGAACGTAATGATTAAAAGTTAAGTAGCAAAATTACAACATCGTCGGAGTAGGTACACCATAAACAAAGTTGATTATTTCAATATTTTACTATGACACCAATTAAACCAATTATTTCAAAAACATCCTCATCTTATGGGCTATCTAACGAACTAGTAACATTTTAAAAAATATTGAGAGATGCCCGTCAATTGTTTGTTAAAGCCGGCAAAGGTGGAAAGCCATACTTACTAAAATTAACGAAAACATTAAAGTAACGACTTGTTTACGTCGTAATACTTTTCTATTCGAGGTTTTATTGTAACTACAAACCTCTGCGCTCGATATCGTTACTGATATCGCCTCCAATTCTCAGTGATAGTTCGTTATGAGAGTTTTGTTAAATAAGTCCCAACACTTCTGCTTAGGCCGCCAGCTGCTAGTTAACTAGATTAAATGACAGATCATGAGATACAAATTTATTTCTAACCGATTTCTAAAAGAGGGAGGTTATTAGTTCGTCTGTATATACAGCATGAATGTTTCAAGTCATCATGTGGATGACCAAATCCGAAACTATAGGTAATACCAAAAAATTCTTAAAGGAGTCACGGGGTGGATTTTGACGAATACTAAAACTCCATCATTAAATTTTTGAAAAATCAATTGCTCTAGCCAGGAATCGAACTCGTAGATTTTGAAAAAAAAAACACTGCGTGTTTTATTGCACCCTCCGACGGTGTCGTTAGTAAGGATCAAATTCTGGAAAGAAATGATACACGCCAAAGTAAAGGAAAGTGGACATTTTTAAGATTAACTAAAATCAGATAAACAAATTGATTCATTATGGTTTAACAATGAATTCAAAATATGATTTCTTATATTAAAAACATAAGTTAACGGCCAAATAACTACTGCTACAGTGCAAACGAACAAATCACTTACATTCTAGATACTTAAAAACTGTTACTATCTTAAAATAATTGCTTTTTGTTAAAAATGCGCCCTTTACTGTACTTTGTCGTATATCATTTCTTTCCAGAATTTGATCCTTATTAGCGACACTATCGAGGGGTATACGACAAAGTACAGTAAAGGGCGCATTTTTAACAAAAAGCAATTATTTTAAGATAGTAACAGTTTTTAAGTATCTGGAATGTAAGTGATTTGTTCGTTTGCACTGTAGCAGTAGTTATTTGGCCGTTAACTTATGTTTTTAATATAATAAATCATATTTTGAATTCATTGTTAAACCATAATGAATCAATTTGTTTATCTGATTTTAGTTAATCTTAAAAATGTCCACTTTCCTTTACTTTGGCGTGTATCATTTCTTTCCAGAATTTGATCCTTACTAACGACACCGTCGGAGGGTGCAATAAAACAGGCAGTGTTTTTTTTTCAAAATCTACGAGTTCGATTCCTGGCTAGAGCAACTGATTTTTCAAAAATTTAATGATGCAGTTTTAGTATTCGTCAAAATCCACCCCGTGACTCCTTTAAGAATTTTTCGGTATTACCTATAGTTTCGGATTTGGTCCTCCACATGATGACTTGAAACATTCATCCTGTATATACAGACGAACTAATAACCTCCCTCTTTTAGAAATCGGTTAGAAATAAATTTGTATCTCATGATCTGTCATTTAATCTAGTTAACTAGCAGCTGGCGGCCTAAGCAGAAGTGTTGGGACTTATTTAACAAAACTCTCATAACGAACTATCACTGAGAATTGGAGGCGATATCAGTAACGATATCGAGCGCAGAGGTTTGTAGTTACAATAAAACCTCGAATAGAAAAGTATTACGACGTAAACAAGTCGTTACTTTAATATTTTCGTTAATTTTAGTAAGTATGGCTTTCCACCTTTGCCGGCTTTAACAAACAATTGACGGGCATCTCTCAATATTTTTTAGAACGTTACTAGTTCGTTAGATAGCCCATAAGATGAGGATGTTTTTGAAATAATTGGTTTAATTGGTGTCATAGTAAAATATTGAAATAATCAACTTTGTTTATGGTGTACTCCGACGATGTTTTAATTTTGCTACTTAACTTTTAATCATTACGTTCAAGTGTTTAGTTTTTTCAAACTTCTGAATATGGAGAAATCTTCACAAACGTGTCACCTTCCAATGCAAACAGCAATCGAAGCTACTAGGTTCCTTGATTTAGGGATAAATGCAAAATTATGGCCACTTTTGGGTAATTTTCTGAATTAATGAAATTTCCTCATATTTGCCAAAAGGCTTCATCATCCCGTCAGATATTTATATATTCACTATCAGGACATGTAATACTATTGCACAGAATAACTTTCATTCGCCCTGAATATCCTTTTAGATATGGCCCAAATCTGAGTTTTCAAAGTCGTCAGATTTGGGGAAAGCCCACAATTTCTCCGTCAGATTTGCCTATTTAAGTCATTATGGGTTAGGCCAGACCCGATCATGCCAAAACCAACGCCTCTGAAGATCACTTTAATTTCGGCCCTTTTTTGAAATCTGAAAGTGGTCTCCTGACTAGGGGTCTCCTATCAGAAACTTTTTAAATATAGTTTCGGTGTTCTCTCCTCATGCCAGACCTACTCAGCTATCAACTTCTCGCCCTGAATATGCTTGCTCAAAAACCCTCTGGGCTCTCCCCTACCAAGCGATTTGGGCTATAATAAGGTTACGTAACTTAAATATCCAGTCTGTTGACTGTTATTAAGTCACAAGGCAAATGCTTTGTGGTAATAACATTAGTTGCTGCCAGCAATACGTTCTTTGTTATAGAGAAGCTAGGTGCTGCAGTGTACTGCATTATATTAAATCTATGATATTAGCATTATGCAACAAAACTGAGAATCCATGAAAGCAAATACCTAGAGTTTATGTAGTGGAAAATGCCTGAATAAACAAAAGCCTTTCAGTGTTATTCCGCGAATTGTTGATAGTTTCGAAACGGAAAATGGGAATAAATGGCTTCTCAGAACTTCATCGGAGCTTCAGCTGTTTTGATAAAATATCCTGCTCGTTATTAAACGACAAAAATAAAAACTCTTCTTTAACATTGCGAAATAATATCAACCAACCTGATTCACTATGCGGCCTTCTCCTTGGGTGTTGCAGATGTTCACTACAAAAAATTAAAACACTTGTAGATAATAATGATGTTACTTATTTTGAGTGGTTCGATGACATAAAAAAAAACTAAAAAAATATATCACCATAAACTAAAAGACATTTCTTTATGGCAGATTTCGTGATAAATATTTTCTTGATCTATGGTCGTTAAATTTTTTTCAAAAATCTTGAAAAAAAAATTGATTGGCAATTTTTAATAATGGTAAATAATTTTGTTTTAGTGGACTTACTGCAGATGCTAGAGTTCAACGTGTCAGTATCTTTCCCGGCTGCACCGCTCCTCACAGTAATTTTGGCGCTAGTTGGTAAGTGCTTAATTTTATGTGCCTAAAACTAAAAAAAAAAAACTACAAAGAAAATTTTCTTCTAATTAATGAGAATGGTACAGGAGTGAATGTATATTATTAGATATGTTTATTTAACCGCATATCATGTACAGACGCCAGCACATCAAGCTACTAAAATCTGTCAAATATCTTTGATAGATTTCCAACTTTATCGCTAAATCATAAGGTACAAAGTTGATTAGGAAAATTTGACAGTTTCGGGTAGATTGATGTGCTGGCGTCTGTACAAGAGAGATCACCTTTTAGGATTTGCCTATTCTTCATTATTCACAATCACACCACATCGCAGCGACAAAATGTGGGCAAGCAGTGGTTACATGTGAATAGTGTCGCTGCAGCTTTTTGTAATTGCGTTGTGGTAACTACTTATAACATTTCGATGTGGTTGCGTTTTCGCTAGTAGTTGCGATGTGGTGTTTGCAGACAGACAGATCATTGTGTTTGTGGCTGCGACATGGCTTTGATGTGGTCGGTATCGCCCACACGGTTGATTTTGACGGCCAAATGTGGTCCGTGTGAATAGACTATTAATTTTTGTGGTGTGGTGTGGTTGTGGTGATGTGTGATTGGGCCCTTAGTATTTTTCCTATTCCTCATTATTGTTAAATTTTCTCGGTTTGTGAGGACACCTTTTAATGGTTCTGCGTTTCCTCACTATTATTATTGTTACGTACCTTTTCATGTATAAACTCCTTGACAGAAATCGAACCGTTTGAGGATTTTCCATCATTAGGAGGACTCACGATATCAAACGAGCTACATTCGACTTTCCTCAGCTTTATAAATTCAAAGCTTCTTGGAACACCTTGTGTAAAGTGTCTTCAATATTCCCGAAATACATTATGCACATACGAGGTGTTGACATGAGACTTTGCACTAATATGTTGAGGCAAATTAGTGGACCACGTAACACGTGAATAACTCAAGGTGCTTTTCGAGCCAACAAATTAATAGTTGCGACATCGTAGAGGCTCAGGGGAACTTCGGTGCTTGCGGCAAAGTGTGCCGTGCAAACAGACAGCATATACTTGTACAGGGTGTGACAAAAATAATGATTACGTTGATGGTGCCGAAGTACCAATTTTTGACGCAGTAAGTAATTTGATTGTGATTTGAAGATCAATGTAATTTTTAAGATTTTGGGAGTCAATGGATTATACATAGCTTTAGCTAAACGAAAATAGCTTTAGTATTAAAAGTGACTAAAGCAAAAAGTGGTAAATTAATGAAATGCAAATTGCGTGTGTATAATATCTTGAAGACCGAGTACAAGAGAACTATTTCGACAAATGTTGTCCTTAATTTTTGTAACACCCTCTGAGTAGCAAACATATTATTATAGTACGGCGCGGTACTTAGCATATAAGCAGCTCTTGCAATGTCACTTGAAATGCACACGATCGAGGCTCTTTGACGTTCGTAGCTTTATAAAGGTGCAGAACTATCTTTTTGAGAAATGTTGGGATGGCAGTCCTTGTTAGAAAGCGTCATTATTACGTGATATCCGTGTAGGAGGTGATAGAAATATCCTTTCAAGGAAATGCTACTTCCGTCCAATGCGTCCAATTTGTTGTATTTCTGAAGAATTCGTGGGAAGTGGCGACGTGTTTATGTGCGCTTTTGACTTTGAACATTGTATTTTTCTAAAAATACCAATTCGTTTGCCAGTTAGTTATCAAGGTAGAAAATATTAACCGGTCAAGCGGCGCGCGTCGCCCATTGGCGACGAAACAATAGAAAATCAAGTGTGTCTCATTAGCGGAGCTTGACAGATTAAGATCGTTTGTTGGAGCGAACTGTGTATTTTGAAGACAACGTTCTGCTGAAGTGGGTGTTTGTGATGAGGTTGTCCAGATCTTCGAAGATAAGGCTGACAAGCTGCATCACTATACGTACCTATATGCAGGGAAAAAAAGTTTTGAGTGTTATCGTTGATAACGTTTAATGTCGCCACCAATGTGATGTCGTTGGTTTTGGGAAAAAAACTTCCCAAATTGGTTCTATTATTTTGTCATTAGATAACAAACGGTCTATTCTGCAAAAATCTCACCCTGGAAACAAAGATGAAATGGGTTTGAAATGAACTTAATGCTAGGGATTAACATTCTTGACAGCTCACATCAAGCTCATTTCACCTGAGTTTTCACGGTGAGTGTTTTACAGAATTGATCGGCAGATGTCATGTATCGCTGATCGCAGCGTCGTTGCACTGGCAAGAATGCGTCGACACTACGCTGATAAGCTTGCCCCTACCAACGTTTACCTCTTGAAGACCTTACCAACTTATTCCTTTTTCCTTATGTACGAGAATTTTGTGTGTCGAGTGTCTTGGCACGTTAGTAGGTCGGTCGATTCAACAAGTAAGTCGGGCCCGGCGCCTGTTGCGCGCGGCGGGCGGGGCGGGGCGCCTGTTGCGCCTCACAGACGCCTCAACCGCCCACCACCACGTAACGCCTGTGCTTTGCCCATAATGGAGATACTTTTGACCCACTTCTACATGAACGTACATTTGGATGGCGGATATCCCGATATGGGGCTCGGAGAAACGGGCTCGATGTGAATAGTCGAATGGTGATGTGTGCGGTTCGATATGTTCGAATTCCGTTCGGTTTTGTTGGTTTTGAAGGGTATTTTCTTCTGGAATTAGACTGTCCAAATGGCTCAGCACTTTGGTAGTCGTAGTGGCGTTCGGTTTATGTGGGCTTCACAATTAATTTTGTCTGCATCTCCAGCATTAGTCAAGAGGTCTTGAATACCTGGTCCTGGTCTTTGTTCCTTTAGTGTTTGAAACAAAAGCCAGTTGGCAGAGTTACTGCAGTGCAGGGCTCAACCATATACGTCCTATGTTTGGCTTGGTATGTGTCACTCTAGATATAAATGGGCACTCAGCAGCAGGTTGAAGGAAGAACCTAAACTTAACCCGCTATGACAAAAATGTATTTGATGTAAGCTTAGAAAAATATTTTTTTTTTACCACGAATTAACACATTTACGCGTCACAATTTTGCAACAAAACCACAATCCTTCTCTAAAATTCAGCAAAGTCGCAATTAATAATTATTATTCACTTTGTTATTGTAAGCAGTTCCAGGGCCAAATTTTATTCAGTAATAAAAAAGCAAAGGCTTCTTGTACGTACTTGGTAAATAATAACAACAGCAAAGCCAAAAGCCCCGTGAACTTGCTGCTAACGAACGATTGATTTGTCTTATAATGTACTTTGTTAGCCTACTATTGTTCAACAATTATACACAACCCGTCGGATGGGTAAAAGTGACATAATCAGCCCACTGCTGGGACACAGGCCTCCTCTTTGTGAGAGGGAGTGGGCTGTAATCCACCACACGGGCCCAGTGCGGGTTGGTAGATGTCACATGTCTTCGAATTTTTGGTTCTAGGACATGCCGGTTTCCTCACGATGTTTTCCTTCACCGTTTTGAGAGCAGTGGTGATGAAATCATTTACACAAAGTAAAGCGCCTGTCAGGGTTCGAATCTACGACCTTTTTTTTTTCGGGTAAGGAGGTCGGGGAGTGTGAGATTTTTACCTTACTAAAACCATCCCGGTGATCACCATCAGCACATAGGGGCGGTCCCGGTTCCTCTTAAAAGACCAATTTCGGAACCCCCCCGTGCAACGCTTGTAAGGCACATCCCTGGGGAGACTGTAAATGGGCCTCCCCTGAGCCTCGATATGCAGGGCAGCACGTGACCATTGTGCCACCGTCTTCCCTGGGGTCACTTTGTGGGCGGACAGAGTCCCCGACTCGGTGCGCCCGCGACCCCAAAGGTCCACGTACCTTATTTGGTAAGCGGGTTTCGGCGTAATAGGCGCCAAGGCGGTTGCCACCCCGACGCCTCCTTCTCCGAGCAGGATCAGCCCTCTCCCGATCCCGCTCGGTGGCCTCCTTCTTGACCATCACGGTCTTACAGAAGGAGGCTACTTCCGTCCAATTCTCTGTCTCTGCCAGCATAGACCTATATCTCGTAAGTAACAGTCATTACCAATGGGCCACCACTGCTCTCAGTGTAAAAGATGATGAGCGAAAAATACAGGGTGGCATGACATTGACGCGCAAACTGTAACCATGATTCTAGACTCCCTAGCATATAAATATTTAGTCGGTTATTTAAAAAAATTGAGCTGTTTCGTATCTGAGGTTTTCTATGAAACAGCAGATTCTTTTTTATAAGCCACGAAAAATTTCTCCTCTGGATTGTTTAGGATCATGTGCTAAATTCGCGATTTCAGTTTGCGTGTCATTGTCCCTGCCACCCCGTATATAAACCACATGAGTAGATAAACGGAACTCATGTGATTTAAACTGTGTCTTTAATTAATGACGTTCTTAATTGTTTTAATTAAAGTAAATAATAAATCTAATTGTCTAAGAGCACAGACCAAACTTAGTGTAATTTAATATTATGTACCTGCAAAGACTCGTACTTTTATAAAGGCAATTTCCTTTGAAAGTAATTGGAAATGAAGTCGCACAAATAAAATAACGGGAATGTTAAACAAATTATTCGATGCAAAGAATTGGCAGGTATTCTGAAGTTCTATCTTCTTGAAGATAATTGCATTTCTAAAGCGCACAAAGCTTATTTCATTTTTTTAATTACAATAGAAAGGAAAATTGACTTTAAAAAGAATACACATGGCATCGACGCGAAAATTTTAACCATGAATTCAGCACATGATTCTAGACCCCTAGCGTGGAAATTGGTCGTCGGTAGTCTAATGAAAAACAATCTTCTCTTTCTTAGAAAAGTGCAGTAAATACCTACGCGGTCAAAATGTATGGAACAGCAATTTTTTTTGTCCACCGTACACCAGGTACAATCTGGGGCCTTTTTATTTATTACTAGCTGCGCCCCGCGGCTTCACCCGCGCAAGTCTCGATCCCGTGGGAATATCGGGATAAAAAGTATCCTATGTCCTTTCCCGGGACTCAAACTATCTCTATACCAAATTTCATCTAAATCGGTTCAGCGGTTTAGGCGTGAAGAAAAGACAGACAGACAGACAGAGTTACTTTTGCATTTATAATATTAGTTTGGAAGTTTGGATTAATACATATATCCGACAATGCGCATATATTTGAATATTTTTTTATTAATATTAGGTCCTTACATATGAAATTGGCGTTTTTCGTACTGGCCACTTTAATCACGAATTTCTCCTCTTTGGTAAGGAACTCCAAATTCAAATTTGTACAGCTATTTACTCATGTATTTGTGCTTCGATGACCGTCATTCATTTGTTTTTTTTCTTCTGTTTTTTCTGTTTGCGTCACTCATTTTACAAAATGGAAAATTTAAAATATCGCATTATTTACGAGTACGAGTTCCGCCGTGGCACTAGTGCTGCGGAAACGACTCGAAGGGTGAATGATGTGTATGGCGGTCATGTTGCAAAAGAAAACACAGTTCGTTTTTGGTTCCAACGTTTTCGTTCTGGAAATTTCGACCTGCAGAACAAGCCCCGTGGACGGCCTGAGACCCAAGTTGATAATGGAGAATTGAAGGCTATTGTGGAAGCGGACCCATCGCAAACCACGTCCGAGTTAGCTGCAGGCTTCGATGTTAGTGATAAAACTGTTTTAATTCACTTGAAGCAAATTGGGAAGATTAAAAAGCTTGAAAGGTGGGTACCTCACGAATTGACTGAAGCAAACCGGCAAACGCGCGTCGACTGCTGCGTTACATTACTGAACCGGCACAACAATGAAGGTATTTTAAACCGAATCATTACCTGTGATGAAAAATGGATTCTTTACGATAATCGGAAGCGCTCAGCGCAATGGTTGGATCCTGGCCAGCCAGCCAAATCCTGCCCCAAGCGAAAATTAACCCCAAAAAAGTTACTTGTAAGCGTTTGGTGGACTAGTGCCGGTATTGTTCATTACAGTTTTCTCAAATCTGGCCAGACTATTACAGCTGATGTCTATTGTCAGCAATTACAAACCATGATGGAAAAGCTAGCGGCTAAACAACCAAGGCTGGTCAACCGCTCCACGCCACTGCTGCTTCACGACAACGCCAGACCACACACTGCGCAACAGACGGCTACCAAATTAGAAGAGCTTGAATTGGAATGTCTTAGACATCCTCCGTACTCCCCGGACCTTGCTCCAACAGATTACCATTTTTTTCGCAATTTGGATAACTTTTTGCAAGGGAAAAAATTCAACTCCGATGGGGCAGTCCAAATCGCCTTCAAAGATTTTATTGATTCCCGTCCGACTGGTTTTTTTAGTAAAGGGATCAATGAACTACCTATAAGATGGCAAAAGTGCATTGAAAACAATGGTTCATACTTTGATTAATTAAATATATTATATTAAAAAATATTCGACTTTTTGTTCCTTCCATACAAAACGCCAATTTCATATGTAAGGACCTAATAATTAAATTATGGTTACATTTTCACGACATGTGCTTTACATGAAGCACTCATCATCCGAAAGACGTAGGCCACACATAGCCAACATAGACACAGGCCTAGACATAGGCCTCCACTCCACTTCGATCGGTTCTGTGCTTCCCGCATCCGACGGGTTCCTGCGGCCTTCACAAGGTCGTCGGTCCACCTTGTGGGAGGCCTTCCAACGCTACGTCTTCAGGTACGCGGTCGCCACTACAGGACCTTTCGGCCCCATCGGCCATCTGTTCTGCGAGCAATGTGCCGTGCCCACTGCCACCTAAGTTTGGTAATTCTTCGGGCTATGTCGGTTACCTTGGTTCTCCTGCGGATCTCCTCATTTCTGATTCGATCACTAAAGCACTAAAATGATGAAAAATAATTGTTAAACAGTCGGATTTTCGCTTGTCGGTTTTATGAAATAGGTCCCAGGCATGTATCATGTATGTATCCACAATAGAGGGTTAAAATAAGCCTTTTAAAATAAAAATATAAAAATCAACTCTATTGCTACAATAAAATGGAAAAAGCAACGAAACGCGCCGTGCTCGCTAAAAGTAAGCTCTGGTTTTTCCAAGTTGAACTAAAAATAAACCTGATACTTACTACTAACATTTTACTATTTATATAAACGGAGGTATATCACTACTGAGGGTAGTGGTTAGCTCCTTGGAAGCGGCTGCGACTTACCCAGTTGTAGGTCGTACTTTGTGAAAATGAATTAATCACCAATTCTCTCAAAACGGTGAAGGAAAACATCGTGAGGAAACCGGCATGTCCTAGAGCCAAAAATTGGAAGACATGTGTCATTTACCAACCTGCACTGGGCCCAGGTGGTGGTTTACGGCCCACTCCCTCTCACAGAGAGGAGGCCGGTGTACCAGCAGTGGGAACATTAAAGACTGATTTATATCATTACTAAATATTCATTACGTTATTTTAATCGTTTAGTGCTATTGTGAACGAATTATTACTTTTAAGTATTCAGCTGTTCTTTTTCACGAAACTTAGCTCCATTGAAGATAACTCATGAGCAAAAATATCTATTTTTTTTTATTTATATGAATTCTTACCAACTAAATACATACTCAGCACTGACTCACTTTTTTAATAAAAACCTACCGACCTTTTTTTAAATGAACCTTTTTCTTAGCTTTTTTAATGATTTCACGACAATTCAAACCTGAAAAGATGAAATAATTCCAAAATTCGTTATACTAGCTAGAGCGTACGTTAACAGAATACCAGTAGGTACGGTAGGCTGCAAAAGTGCATGGGTGGTACAGAAACAAAATCGTATGAAGCGAGAAATGACGCCATCTAGCGTAAAACCAGTTAACGACTAACAAAATTGAATTATGCTGTTATTAGATGGCGTTGCTTTGCTTTATATGATAAAATATTTTTGCAGTTCCTTTTTGTCTCTTGAAACATTCAAACAATTTATAATTAATAGTTTCTTTTAAAGAAAATTGATCCTAATTATTAACCTACTATGCTAAAATTGAATATCAATTTATAAGTAGGTAGGTATCTGATTCTCTAAGTTTTAGTTTTCAAACTTGAGAGGGTAGGTTAAATATGGATTTATAAATAATTGGTAGGTGGTATGAATAATACTTAGATCGAAGATTTATGACAGCTCAATGGATCGTTCGCTAAGTTCATTTCGATTACCTCGTTCGAGTGCCTTTTGTTCAGTTTTTATTTATGATCAGGCGGATCACTTATTTTACCAAAACGAGCACGAGTTATAATATTGATTTCGTTACAAGAGCCCAAATAATTGCTTTGAATAATCAAGCCAAAAACTTGTCAGAAATAGCCAGAGACCGGTGTAAACGTAAGTAGTTTTATTTTTACACTTTGATATTAAAAACTGCATTATTTTTTTGTTACTATACTACATAATAATCATTATTGGGTATTATATATTTCTGTTTTATTGTTGCAGAGAAAAACAGTTGTTCTTTGAGTACGACGATTTGAAGAGGAGGGTTCTTTGAAACACCATCAAAGAACTGGTAGACCACGACTTATAAAACACATTGTAGCATCAAACCATGATAAGGCAGTATGAAGAAAATGGATTTCTGCCGCCGAACCACTATGCTGGTTTATTTGACAAAAGTTTTGACACGGAGCCGCGTCAAAACTTGTGCCGCGGAGGCATGCTGTGAAACCCTTGCTCACGGAAAACCATAAAAGGGCAAGATTACAGTTCGCTTTGGATCACATAAACTTCGATTGGAGTAATGTCATCTTTACAGATGAAAAAACTTTTAAGTCCAGTGAACACGGACGCTTATGTTTGTGGCGTCGAAATAATACGCGATACCTACACAAGTGGTTACGTAGCTACGAGCTAAATAATTATACTTAGATAATATTATTTATATTGACTGGAGACCTGGTTATGTGTGTATAAACTATAACTTACGTATTTTTAATAATTTAAAAAGTTATGAACACTTTAAGTTTAAACAACATAGTTTTTAGTTTTTTATGTTGCCTACTAACCATTTGATATGTTTTTGTGCAATTTTGTAGTTTTTAGCCTACTTATTTAGTATCCATTTAATCCGTTTGACCTTTGTAACAAAATAACCTGGTCTCCTGTTTGTTTTTATTGAGGTTACATAAGCTTCAATCCTCTTTCCGATTTTGGAAACGAATACTTAAGCTATCGCCTCAATAACTTCATAATATTATAATGTTATACCTTTAATATTTAATAAACTGACTATTAAATTTGAAAAATAAACTGCAAGAAATAAACCTCTATAATTTTTTATAGTGCCTTTTTTTGCGAGCCCACAAGGCGAGCCTGTTTACCTGCGATGAATCTGCTCTTTTTTCCTGTTGCTAACTACCTACCAATTCGAATATTAAATTAATTATTAAAATACCCACTCGTTATCTTAATAAATATATTCCTATCGGTTTCTATTATTATTTTTATCATTTAAGCTACGTATGCTGGTAATTGTAATAATTAGATAAATGTATTAGCCTTGTAATTCCTTCGTTTCTTCCTAATACGTTTCGTAAATTAGTCATAGTTGTGAAGAAACCAACGCCATCTAGTTTATTTTCGAAAACTTGAATTCAAACGTGCAAGGGAAAATAGACACTAAGGTACCCATGCAATTTTGCTGGCGACTGTACGTCTGACTCAATTATTTGTTACGAGGTTCCACAGAATTTCTAATCTTGAAGTTGGACACGTGTGCGCCTGCATTGCATATCGTCTGATTAATATCGTCCGCAGAGTCGCCCATGTCGTATGGATTCAGACAACTTTCGAATTCTACCGCATATTGTGTACTGCGACCGTGTACCGAGAACATGGAATTTATTTACTTTCTTCAGAGAATTTATTTAGGTATTACGAAAATGTTAGCAATTTTCGTTCAAAGAAACGCACCGCGTTCTTTTCGCACATAGCGGATGCATGCCACCTGACAGAAAATTACAGATCGAAAATATGTCATTTTCACTTAAAATGTTAGTAATACTTAGTCGGAAGAATAATAAGGTGCAAGAAAAAATCAACCATAAGTTGCTTAACGTACTTATTAATTACTTAACTGTACCTATACCTACAATATTTTCATAAAAGGTCAGTTTTGTTTAAAAGGCAATCTAATTTGTATTATTAGAGAAATATACTTCCCCATGTGCGCACTGTACTAGCTCAAAAAATATGGATCGTATGTCTGAGCTCTCTTCAGGGATATCTCACAAAGTAGATTCGATAATAAGTTTTCAACTAATAAAACTCCATAAAAATATGTCATCTTTTCCGTTCGTCGTCTCTTTGAGGTTCCTTTTGGTAGTCATTTCGGGAGGCTTACGCATTTTAAATTTCAATCTGTCCCCGACGATGCTATCGTGCGCCGCTCGTCTCCGGGTCGCCATTCGTGAACTCTAAAAAATGACTACCTAAGAGATTATTTTCAATCCGTTCTCGGCAGCCACCGAGATGTTCGGCATATTTAATAAGCTCTATTATCTACATCATTCTTGCCCGCGACGAGCAGACTTTTCAATTACACTCGCTTCAGATTGTGTACTTCTTAGACTTTGTCTGTCCGATAAGCGTGGGCTGTTACTTTCACATTTATTTCGGCTGCTAAAATTATCTAAAAAGTGAAATAAAAATCTCGTCAATGTATTCGCCGAACGCCGAAAACAATAACGGTTCGCAAAGGTGAGGCGGCGTGGGCGAGCCTATTTCAGTGGTGCTCGTGTTTTTGTTTGCTCGCGCATCGCATCACGTATTTCGCGAGCACGTACCAACGCGCACGCTGAATACTAATGGATAGCAGCGGATAGACGCCGCTCAGGTCGCGCGTCCGAAAATTGGATTCGCATCGCATACACTGCACATGGTATTAAGGCTCGGCCGTCCGAAACAATGCCCAATCAAATGGAGTGCGCCTTTCGCACTCCCACCCAGTTATTATATTGGATGCTAGAGTTTATTCAAAACTATTTGATGAACAAATGTTTTTCGGCCAATATGTGATATTATGAGGAAAGTCCTATTAGCATACCTATATGATTCAATGGACCAAAAGAAAAAAAAAAAAAAAAACCGGAGATGGACTATTTTTTTATTCCAGCTTATATTCAATGAGATATGATTTCGACTGTATTGCATAATAAGGATTGTGGAACGCGCGTGACGAATTATAATCTGGTACGAAGCAGTAATCCCAGCGCATCGTTGCGGAGCATGAATCAACGTTGTTTGTACGTTGCACCAAACGGTTACCGGTGCAGAGCCGCTCACTGAATTTGATTGTTGTTTTCATTTTTAGCTTTTTTGGCCTCCCAATGTTTTCCACGAATATCGCTTCGCCTCTAAAGGTTTGGTTCTACTAAATAAGCTTTTGAATTTCAGCAAATAAATCGGGAAGCTTTTAGGTCAGTACACAATTTTAACAGAATGAATATTGTTTCACGTCGAAATCCCGGTAACCTGGTAAGCTATCGAACGCTACCTATCGTTTAAATCTTCGCTCCGTATGGAATATTGTCGAGTATCGGTGAGACCGGTTATTAATTTGCAAAATATTCGTAGATTTTCGATTCGTGCCGAAGCTCTTAAGCCCGTTACTAGCGCAGGCCGGACGACAATGGAGGCGACCACGGTATTGGATTACTGCCCCCCTTAGGTGTCCTGCTTCGACAAATGGGGATTTAATTTGCCGTATCCGTAAACACAATAGCCGGAAATTTGTTTGCCTCCCCATCGCCTCACTCATGTCTAGTGCAGTGGAGGATACTAATGAAATGCGGCAAATGCATGAGAATGCTTCAAAATTTTCTGTCGTATTTATTTCTTCATTTGATTATGTTAACAAAATACGGTTAATAACTACAGTTATGTTTAGCAATGTCGCAGCTAATTATATGACTAAATATTCAGTTAGGCTTTGGGTGTCGGTCGCGTAAAACAATAGACCGTGAGCTCGGGTAGCATGACGGGGCGGCCATACGAGACGCCGATGACGTCGCATTAAAATGAAATCCATACGGGGATGATTGATGAGCGCCGCAAACACACTACGCCGCGCCCGACTCATTCAATTTACTGTCATCACATCGTATAGAGTGCAGTTTTATTATGAAGCTTCCAGAGTTTTTCGGCTGTCCGATACCCAGCGAAATTGGCTCATGCAAAGGTTGACGCGTAATACTTGTCTGTAATCGATTGTTGGAGAAATGAAATATCAATTTGTTGAAGGTATGTTGTCTCCAATTACACCTTGCTGTTGGATATTCAGAAGATGTATTCTTGCTTCATGACTAATGATGATTCGACATGGTCCACGCAACAGACTTAGATTTATATGAGGCTGGCTATCCGACGCTAGTTCATCTGTTAACACGTCTGTTTCGACAGAGATGCATTTCTGGAGCCTCTCGATATCACTGTTCCCTAGATATCGTTGACAGCGCTTTGTCATAACATGATCGTCTAGTGCCTGCTCGTAACATTGCACACAATATTGCTGCTTCATAATTTCCAACCAATTCTAATATAAACTTCATCGATAAAAATAATTTTATAATCAAAATTGAATTTCAAAGAAACGAATGACGGATGAACTTTCTTCATCTCTTGACAGCTAATATTTTTACAGTGGCCTGTTGTTCTAATAAACGCCTGTTCTGAGAAATTTTATTTCTTACCGCAATTGCTGGCGTTGTGATTATCTCAATAATTTGTCTCGTTGTTCCGCGCAGAGCCTCGTTTGGCCGGGAGCACTGTCTTTATGGCGGATTCAGTCCGGCTTGTTTGTTCAACAGAACTGGAAAATTAGCCGGAGTGCTTTTTTATTACATTTAAAACCTGCTGCGTTAAAATGTTTCGAGGAGGTTTTGCTTGGAACCTGGATGTCAATAAAAGGTCCGCATGTTTCAGGTAGTTGAATTAGACGTGTCAGTAAAATATTTTTTTTTCTTAAAAGAATTACAAATTCACTTATAGAGAAAGCATAGATTGGTTTAAACAGTACAACGAGTCCTGACAAACTGTTTTTGCTAAAAAATCAACTGCAATATTATCATCACATTCAACCTGCACACTTGCACAGTCTTGCACAGTCTCATTGCTAGGCATAAACATTTTTGTATGCTATCAACCTCGCGGGCCATGCTGCAAGACTTCATCCTAAATCACATCTCTCCTAATTACGACCACTATTCCATTAGGATTTTGCCTCATCTACCACCATCAAATCGATCGACTATAAAATCAAGCTGACATTTAGACCGTTCCATATATTATTTCGGCGTTCTGTTAATTCGACAAAATTAAATTGTAACTGGAAATTCGTATGTACAGCGATGCGTGGCAACTTGCAAATGAAAATTGCTACTTAGCTGCCAATTAGTGTACATCACAACGCGATCTATCCGTGAAGCGGCGAAAAACCTTCCGTGACGTCATTACCGCACAATGTTTTCATATCTTAAGGCGAATGGTTACGCCAAACTTCAAAGTAGACCTCTCTTTGAAGGCCTACTTCTCCCAAATGGATAGCCCAAATATATTAAAAAAAATATATAATATGTGACATATGTTTACAAATATAATTTAAGTTTGATTTTTTCAATATTACTGTTAGTTTTAACAATAAAAAATCATATCCATCCTCTTATTTTACGCAAGAATTTTCTTTCTACTTTCAAACGCCTGAAGCGATTTTGATGATTCTTTCACCAAAATATAGCAAATTTAATGGTTTATAAAAATTAAGTTTGTTTTTTTTAACAATTATTATTTAAGTGGGAAAAAATCAATAACACCATGGTTTTACCTATACGGGCGCGGGCTGCAGCCGCCCGGTCAGTGTCGCTGTATCGTTCGCACGGGGAGGTTGTGTCGCATGTCGGCTCGCTCCGATCTGCATTTTTGTAGCAAAGACTAAATAGCGCAGATAGTACACTCGGACTGTTCGTTAACGCTTGGACGTTGATAGTATTAGTAGTAGTGATAGTTTGTTTGCGAGTGGACGCTATATTATTGTCTATTGAATACTAATATAATAATAATATCAATGAAACACGTTTATTCAGTATACAGATCGTTTATTCACGTATACAGTTTATAAAAAAATACAATTACAAAAAAAAAAATTAAAACTAACTTATGACTAATACCGCTCTTAACAGTGGTAGTTTTAGGGTTCCGTACCCAAAGGGTAAAAACGGGACCTTATTACTAAGACTCCTCTCTCCATCTGTCTGTCACCAGGCTGTATCTCACGAACCATGATAGCCAGAAGAAGGGTTATGTTTTTCGAGAGTATATAATATACAGGGTGAATTTTTCAAGTGGGCGTGAATGGCCAAATTCTAAACTATGAGGAATAGCGAAAAATACTCCAAGGAGTCGCGGGCTCGATTTTGATGAAAACTAAAACTGCATCATTGGATTTTTGAAAAATCAATATTTCTAGCCAGGAATCGAACCTGTTGATTTTGAAAAAAAAACACACACTGTATTATTACACCATTCGATAGTGTCCCTAATAAGGATCAAATTCTGGGAAGTAATGACATACGGCAAACTAAAGGAAAGAGCTAATTTTCAACAAAATACTTTTTTTATTTTTCTTATGTTACCTACGTCATCATCATCTGCCTACTAGCCTTTTCCCAACTATATCGGGGTCGGTTTCCAGTCTAACCGGATGCAGCTGAATAGGTGCCAGTATTTTACATGGAGCACTGCCTATCTGACCTCCACAACCCAGTTACTGGGTAATACGATACCCCTTGGTAAGACTGGTTGTCAGACTTTCGAGCTTCTGACTACCCGTAACGACTGTCAAAGATCCTGGAATGACAACCGGGACCAACGGCTTAACGTGCTTTCCGAGGCACGGAGGGGTCTCGGTATGTAAAGATGGTCACTCATCCACAGACCAACCGCGGCAAGCGTAGCTTAACTTGATGGATTGACCTTTGCGGCTGTTATTATTTTGGCAAGCCCGGGTTATGTTACCTATTAACTGATTAATTGTTCATAATGATGACCATTGTTTTCAATACATAGCTGGATTCGACGTCTCAAGGATTGTACTGCCATTCAGCATTACAATATTAGTGATTCCATTAGAATATTTTCCAAAGATCGTAATAGAAATTTGAATTTGGAACATAATGTTGTGAAGGTGACGGCGCTGCGGGTGTGTTAGTAAAATAACAATATTGAGCATCATTTCGAACAAGGTACGTAATGTAGGTATGAATACTTTAAAATAAGAAGCAGTTTATTAAGATTCAACATTTTCCTTAAGTTTGCCGTATGTCATTACTTCCCAGAATTTGATCCTTATTAGGGACACTATCGAACGGTGTAATAATACAGTGTGTGTCGTAAATCGTAAAAAACACCTACCAAGAACTAAATCGTCTGCGAAATCTTTCACATTTGTAAACTAAAAAGCAGGAAATAAAAAAATTAAAAAACCCGACTGCAACCTATACTAAAACTAACTGAAAAGCTAAACACAAGCCCATTTTAAATTAAATAAAAGCTGGAAGCAGGCGGGACCCATTTGAGTTTGAAACTATAATAATGTTATTCTTCTGGCAATCACGGTTCATGAGATGCAGCCCGGTGACAGACAGACAGACGGACAGAGGAGTCTTAGTAATAAGGTCCCGTTTTTACCCTTTGGGTACGGAACCCTAAAAACTACCACTGTTAAAAGCGGTATTAGTCATAAGTTTTTTTTTTTGTAATTGTATTTTTTTATAATCTGTATACGTGAAAAAACGAACTGTATACTGAATAAACGTTTTTTATTGATATTATTATAATTTTTTATTTGTCTCTAAGAAAGCAGTATTTTTACTGTAAGTACAATAGCATTCATACTCACAACATAAATATTGTACGTATTCTCGATCCATCTACACTCAGTAGGTAGCGTCATAAAACTACCTAAGACAAAATGCATCCCACGCCGCATCTGCATGCGCTACGTACGAGTACGACACTCTTTGACATTGGGGAGGTAAGCGGGCGCGCGGGGTGAGGCACTGGGTTCGCCTATGCTCCGCCCAAACGCTCAAGGACATTCGAGGCTATAATCGCCTTAAGTAATTTGTAATACGATATCTTCCCTAGTTATAAGTTGTCTATCGGCGGGCGAGACGAGTTGGGGCGTAAGACCCTAAGTTTGTAATAAGAGTTAGTGTCTGGTGGAAACAACTCGCCAGTTGGAGTTTTAAGAAGTTTCGCCCCGTTTGTTTGATTCTTCTATCGCTGTGAGCCGATACTTCGACCGGCAACGAGTGCCACTGATACTTTTATTATTTCCTTATTGACTTAGTGCAATCAAGTTTCCAACTTGTTCATGATAATTGTATTTATTCTTTATTTGTGTTGCGCTGGTTGTTGTTTCTTGTGAAAGTATTTTTCTATGAAAATGTGATGTTAACGTGCTTTTATTAATTGGATTTTTTTTTTTTAAACTTTGCTTAGGTATTTTCAAACAATGAGACACGTTTTATGTTTGATATTTGACACAGGCTATTTTCAGCTATATGTAAGTATATACTAGACCGAAAAGTTCATCGTTAATTCATAGTTAACAACCTACCTCAAAAAACTGAGTTCATAATAAAACCAATTCATTGAAACATAGTTTATCAGTTGGATCATACTTACCTTTCCCAGCATATGTCGAACAAAGTATAAGTATTTGGCCCGACTGGCAGCGCGGGCGCGAACCGGACGCGGCGCTGCGGACTCAAACATATTATGAACTTCATTTGAGTGTCCATAGTGGGCACGCGGGTGCGGTGAGCGGCGTTGGCTGCTCGGCGCGGGGAGCGCGCAGGCAACTCACGCCATAGCTCGTTCATACAAGTGGCCGCAGTGGGTGCACGGCGCGGGCGCAGGCGGCCCGCGCGGGGACCGGGGTTCTCAAACTAGTTCGACGTTTTTTCTAGTAAAAATAAGTCTTCTTCATCAATATTATATTTTGACAAACACTGGACACGACAACACGAAGAACGCAGCCGCGCTCTAGTGCGGACAGGCAGCCCGCGCGCGTTCCCGTACCTGCGCCCGCCCCGCGCCCGCGCCCGCGCCCGCGCCCCAGTCTGGCCAAACACTAAGTAAATAATAACAAATCTTAAACTTCAAGATTCAAAGGTAATAATATGTTAATCAACCGAGTTCACAGCTCATTCAGATACGTATTCTTGTTGCATGACAAGCAGAAATCTATCTCGATCATCGGATGTAAAATCTCGAGCGGCAATCACTCAACCGAGTTAGTTTAAATGATAAGACTTCGCGATGCAACTTACCTAGATTATTCGTGCGCGCCTTGTCGATATCGTTTTCTGTTAATTGTACCTAAGTATACTAGACCTCGCAATTACTTGACCACGTTTGACTAAAACTCCCAGTAAATAGATTTTTAAGGTTCAAACTACTTATCGCATTCACATTTGTCTTGAGCCAAAAATCGACCTTGACGTCTTATAACGTGCAAGTGATATTATACCTAAGAATCGAAAAGCAAGTTACGAAAATGACTATGATTAAATTTAAGTAGGTGTTACTGTTCTTAATATCCCGGTTCAATCATAAGTCAGTTGATCCCTCACGTAGATTCATCATCTGCCTAGCCTTTTCCCAACTATTTTGGGGTCGACTTCCAGTCTAACCGGATGCAGCTGAATACCAGTATTTTACATGGAGCGACTGCTTATCTGACCTCTACAACCCAGTTACTGGGTAATACGATACCACTTGCTAAGACTGGTTGTCAGACTTTCGGCGACCCGTAACGACTGTTAAAGATCCACGAATGACAGCCGGGACTAACGGCTTAACGGGCTTTCCGAGGCACGGAGGGGTCTCGGTATGTAAAGATGGTAACCCATCCACAGACCAACCGCGGCAAGCGTAGCTTAACCTGATTGATCGCCCTGTGCGGCTGTTATTATTTAGCCACGGGCTCCTCCCCACTCCCCTCTTCTCCTAGATACAAAAAAAAAAAAACAATTGTGTAGTCCCATTTTATTTTCATCAGAGAATCATGTTGACCCATTTCCAATCGTGCTATTCCTAATCTGACTTCCACCATTAGTCTAGTCTAGGTATATGAGAAATTTTCAGAACTACGCGTTAACCGTGTTAACCGAAATCACGCCCCACGAACAGTCCCCGCGGGCATCGCCACAATCATATCAGTAACACATTTGATTTGCAGGAAATCTATCGAAAATTGCCGCTCACCTCGCCCACTCCAGACTCGATAATAAGTTCGATATGAACTGAAATAGGAGCCAATGCTTATCTCCTTTATTATTAATCCACACTCGATAGGATCTCGCCCAGACGCTCAGTTTTATCTCAGATGAAAGCTGAAACTTTGCCCGTACGTTCTTTCCTTTGCATTTAATTGCGAAAACTTTATTTTTACTCGGGAACAATTTAAGAGATTAGTTTGTGCCTAACTTAAACCTTTATAGCTATAGGTACAGAATGTTGTCGTAGAATAAGACCGCGAATTAAAAAAAGTACCAGCTTTAACTTTCAAGTGTTTTGTCATTTTTCAGGAACGAAACTAAAAAAATATAGATGAAGTTTTGATGCATGCTCAATTTTTTTAACCAGTTTGCCAATTGAATGTAGCATTCCTGCAATAATCATGGGCACTTGGATGATTTGCTCTCGAAATAAACTAGCACTTGCTACGTCGTAGCGTCGTAGCATAGTTGCGTAGCACTTACGTAGCAAGCATTAATTTGGTTTTCCTTGTCCACTATTATAAAAGATTTCCAAAAAAATTCGAATGAAGAAGTTTTACTGCCCATCGATTAATTGATTTTTATTAATAGTTTGTGTAGCACCTTTGTCTACGCCGTAGACTCATGTTCATCGTAGCAGTATGGCGTAGTAATGCAATGATTTGTATGTATAAGTTTTAAAACTATTTTTTTAATACCCTGCGGTCCGCTTTTAGTATGTGCGGTATTCTTAGAAAATACATACAGATGTACATTCTTTAAATTGAATCAACGCCTTAGAGCTGATTGCAACCCGAGTATTTTCACAAAATATATAAAAAACAAAGCTTCGCACAACACATTAAAGTGTTGGTAATGCTTAGTGGACTCACGTTCCGAGGTGTAAACCCCGATAGCGTCGGGCTTAATCTTACTAAGTGAATTACTCTGTCGGTACCTCCACTGCGTTCCTTTAGCTGATGGAATGAAATAACCGAATTTTTCGCACATACCTACACACTTTTATGCACCGTAAATTCGATGAATATTTTGAAAATATTTAACATCTATCAAAATATTTCCAACTCATAAATGCAGGCAATTACGAAAATGATAAGCAAAACTTTTTCAATTTTAACAAAGAGAACGTCAGACATCAGAATAAAATTTAATTACGGCAAAGTATTTGTCGGACCGTCATCGCGTCACATCCCTTTGATATGTGCCTCGTTAAATAAAATCAGTTCATTTGATACACATTTCGTCATGTAATGAAAACAAGGCTTTGTTAAAATACACCAATATGTGTTGACAGTAAAGTTACCTGGGTGGAAATATGTGGACATAATACAGTACATTTATCAACTGGGTTGCTCTGTGGCATACCTACATTATTTGCGATCTATTTACTACATTAAATAAGCTTCACAATCGAAGTCCATGATTTGGAGCAAATTTTCAGTCCAATAAAAGAGAGGGACACCTCACGCTCCTTCTCGAAGAGGCTACTGGAACATTATTTATGCTGATTATGTGAAAGCGTTAGTTGTCTTTGCTCTAATTATTAACTTACCTACCTGACTCGGTCAATAAGCAAATTTTCGACCACTTTTCAAACAAGACAACATAAGTCATTCATTCAATGTGATCACAAAATGTCACGTTTGAAATATGTGTCCTTCATGCGGTTACCGATGGTGTCGAAATCGATGATGGAACAGCCGTATTGTACGGAGTGCTCGTAACAGGACACGGGACGTAAACCGAACCGGACGACACCGTACGATTCCGCACGAGCCGCACCAATCTGCCAAGTGAATTACCCCGACGAAAACCGACGTAATCTCGTGAAAACTGCCACTTTGCCGCACTCCGCCCTATACGTGTTTATGGTGTATGATTATGATGATACATATTGTATCGACATTTCGGTTTTAAGATGATTTCATGGGTTTCGTTTCGGTGTGACGTCAAAGACGTTTGAGCTGGTTTAGATTTTCACAAGAGTTAATGTGCGTATAATGTTAGGACGAATGATAAACCCACGCACGATACGAGTATGTTTTACCAACTCGAATAAAACAAACTGAACTGAATGAAACAAATCTTGATATTTTTCGGTTACTTATGACATCTACGTAATAAGTAAAAACTGCAATATTACTTTTGCGAGTATCTTGAAACATCCTACACCGCTGTAATACTAATCCCTAAACGAAAAATCCCACGTTATAATACTGTAGCGAGTTTTCGATTAAACCTTCGGACGGCCGACAAGGCAATAACCCACGCTTTATGATAAAGTTAATTAGATAGAGCATTCGTTCCCCCGAGCAAGTATACAGATGAGCCGCTGAACGGGCCGTCTCTTGAAAAAGGCGAAGAAAATGGTAACGAAAATCAACAGACTTACTTCCGCTATTTGACGCTCGCGTGGACCTAATTGGCTGTAAAGATAAGGAGTGCTTGGTAGAAGGTAGTCGGAGTTATTTGAACTTTGAAGTAGGATCAGAAAGTCAAACCGGGGTGTGAAGGACAGACCTTTGATATTATCATCATAAGTATTACCCCGCAACGACTTACGTTCTTACGTTTACTGCTAAGCATAAGCTTTGTAGTCTGTGATAAATATGCGCCATATTGTCCTTTTGTAGTTCCTCAAGTTTTGTGAAAAAACCCTCCAGTGTTTGCGATGGTCTCACCGCACAACGGCCCACACATGAGTTTAGTGATTCATTTCGAAGTTTGCGAAGAACGGACGCGACGCCGTGCTAGCCTCGAGGTATAATTAGTTTCGTGATCGGCTGCCGGGCGCGGCCCGGTCCGGCGGACGGGTAAAAGTCAAACAAAACACGGATATCGACGCATATGTGACTGCACGTCGCACGCCACGACCCACTCGCTGCCCGACTTCATTATCAACCATAGAAATAAACAATACCAAGTCAAAATCAGGATTCATTTCATGCTGCGACCGGGACAAATGTAAAATCTGAATTTCAGATTGCATAACCCAACAACAAAAATAGTTACTGCCAACTGTATACTGTGTCGAATAACAGTTTTCTATTTCTATTTTCTACGTCTATACGTATTGCATTTTATTGTAAATATAAATAAAAAAAATAAAAACAGAATTATAGTCGGGTATACGGAATAGAGTTGAAATTTATTTTCCACGAAATTCTGTTGCATCTCTGTAAATTGTCGGTGGACGCTTTAATATTGGCAGCCATAGCGGAGCACTGAAGCGCCCTATTTACGGTTCAAAGCCTACGTAAGTGGGCTGCCTGTATTGAAGAATTAAGTCAGTTTGTGTAAATTGGTAACATCCGGCGAGTACCGGAAGCTGCAGGGACGCCGCCTCGGCCGTGCAACTTTTGATTATATAGCGCTGCATTCATGCCGCGATCGACGACTGTAACTACCTATTAACTATAAATTGATACTTTCAATTTCGGTATTTGGCCTTTTACCATTTTGTCAAATAGATGAGGGGCAAATAGATGAAGAGACAATACAGTTATAAATTGGCTTTTTCCATTTCATTTGATAAAGAAAATAAATCAAGTCAACTCAGATATTTGTTGCCTACAATGTTGAATCGGTCATGTGTGGAAGTCAATATCGCTCATATTTAGTTGTTCACCAGAGTATTGAGTACTTTATAGGTTGCCTGTGTTGATACCTATCGCAGTTTTAAATCGAATTCCGCAATATTGCTGTCCCGAGTCTCCCAGGTGAATCCACCTGGTTGATTTTCATTTCGCAATGCATACACTACAATGCTGGGATTCTTTTATGAAACTAATATGAACTATATTATTGTGACATTAGTATGTCGACTTTCGTGTTATTACTGTTGTTCTATTGTCATTGGATTACTTTATGAAATGCAATATGCATTATTCTCGAGGTACCACGCAATATTCCCTTATATTATTTCTCTATCAATATCAATACTGATGGATGCGTATTGCTGGAAAAGGAATTTTGACCCAGAAATATCTTATTTGCTGTTCATTCAAAAACGTGACACGATATGACATATCCTAGTACCCTTCAGACATGAAATCACTCACGAATAACGTCCATTCCCAACAAATCGAACAAACAGGTGAACATTCTCCAGTAAAAATACCAAATAACTTATCATACGTACGATTCCTGAGTATGGCCTCTTCCTCCGTATTCGAGTGCATTCGTTGTATCAGTTTCCAAGTCGCATGGTGTTCAATTGCACGAAGTCGAATTGCACTCGCATCGGAATGGACCCCGTCCTCCGTTATATGACTGATACACGGAGGTATTTCACGGAAAATGTTCAAGATATTTCAGGCTTCTTTAGAATTGTGTCGCGTGATGGGATGGTACTCATCGGGCGATTGAATTTTGATGTAGCTACTTGGTTGCTGGTGTGGTTGAATGGCAGCCATTTTGTTGTAATATATTTTCTATTTAACCTATACTACTTATCTTTGGCTTCACTCACGGTGATAAGGTGATGTCCGTGTCCGTGACATAATCAAATCGATGATCAAATTAAATTTCGTTAGACATGTTCCACGCCCATCGGTGAAGGTGTAAAAGCGGAGCGTTTAATGTAAAACATCTACAAAAATCTGAGTGATGTAATTACTGAGCTCCCCATATCACTTCATATTTCAAAGAACATTATTTGGTCATTTTAAAACTTTGCTCTACTTAAAATGATGAGATTACTCGTGCAGTAATCTCATCTCCCATAAAGAAGTTACGTCCCCAGGAACCACTTGCTCGTAAAGTATTCAATTAATTAATCCACTTTTAAACTACACGACCGCTGCGCAATTTATAAAAATGTTTTTCCTCCATCGTTTAAAAAAATGTAAAGTTCATAAGATTACTGCCGGCGTAATTTAGTATCCATAACATGGTTAGACCCTGTAGCCACCGATGCATATGGCTAGACAATAACCAATGAGTAACCTCGGAAAAATCCTTTATATTTTTAGGAAAAATTCGCTCCACTGCTTAAAACGTTGGCAAAGTGTGAGGATATTGAATTAGTGGCGGATTTTGCATTTTTTCCTGACTGTGAGACAAAAAGGCGTGGCGGCGCCCGTCGGACGCTGAATCAATTACGTTACGTTGACGCGGCGGCGGTGCGGTAATTCGATCCGTCGGCAAATGTTGATTCGACCGCGGGGCATGTCCGTCGGTGATGGCAAGCCAGCCGCCAGCCCGCGCCATGCACACGACTCACTGATACACATTCGCTTCACCTAAAATGTTACGCCTTAATTAAACTAGGTACATCCAAACACGTAACTGACTCGCACTAGGATTTCCAACTACTATTGTATGGATGTTTCAGTATTGACAGCTCGTTTAATAGGCTTAATTATGCATTACCTTTTGTAGCCATTGTTAATTTAGGACAGTCATGCGAAACTCGTTGCTAAATGATAACAGTTTTAGTTCTCGTTAGTATAATTAGGTACTAAGTGTTTAACAGTCAATGCTTATAAGGTGCTGGGTCTAGCAGTAGTGTCTTCATAGGCATTATTTTTATAAACAGGATATTTTGGGCATGTATTAAAAAACACCAAGCGCGAGTCGGACTCGCACACGAATGGTCCCGTACAACAAGGCAAAAAACGTCGAAAATACACGTTTCTTGTACGGTCCCTTATATCCCTTTAATTTTTAACCTAATTTTATTTTTATTATAAGAAGCGGCAATAAAAATACAAACTGTGAAAATTGTCTGCATTAGGACGGCTAATTTGTGTTACATTTCACTTATCTGTTTACGGCATTATTCGATAAAAACAGCCAAGTTCATAAAATTAGACATTATACATCTACTTACATATGCACAAATGTTACAGCAACATGAAATTATTCAAAGCAAACAGAAATGCGAATTATCTCACGAAATACACACTGAATCGCATCGAGAACCGTGGGTAGCGTGTACGCATAACAATAATCTGCTCAATGTTGGCTGGCGGGAGTCAGGCGGCAGATTTCAGGCGAGTGGCAAAGCGGATTATCGAAATTAACCTCTTCAACGGCTCTAATGATCGACTCTTCTACTCGAGTGCCGGGGGTTCTTCTCAACCGGCACAATCGCTAATAATACCCACTTAGTAAAACATAACTTCATCTTCGAAGTATATTTGTTACTCTTTGGTATTTACCTATTTATAAAGGCATTACAGTTTGAGACTAAATTAAACTAACCTGCTAAAAATCTTTATTAAATATCAGTGACGACTTATGAACTCATGACTTACATAACATATATGAACTTATAGACCATATATTATGATGACTTATGTACATTTTTGTCAGCAAATCTCATATTTTTAATATTGTGCAGGTGTCATTTTAAACCTTTTGTAACACATCCATGATTTACTATGGTAAATGGAATATGTTCATGGGAATGATGTTGTCTATGGACAACATCATTCCCATGAACATATTCAATCTGCAAATCTTTACATTGTACACTATCCATAATAGCTTGGGGGATAAAGGCTCTATATTAGGTTGTTGCAGTCGGGGACTAATCTGGTACGGGCATGGGACTACAATAGGCTTTATTAACATGCATGCGCCCCGTTCGATACAAATTGGCGATGAGTCGCTGGCGCCGTGCGGTGAGCCGATTCTACCGTGTAATAATGTTCTCCCTCAATGTAGACTAGGACTTGGCTCATTTAGATGACGTTTTTTTTTTACCCGACTACGGTGAAGTAA
The DNA here is from genome assembly GCA_945859645.1 of Amphipoea oculea. Lineage (NCBI taxonomy): Eukaryota > Metazoa > Arthropoda > Insecta > Lepidoptera > Noctuidae > Amphipoea > Amphipoea oculea. Next base: position 12,815,631 of record OX243878.1, read on the forward strand.
AAAGGAGGGTTGTGTTTTTGACCGGTATGTATGTATGTATGTATGTTCAAGTTCATCTGTTCCCTCATAACCAGAGGTCGGAGTAGGTAGATTGATTTCATATACTTGCGTCAAGATATTATAATATGGACATGCCATTTTATCCATAATGTGCGGGAAGTACCGGAAAAAGTTTCGAGATTGGTTTTATGGAATAAAATAAAATAAAAAACATACAGATAGGCTAACAAAATCGTTTATTATATGAACACCCAATGAGTCATACAGGATACTTGCTTCTGATTGGTCGTTGCGTGCGGTCAATGCGTTGTGAACATAGATGAACATGAGATAAAGAAACAAAAGGCCCTGTCTAAGTTTTGTCTCATACTGTCAAGCGTCATTTCTAATTCCACAGTAAAGGACAAAATACGGTGTAACTATTACAAGATATTTTTGTATAAAATAAAGTACTGATTTCTTTCACCATTAGCTAACACTGGCAGCGTAGATTGATATTATAATATAGATTATTAATGAGTTTATTAATACGTTTTTCACCTTAAACACAAATTCGTGCTAATTTCAAAATTCCGAACAAATATCACAATAAATATGAAGTTCCGGTATTTTGGAGGCATATCCATATTATCCTCTACGTTTGACGTCAACGACCTTAAATCAATCTACCTACTCCGACCTCTGCTCATAACTTAAAAAGTACTTATAATAATTTGACAAATGAGGTATCGTTAGAAGCGTCTTGACCGTCCGCTGATTATAGGCTATGTGACGTCACACTAAATTCAATATGGCGCCCTCTAGAGGACATAAAGTAATGAATTTAAAAATAAATATTTTGGAATGGTGCCTTGTGGGGTATCAAATGAAAGGACTTAATTAGCACATTTCAAAAATATAAGTATTACTGAAATAAGCCCCAAAACAATTAAATAAAAAAAAAGTTTAAAAACTAAAACCCGACTACTGAAAAGGATGAAACAAGAAAGTACTTTCCCGTGGTCGCATGCATAGCTTATTTAGTACAACGGCATGCGACCACGGGAAGGTACTTGTTTCTTCCTTTTCAGTACCTAGTCGGGATTTAGTTTTTAAATTGATATTTTTAATTTTTTTTATTTATCATTTATACAAAAGAATACAGGATTATTCATATTAAATAGCAACCAAAAACCACTAAGGTTTAAACTTGATTACATTTTATCATTGAATATTGACATTTAAATCCACAATAACTTAAATTAAATACCTTTTTAAGGTTATTGCGGAAGGTCAATTAACCTAATTAGTTAATCAAATGTGAAGGTAGCTTTTGATTTGTTTTAATAACCACATTTTAATATAGTTTTCTAAATATATTTTTAACCAACTTCAACAAAGGAAGTTCTGTATTCGACCCGTATGTATGCATGTATGTATGTTTGTATGTCCGCGATTTTCTCAAAAATTAATGAACCGATTTAGATAATTATTTCACTAAAGTGATCTACATACTTTCAGGAAGGTTTTAGTATATAATACATTAGGTAATTAACCTTATGTACGAAGTTATATGCATAAAGGTATTGCATCTCCGGCATTTCTATGCGAATTTTGATGATACTTCTAGTGGGTGTCATCAATTCTTCAATGCACAAGTGTTAATTGAATTTCATTTCAACTAAAAAGTGAAAAATAAAAAGTCTTACAAAAAAAACAACCGACTTCAAAAAAAAAAAAAACTACAAAGTGATAAATAACTTTAATTTCGGAAGTCGGTGTCAAAAAAACGAAAATTCGGAACGTTTGTTCCGGAAAATCGGTGTCGTTTGACACCGATTTCCGAAATTAAAGTTATTTATTTATTTATTTAATACTTCAAGCACATAAATGTACAGAGGCGGACTTAATGCCATAGGCATTTTCTACCAGTCAACCTTTGGGTGATGCAGAGACAAACAGTGGTAATCATGAAAATTAAGGAATAAATATTTTAAATATAATGATACGCATAAACCTATAAAAACTATGAATATAATATATAACTAATTATATATAAATATAAGCACAAATATATATACATAAATACATGAATATACAAGTTATTATATATATATATAAGTTATTTATCACTTTGTACCTACTTTTTTTTTTTGAAGTCGGTTTTTTTTTAATATAACATTTAAGTACTTAATGGTCGAAGCTGTCGCAATACTTTGCACACACAAGCATTTGGACCAAAGGACCAGCTTTTTCTGCTTATCATAAAAAAATCGAGGAAAATAGGGGCTATTTAAAAATAAACCATAAATAAATAATGCAGGTACTTACTTGTAAACTATATCTACAATTTGCGGTAACACATATTCGTTTTCATAAAAGCTATTACGTAAGGTAGGTTCGTCAATGACCCACTTTCTGCAGAGTATTTAAGCGCATACATTATTAAATTTATTATAACAACTGAAAGTGTTGGCCGTTTGCTCCCTTAATTTGATTAAAGTGGGATGTTTCTGTTGACCTGGCCTCATAAATGTTTGTACAGGTCCTGCCAAAAGTAGGATAGCTCACGGATTCGTTGATAGATTTTCGTTTGTTGAGGTATTTTCCGGCCGAATTGAGGTTTCTAGGAAAATGATTGGGAGCGCTCTCCTAGAAATATAATTTGTGAATGTTAAACATAGTTTCGCTGAAAAAGTCTTCTGAAATACGACGTGAGATACCTATCCAGTATACGTGCACCTTTGTTTGATTTCGCTACACCATTCACAAAAACGATAGTTTTGCTACGAGAACCGACTGTTCTTTTTCAGAAACTAAATGCATGAAAGTGGACGAAGTCCCAACCAACGTCCACTCAAATTCCACAGGTAGTAAAGCATTTCTTGTAACAACTATTAATTACAGTGTACAGGTCACGCTAAGGTTTAATTTTATGGGTCCAAGTCATTGAATCACTCCCTTAGGATCTGGATCATTAAGTGGGTAAATGGTTAATGAAAATAGAATGAGCACTAAACATCGAAGCGGAATTTCGCCAGTCACCTAGCCGTCGTTAAATGTTGTTATCGTCGCGATTAAGTAACAAAACAACTTGGCTGAAGGGCGTCACGGGGGAGGGACGCGGGGCGCGGGCTACGTCGCGAATAATAATCTCAGTTTACGACGGCAGCCGAGTGAATCAATAAAAACACTAATAATGCACAGACGTAATCCGGATCGTGCAACGTCGCGATTACCGGCACTAACGAGATCGTAAAGACGGATCTCCAATGCACGGCTTAGCCGAAACATAAGCGCCGCGGGTAGGCTACGCTTGATAATTATGAGCGATACCGGATAAGAGTGGCCTCCCTGATGCGCCGCGTGCGGGGCAGCACCAACAGCCTTCTGAATACCATATTGGAAAGGGTTGATTGTCCGGTTGTGAGGCACTGGAATACCGTTCACGGATCTGGAGGGGTCCTTTTTAATGTAAAATAGAGTAATAATGTATGTGTTTTTAGTGTAATCCAAACTAATATTATAAATGCGAAAGTAACTCTGTCTGTCTGTCTTTTCTTCACGCCTAAACTACTGAACCGATTTGTGTGAAATTTGGTACAGACATAGTTTGGAACTTGAGAAAGGACATAGGATAGTTTTTATCCCGATATTCCCACGGGATCGACACTTATGCGGGTGAAACCGCGGGGCGCAGCTAGTAATGTATAATTAATAATATTGACATTCAATAATAATATCTTACTAAGATATGTAGTTATAAGTATGATTTACTAACAATGTATGTATATTTTTTTAATCTGAAATAAATGAATACTTAATAATAATAAGTACGGAACGTATTTTATGAAGCAATCACTTCAGAAAACCGAATTCATGTAAAGTTGAATTTAAGGAACAGTCTTTACTCAACCAACACCTTGAAATAGGAACAATCATGTAACAGATTTTTTGTTCAGAGAACCCTAAACTGGCATAGTGGATCCATTATTCTCAATTTGCGCCAAGTTGAAGCAAGCGCGGACGGCACGGCGGCAGACACGGCGGGTGTCCCCCTTGATTAAACCCCGGGAAGTAAGAAGTAACAATTTGTGTGCATTCCTACATTCCCCACCGGTTTATACACTAGCTCCTGAATTGCACTTCAGCTTACTAGATTCCATTTTACCTCAGAATTTCATAACTTTTATTACTTTGTTTTTGAAAGAGACTTCTTGAAGATGTTAACTAAACGAAAGTTTAGCTCAATTTTGTTCCAGTTATGATTGCTTGTGGGTTTCTTGAGATTGCTTGTAAGTTAAGTTATCTGATCTCTTTCTGAGTAAGCTGTATATTAGCTCTGAACAAATTTACAGTTATCATTTGCACTTACTGATCGAACAATTACTTTACATCAGCATTATTTCAAGTATGCAAAATTACCTAATAAATAATCATACATACATCCATCATGCACGTTTGGGTATCGTGATACGTCGTATAGACGTGTACCCCTCGATGGCAGGTCTGACGAGGGCGACGCGACCACCTGCAGTCCAGCCCTGTCGATGACACGAGCCTACGTAAACGTATCGATGCCTGTCGGACACTGGCCTTTTTAAATTGAACCCAGCCTTTTTTGAACGGCCTGTTTTTCATGGATTTTAAAAACGCCTTTTTAACGGATACATTTTCGCAGAATTACTGAGATTTTTTAACCGACTTTAAAAAAGAAGGTTCTGTTTTACTTGGCATTTGCTGGAAATCCACTCCTAACAATTTTTCATTTACTTTTTTGTTTTTTAAAACACTACCTACAAAATCATGTTGGTGTTTGATGAATGTTTCGATAATGTTACACTGATTCGAGTCGACGTCTGTCGCGCGTGCCTCACGCTCATCTTGGGCGATCTTCGCTAGCGCCGGAATTAAAATTAATAGCGGACGGGCGAAGGCACGTCGTGGTAGGTCCGACCCGGTCCCAGTAATTTGTTTACTCGTCTCGCTCAGGATTACGTCGCATGCTCCGCTGAATAGGTAACTCCCGGTGACTTTTCATAAGTATCAGTCAACCTCCACTTCGCTCTGCTAATGAATTTTTATCGTTTTAATAACTTTTTTGCGTGCATTAATTTTTGTAGGGCTTTTCGCCGCGTTCTTTTCAAGTTTGGCCGTTTATTTATCGTTTACAGTTTTAAAGAACATTGACGGGTTGTTATTTTTTCAAAAAAATAATCGTTGCTTCTGTTCAATTTTTTACAGAAAGTCATACCCAAAGCACGGCATTCAACGCTTGTCATCATAGCATGCATTTAACGACAAAGCTTCAGAAATTCGAACAAATTAATGCACACGAAATTTCATTAACAATATCGCAAAGTTTGGAGCGTAGACATGGTACGATGGCACGTATATAATTCAAAGCCGGAGTTAATTGACCGAACACGGTTATGAATGATACGGCTAAACGTCGCCGGAGCGGGTCGAGTGTCGGGCGGTCGCCCGGACTTCCGATCGCACCCGGCGTGTTTATTGTATCAGTGTCGAGGCTCATCAAAATGCAAATAAGGCACGCCCAAGCCCGGCCGCGGCGCCGGACAGTTGTCGGCGCTGTATTGAGTTATAATCCTCACTATACTCCTGTTTCCTATGTACCCTTGTTTCGACCGTATTGTGTCTGCTAGCGTTAGATATCTGTATGCAGCATTTAATTATTTTGATGGATATTTTTTTGAAACTTTATAATGAAATGATTGTCTTTTCAAAGTTTGGAATATATTTCTGAAAATTGGAGTCATGAATATCTAATGGATGCTTTTTAGAAAAGGTAATTTAGAATTTCCGTTCTTATGAGCTACATTTCTATGGTGCTCATAATAATATGAAGACATACAGTCTTCAATCACCTTATTCACCACTTCGCCGAAACAGAACGCAATCAATGCTTTCAATACAACCTAATCATAATAACACACCAAATTGCATCAAACGTATTCCGCACACATGCAAAGGAGCTTATAAACTATACACCGTCTTCGTGTGAAAGACACAGGAATGAATCGTTCGGGGCGTAGCTGTATGCAGTCGTTTAATAAGCTCCAGGCTCCAGGCTCCTGGCTGCTCCTGCTCGGATTTCGGTCGTTAGCGAGTAATTGTCGACACCTAATTAGTTGCGACACTGGAGTGCGGGTCTCCAATGTCGAGCTCACACATGACCTGCGATATTTAACGCGACGCGCCATCGCCACCTCGACCGACAGCGTTGTACTTGCACTGCGGTTGAGATGTTTTATTAACTGCCTTTTGTGGGTAGTGCCTTTGATTATTTTATGTTCTTTATTTATAAAAGTTAGCAGTCTTATACTCAAAACTATGCCCGCAAGGTTTGGTATTAAAGTTGCAACAGTCGATTTGATATTGTTTGATAATCTAAAATGCTGTCATCTATACATAATATAATAGAATCGTAACGAATCTATAAATATTATAAAACAAAGTCGTGATGCAGTTTTCCCCATCATTTAGAGAATTTGTTCCGGAAGGCTTGCACAGAAATCTCAATGTAAATGAGACGGTATGACAAACATACCGCCTCATCAATTGGGTGGGTTCCTAGTGATCTATAAATTCATTTCGGATCATGAAATGAGATTCGTTTTAAAAACAAAACTCTTTTTGTTTTTGATAAAATATGTTGATAATTAAATCGTTCTTCTCCTTGCTATGCGAATGAGATTTTTTACATCTGACTTAACTTTACTTAAATTGTTGTACAAACTCCCTTGTTCGTCCATCTCTATCATTGTCTGCGTGTTAAAATACAATTTCTAGCCGAATGTCTTCTTTGCAGGTATGGAGGCGATTATGTCGGAGTTCTTCAATGACACGACGACGGCGTTCTACATCATCCTGATAGTCTGGATCGCGGACCAGTACGACGCAATCTGCTGCCATACTGCCATCGCTAAAAGACATTGGCTCAGGTTAGTGCGGCACTTAGGACCAAATTGTTTGTTCTGATCACTTTTCAGCCATAATTTTATATTTAATTGCGAATATGTTTGAATGTCAATGATCGAATATGTGAAATACGTTTGGATTAGGTACTTATATTTTTTACTTATAATTTACATTATTGCGGTTGAATAACCAATTATTTTTGTTCTGAAATTAATCAATTACCGACTTTGATTCGAGGTTTGTTTTCATGTCAATACCAACATTCATATCTTGAATTACCATATACGGGCGAAAAGTAAATTGACACAATGTTATTTTTAATAACGAGAACAATGTTATGAAAACTCTTTGTCCCACCATTAAAATGTTATAGTGTGTGCTAATGGTCTAGCATAACGTATAGGGATTAATGCTGAGAAGAATCATTATCAATCCTTTATTAAGCTTATTCTATATGTACTACGTATACAAAATGACCAAAAAACAAAACAAAAACGAAATTATGAATAAAATATGGTGACGCGGCCGATGACGAGATAATGAAATGAATCCACTGTTATCGCCTCCACTGAGTGTCGACATTTCACATTTTTGCGGACGTTTTAACAAAAAGTGATCAGTGAAATGCAACAAAGAAAAACACATTGAGTTGATTCGATATGTTATCTATGGTTATTGTTACGATTTTATTATAACTCATCTAAGAGCATTAAATAATCTTGATTATTATACGATTGAGAGTGAATGACTGAATGAATCAAATAATTTAATAAGCCTAGCTAGTACAGTCTCACTGGATAATGAACATCCCAAAATTCGGAGTTATACCTATATTCCACTAAGTGCTAATTTTTCAATCTTCTGATAACTTTATTCGAGGAATTATTTTGAAATTTTGAGTTATTTCATACAAAAACTGTTAAACGTCAATTTTATTCCTCGAACAAAAGTTATCTGGCGTTGGAAAAATCAGCCCTTAATGAAGTATCTCTTTTGATTATTATTAAACATCTTGCGAACGGTTTGACATATCCTTACAAGATTTGTTATGGGAGTTTATTGACAGAAGAGAACTGTTTCTCTAATGAGGAAGCTGTCTCTTATTGAATTATAATTTTTGTTTTTTTGTGAACAAGGTTCCATATCTCGTTAGTGCCTTCTGTAATTTATTGGTTCAAATAACGCTGTTATTAGGGTGTTATTATGAGTTTTTTTACGGTCTTTTTGTGCTTTTGCTCTGTGCTCCTTCTTAACTGTTTGAAGTACCTAGGTGTCTGAACAAATTATAATAAGCTCTTTAACCAAAACCTTCCAAAGTCAACTTGAATCCTGCTACTAAAACTAGTACCTATGTAGTGTTCCGATTGCTCGTTTGCTTGTGCTCCAAACCTCTCGACTGAGCATCGATACTCAAATTCCTTTTTATACAGAAAAAGGAATATAATAAAAATACTGTAATTGTTTGTTTATACATATATCTTCCATGTTTGCACTGGGCTCATTATTTTGTGGCATTTGTATGTTCGTGTAAATATCGACATTGCTCGTGCCGTGACGAGTGTTACGCGTCTATGTATTTACTTATTACATATTATACGATTGATGTTTAACAAGCGCGTGTTTGACGTTCAAAGAATATTTCCTGATTTTAGGTGGAGACGGTCTTTTGAGTCGCATTCGTAAGAGGAAAGCTTAGTGGTGATTCATACGTGCTGTAAAGATATTTTTAAGAGCTTATTGTATCATTATTTCTGGTTTTCGTTTTGTGATTCCTAGGACTGGCCTTTTGTGTGTCTCGAAGATTTATACATGATGGACAAACTAGTATTGTACAAGTCTAATAATAATTATGAATTTAATATTATCTTCGAAGATACTTTTAGTCTAGTACCGGAGTGGAATCCTTCTGTTTGTTCGGGCACTTTGTTTTTACGCCTACTTCTGTCGCGCGTGTTTCTCCTTAATCAAAAGGCGTCCGGGCACGAAGCAATTTGGCTGGCCGTCCGCGCGGGCAATAAGGAGTGAGCGCTATTAAAACAAGCGCAAATAAAGCAAATTGAAAACGGCACCGCTTCCCCCCTTGGAGAGGGCTAGTAGTCCCGGCCCCGCGTCCTCGGCCACCCCGCAAAAACAACCGACTGTCGTCTGGAGAAACCTCTTGCTTCATCTAACTGCCACATATATCTCCAGAACTATCGATACGTGTACCGCTACACGACACATGCATGTCTGTTTTACTCGCTACACTCAGAGCTTTTATTTACTGAATATAATGTCTGAACATGATATGGAAGTCTAAGTAGACGCTTATATTCGCAAACAAAACTTCGTAGAAAGTGTCCCACAAAGACAGCCGAAGGCTAATTTATAAAAAAAAACATTTTCATATACGCTGCTTTATAACATCATAAAATAAAGACAACAGAGCAAATAATATACTTTTACTGTTATAAGCCAGTTCTTTGTCAAATTAATTTTACGTGTTCGCTTTACTTCATACATTAAAGTGTTCTCCTCGTCTATGTATCCCTTGATATCAACTGTGATGTAATAAAAATATTTAAAAAATATTGCAATTTTCCGCTTGCAACCTGTATCAAAGCTTCCGTCAACGGTAAAAGAGTTTATTTAATGATATAAAGGTAATGAGACTTTTACGATATGGAAAAAGCTTTTAGCTACTATCATATTCGCTTTAAACAAACACTGGGTAGGTAATAGGTACGTTGCGTTGCATAATTGGGTAAAAAGCCAATTGTTACGGCTCGAAGCTTCCAATCCGCCCATAGCATAATTTTTTTTTATTTTATTGACTAGGTATGTCATATTGTAACGTACGTAGCGTTAAGGGGGTGCACTGAGGTAGTAGCCCGCGAAATTCAATTTTACTTACGTTTTTTGCAATTTTCAGGTCAGTGTTAGGTTGCATGTTGATTAAAATATGATTTGCGACCGTAAAATGTGGCTTTACAAAATTATAATCATTTGAATCAGCAATACAACTCCTTAAAATTGACCTCAAATGTCATGATTTCATGAACTAGTCATTCAATAGGGTAATATGAACTTAGAGTTGTAGGTATTGATGATTTTTGTGATTATAATTCCATAAGTAAATATTTGATACGGGCGCGAATCATATTTATATGCCATAATCAAATTTTTTTTTTTTTAATATATTTCAGTTTTAGTAACATACTACTAATGCGACCTTATAAGCTTAACAAGCACTAGTTAAAGTAAATACACAAATAAAATAATCAGTACCGTTGAATACCTTATTTTACCACTTTTCAAGCAAACTGAAAATTAAATAAGCGCGCGATATCGAAAAATGCAAAAAAGAGAAGTTTGACAGGTATGTTAATTACAATGCGTAATTTAATTAACCAGGGGCATTTTAATTAAGTATTCAATTCGGACGACTATACGTACCGACATGCATATTTTGAAGGCATGCATTATAAATTCTGTTGTGGAATTCTCCATTTCATTTATAAGAATGGATATTTCAATTTTATTTTTCAGAGTTTGCATATTAATTACATTTTTAATAAAATAGTGTAGGCATGATTCATATCGATACCTTAATCCGCAAACCAGCCAACTCCATTTTGCTATAGTTTACAGGAGACACTTTGTTACAATTTTAATTTTGTATCTGTAGTGACAAACTAGTGGGTACGGTAATATGAAACAACAGCTATCTCAAACACTGTTTATTAAAAAAACTGTAAACTAATATAACAAAATGAGTTCACTAATAACAAATTGTTGCCAGCCAGCTAATAATAGAAAATAGAGAGCGAAGGTCGTGGGGGGTTGGAGATAAACCCGGTACTGTTCCGTTTTAAAATGAGTTCAAGTTAAAAGTTTACAATTATTACAAAACAAAGGAGAAAGTAACCTTCCAGTTATTGATTAATTTAAAATCTATTAAATGGGCGCCAGGGACTTTGAGAGTCCCGGATCCCGGAGCCGACGAAGGTGTCCAATACTATTCCGGACGGGGTAGGATGGCGAACCCGAGATCCACAAATTAAATTGTGATGCAGGCCGGTTTCCGGTATCGAAAACCGGACCCAGACAATCAACTGGTTCCTACGGGAACCGTAATAAGGTATAATAAAAAGTTAAAGTAGGTAAAAGAAAAAACCGCCCCGCCTGCGCGATCGCTAGACGGGCTCAGCCGGCCGCACGGTCGTTTCCTCACGAGGCTTCGCCGTGCTCTAGGAACGGGTCTCGCGTCCAGGCCCCAGACGATCTTCTAGGTCCTGGCGGCGAGACGAATCGCTCGAGGTGCCTCTCCTGGAATCGACAATACGGAGGCCTAATAATATGAAGGGAAACTAAGTCACTTTCCTTGAGGTGGCGGAGCTTGGAAATCTATAAGGCTAAAACATTAGCCGGTTAACGAGGCCTTTTTACAATGACAACATAAAGAGCTACGACTTCGGTTTGCCTAATCTTGAGTGGTCGGACAATAGGGATGAGTTGCAAATAGTCAGCGGGTGAAATACTCACGGTTGTCGTAGGGAGAAAGCACTTGACTGCAAGATTCTTGACCGGCTGGAAAGCTGCCTGCGTATGCGCAATTTGGAATCCTGCAATAAATATCCATGGATCACGACAATACCCTTTCTAACAACCAGGGAAGGGCTCACAGACCACTTCCAAAGACTATTACAACCAAATCCTTACCTTTTAGAACGTGTAACAAGTTTAGTGGAATCACTCAAGCGTGTCTGAGGGCTGAAAGATGCCAAGTCTGTTCCATAATGCTGTCATGACTCACAGACCGGAATTAGACGGAGCATTCCAAAATTCTCCCCGATTACGGGTAAAATAATATTAAATCACTGAAGATAAATAATACACCGAGATACTTAAATTCTTGAAAATCACTAACAACTGCACAACATGACGTTTATTCGCTGAAACAATAAGAATCTTCATGATCCAGACCAACAAACAAATTATTTGTTAATTCCAATACTAAAACTTATCATGATTGTCTTAAATCTCCTCGAAACTTAATTCGGCAAATTAAGAAAGTATGACCTTGTCACATTACGTCCAAGACAATTCACAGATAAAAAATATATTAACTTGACACGAAGTTTCTAGAAAGAAGTCTATATAGAAAAAATGAATTAATTTCCGTTTATGGTTATTTAGTTTATTATGACTTTTTTTTACTAAAAGCTGAAAATTATGGAGGATTGCTCCATACGATATTATTTCGATGGTTAGCAATCAATATGTTAAAATATCGATTTAAACTACAACTGTGAATCGGCGACCACCAGATGTCGCCTTTGACAGATAGAAACTGACGTTTGACTGAATGACATTTGGAATGTAAACAAACGCAACTAATTACAATTCAATATGTTTTAGGATTAAGAAAAGTGATTTATTGTGAGGAAGCCGATTGTAAAACTACAATGAAATGTGTTAACTCGGAAACCTCGTAACGTACTACTTATGTTTTCAGGTAAATGCTACTTTACTAAACCAACCCGTGGTAGGTGCAAAAAAACAACGTAACAACTTAAAACTTCCTAGTTTTTATTTTGACTAAAAAACGACATCATAATATTTTTTTTGACAAAAATGGAGTTGGCTGGTTTGCGGATTAAGGTATCGATATGCATGATTCAAGTGGGCGTGGATGGCCAAATTCTAAACTATGAGAAATAGCAAAAAGTACTCTAAAGAAGTCGCGGGCTCGATTTTGAAGAAAACTAAAACTGCATCATTGGATTTTTGAAAAATCAATATTTCTAGCCAGGAATCGAACCTGTTGATTTTGAAAAAAAAAAAAAACACGCTGCATTATTACACCATTCGATAGTGTCCCAAATAAGAATCAAATTCTGGTAAGTAATGACATACGGCTAACTAAAGGAAAGAGCTCATTTACTCATTCAAAAAAAAAAAGTTATGACAATTTTAGTGTTTACAGCACTCAAATTGTCATAACTTTTAAGGAAATCAAATTAGGGCTCTGTCACAGAGATTTTTTTTTTTCTGAAAATAACCCCAACTATCGCCCTGTTTCGTTTGATTTTTTACCCAACCTGTATAACATCACCCCTTGTTTCCCCGAAGGGGTTTGGGCAGAGATGTACCTTTAATACACCCACATTTGGCCTGTTATTTTTAAGTCCCATGTAATAGGGGGCGAGCCTATTGACATCAACCGGACACAAATCGAGACTCCCAGCTGCTATTGATAAATTCCAGATGGAAAACCCAATAGCACTTTGCCCGACCCCGGAATCGAACCCAGGACCTCATGCTCAGACCAACGAGGCAGTCCATAAGATAACATCCATAAAATTAGAGCACTCGTCTAATTAGTGGTACGATTGCGGTTTACAAAGCGGTACCGTGTCAGTTCAAATGCAATGTGTTAATAAGTGCGCGGCCAGTGTTTGCCAAGGGTTAACCCTCGACTTGTCGTGGACGCGGTCGTGTTACGTGGCTCGGGACCACGGGGTACCCGGGGCTCTGCGGTCGGGCGAAATCGGTGACCGCGTGACGAGCGGCTCCCCGCATAAATCTCCGCGACCGCCAATTAAGGCCCGCCCCGACAGTTTGTCTACGACGCCGCCCTGATTGCTTTCACTGCGACACGAGCACGAGACCTCTCCGCATCTATGTGTGGAACAACTCTTAAATTGACGAATATACGGGGCCAATAACATGGGAAACGCCTGAGGAAATCTACGAGTAGCTTAAACTTCCCGTGCAATGAAAAATAGATTTATTGTCTGTTCTTTGAGCATTTCGTGTGAAGATATACACCAATACAAAGAAAATGCAATTTTTAACTCACAAATTAAAAGTCCTTAAACAATCTTACAGTAGAGAAAAAAATACAAACATTTATTTAACTGTCGTAATTCCCTTCCTGCATTCAATTACGAATTTGACTTCTGACATTGAGTGCACCCCTGTACCCATTTGTAACTACCCGGTGCCCTTGTCAGATCGATAACCCTTTATTTGTACACCTACCAATACACAAACGGTTATTGGTTTTTGTGACGTTTCCTTTCCAACATTTCGTGGATAAGCGGAAAGGTTCAGTGTAACGGTAAAATAATGTGATAGGGATGTATGAATGTAACGTATGTAGCGGTGAAAGGGTTGAGTAGAGGGTGGAGAAGTATGACTGTGCAACCAATAGTAGGCCAAATCAGCTGATTTATGATAACAATGCAATGGGATTATGATGCAAATAGGTTCGTGTATTCAATTTTAAGCTTTCATCTTGGGCGCCTAAAGATTTCAGCTCTAGGAGACAAAAAAAAACTTTTTCTTAGCGTATCCATGGCAAAATATTATGTTCGACTGAGACGTTTTTAACAGAATACTGGGGATCAAACTGACGACCTCACAAACGTCACCACTTGAAAGCATCGCTCGTTACCACTGGGCCAATGACATATAATGCGGTAATATGTGTGCCATTTTATTTATAAGCGTGGTGTGAGAGTTGACGCGGGCGTCGTTAGGGGTGTGCTTCTCGTGTGTCATTTTAAGGATGTGCCAAATTGAAGGCTCCAACGTTATCGCGAGGGGAGTCTGATTTATGCCCCGGGACCGTCGCGCCCCCGCGCCTTCGATCAGAGGTTTATTCACTCGGCCGAGGTCAGTTTTCTTATACGAACGACGACGTAATATGGCCGCATTTATTATGAGGGCTACGAAAATAACGCGTTAATAATCTCGTCGGAAACGTCAAAGCTTTGATGCGTTCGCTGTGCAGTATGACGTAATGACAGACCGCCTTATAATTTAAGATCAAAGTAGCGCGTTGTCGAGCATAAGGATGTTTGAATCTATTTTAGTTTGGAATTAAATTCTTTGAATTGTAATTAAGAACCTTAGAACTATTCTAAGAATGTTTAGTTTTGTACTCTTCAAGATTTGTTTTAAAGTTTTTCTTTGTTTAAAATATGAGCTTAAGAGTTGTCTCAAAAGTCCAGAAGGCCTATTCCCGTAATTAAAAACGTTCAAAATCTAATCGTAGTCTCATCTCAGCTACATTCAATGTCAAAAACTTATCAAAAATGTAGGGAAATTACAGGTATTTTTGATAGATTGAGAATGAGATCTGACTGTGAAAGTTCTTTGCCCCTCAGGTTTAGTTTTTATATACCTACCTAAGCACGAAATGAAAAAAAAAAAAAAGCTATGATCTCGAATCTAAAAGTTGCGGCCCTAATCTTTTAACCGCAAACCAAGAAAATACTATACCCACATAACAGCAGGTACCAAATAAATGTCATAGTCAGCAACACGCAATAAACGCAGCGTGTCTGTAGCGGCAGTAAACCTGCTTGTCTCAAGTCTGCAACGGTTTAACGTTCCGCCTCGTTGCCTGTTATAGTTTTATGTCCGCCACACGCTATGGGACACTGCGAGACAATTGTGTTAATTGGAAGTGTTCACTGGAAAAATGTGAGCGTTAATGACAATTTTTATATTATTGCTGTTGTCAATTTTATTGTAGGAGATTTTGTTGGGATGCCATTGAGATGAATGAAAAGAGACCTAGCAATATCTTTGTAAACCATTTAATCTATACTAATAGTATGTTGACCGATGGGGTGGGTCGGGGGAGCAAAAAATGGAAGGAGTGGAGGGAGGCCTTTGCCCAGGATGGGACAGCGCAGGCTAGACAAAAAAAAAAACAGTATGTTTGTTTGAACACGCTAATCTCCGGAACTCCCCGTCGGATTTGAAAAAATATCTTTGCATTTGATAACCCAATTTATTTTTTTTATTAAAACTTTATGCACAAGTAAAAACTGTACAAAGGCGGACTTAATGCCTTGGGCATTTTCTACCAGTCTACCTTAGGGTGATGCAGAGACAATACATACACAGTAGGTGCAATAACAGAAAAAAAAAATAGAAAATATTTATAACTAACATATAGGCTACAACGACGTAATAACGCGGGCAGCGATGGGGTGAGGGAACAAAAAATTTCACGCAGACGAAGCCGCGGGCAGAAACTATAAAAAATAAAATTATCAAAGATGTATTGAGAGGTCTTCGATTAAAGCGATCTTATAGGTACAGACAACCTTCAATTTGTTATTCGAAACGAAAGATAAGTATTGTAGGCAGTCTCTGATTGGTACGTGGTACTTGGCCATGATTATTTACGAGTATCTTTAAATAATAATAATAAAGCTGAAGAGTTTGTTTGTTTTAATGCGCTAATCTCTGGAAGTACCGGCACAGAATACTTAAAGCACTACGTACAGAAAGGACACTCCCTTCCCCGCACTAACATCAGTTACCGCACCTCATCCCGCACTTCGGCGTATTCGTCGCAGTTCTTTAACCGGTTGAATGCCGTAATTACAGACACAATTAAAAAGCCATTGTGTCTCGCGTGGATCTACGTTCCGGCATACGAAAGGTTAACAAGAGCGCTCGCAAACACAAGTACCTCACGCACACATTCATACGTATACAAACGTATATACAGGGTGAAATTGAATAGATGCGACAAATTTAAATATACAATAATACGTGTTGTCAAGAAAATGTAGAACATATCAAATGTAAAATTAAAAAATAATTGATCAGTGTTACGAAAAGCGTTAAAATAATTAAAGTATCAAAGAATTTCGCGTACTACCGTTTTCGTATAGCACGATTTAGGTGCATTATCGCTATGAATGAATCGCGCCGCCCCCGTATCTCTTTCCCGCGCGCACGATTAAATAAAAGTTTTGTGAAACCAAATTTTCCTTCATACTTTTGTCGGCTTAGGACGATCAAAAATACAATAAAAGTAATAGTGAAAAAATGTTTTAGTATGAGGTATAACCTGAATAATGTTTGTTACAACAACAACAAATCAATTATCGTATTTTTGGCGTATTTAAAAAGTTGGAATCACAGTATTTACAATAATTATTATGAAGTCAGTACACTTACGTGTATTTTAGTAATTGTTCAAAATGTCCACCTCCGTTTTGTAAACACAATTGAGCACGGCGCCGCAAAAAGTCTTGTGATTTTACAGTTTCGAATGCACTAATGATTTTGTTTTTTAGTTCGTCTAAAGTTTCGGATTCGCGTTCGTTTAATTTCTCCCCACAAATAAAAGTCCAACGGTGTTAGGTTAATCGAAATCTTCGCTGCGTTTCACGTAGATTTCTTACGGTGTTGTACCACACGACAATATCGAGATACTGCGACTATTTCGTCTCGTCCTAGGCATTGTTATGACACAAACACAAGACAACAACACAAATTATTCGCAATACGTAAAGTAGGATTTGCGGAATGCGCGCGCGACCATGACCTACAAACGTTTTAGGACGACTAATGAACGAAGGAAGGGTGGTGGGCGGCGGGGCGGTCGCCGGGAATTTCCTTAGTCTGAGCCGGGAAGGAATGTCATGCGAGGTTTGGCAACGTCGCGGATACTTACACTAGAAAATAGGCAAAATTAGGTAAATGACCGCTATGAACGGCAACGTTTAATGACATGAGTACTCCACGACGATTATTGAGCACTGCGATGAGATTTTTTGATACTTTAATTTTTCTTATTTATTTTGCATATTAATTATTTTGCTGGAATACCGATAATTCGTATTTAAATAAAGATAATAACATCAGTGGACCTTTTGAAAACGATAATCACGTAATTTTTTTTAACGATTTAGATTGTAGAAAAAACAGTTTATAATTACTATGTTACTGTAACTGAAGCTCCCATTTCTTTTTGTCGCATTAATTCAAATTCACCCTGTATAATGTAGTAGTAGTAGGTAATTATTATGCGAGCGTTGTATGGAGTGTCCGGGGTGTGCTACCGGTCAGAGTTGGAAAATTATTTATTGCATTATATATTATATTTGTTGAGGAAGGCTTTAGGCTACTTAACATTACTCTAGGACCCTTAGGAGCCGCACAAAAAACCAACAAATGTCACAAAGAACACTAAGCGAAAATAAAGTACCTAATAGCGCGGGTAGACGATGCGATGCGACGGGGCGGGTCGGGGGAGCAAAAAATTTCACGCGGATGAAGTCGCGGGCAGAAGCTAGCATTTCAATAAAAGACGGTCCAATAAAAGAAGTCCTAATTACAATCTTATAAGGCTTTCTAGATTTTCCACTCAATTGCGGTATAATTAATTGAAAAGCCAATTAATGCTTGTAGGAGGTAGTTCCAATCAAAAATAATATTAATAAAAACGACTGTTAAGTATTGTATGTAGGTACGTTTAATAAAAGACGCTTCAGTCCTTATTAAAACCTTGAAGGTTTTCTAAATTTTCCACTCAATTGCGATATACAGGGTGTTACAGAAAGGGTATATCAATACAAACGGGTTGAAGAGTGTATCTGGTCTAGAATCTCTGTACAAAATTTCAGCTCAAAAGCAGTAACTTTGAAAATGCTTAATATTTTTTTATTTCGATAGTTTATTAAATTCAAATCATAACAAACGTGTCACCGCACTACGAGGGTCATTATCCATTATCTGTAGTGTGTCTGTGCGCCTAGTACACACACATCACGCCGCCGCGCGCCAGTGCAGCGCCGTGATGTCGAAATAAAAAAATATTAGGCATTTTCAAAGTTAATGCTTTTGAGCTGAAATTTTGTACAGAGATTCTAGACCAGATACACTCTTCAACCCGTTTGTATTGATATACCCTTTCCGTAACACCCTGTAGAAAGAAAAACATTTTATTTGGGGCGCGCACAGAAAATATCAACAGTAATAAAGTGGCATTTAAAACTAACAAAACTACAATAAAAATATCAGAAAAAAGGGGATGAAAAATAAATGCGTGATGACAGATAAGTCGTGAAAAATAGACAAGATCAAACAACTAACTGGAAATGGTTATAAAACACTATCATTTCTTTGGACTCAATTCCTACGCTCGATCAACTTCAATTAAACATCCTTGTTCCATCTAAATGCGGTTTATCAGCACTGTTTTGGCGGTGCTGTGACATAAGGCCGTTGTCGCACTTGTCGCCAGTCGCACGCAGCCGTGGGTCGGGCCCACTCACCCGTGCACCGAATGCGTGATGACGGCTGGCAACTAGCGTTAATTACGCTCCAACGAACAACCAACGTATGCCTAAAACACTCCAAACTGTCCCTAATAGCTCCTTGTAAACTTTCAGAAAACATTTACTGGTCTTAGGGCAGCTTTGCGTCCAGTGACATTATTTCTTTTTGGGTAAGGTTGGGTGGAGATTCTTAAAAGGTCTTTATGGTCTTAAGATTTTGTGTCGTTGAATCATGTTATCGTTTAACTGAAACGTATGTACTATTGACGCCCACGGTATCTTAGTACAATTTATCTATCGTTATCGGTATCATTATGTAAGAGATCTAATTTTACGGCTTTCTATAGAGCTTTGTAAAATTCTGAAGTCATGGAACCTCCTTTTCAGTTTGCAACTAAATACCTAATATACCTACGGCATATTATACCACACGGCATTAATACTTAACAGTGCTAGAATAAAAAAATCGAAGACATGTAATATTACCAACCCGCACTTGGCTCGCGTAGTGGATTATGGCCCACTCCCTCTCACCGAGAGGAGGCCTGTATCCCAGCAGTAGGAACATAATAGGCTGATTATGTAATAAACCATGTTAACCATCTAGGTATAACACTTGCAAAATGACCACACATGTGTAGGTACATAAATCAAAACAATCCACAATTAAATCGCAAATGAGTGCGATCGGCGTATGTCGTAGCGGCGATTAGTCGCGGCCGTCAGTTTGGCGCCCCGGGCGGTGCACAGTGTTCTCAATTTAGCATGCTACTAAAACAAAAATTGTAATTTCACGAAAACCTTAATTACGTAGAGCTCTTACCGAAAATCAAAAGCTACCTGCTTTACTTACCAGATAAAATGTTAAAATAGTATTTTCGTGTGTTAATACAGAGGTAAAGTATGAGGGTGACCTTTGCCCAGCTGTGGGATAACTTAGTTAAAAAAAATATACTGCGGGAAGTGTTGACAGGTTTGTGTGTTGTTAACCAATAATTATGTTGAAAACAGTATATCGTTCAACTGTGGAATCAAAACCCTTGTTTCCGAAATGGCGATTAAACATGTTAATTTTCATGCTAATTGTAGCTGTCATGGTAATCAGTAGTTAACCAAAACAACAACCAACATTTAGATACGTCGACATGAGCTTTTGATTTGGTACTTACTGTCTAAATTCAATAGGGTTTCAGAAATCGGAGGGAATACCATTGAAACTTTACCGCTTAAAAATTTTTCTTCTCACAAATACCTGGATGAAAAAAAAAATATGATAACCAAATTTCTTTTCAATCTTTCTAGAAATATGCAAGTGACTTTTTGTCCAACTAACTTGTGTTAACGGGAACACAGTGCGGCGCCACGCTTGACGCCGCCCGCTCATTTGCATCTCCACATAGATGGCAACTTGAACTCTGATGCTCCCTCAAAATTATCACGAATATAGTGCGAAGCCGTTTTCGATAAATATGACTAGGGTACCGTTTAATTCAGCATCTTATAATTAAAAGAAAAACACAATTCACACAACAATTCAATTATATTTATTTGTATGGATTATCACAGAACTTTTACGGAATTGTAGTGGTCTTCATATGAAGTGCTGCAAACTGTCCAAACGCCTGTATTAGTTACAAAATACGACTGAATTAATCGAATACTTCAGTCTAAATTACAACCCTCACTGCCCAAGCTGTTTCCCAACTAAAGTTAGTCTCCTTATAACATAACATGTCAGCGCCATGAGTCTCATAACCCACTTATAACTCAATTAAAGCCAACATTCACCTCTATGAATAAAGGTAATTCCAGAACTAGGAATAGATCTCTTTCAGCTAATTGCTAACACTTATTTTCGTATTCGGTGTTTGAAAGCCTACAGGTAGTCTAATCACGTAGGCGAAATGTTAATCTTGATTGGTGTTATTTATAATGATATGTTGCTCGAATATATGGTTTTGGGAATTAGTATCCAATCAGGTTCTAAACATATCAAATTATAATGCCACGAAGATAAATACAGGTTTAAATTGAAAACATGCGACAAATCGAAATGGAAGATTGTACTCATCATTATGAACAACTTTTACTATGGGACCAAACCTGAAATCGCGAAAAAAAAAACAGCTGTTCCCTACATTTTGACGAGTTATGTGAACATAAAATGTAGAGAACAGCTGCTTTTTTTTCGTTGTTTTTTCGCATGTTTTTAATTTCACCCTGTTTACAGTGTGATTCTTCACAATGTGCACATATCGAAATGAGGGAAACTAAGCTTCATTTTATCGATGGATAAAATGTTTAAACAAATCTAAAAAAAAATATATTATTTTTACAGCATTTTAAAATTCTTGTTCGGTGCTGTGACCCCTGTGTAAACAAACCGGTATAACTTTTAAACTGAATGACCTGTCACGATGAAACAAACTCAGTAATGACTGGAAATAACAGAGCGTCCATATTAAAAAAAAACTAAAGAAAAAAAATCGCCCTCAATTGAAAAATAAGGTGTTTTATAACAAAAATCAGATATTTTTTCATCAATTTTTACAATAATTGTAAAGTTTCTCAATAAAAGCCCCAAATACCTACCCTTTTTTATTACCATAAATTATTCTCTATCCTATCAGCTTTCTAAAAGTAAAAATACCATGTTTATAACTCAATCACAACATTTCCTATGAACTTTTAAAGAAAGGCGGTTACGTACAATATTTAGCAGGTAAAACCATTTTTTTTTTTTGAATTTTATAATATTTTTTCCATCAATAAAATAAAATGAAGCTTAGTTTCCCTCATTTCGATATGTGCACATTATGAAGAATCACACTGTATACAAGTAGGTCTTACAAGTTTATTTATCCATCTCAAAGGACCGATGTAATTGCGCAATACATTATCATTTGTAATGGCTTCCATTTTGACAGTTCAACAACATTAATTGCGTTATTTACGTTGTTGAGCAGACAAGTTTTTCGAACATGAAGCAATGGATTAGATATCCTTCAGTCAATGGTTTCGCAATATCCTAAAAAATTACTTAGACTGAGATCGATAGTGTGTTGCGCAATTAGGGTGTTAGTTATGTAAAAGTTTTCGAACAGGAAAACTATTACTTTTTGTATTTAATTTGACACTCAAAACCTCATTCCATTAACCTAGTAGAGAGTCGTAAAAACATATGTTTGTGATAAATTGTTTAACATCACAATTACATTACGTAAGTTAATCGGCGGCCATCCTAATGAAGTTACCCGTATCCGAGGACAGATCACCGCAACGCCTCAATTAAAATCTCATTATGGTTAATACGCAATGGACTTCACTATTAGTGGGATGCGACACAGTTGTTAAGTGAAATGAGTCTGACGCTGAATTTTATGTTTTGTTGACAAATTGCTATTGTCATTAAAGAAAAAACATTAAAAACATAACCCTGTCTTTGCTGTCCCGTGTTCGTATAAGAGACTTTTTCTCATTATTTTATTGAAATTGATTCTTGAACATGAAGAAATTCTATAATAATACCGTTATTACTGGTATTTATACCATTGCAGATGTCCAATTACTGCCAAAGAAATTGGGATCGGTCTCCTTTTATATTAGTCACTAATCGTATTACCTTCCACAAAAAACTAGTTGCGCATTACTTAAAAAATCGGGCTTAACATGCCGTAATTTTTTCCTCTACAAAACACTGAATAATTATTTCCACACTCATAAACTTACATGCACATTTTGAACACGAAGGGTATATTTTGATCAAGTGCGGTGGCAGTCTGTCTCGCTTCATTTGTATATCATTAGCATCAGGGCGCATGTCTCGACGACGCGGCGCACTGACATCGCTGACATGTCATTTTCATAATCGACGCCATCGATGGACGACTAAACAATGGGGCACAAACACGGACTGAATTGTGTCTGTCGTTGTAAGTAGATTATTTTTTATTTTGTTCTATTTTTGTGCGTAGTGCTTTTCCAGCATCTTCTTCACATATAATAATCAACTCTTTAATAATTAGAGAAGTTGTATTTCACGTTTTTCAAAGCCAATCTTAGCTCTGTTGAGCTTATGATAGTGCCTTGTGGGACACGTCTTTCGAAACCAAGGCTATTGTTCGAATAGTACCCATTCTAAAAACAACAACAAAACAATATCCCTAAACATATGTATTTCAATTAAATATAGCAACAAAACATCGATATAAAACATGCCAACATATCGTTGGCTTGGTAAAATATGGTCGCGGTAAGGATGATCGGTCAAGTGGTGTTTGAACTAAGGCGCGGCCAGACGCTCCTCTGTTTGTCGCCAGTGTTTGACCACCTTCTTTATGATCGCCCATCGCCTTGCCACGATACTAAGTCTAGCGTATTTGAAAATTGGAAGAACACACCTTTTTGTGTAGGTTTTCGTGAATTATGATGTAAATATTGAGGGTCGCCATTCGTTGTTTGAGTATAGATTCAATGTTGCAGCTAGCGTCGGGTTTTTTATTTCTGTTGTTAGAACTTCATGTATTTTTTTTTCATTGAAATATTTAGAAAATTATCAACAGACGGTAAGGAGAGCTGAAAAAGATAGTAAGAAAGTACTAAATGCCAGTACGGCAAAACATTTTAACAATTTATTTCAATCGAATTTCATGTAAACTGAAATATTTGCAAATATAATATGTTAATTAGCGGGCGGTTCAATGAATACTTCTGTACAACACTGATATTCCGACCCACATTCAAAAATTTCAGAAGCATTTTATTTTAAACTAGCGGCCCGCCCCAGCTTCGCACGGGTGCAATTTCTTTTTTTCATACAAACCTTCTCCTGGCAATACCGAACACAACAAAAAAAAAAAAAAGACGGGTTGCACTCCGGGTGTGCCGGCAGAAGTGAAAACTTGAATATTAACGTTGAAATAAATCAATTATTAATTGAATTAATATAACTAATTTTTTTTCACTATTTCTGCGTCACTTTTTTCATTAATCGATGCACTTTGTTCAATTTCAATTTTTTGAAACACTGTATATATGTTACCGGCCAAACCCGATTTCAGGACAAACTAGTTTAGCCTAGGCTAAACTAGTTCTTCCTATACGCGATAGGGGGTGCGATTCGCTCGCCCTTGGATCTTATGTCGACGGAGCCCCGCTTCGCGGGGCCCCTATTTCTGTGTAAAGGGTTTAAAGTAACCTAACCAAACCGAACCTCGGGGTGCCCTTCGCTCGCCCTTGCATCCTATGTCGACGGAACTAGTTTAGCCTAGGCTAAACTAGTTTGTCCTGAAATCGGGTTTGGCCGGTAACATATACACGAATTTTACGACGAATACACAGCAGTGTGGCTACTACACAGATGGTCGAGCCATCAGCTGTCCATCCACGTCCGCGTCCGCGTCCACCATCATCATCACATCGCATCACATCACATCACATCACCATCGCCATCACCATCGCCATCATCATCGCCATCACCATTACCATCGCATTCACCATCGCGATCACCATCACCATCGCCATCACCATCACCATCCATCCATCCATCCATCCATTATCGTGTTGGTTCTTGGTTCACTTCGGTTGGCGCCGCCGTAGAAAGAGATGGGGGGGGGGGGGGGGAATCTCTCCTGACGGTCACGTGTCCTGACGCGATGCCCTGACGCGAGTTTAACATTTTTTACCCATTACAAAAAGTGTTCAACGCCGCTAAAGAAGATTTCACTTCAAAAAAAAATATCCCATTTGGTGCAGTCATTCGGAAGTTATTCGCCAGGTTCAGACAGACATTTCGGCGACTTTGTTTTATAATATGTAAGGATTTCAATATTGGCATATTGAAATTTATATTATTTAAAAAGCTAGCCCACTCCCTCTCACTGACAGGAGGCCTGTATCCCAGCAGTGGGAACATTATAGGCTGATTATGAATCTTATGAAAACTAGATGATGTTAGAACTATTATGTATAGCTAACTGAAGCATTTCAATACTAATAATTGTGTATATTTTGGCAATAATAGATCTGTGGAAATATTCCTTGTGTCAACGTGTATATAATCTTTTCCACGTGCAAATCATTAAGAACACAAAACACATTGTATTTTAGAATATAACAAAAGTTAACATCCAAGGTTGAGGGTGGTTATAAAATATAAACATTTTATTATCATTTATAGGGTCTTAAGATACTTTTAGAAACGTTCCACCTACGTAAATGCTCCCAATATTTTTTGCTACGCTCTTTTGAGGTGACTCAATAGAATAAGTGAGACCAGTGGTGGTCGCGACTTACCAGTTGTAGGTCGTAGGTTCGAGTCCCAGGCAAGCGCTTTACTTTGCGCTTTAAATTATTCATCATCACTGCTCTCAAGACGGCGAAGAAAAACATCGTGAGAAAACCGGCATGTCCTAGAACCAAAAATTCGAAGACATATGACGTCTACCAACCCGCACTGGGCCTGCGTGGTGGATTATGGCCCACTCCCTCTCACCGAGAGGAGGTCTGTGTCCCAGCAGTGGGAAAAGTATAGGCTTATTATGCAATGGAATAACGCTGTAATTTTTTGAATTAGTGAATTTTATGGTTCCTGCTCACTATGAGAGATTTTACGAAAACCCCAGAAAAGGCTGGCAAGCTTAAATCAACAGAAACGTCAACGTAATTAGGTACTAATTGCCGCGGTGATGCAAGCGGTTCACATATGAAAACGTAACTACCGTAAAAGCTCCATGTGAAGTGATGATATTTAAACCAAACAAAAATACTTTATTGAATAAATATGTTTCGGCAGTATATCGGCGGGGCCTTTGGCTGCGTGAAACGCGAACACGGTCGGTATTTGACCAGGTTTCCGTATTGTATTTTGTGCATTCATTGTTGTGAGAGCCGAGTGCAATTTTTCACAGTATTTGCGGGTGCGGCCGGGGTTCCATTCCCTATGATTTCATTATTTGCTTTCAATCAGCATTGTGAGCCGGCAACACCACGCAGCCCCCTCCCCTCCGCCCCTCGTGCTTCGCTCCAAACCCCACAGCTCCGCACTACCATCTGAAGCGAATTTTGTTTGGTTTCGTTTTCGGATGCTGTTTATTGTTGAGTTACGAAGATTTTTATGCCATTAAATGCGTGTTGCTTTTCCTTTTTTAAAGCACTAAAATGATTTCAGGAAATCTGCACCATGTTGAGTACTTTCCGATATTCAATATAGAATTCGATGCTGCCGTTTATATTAATTTCGTTCGGTGAATTCGCTTCGTATTACGTACTCAACATTTTTGAGTTATGTTGGTGCAGTCGTAAGATATTTTTCATATGACATCTTCTTGACATGAATTTAATATACTGAAATTGAATTCTGCGAACCCAAAAATGCATGTTTGTTTAACAAACACAATTGTAAACTGTTCTTGTTTTGATTAACAAATAATAAAAAAAAAAAAAAATTACGTAATATTACTGCACGGTAGAGTTAAATATTGTATCATGGGCTGAGTAAGTACCCGCTTAATTTTGTTTAGTCTTCGTTTTTAGACTAGACAAATATACATTTTCATAGATCACACTTCCCACAACAATAGCTATTATAAACATTTTCCTTTCCATATTTCTTGAAAATCATTTCTATTTTGTCCCAGGCAGGAAACGGACATTTGCAATAACAACCAGCAGAGAAATAAGAAATTAATTGGTTCAACAATATTGTCGCGGATGGGGACGTTCGCGCCAATGAACCGTATTCTATAGTTTCCGTAAGCTGCCAATTATTGCAGACTTGTTCCTCATGAGCGAACCTAGAACTGCCAAGCGAAGTTCCACATCCTTGAGATAATTAATAATATTGTTTTTCTTTAATTAGTAACATAGTAGGTACCTACGATATTTTTGTTACTTAAAGTGACCTCTGGGATAAATACATTTGTTTAAATGCAAACATAAATGAATAACCTAAAGCCTTCCTCAAGAATTGGGCTATCAATTGCAAAAAGACTTTCTCAAATCCGACTGGTAGTTCCAGAGAATAGCGTGTTCAAACAAAAAAACAAACAAAATCTTCAGCTTTATTTATAGACTAGCTGCGCCCCGCGGTTTCACCCGCGTAAATGTCGATCCCGTGGGAATATCGGGATAAAAACTATCCTATGTCCTTTCCCAGGACTCAAACTATCTCTATACCAAATTTCATCGAAATCGGTCCAGCCGTTTTCATGTTATGTCGTGACAACGGAAAACGGGTTTCATTTTTATAGATAGATTTTGTCTTCTGATTTTTTGTATTAGTTCGTGATTAGGAAATACCTAAAGATCATTTATATTTATCAAACAGGTAGAATTTCACAGTGGGTTATTCATAGGATTGTCTCTATTTGTACCGAAGGACATAGGAGGGTTACATAAATATAATTCTCTTAACTAAGTAATTGGTATTTTAACGCCCTAGCAATATGTATTTTTGGAATAACTATTTAGTTCAGGATTTCTCTAATTAGAACCGAGTGCGTGAAGGTATCGAATGCTTTTGGTACAGTCATAATATCATAGCTTATTGATTACATATTGTGTCTATGCTGAGGTGGAGGAGTATTATTTAACTATTTACTTTCGGGCTGATTTTTCCATTATCAGATAACTTTTATCTGAGGAATAAGTATTGTGGTATGACAGTTTCTGTATAGAAACTATTTCAAACAGTCATAATTCTTTAGATAAAAGTTATGCGAATATTGAAAAATCAAGCCTTAAACAAATATTTTGTCGATCCGGCTGCTGGTATCCCAAATTTTCTTCTCCCGACTCCCAACAATCTGTTTGCTTTTCTGAAGTCACCACGTCTTGCCTTCCCAAAATGTTCAAAAAACATACTGTAATAAACTCCATCTAACTTGAAAATTGAATCTTCGCTGCATTACCTCGGAACCTTCTACTTATAAATTTTGAGCGGTTGTATCGAGAAGAAGCCACCGCAAGGCAAGTGAGAAATGTTTGATATTGTTGTGCCGTCGCGGCCACGCTAAAAGGTGAATCCTTATCGACGCGCAATTGGAAAGAAACCTTCCAACGCGCTCTTTTCGTAGCTTTTAGCTGTCGATATTGCTTTTTTGGCAGTTGGCGTTTTTGAAAATGTGTGTGTGTGTGTACTCAACCCAAATTATATTTTATTTGCTATAAATTAAACAAAATATCAACCGTCCTCTTCAAACCACTTGCG
This sequence comes from Amphipoea oculea, assembly GCA_945859645.1. NCBI lineage: Eukaryota > Metazoa > Arthropoda > Insecta > Lepidoptera > Noctuidae > Amphipoea > Amphipoea oculea. The sequence continues at coordinate 12,843,837 of OX243878.1, forward strand.
AAAATCAATGTACATAGAATTTATTTTCAGCTAGGAATTCTTTTAAAAAGGGATGCGGCTCCCATTATCGATAATACGAGTATACCGAAATGACCTCTTCATATAAAATCCTACATCATGCGCGTTCACTAATGGTTTGCTATCGGCGTTAAATCTCGATAGACGTCGATATGCATAAAACGGGCGCGATTCGAAAGCCGCCGGAGCAGCGGTTCCATTAACGTTACATACGACAATTGTTGCCGTTTAAGGATCGGAAGTCGATCGCAATATTATCGTTTAGTGTTATGCCCGGTGACAAGGAAAAGCTCTCTGGGCGAGGCGCGCGCCCCCTGACGTCGCCTGCGGTGCGGTATACTGCCCACTTTTGTCGAGACTCGATATCGATATTGCACCTCTCTACCTCACGTTCGCATACACTATACCTGATGATACTGCAATTAACTTTTACTTTATAACATACGAGGTAGGTATTATATCAAGAGTATATAATAATTTACGAGCATTCAGCGAAATAGCTATTTAGTATTTCCCGAACACAAAATGTACGAGTAATATTTTAACTGTGGCATCAGCCACAGTTGAGCTGAGTTGTTAATATAAATTCAATTGTGTCACATTAGAGATAAAATTGTTATAAATTAAATTTTGATTTTTCAGCAGTTGAGGCAGTATTATGGAGTAACTTTCGACTTCAGTATCTCTCAAATAACTTTTTGGAAAATGACTCAACGTTCTTACTTGAAACTAATTAGACCATAATTTTGAAATATTTAAGCCTTTTCAACATCAAACTGAAAGTATATTCCTCAAGAAGCGCCGCTAATTGATGCTTCATATCAAAATGTGTGGGAAGTACCTACTCCTTTATCTTGATGGTTTCTTTTAAAGTTTCCCGTTTGTTCCCGTGCAGGGCTTCCTCTGCTGGCTTTAGTTTCGGTGTACAAACAATAACAGTGCGGGGCGCCCGCGGCACACCACCCCCATGTTTGTGTTTTGCATTTAGGAGCCATCGCGGCTTCATTTCTGTACTTAAAGGCCGGGAACCGATAGTTTTAGCCTTTGGTTATTAAGCAGACAGAACTATGCAAACAGCATTCAGCTTCCATCGAAAACTACAATATTTTTATTTTTTCTATCAGTTTTTGGGCCTTTGGATCACAAATCGGCTACATATATTTTCCTTATGTACAAAAGTCACCGAATGTCACGTGTCATCGGTTCTCTTGATAGTACCGTGTGTGTCGGCATACATCTGGGCGTCGTCGGTGTGACGCACCGCCGACGTCCAACTGCGCGCCCGCACGGCGCCACCCCCTGCCGGCGATCATTGCACGCCATTATCCCTCCCGTATTAAGCCACTTAGCTCAATCATGATTAATGTTTTACCGAACGCGACCCGACCCGAGGCAAATAGAAAAGTTATTTACTCAGCGTCGTAATTAGGCATTCACGACGAGTCTCTCGCGCTGCGGGCTGTCTGCGCGGCTTTGTCGCCGACTAGACCGGTTGTCTGCTTTGAATGCGTCCCGTTAATTTCATTCAGATGCCTTTTATTTCCTTACATACATCACTAGCGTCATTTCAATTTAGATACACCGTAGATATCTCGCCCACAGCTTGATGGACCGACGACTTTAAGAAAGTGACTGGGACAGACTGGATGCGGAAGGAAGAGGACAGGGTGTTGTGACGCAGCCTGGGAGAGGCCTATGTCCAGCAGTGGACTGCGATAGGCTGAGTTGGTTATAGATCTCTGCACGAATATGCTGCAAAATACTTGACATATCAAAATAATGAAGTCACGCGTGATACGAAACTGCATATTTGACGTTTGTCATAAACATCTCAAAAACTACGTAAACCAAACTTGGCCTTTGTAAATTACAGTGGGACCGTAAACTCATTTGAATACCTGTTCTACGCCAGCCGTAGTTCTATGGACGGTGTCATTTCGTCTTGCTTTGCTAATTAAAGGGATTACGCCGAGTGCTCGTGTTCTAGATAACAACATCTCTTTCCGATATCGAGCCGACTGTCTGCTTGCAACGGAACTTGTAATTGTGTCTGCTAGGATAAACCCGGCTATTTAGAGCTGTGTCAACTGTGCCAGAGGAGTATCGCTTACGGTTGCCAGTTGCCGAGGCATCTACCTATTCTTGAATTATAGAGATAGAGATTTGTTAAAGCATAAAATTTGGAGTTCTTATTGATAGTTTGTGATCGTATTTCTCAAGCAGCCTAAGGCGTTCATTGTTAAACTTTGCTAGCATATTTTATGGAAAACAGAATATTTGTTCGGTATCGAACAATACCAAGAGCATTTCAAGATAGGTTTAAGGTTTCTTTGATATCAAAATGCTGGTGGGTAACAAAGCCTACCTCCGCCACAAGCAACAATGAAAGAAAATCTTCTTAAACATCTCCAAGTTGCTCTTGATATTTTATAAGGGAACTATTTTTGTGAAAGTAACGATGTAGACATTTATAAGCTTGTTGATCTTTTTGAGCAACATTTTTATCGAAGATTTGTTTACCTCGCCGTACCTAATTAGCAAATATAGAATATCCTTTAGAAAATAGACGTTCGTCCTCGATTTTATTTCTTTTTCTTGCCTACCTTCTAACGCGTGTAAGTTTAGTTAGATGTCTGATGCTGAATGAATCAAGTAATAACATTGATTTTCAGAAATATTTATAAAAATATGTATGTAGCAAGTAAGCAGTTGCGTATTACAAGATAAAACATCTCTAATTGGAAATATGATATCATAATATGATATCACGTATTAGGGAAAACAGGTTTTTCATTTCCAATTAGAGATGTTTTATTCTTTGATAACTTAGAATATCTATTTATAATTAGTAATGATTATCATGTCTGTTCGAAGCCTGACAAGCGCTTTACTTTGGGTAAATTATTTCATAACCACTGCTCTATAAACAGTGGAGCAAAACATCGTGAGGAATCGGAACCGGCATGTCCTGGAACCAAAAATTCAAAGACATGTTACATCTACCAACCCGCACTGGGCCCGCGTAGTTGATTACGGCCCACTCCCTCTCCCAGAGAGGAGGCCTGTGTCCCAGCAGTGGGAACATTATATCGCATCTGCTAACATTTCTGAGGAACTGTTTATTAATTGTTGGCCGGCCAAGAAACAATAAAAAAAATCTACAACTTTAAAAATGATTCCACCAGTTTGTCTCTGCATCGCCGGTTGACTGGTAGAAATTGCCTATATCATTAATTCTGCCTCTGAACATTTGTTTGCTTGATGAACGAAATAAATAAATCCATGTTTGACATCTCACGAGGTAAGAGCTGCCTCACCCCCCTTTGACTATAGGTTTACAATATCATACATTGTCGTTCGTCGTTGGGAAAACAGCGAGACCTAACTTTTTTTTTAAATAAAAATTGGTGTAGGTATGCTGTTGTTGATTATATCATTATTTATATTATGCCTGTCTGTGTGTGTGTGTGTAGCACATCGTGTTGGTTGCCGGTAGAAAAGGTACGCCACAAACTAGGACAAACGAAAACATGTTTAGAATGTAAATAATTCTAAAACAATCCTAAATATACCGTATCTATAATAATTAACACAAATTCTGTAATCCGAAACAGAACTCTTTTAGAAACCCGATACAATTAATTTAGTTCGGAAGAGCTATTATTAACACAATAGCGGGAGTCCAATTTGGGCCGTGTCGTACATTTGAGGCCCTTGAAACGCTGTCACGTGTTTTCTAAGGCCAGCGGGGTCGGTGTCTGGCACATGAGTAATTAAATTAAACGTGTACCACTTTGGGTCTGGCCATTGTGATTAGAATAGCGGATTCTATTTTACAAGTTCTTTTCTTATAAGTACTTACGGTCTACAGATTTTTTTTGAAATCTTCATGAAATTGGTCGTACTGATGTTTCGACGTAGTCGTAAACGATCTTTGCTGTAGGTATTTGAACGACATAAAATGCAATTTTATGTAAATATCATTAAGTACGCTAAATATTTAATAAATAGGTACTATATACATATAGGTATCCTGTCCTACTAATATTATAGTTGTGAAAGTTTGGACGTCTGTTACTCAATTATGCAAAAACGGCTGAACGTATTTGGATCTTGGCACACAGATAGTTTATACCCTTTATAAACACATAGAATACCTGTTATCCCGGTACCTACTTTATACGGAACCGTAGGATATTTTCCGACTTCCACGCAGGCGAAGCCGCACGCAAAATCTACCATTTAATATTGTATATTCCAAGCTTCATGTTGTAATCAAAACATTGTTGATTTCAGTAGAATTCCCGATGAAAGCTCGTGACAAGTGAATGCAGATTGTGCATTCTTTGATTTCAATGCAAAATTAGCATTGCGTGGCTGAAATGAAAGGCTATTCTGTGCTCCCAGAGCATGTCGTCCAAAACTACATTCTAGCAACACAGAATTTTAAATATCAATAGCAGTACCAGTTGTATAATTTTGCAGTATTGTCTTCATATTGGCAATAAATATGCGCACTTGTCCGCTGATCGGGTACACTGTGTCCGCATCTGGCCGCGGTGCACGTTCAACGCGCTCAATTCACGTCACGAACACCGACCGTTTTGTTTGCGCTTCCACTCGCTTTAATACGTAATTTGTTGTGAATGCCGCGGAATTGGCACACTGACAGCCTTCTGCAATTGAAAACGTATCAACTTGTAAACAATCGCTGAGCTCGCACTGCCTCTCAGTGATGTATGCGCGATGCTCCGAGAATTTGAACACGTTGATTGTATGGCATATTGTTACGTTAGGACTGAGTTGATTGTATGGCAATATGGCATATTGTTTCTTCTAAAGCTTTGACATTGAAGTTAAAAAGAAAACATCTTTGCTACTACCTTAGCTTGTAATCTCATTATTGATAACATAAATCCAACATGCTTACAGATTAAAAAAGATACGTTACAAACAATCTTCCAAGAAATTCTAGAGAAAACAATATCCTTCAGCTAAGATACAACGCGAGCTATTCACTAAAAGAACTGTCATGTTTTTTGATAGACTGCTTGTAACAGAGCACCGTGGAGGTCACTACACTTGATAATAAAATCGCAGACGGGCCCTTTTGTGCGGGCTCCGGCTCGGAAGTAGCAATTTTTCCATGACATCCGGCGCCCCGCCGTGCTGTCCCCGGCATTCACCCCGCGTCTCCCCCTCGCACACCCAACACTGCATAAAATATTGTGCCGCTAATGCTATTCAACGATATGCTCGAACGCTTGCTAAATGACTTGTCGACACGGTTTTTGTCGCCTTTATTGGTCTTTAGTACCGTCCCGAGTCCCGATACCGATTTTACAGATGATTTATTTCCGACCGGCTCTCAATATTACCGGAACCGTTTATTGATATCAAGGATGAACATACGACTACATAATAAGATCGTCCTTCATACTTAATCATAGATGAGCAATTTTGAACAATAATATCTCCCTTCTAAAGTGGGAATCGGATTTATTGGATAGAGATTCCGGTAGATTAAACTAGAAATGGCGATAAATAAGTGGAAGATTTTGTGAAATGGTGAATAATTTCAGTAAATATCAATATAATAATTAACTGAGTACCTACCTACTACTAAGCCCGCCCAGTACCCTAGTCAGGCCAAGCGAGCTAGCTAATAAACTACAAGTGTTCCTCCAACTTCGTTTCAAATTCAAACGGAATACTTTCGATTAATTTCGCTTGTTCGACAGCTCGTTTTAATAATTTACCCCGACTGTATCGACTTCAGCTCGTAATTGTCGAGCGTAAAATTGTAATTATCAACTTTACGACATCGCTATAGAGTCTAGTATTGAGGTGCTTTTAATATTGTGACCGGGTTTACTTTGGTAGTTTTTGTAGGAGCGCCGCGGTGCAAATAAACAACCGTACAACTGTTAAATAACCCTCAATGGACAAATTATTTTCAGTTCTCAGCGGCATTTGTATCAACTTCCGAAGGCGGAGGTATCGCTTTCAAAATAGGCTCGGTACGATCCACTTGTTTATTTAATGGGTATTAATTTGCCCTGTAATTATATTATTACTCAGCTGAATTTTCTAGTAATTTTACGTAGTGACAATACAGAGGCCGCGAATATCGGGCTTCGTAATTATTTAGGTTCGAATTTATCAGTTTTAGTAATTTCTACACATTTAGATCGAAGCACAAAACTATCTTTTAACTATCCTATTTATAAACTGGTTATAAGTAGTTTTACACACACCTCAGACCTCAGTATAAAACTCAAACTACCAAATTCTGCTACCAAGTTTTTAATACTGGCAAGTAATTCACCATAGTATCAAAACGGCTGGTCATAGTTTCCTTTACAAACATGTTGCGACAAGTCTTATGTCGGATATGGTTAGCGGCGGATCAAGGGTAGTCATGACGATGTCCCAGGTCCTCTCGCCTCTGTTATTAAGCTCCTCTCAAACAATATGCCGCAAATTGAGTTAACTCACTAATAATGGTATCGCGGCTGCAGAGGGCTCGCCTCTCCCATTGAGGACAGAGGCAATCTTTCCTTCCCCTCGCAGCGAGCCTCTATTAACCTTTTTATTCGATTTGTCGAGATTAATAGCCACGATGTGTATGTCCCGCGAAATGTTGCCTGTTACGGTAATGATAGTTTGACTACAGAAGTTTTACAATAATTAATTACTTCGCAGAAATTAGATCGGCTTAAACTATTAGCAACAAAGCGGATTAAATTCAAGATTTTGTGTTAGAAATTGATGGATCAGATACTAATTGTGGAGGAAAATCTTGTTTATCAGCTGGTTAATAGGATTATCATGGAATCATTAGTGAGGCATTAACGAGTTTATAAGAGATAACTTGAGTATCGACGCGCTAAAAAATAAAATAACAAAATCTTTCTTTTTCATTTCGAAAGGAAATTTTTATGAAAAAGAAAAGTATCAAGACGTAGACACGTTCTGCTACTTACAGTAAGTATAGTTATGTGAGTATATGTCGTGGCACGCATGCGACGCTGCGGCATCAGCCTCCTCCCGCCGCGACCTATGATTTCAATTATTGTTTGATGTCGTTATTTCTCTTGTGTTTATTCGGGACGCGTTTCTCCATTTTTTACTTTACCCTTCCACCCTCGTATTTGCGCCACAAATAAGACGCGGAGGTGCGCAGCCTAGTCTCGGTAACTGATATGTTTGGCGCTTTCCGTCGAGATGTTTAAACAAGACGCAGCCAAATCGAATTGAGTGCAGTTACTTTGAGATGCTGTCTTTCACCTTAGAAGCTTCTAAGAGCTCTTTACGTGATATGTGATGCTACACTCACACGCTCTTTGAATCTATGTGCCGAATCTTGCAATAAACATTTTCTCAGAACTCGTTACTTCATTAAAGACGCATTAGATTTTCCACTTTGTTAGCGTTGCATCCTGACGCATTCTTCCTACGCATCTCAGTGTACCATTAGCTGCTTATCTTTTCTTTAGTGAATCAGTGTCGTGTTACAAGAAAACAAAACGTCAAGCCTTTCGGCGTCCATTGTCCGCCAGCGTGTGACAATGAGAACTTAATGGACTGTCACACTTCATGTCCCGGCGAACCTTGTCATTGTTTTCCCCTGAACGTGTAAGTAGATCTCCTAGAAAGCCCTAAATAGCCAGTGTATTGATTCATGCCTGGTCATGTACCTACAACGAAGATACACGAGTACATACCAAGCAATATTTTTATAGTAACATTGTATGCAGTACTAAGTGTATAAAAAGAGCAACGAGGTGTGACGCGCTGAGTGAGCTAAGATATATGCGGCGCTGTGCAACAGGCGTGATTCAAACCGTGGCTGCGGGATTGCCAGCACCTGCGGCTACGTCATCCTTTACCACAAAACCACTTCTATTCACGGCACCACAAGGTTCATTTCAGAAAAACTCCGCCCACTCAGCCAAAAACTATAACCTAAACGAGAGTTTCTCGGTCTCCTTAAAGTGGTTGCGGTAAAGATCAGTTTCGTAGCGCCATTGTTCCGCTTCCGAACCGCGCCGCCGCAATATTTCAGCACTTTACTAAGAAATAACAATGCACCGCTCGACGAAAGCACTATAGTTGTGAAATAGAACAGCGTAAGCAATGCTTCATCATCATCGTAAGAAGCCTGAAGTGCAATATTCTTGAGAATAAAGCGCAGTCGTACTTACAAATTGCTTTTTTAGAATGTTGCTGGTGATTTGATATAAAAATGTGGTTTCGAATCCTTTTCGTCTGTTCTATCTTCCTCACAACGTTCCTTCCTTCGTCTTGTACGTGCCATCAAAAGTACGTAATTTATGTTATATTTATAAACCACGTAGGCATAAAAATAATAGTATTTTTATTTTTCCGAACAATTCAGAACTCGAAGCTACTTACAAAATTTGAAACAGATATAAGCGTGTCTCACAATAAGAGTTGGAAGAAGTTATATTATTATGTTGGGTGTTGTGGCACAATGGAAGCGGACCATAGTCCTTATAAGCCTTCACAGGTGTCGCCTCCTTTCCATACAATGCCGTCGCCAGGCGACAAGCGACAAATATCGGGGACGTGAGAACCGGGAATATGTTCCAGAGACAACTCCACTTCTTTTTTTATTTTTTTGTAAGAACATTTAATACCTCGTTTTGTGTCAGAGTTTTGTAAGAGCTCTCTCTGATTGTTTTATTGGGCATTTGTTTCTTTCAGATTTGTCTGTTGTGTTTTATAAGCTCATGTCTGTTTTTTTAATATGAAGTACTTAGGGCAATTGATCAAATATATTTTTTCAGGTGTTATACAATCAGCAAAATTAAATACAGATTTTGTCTTAAAAAAGCAACCGGAATTATTAAGTGCTGTCGAGGTAATATTTGGAAACACAAATTGCTTGAATTATTTTACTCTATAATTTCAATGTGGCCACGCGTAAAATAAACAAAGTAACATTAACACAAGAAAATAATGAGATATTGTCGTTTATCTCTGGAGAATAGCAAAACAAGACAGAGAAATAGCCAGCAGGGTGAAATCGAGACCTGTCCAAGAGGAGCCATTGTTATTACCAGCACACGTTGCGTATGTATACGTGTAGCCGATACTGAACCAATGTTGTTTACCTTATTAATGTAATATAGACCTTTGATTTGTTTTTATTTCCAGTTATATCAAATGTGGGTGTAACCAAATACCGAGGGCAATAGAAAATATTATGATAGCCGCTAGGCAGCGTAAACTAGCGCTAACAATACCTTCAGCGGTGAAAGTAAACAAGGATTGTATTTCGTTTCATTAGCGAGTGACTTATGTCGGCGCTCGTAATGAGACCTCTAATAAGATTAAATTATTTCATACGGATTATTTGTTTATGATTTTGTTTAGATGTTATTTATATTACGGTCGTACTCATAATAAGGTTGGATGTATAGTAAAAATGTTCGTACATTCATTAACATTGGTCTTTTTTGACAATAAGAACCAAAGACACGAGAGTGTGTGAATGTTAAAACCAAGTAGAGAAAGTGCCATAGTATGCTACTTACATTTTATACTAGTTATATCTTCTTCTCCAATATACATAAAACAAAGTCGGGTTAGTTACACCATTCACTCAAGAACGGCTGAACCGATTTTATGATCTTTGATTTGTTGGATTTGTCTGCGCCCCGAATAGCAGAATAACAATTGAGACATGGAAAACTTACGAAAAATAAAATTAAGATAATTCAGATTCTGAGGCAGTACGAAGTTCGCCGGGTCAGCTAGTCTGTAATAAAAATCACAAAATAAAATATGAAAGCAATTAAAATTCAATTGGAAATGAACAACCTAAACTCAGGGACGATGATTTTAAAACTCAGACATCTACGACAAAGTAATGTAAAAACGGATGTCGGACAAAATAGCTGAAAATTACACTCGAACAACGGAGTTTTCGGGGTGGACGTGCGTACTGCTAGCGGGTGGTATCCGGTGTCCGTAGTGGGACGCTTCGGGCTGCTTCGGGCCGGGAAATAATGCCATTTCCGATGAGGGCCCGCGGGGCGTGTCGACAACGAGATTAGGGAAAAAAGACGGGAATTTAATAACACTACCGACACACGTCTCGCGAACAAACAGTCCCGACTCGACACGTCCATTCTCAGACTGAACGTGTTACCCTAATCTAGTTCTCTGTACTCGATCTTTGTCCAATATCACGACACAGGTGTTAGAAAGCTGTCGATCATTTTACCAACTCACTCGTATTTTACCCGTTTTTCCCGTACTATAATAAGAACATTTATGTTTCTATAATATAATTTTGTAAATTCAGAAATTTAAAAGCTTCGCTTTAAAATTTGCGACGCGATTGCCACGTGAGCAGTTCAAAAAACGGAAATGCGGTAAAAACGTTTCGTGATCGCTGCGCACGTGACCAAGCGCTACGCTACGAGACCTCTACGGAGCTACGGTGCTACGACGCTACTAAGTTGCTGTAGAGCTTACGTCGTCGGTCTAGGATAAAACGTAGCAGATTATTTTTTGATAATAATCTAGATTCAATAATTATAACATCAATTTAAATATAGATTTTTTATGTTTCTTAATTTAAAAAAAAAAATATGTTATAAATAGTTATTACTTATTTTGGGCATAAAAGAACTAAAATGGCATAAACTTTATCGCATACGTAGGTACTTAGTCCATTGTTATAAAAACTCTAATTTATTTTATAATGCCTCACGTTGACTAACATTTGTGTTTCTTATCAAAACGAAGCGTTATAAAGTATTTTTGTAAAAGTTAAAGCACTACGCAATAAGGTTGCGTGTCCTGTTGAACATTTTGAATAATACTCCTTTACGTCCTCACGTTGTCCAACATGCGTTTAGGCTTCAGCAATACATTTTTTCTTCCTTTCTAAACGAAGCAATAAAAAGTATGTTTGTAAAACTTGAAAAACTACGCAATCCGGTTCTTGCGCAAATTTTGTTTTGAAATTTTAAAATTATACCCTTTTACTGCCTCACGTTGGCTAACATTCGTTGACAATATCAAAAAAGTTCCCGTCGTTTCTAAACAAAGCATTATAAAGTATGTTTTGAACTACGCAAAAAGTTATTGCGTTAATGTTATACTTTCTATTACCTATCGAAATATTCCCTTAACGGCCTCACGTTGGCTAACATTCGTTTACAAAAGCAAAAAAAAACTTTCTTCATTTCTAAACGAAGCAATAAAAAGTATGTTTTTATAAGTTAAAAGAACTACGCAATTCTCGCAAATTGCGAAACTTTCGAAGGGACGTTACCATTGAGTATTGTTTAAAAAACATTTTTTGAACAGTAGAAAAAACTTTACAATTACTTGCGTAAGAAGTCGTAGATATACGGGTGAAATTTTACAATAATATGTTGGAGTTGGCAACCCTTAGCAACTCTGAATGGAGGCTGGAAGTTGTGCCTTCGAAACTCGACTAAATAGAAGTAGGTAGCTGCCGTCCAAGTTGGGATCTTTGTCGTGGTGTGGCTTCCTTGCGACAAGTCGAGTTTGGCAAATAGACGGTCTTGTTTTAGTATTGGTGATGTGAAGGCATTTATGTGTAGATATGCCTAACGACATAATTATGTCCTCATGAAATACTTCACCCGGAAAACGACTACTTAACACCATTCCTATATGTGTTCCAAACAGCGTTATCATGCGTTGAATATGCCAGTGCAGTGGTGGCCCTGTAGTAATGGCTGACTTACAAATGCTACGTCGTAGGTTCGAACCCAGGCAGACGCTTTAATTTGTGTAAATAATTTCATCACCACAGAAACCTGCATGGCCTTGAACCAAAAATTCTAAAACATGTGACATCTACGAGGTGCGTTCAATGTATTCACGGTATCCGTTACGTCACAGTAAAAAAAGAAGTAAACTCAATTAATATAATTTTTATTTTTCAATGTAATTTCCATTACCCCAATGCATTTATTACATCTCGAAATTAACTTTTCAATACCATGTAAAAAATAACTTCCTTTCCTCTTTCTCTGAAAACTGCGCATTTATTGCCACCTTCAAATTTTATTTATTATTTATTTTATTGCTGTTTTCAAATAAGGGAACAGATAATAATCACTTGGGGCTAGGTCCGGGCTATAGGGTGGGTGGTTAATTTCTTCGAAATCACAATATCGCACAAGAAGCCTTGGAAAACACGATCCGTGTGGACCGGGGCGTTGTCGTGAAGAAGAAACACCGCTGCACCGGGGTGGTCAGTTTACCCCGTCTTTTTTCTTTAATTGCTTCCAGTAAACGTAAAGTGGATGCGTAGGATGCTGCGTTTATGGGTTCACCTTTTTTTGTGTACTCAATCAGCAAAATTCCCTGAGAGTCCCAAAACACTGTGGTCATGATTTTTCCGGCAGACAGACCGACTTTGAATTTCTTAGGGGGCGCAGTACCCTTCTTGCTTACTTTCAGGTTCATAATAATGAACCCACGTTTCATCTTCAGTAACAATTCGATCGAAAATACTTCATGGAACTTCACCGCAGAGCTCTAAAAACTCTACAGCACTCGATTCTAACTTGTTTTTGAGGCGCCGCGCCATGAGCATTCGCGGCACCCATCTTGCACTGACTTTTGAAAGGTAAAGAAGGTCATGAAGAATAGTTTGCACGGTACCAACGAGAGGTGTGTCATCTCTGCTATAATTTTGGTCTTCATTCGGGCATCCTCCAGTATAAGCTTCTCAACTTTTTTTCACGTTTTCTTCCGTAGAGGCAGTAACCGGGCCGACCGAGCGAGTGTCATCTTCAATACTCTCTCTGCCCCTTTCTTGACCACTTTTGAACCGTAGATAACGAAGGTACTGAATCTTGGTAAACAGCCACCATCTCTTCGTTAATAGTTTTTTGACTTTTTCCTTGTTTGGTAAGGAATTTAATAACGGCGCGGTGCTCGATTTTCTTCAACATTGTCACGTTAGCCATTCCAGTTGTCGTTGACTAAGGATAACTAGCAAACTAATTATCACAGCTATATGAAATTTTACCTTTATACCCTTAGATAATGTTATTAATTAATTAACTAGTCAAATTACCCACATCATTAGTAAATGACTCTATACCGAGAATACATTGAACGCCTCTCGCCTCGCCCCTCGTGGTGGATCACGGCCCACTCAATCTCGAAGAAAGGCCTGTGTCCCAGAGTGGGAACATTTTAGGCTGATTATGCTAAGCGTGGCCGTACAAATGCTATCTCATTGTTTGTAGGTATGTATAAGAATGGTATTGGGTAAGTATACATTATATAGCCACGCAAAAATAAAAAAACGTCCCATTCAACATGAGCTGTCAATCATCAAATACCCTCCAAATTGGGCATCTTAAAGCCGCATTCTCAGCGAACACAAGTATATCTCAACATATCGTCCTGAACTTGCGACTAGACCAAGTTTGTGTGTTGAACCGCATTTGTCGGGGCCGATCGCAACTTCTGCCTCCGATTAGCATCGACACCAACTTGCTCCTCTACCCATATCGACATTCTAATTTCATACACTACATATTCATGGAGCTAAACTCTCTAATAGACCTGTAGCTATTAGAGTTTAGACTGTTTAGGTTATTGGAGATCTTTGGAAGGTGCGATTGGTGCGTAACGTTACAAACTTTTATTTTGAATGTCGTTTTTTTTCAAACTCTAATCCAACTTTTTGTAATGTATGAATGAATTTAATAGCGGTAACATATTCGTACGTCACTTGAGGATGTGTATTGTTTCTTCCTCGTGTACAATACAATTTTATTTTAGCCTGTGCTGTCTCAAAACTGGGTAAAGGTCTCCCCAAGTCCTTAACTCTTTTCTCGCGCCACCTCATACTAGCCCTCGTGGTACGCGTCCTGGTCATCTTTCGCCACCGCCACCGCTTTCTGAGCCAACCTCGGCGGCGCCGTCCATCTTCTGGCACCCATTTTGTGAAAACTTTTTCCCAGCGTTCATCCTGCATGCAGCTATTGTGATAAAACAGTGACTGAAGCTTTAAATTCTGTAATATTAATTACCACAAAGTGTAATATTTCTCATAAATCAGACATAATAGCCGACACTATTTCATGACATACTCGTATACGATTGAAAATGCTTTGAAATGAACTTGAACATCCGACAATAGGTGCAGCATAATTACCAGCGCATTTCACTACACACATTCCTATTTAACTATCGGAGCAGCGTGTGTTTCGCTGTTATTAATAAACTTGTGGCCTTTTTCGTATCGACGGCATGGAATTATTGAATAGTTGGTATTGTCAGCAGTCAGTAGTCATAGTCGCGAACGCAGCCGTCGCGCGGAATGTCAGCGGAATTTCATTTCGTTAGTGCCGCACCCTGCCGGGGTTGCGGATTCCTGCGGTCAACCCAAAGCCCCACACGCCAGCGCCCCATACATTCAGTCCTTCTGTTCCATATTGACGAACTTCTCAACATGCGTCATAACATCCACTAAATTGTCCCTAACTTCATTTAGTAACTACAAACATTTTCTGAAATTCTATTTCAAATTGAGCGGCGTTAAAAAACCCTATTATCATAATATACAGGGAGAACATTGATTTAAGATTGAGATAAGGCAATTTACGTTAAAAGGAACAGTGTATAACCTAATTGGGAGCATCCTTTCATATTTTTCAGAGCGCCATTAGAAGGCTTCAGTGATGATATTCAAAAAAGAGCATAACTTTAACCCAGAAGTATTTTTTCTTACTTAGGTAGTCCTTCGGCGTTGTTGTCTATGCAACGTTTTTTTTTTAATTGTGATTACGTATTAACTGATTGACTGAGAGCAGTGGTGGCCAAGTGGTAACGGCCGCGACTTACGAGGTGTGGGTCGTAGGTTCGAACCCAGACAGGCGCTTTACTTTGTGTAAATTATTTCATTACCACTGCTCTCAAAACGGTGAAGGAAAACATCGTGAGGAAACCGGCATGTCCTAGAACCAAAAATGCGAAGACATGTGACATCTGCCAACCCGCACTGGGCCGGCGTGGTGGATTACGGCCCACTCCTTCTCACCGAGAGGAGGCCTGTGTCCCAGCAGTGGGAATATTATAGGCTGATTATGTATTAACTGATTATTAATCTGTCTGATATATTAATCTGTCGTATTTGTAGTAGATCAGTGATGCTATATTTAGTAACTTAACTCAATCAAACTTACAGTTACCTACTTAATATTCGGTACCAATTTTTTTTACGCCAATAAGATCACGAAAATTAACCCAAGATTAATCGGGACCCTAAGATTCCTGATCTGATAAATAATATTCAAAGCATTTCCCGATGCTCGACAAGTATAGTAAAGAGCGTCGCGCCGGCAGCCGCTCTCCATAATATTGTGTTATACCTTATCGAATTTGCATGTTTTTACTGAATAACATTCCTTTGGCGCAGTCGAGATCAAAGGCCGAGGCGAAAGTGATTTCGCACTGAGTTAGTTCAACAAGATTCAGTTTCGCTCCGCTCCTATCAGGCTTCTGAATAATTTTCTTGTAATAAGGAAAATTGTAAATGGGCATTCGACTCTTGGTGTTTTATACAGCCTATCATTGGCGGCGTCACGAGTGACGGCTCAGTTTTACAAACAGACGAGGTTCAATGAAATGTTTAATTTGATCACGTCTACGTTGAATGATTTACCTGCGAAAGTATGTCTTTTTTCGTTTTCTTGATATTATATTTAGGGAGCTTAGATTTCCATAATAATTGTAATCTCCTATTCTTCTTAAATTGGAGTTTAGAGGAGAAAGAAAAGTATTTGATTGAGGCCTCAATCAAAAACATTATTTCAGGGCAGTGCAACCTCAATAATCAGCTGAAAGGAACCGTACAAAAAAGTCACACGTCCGTGTCAAGACGTCATTTAAGTACATTTTCCATTACAGAGGCGATAAAATATTTATGGACGAAATAACATTAAGAAAACGCCGCTTGTTTCTTCTAGCATGTATGTTTAATGCGTTGGTAATCTCGCGTCGTTTGATGTCGCTCAAAGAGCCGACGCCTGCTGAGCTTAGCCGGACTTCGGAGGACCAGTCCCATCCCCTCTTTAAATTATTCCGGGAACGATCTGCTGCTGAAATTGTTACTTAAGAACTTAATCGACGCGTTGCTCTTTGTCTGCGAAACAGATGTTTTTTCAAACAACATTTTATTGAATTCCAATTTTAGTGTCTCCTTTTGTGTGTTTTTACCTCTGATTTTAAATTGGTTTCAATTTGTTTTTGTTGTTGTTTTATGGTATTGTGATCGTTCGATGTAATTTTAGTGATATTTGCGGTGTTACATAAAATGTTAACGTTTTATTATTTATCGTAATCAAAAACGAAATAAAACAAGAAAGACCGTTTTATCTATTTAGTATTAAAGCTTAATTATACGCTGAGTAGTTCAATTGAATGATCTAGATTATTTATCTATTTATTTATATTGGTTCACCAATAACTGTTTATACTGGTATTATGCTTAGGGTAACAAATAAGGTAAAAAAAAATAACAAATTAGTGTAACAATCACTCTTATAGGTGAACTCCGCATGCATACAAAAATTTGGTTGTACAAGGAAAACATCAAGAGAAAACAACAAGAATTTAACTTAGAACTAAAACTTAAACTATGTGACTAAAGTTATTGTATTTATTTAAGTTGTATAAAAACATAGGTAAAATGGAAAGTTAAACTATTGGGGAGAGAAAAAAAATCAAATAAAAACATGTTTCACTATATGACAGAAAGTGCTTAATCTAAATTCGGAAGACATTTGTAAATTTTAGCTTTCAATTTGCTTAAAGAGTCAAAGTGCAGATCAATTTGATCGCTACAATTATTCACCACCTTACAAAATCTTGCAAATGGAGAATTAGCGCCTAAGACCGTTCTACTTTGTGGTGGACACAGTGGTGTTATTGGTTTGCGAGGAATTATTGAGGGTGCACGGAAGTTGAAAGTGTTCAATATCTGGGGGCAGTCAATTTTATGTGACATTACTTTGCACACAAACTTTGCGTCATTTAGCCGTCGGCGTTTTTCCAGGGAGATCATATTGTAGTGTCTCAGTCTATTACTATAGGAACGTATTTTTTTTGACAAACCGCTGGAAAACGCTAGATGCCATAGAAATCGTTTATGATCACATAACCCGAATATAACGTTACCCGTTACCCGAATAAAATTAAATAACCCGAATATAAAGTTTCCTCATAAAATAATTAAAAAAATGGTCTAATAAAGTCAAAATCAAAGCATTTATTTCAAATAGGCACATAAAATGCACTTTTGAACGTCTAAAATTACAATAAAAAAGAATTGATTTTATTCGCCCCTTCCAAAAGGTAGTTTTCGTATGGAGAAGAATGGGCAAGAAACTCCACCGTTACTCTTTTAAAATGTTTTACAATATTTTGCATACATTAATTATATAATAATACGTGGAGACGATGCACCTAAAATAAAATTA
Source organism: Amphipoea oculea (assembly GCA_945859645.1). Lineage (NCBI taxonomy): Eukaryota > Metazoa > Arthropoda > Insecta > Lepidoptera > Noctuidae > Amphipoea > Amphipoea oculea. Next base: position 12,861,371 of record OX243878.1, read on the forward strand.
CTATATCACAATAGATAAAAGAATTACAAATGAAATCATGACACATAAATTAATTATCTGATAGATACATGGTGCTCACATATTTACAAACATTGACGAACGACTAAACAATTAAAAAAAAATATACATAAAAATATATAATAATAATACACTCGATACTTCATTTACACAAGCTGTATCACTAATATGAGCATTAGCGACAAGGTGAGCACGATACACGTGGCTGTGCTTGTTCGTGCGCGCGGGATTTACCTCAAGCTACTAATTAGCGCCTTCTGCTCGTATTACCATGTTAATCGTATCCTCCCTGTTTGTGCTACACCGAACGTTCAAATGTGCAGTTGTTTTAGAAAACATTTATTAGTAAATGATGTTTTTTTTTTTTTTCATTTGACAAGTAGTGATCACTTTGATTTTGCGTTTTTCTTTTTTTTTATTCGAATGTCCTGTGTATGTGTTTAGATCGCATAGTATGGTCGAAAACACAGGGAAGTAAAAATTCAAAACTATATAATCAGTTTCTTTTTATAGTTTCCTTCATACGCTACTAGATAGTCCGTCTATTTTTTTTAACTATTAACATTCACAGCTCTATAAAATTATTTAAAAAAAAGAACTATTTCGTCTTACCAAATGACAAAGAAAATAGAAAGACGATTAGAAAACTAAGTATTTATGTTCTGAGGAACATAAAAAAAAAATGAAACCATCAATGAATCATCATGAATGGAATTATGATTTTTAAAGAGATATACGTATCTCTTTTAAATCATTACGTGACTCGATGCTTATTATTTCCCTCCTTCATATGTACCATCGCAATAATACGCAGCTCATAAGAAGCACTTCTCAAAGAGCATCGCGTAGACGTGTACAAAAAGCATGTTTTCACACTCGAACACAATAGAAGAAAAATGTATATCTCAGTGAATATCGATTTCAAATAAAATTGCAACCTTTTCAGATAACGAGGTGACATTTCCCCTTTTCCGGGGCCCGTTTGTCGCCCTTGTCGTACATTGGAAATTTATCCACCGAAATAAGCAGATAACGAATCTAATGGCATCTATACAAGAGAAATATACGATTGGCTCGAACGCTTGTGTAAAGTATTGTCGGCTGGTTGTCGAGTTGCATTCTTGAAATGTTTGGCGCCTCTGACTTTTTACAGTAATGGATTCGAATTTTAATGTTCTTTTGTTTTTTTTTATTATTGTTGAAGAAGTATCGCTGTATCGAGGTTGGTATTTAAGAGATAAGATAAAGAGATACTTTATTAATATGTCGTGGATTCTGAACGGAACGTCAAGCTGAACCGACTTGGGTGTGTTCGAAAATGGAGGTTGGCAACACTGTGCGAGCAGTCTATGTCATTTTTGGAGTTTTGCGCGGGAAAACAAAAAACGGTGACATATTACGGCTGTCATTGAAGGTGCCGATACTTTTACGAATCAGAAAAATAAAAAGTACGCTGTGTTTACAAACGTGTTGAGCAGACACAGAACTCACGGACGTGCTGCCAACCTCGCGCCGACCTCGCCGCGTTCCGATAGGAATCCAGTTCCACCCGATTTGTTTGTGTGACTTTCAGATTGTTTGGTCTAATTAAAACTGCAGAGTGTATATTGAGTCTTACTTCGGCTACAACAATGGACGACGACCAGTCCGGCAACGAACGCCCACATTATCTTCCGTTAAATATAATATTGCACATAATATCTCAATTTCTTAAATAACCCAGCGCTTCTTCTAGGAAATATTCTTCGATGATACTTTATTACAGCAGGTGTCAATTTCAGCTAAAGGGCTTTTAAAGGCTGTTTTATTATTGATAAAACATCTTTGTTCAGTATGATAGTCGTCCCTAATCCATCGCCAATATTGTGCCTATCTTTTGTTGAAACCTGAATCCAACCATACTATCTTCACTAAAAATGTTGTGAAATCATTTCTATACCTCAAAAAAACACCCTCCGCACGTTCACGCATCAACAGCTAAAATTCGCAACAGGGGGGGACTACTCTAAGTCCAAAAACGAAGATAGCGCCCGCCCGTCCGAAAGTACCTAGCTGATCCGTCAAAACAAGTGTCAAATTAAATTTTTTAGACGGCCCGAAATAAATTATGCGTAGGGACAGCTGTCAAATTGTGTTGTCATTCATTCTTAGTTCGGAAAACGAACTAATCTTATGTCCGTAAGTGATACGGAGTAGGAAACGTCCGTAATTTCCAAAACTAAGAAATGAATCATGGCGTCTTGTGTTTCAATAAGCTCGTAATGATACTCTCCCACTGCGACGCTTCAGCATACTATCTAAACCAAAAATGATGTTAAGGAAAAACCTATATCTATTCCTAACAAAAATACGTCTATATATTTTCATTCAAACTCAAAAAAAACCAACAGTTAAAACTCGCACCAGCGCTATACATAGGAACTTATAATCAAACATGGCGTCTTGTGTTTCAATAAGCTCCTAATGATGCTCGCCCACTGCGACGTTGCTTCACGTATACTTGTTGCTTGACTCGACGCCATGCCACTGAATAAAAGATAAAGAAGTATCACTTATATGGTCAGACGTTACACCTCTACTATGTGTACAAAAGACTTCCGCACAGCATGATAAAAATTATTTCGCAAACATTCCACTATTTTATTTAGTAAGAGAAAAGAAACAGTTATATATTAAAAATAAACAAAAATAACTTATCTTTACTACCCACTAAATTTTCCACAGACAATATTTTACTTATTTTTTTATTACAACTTAGATATTTACAAAATGATGGCATACGTAATTATAGTCAGGGCAAAATTAATTATACAACAGACTAAAACTAAAAATACCAAAACAAGACTTGTTTGTGCATTGTATCCTACGGACTATATAATGATAATAAAATTTCTTATAGCATACGGAATCTACTGCTGATGACTATAACAGCCATTCCATTCGTTTTTCATTTTTTTATAACATCCGTAAGGAATGGACGGATGAATGGCCCCTGTAACACAAGTTTTTCCTAACCATTTATCTTGTACCAGGCTATTTGCACTGTTAAATTAAGTGTCACCCTGCATATGTGTAGGAACTATGTCCAAAATTCTTTAAAAAAATCTTCATTTGGATTCTAAGCCCTAAGGCTTAGTATCCATTTTAAGATTTTTTTTAAAGAATTTTGAATTTTAAAGAATTTTTGACTAAACCCTAGTCCACATGTAACTCGCTTTATACGTGCGCGCTCATTTGGGTAATGGAATGCCTAAAAACGTGTCAGATTTTTCTCTTGTAAAAGAGGCCTTCTTATAGCTTTGGAGCACAGTGTAGGCATGTCAACAAGCACTAACAAAATAGAAAATGGTCTACAAATCTACTGTCTACAAGGCCTACAACGTTCTCACATTCACAAAATATAAAATATTATATTTAAAAGATAAATAAAATCATAAAAACTTATTTAAACCAGATGACATGATTGTCATTACAACCGTAATAAATCTGAATTAATATCCTGTCCACAAAAGCCACTAATAGAGTTTAAATAGAATTGTAAGGCAAATAATTCTATATTGTGAGGTACTAATTCAACTGGTGATTTGGTTTAAAAACATTTTCACGGTGTCCACATAGCTTCCCGTGTTCAGTGGAAGGTATGTGGACCTTCTGAATCGATACATTTTGCTGCCCTACAACATTGGCCGTAACGAGATAACACTAGAATACAGTTTATGTGATGGTTGCTACTACAAGCTTGTTTATATTACCTAGCTATTGTCTTCTAGTGCACCCGTAATGGATATCCAATTCAACGTCTTTTATGTCTCTTCGTACATAGATACATGTAAAACTAACCAATACATATCTACTTGTTACAACAGTTTCTCTAGAAGGGAATTCAAAATCTTGTGAATCTTCAAATTCACAAATTTCTCTCATTTTCGAGGGCTGGAACATTTTGAGTATTTATACATATATTTTTTCCAAATATATTTCCTTTTTAAGGCACTAATGAGAATAAAAGTCAGTAACCAAAAAAAAATCATATATGTATTTTGTTTAAAAAAATATATTGTTTTTTACTAGGAGGATATTTTTCTGTTTATCATATTGTTTATAGAGAAATAATAACACAGTATTATATTGATATACTTTAATAATATTTAACAGAATATTTTCGTTGTCAACAGATTCTTCTACCTGTACCACTTCTCGTTCTACGCGTACCACTACCGGTTCAACGGACAGTACAGCAGCCTGGCTCTCGTCACATCCTGGCTCTTCACACAGGCAAGTATTACATATGAATACCCTCACAATTCCTTACCAAGACAATAAGCGAAGAAGACCATTTACGACAGAAATATATAAAATAATCTATGGCATCATAAATATAAAATGTTAATAGACCAACTCCGAAATCACGAAAAAAAAATCAGCTGTTTCATACAAAAGTTCAATACCTACTCGGCCAAAATGTATGAAACAGCTAATTTTTTTTTCGTGATTTCAGAGTTGGTCCCATAGTGAAAGTTGTTCAGTTCGATGGTCTAAAGCACCTCTTAAAGTTTTTAAGGTTAATTTTTTTACACCTTATATACGTTTTTCTAGCTGACTGTACTCATAATAATCATAATCAGCCTATAATATTCACACTGCTGGGACACAGACCTCCACTCTATGAGAGGAAGTGGGCCATAATCCACCACGCGGGCCCAGTGCGGGTCAGATGTCTCCGAATCTTTTGGCTCTTGGACTGTACTATTTTTCAAAATTTTGTAAATGCAGCTAGCAATAAATACAGTTACCGTTAGTTAAGGAGTGAATCCAAAGAATGTTTTCCTGTGGCAACACCGTTAAGGTTGCCCCCGCCTTTACTACTCCGTCTCAAAAAGTCCAGCCTGTAGTTTCGATACCGAAATGTTACCGAGCAACAATTATTTATTCATTTCTCTGCGCTAATTTGCGTTACGGAAGAGATAACTAACTAGAACTCGTGTACCTAGACATGACTTACCTGAGATGCAGGCTCACTTGAAAGTAGACTGATTTTAAGCCCTCAACTAAAACTCCTTTGATTGTTTTTTTAAGCAATTTGAACCTTGTTCTTATTTTCTTTTATTTCATACCATACAAATTTCATCTCCTATTAACACCTTTAGGGGATACATTTTCGAAAATCCTTTTTTAGTTATCATTTTCGCTATATAAGGAAGTCTTGTGCAAAATTTCGCAGTTTAGGTTGTGCGTCAATGAATTTAAGATTTTTATTAAGAAGAAGCTGAAGAGCTAACAATATTCCAAACGCTTGCCAAATAACGCTTATGATTTCAAGCTCCCCAAGTCCTCTGTTAACCGACTAGAAAAATAGTAGAAAAGACAGTCTGTAATTTGCTGCTGTTTCAACTTTCATGAAAATAAGACAGAGGGTCTTGTCACGAAGATAAATGAAATGTCTATAAACCTGTGAACCATATACTGCACTATTTTGATGTAGAAGCCTCAAAAACATTCACTAACCGACTCTTTTTAATTGTCTACAATCTCTGTTTTATAATATTGTATCAATGTGTAGCCACAAAACATTACACAATTGCTGCGCCCGCGGCTTCGTTCGCGTAGATGTCGGAACACAATAATGTGTCTCTTAACTAATTATATTTTTCTAAAATTAAAAGTCCTAAGGCCTAAGCCTAAGCTTATAACGTCAGCTATCGGCAGATAGCTGCGGGACTTTCACTGGCAAGTGAAAGTCTCGTCAAAATCGGTCCAGCCGTTTCGGAGATTAGCCGGAACAAACAGACAGAGACACAGACAAAAAATGTAAAAATTGTTTTTTGTTATAAGTACCGTATATGTATAATTTCATATGTATTTAGTAAAAAGCTGTTATTTTGACCTTACAAAAAGACACTTTAATGTTATTTATTTGTATAGATAAGGTATGTAAGTACTTAATTGTAGCTACATATTGATACAGTATTATGGAACGCAAATTGTAGACAATCAAATGAATTCTTGTCGTTGTAGACATCCTTTTGAAGCTGACTGTAATCAAATGTCATATTATGATAATTTGCAACTAGCCTATTTACCAAGTGCAGGGGTGTGTTTGTCGAGAGCACTTTGATGTCGGTCAGGGCCCGCAGGCGCCACGCACTCGCCACGCAGCGCGGCCGCTTCACATACATAAACTGTTTGTCTAAAGCGATATTAACTTTCCGCAGCTCCACACTGTTATTGGTATACTTGGTGGTGATAAGTCAGGTTAAGCGAGGGGTAAATTGTTTGACAAAGGGTACCGTCATATTCAATTAAACTGACAGTGGCGCCGATTCCCTTGTTCACAAACTAAACTAAATTTAAGTTCATTGCATCTTTTTCTTTCTATTTCATTAAGAAAAGGACAGAACATCAATATTAGTTTAGTCCTGTCAAATTAGTCAGCGCCTGACATAAATTGACGTATTTTTAGTAGCCAATTTTTTAATCGCGTCTAAACTTGTCTATGGAGTATCTTGATTTGACAGGACTAAACTAATATTTTATGTTCTGTCCTTTTCTTAATGAAATAGAAAGATAAAGATGCACTGATGACTGAACTTAAATTTAGTTTAGTTTGTGAACAAGGGAATCGGCGCCAATATCTAATTCTGCCAACTGAAATTCATCATCGTCCTCCTAGATTTTTTTCAAGTAGGTTGAGGTCAGCTTCCAGTCTAATAAGATGCAGATAAATATTAATATTTTACAAGGATTACATCCTGACCTCCACAACCCGCTTTCAGGGCAAAACCGACACTCGGTTAGACCAGCCGGTCTATTCTGCAAAGCTCTCACCGTGAAATCTTAGATGAAGTGAGATCTATGTGGGTTGTCATTCCACCTGATGCTAGGTATTGACACTATTGATAGCTCACTTCACCTAAGTTTTCACGATGAGATTTTTACAGAATAGCTCAGCAGCTGTCAGACTTAACACAGAAAATGTACCCGCTAATATTTATGTAATTCCCAGCTGAATAGTGGAAAAATAACGTCTTATTATAAAATAAGCAACATGTATGTCATGACAACGTTACAATAGCAGACGGGTCACGGGGTCGGCGGGCCGCCTAAGGGACTTTTACACACACACACACCCCATCCCTCACTCACATCTCACACACGCTTTCTATCATCGTTGCACAGTTCGGGAGTTATTATTATTTTTTGAACTAAAAGAGAAAGCTTCTTTACTACGAAGCGGGGTCGGGCTGCGAGCATTTGTCAACAAATCACGTCCCTATACGCTTTTTGTGACTGTGCCGAAAACACACATCACGGAAAATTCGACTATATTTTCTGGGACATAAAATAGTATTTTCCGGAAGTAGTTGTCAATTTGTGCATCGTTATTGTTAGGGTTTGTAGAGATGTGTCAATCCTTCAAGTACTATGCAAAATTCTGTACGGATAAACAACGCCTATTTTGGTAGTTTCAAGTTGGCAAAAGTCCACTTTGCATTCTAACATTTACAATCCTACTTCGGAACGAAAGATCATTATTTGGAACTAGCTTCTGCCCGCGACTTCGTCCGCGTGGAATGTTTGGTTCCCCCGACACATCGCATCGCATCGCCTGCCCGCGCTATTACTTCGTTTTCGCGTGGCGTTCTTTCTGACTTTTTTTTCTTTCTGCTTGGCTTCCGAAGAGTCGCAGCGTGATGTTAAATAGCCTATATCCTTGCTTATATCCTACATACATACAAACAAACAAATACACAGTACAGCTTGGTTGGTACAGTAGGTAATCGGGTCTAGGGATTGAACCGCAAAATTAAGTTTGTTTTTTATTGTATATACTTTTCCGGGATAAAAAGTACCCAGTGTGGTGCCCAGGATATTAAAGAATAATTATACCAAGTTTGCCAAACAGACAGACAGACAGACAGACAAAAATATAAGTATAGATTTGTAAACTTTTAAATTTCTATTCTACAATACCAAAGATACATATTGAATGAATTTTCTAACGCAAAGAATGTTCCGAAAGACGTGATTCGTCTTTCGTCAAAGTTTTGTCAAATGTGTCCCGCGACGACTCAAATGACGGCGGTGCGTGTAATATTTTCCGCCGGCCCGGGGGGATGCGTCACTGACACATTACGTCCTTGTGATTTGTGGACACAGGGACCAACTTATGATTGACCGCAAAGTGACGTTTAAATGTTTAGATACTGTTAAAGATTTTTAGAATGTTCAGTTCTAAAAATTAGATGTTTACTCATGTGGATATGAGATAATTATATAAAAATAAGTAGGTTTCCAATTTATATGTTAAATATTAACTGGCGTAGTAATTTATTTGCAGGGCAACTGTTTGCTGGAACGCACATTTATATCTGAAATATTCACTAATTTAATATCAAATTCAGCCATTAATATTAATATCCGCGAGCTAAAACAAATTTTATCGATAACCAGAAAATCAAACATTTGCTTTTCCCGAATTCAAATAACCGGAACATTCAATTTGATTGCTTCCATAGAACCCATACATTGTAATTCGAAAAATTAATACCCTGTCCAAATTAAAATATCAAAGTGATCACGAGAATTACATGTCGAACATACTTGAGTATTAAGGTAGGGTTCCACTGTCGTCAGATAAAAACCTAATGTAGTTGATCCGTGAATGTTAGAGATGGTTCAGACTGTGTGTCTTGAGTGGATCTACTCCAGCGTCGATTTCCGGTCTCTATGCTGCACGGAAGTTAATAACACGCCGAGCGGACTTGGGCCTCCCGTCAGTACTACACAACACACCGGCACACAACTCGATCTATCATCGGTTTGCTATGTGTGGGTCGTCAGTGAATTAACAGTGACACTATCTAAATTGTGGTCTTTGAAGACGGCAGTGCGTTTCGCCTTAGATTGGAATATAATGAGGCTATTGAATGCAGGAAATTGGACTGTAATGGTGATTTGAGGCTACTGAATGCAGGCGCGTAATATAAAACAAGTATGCATAGTTCTCTTTATGGATTAAGGGCTGATTTTTAACTGTCAGATATTATATGCGAAGAATAAATATGACAGCTTGACATATTTCCTATACAAAAGCTGTAAAACAGCCATTTATGTATTCTTCAGTTAAACGTTATCTGAGTATCAAAAAAAAAAAATCAGCCCTTAGATAAATAATAAACAAAACATTTTCTTTCCAAAAAGTTTTAGTGCTTCTATTAAAAGATATTTATCAGAATTTTATAAACGTCATGGTCGCTTTTTCTCTCTAAATTAATTGGCCGGATACTCCAAAAAAGTTAGATGAGTATCCTTTTGTAGATACGTAGTGATTTAATAAGATAGTTTCATTTGATTTGGCAGATCGCGGTTATTTCTCGTAATGTTTAGTTAGGTCCTTTTTAAATGTACATACTTGCCCTGATTGTGTTAGGGCCACCAATATCTCTTTAGCGAAAATTGTTCGCTGTCGTATCTTATTTTCAAATTATTAATTTGATATTCAGTTACGTTTGATACGAGAAATATTTAATCTCGGAAATCTTCCCGTAATCTCCGATGTAGGTACATGTTGTGAACAATACATGCTGACAGCGAAAGCGCAGTTATAATTGAGTACGGAGATAACATAAGGCGCGCCTCGAGCGGGCTCAGGCGGCGGGAGTAGGCTCTACCGGATTACAGCGAGAGGGCTGCGACGAAAAACAAGGAGCCTCTTCGGAATGCAAAGTGGGGGCTTATCTTATAATCATCGAGCGTGTCAACTTATTATTAAAAATCATATTTCATGAGGTCGGGCCAGCGCGACGCGCCGTGCATAATACTGTCACCGACGTGGAATCCTCCTTACATTAATTTTAACAGTCAGAATAACTTGTTGACAACAGGCTCAAATAGGATTTCACTTTCAATTAATAAATACCTAACTTTGTATTGTCTCTGAAATTTTTGATGCCGTAAAATAATACTGTCCGTCAAAACGGTTGTTAAAGACTAACTCGAGTCCCCTATTATTGTGGAGGTATAGGCGTGCTTCAGTTAATTTCTGTCAAGTCCTAAATCAACAGAAAAGGCCCGCCATCATGGAACAATGTAAAGTGTTGTAATCTTCCAGATCTCTTGCAAATTATAGTTAAACTTAAGTCAAACACTCTCAGCGGGTTACTTTGTGGTAACATTATGCTGGGCATACCTTTAGGGCAAGTGACGACAGAACCCTAAATGCACCACTTGCCTATTTATAGACAGAAAGGTCAAGTTAATGGCAGCAATGTTGAATCTCAACTCGTAAACGTAGTGATCCTACGCCCGTCTTAAGGATTTGTAAAATGAAAAAGGGATTTAAAAAATGTCTCGTCCGGGGAGGGCCGCGCTCCTTCGTCCGCTGTTTTTTTCTTTGCATTTTAAATCAAAATAACTTTATTTTTGTCAGAGTTTTCTACCGTCTTGGCATAATCAACGCGCCGCTCGTAAAGTGTTTAAGACAATTTTGCGGCAAAAAAATTATTATCACAAAGAACTCGCAGTCCTTTGAAGTGACGGATCTCGACAAGCATTAGGTACTCAAGTATACCCGAATTCTACTCGTGTGTACTCGTTTTATAAAGTATCTTTAAAAAACTACATGTTAATGAAGTTACATGTAATTTTTAGATAATATTAGTGCATTGCATTATAGATTACTTCGTTAATTTATTTCGTGATACTACTTTAATGTTATCAAAGGATTGTAAATTCTGTAAATATGAAACAATATCTTAGGTATTCATTTTTAAAAGAAAATCGGAGACTATAGGTGGACCACTTAACAGAGATGTTGCCTGAGGTAACAGCGCGGTGCGGGAGGGCTGCGGTGAGACGTGATGCGAGAGCTCAGTGATTCGTCAACTTGTGACAACTATCACCTTTCCCGCACCGCGCAGCTACCTCAGGCAACGTCTCAGTTAAGCGGTCGGCCTATAGTTAGGTTAGGTACGTATTTCTGCGGGATATATTGCTAGTTGAACAAGAATCAAAACATGTAACAATATAATATTCCGTAAAAAAAATAACAACCGTTGCTGATACATAATATTAGATACCAAACGGCCAAGCCCCTAGAAAACTTTTCGTACGTCTATGCGCTGCCAACGTAATCTGCTACAAACGATCTGAAAATTGATAAAAATGACCTCGTTTTTTATTCACGTATCTAACAGGGCGGGCGGTAAATTTCAAAGCGGCCGATTTTAATGGACGTATAAAAGGGCGTCATCTCTCCATTAAATACCTTTTAAACGTTTGATCCTTTTTTATATTTGCTACAGTTGCGATGATCCGCAAACAGATTGGGACACGGACGAATGGTGTTAATTAAGCTCATACAATGTAGCCCGTGTTCCAGTGACCTATCGTCCTATATGCTCATGTGTCTCATTCAAATAGAACCCGTTTTCAAAGTGCCCTCTGAATCTGGAATTAAGGAAAATAATGAGCAATATTTTATCATTTCTTGCATGCTTGCAACTTACGAAATACAAACACATTTCGTTGGATATGACTGTTTATTTGTAAATTGAAAGGATGCACCTTCACTGTAAAAAATGATTTGCATTCAATTATCTGTCAAGCAGCGCACGCCTCGAATAATAAATCACAAGGTGTCGCAACTTGTCTGCGACGGTAACCCGTTACACCGCCACTTGGAAAAAATCAAAATGAGGGGATCAGAAAATATAATTTCAAATAAAAGTTGAGTCAGGCGCGGTCACAAGTTTCTTAATTAAAACTTACGTCGGACGACGCGAGGGGTGGGAACTTTGACCCAGAAATAAATAAATAAAGACTGGGGAGGAGTGAGGACACCGTCACGAGTCGCTCATTTATTTGTCTAAAGGAGTTTTGCTCAGTTCAACGGACGTGCCTCATAATCTGCACTCACAACATCTATCTGCGAGCGAGCATAGCGCACCGCTCTCGCCTAGGCGGGCGCCATCCCCGCCGCAACTACTGCCAGCTTATCTCTTTACCGTTTATTTATTGCTACATTCCCTTTACATCCTGAATGGGAAGCGTTTGAATCGAATTTTACAGATAGAATTTTAAAATAGTCTAGAATGTTTTATAAATCAAATTTTTTGTTACAGCACTCCATGCTGTACTTCTTCCATCACTACGAGCTGCCCGTGATACTACAACAAGCTCAGCTGCAGCAGCTGCTCCTCCGCTCGCACCGTGGCATGGCCGGCGTGATGGGGCTGGCAGGCTTCGCAGCCCTCGCGAGCGGCGCGGCCTACCACGATGCTCCCGGTACCGGAACACAGGCTACTCCTCCTACCGCTCAGTCGACCACGCAGACAGTTCAGAACACCGCACAGTCTACTACGCAGACTTCACCATCCGTCTCCACCGCACAAACCAACACCTTTCAATCTGGCGATATGTTGTCTCCTGAAATCTTCGACCAAGCCGTGCAGAGGGCGATGAACAGTCGCAGAAGCAACTCCAGTACGCGTGAGGAAACACAGGAGAGCGCTCTTGCCGCGCGTCCTAATAACGATGTAAGAAGTACTGATAAGGATAACTCCGTCACCCCTACTGGTGACGCAGACATCAAGATAGAAGAGATTGCTAGGAAAACCGATTCTAACAATAAAATCGATATTGCTAATGGTAACTCTGTTACCAATGAAAATGAACCTGCAGTCTTGCCGAGTGGAACTAACAGTGACCCCACTAATGTGACGGACGTCAAGGATGAGACGTCTACTTTGGATCGTAGACGAAAAGAGAGCATCGTGCTCAACAATGACGACCCGCCTCTGGTCCCGAACGACGCTCCGGCGGCTACTGATACACTAGCCCCCGGAGCTTCTCCTGATGCTGACGAATTAGATTAACATTGCATTAACTTATTCCGAGCTCGTTTAGCAATACTATCTATGTGTTAGTTCCGATTAATCGTAACCGCTTTTGTGAACAAGTAAAGATGTTGCTGTAACGATAACTGTTAAAATAATCTTATATCTAGTAGATAATACTGTCTCAAGAACTTATTAGAGAATTTATCTTCGATTAAGATCAAATAAGTCACAATATATTGGATGAATCTTCAGTAAATATATTGATCAAACATATGTTCACTATGTTCTTATTTTTTATAGAAAAAAAAACTTAATTTATGGTATGTTACAAAGGTGATTGTAGTGTAAGAAGTATTCTGCCATTACCTAAAGCAAATCTGTAAATATATATGGTATTCTAATATTGTATGTATTAGAATTTTGTGTTATCGAAATAACGTGTTTCTTTGGTTATGCTTAGAGGTTGGCGCTGGAGGTTGGCATACTCTATTCAGTGATTTAGTTTTTAGCTATTAAATATTTTTGTTCAAAAACTGTATATTATTTTGGTAAGTTTTTTTTAATCCATTATAGGGACCAGGTCCTTTATTGAGTACTACAATAATGATTCTTGTTCTTCTACAGTAATGATTCTTGTTGATTCCATCAATAATATACGTTTTTCATTTCATTGTCAAAAAAAAAAGGATTGTTATTACAATTGTGTTACGCAATAAGGGTGCTGTATCGTTACCTCCACGTCTATAAAGAACCCTATCTGAACTGAGCATCAGGACAGTAATCCTCGTCTAGAGCGCACATTTATTTGCCTCAAGTATTTTTGTGTATGTGAGATTCATACCCGTGCACTGCAATACGATCTCACTGCAGTACTTACGATCTGCAGTAGTATCTCTATCGCTCTTTTCTATGGTGATGTAATCGTGTTTGTAGAGGTAAGTTATATTTTACTGCATTCTTCGGGATGACATGCTAGCTACCATACGCTGCAGCAACAGACTGCCTGCAGGGCCTTTTCCTAAGAATGCGTAAATGACAAAAACATGTATGAGGATACATTCAGAAATTAAATTATCCGGAAAAGAACCAGATTTACCGACATAGCTTGCAGAAGTGGCAGTGGGCTGGCTATGTTTTTCGAAGGACCGATGGCTGGTGGTGCAGAGTCCAGGAGTGGAGTCCGCGTACCGGCACACGACGCCCCCCAGCTAGATGGACCGACGACCTTAAGAAGGTGGCTAAGGCGGAGGACAGGGTGTTGTGGTGCAGCCTGGGAGAGGCCTATGTCCAGCAGTGGACTGCGATAGGCTGAGTAGATAATGACGATGACTATAGTCCGCGGGGAGTTGGCTGCGCCTTAGGTATGTAAGCGGTGGGACGGAGAGGCGGGGGCGCATTAGTCAGTACGTGCGTTGCGAACCGCCGCCTCACTCCTGTCCCCACCTCAGCGGCCAACTAGTTCCGCGCGGACTATAACAAACTACTACCTAAGCATATATGTAGTATAGAAACATCCTGATCCATCTTTATTTTTGCATATTCTAACCATCCAAACCCATTTTTGTTAGTTAAAATCAAAGGTATCAATACCTAGTCGAGGTAATCTGTCGCCTGATTTGAACAGCTAGGATGTGCTTGTGTACCATTCTGGTATATGGGCGTAACTCGTACCTAATTAAGTCTCAGAGCACGTTACCTTATCTAAGTCAATAATCAAGTAATTTTGTTTTTAATGTTCCATACCCACAGGGCGCCAATGGGCAAAGCTACGCCATTTGTCACAAGGCTGAATCTTTTTAATCGTAATTCAATCAATCTTCCTAGCCTTTTTTCAAATACGTTGGGGTCGGCTTCCAGTCTAACCGAATGTACCAGTATTTTATACGGAGCGACTGCCTGTCTGACCTCCACAACCCAGTTATTAGGTAAGACTGGCTCTGGCTGTCAGACTTTCGGGCTTCTGACGACCTTTAAGGAATCTCAAAGATCCACTAATAACACTTGGGAGTCGGGGGGCTTATGTTGCTTTCCAAGGCATGGTTCTTGGTATTTAAAGATGGTCACCCATTCATACCGGAAGGCGTAGCGTTGGAAGGCCTCCCACAAGGTGGACCGACGTACCTTGTGAAGGCCGCAGGAACTCGTTGGATGCGAGAAGCACAAAACCGGTCGAAGTGGAGGTGCTTGGGGGAGGCCTATGTCCAGCAGTGGACGTCTTTCGGCTGAAATGATGATGATGATGACCCATCCACGGATCAACGGCGGCAAGCGTAGCTTAACCTGATCGATCACCCCGTGCGGCTGTTTTTACTTAGCCACAAGCCGCTCAAGGTGCCATGTCAGCGGCTGGCAAGGGCTACATCCAAGTTTTGGCTATTTATTATTCTTAGAATCCCAAAATAGGACTTAGAGGTTCACAAAATGAGGTAGATATTTATTAAGTATATTAGATTAGAGTGTTTAACAATTTTTATTCGAAAGAAAAATGGGTATCATTTGAGGCTCGATTAAATATGTAGCGTCACCTCCTTCTGCAAAGCAGTCATGCTAGCGAAGGAGATGGCGGGATGGCTGAGGGAGAGAGCCTCGTGCCGCGTGACGACTCCCGGCCACCGTAGGCGCGGGCCTGCGGACGGAGAGTAATGGGTAGCTCACCGCCCGATCAGGACCAGGCCCGTGCCGGACTGCGCGTATGTGTTCCACGCGCGCCTCAATTAGATGTCTGCACAAGGGAAGGGGCCCGTTAGGACCGAAGCCTGCCGGGGTGGCGGGATTGTCCGAAAGGGTTACCGCTACCCCGGAACATAAAGGGCTAAGGAAGGAACACGGATGGGTTTTAGTCAGTAAGAGTCTGACACTCCCTTCCGCTCCACCCAGAGCGGGAGGAGTCATATGATGATTTCACACACAAAAAAAAAATACTTATGTAGGTAGCCAGTTGTAGTTTTATTGAATACGTGATACGATTTTAATAATAAGAAGGTGCTAAATGCTTTCATTTAGTTATGTGTAGTTATGGTACAATCAGCATCTTAGGTGCATGCATCGTTGTCTCAAATGAGAGCTAATTTATAAACCTTGGTCTCCTTTGTACTCAAGAGGTCTTAAATATCTTTTCTAATAATGGATATCTATTCTCAATTTCGATTTTTATCTAAAACATTTAATGAACAGACTTGGTATTACGGGCGCAAACAGGTTAGTCAGCCTCACTGTCCATTTAAACCGACCGTATTTATAACCTGTAAGCCCTTTGCTACCAGCTGATTGTATTTTAGCCGCTCTAGATAAGCCAATCTTGGCGAGTCTCTTGGTTTTTTTATTATTTAGATTCAGAATCGGTAGATATTTAGTTCTGTAAATTCGTCCTTAACAAGATCTGAGTGAGTTTCTGAACCGTTTCAAAAAGACCTTAATCAAACAGGATAAGAAAATAAAACCGCTTTTTATACAACAAAATGTTTAATTATTGAACTCCAAAGAGCTAATTAACAGAATACAATTCAAATTATTTTCAAGTTTATCTAGCAGTTCTCCTAGGATAAATATAAAAAAAATATCCATCTTGTTACCAAAAAACAAAAATGTTCAATTATTTTAACAGTGTTAAATTTTAATGTAGAGGAATATTACACAACTTATATTAAAAAAAAATGCAAATGCTTATTCATAGCTGTTTATATAGTGTACAATAGTCTTCATGTCTTGTTAACATTTCTGTTGACACGAGAACCCGATGTTATTGCTCGGTCGATGCTACCTGGCTGCACCGCACTTCACGGACACCATCCAGCCCGGACCCGGCCAGCACTCTGGACATCTGCGAACAGCGTTAAAAAATGTTAATAAAATGCTCACACAACTACTACGGCCAATATTGAAAATGATTGTTGTCGATGGCAACAAGTATCACACAATTTTTAAACTTTACCTAATCAATTTCAGAACACATTTTTTTGCTGAAAATAAAACTAGATCAGAATATTAGGTCCTTACATATGAAATTGGCGTTTTGTATGGAAGGAACAAAAAGTCGAATATTTTTTAATATAATATATTTAATTAATCAAAGTATGAACCATTGTTTTCAATGCACTTTTGCCATCTTATAGGTAGTTCATTGATCCCTTTACTAAAAAAACCAGTCGGACGGGAATCAATAAAATCTTTGAAGGCGATTTGGACTGCCCCATCGGAGTTGAATTTTTTCCCTTGCAAAAAGTTATCCAAATTGCGAAAAAAATGGTAATCTGTTGGAGCAAGGTCCGGGGAGTACGGAGGATGTCTAAGACATTCCAATTCAAGCTCTTCTAATTTGGTAGCCGTCTGTTTCTGTTCAGTCAATTCGTGAGGTACCCACCTTTCAAGCTTTTTAATCTTCCCAATTTGCTTCAAGTGAATTAAAACAGTTTTATCACTAACATCGAAGCCTGCAGCTAACTCGGACGTGGTTTGCGATGGGTCCGCTTCCACAATAGCCTTCAATTCTCCATTATCAACTTGGGTCTCAGGCCGTCCACGGGGCTTGTTCTGCAGGTCGAAATTTCCAGAACGAAAACGTTGGAACCAAAAACGAACTGTGTTTTCTTTTGCAACATGACCGCCATACACATCATTCACCCTTCGAGTCGTTTCCGCAGCACTAGTGCCACGGCGGAACTCGTACTCGTAAATAATGCGATATTTTAAATTTTCCATTTTGTAAAATGAGTGACGCAAACAGAAAAAACAGAAGAAAAAAAACAAATGAATGACGGTCATCGAAGCACAAATACATGAGTAAATAGCTGTAAAAATTTGAATTTGGAATTCCTTACCAAAGAGGAGAAATTCGTGATTAAAGTGGCCAGTACGAAAAACGCCAATTTCATATGTAAGGACCTAATATTATATATCCAGTTATTTTTCCAGCAAAACGCAATATTTATAAAATATAATAATCATAATCAATAATCAACCTTATTGGTTTGATTTGTCCACGCCATTTCTATTTCTTAACTTAATTGACATAGGTGTGACTTTATATTCATTTGATCATTGTTAATGCAACATTGATAAAGTGAACAATTAAAAAAAAAATTGAAATAAATATTTTTATCTGTGACTGGCGAGAAAAACCAAAAAAAAATACACAGATGTTGGCAACATTTTGTTTACTCACAATTCCGTTTTATTTTGAACATTTTATCGTAACCCCTGTGCCCCACTGGTCGATCGCTAGATCGAAGAGGATTAGTGGCTTTACATCAATCTAGCAATTGATCGGTGAAAGCACAACAAGCTACTAATCAAAGTAGGTAGGTATACACTAGTGAAACACACAATAAAAATCAATCAAGTCTACAGTATGCGTCAAGGATCTTTGTGTCTGTCAAGTTAACTGCGGATAGTATTTCCGTGTTGATCTCTTCTTCGAAAGTTGAAAGAAATCACAGAAATCTGCCTTCATTAAAAAAAAAATATTCCAATTTTTTTTTGGTAATTTGTAGGTATTAGAGTTTAATATAAATTAAGTACCTAAGTAGGTACTAGGTTTAATTCGATATACCTCATCGAACATTTGCCAAGTAATAATCTGATTGGGCTGCCATCCACACATTAGCGGGTTTTTCCACGGAACTAGAACCCCGCAATTGTATCGGCTGAAGAAGGACCCACAGTTCAGTCAAGATGTGAAGAGTTTATAAGATTTTCCTATTGAAATAATGTCCGATGAAGTTTAAGCCATTGTTGTGTAGGTACCTATGACATATTTTAGAATATTTAACCCCTACTGGACTGATGTGAGCTGCCACGTCGTTTTGTTTGTTTTTAGGACGCAAGAGTCGCAATTTTTTTCACCACTTGGAGCGACTGGGTTTAAGCACAACGACGTTAGCACGAAGTAGCATCGTTTATAAAATAATTATGATTGTTAATACTAAATGCCTACGCGTAACATTGGTAATCGGAGTGTAAGCGCGCGCAGCGCTTACAGTATTTAAATTACCTACCTAAGTCTTTTTTAAAGTCCATAGGTAAGTATTTAATGAGAATATTCTGTCTGCAGCTAACTTCAAAAACACAGATCCGTGGCGTGTACTGTACATGAACACAAATGAAAATAAAAGAAATCTTCTGTCTTGTGGTCCATCTTCATCCTTCCGGACTCTTCAGATGAATTCCTTCTCGTCAGCTACGTGTATTCTCAAGCAATAACATCTCGTAATGTGTGTTAATTCCCCAAGAATACGCGTGACCTCCAAGGTGGGTTTAGGGTTCTCCATCTCTTCAGCGACCAGGTCCAGCGACGTTCCAATTGTGGTTAAGGAAATAAAAATAAAACCGAAACGAAAAATACGACTTTTATATAAGTTACACAAATGGAATGGAACTACAAATAATGAAAAAAGAGACTAGACACACGAGGATTCAACTTAAATACGTACAAAGTAAAAATAACTATATATTATTTTATCTTCATGTTTCTTCGCACTGGACCGTTTTTCGGCGAAACAGATGCGAAAACTACGGACGGGCCCGACCGCATGCGAAAGCAACGCAATCGGTACCAAACGACGTTTTCAAACGCGGTCGGAAACGTACGTAGCTGATGTCCTGTAGATTCTCGATAGGCCTACTAAGACTTAAGTACTTGTTTCAGTAGGTACCTAAGTAGATTCGTGTGTGTCTAGTTCCTATCTTACTTCTGTCTGACGATTTGACCTGGTCAGTTACTCCATTTGCGCGGACGCCTCTTGTGGAAATTGACGAAGTCTCTATTGAACTTCATGGATTACGGAAGTTCGACCATAGCTTTCTTAGGAGTGAGTATCTAGGTATGTTATTTTTATTGCGACAACAGTCTCACCATATTTATTTTAGTCACTAAAATACAATTTAGCTCTACAAAATTAAATAAGTAGGTACCTATATAAGTACAGGATGTGTATATCAACCCAAGTTTGAGCGAAGTCTTTGTAGACTAATAGTTTCTAAACAAAAATGTGTTGTGCAAGAACTAATCAAAATGTATGTATTTAAAGATACGCATCTTCTATAATAGCATCTACAGTTAGGTAATAGGCACCAACTTGTAAATCAATGACTAAAATAAAGTATTCATAAGACAGTAACAAATATCCCACCAGGGATAATACTTCATCATCAACTTCATCAAATAACAGACAAAAATCTAAACAATGACATAATCAATATTTATTTGTACTTATCTGTGTCTTATCCGGGTTATGACCCGGGTCGAATTTTCCGACAAGTCCCACTGCCCTTAGTGGAACTAATCGCGGGTCGGCGTGCGTCGGCACGAACGGGCCCGCCGGCACATCCGCACACAGCCGGTAATCCGGCCCGCAACGCCGGACTGGGCGCCATACACCTCCGGATTTACTGCCGGACGAAACAGACACACAGCAGATTGTCGAGATTAAACGCCACGCGGGACCACCACGCTTTAGAGAGACTTACCATTGTTTGGAGAACAATCTACGATTTATTGAAACTGTTGAGTTGTTTTCAGATATGCACTGGATACTCGTGCGTTAGAAGCTTTTATTATTTACTACATAATTATATTTAAAAAAAACTAGTCTGTTTTCATGTTTCTTTGACAAAAAACGTTTTAAGAATGCTTCACCTTTCTTATCAATTTGCGACCTCTAACTTTTAGCATTTGATCTTTAACTTCTTTGTGCCAAGTAGGTACTCGCGTATGAATGGGCGAACTGTTAAGATTTTTCTTTCCATTCATACCGCTTTAAGCTCTTTTGATCGCATTATGAGAAAATTGTCAGAAAAGACTTGCAGAGTTTTGAAGAGAAAAATGTGTAACACCTTTTTATTCGATGTTTGTTGGGTGGCACGATCTTTAACCGACAATCAGATATCAAACGGCGTTCGCCCGATAGCGGAGGTTTTATCTGGCCTCCGTTATCTGAGGGCGGCTCTTTGATCCGTGCGGCTCGCTTTGAAGTCGCACTCGTCCTTTGTGCCACACCGCGCGCCTGCCGCCTCCGTGTAACCTGCACAGACGATTAAGGTTATTTAGGAAGATACACTGGAATGAAATCGTTATTAACAATAATATACAGGGTTTAGAGTCCGCAGTAGAAATTATTCAATTTATATTCTATTTCTAGAGAAGTTAATAAATGAATAGTAGATTGTTATACAAGAGTCGAAAGGAATCAATTTCGATACGAAGTATTTAGTCGGCTATAGTCCGAGTAGGAATTGATAACTTTCACCCGTGTTAAACACTACTTTCCATTTCGAATATAAGGAAAGTAAAAAATAGTAGTTTTTCTAAAATACTTATTGATAATAATAACATGAATAGGTAGCCTAATCTTTTTTAAATTTGAAATATGGAAAACACCGCGTCACCGTCTCGGGCCGTCCCGCATAAAAGGTATTTTTTATACACTCACAACTTCACAAGACCGCAGCATTTTTCATAATTATGTAAAAAATTTCATAGCTGACTACCTAACCAAATTTAGTCCTATTTTTTTAATTCATTCCCGCCCTAGAGAGGGAAGTAATTGCTATGAATCTTTCCCGCCCAAAGGGAAGCAGCGTCTTCCACCCGCTATTCGGATCAAACAAACACTACTTTCAGAGTATGAGAAATGAAAATATATTATTATTACTCATACTTATAACTTCGCAGTTAAAAACATGTGTATTTTCTCTGAAAATCCTTGTTGAAAATTACCATTTAAACATTATTTTAAAACAACAGTTTTCCGATGAAATTGGCGACTGAATTAAAGCAGATGATTACTTTTGGTTTCAATATTTCACGGTAACAATTAATATTAATGTAATGGTTGGTTTCAGTGGCGACCGAGCCTTTTAAATAGTTTTAAACTGTAATCACAACGTGGGGTCACGGCACAAAGTAAAAATGATTTACCTACCTAAAACTGGGTGCAGGAGGAATGAGCAAAAAGTTGTAAAGTCTCATAAATATAAAAGACAATTAGCGAGCAGTCTGTCTGCTTAACACCTGTTGGATGCAGCACACGGAAAATTAACATGAAAGTTTTAGTGCAGTTTTTAGATGGTTCATTTTTTGTGGTATGAATAATAATTGTGTGAAAAATGTACGACTAAAAACAGTAAAAGGAAAATCTATGTAGTGTTTTCCATGTATACCTAAGCGTGACTCCATTGGCTCTTTACCTTTCTTAGACTAAAACATAAAAAATCTGACATAAACTTTTATATTAAAAACTAGCTGTGCCCGTGACTTCGTTCGCGTGGATGTCGGAAAACACTAATGTGTCGCTTAGGAAAGGTGCAATTGCCACTCCTTCATTGAAAAGGAAGAATCTTCCGATCTTGCCTGGTAACGCTTCCCTTACCTGGGGTTCTCTACCACAGCCCTTTCGACTCCAGTCAGTGCGTCTTCATGGTTCATAATGACAATGCGACGAAGTGTCACTTTGATTTTTAAGAATAAATAAAAGTGAAAGCGCCAAGCTCGAGGCTGATTATCTGACCAAACAGCTATAATTATGTCCATTTTATATTTTTTTTAAATGCACCACACCTGTATCATCTGCTTCCAAAAACTTATTTTTAATAGCAGCCCTTTTGCATCACTGCTTCCAATAAAATATTGAAAACCAAAGCCGATCGACCACACAACTGCTCTATAAAAGTCATGCAAATATTGCAGCTCCAGTCACCAGTTCACTGAATGGAACCCATAAACTATTTACATAATTTTACGCCCTCTGTTACATTTATCTACCTACCTACATCACGGGAATCAGAAACATGTTGAACAATCAGAATTAAATCTTATTGTATTATCACAAAGCTTATAATACTTTGATGAGATATTTCACGCTTGACTCGCAACTATAATATTGTCATTTTATTATGTGTTTAGTACCTAGTAATTGTATTTTTATTGCGGTTGTAAGTATTTTTACTTTTAACTAGTATTTTTCACAATTCAAAGCCACACAATATTCATTCTTGTCGTCATACTGGTAAAGTTTAAAATAGTATGACAGTACAAAACTAGCTTCACAATCCTTTTGTATTTTACGGCAGTAGCGCCGCGTGCCGATTACAGTGTCGTTCATTTATCCGCTTTTATTGTTCGAACTAAAATATTATGACAAGCAACAGCATGTTCACATTGCCAATAAAACTACGAACTTTTGTTTTAAATTTTTATATGAAATTGCTAGCTTTTAATTGTGGCATTGTTTTATGAAATCTGAATTTCAAAATATCGTGAATTGTTATTTTTACTTACAATGTCCGTGGAAATTACATTTCAATAGAAGTTTTGCCATCTAAATTCAGTTTGTATACCGTTCGTTACGTTCGGTTGTTTATAAGATTAGGGTACCTACTGACTTATTGACAGTAAATTAGACAAACCACAATAGCTAGTTAATTAAACATTAGGTAGATAATACACAAACAGCACCGTAACGTTGATACTCAAATTAAAAACAACCTATTTCGCCAAAGGCGCGTCCGATCACGCAATTGTTCAAAAGCATAAAAATGTTTTCCGTCATTTTTCCGCGCTATTATAACCGAGAACTGTACCATTTGGCCGCTTACAATTCGTCCTGGGGCGTGCGGTCGCGGTCGCCACAAAAGCAAAATTAATTTTAAAATACACCAAAAGAAATTAACTTTCCGTCGGTGTCTGGGGGAAAAGGTGAAAGTTCCAAACGAGAGAGCACTCAAACGACTTAAAAATAATAAAGCGGACGTAAATGCGAACCGCGCCAGGGACAATCCCATGTTTATATTGTTGCTTTGTACTTCATCATGTTTTTTGTAAACCTGATTTTTAAAAGGCTTCTGGGTAATTTTGACAATAAGTGCTTGCTTAGGTATTTTTCTGTTTTATTGTAGGTAATTGCTTTTCGTTTTTGTTTGGATTAATTTTGTAATAGGCCATTATTGTTTTCGTTTCCTTTGTTGATGACAGAAAGAAAATGAGTTGTTTCAATTCATCTGTTTTCGATGTTATGTGGCTTTGTTAAGATACCTTTCTTAAAGGTTATATAGATAGATACATCTCTTAAAAGATAAAAAGATACTTTTCGTAAAATTGATATCAAAAGTCACGCCAAAAAATCGAATCCCCCAAAATCGCGAAGACGTGAACCGTCAAAAAATTAATTAACAAATTGTAAGAGCAGTATTAGCAGCTAAGTTTTTCTCAGTTGCGCAGCGTCTCATATTTCAGACGTTTTAATTTAGCGTAGCGCTCGCTCGCTCCCCACGGTGTACTTAAGCAGTCTGGGACATTATAGACTAATTTTTATATGCCTTTTTGCAAGAGCTAAGGATAATCGAACTGCCAATCCTGACTAGGAACAAAGGAGGCTAGCGGAACTATTAGTATGCTTATAATAAATCAGCTTTATGGAAGCGACAGTGTTTTGTTTTTGTTATCTTCCCTGGTCGTGTTGGAGATTGTTTCGGATGGCGGATTTTTTATTTTAAATATTTATTAAACAAGTGGGTGATTAAAAGTTTTTATTGACTTGGTTTTTTTAGACGTGATTTATGACTGGAGATAAAAACGTGTTTAAAATAAATTGTGTGCAAAGTTGAGTTTAAAATTAGGTGTAGATTTAATTTTGTGACTTCATCTTCACAGACATATGTGCGTAAGATAATGTTTGGGCACGAAAACAATGGTCAGAACTACATAGCAGATGATAGTGGTGTTTCAAATGAGGAATTAAGCCTTTGCCCAAATCTAAGACACGGACTGGGTTGGCAAAAAAAACCCTCATAAATATTTTCTTTTGCGGAGTACAAAGTGAAATAGAAATTAAACATAAAAAATAAATCTTAAACCACAAGTCCATCACACGCTCAACTCTCCAGAAAAAATATGCATTTTAACTAATAGTGAAACAAAAATGAGTCGGCAAAGGGTTCGCAGGTGGCAGCACTGTGCAGGACCGACAGGTAATTAACATGCAAATGAAGCGAGAAACGCAACGCAGCGTTTAGCCTTTGGATGCTCAAGATATCTAATTTGCAGCCCTGAAACATCCGCGGCAGGAAGATAGCTAGATATTCCCCTTTATCGTCTTCTTATAACATAATAGTTTTAATTTTTCTTTAGTTTTCAGCGGATATTGTGGCTGACGTTAAAGAAATTGTTTGTGGAAACTGACATTGGAATAACGTGTTTCTGATTTTGAGGTTATAATGAAAATATGGTAAAGAAAGTATGGTATTTAACTATGTAGCTCTGGGAATTAATCTTGTGCTCGAACCTTGTTTCACCTTTTGTATTTTCAATTTTCTAAGAAGTGGCGATACGCCTTCTCCTCCAGTCCTCTCCTCCCCGATTCAGAAATTTGCACTACAGATGCCTTGGCAATACCTTGTTATTCGCTTGGTATCGTTATGAGTTTCAATTCAACATCATTGACACAAGTTTGGAGACGATCTACACGACCATTTTTAATACAAAAATTAGAATAATAACAAAAAATATATTATTAATAATTATAAAAATAACTGCGTATCGAAGCGAATCGAACAATATTATGTGTTATCGTAAATTTCTGAATCGGGTGCCGATCTTGAAAACGCTGAATTCTACAGGGTGTTATGGAAAGAGTAGGTATATCAATACAAACGGGTTGAAGAGTGTATCTGGTCTAGAATCTCTGTACAAAATTTCAGCTCAAAAGCAGTAACTTTGAAAATGCTTAATATTTTTTTTATTTCGATAGTTTATTAAATTGAAATCATAACAAACATGTCACCGCACTACGAGGGTCATTATCCATTATCTGTAGTGTGTCTGTGCGCCTAGTACACGCACATCACGCCGCCGCGCGCCATTGCAGCGCCGTGATGTTGAAAAAAAAAATATTAAGCATTTTCAAAGTTAATGCTTTTGAGCTGAAATTTTGTACAGAGATTCTAGACCAGATACACTCTTCAACCCGTTTGTATTGATATACCCTTTCTGTAACACCCTGTATGTGTTGCTAACGATATCTTGTAAGTTCATTTAACCTGTAAAACAAAAAAAAACACTGTTTAAAATCTAGACACATTTATCCATTTTATTCACATCATTAATTTAAAACGAGATTCGTCTCTACACTTGAGTTTATCAACCGGTATCAACTCCAAGACAATTTGCTTCCGTCATTAATCAAACTAACTTGATTTAAATTATGCGGTGACGTGTGACTTGAAGCTGAAAACACAACTCGAGTGAGCACGGGGACGGGTCGCGCCACGCCGCCGCCACGCCACCGCCACGCCGTCAAGACACATCAAAGAGCTAGAGGGTTACCCCAAAATAATCCCAACGATAACTTTAAACGAATTCGTTAATTACACTAGTGTTGATTCGCTAAGAAATACACCCCAGGGAGCAGCTCACAAATTACCTATCAACAAAATTAAAGCCTTCGTAGGGCCTCAGCCGTCTATCGGCTTACTCGCTTTTACTAATATCGCGTGAAAATTATTTATATGTAAGCAATGCCGCGAGTGATTAGGGCGGTCCCAAAGCCGAGGTGATGTTTAACCCAATTTCCTAATTCGTATGTTTCGGTTATTAATTAATGAAGTCATAAAACTCGTTGCTTAATAAGGAGGTTGAAACTCCAATGTGATACGCTGAAATAACATTCCAGTTAAAGAGCACTAAAAAGAGGATGTTATGCCACTAGGGTCGGAAAAAAAATGTACTGAAAAATGGTTACCAATTTTTTTTTAGGTTACAACGAAATTATGCTCAAAATATAGGTATCATGAATTATTCCGAACCCAAATCAAAGAACACTAGAGAATATTTTTAGGGACGTTTAAAAAAACCTTACATTATTAAAAGGTCTGGTTTTTCAACCGTAAATTGTTATCAGCAAGTACAATAAAACATTTTTGTAAGTTAATTAACAGGACGTACCTAATATATTTATATTCAACGAAGTGAAATATCAACTAACAATGTGAGAAGTAGATAATTAAGTATTGAGTCTCGTTCCAAATATAAGTGTGTGCACACACGAGAGCGTCCGTGTCCGGGCCGCGTCCGGGCCGCGTCCGGGTCGTGGACGGCGGACAGAACGGCTAATCTCCTCGCATGTTGACTCTACTCAATAACTAACTTCAAACATAATTATCTTCGTCGATTTCCCCTAAAATTGGCGATTCCCTCGGAGGGATTCCCGCGATATTGCTCCGACAAATTTCTTGTGCCAACACCGCCAAGCCGGTACCAGGATATTATCGAGGGTCATTGTTTGATTATCTCATTATAGGATGATTGATTCCATCAGGCGTTCATTAAGATGCTCGCTGTGATCGTGCGTTTTCCTCTTAATTATATTTACAAACGGTTATTATTGGTAAATAATGTGATTTCTATATTGGAGCAGTTTGTTCTTATAGAAATGCAAATCACTGATGTTTGGGGAAATATTTTGTACTAGCTGCGCCCCGCGGTTTCACCCGCGTAAATGTCAATCCCGTGGGAATATCGGGATAAAAACTATCCTATGTCCTTTTCCGGGACTCCAACTATCTATATGTTACCGGCCAAACCCGATTTCAGGACAAACTAGTTTAGCCTAGGCTAAACTAGTTCTTCCTATACGCGATAGGGGGTGCCCTTCGCTCGCCCTTGGATCTTATGTCGACGGAGCCCCGCTTCGCGGGGCCCCTATTTCTGTGTAAAAGGTTTAAAGTAACCTAACCAAACCGAACCTCGGGGTGCCCTTCGCTCGCCCTTGCATCCTATGTCGACGGAACTAGTTTAGCCTAGGCTAAACTAGTTTGTCCTGAAATCGGGTTTGGCCGGTAACATATATACCAAATTTCATCTAAATCGGTTCAGTGGTTTAGGCGTGAAGAAGTAACAAACATATAAACACACACACACACACACACACTCACAAACATTCGCCTTTATAATATTAGTGTGATAAGTGTGAAGTGTGATTACACAGGGATAAGGAAGTAGGTATGTCTGGTGGTTTTGCAGTGTCCCCGCACATCCCAGTTGTGATGGAGGCAAGCTCTCAATATGATCATCGTGTTATCTAGTTCGTAAGCGGTATTAAGTAAGACGTGCGCGTGCGCGCATATTGAAGCCGCTGCAATTTCACGACACATCGCGCCGTTGTTGGCGGTAATAAATATAAAATATGTGCGATGCCGCCGCACCACACCATCTTGAATACCAAGTGGGCCACACCGACTAACTACAAATGATTTTAAAAAACGTCTTCCCCGTCCGCCGCCCTCTAACTCGTTTACTGCATTTTATATTCATTATTTTACCGCTACCCGCGCGCTTTTACGACGCATTTAATACTCCGCAATCATATTACGCTGTAGTTTGTGTGTACCTACTGTAATGCTATTACTGGTTTATTAAACAAGTTCAAATATTGTTAGACGCGGTCATTTTCTTGTTATACGACTTCGGCTACGACTCAGTGCTACGCCGTAGCACTTGCTACGAAGCTACGGCAAACAGACAAACTTTAAATTACGTAGACTAATTTTGTTGGACAAACATTACAAAAGCTCAAAATAAAGAACGTAACTGCTTATTTCAGACAGACAGTTAATTATTAATGAAAGTTTCGAGACATTTTATTAATATGCCCTAAACGAGTTCAAGGAGACAAATATGTACTTTAAAAACTTTTTAGGACTGTCTCATAATTAAAATTAATTTGATAACACCGCTAATACGGGCAGGTGATGTGTTGAAATTAACTTTTAATTTGTTTTGCCATAATTTTACACGGCAACTTGAGTGACGGCGTGAACAGTTGACACGAACGCGGCAACTCGACGTCCTCTGAA
The DNA here is from genome assembly GCA_945859645.1 of Amphipoea oculea. NCBI lineage: Eukaryota > Metazoa > Arthropoda > Insecta > Lepidoptera > Noctuidae > Amphipoea > Amphipoea oculea. The sequence continues at coordinate 12,890,071 of OX243878.1, forward strand.
ATTTAACAGAATAGGCAAGTCGGTGATCCATCAAACGTCACCGGGAAGAGATCAGGCGGGAAATTTTAATTCTGAATGAAGCTCTTTAAGGGCGCGGTTTATTGCGGGGCGAACTTAATGTTTCGCGTGACTCGAATGCTGAGATATTATTTTAATTTCGCCCCCATCGGCCGCTATCCGAGGTGTCTCGCACACCCAACTTTACATATTTTTGAAGGAATAAATCTCTTTTGATGAAAAAAGAATTTCACTGTAAACAGCGCCCGGTTAATGGAAATTTTTGTTTGGTATGCAGCGTGGTAAAATTAGGTGGGAGAGGATGTCTCTTAGAAAACATGCGACACCATGACGTGTGCAGCGAATACGTATTCGGGGCCCAGATGTGTGTGAGCCTTACGTGTGTCAAATATCTAAAGCTGTAATATTGATTTAAATCTCTCTCATACATAAATCTTAAGCAACAAGCGCCGTAATCCCTAATTTTATGACGAATAACTGACAATGAAAGAGACCTCAACAAATAATCACATAATACAAATTTGAAATTACATCTTCCCAAATCGTTACCAAGTCTCGTCGCGACATTTTTACGAACACGGATCATCACAAAATCCGTCTTACATAAAAACGAGCGGTGTCCCCGTGTCCCCCATCAAATGCAACGAATCAAAGGACTCTGTGCCGAAATTCGCAACAATTTTATTATTCAATTATGGTTCGGTGGCGAGCAATATGCCAGCGTGAAAATGACACCCTTCACGCCCCCGCTCACTTCGAGCCCCCAGATTAGGGCCGACTCGATACTGTATCTCGGATAATAAACATGATGGTTAAGGAGATCACTCTATAGCACAAACTTGTTCACAAATTAACCAAAATAAACCCAGAGCGAGCCCGTGATGTTGCGGCGGGTAAATTAAATTTGGATAGTCCCAAACTTGTGCCGAGTTCGCATGCACGTGCACAAAATGTAGACACGGCTTCACGCTGACGGAGATATATGAATGTTACAGTAATTTCTGGCGGAGACATTAGTTAGGTGTTGCATAAAGTTGGACCTAAGTAGCTCAGACTGGGGTGGAGGGACGCGGTCATTTCTTATCCTCGTCTAGTATGTTGGAGAATACATTTGCTCATTTCGCAACACTCGATTGAATTCTCGTTGAGGACGCCGCAAAGAAATATAGTGGAAAGCGTTCGGGCGTCTTAGTCTGTAGATTGCGATCACCTACTGGCTTGCCGCGTGCTAAGTGGATTGGAGTGGGACCTCATCTGTTCCCCGTCAGGCGAGCGTGGGGTGGCCCCCTCACCCCGCCCTACCCCCCTGCCGCCTGCGAATTGCGTTAAATAAAGTCAAATTGAGCAATAAAGGCTGGCTCCCCGCAGTAATGCAATAGAATCGCTGTCCGACGCTCAAACTATACCGCTAATTTACACCAGTGGTAAGCTATCGGCCTGTTTCTGGACCTTGCGTTATTTGCACTGATTTAGTTTCGGAATTGTCTCGAGAGTAACAATTTTTTTAGAGTGTAAAACTATTTTTTCAGAGCCTCGTACTGGGATCCAGTATCTATGTCTAAAAAAATGAGTTTCCATTGAATTTCCTCAAGATTTTGCAATTCGTAAAACTTTCAATATAAGTTTCTCAGAAGATGGTTCCCATATGACTACGATTGACATATTTTCACTTAAAAGCACTCAAATCTGAATGATAGGCAAAACGGAGCTTATAAGTGAAAACAAAGTTAACTGTGAGTGACGAGGGTACAAGTTACTTGTTATGAGACGTTTTGAGCCAAGAAATCATCGCGGCCATTATACTGACTTTAATGCTGTAGGGCTGTCTACTGTCAGTTCTTCTTGAAATTAAGTATATCAAATTGAGTCATATTTTTATCCGATGTTGCCTCAAACGGAGTACTAAAAATATAATTGTGTTTCAAAAAAAATGTTTTTACTATTTGTTTTATAATGGGACTTTATCATTTATTCAAGTAGGTATCGTTTAATGTTATGTATGAGGTTAAAAAGAAAACTAAAATTAATCGAACGGAGACCAAGCCTTTTCCTAATATTTATTTAAGGGGTCTACATAACCTAAAGCGCGGTCACTGTCGAACTGCATAGAAAAGAAAAAGAAGCGCGATGACACAACGCTGGTAATTTATTGCAAAATATGAAGCAATTATCTATTTACTTACAAAAAAATCTTTTGTTTGGACTAAAAAATTAAAACACTAGTGCTTTAGTATGTTGCTTGTAGAATAATCTGACAAAAAATCAGAATGATTATATATTACTATGGTTTTTGTTGTAAAAATAAAGTTTTTAGAGGTATCTTCATGATTTTTTTCTGTCGTATCAAGTTAGTCGTATTATGTTTTCAACACACTATCTGCCTAGCATATGAATAATATCATATATTTTTCTGATTTTGTTTACTGTAGTCGATCATATATTTTTAGGCATTATAAAACGTGCGTTTTTTGCGTTTAGGTCCTGTAGTGCCCTCAAATGACCATTAAAAACAATACAATAAAAGTTCGTACTAAGAAAGTACTCCCACCCCTAAACTTAACAAATAACCCTACCGTTGCAAGGCTCTTGTTCCCCAGATTCGGGCAAGGCGGTTAGGTTTAAAATTCAATTTATTTCAATTTGTGTGTAATCAGAGGGGGGTTAACACAAAAATACGCGCTCGCTTTATATTGCGCAGTAAGTTGATCGCTTAGCGTTAGCTATGGAAATGAGCTCTGTTTCGGCAAGACGGGCTGTAATTACTGACTAGTGATCTATTTACTGTTGTAGTGTTTGGGGGAGGCATCCGGCGGTTAAGAATTTCGGGGAATCGATTTTAGTTTACTTGTTGGGGGAACTTGAAAGTCACTTGAAGCGGGCAGTAGAACGTAGAAGCCTGACGACAGAATCGTAACTAAAGCAGGGACAAATTTGACAGTCCAATCGTTGGGCACTGGATGCGCAAGCACCTGTGTACTCGGGGCCTGACGATTGAGAGGGGTTTTTAATGATTTTAATTGATTTTATAATGCATAAAATGATTTTAATTTAATTATAATTTAATTTTTGGTTTAATTTAATTTATTTTGATTTGATTTTAATATTACGTGTACTAACATAGTTTAAAATATTGTACCTGCTAACAAAATATGGATTGTTCTTGTCCGAAATAAACGTTTTGAATTGAATTGAAAAGCATTTCTCAGATATATGAAAAATAATATTTACGATTATCAAAGAAGCATTATTGTTAGAACAAAATAGACACGCTAAAAGGCTTGTCATAGGTTATTTTAAAAGCTAAAAATATGAAAGTAAACATTAGGATCATGACGATAAAAAAACTAATTTAATTAACATTTAACAGCTACTTTCACGCCCACTACACTTTGAAGGTCAACACCTACACAGCAATTAGGTTTAAAGCTATGTTTATGACTATCAATGGTATTTAAAGTAATCTATTTCAGACTTCTATCTATAAGCCTAAGGGACTATAGTTTTAGAGAAAGTTTATTATAGAACTTTCCAAGTGTATTGACCTCATCTATTTTGAATTCTTAACCTAACCTTTAAATATACTAACTAAAGACTACAGTCGATGCATACACGGGCTTATGATAAGCCACAGAGAAGATGCATACATGATATCATACTAAATGGCGGGACGGTTGAGATGGCTACCAGAAAATTTGATGAAAAGGTACATACACGCACAACATCGGTAGGAGACCTTTCCCTGGACCAGGTCAAAACATGCTAATAAAAACCCTATTATAATAAACGATTCAACCAAATCCCTCCCAAAATTCAACGTGACACTTGTCACAATAAAAATTCAAATAACTTGCCCTCACACTGAGTTGTTTTTTAAAAGCGTTTTTAATATTCCTCACCGTCTTTGCCGGTCTATGGCAATTCCGCCTTGTTTTAAAACGCGCAAATTGAGCTTTTTTTGTTTATGCAAGTTGAAAGCAGTTGGAGCGTGGGTAATCTCTTTTACGTTTGTTGGATTTGAGACTTGAGCAGTCCCAGTCTTCTTTTTCATTCGTTTCGTCAACTGCGCTGTATATTGTTTGTCCACGTTATTCGCTTGTTTTGCAAGAGAAGAGAATTCCTCATGGGCGACTGCACGTTCACTATGCGTATAAATTTTTAAGCTTCGTAATGTTTCCTTTTATTTTTTGTTGCGTTCGTTTCTTTTATTTAAGTATTCGCTGTTTGCAATTGTCTGTTTGTTGCATCTTGTCTCTTTGATGAGGTTTTAATCAATCGTGTTCCGTTGCATGTTTGGGAACTGTTACGATATGTGCTCATACTTTTTTTTATTAAAGTTGACGACTTTGAAAGTTCACACTCATGAAAATTTTCTATTATAATGTCCAACAGAAGGTATTCAAATATAATATTTGTTAATGTAAGTACAGCAAGTAAGTAAATAGACGACATAGTTACTGTATTAATCATTTTGTAATACAGTATTTAGCTGTATGATTATTATATGGTGTACATAATAAAGAGTATTCTATTCTATTCTATATATAGCCTTCTCTGTTCAGAGACGTCCTACACGACAAAGCTAATCCATCAATGAGGCTGTATCGAGATGCAGGAATATATCCTCTTACCAAATTATACGCCGCACATATCAATAGACACAAGTAAATGAGACGGTTGCAAATAATTATGCAATTACTGGCTTACTCGCATTCACGTACCAATTACGCGTGTCAATGGTACGAGCTACTAATAACCCCACTGTTCTGTAATTTAAGTCGCGAGCTCGCACAACATGTATTAACATGACAAGGCGAGCTAACAAGCCATCTATGACGCCGCGACAAACAGACTCCACTAATTTCGACTGTCACGACTAAAAGGTATTACTGCGAACATATTTCATTTTCCAGATACACTCAGACTAATTTAAATGCAATACATCATGAACACGGGCTTATTTTTCAACCGAAAATTTAAGTTCTGTATCAAAATTATTCAAATAAGTGTCGCCGAGGTATTCCACGAGCGCCCACCACCTGCTCTAAACGTACACGTAGTTAAATATTAAAACAAAGGGTGATTTAAACTCAACAATTCAAACATTGCAGTTGGGACTAAAGTCTAAAAGAACTCGCCTGAAGCTTCCATTTGAATTTGCCGGTGAAAAACAGCTGAAAATAATTCATAAAATTGAGCGAAATAAAAGTTCACAATAGCAAAGACAAACGCAAGCCTGCCCTGCCCGCGTGCCCTGCCCGCGTGCCCTGCCCGCCGCCCCGGGCAGACGCTCCAAATTATCTTTTTGCCGGGCAACGTCTTCGCTCTTTAAGAATTCTCTTTTAAATTGTGTTTCGGTTTTGGTCTTTTTGTGGAGCGCTGTCCTTTGGACGGTGGTCGCTCGCAATGTTCTGCATTAATAACGCGGGTTAATATTTGTAGTGTACGGACATCAGCTCCCTTTGGTGGCGGAACAAAATCCCGCGTTTGTCAGCTCATATTTTATTTGGTTGTGTACACTGTACGTGAGGCTAACTCGAGCCAGTAGCGAGGTTTCGTTTATTTTAGAGTATGGAGTGACGAAATAACTTTGTTTGAGGTCACAGCCACAAATGAGAGTGTTTTTACACTAGCCACAAAAATCAAAGCAGTAATAAGAGAAAAGCATGTTGAATAAAAACAAAAGGCGTCTGAAACATTGGGTGGTGTATGTAGCGTATCAGGGGAACCCTCAGCGGTGGGGGAGGGTAGTATCGTCTTATCAAATGCAAACACTCGCGGCTCGTTCCGGCCATTGGGCTCAAACACTGCTATTATTTTTATTTTCTCACATCTCCGCGCTCTGATACAATGTTTTGGATTAAATCGACGTTTCTTACACTCCTTTGGTTTCTAACACCGATAGTCAGGTTTTATTGAGAAGGGTAAGCAAGGGTTACTTCACTTGAATATGTTTTGTTGAAATGGTACAGAACTTTTTGTTTGGATATTTTATTGATAAACTGAAGGAAGATTTCTTATAAAATACTTAGTTTTGACGACGGATCAGCGAGCTTTACCTTCTTTCAATTTAAGCATCGTGGTAGAGCATTCGTTTAAAATCTTTATCCTCTAAAAATCTTCCCCTAACTTACTAACCCTCTTCCTGCACACACATTTTTAACTTATAAATACTAATAACACTAATAAAGGTGCTATATCTGGCACAATATGGCGGGTCGTAATGTTAGAAGATGTTCGGCAGAGACTGCGGGTCTACGGGACCCGTAAAAAAGTAATAAAATACGAATAAATCCGCGCCCTCCTCCCTTGTGTGTGTCGCTGCTCCTATTATTATTATGAACATCAAAATATTACTCCACGAGCTTCCGCAACCGATGCGGGCAAGTTTTAGGACATATTTTTATCAAAAATAATGATGATATAGTTGTGATTTTGTGACGGTAGTGCTGAGGAAGATGCAGACTATGTTTGTCTTTGTCAGCATGTTTTATCGAGTATATGATTAATTGCAACCACACATTGTGCATATTTTGTCTATTTCTTTTACTAGCTTCTAGTTAGGGTTCCGTACCTCAAAAGGAAAAGCGGAACCCTTTTATGATCACTTTGTTGTCCGTCTGTCTAGACCCTTTTTCTCAGGAACGCGTAGAGTTATCAAGTTGAAATTAATATGAAATACTCAGGGCGTACGGGCGTTTATGTTTCGTTTATGCCACATACTTTAACACTCGCAAGGGAATCAATACTTTCCGTTGACCTAGAATTATGAAATTTGGCAAGAAGCAATGTCATGTAGCAAGCCTTATAGCTTTCCTCATTGCCTTGTATTGACTTTGTCTGTAGTGGTCAATTGTGCCTTACTGGAGCAGTACTCTCATATAACAAAAAACACTACACTATTCTAAATCATAACTCATCCCTTAAAGACAGAAAGAGTCTTGGCCCGGAGCCATTTAATCTGATCCATATGCATAAAATATGATCAGAAAAGGCTGTTACCTGTGAGGTTGTAAACTAAACGAATGTTAGTCTCATGGGGTGCCGGTCTATTTAAATTTGTTCATAAATAGATAATAAAGGGAGGCGGGAGTTCGGCGGCGGTTTACTAAACTGCTTTATTCGATAAAGATTGCGGAGAGGAAGCCGCGTCGGTGAAGTTTGTCGGCAGAGAGCGACGCGCGTGTCGTACCACTAGTTGTCGAATAGAGTGAGGTGAAGAGGGGTTACTGGAAGTTTTCTTAGCGTTTATAGTCATTTTATGGTTCTAGAAATAATTACTTAGCGATTCGGAGATTAGCCGGAACAAACAGACATACAGAGAGACAAACATTTTAGAAATTGATTTAAAAAAAGTTATATTTCCGTATATACTTTCATATACATTTAGTAAAAAGCTGTTGTTTTGAAATTACAAACAGACACTTCAATTTTTTTTTAAATTCATTCGTATACCTAGATCAGGATAAGAACAATTCGGATAAGATTGGAAAAACGTTCCAACTACGGCTTCCATATTGAAAAACATATCTACTATCCAACATTGTAACATCCTAGAAATACTTTCGTGTTACTTTAATTAGAGCCCCTACTCTATTCACTCGATTATAAACACCAACAGAACATAATTTAGTTTCGAGTCGCTAATCGAGTTCTCATAGTAAAAACAAATTGCTCTCCAACTTTCGACATCGCGGTGTCTCATCTTGGCTTACCGAATCTGGCTAAGGATTAAAATGTAATTCATTATGAAACAAAAAAATGCCGTAAAATTAAATTTTATCACAAAAAGTGGGATTTCATTCATTTAAGTGGTCGTATCCGAGGGGCAAACTTAGTATGTTTTTGCGATAAATTCTTGGTGCCCATCGACCACAGTATTGTGTTACGACGAGGCCTAGAGGTACACAATTTTATTTTCCGCTTTTTGGGTAATCAATAGGGGAGACTCGACGCCCCTAAACAACCGAAACGAATAACAAGAGAGATGTGGAGTCGTGTCGTGCATTTAGTTTTTCGAAATTGCGATAGGCACCTACTTGATCAGATGGGTCATCTTAAATGTGTTGAACCGCCATTAGAATGACAAAGGGATATTGATATACTTTTATAATCATTTACCTTTAGGCAAATTTCAATAATTTAGGAGGATACCTAAAATATATACGGGGTGTCCTGGAAGTATGGATCAAATCGAATAGGAGCGTGGGCAAGGTCATTTCCAAACTTTTTAACCCTGAGAATGTCAGCGAATTTTTTTACGGTTCTAAAATGACGACCGATTTTAATTTTTTTTTCAATCACTTCGCTTAGTGTTCGAAGAAATTAATCATAAAAAAATACTATCAAGCCTACCTAAAAAAAAAAAAAATTGATAGCCCTGACGGTTTTCACGAATTCGATCTTTCTTCTCTTTTTTTTTAGTATCTTTTTTTTTTTTTTTTTATTGTATTTTTTTTTTGCTAAAACGTTTGGAAATGACCTTGCCCACGTCCCTATTCGATTTGATCCATGCTTCCAGAGACACCCTGTATATGTAAAAACATAAATAAAAAGAAAAGAAGAATAAAAACAGTTGGTTTATTTTGTCACAGAAACGAAATTATAATTAACTCGCATACAAAAAGATAATTAACTCGAGTAGGTAATTAGAAAAATAAATCTACAGATATAATAATAGACGTACTTAATAGACCTAAAATAATATGTATATAAAACAATTTATAAAACCCATATAAAAATGAAACAGAAATAGTCGGCAAATATAGGTGTTATTATATTCCTACGTGTAAAACTCAAATAAGATATTTCAGCATCTTCAATACAGCCTCTTCAATAAACTCAAACATAATATTCAACTCAATTTCAAATACCTCATGTCAAATATCCGATAGCTACGAGAATGTAGGCGCGATAAAAATATTTAAAGTGAAAATCTAAGTTCGACTCAACAGATTTCGCTGTTGCGATAGTGAAATCTAATATTCATTCCAATGATAGGTAGGTATTTATATTGAATGAGAGCTCTCCGCTAGGTTATACGAAAATCGGAGAGGTTTTAATCATATTGGCATTTTTATATTTTTTAGTACTTCTCAAATCTGTTTCGGTACGATATTCGTGTTTATTTGCTCTGTGCTTTTGGAAATGAAAATATCCTAACAATACTTTCGGGTTTGATTTGTTTATGCATATATTTGTTATATATTTTTTTCTGTTGTAACATCAGTGTTCTACCCATTGATATTGTTATTTTAGGATCGTTTAATTCAACCTTATTATGATTTTGAAGTGCATGTTAATAATGGTTCAATTGTTCGTAATCCTGTTTTAATTGGCCTTTCTGAGTGTTTCTATTATTTTCATGAAATTATATGTATGTTGGTCACTCAAAATAGGTACATAGTCTAAACATGGAAATTATTCTGAAATTACTTTATTTGTAATTTATCGCTCGTTATTATTATAAAAATATTTTGTTAAAATATGACATACTAAGTTAGTAGGTACAGTCACCAAAAGAGATACGTAACCAGGGTCGTCGGATATAGTTGCAGTTTATTAAAAAACCGATCGATGTTTTCGAATGAAATTTAATTTCATAAATTAACTGTTAGTTTCCTATTCATTAAATTAAATTTTATTCGAAATCATCTATCAGTTTCTTACTAAACTTCAACTATATCCGACGATGCTGGTTACTTATCTCCTTTGGTGACCGTACGTTACATAATAAACGATTCCGAGTTTTCCCCAGAATGAAAAACAAAACAGAATGTCTACATGAAAAACATCTATATGTTTCCCTGTTCTTCGAAAAACTGATAAAACTCACTAAGCTTCAGGTGCAGAGTCAAAATGTAGGTACCTAATATAGGCATTCGTAATTTTTTTACCAACCTTCTTAAGTATCTACCTATTGTTTGTTGTAGTGTAGGTATGGTTTAGCAATTCTACAAGCAATATTTGAATATTTACGTACTTGTATATTTAGGTGCCTGTATATGTAGATACCTGTATATGTAGGTACCTGTATCAGACATGAAATTGAAGTAAACTACTTTAAAGCAAAAAAAATAAAAACATTCATATTTTCTGCAACGTATTTATTTACTCACTAGAATTTCTTTCTCTGTCTTATCGACTCGCTAACAAACTAATAGTTTTCAATACCAACCATTTTTAAAATCAAAGTCAACCATCTCGAAGTTAACATCCTCCAAGAGGCACACTTAAGAAAGTAACATACCTACCTAATGTCGAATTGCCCCCTGCATCCTTCTTCCGTAGTTTCCGTAGCAATCGACCGTGGAAAATAATCGTTGGGCCACAGACAACGGAAACGTCTCGAGTGGATGATTGAGCCCCAGCCCGGGTCTGGGAGACCCCGCGGCTGAACGCACTCCCTCCTGCACTCGTTCACTACGGTTACACGGAAATAAAACGACTGTTTGTTGGATTTTTGGCTTGGAAAATGTGTTTTCGGGTTGGTTAAATGGCAATTGTTTTGTTAGTGTTCTGGAAAGTGTTGCAGCTGTAACTTCAAGAGTAGTTGGTGGTTTAATTTTATGTTAGTCTTTAATTTGTTCAAATGTGTTACTTGTTTACGGTACCGTGCCAAAAAAACGTTTTTCTTTCTTTTTTTCTTTAGTTATAGCATTTTTAGTTACAATAGTTTGTCATAGCATATTCAGCCCCACTGCTGGGACACAGGCCTCCTCTCTTCGAGAGGGAGTAGGCTGTAATCTACCACGCGGGCCCAGTGCGAGTTGATAGATGTCACAATCATGTCTTCGAATTTTTGGTTCTAGGACATGCCGGTTTCCTCACGATGTTTTCCTTCACCGTCTTTAGGGCAGCGGTGATAAAATTATATATTTACAAAGTTAAGCGCCTGTCTGGGTTCGAAATCACGACCTACCTACATCTCGTAAGTCGAGGGAGTTACCTCTGGGCCACCACTGCTAATGTTCATTATACTCGTACCTAAAGAGTTTTAATTCCTATTAGGAAAATAAGATAAGCAGTTTTTCCTTACTGCTATCCTACTAAGAAAAGGCTGCTTTTAAACAAACAAAAAAAGAAATGCACGGTGGCCACCAATATTTAATTACCCATAAACTTTTTAGAACAACAAAACTAGAACTCCTCGTTAATCTAAAACCTAAATTCATTCATTAAAACATAAAAACGTCAACTCACAGTAATTAATTTAAGGGAAAAACGGCAATCGCCTAATGTGTCGACGTAGGACAGCCCATAAAGTCGTGAAGAACTCTGTCCATTACCACATTAGGCTAGTGGACTTGTAATTCGTACATTGTTAAAGCAATACGAGTTTATTGTCAACTGTATAAGGTGTAAATTAGATAGTGATGATACCGCTAATGAATGGAGCAGTCGATGGTAGTATGATAAATGGGAGGTGTGGCCGGGAATCGAATTCAGTAAGTGGATTAGCCACGGACTGGACGGTCGGGTGGATGAGTTTTCTTAGTTTTTTTTTATGGTTGTTCGTTTCAGCTGTTTGAAAAAACTTTAATTAGGTAGGTAAATAATCGAAAAAATATTCAGCTGAACGTTGACTCAAGTTAATTTCAATTTACGTCTTCAATTACCGTGAAACTACATGAGAACATAGTTTCTAATGGCCGGGAAGCATAAAACTCATAACACCTAAGCCCGCAAACAATTTGAAAGAAGTATTGTTTTAATAAAAGTGTTGTCTGCGGCGCGCCCGTCCTTACCGCGACCATACATTTAAGTGCTAATTTAATTAATTGTTCCATTTCCCTACATAAGGTGCAAACACGCACCTCGCCGCGCCCCCCGCGCCCCCCGCCTCGCCGGTGCCCGCCCTGCAACTAACCAACCACCATATTTTCCACTTACATGCGGACTACACAAATTGGCCCAGCTATTGCTGTTTACGACGTGAAAATATATTCATTGACGCCAGAACGTTGTAGCGAGTACCTTAATGATCCCTCAAACTAATTTATATCTACAAAATAATTTTGAAGAATCGTAATGGATGTCACCAACTCACCAGTGCCTCCTATCGCTCTTCTCGTTGGACAACTTTGCCAATTTAACTTTATTTGTATCGAGCAATACCTACTCGCGACTTAAATAACTTTTTGCGAGTACTTTATCGTCCTTAAATATGATATAGGAAATGAAAAAACAAGATAACTGATTACATAAGAATGCTATCGGAATCGAGTGGAGTGCGAGGGGTGAGTCGGGGGGATGACAAGAGGCGTCGTGAAAAGAGATCCGCCTCGGGCCGGATTATTGAATTATCAACAAAACATCGTACGTCTGAGAGAGTACGCGCTCTAATTACTTTCTACTTTCTTTGGCGTATCATCTCAAAATCCGATGAGATTTGATGAGTAATCGATCGGTCCTTAATTGCGGACGCTTCGATTTGTTTGTAGAACAAATAAAACAGGATGAATGAGGAAATTTACACATGCAATAAAAATAGAAGTATTAAAAACAGACAAGAGCCTTAAGCGGAGGGCACACCGGCGGGATTTTCCGGGGAGTGTTTTTAAGCGATCCCCGGCGGAGCGCACGATCCGATATATACGTTCGGCAAATTAAAAGCAGGCCATGCGTGCGGGCATTGTGAAGGAGGGCCTCGTTTTATTGTTACCGATTTGTCTGCACGGAAAAACACAAATGGCGCGGAGCCGAGTTAAGCTGTCTGTTAATAGAAGACCGATGTAAACGATAACCGCGGTCGCTCGGACCGTCTCATTCGTCAACACAATGCCGAATTTCCATACGTAGACTCGTTTTCGTATTTTGAAATATACGTTCTCTGTGGTAAGATAAACAATGCTGCCCTTTTATAACTGCTATGAAACCTATTTCTGTTTCCGACAAAATTGAATAGATATGTTTTCTGCTTTTGCTGTGTAAATAGAGCTTTAGAAATTTAAAACAATCTTTAAAGACTCAACATTTTGAGGTGTTTTGGACAGCTCATCTCATAGTATATTCATTTCAAAACGTGAGATCACTTTATTTGGGTTAGTATCTACTTCAAAGAGCTTTGCTCAATGCCCACCAGAGACCCATACTCTTAGAACCCTTGTTGATCTCCCAAATAAAGCTAAGATTTTTGAAGAGCCGTCGTCGTAACAGGAAAATTTCAGCGTAAATTGCATAATAAAATATTAATCTGATAGGCTAAAATGTAAAATGACGCCGAAATCTTATAATAGGAAAAATGCGTAGCGATTTTATAAATTTTTAACGAATTTAACTTCCTCGAGTCATATCACACTTCATATTAAGGAAAAAACGAGAGATTTGTCAAATAAGTCACGTTACATTTGTAAGACTGCAGAAATATCAGGCGCAGTAACAAGGTAACACAACACGACTTCACTTTTTACACGCTAAAATATTTAAAAGGAGAAGTTGGCATTACGAGGGTAAGGGGGGGAGCGGACAAGCGGGAGGGGTACTCGTGTGAGAAATAGCTCGAAATATCTGGCGACTATCCGAGGGATTCCTGCCCCTATTTCCACGGGATCGCGCCGAAATGACAACAGATTTAGGGAAAGCGTCAAGCGAGGTGTGAAATGTATCCGAGCGCGTAACGCCTTATATGACATTCTTCACATCTACTATAAATGTAAGCGACGAGCCGATTTCCTAATCTTCCTTTTATTAAAAAGTTGTCGAGTTGAGAACGATCCTTTACCTCAAACGGTGGGACCCACCTACTCATATTTTTACAATAAAAAAATATTTATTATAAAAGGCGGGTCTGTGGGGCCCACTCAGTGTAGTCGACAAGATGTCCTCGTGAAATGTATTCAGTGTGAAACGGGCCTGAAATCGTGGAAGATTTGCATTCATTCATTCTTCCGCTTGTCGAAAGCTTGACGTCTGTTTGAATATGTGATTTCGTTCCCGCAAATAGAGATTTGTGTTTCCGCACAATATCGACTGTGCTTTTGCTTTTTTTATTGATGCAAGGGATCCGTGGAATAGTAACCATAACGATAGCATTTTAACATTGTGTTGGGTAATATCCTACTATAATATTATTTTATATGTTCGTATGTTTGGTTGTTTGGGAATTTGTTACTCAATCACTCAAAAACGGCTGAACGAATTTGGATGAAATTTGGCATACAGGTAGTTTATAGGTAGGTAACTTTATTAACACATGGGACACTTTTTATCCCGGTAGTATTTCATGTGGGATGATAATAATAATTCAATCTACAAAAAAGTAGAAAGGTATTTTAAAAATGTTTTCTTTTCTCTCGGTACGATTTTGTCTTCATATGTACCATGGCTCTCCAGTGATCAAACACAACATACCTGCCTAAGTACAGTAAAATTAGCTGTAACTCAAAAACATACCGACTTACACAGAAAATCAACAGTTAATAAATTACCAATCCTAATTCCCAACTCCCTATAACAGCACCACTCAACAACGTTTCCTACAAGATCCAAACAGCGATAAAAAGCTCGGCTCTTGACTCGGGAACACTCGGAAACACTCGGGCGGTGTAACGAAAGCGACACTTGTAATTAGCTTTGTAATCGGAACCCACCGATACCGAGCGCGCTCTGCGGAACCCTAATTGAAAATTAGCGATTCTATTGTTACCTCAACTGGCCGTTAATGAAGTTCTTAATTTAAACTGGTTTAATTTTTTATTTGGTGTATCGGGTTAGGTTAGGTTTGGGACAAGATTTTCAGGTAATAAAAAAAATAAAAAAACCGGCTGCCGTTTTTTTTTGAGCGAATTCTAAATGTTTATACAGTTAAACATTATTATAAAATTGGTAATAATTATGTAGGTGTGCCTGGCCTAGTACTTACCTGCCCTTCATATAAAGTATTGTCCACATTATTTTCTCGGGACCTTTGCTAATATTAACGCCTCATAAATAATAAACACACAAAAGTGTTCGGTCCGTTTGCGGTTGCCCGTGTCCGTATGCCGCACGTATCGCCGGCCGGGCCGGCCTGTGCCCTGTGCCCGCTCGACCGCCCGCGGTCCTACTCAATGGCCACAATCAAGCCTAACCCTCATTTAAATATCAAAACAGCCTCTTTACGCGCGGTTAGGCAACCTCTATCTCCCGCCCGCGCCCGCAACATAACACAAACAAATTAATTCGAATAATGAACCCTAATAAATAGGGATCTGTTTACCCCATAAAGAATAAATGTTATAATAATTGGGGCAAGAGGCTACAAATTTACAGTTTTGAATTCCAAATTTCGGAAGGGTGAATTAATTTAGTACGTATTTCAAGAACAATGTTGTAATAATACAATGAAAAGTTTCGCCGCGTGCGCCTCGCTTTATTGAGTTTTATAGGTTTCGTTTACCCTGTAGGTACCTGTCGCAATATTTAATTTTCAAAAGTTTCCGAACAAGCCCAAACAACTTCCGAATCATTGAATAGTAAAAGGAGAACTCTTCAGTAAATACGTGCCACAAAACAAGTAAATAAATTAGCCTAAAGCACTAACGGGATGCTTCTGCAAAATATTTAAAATAACAATATGGCGTAGGCGCGTCGCGTCTGCAGGACAAAGCGGAGGTGTCAAGATTACGCAGCGCGGCGGCTCGTCGGCGACTGCATGAAAATACACTCTAAAATTGTTAACGGACTATAAAACTGCACAAAGGCTTTTCAATTAAAACTTTCAATGGCGTCCTGGCGCTAATTATAGCGCGGCCCAGGGACATCTATTAGTATAAAATAAAGCGCAAACCGCGGCGACGTCGCGTCGCACCGCGCGCCACCGCGCCGCGCACGACCCTCGCCTAAGTGAATTCCGTTAATTAAACCATAAAAACTTCGATAAATTAAGATCCCAGCCAATTCCCCTCTCTAATATAGTCGTGGCTCGAAAGATTTCAGATGCAAACGACATCGATACAGGCGGCCGGTGGGAAATGGCGACATAAATTGTGTCGTGCATCCAGCGACCCTTGCGTTTGTTTGTGGCTTCATTTAATTTTAGTTATTGTACCGCTCGTGTAATAAAGCCAGCTCACTTTGTGACTGTGTAAAGGACCCTTCATAATAACTAATAAGAACATTTTATTGTCCGCCAGTTCATTAAGCAATGTTAATTGAAACACATTCTTTGATCGTGCATCAAATGAAATTGGAATTGTGAAGTTGTGTTATATAAACAAGCTTTTTAATTTATTTTGTAACTGTGTCTCATTTTCCTAGGTAAGTACAACTAAGTAGTAAAAGTTTTATTAAATATAATAAAAATCATATAATTTTCTTTTTCAGTTTTTCTTAATCCATTTTCCACAACCAGTAAGCCTATTGAATATCAGAGTAAATAAATCGTCTGACCTATTTGTCGGACACGGAAACACCATACGATAATGACTGTCGGTCGAAAGCAATCCTACAGATAAGCGATAAGGTGCGCCCTTCGCCACCAACAAACGGAAATTTTCATTAGTGAAATTTGAGGTTAAACGTCGTGTGTGTTTTAGATAATTGCTCCGTGTGTGGCGTTCCCCGCGCAAGCTTATAGCCCACAGTTTTTGTTGAAATTTCTCCTATCAATTTCACCCGAATACCGCGTGCTTTTTGGACTTTCCCCAACTTCATTATAATGTGCTAATGAATTTGATTTTGTTTGTCGTTATTTAGGAGTTGGTTTCGTTGTTTAATGTGTCGTAATTGGAAGTAACAGTCTCATAAATAGTCATAAAATACACAGGGAACACAAACATCTTGATAAAACACTCGTGATAAACAAATATAGTCAACTTAAGAGGAAATGCGGTCGGAGAGACTATTGAGAAAGCCTAACTAACAAGTCATAATTCGAGGTTTGACTCTCGCCTATTTCCTCCTCCAATATTGGGCCAATTTAAAAGATATTTCATAAACTGAATAAGAAGGATATATACAGTGTCCCTGTGTTTTTCTTTTTTCATTAATAGTTGTCAAATTTATCCACTAAGCCTCTGTTGACAATTGCTTCAATCGGCATTTTTTGAGGGTTCTAGTGCTCATAAAAATAATGTGTCCTCAAAAAGGAAAACATATGGACATACGAGTACAAGTAGTTAATTTTTGTTATTCTGTAAAAAAATCGCTGCTTTATGGTCATTAACTCGAAAGAAAACAGGCGAGAGCATTTCTATGGAGAAACGACCACCTGCATTTCCTCTTAAACACTAAAATATTGCTTGAGAATACACGTGTAAACTTTAACTTATCCTTTTACCATATCTCAGCTTCTATTTGAAGCAATTCACTAAAACAGATTCAGGTAAAAGCAGTTTCCAGATAAAGTTAAACAGTCACAAAAAATAAGCTAAAGAGCTCTGAACTGAACAGTATTCAAAGTTGAAAAGCGTTCTCAAACACAAGTTTTCCGAGTTGAGAGCAAATCCCGCAGAACATCTGTCGCGGAAAGCCAACCTTTTCAACCAATAAAATCTTTTTCGAGAACATTCTCGTCTGCGGCAGTCAACAGGTGGGTCCTTTTAGCAATTCCAATGTAATTGCCGTTTGCTTGCGTTTTTGTTAGTCTCCGTAATCATGGTGTCTTCATTTAGATCGGACACGGATGTTAAGTGGCTGTAAAAAAACCTTTGGGAGACTTCTCTTTCTTTTTTCTTTTGGGCGACTTTCAGACTTGCTTATTTAAATACAGACCGGCAGATAATTAAATGTCTTTGAAGTCCCATGATCAATGGTATTTTCAAGCCTTGAATATACAAAGTTAGATATCTGCCAACAAAAACAATCTTCTTTTCGTGCCAATAAACTCTTCACCTACTCAAATAACTGAACTAACTGAAACATTACAACAGTTTACACACACAACATGCCACGTAACAGCTCTACGCAAACAAGACAACTCTGTCTGCCATACCTACCCACAAATACACCTCGAAATGTTCCACACACGTCCCGAAATGACGCTCAAAGTGTACTCCAACATGTGTGAGTCGGAACACTTCACCGCGTGTAATGGCTACGTTTGCCAACTAAAAGCCACTGAGCCAGTGTCAATCAAGCGGGAAAGCCACTCCAGTCCGGACTGTGCGTTATCTGTCGAAAGTACGCGGACTACATCGCTCTGTAATCCCACCGTACCGCTGGTTTTTAACACCAAGCGATTTTAGATGTTGTCCTGTACACACAGAGATGATTGTTGCGTGAAGCTCTCGCCACATACCGCAGCTATGTCGCACATAAACGGCGCGGCAAGTTTATTCTCGCCCGCAGCGGACAGCGAGGCAAGACGCGTCAAGATTTAAGTAGTTTACGCCAGGAAGTCCGATGCCGTCTTGTTTGGTCTGTGAAACTCGCTAACTCGATATTGCACGCTCACTTTATACCCAAGTTTAATGTCACGCTCTGCCACCGACTCGCTCTTATATTCGCCGCGGGAAACATTTATTAGTTTTCTTCTCAGTGCAACAAGTCCAACTTTTGCGTTTCGGTATTCTCACTTGTTTTGTTTTCAATAACTTCCCCATTGAACCACTATAAGCTTTTTAACACTCGAACTGTGACCAGATATTGAGGATTGTGTCTGTATAAAAGTATATTCTAACTTTTGTTTTCTATAAGTTTTGTTCGATAAACAAAAGGATGGAATTCTCTAGACCTGCTGATGTGAGTGTTACTGCTCCATACTATATGAACTTCAAATTTTGCAAAAGTGGTCCTTAATATTATCATTTCGCCATCAGACTTAAATACAACCCTACAACACTTAAACAGAATCGCCTCATAAAATCACCGCCGAACCGTTAAATATAATAACTTTTCAAATAAACCAGCTGCATCACTTACCGGTTAATAAAGGCTAGACAAAACGCAGAGCATTTTACGCGGTCATTAGGGTATAAAAGCGAACAGGTCTATTAAAGGCCGAGAAGTGTGTAAAGCGATCCGGTTTAAATAGCGGGTGGATCGCAATCTGGGTATACACGGCGTAAAAGAGGCATAAAGTAGCGTAGACGCACGTCTGCACGGGACTGGAACGGATAAAAGGCGAAAATTAGACTCTTTTATTTCATGACAATTGTCAATGATTTAGAAAAGTTAGACAAGGCGATAAAAAAGTCTGAAGAATGAAATGCATCTGTTACAAGTGAGATGTGTTTGTATCTTGATTCGTTTAAGTAATTGGATGTGAAATTTTTAGGGCATTTTGCGATTTCAAAAAAAAGGAAACGAAAGAAACCACTACCTCCCCACTACCTTCTAGAGAGTCTAGAAAGAGACGATTTTTTTTATGGCTTTAACTTTTTTTTATTAAACTTTTAACTTAACTTTTTTTTCTTTCACTTCAGAAATATATGATAACTGATAAAAAATATGCAGCCTTGCAAACTACGGAAATGGTAAAAACAACAAAATTAACTCTGTTTTCCACTTTTTTACACTTCGTTTATGTTCTGTGTCAAAATCTCTTGATAATCCAGCATATCTCACATTTGTACTATCCCCTTAAAAATTACAAAATTCCACCTCCCACCTCATCAGAAAATTGCATCCAAATATTCGGAATAACTTTCGAATCTCGCCACATGCACTCCAACTTGTGATGTTCCAATAATAATATGATCCTCTCGGTCATAACGCCATCATAAGAGCTAGTGAGGGTTAGCAGATATTTGAAAAGTTGCGAAGTGAACCTTGCACTGCAAACGATGTCAGGAGCTTAGACCACTTATGTTTTGTTTGTTCATGAGACTACGAATATGTTTTTAACTAACTTTAGCTTTGCTTGAGGTTGGGTGATGCTAGTTTTGAATTTCGTTAAGGGTTATGTTTGTCTGGTTTTAATTGTTTATTAGGTAGGTAATTGAGTAATTTTCTACTGAAATCTATACTAATAACAAAGCTGAAGAGATTGTTGGTTTGAACGCGCTAATCTCCGGAACTACCAGTCGGTTTTGAAAAATACTATTTGAATTTGATAGCCCAATTCTTGAGGAAGGTTATAAGCTATTTGTCATCACACTATGACCCTTAGGAGCTGAGAAAAAAGTCAGAGAGGGCGCTAAGCGAAAACTTAGTAATAGCGCGGGCAGTTGATACGATGCGACGGTGTGGGTCGGGGGAACAAAAAAATTCACACGGACGAAGTCACGGGCATAAGCTAGTTGAGCAGATGCACAAGGTGATGTACCTATTACTGAATGTGACCTATTAGGGATAGCGCCGAAATAGCTAATCTGACGAATGGCCATCAGATTCTATATAATACTAAGCATCCCGTAACTGATATAAGATTATTATTATAACTTATAGGAACTTTAAATTTTTGTTAAGAAGGTAAAGATTATGCTTAAAGAGTGGATGCGGAAACTAAAAACAGAACTATGTTGAAAAATCAAATGAAGTTCCTTCTTTTAATCCCATATAACTAAGTCTTACTGTAAAACCGTGCATTTTCCTCCATCCTTCCATAATGCTGTCAGGATTTTCATAAAAGTCGAGATCCTCGAGAATTCTCCGCAAATTCCCGTGTAAAAATCAAAGATTGCATTACACCACCTCGTTCTTTAAACACGCTAAACTACCTGAACGAACCACGTTGTAAAAGAGCGAACGTGTTGCCAGCGCAGAAAAATAAACCCGTCCACACGTGAAGTCGACAACCTGTAGTTGTCTTAGCGTAAAATAAAACGCTACGTGATATCGGCTGTCGGTACATTTGCCGAGTGTTGCCAGACAAATATTTTTCCATTTGCACGCAGACCCTCCCCAAATCGAGGATTAGGAGCGTGCAAGCCGGATGCTTTGTTTTGTCGGTTATTGCTGCAAATACGTACTTATTGGTAAATCGTGTGCGGCGAACTGGAACTGTCTCAATGAATGTCTAATAATATGCAAGTGCGCTGGCTTGAGCTGAATTTGAGGAGATTTTGGTGTTCAAGTTGTCATTTGTCGTTCTTGCATAGGGTCGTAGCATTATGCTGAGCGATAGGCGTTTTGCGTGGATGTGACGCATGTTTCCCTTAGCTTCTTTTTTTTCTGTTTATGTTCTTTTTTGCGTCATGTTCACCGCTTTGTATTTTCTTTCTTTCTTTTAGGTAAAGTTGGGATTGGTTGTATATTTTTTTTTTGCTTTTCCCTTCTATGTGTCTATACTACTGAACAAATTTTGAAAGTGCTTTCAAGAATATAGAGATACTAGCTGCGCCCCGCGGTTTTACCCGCATAAGTCTCGATCCCGTGGGAATATCGGGATAAAAAGTACCCTATGTCCTTTTCCGGGACTCAAGCTATCTCTATACCAAATTTCATCAAAATTGGTCCAGCGGTTTGAGCGTGAAGAAGTAACAAACATATAAACACACACACACTCACTCACAAACTTTCGCTTTTATAATATTAGTGTGATGTGTCAGTTAGGTGGTGTATCAGTTTTACAACAAAAAATACCTATTTATTTTGAAAGTATCTTTAGATGAAAAGTGTCGAAATATATTTTAGTGTTACATTAGCGGAGTGACATCCACAAGAGCGGGCTCATATCGATCAGCAAACAGGGCGGCTGAGTAGCCAGGTGTCCCCCGCGCAAACACGACCCCCTCCGGCCCAGCCCCGGGGTCCACATCAAAATGACGACGGAAATCCCATATTGCCTACATCGGAGACGGAAGCACGATTTTATAAGTTAAGGGATTTGTGTCAATATTGTACTAGGATACCGGCTCGAGTACCTACCCGCGGTGTAGTGGGCACAGCGGCACCCAGCCTGAGTATCATACCCGCCACGTTATCCCGCGAGTACCCGCGCGGCAATCCCAAACTTTATTAATTTAAGACGTAATGTTAACAACGAACGAACACATTTGTTAATCGTTCGACGAATTTCTCGACAAATTGTTAAGTAAGTATTTTTGTTGGGCCCTCTTGTTCGAAATTCGTAAGTGTATCCTGATTTATGGAATACATTTAAAGCGTTCACGGTTCGCGTCTCAGTGAAGAAAAATACGAAAATATGATCGCGTTCAGATAAAGTTTGACGAGGAAAGTTTGGCGGTGTTTGGATAGCTGCTGATATGAGAAGGCCGCGAACACACGCGCCGCATGGAAACAATCTGGAATATTGTGGAGTTGCTGTATTTAAATTCTCCGCACATTTTCTCTCGTGGTTAAGGATATTGGTTTTAAATATCAGCGTATTTATTTAAGCTATATTAACAAATTTACCACGACCAGAAAACTGTTTAAAATCAACCTTATACATATATTTGCACGCAGCTTAATTTTTCATGAACTTTCCATACCCCTTGCTCATGCAAGTGTACGCATGTTCATTAAAATCTTAATAACATGGCATTTCAATTACAGGCGTACGTACCTGGAAAAAGCGTGATTTCCGACATGCTTCTGTAGATGTACATATGGAAATAAAAGCGGGAGGCAGCGGTAATTAAATATGTTAGAGGGTGTTATTTAAGATTACAAACAGGCACGCAAGCGGCGGCGGTACCCGCGTCCTGTTTTTCAGCTGGCTACCTAATGATTTTATTTAGAGCTTTGAACATAGCAGCTATATTATCTAAACTAGTCTTAGATTGGATTTAAGGGCACTTTAAATGGTTTTAATTCTTTCAAGACGATTTAGGTACCTACAATTTTCTTCTGATACGTCCTGGCCGACGACCTTGTGAAGGCCGCAGGAACCCGTTGGATGCGAGAAGTACAGAAACGGTCGAAGTGAAGGTGCTTTGGGGAGGCCTATGTCCAGCAGTGGACGTCTTTCGGCTGAAATGATGATGATGACGTCAGAAATTGCTTAAAAAAATGTTAATCAGAACCCAATAAGATTCTGTGACAAACTGTGAAATGTCAATTCGCAAAACTGTCGAGTAATTTTCGTCCGATACCTGCCACTTAGAATGAACACTTGTACAGCTTTGATCGCTATATATGTATTTACTTAGCTCGCGAAATAAAGTTAACTCGGCAACCGCGGGCCTACTTCTTAAATTATTCTCCAAAAGATTTTCTAATTTGTTCCTCAGAAGCGGGGACCGCAGGCACGAACACATGCGGTCCCGAAGCCCTCCTAGCAAGGACCCATTATATGCCTACCGTCGCCCTCACAGAGTGTTTTATACATCGTTCGACGTTCGCCTTTTACTGGCGTCAGACATCACAGTAAAATACACCCTAACACTTATTAATATGACTCAAAAACGTATGAATGGCTAAACATGTGTTTAGCGCCGTATTCTCGCCGCGTGCGCCCTTTGGGTAATGTTACGTAATAGGTAAGGGCCGTGATTTTGTCAAAGGTAAGAAAATTGGTTACGTTAGTGGGTAATTTCGGAACCGAGATAAACGTAAATTATGTGTCTGCGGATTAATCTGAGGATTTTATTTAACTGTGCTGTGACGTAATTATGGAAGTTTTTGTTGAAGTCGTGAAACTTAGATAGGTACTCGTATATAAAGTTGATTGGTGTGTAAACGCTCCATGATTTTGTGAAAAGCTTTAAGATTAAGTTTTATTGTGACTCTTATAAATTTAAGGATGTAGCTCTTAGGGGCGGAATTTCGAAAAACCCTTTCTTCTTGGATACCTACTCTTCACAAGGAACACACTCTCCAAATTTCATGTCTAGCAGTTTAGGCTGCAGTTTATGTCTAGCAGTTTATGACCAGCAGTTTAGGCTGTGCGTTGATATATCAGTCAGTCAGGACTTTGAATTTTATTTATACAGGGTGTTACAGAAAGGGTATATCAATACAAACGGGTTGAAGAGTGTATCTGGTCTAGAATCTCTGTACAAAATTTCAGCTCAAAAGCATTAACTTTGAAAATGCTTAATATTTTTTATTTCGACATCACGGCGCTGCACTGGCGCGCGGCGGCGTGATGTGCGTGTACTAGGCGCACAGACACACTACAGATAATGGATAATGACCCTCGTAGTGCGGTGACACGTTTGTTATGATTTCAATTTAATAAACTATTGAAATAAAAAAAATATTAAGCATTTTCAAAGTTAATGCTTTTGAGCTGAAATTTTGTACAGAGATTCTAGACCAGATACACTCTTCAACCCGTTTGTATTGATATACCCTTTCGGTAACACCCTGTATAGATAGATATAATTTTTTTTTTATTGTAAATAATAATGTAAAAAATATTAGTGAATACAAAGCAAGCTTAATTTTCACATAAAGATTATTTTCAAGGTGGGTATCTAAATTATCGTTAGTTTCAAATAACTGAAAAGTAATCCAATTCTCATGAAATAGCCTGTAATATCATGGACACCCTGTATTTCAAAAGACGATCGAGCACGGGGCAATCTCTATGGTGTAAGTCGGTACATAAAACAGTAACACGTATAAAAGAATGGGGTCTATGGTGAATGGTGGGATACCGGTCCCCTAACTCAGAGTCGTCCCATAAAAGTGCTTTAACTAAAACACTACGAGTGTAACTCTGTGGCCATTTCGTTGTATTGGAGGGAAATCTTTTTATGCACATCAATTTTCCCTGAAGTTTTTAAAATACAGAATGGTTTCATAGAAACATCTAATTTTATATTCCTGTTATTAAATCGCGCACAGCGGAAAACTGATAATTAAGCGCTCAGCCGACCAGAAAACTTTAAAAACAAATAAAGAAGAAAATTGTTGAGTTTATTTCCAAACTAACTAAAAGCTTCACATTTCTGCGTTTAAATGAATTACGCACAAAGAAAAGCTTTCCGAGAGTATCAAAGAAACGAAAAAAGTTAAAAATTAAAAATTTGATTACATTAACCGCAGCGCGGCGCGGCGCGGCGCGATACTTCATCTCTATAACGAGATGCAAGGGCCCTCCAAGTCTCACTTTGGTTGCGTGACCTAATTTAAGGGCACGTTATTTTGCTCACTTAATTTACCTCATTCGTGTTTGCTCTGCGAATGAAGAACCTTTGCTACGTTGAATTTTTATTTTTCTTCTGCTGAAACTTAATTGAGTGGGGGAGGAGAGCCGCGGTGACTCTGCAAGACGCGGCGCGGCGCGGCGGCACAGGGACGCCGCGCGGGTCCAACCTCTATAAACATTTATTGTCGCTCTACATCTCACTAACTTCACTTTTACAGAGTTTTATGTCCGAAAAATTTACGCGAGGAACGTTACTTTGCGGCCTTTATTGCGACGGTGGAATGCCGCGGGCACACTGGTGTAATTGAATGTAATTTCGTTAGCTTCTTTCGTTTACCGTTGTAAAATAAAATTTTACGTCTTATTTATTGTCACAAGCTACAATATCTGTGCAGGGCTTTCTCTCCCGTGTATGTGCGACGGAGGAGTAATAAAACGCTTCTAATAAACCCCGAACAATCACTACATATTTTAATGTTTGCCAAATAAAATTTAAGGAGCATTTGTTGAAGATATGAAGTATTTAGAGAAGAAGATTTTTATCACCTATAAAAGTGATTGCGGCCGTATTGCGAGTGGCTCCCTGTTCAACGAGTTAATTAATTTGAACGGGACTGTATAAGTACGAGCCCAATTCAATTAGTAGTTAAAAAAGTAAACAGCGTATTGATTCGGCGCAAGTTATTGGAGAATTCGTTCGTAGTTAATGGAAAACTCATACTTATTTAACGGTTGTCATTTGTTTTTCTGTAAATAATGAAAATGAATGAAGATTAATTCGGTGAGCTATTTAAATTATTTGGCCAAGTGAATGAAAGAGTACTACTGGAAAAGTAGCTGTTATTTGTTTATTAAACTTCTTTAAAATAGGTATTGTTTTCACCACACAATAAAAAAAAATCTTTAGTTAAGGGGTTTATTTATAAACGATGATTAAAGACGTTTTAAACTAGATTTTTTGAAGGGTCTCCCCCTTCAATTGATATAAAAATAACCCAAGTACCAGCTGAGTCTTATTCAACGTCATCATTGAAAATAATGTAAGTATTAATTTCCCGAAAAACTGAATAATCGATAAGTTATTATCGGGAAACCGTACGTCGTACGTCAAGGCGTGACACCCAGTAATAAGGCTTTTAAAATGCGTCCATTCGTTATGAAAATGTAAACGAATGCCGAATATTTATTTGCTCGTTAAAAATAATAGAGTTGTCCCCTCCTTCCTTATGACACTAGTGTAGTGATGTGATCACAATCACTTGTGTGACTGCTCGTCAGGTTTAATTTTATTAACGGTTATTTTAATGTGTGTTTTGGTTTTCGTTTACCGAATACGGTTTATTTACGGCTTTCGGATTTTCTTGCGTTTTGAATGCGATATATGTAAGTAGAGCTATTTTTTCGGATTTTCTTGCGTTTTGAATGCGATATATGTAGGTAGCTATTTTTTCGGATTTTCTTGCATTTTGAATGCGATATATGTAGGTAGCTATTTTTTCGGATTTTCTTGCGTTTTGAATGCGATATATGTAGGTAGCTATTTTTTACGGGTTTGGATGTAGTAAAAAAAATTAACGACGTATGTGTTCGTGCTTAGCAGAACCAGCCTATAATGTTCCCACTGCTGGGACTCAAGCCTCCTCTCTGGAGAGTGAGTTGGCCATAATCCACCACGCGGACTCAGTGCGGGTTGGTGGATGTCTTCGAGTTTTTGGTTCTAGGACAAATATCGGTTTCGCCGTTTTAAGAGCAGTGGCGATGAAATTAAATACACAAAGTAAAGTGTCTTCCTGGATTCGAACTCGCGACCTACAACTCGTAAGTCGGGGCGAATACCACTGGGCCACCCCTGCTCTCACTCTACGTGTTTAGGTACTACTTTATAAAACGTAGCTTTGTTTTTTTGAAGTGAAAACTTCTGTAGGCGCATTGGGCATTTTTTAAAATGGGAAAAACCATTGAATTCGCGCCACTGTTACTGTAACCGACACCGCTTCGGATATGTTCGGCTGTCCTCGGGATGTATTCGGTTTTAATGTATATCCGATATGTCAGTGAGTGATGGCAAAGTATTCTGTTTGTGTTTTGTTTTCAATTCTGTTGGCACCACGGATATCGAATGGTTGGCACTCCCGGAGCGCCACTGCTTTTTTTTTTTAAATCAGGCTTTGAATTGACACAAAATAACTCAATTAAATCTTCGGGATTGTGACAAAACGTTTTACTATGCCAAATACCATGACACTCAAACCTCACTTCACAATTAATGACCATTTGACTAAACTAAAACACACATAATTATAAACAGGAAACAAACAGATTGCCGTCACTAATGAAGCTCCCAATATCACACATATCAATAATAATATGGCTGGGAATGTGTGATGACCGCATCGCAATGCAAACCGGGCAAAAGCACCTATACAATGTAGATACGTAGAGGTATATATTATGACAGATTGAATAGTAATAGTCGTTGCTATGTAATTAGTGCCTCGTTTCCGACTAATAATCACGTTGTATGTGGACAGTAAGCAGGTGGTCATCGCAGGGCTGTCTTTACCCGGGGGTGCAAGGGGTGCGTGGCACCCTGGCGCAGGGTCTTAGGGGGCGCAAGCCGATCAGGTCATCACTCATTATAACCGCACCGCTCCAGCGCAGTAACGGCCCGGCACCGCATCGGAAAAAATCCACCCGTTTGTCGCCAAAGCGCCCGCGAGGAAGGCGACCGCTCGCTGCTGGCATGCCACCGGTAAGGGAACAGCTTTTTGTTCACGCGTGATAGTTGGTAGCTCACAGTCTTATATTATAAAGTTTTTTCTTTTGTTGGCAAGGGGGGCGCAGGCTGATTTTCGCACCCCGGCCCCCAATATGGTTAAGACGGCAATGGGTCACCGTTCCGTGGTAGGTAAGGCCGGAATGAGAAAGCTTATAGTGGATAAGACGATGTTTAAAACAGAAGACGAACTAGCAGGGATCGAGGAGGGGGAGGGGAGGGGAGTGGAGGGGGGGGTTTAGGGGATCAGATCGGAATAACTCGTATACAGGTTGGCAGGCATCGACGCTAGACCCCGTAGAAATTTTTCGTATGTCATCAAAAACAATACCTACATATTCGTATATCTACAAAGGGTCTAACCTACTGGACTTTAAGATCAAAGACGAAATTGGATAGCAGTAGGTACAGACACCACCACATCAAGCTACTCGAAACTGTCAAATTTTCCCAATAAACTTTGAACCTTATAGTTTAGGGATAAAGTTGAAAAAAATGAATTTGACAGATTGTAGTAGCTTGATGTGCTGGCGCCTCTACCTTAATTGTCTCGGTGACTGTGTAATCGGATAGGGTCTATAGTGAACCAGCTAACTAATGGCTGTCCAATAACTAATTATAGTACATATCAGATAGCTAATTAGGTTTGTAAATTCTACCTACATTCCCCAATGAAGTCAGGTACTAAACTACGAAGTATCTAATAATTTTATTAATTACCTGAAGAGCCATAATCAAACAATTTTAAATCCTATTTTATACTTTTGTGACTGCCGTACGATATACTTATTTTGATCCTGTCCCACTGATCCAACTTTACAGCCCCGAGATCCGATTCCATAAACAAACACACACAAGGGCTGATACTCGTACTCCGAAAAAGATATTTTAAAGTAAACGCGTTGTATAGTGTACTCACGTCCTCAGCTGCCATATCTCGTCGCGTCATTATTTCGCCTTACGCCTTGACTCTTCTCTGTGGGGTTTTACTTCAAGGGCCGTCGTCAAGGCAACGCCAGATTTGGCGAAAATACGACGCACAGCATACAGATTATCCCGTGTTTTAATGTAGGGAACACGCTTCAGGCATCCGGCCGGAACGCGAAACTTGTTCACTAGGTAAATAGTTTAAGTTTGCGAGGTTGTTGTTACACAATATTGCGTTATAAAGTCATTTTCGTGTAATGTCAGCGGTGGAGTTGCCAACTTGATTTAGCGGCGCTCCGCGGTGGCGCCTACACCGTGCATGTTATCTACTTGTCTGGCTGTAAGTATGTTATTAGATAAGCACTTGTTCTATAATAATTTTTAGTAAAGCTACTCGTGTATTAGTCTTGATGTTTAAAGTTTTTAGAGATTAATTCTAACAGGAGTGATTAAATTCTTCTCTGTTTCAGACGTACCGTAGAGTCACTAAGCCCAATAATTAATACAAAGAGCAATTCCCTATCCCACCTATAAATAAACAAGTCTCTAATAAAACATTTAACGTGAAAACAAAATAAGACCGAAAAAATACGCAATTAATCGGGAGCGCCACAGCACTGCAATATGTGGGGCCATTAATTTAATTCAGTGTACGTGCGCCCGAGACACGGTTTTAACCTTAATTGAGATTTAAGAACAGCTCTGGGGTGTTTTTGTGTTTGGATGCAGCCTCCGGGCTTCGGCAAGACGCTCCCTCTAAGCCTCCGGTGTTCCTTCTCTTCAAGGTAAGTTACGTAGGTATCCGTTTTGCCTTTTATAATTCAGTTGTTTGCACGCCGCGGCACTTTTAGCTTGCCTAATTAAATGTTAAGTGACTTATTGTGAATGCGTATTTCGGGGGAAAATTGCTTTGTAATCTTGTCTTTTTTTTGGAATTGGAATGCTTTGGTGCATTTATGAAGGAGGGGTGTGAAAAAATGTTGGGAGGCCGTCAGGCAATCTTTGGATTACTACGTTTTTCTTAGTGTTACCCTGCCTACTGCATGATTAATATTTAAAACACATAAAAAATATTTTATTCGAAATAATGAATAGAATACTATTCATTATCTATTCATTATTTCGATTATTACGTCCTAGTTGGTCAGATAAGCAGTCGCTCAGTGTAAAATTCTGGTATTTAGCCGCATCCCGGCAGAGTGGAACCGACCCTTACATAGTTGGGAAAAGGCTAGGCAGATTAATTAATGTCCTAGTCGTATCTTATCTCAGTTCTCTCAGGTCAAAATGGGGAAATTCTGATATGTTTCAGAATTTCACCTATTTCCGCATATTCCTCTTATTTATATTGTATTACCGGGAACAGTAGGAAAATACCGTCAGTATATTCCTTAATAGGGCTCTTTACAACAGATGTACAAAAAAAAACATTTTTATCCATTTTCAAGCTCATTCATCCCTCGAGGCAGTGTTCTCATTCCGGCAACTTTATTAGAACAACGTTCCAGCAAAATTCAACGGCGAACATTTTCATGTAATTATTAATTAAACGTAATTTGAACTACACGAAAACCGAATATAGATGCATTAATACATACCATAATGCCCGCTTAAAAGGTTTTTGTAAAGTAAACCTAATATTTTATTCTCAAAGTTAAGGATACGCAAGACGGTTAATACCTTTACAACATCATACAAAATTTGTTGTATCTAATTCGAGG
The DNA here is from genome assembly GCA_945859645.1 of Amphipoea oculea. Taxonomy (NCBI): domain Eukaryota; kingdom Metazoa; phylum Arthropoda; class Insecta; order Lepidoptera; family Noctuidae; genus Amphipoea; species Amphipoea oculea. The sequence continues at coordinate 12,920,414 of OX243878.1, forward strand.
CTTATCTTGCCATCTGTAATCTCGCCCCCGTTGCCTACTGCGGAGGAGATACCTCAAATACCTCCCGCACCCTCTCTCCGCGCCCCCGCCTCACTCCCGCGCCTTCCCTCTAGCACCCTTCAGTCCTTGAGTTCTTAGCCGAAGTTCATAATACCCTATTAGTGGCGCACACGACCGACAAACATACTGTGTCTAGTTGACTTACTTCGCGTTAATTTTTGATCGCTGAGCTGCTATTGATTTGTTAGGTAAACTTATTTATGTTGTGTTCGTTACAGTTCGATGAGAATAAAATTGTCTAGGTTAGTGTTACACGAATGGTATTTAGAAAAGCATAGATAATGCTCTTTATTTTTAAGCCAATGTCAAAGTTTGGCATGAAAAGACTGCGACCGCATTTACTCAACTTCAAGTCATGCACACAAATCGAAAAAAAAAGAAAAATAGATTTGTTTCTTACAGAAACATGTGCGTAGTAGCTCAACTGTCACTAATGAGACACAATTACTTTTTCTATTGTTACCGATCTTTAGGAGATTCCGCGACATCGATCGGAGCGGATATAAAAAGGACAAAAGTCGAAATTGCGATATTTCTATGTCCCTAAAAATCATGATGTAGTGAACGTCTTATCTTATTGGCAGATTCCCCAAAAAATATACCAAGATAGAACAGAATAAATAGGTAAGTAATATAATCTCCCTGTGGGGGGAGTTCACCGGACCGAGTAATAAATCTGTTGACAATCTTTAATTCGCTCGCCTCGACGCTCAGCTCGTCAGATAGACATCTCTTCATAAAAATGAAATCCCCTTTTTAAGAAACAACCCCCATTTGTTTATTGTTTGATGTTGATACTTTGGTATTATTAAAATGTTACCTAATTATCACCAAATTTTGGGGAGATTATGGAATGTTATTTGAAAAGTTCCGGTTTGGTTGATGCTTTAGAAGTTACTTTGCTAATGTTCCTCATAACTTGAGTTTCAGTTTATGATATTTTAATTTGACTTCATTCCATGTTAACATCATGTTAAAAAATACAGATTGCATTTTGTAAATTAAAAACACAACATGCGTAAACGCCTCATTTAACTACAGAACATGTGAGCACTGAGCATGCAGCAAACGTCCAACTATCTGTTAACCGGCAACTAGGCTAAATAATGTCATATAAAACGCAGGCTGCAATAAAATACACGTGGCGCCGTGACGACAGCTCGTTCACGACTGGCCGTGTCCGGTGTAAATTGTAGCGTGCGCCTATGAGGGTAGTCGGACAAAACCCGAATTACAGCCAAATGGGACGCTGTAATTTGTACATTGCCGGTGAGACTCGACTGAGAGAAATTGCTCTTTGTGCTATGTAGGTCAGATCTCAGGTCATTAGTGGCCGCTCTTGTACTTGTGTACTGTTGGTTTAGATTGTTTATTGGATTGGAGTGGCTTTTATATAGATGGCCGAGCAACTAAATGGTTTATTTAAAATTGTTTATAACGTGTAATGTAAACTCGAAATAAAGCTTTCATAAAAACGGTTGTCAAGTAAACACAAAACCCAACTTATAAACACTACAACAAAAATCAGACCACAATAACTCCTCATTACAGCAACCAGCTACACTTATAATCATAACAGTGCAGAACAACGAAAGGCAGAGAAACAGCACGTATTATTTAGCGCAGCATGTGCGTCGGATGCTGCAATAGAAATGAAAACCGAATCACAAAGGGCAGGGCCCATTAGCCGGATATAGCAGCTTAGCGGCACAATGGGGCTTTGGCCTGACCACGTGAATGCTGGCCCATCGGCATGCAACGCCATCTATCGGCTATATGAATGTATCTATTGGCAGAATTTCAGCTTTGCTGGGATTACAAATTCGTAGTGTTTATGATGAGTGGGGAATGGTGTACTTAGTGCTTTATAATACTTAGGTTAGGTTATTTGCTTTTAAACATTTTGGATCAAGTTGCAAAATTAACTATGTCCTTAATTGCTTATAAAACCTTCGTGTATAACGATAAGCGATGTGTTTGTACAAAGACAAATTATTTTACGGCAGCGAGTAATTTAATAATTTTGTTAAAAATTAAAAGTGCTTTTTCGCTTCAGTGAACAGAACGCACTTTGGCCGACTATCGGAAAATTGCGCTCAAAATACACAGGAATTACTCCACTTTAATGCATCAACCTGCGATAAATATGAAGTGGTGAACGTGATACTTGATAAATTCGCTCGAAAACGTAAAGAAAAATCAAAAATAAAATTAAGACGAAACTTTCAATTGAATCCAACAAAAGTCAAGTCGAGCACTTTAATAGTAAACGTTCAAGTTTGGTAAATTTAATAATTTACCAGCAAAGTCCTTAGGGTGCCGCATGGAAACTAAATAATGTCTTAAAATGTGAAAGTTTTTGAGCAGAGCACAAGTCCCTGTAGAACGTGCGGAACGAAGAGGGTGCAACTAGTTTGTCGGAAGTTATTCCGTGGTATGGCATCCCTTGAGCTCCTATAAACAACAGTTGCACAGAGCACGTCATGATCAGAAAGGATGCCCAATTTCATTTGAAGTTATTTTTATTCCATTTTACTGTTCGTTTTTACTCTCGTTAAAAGTTACTTCATACACAGCCATTTCAACGATGTCAGCACTTAATACGATTAAATTAGTTATGTATCAGCGACGACTGCAATTCCAAAGGGTATTAGCATGATATGCATTTGCACTTTGTTTAAACTAATCACATATTTTAAACCCCACTTAACTATTAAATGAAATCCCATTTTACTATAAAATAAACGTCAAGTTTAGGAGAAGCTACTTTAAAGGCAACTAAGCCACTGCATATTAAATTCGAAAAACAAATATGGCGGAGTTTGCATTGCTCTGTGAGGCACATGTCTGCTTATGTGGGTTGACGTATTTATTATTTATTTGGGAATTCTCGGGGCTCCGGCGCCCGACGGTCGGAGCCGCCAAGTCAGAATTATGGAAAAATAACTCATCTCCGACGACATATTGACTTCGCCCACAGACGGGGAAATAGAGGCACGCATCCTTTCGGGAATTGCATCGATACTTGACGATACTGTTGTTCGGCGCTTTTCGGTTTTAGCTTATTGGTGTGCCGGTATTGGTGGAACGTGAGGTACTGACTTTGCATAAAATATGAACGTTGAATGTGAGATAATATTGAATGCAAACGTTACAAATAACAATTCATAACTTCAGTTTCTTGTAGTTTCAGAATGAATATGTTGATGGTTGGTTTATTCGAAATTCGAAAATTTATAACGTAATTAAAATGTGAAACTAGAAATTAGGCTAAATGCTACATTCCAAATTAAATTCATATCCTAATCTGCCTAACCTTTTCCCAACTATGTTGGGGCGACTCCCAGTCTAACCGGATGCAGCTGAATACCAGTATTTTACATGGAACGACTGCCTATCTGACCTCCACAACCCAGTTACGGGGTAACACGACACCCCTTAATAAGACTGGTTGTCAAACTTTCGGGCTTCTGACGACCAGTAACGATTGTCAAAGATCCAAGAATGGCAACCGGGACCAACGACTAAGTCCGTCTATAATGAACACCAAATTCCGTACCACAACCACATTGTCGAAGATTTGGAGAGAAAAAAAGTAATCAGACCAAATCGTACGATACAGTCTCTAACAAAAGGGTAGGATACAGACAAAACCACTGTTTATTATCCTCGCTCATAAGAAAGGCTACTTTCAGCGAAACGCTACCGATTTCAATAACAGAAGAGTTCATTGAATAGAGTTACCTCATAACATTTTTATTGTACAATAAGAGTTTTTCCGTCGACAGGGGAACGTAAACGGCCTGATATTGCTTATATCGGAAGATTGGGGTGACGCTACGTAAGAAGATGAGCGAGAAATGAGTGAGCGAAACGAGGTTTTCATTCCCCATTTGTTTCTGCTATAGAAGTTTTAATGGGAAAGAGTCGAGCGAGGAATCGTTAAGCCGACATTGGAACATTGTGTTTTCGATAGTCTAGGGCTCTGAGCGACCGCAACCACGGCTGCGACTCGTTCACGTTAAGTGACTTAGAGACTCCGATCTTGAGTTCCTTCGAGGAATGTAGGTACTTGTACCTGCAATATATTTGTATTGGGTGGTTACATGATAAAGACATACGAGTTGGTTAGAGGTCTTTGTTATGACATATTTATAATCTTATATACTATATTAATAAAAAGTTAGAAGAGTTTGTTTGTTTGATCGCGGTCATCTCTGGAACAAAAAGTCGGATTTGAATTTTTTTTTAGTATTTGATAGCCCAATTCTTCGGAAGACTATTTAACCAATTAAGAGCCCAGCAAAAAGATCGATAGGCGGGCGATAGGATGCAAAGCGGTGGTTTGGGGGCCGGAATGTCACGCGGACGAAGTCGCGGGCAGAAGCTAGTTGGAGAATAAGACAGGGGTCGGGTTACGATACAAGAGGAGGTTGGGGTTGTAGCACATTATTAATACACGCCAGTATTTTAAGCTAGTCGTCTAAGTTCATTAACGTAAAAGTCTACGAAGTTCAATTACCTATCCTTTTAATTAGCCAGACCAGTGACTAACCAATAAAGTCAAGCTAACTACCAAACCGAAAATACGTTAAAAACTTTCAAACGCTCACAAACAACTCATTAACCACTTAATCTTTAATTCCGTCTACAAAGTGTTGCCATAAACGTCCCCTAAAAATGGCGAATAAAGTTTTATTCTTAAGATTAGAGGGTATATCTGGCAGTTAAGGAGATAAACAGAGTCTGTTAGGTGGATACAGCCTGTAAACTATTTTCCATGTCAGCGAAAGTGCGCGTTTATGTAGGTACAGCAAGTTTATGGGACCGCGGATCTCTGCTATAAAGTGAACAGCTCAGGTGATAAAGTGAACTCCGCGGCTAGTAAATTCAAGCTGCATTTTAACGAGAATCTCTCGCTTTTGAATTATTTCACGCTTTTTAAACAAGCTGTGAGTGCAGATTGTGAGCTTTATTGCTTTGTTTATTTATTTATCTATGTGCAGATAACTTATGTTTGTGTTTTTATAATGGATTTTGCAAAAAACTGGTGATACGAGTATGAAACTGGTTACACGCAGATTATAATTCAATTACGGAAGCTAAACATCTCATAGGAAAAAAAATGTAACAATCTGTTAGTGATGTTCGATAATAGTGAATAATTATTTTTTTAATAAATATGCATCTTAAGTTTTACTGGAGACAGTTCCATCTTACCAGACTTTAGAGAAATAAACAATTGTGATGAGATTAATAAAATATGACGTAAAAATGCGAAATCAACAAGAATAAACTGACAAATCGGCATCATTGACTTAAACAGACCTGTCACACTTACAATTACCCCCTTACTAATAAACGTTGTATAGCGTCTGTATACACAACGCTTTGTCTTCATCTTTAGAAAGTCAAATTACTGAAGATTGAAAGAGAGAAATCGGTGTGTAACTATTCATCAGCATCATCATCATCATTTCAGCCGAAAGACGTCCACTGCTGGATATAAGCCTCCCCCAAGCACCTTCACTTCGACCGGTTTTGTGCTTCTCGCATCCAACGAGTTCCAGCGGCCTTCACAAGGTCATCGGTCCACCTTGTGGGAGGCCTTCCAACGCTACGTCTTCCGGTACGCGATCGCCACTCCAGAAAATTTCGGCCCCATCGGCCATCTGTTCTGCGAGCAATGTGCCCTACCCACTGCCACTTAAGTTTGGCAATTCTTCGGGCTGGGTGTGTAACTATTCATCTGATATTAATACGTTTATTAGTAAGGGGGCTAATTTATAGTTTCTCACCCTCTCCCCAGTAATCAAGAAAATAAAGACTAGGTCACAAATAATCGATACGTCGAGAGAAGCATGTTATTTACTCGTCGAAGGTTGTCTGTTCGCTTCTCGGCTTCCCACCGGCGGACTATTTCCGTTTGCCTGGACTCCATTTCCGTTCTCCTTGATACGGTGTGCCCTTGGCTTTGTATTGCCTACAGCCAAATTGTCCAGAACTGTCTGTGATGACGAATGTGATGGAATGTAATAATGCAGTAGGGTAATTTTATAATATGAGTATAACAATTATGTGAGATCTCTTTGTATTTTATGGAATCCTAGTACTTTGGACCAGGCGAATTTCTAGCTTAACTCTATAATTAGTATGCCTTCCTTTCTAGAAAAGTGAGAATTATTTTTTTATTTACGTACATGAATTAGTTGGAATCATTTAACAAGATTACTCAGATAGAATCAGCAGATGTCATCACTATACAATCATAATGACATTTCCTGACCCTATTCTTACTCCACTGAATAGAGGAGAAATATGACAAAATATAAGAACGACATGCAACGTATACTTACAACCCAACCTTTAGGGAACAACGGAGGGCCCCAAAATATTGCACAATGTAAGGATACATGGCGAAACTGATCTCAAGGCTGTTGACTTTGTTTTCGAGTAGTCCATGTTATATTGTGAGAAGGGACCGTGAGGCATAGTTTACCCCACTTGAAAAAATGAATGACCGAAATACAAGCCGGATTGGAAGAACATTCTTCATGTCTAAGAGGCTTTAGTTTACCGAGGGTAGTTTATTATTATTTTTATTTTGAGTAATTGGGTAGCGTACTTCTTATTCGTAGAGCTACTTAGATTTCTATATTGTGTTTAGATGTTTTAAGTGTGTTCAGTCATCGTTTCGTAGTTTTGGTTCGAAATTGTGTATGTCAAATATTTTGGTTGTTGCGTTGTTAGAGTAGAGCTCGTTTATTTTATGGAATTTGTTGAAATAATTTTGAATAGACCGTCTAAATACTACTTTATTGTGAACTAGCTTCTGCCTGCGACTTCGTTTGCGTGAAATTTCACCCTTCCTCCATTCACCCTCTTAGGGTTGGAATTTCGAAAAACACTTTCTTAGTGGATACCCACTCTTCACAAAGAAAACACCCTCCACGTAACCTACGAGAAACTTATTATTTGCGGTTGGTACAGTAATCGGGTCTAGATATTGGACCGCAAAATTAAGTTTGTTTTTTATTGTATATACTTTTCCGGGATAAAAAGTACCCAATGTGGTGCCCAGGATACCAAGTTTCATCGTAATCGAACCGGTAGTTTTTGCGTGATTACTGATGCCTGAACATCACATTTTTGGATTCGGTGTCGGTCTAGTAACACCCTTGCCATAATTTTTTTTGATATTTTCAATGTACAGAATTTTTACTTCTACAGATTTATTATAAGTATATATAAGTACCTATGTTTGTGTTGTTGATTGATGACATATTATTGTCCTCCAGACAGTGTTCCGGCCACGGAGACCAGCCTTCGGTGCGGGAGATATTATAGTGCACAAGTGTGTGCGCAAACACAGGTGCACTCTCTATTCCCTCACTCTCATAGTCCGACGGTACGGCACGCATCCCTGAAAAATCCAATGACGCTTTGCCCTACCTGGACATCGAAGCCAGGATCGGGAACGGGAGGCCAGCGGGGCACCTATTACATGGGACTCATAACTGGCAAAATGTGTGTGCAACCCTTTGGGGAATACACTCGTAGTCTTATGTTATGTTATAAGTAAAACCTTCTTTCTCGTTCATTCAGTAAAAAATGATGAAACCTTTAATCAAATCGAAAAGATTTTCGCTATTGATTCTATAGTTGTAGTTAGATAGGAGAAATGACACAATTTCAAATAATATCGATTTATTGATAACAGCCGATGACGCATCCAGTAGACCATAAAAGCGTGTATGTTCTTATCTCAAAATGCGATAGCTAATGCAATTTGGCTACATTCATATAGTTCGACAGATTGTAAAGAAGACTAAACAGGCCAAATCATTAATACGTGAAAACGGCTTGTTGAGTTCTAGGTAACTCCCCAACGAACGTCTTTATGTCCACGGATACGTTTGAAGCAATGATGCAGACTATCTATAAATGCCTATGACTGTTCACCACACGTGAATTTGATGGCCCCGTCCGGATAGTACCTAATTCGTTTGGGCAACGTTAAAACCTTCTCCACGTCAATTTGGCTTCTAGTAACTCAAGACCTAAAGGCAAAAATCTTCAACCAGTCAATCATGACTGAGACCAGGTACCTAACCCACATGCTGAATGTCTTTCATTGAGTTAAGGAACTGTGCCTTGAATGACTGAAGGACATCTGTGGCGAGATTATTTGGAGGACTTTGTCTCTGTCACCTTTGACCTAGGCTAGAGTCAAGAGCAAGCCCATTTCAAAATAAAAAAAAAGAAGGTGGAGTCACCAACCTCAAACCTTTCAGGTTTAGTAGGTCGGAGTGGCAGTAGACGCTTGATCTGCAGAAGACATAACAGATTTTTTGAGCAGACAAATCTTTCATCATGATCGCTAATCACCAAACTTAATGACTTCCGAAAAGCTTCTTAACTAAAACCTATGAGTTGAAGTGGATTGCTTGGGCTGCTTAATTTGAAGGTTGAGAACCAATTCTCAAACGGCTGCATAGGGTAGATACCTACAGTATCACAGCTGCATGGATTATGGCGCAGCCAAGAAGACATGAGCCAGCTCGAGCTCGAGTCCAAAAATCAGAAATAGGTGTAAATGTTAAACAAATGCACAGCAGCGTGGATATATTATATGCTTAGATTTTGTATCAGTTGTTTTTAAAAGGCGCGTCTATAAGCACGGCGCGTCGTATCATTGCATTGAAATAACCAAGGCCCACAAAACAGAAAAGCTGATGACAATGAAATTGCGCGCAACCCGAAACCGACAGAACAACACGACGACTAATTTATTGCTCTCAGCAAGTAGGTGAGTACTGACATATCGCGTCTCAACTCAAACACGCACTCCACGTAAGTGAATAAATGGGTAATTCGACACCGACTCCCGGTATTTCTTGGGAGCAGCAAGAACTCGGGGAACTCACCCTTAGTTGTGTAAAGTCGATCAATCATCGCCGGCCGTACCCGACCGATCATTGCCTGAACTCTTTCATTTATCTAATGAGTTCCGAATGCCCACACCCCCTGTTTGTCGGGCGGGGTCGCACTTCGACACGTCTTGATGAATTAATCGGGTGGAAACGAGTAGGTATGAACGTTCTAATAATGTTACGTAGTTACTTTATTAAGGATGCGGATAAGTAGGTTGAGACTCCATGATCGAATATTGTTGTTTAGTTTGCAATTTTTAGGGCTGCAAGGTCATTGAAGGTTAAATGGGCATTAATGGCAAGTAAATTTAATTTTGCTTCTTTGTGTTGCACAAGTAGCTATTTGAATTACCAACATTTTTCCAAAAATCAACTACAATCAGACCTCTCAAACTTTTCTGTTCTGGCCACATCCTATGAGTTAAATTTTAATATTAATAATTTAACATTTAAGAGCTTTGTAGACTCAGTTTCTACAATTAGCTTATAAACTCAAAACCTGCGCTTACGCAACTTATACTTAAAAGTGAACTTCTAATTCATTCACTTGACGAAGTTCAACTAACTGATCCTTTACTTTTAAATATTTAATTTGAATTATCCTCTACATGATGTGTCATTTTGTCTATTCTTCCGTCAACAAAACGTCGTCATGCTACGCATGTCTTAGAAGATGAAATATAATCTATCTATAAGTATATATATATAACCCAAATATAAAGCTTTAAATATCAGAATGGTTACTAGTTATTTAATATTCGTAAACAAAAAAAAAGTAACTATGAATATGGTATGTAGGGAAAGGATTTTATTAAATAAAGCACAGAAAGACAAGCTAGAATTTTATTAGAATTTAGACTTGTCAGTTAATAATCAGAAAGCTAGTTGTCCGTTCCAAATCTAGGTCATCATGGAGAAGAAGGACAAGAAACTCCATGGAAAAAAGTATTAAAGTATTCTATCAACAAGTTTCTTATATTGCCATAAATTATTATTATTTCAAAAATAATCAATTATATCTCTTAGACAATTGCCCAAGAGAATTCGGAATAATAGCAACATAAAAACAATAGCTAGGAATATTCCATTAAACACTTCAAAACATTAGCAACATTGGCCATATTATAACCTATACAGAACACCATAGTTATCAGCAATAATCAAGATAATAATATCAATTAACTTACATGACATCTGGTCGATCTATTCCACATAATAACGTCACTAGTACTAATCAACTGACTGTAGGCCGGAGCTCCGTTCTGGCCGATGTCTCGAACCAGAATGATCCCTGCCACTCGAAGCTCCCCCTTTTATAGACGTGAACAACAACTTTGACATTTCTATCTACCGTCATTTTGAACCAATCACAGATCATCATATATTTTGGCTTAATATCTTCCAACACAGGTAATAATAAACAAACCTTATGTAGTGAAACCGTTTTAAAACATTAGAAGGTAATTAAGCAATTTAATAAGAGTCGACTCGTAATTCTTAGACATCATTAAAAAGAATATCAACATCAACTGACAGTAATGTGCCAATACTGCCAATCGTTTCAAAGAGCCTATTATATTAAAATAGCAATATAAAATCCTAAGATTATTTACAAGTATAATCAAATATTACTTAATCATTTATAGTAATAACATTTATGTGACTTTAACAAGTTAAGACTGTTGTTTTGTTTTTTTAAACAATATCTAGTCAAATTAGGTACTTCTACGTTGGTCTCAAGCTTCGTAAATGTGAAAGATGCCATTAGTCCACACACGATATTCTAATATTATAATTATATGAAAATGAATTATCAAACACATGCAGTACAGAAGTAGAGTTAGAAACAAGTCGCGCATCAGAGAAATTTAAGTAGGTACGATTTTTATGGACAATAAAATACGAAAACTTCAGTTTCTCCATTTATTAAAGGTAGCTTAAACACAAAATAAAAATAAGATTCGTGAGCAGCGGGCACAAAGTGCAACCGTCGGTTGTAAGCTTTCTGTCAGACTTAATGTTGGATTCCAGCTTAACCAGATCTGAAACGCGCTGGCCTTAATCCACTTAAAATAACAACAGGGCTAATGCTCCCCGCAAAACCCCGGCGTTTCTTATTGTCTTGTGTCTCTGGGATTTTGTGCCAATTTATAACAAGGTGTACTCCCAGGGCAGGCCAAGAACATTGCTGCAATTGTAGTACATTTGAGGATTTACTTTTGGTAATATTTTAAAAGTAACTGTCGTTGTAAATATTTTTGGAATTATAAATATCTAGGTATTAGTGGGGCTATTATGCTGCAGTCCATAATTAAACACGAAAGCTACCTTATTCTCTACCTATATATAAGTACCACCTACTTATATATATATTCTCTATCTATCTACATATATTTTTATATTCTATAAACTGACTTGTATATCGATTAATAATTCAAAATAATTTGAAGACTAGGTAGATAACTTTCCAAAATCCCCTTTGCGAAAGTTTTATTAAACGCGGTGTTTAACGAATACGATATACTCGTATGTTTGAAATTTGGAGGGAAATTAGTTTTGAGCAGTTCCGAGTTGGCAAGTTGTTGATATCCCTGGGGTGCCAGGCGTTTTAGAGCAACGCTACGTCCTGCTTCAACCCACTCAACTTCGGCGCTAAAGTTTTAAGTCTAATTGAACTTTAAATTGTCATGCGATATACATCAAACGTGAAAAATCGATGTCTGCTGGCTGTGGCTGCATGCTCGCGTTAATTACTTTAATATCAGTAACAAAGGAATTCTGCGGCGCCGACAAAAAGGCGCGCGTGTGAGTTGTTATGAGCGATCGCTACAACCGTCCAACTTTGCCGACCGGTGTTCATTAGAACTTAGACTTGTATGAATTTTCACCAACTTTCCGACGTAATGAACACTAAAAGGAGGCAAGTTTGAACGCTTCAAATTTTAATACTGCTCTGCACGGTTCGCCGCGGACAAGGTTTAATACTAAATTGGCCGTATGGAATTCATAGGTACCGCCAGAGTTAGAAATCCAATATCCTCTGTAACTTGCTTAAAATGAACTCTGCCTCCTGTTTGCCTTGCTTTGAAATTGTCTTTGTGATACTTCGATATGTGTTTGTGAGTATTTAACCACGAACTCGAGTTTTCGTGGCAAATAATTAAACGAGCGGACTTAGAGCGTTCTGTAAAGTACCCGACCATGTCTTTGTAGATAAAACGTGCATATTTAATAAGTCTGGCGGGTTTAGCAGAAGTATAATTAGCTTCTAAGATATTTTAGGGCTATTTTTGGCGTTGATGAAGGCTAGGTATGAATAACTTAAAAACCGATTAAATTGTACAATCCACTGGTTTGTTTTACGAAACATAATAACTATGTAGACTATCAGTTAATACTGCAATAAACCCTTGATACATAGTAGACTTTTATAACTTAAAAGCTTAAGAGCTATGAATATGGTATTCTAACACATTTTTGAACGCACAAACAACGTTAAATAGTAATCTCGTGAGACCCCTTTTCAGTAACCAGCTTCAGAAAATGAGAATCAGGTTTTTTTATGTTTTCGATGACTCAAATTAATATCTATCTATTTTAAACAGCTTAGTACGCGGTTTAATGAATAGGTACAGAAGTAGGTCTAAGTAGTTTTTAGATTCCTGATGAGGATCTATTTACACTATGCGGAATTAATGAAGAAAACTTGAATCAACTCTTTTGGGTTTCAACCCAATAAATATTAAATATCAGTCTGTGAAGCCCTTTGAAGTGCCACTATAGCGAAAGGGTCGATTACTAACCTATTGTAACTTCTCGAATTAAATTCCGAAGCTAACCGAAAGTACCGAAACCGACGCCACTATTTATTAAGTATAATATTTATAGATGTATTTAGGAATACGTAACGTGTCAATGTGGCTGACGGTTGGTTAAAAATTAAGATTAAATGACAAACGAAAATATTGAGCCAATGTCAAAAATATAACTATGGTTTTGCTTTACGTAGCATAAGTCCCATTCGGGCGCCACTTAATTTTTAATGGTGCCCAAATGGGACAAACGTTAATTTCGACAGTTTTTCTTTAGACTCTTGTGACATTAAAACAAAACAAAAAATACTCATACTTAACACGTTAAGTGCGATACGAGGCCTAAATCACCCCGCATGCAACTTCCTTGTGGTGCGGCAAGGAAAAACGTGAACATCTCTGTCGTGCGAAGGGCATAGCTTTGGTTTGGTGCAGTATAGAAAAGAGATAAATGTATATTTGAGATGCGCTAATGGTCCCGGACTCGGTGGTATACCTACCTTGGTACCGGATGTTTTAGGCCTCGTACCGCACTGAATTAATATAATTTTAATGCAGTGCGGAACGAGGCTAAAACGTCCCATATCCCCCCGGACCTCGTACCGCACCCAACGCGAGCTTCCCGCGATTAGTGTTGTGCATCACGTCGATTGGAGAGCACGTCCTTTTACATCGCCGAACATGTCTAAACGATGTCGGAAGAAGTTAATTTTAAAAAACCCAGAAACAGAACCAAAACAGGTAAGTTTTTAATTGATATTTTTGTAGGTAGTGAAAAACTCCAAAAAAAACGCAAAGCAGCCGTTGACAAAACAGGTAAGTAATTAATTAATAATTCAGTAGTTCTTTGTCTAGGTTCAGGTCAGCACCTGAAAGCAGCGCACCTCATTGCCTCGAAAAGGGTGAAAAAAGAAAAAGATGTGTTGGTTGTTACCAGAAACTACGCACAATTTTACCATCTCGTGAAGCTGACAAAAAATCCAAAAAGATTTTGACTCAGTGCTCTCAGTGCAAAAAATCTTATTGTCTACCCTGTTATAATGAAAAACACTCATAAATATGTACAAGATATAAATTGAGATTTTTATAAAAAAGTATATTGTTACTGATTTTTTAAATGTTAATTCAAGTTTTAATAAGTGTATTTTTAAAGCCCGAGGCAGAATAAATAGTTTCTTTTCTACTTCTGGTTTTCTTTTTTTTTCTATTCTATGAACCGCATTAAGATTTTCACACAAAAATAGATAAACGTCGTTGCGTCGATATTATTTTTCCCATCACTAATCTTAGCGAAAATTTACCCTATTTCAGTGCGTTACGAGGTGTATAAGATCCCATATTTTGTTTTGCCAATAAATTCCAAACTAGCTATCAGATCCAGGGGCGACGGTAGATTAGGGTTCATCAATTCACTGTCTATATCGATAAGGATCAAAATTTTCATTTATCTTTGATTTCGCGCCAGAAAATGGATTTTAGTCTGTTAAAGCAGGTGGGGTCTAATAGACCTCGTGTCGCCCTAACGTCTGGTCACGGTGCGGGCCGATAAGACCTCGTGCCGCAGGAACGGAAAGTTTGCAAAAATTGGTGCCGCAGCTAACGTGTTAAAAGTACCCCAGTAAAATGAAAAGTAAAAGATGACTTTGATTCATGGAAAAAATATAAATCTGTCGTTCATTGATTTTATTAACGAAATTATTTAAAAAATACGTGTTTAGACATAGTGAAATGTTTTTCCAGACTTTCTTATTTGGTCCTACCTTTTTTATTTAGATTTTTTAGGTATTCTAATGGTAAAAATTCAAATTGTGCATTCACATCATCATCATCATCATTTCAGCCGAAAGACGTCCACTGCTGGACATAGGCCTCCCCCAAGCACCTCCACTTCGACCGGTTTTGTGCTTCTCGCACCCAACGAGTTCCAGCGGCCTTCACATAATGCTAAACCTTTATTATATCAAAATCCGCTGCTAGTTTTTTTATAAAGTTCGTTTAATGAATTAAAAAATCTTCTTCTTTTCATTGATTTCAAAATAATATTTGAGTTAATAGGTCTCATTTCATAACGGACTCAAATAACGCAGTCACTTACTAACATGTAAAGCTATACCTATTAAAATAAAGTGCAGCTTATTTAAAAATCACATACCTACGTAACTTCAACTTAGACGTCAAAAGACTATCGGAACCCCACCTTATTTTTTATAATAAGTAACTAAGAAACGATGAAACATTATAAATATAACAGTAATAGTTTATTAGCTAAAAAGCTATTTTTGTTCAATCTGAATAAATAATCAATCATTTGGATATTCTTCAATCACTCATTTTTTAAAACCCCGCTATGAATAATTCTAGCACAGTTTAAATCCAAAACGTTAAACCTAATTCTTAAGATTCAATAGAAAATTTTATATAAAAACCCAACAAAACAATTCATGATTCTTTAGTAATTTGCGTTTATGTCCCTAATCTACGAAATATGAAGTCGTAATCTTTATCTACCGTACTAAAATAAATCTATTAAAAACTTCAAAAGAATACTTCTAAAAATTAAAACAGTCTGCCTATTTTAAAAGAGCTTTACATGAAAGCTTTTTGAAAAAAACTCTCAGAGTTAAAATGTTTTTACATTAAAAACGGAAATTATCGTAAGTATACTTAACGCTCATAGGTAGGCAGGTTACAACCATAATAACAAATTTAAAGGAGCAATTTTTTCTTAAAATATTAATTATAATACGAAAAATCCCCTTAAAAGAAATAAAACGTCCAACAGCCGATATTTTTCACATCAATGCCAAAAATCAACCCCGTATTAAATCGGGTACCTTAAAATAGCCTCCACGAGTCTGCATCTACATTCACAGTTCCACACCCTAAGTTCTCAACCTGCTACCACTATTTTATTAACCACGGATTGAACTTACTTGGTTCCTGCCGAAACGAGAAAGAAAGAGAAGCCAAGAGGTTTAGAAAACTAGCTTTTAACGCCAAAATCGTATTATTTTTCATGAAAAGACCGAAATCATGAATTACTCGTATTTAATCGCCAAAATAACCATTTAACACGAAAAAAGAGAATGAAAAACGTCTAACAGTCTAATATTCAGTCAATTGATTACATTAAAATATAAATTAAGTGGTTACGGCCGCGACGTGAGGTCGTAGGTTCAAACCTAGGCGCTTTACTTTGTGTAAATTATTTCATCACCAATGCTCTCCAACGGTGAAAGAAAACATTGTGAGGAAACTGGCATGTCCTAGAACCAAAAATTCGATGATATTTGACATCTACCAACCCGCTCTGGGCCCGCGTGGTAGATTAGAGCCCACTCCCTCTCGAGGAGGCCTGTGTCCCAGCAGTAGGAACATTATAGGCTGATTTTTCTATGCTATGCTAAAATGTACATCGACATCCTAGGCAGTCAGCCTACTGCCACTTTTGTTACTGGCTATTAATTCACCACGGCTTAAACTGTTCTAATATATCTACTTTACTTAGTTCTTGCCGAAACGAGAACTGAAGAAGCTTACAATTTTAGAAAACTACACAAAGCCTAACCGTCTCATTTTTCATTAAAAAAAACCGAAATAATGAACTACCTACTCGTACTTCTTCGCAAAATAACCTCAAAATTTTGACTAAAACTACCTAAAACGTACCTACAATGCACGTAATGTTAGCATGTGGGTGAGTGTAATGTTTTGCGCAAAGCACCCGCATAGTAAACTTGGTGCTCTTATCGCAACGATACGAGGCTCGACTGCTTAATGAGAACGATCGATACACAGCACAGTTCTTATCAACACTCCAAACTTTAGTTATGAAAGTAACTAGTGTCCCCTCTGTTTGTCCCGTTATGCTTCTATCTGATAGTGGACATAATTATTGGTACAACCCTGTGTATGAAACTTTGAGCTGAGTCGTATAATATTGTTTTTTTCGACTTATACTGCGTCTGGGTAAAGATGTCCCCTTTTCTGGCTGTGCCTATATTTCTTCTTATATTTATATTTAATTGACTTGTATTTTTTCGAAATCCTGGTTTTGATAACCCTTCGAATATATATTTTTGATAACCCTCCGATTATTTAAGAATAACAGGTTTATTCCTTTATGATACCGTGTAGAAAAGTTTAAGACCTGTAAGCACTATTGAGGACTTGCGCCAGATTGACTTAGGTATCGACTCAGTAAAATTAACAACTCTTTATTAACATAAGTTGAAATTTTGGGCTTGTTGTTTAAAAACTGAATAAACTATGCTTAACTGCAAATCTGGTGACTTGCTCATGAGGGTTAACGAGAGAGTCATATTGAAATTGTTAAGCCAAACTAACCAACGACAAGACTTTAAAAGTATACCGGAAAAAATCCGTTTACTTTTATTTATTTTATTTAAAGATCCTAGATCTATCTAAGGACCTAGTTCTTTGTGAAAATCAACACAGTATTGTAGAAATATTTACAAATATTACCATCCACCGTTTTATACGTAGGTACCGAACTTAGCAGATTTTTGTTCCAAATTCCAAATTCAAGAAAAACCAACTTAGAAAAAACGAATCTGAAATATACTTTTAAGTTTGTAAAAGGAATTTTGAAATTATAATATTTTAAAAGTTTTTCTGCCGCTGTTTCGTTTGAAAATCGTCTGTTTTTACGAGTCACGTCTAAACTATTAGAATAAACCCGATAAAATACGTGAACATTTTTCAGAGTTCGATATAGTTGACTTTTATTTACATAGTTTGAATTATTTTTGCTCATAAATTCAGTTAGAACTTATTTTTGTACTCAGTTATTTTTTTTTAAACCGTCCGACTTTATTCATTGAAAATCCTACGAAAACGAAAATCTTAGAGCGAATTAACAATTTTTCCCTTTTAAATCATTAGAATTTGTTTAGTGAAGACCAAAGGCGCATATGTAAAATTTTTCTCTTAATTTTTTTTTTTCTTTTAAGACTTAAAAAGAAACGAGTACCTACCTATTTTATTGTTTCCGTCATCTTAACTCGTAACAACTTCATAAAAATAAACGATACAATATTTGAACAAAGATACATCTGAATAATTACATGTCCCCTTTGACTTGAAACATAAAAATGCGTTCTAAATTTTTTCAAGCAGTTCCCCGTTATTTTCCGAAATAATAACACCAATTTAACAGAAAATACGTCTAGAACACGACAAAGACCGTGCAATTTATTTTCCCCGGTTCATATTGCAGAAAAGTCATATTTTAGCGGAATTTTCGCCGAGAATGGCGAGAAATTTAATATTTTAAATCCCTCGGTGGTAATTAGCGCTAAAGGCTGCTATCTGGGGTGTTTATTAGCAGTTAATAGAATTGCGGAGCTCAGCAAGCGGCACAAGGCTCCGTTCCGCGCCCGACGCCCGCCGCAACCTGTTGCCGACGGGACCGCCTTCCGCCCCATTCGAAACGGCGCTGTTCCTCTTACTATGCTACTACTTTTATTTCAAAGTCTCCAACTCCCGGCTGCATCTGAAAATTCTATACTAAATTTTACTTACCTTCGACGAGAAGAACCCGGTGACCCCGTTTTCTTTTTCATTTAAAACACAAAATTAATGAACTACAAAAAAAAACAATCGAATGGATTTTTAATGTCTCTTAAAGTTTTTTTTTTTTAATTACTTTTTAAAAACCAACTCATAAATCTAAAAACACTACAAATTAATCGTCAACTAGAAATCAAATGCGGAATGTGAAAAAAAACGAATTAATAAAAATGTTTTGAATTGAGCGCGAGCGGCGGCAGAGTAAGTTCGAGTTAGAATCGAGAGAGGTACTAGGAGGACAGGGTACTGGGAGAGGTGCCAGAGCAAAGCGCGGTGCCGCCGCCGCGGCTGACTACAGAGTGGTAGCGGGCTGTACGGCCACGGGCCCCACCCCTAGCGCAGGCGCGTTTCAGGCGCTCCACCGCGCATGACCGACATCCTACCGAAAAGTGGAAAAGTGACTCCTCCAACGTAGATACACCATTATGTACTAAATAAATATTGTATCGTAATAGATGCCGATCCCAGTACATAATTTTGACCCAATTGAAGATTTTTTATGCTCGATTTGAAGCACATAATTTGAGGAAATCTGAATAGTGATATCTTGGGCCCGATTGCGTTTCTCCGTCTTATATACTTCTAATGTACGCCCCGCATATACATAGGTAATTCGCTCGTAGGAGCGATTAAAAAGCGACTCAGCGTTTTATAAAAATAAGGTTTAATATTAAATCTTTCCGTATTTCTTCTCGTTAGTGACGGCATCGAAAATTTCTCTGATGCCGCTAAAATATCCGTTTCTCATAGAAGTTTCGTAACCTTTAGGCATTTGTTGGAACTTGGACATTATTTTGTTGTCTGATCCGAGGAACACGCGCATCTCGTAAGACAGAGGTATGCCGATGTCGTATGCGAAGTCGACGCTGTGCCCGCAATGCTTCGCGCCCTCCTGTTCGTAGAGGCTCATGTTCTCGAACAAGTGCACTCCTCCAGCTCTCTGGTTGACTCGCGTGGCCACATTAGCCGCCACTTGGTGCAGCAGTGTCGTGTTACGGTTGTTTTCCAACTTGTATCCATATGGATAATAAATGGAATGGCCATCACGTTTGATAGAAAGATAAACTTTCGTATCATCTTTATACTTTCTGAGAACGCTTTTGATGAAAATTGTCTCATTTTCTGATTCTGGTTTGGGGCCAGGGTAGATCGGTGAGAATCCGGATTCGACCTTCTCGCATTCACCCCATTGAGCATTAAAGTTTCGTGTTAAATCTACGCCGTAACTTAACTTGTCTTCTGAGAATCTTAGATTCTTTTTCCATGCGACTAGACTCTACGTACAGAAAATTAATGTAATTCATTATAAACATAGTATTATCAGCCTATAATGTTCCCACTGCTGGGACTCAGGCCTCTTCTCAGTGAGAGGGAATGGGCAGTAAACCACTACGCGGGCCCAGTGCGGGTTGGTAGATGTCACATGTCTTCGAATTTTTGATTCTAGGACATGTCGGTTTCTTCACGATGTTTGCCTTCACCGTTTTTAGAAATAATTACAAGGTAACTTGTAATTAAAAGTATCACAAGTAATCGTTAATCATAAGTATCTATGTACTTAATTAAAACGTATCGGGTAATGGTAATGGCATATGGTAATGTGCAGACCGACCAATGAGCAGATAATGAAATCAAATCCTTGAAAGCAAAGAATGTTTGAAAAAGCAACATACATATCTGGAGTACTCCTGTCCATCGGGGTTGGTGCAGGGCAGCACCACCCACGTGGCGCGGCGCAGCATATTTTCATGCTCCTGACAGGCCAGCAGCTGTTCCACAAGGAACAGGGCCAGCCCCACAGACTCCGTGCCGCCCTGCTGACCTGCCTCTATGATGATGACCGGCTTTGGTGGTGGCTTCTCGGCCGACCTCTTCTTGGTCAGCGGCGAATCGGTCGGCGGCGGCGGTATGTTGGTTGAAACATTATTTTGACCACCGGTCAAAATTACCTATTGATGTCAAGTCAGTAGGGAACATGTCGTGAGGAAATTTTTTGAGTATGAATGTAGATATTAGGCCCTTTGTACACGGCACGGTTTTTTTACGGTACGACGTCTACACCGCTTCCATAGTGATCCATATACAACACTGACGACCGTACCTACACCCGGCGTATAAACCGTAGTTTTTCACGGCAAGAAAACGTGTGTGTACAAAGGGCCTAAGGGTAGAGGAAGACCAGACACAATGGATGGATTGTATGAGAGATGGTATGCCTAGAAAGAGAGTGACTACAGAGATGACGGTTAATAAAGATGTATGAAAGAAAAAGATATGCTGTTCCGAGGTTCCGACCCTTGATATATATATATATATTTTTATAATACACTTTATTCTATGATCAGATATTGATCATCTGTGTCTGAACTAGACATGAAATATTTCATACATCATCAAATTGAAATAAGGGCAGGAGTGTGACTGTGTGAGGTCAATGTTTATTTTATGATCTTATACAGGAGCAGTTTGGTATTACCAATGACCTGCGGGGTTATTGCGTAACACACTATCAGTAGGAATGGCTTTCATTTTGACAGTTCAACAAAATTCATTGCGTTATTTACGTTGTTGAGCAGACACATCTTTCATTCATATGAAGCAATGGATTAGCAATATCCTGCTAATATATTACGCAGTAGAGGGGCAGTACTCGAACCGAATAGGTTTTCTTTTTGGGAATAGTAACCAGTTGAAATGCTCGTGCCTTCTCTGTATAAGAAAAGACCTTTGCCCAGCAGTGGGAGGTTTTTTTTTTTGTTATTCTATTTTGTGTCCCACTGCTGGGCAAAGGCCTCTCCTTTTTCTTCCAAAGCTCCCTGTCTTGTGCGATCTTTGGCCGTGTTGGCCC
Source organism: Amphipoea oculea (assembly GCA_945859645.1). Taxonomy (NCBI): domain Eukaryota; kingdom Metazoa; phylum Arthropoda; class Insecta; order Lepidoptera; family Noctuidae; genus Amphipoea; species Amphipoea oculea. The sequence continues at coordinate 12,941,659 of OX243878.1, forward strand.
TGCGAATGATATTAGATCGTCACGCCACCTTCGCCTTGGTCTACCTCGATGGCGATGTCTTGCCTCAGGCGTCCAGTGAGTGACGATCTTTGACCATCTCCTCGGGTGCATGGTTACAGGCTGGTATTTATAATACCATTATTATTTTATGGTAACCTAGTAACATAAACGTAAAGGGCTCGTGCCTAAGGAATAACAGCCGCACGGATCGATCGATCAGGTTAAGCTACGCTTGCCGCGGTTGGGCCGTGGATATGTGACCATTTTCACATACCAAGACCCCTCCTATTGTATTACCCAGTAACTGGGTTGTGGATACCATGCTAATATTCAGCTGCATCCGGTGAGACTGGAAGTCGAACCCAACACAGTTGGGACAAAGCTAGGCATATGATGGTGATATTATGTGTCGAAACCAGAATAGTAACTCTATTATGACTAGGTACATCACCTCATACAGTTGTCTGCCCTGATACGTCATGTGATCGGATTTTAGATGTATAATGTTACCACAGTAACTTTTCAGGGCCGTCAGGAATATTGTCACCTGTAAACATGATTAATGTCAGTAAATTAATCACAAGTAAAATCATCCGATATCCGGTGGAGGGACTTTATGAGATTTCGACATATTTTTTTCAATTTGAAGCTGTTTGATTTGAAAATTCACGGTTTTCACATAGTTCAGAAAAAACCAAACCTCACCCTTCGAGGGTTACAGGCGTGATGTTGTATAAAAACACCCGTATTTAATTAATTTATCTCAAACTAAAACATGATTCTGAATTTGACAAGTTTGACCGAAGTCCTATAAGCGTGCACATACTGTAAAGGGTTCTGACACGCGTTTACTGCAGCATCATTATCAGCATATAATCTTTCCACTGCGGGGACACAGGCCTCCTTTTGGTGATGGTGGTGGGAGTGGGCCGTAGTCCACCACGCGGGCCCATTGCGGGTTGGTAGATGTCATATATCTTTGAATTTTTGGTTCTAGGATATGCCGGTTTCTTGGCAATGTTTTCTTTCACCGTTTTGAGAGCAGTGGTGATGATACAATTAACACAAAATAAACGACCTACAACTCGTAAGTCGCGGCCATTTCTACCGGGCCAATAGTGCTAAATAATAATAATATCCGATATTTATTCTGTAATTCTCAAAGATCACAATTGGCAAACTCAATCCATGGATTGGTTACTGGCAAGCTGAAGTTTGTTAGCTTGCTTGCTTTGCTAGATTGACATTTTGATCCATTGTTGGGTTCACCCTGGATCAAAATGTCAATCTAAGTGTCAAAAGTGTTATAGAGAGGAGAAATGCTGTTTTCCTTACAGTGCTGGCGCCGATAGCAGCGTCTTCTATGCATGCTGCCTCATCTCTGTCCAGTAAAATCTCCAACATTTTTGCATAACAAGGCCTTAGGCTCTTGCAACTGCACACAAACATTATTTAAACCAAAAACATATTAAATTAAAGTTCAGGGCGGCAGGGACACATTTTGACCGCGTAGGTACCTACTGTACTTAAAAAAATCTGCTGTTTCGTAGAAAACAGTAGATTTATTTTTATAACCAACGATTGTGGTTTGGCTCATCCCGCCATCTCTTTCTGGGCCTGCCGCCCAGTCGTTTCGCCGCCCACAAACGCTCGGTCTACTGCAGACCGGGAAAAGTGGAAAGAGGGAAGGAAGGCCACAGGCTTATAATAATAGTAATAACCGTTCCCGATACCGGGGGCTAAGTACTATTTTTCATATTTTTAAATGTTTTTATATTCTAATATTTAAAAATATAATTTATATGTATTTAATTAAGTGAAGGACATAATATTAATAACCAACAAACAACGCATGGGGTTCAGAATCATGTTCTGAATTCATGCTTACAGTTGCGCGTCGTTATTCCTGCCATCCTGTATAAGAAGATACTTTCGCTCTGCATCACCCTAAAGTTGACTGGTAGAAAATGCCCCAGGCATTAAGTCCGCCTTTATACGGCATTTTGTTTACTTGTGCATACAGTTTTAATAAATAAATAAATAAAAGTATTACAAGTTCTTTTCTTTAAGCACAAGTACCAATTATTCCAAATTTAATTAAGTAAGCAGGATAATATATGTTACATACCCACATTTTGAACCATGATTGTGGACAATCACTAAAATTAAAATATTAAATCATATTGTAAGTAAGTAACACGTTAAAGTGAAAAGCCAACAATTAATTTAGTAAAAAAAAAAACTAACGCACCTACAAACAACGTTACTAAACAAAATAAAACTAAATTCATTTCTTTTTAAATTTTTAAAATATATACAAAACCTCACGTGTTAACATTTTTATCAGAAAGACTGGAAAATATTGCAAAACCAATAAATTGTTGGAAAATCAATAAAACAAATTCGTTTTACTGCAATATTATTCTTATTTACAACAGTAGCCTCAGTCATGACATCAATCTTCAGCAGAGACCGCCTTATACCGTCTTTGACCAAATTCTTTCCTGATCCGTGAACTAAATTCTTTGAAGCCTTCATAAAATTGTGGTAGAGCTTTACGCAGAAGCTTTTCCGGGTATGTGAACTCGTATCCATCAGTCAGCTCCATCGTGTAAGAGTAAGGGATCCCTGCAGCTCCGAAGGCGAAGTCATCACTGCCGCCGGCCGCCGGGTACCACTTGCCAGCGCTCAGCACTTTAAAAGGCTTTCCTCCAGCTCGCTTGACGGCGGACGAGACAGCTTTCGCCATCTCATCCAGTTTCTTCCATTGTTTTGGAAGGTAATCACCTGTGTATCCCCAAGGGTATACTAAATATTGTCCATACGCATGCAAAGATACGTATAACTTTATCCGCTTGTTATTGTCCATCATGACGTTACTGACCATCCGGGTCTCGGGTTCTGAGAATGGTTTGAGGCCAGCGAAGGTCTCCGCGTGGCAAGGATCGTTGGACACTCCGCTCACAGCCCACTTGAAGCCATAGTTTCGGTTGCCATCGACACCAAAACATTGGCTCGATGCGATTTTTGATCTCGTCTTTCTCCACAAACGTTTCTGAAGCAAAATGATTGTAATTTAACTCATGCGTTTGAACGTCTTCTAGCGCTTAACTAAAATGTATTTTTTTAGCCTCGAAGCATACATTTGTAGGCTCTTTTATTTTTTCTAGTTTTTATTTTCACATAAGTATTATGCTCAATGTGTTTCCGTGTGGTGCCGGACTTAAAGAATAGCACCACCCCCCCCCTTCTTCCCATGGGTGTCGTAAAAGGCGACTAAGGGACGTACCGGAGAATGGGCAGCAGCGTTCTCTATGCATTTAATATCATACTGCGATCGCCAACCCGCATGCCAAGCGTGGCGATTATGGCAAATCCCCCCCCAAATGAGAAGCACAAAAAATACTTGGCCCCTAGTGCCCGGCGGCCCGCCTACCCTTGGCTACGGTAGCGGCCAAGGCCACGGTGAGGCAAGGGGTGCTAAGAATCCCCGGAAGAGATCCGGCTACCAAAATAACCGAAAACTGGACCTGGCAACATACAACACGCGTACACTCCGGACCGACGAGAAGATCTCCGAACTCGAGGAAGAATTGAGCAGGTTGCGATGGGGCATAGTGGGATTATCTGAAGTCCGAAGAGAGGGGGAGGACTCGATAATCCTTAAATCTGGCAACTTGCTCTATTTCCGGGAGGGCGACCAGCAGTCCCAAGGTGGTGTCGGGTTTATCGTCCACAAGTCCCTTGTGAGCAACGTGGTGAAGATCGAGAGTGTGTCGACCAGGGTGGCGTACCTTATACTCAGAATATCCGCAAGGTATTCGCTGAAGGTTGTACAGGTTTACGCCCCGACCTCGTCACACCCCGACGATGAGGTGGAGACCATGTATGAGGATATTTCCAGAGCTATGCATGGTTCTAAAACTCACTTCACCGTTGTCATGGGGGACTTTAACGCGAAACTGGGTAAACGAAGCGATGGTGAGCTGCGAATGGGGCAATTTGGAGTTGGACGACGGAACCACCGGGGCCACCTACTGGCTAGTTTTATGGAGAAGGAAGGCCTCTTTATGATGAATTCCTTCTTCAGAAAACGTGAGCACAGGAAGTGGACCTGGCAGAGCCCGGATGGTGCAACTAAAAATGAGATTGACTTCATTATGTCGACGAAGAAGCAAATATTCAATGATGTCTCTGTGATCAACGCGGTGAAAACCGGAAGTGATCACCGCATGGTAAGAGGCACATTGAACTTAAATATAAAGCTGGAAAGGTCTCGACTAATGAGGTCTACGCTCCGCCCAGCGCCGATCCAAGTTCAAAACCCCGAGAGCTTTCAGCTCGAACTTCAGAATCGTTTCGAGTGCCTGGGGAGCTCCGTGGACGAATATAACGATGGGTTCGTGGAAGCTGTCCATACGGTCGGGTCTAAGATCTTCAAGACCCGTCGTACGAATACGAAAAAGAAGCTCTCTGATCCTACTTTGCGGCTCATGAAGGAGAGGCGCGAGATGATCCTGCAGTCTTCAGATGATGTTCTAAAGTACCGGCGGCTCAACAGACAGATCTCTAAGTCCTTGAAAAGCGACCTTCGCCGCTTCAATACAGATCGTATTGAGGAAGCGATAGAGCAAAATAGAGGCTCCAAGGTTTTTGCTAGAGATTTGTCTGTTGGGCAGAGCCAGCTTATGAAACTGAAGACTGATGATGGCAGGATCGTATCCGCCAAACCTGAGCTGTTGAGAGAGATCGAGAGGTTCTATGGACAGTTATACACGTCAACAAGCAACCCCGTTACGAGTCTGGCAAACGACCCAAGAGCTAGATTGACCCGACACTATACCGAAGACATCCCGGACGTCAGCCTGTACGAGATTAGGATGGCTCTGAAGCAGCTTAAAAACAACAAGGCACCGGGTGATGACGGAATTACGGCCGAGCTCCTGAAGGCCGGCGGAAAACCCGTTCTTAAGGCCCTTCAGAGGCTGTTTGATTCCGTCATACTCGAGGGTAAAACACCACAGGCATGGAACAGAGGTGTGGTGATACTTTTCTTTAAGAAGGGTGACAATGCCCTTCTTAAGAATTATAGGCCCATCTCACTTCTGAGCCATGTCTACAAGCTGTTTTCGAGAGTCATCACGAACCGTCTCGCGCGCAGGTTTGACGACTTCCAGCCTCCCGAACAAGCCGGATTCCGTAAAGGCTTTAGCACCGTAGACCACATCCATACGCTGCGACAGGTTATACAGAAGACCGAAGAGTATAACCTGCCTCTCTGCTTAGCGTTTGTGGACTACGAGAAAGCCTTTGATTCGATCGAGACATGGGCTGTACTGCAGTCTCTTCAACGGTGCCAGATCGACTATCGGTACATCGAGGTGCTGAAGTGTCTGTACGAAAACGCCACTATGTCAGTTCGACTCCAGGACCAGACCTCGAAACCTATCCTTCTGCAGCGAGGTGTGAGACAGGGAGACGTTATCTCTCCGAAACTGTTCACCGCTGCTCTGGAGGATGTCTTTAAGGTTCTGGACTGGAAAGGAGCTGGCATTAACATCAATGGCGAGTACATAACTCACCTTCGGTTTGCCGACGATATAGTAGTCATGGCTGAGACTATGGAGGACCTCAGTACAATGCTCGATGACCTCAGTAGAGCCTCTGAAAGAGTGGGTCTGAAAATGAACATGGACAAAACGAAGGTCATGTCAAATGCCCACGTAACACCCACTCTCATGAAGATCGGAGACGCTACACTCGAAGTCGTGGACGAGTATATTTACCTAGGACAAACTGTCCAGTTAGGTAGGTCCAACTTCGAGAAAGAGGTCAATCGTCGAATCCGACTCGGCTGGGCAGCGTTCGGGAAGCTACGCAATATCTTCTCGTCCCACATACCGCAGTGTCTCAAGACGAAAGTCTTTGACCAGTGCGTGTTGCCAGTGATGACATATGGCACTGAAACGTGGTCGCTCACAATGGGCCTTATTAGAAGGCTGAAAGTCACCCAAACGGCAATGGAGAGGGCTATGCTTGGAGTTTCCCTGCGGGATCGAATCAGAAATGAAGAGATCCGCAGGAGAACCAAGGTAACCGACATAGCCCGAAGAATTGCCAAACTTAAGTGGCAGTGGGCAGGGCACATTGCTCGCAGAACAGATGGCCGATGGGGCCGAAAGGTTCTGGAGTGGCGACCGCGTACCGGAAGGCGTAGCGTTGGAAGGCCTCCCACAAGGTGGACCGACGACCTTGTGAAGGCCGCAGGAACTCGTTGGATGCGAGAAGCACAAAACCGGTCGAAGTGGAGGTGCTTGGGGGAGGCCTATGTCCAGCAGTGGACGTCTTTCGGCTGAAATGATGATGATGATGATGATTATGCTCAATGTTATGAGCTACCAGAATAATTGGTTAAGGTACAAAAAAAAACTGAAATACTTACGCCGGCCCCAGATCTGCTGTATTCATAGCCGTCTGGGTTGACGACGGGCAGTATGTACCAGTCTACCCCGTCCAGAATTCCTCCTATCTGGATGGCTTCGGGATCACTGATCAGGCGGTTGAAGAGGTACATAGCCATCGCCGGTGCCACCCATTCTCTGCTGTGGATACCTAAGAAAACATAATCCATCTTGTTTTGCACGAGTTCTAATTTTAGTCCAAGTCTAAATCACCGAGCCAGTTCTCGTATTTTGAACTTTATTCAGAGCAAAGTAAAGCTTAATCATAAATTTGAAAAAAAAAATTAAAAAAAAAGAAATTTGTAAAAAATTGTAAATTGACAACTTAGACTCGGATTTGACGTCAGTTTTTATAATAACATCAACCTTAACTTCAAAATAGAATTGGAAATTCAAAAATGGCTCAATTGTAAACTTTTGTCTAAAGATAAACCTTGGTTTGTAAGAAGGCTGAATAAGTCAATACTTTTGGTCTTTGTATGTTGTAGACTAAGTGCTTATACACACAAGCGACACGCGTCGATGACAGAGGCAAATGTCGGCAACCGTCGACAACGTGCCGCTTGTGTATTTGAGCACCGTACTCAACACGACTACGAGCGACATGTTATCGACGGCTGCAGTTCCCCCTATCGTCGATACGTGTCACTCGTGCGTATGCACACTAAGCCAAACTTTGGGTAGCGTTAAGACTATGGGGCCTAGAATGAAGAACCTACCTGCATCAACAAATATGATGGGGTTGCCGGCGTCGGGTTGTGCCGATATCTTGGCGAGCTTCATCCTTCGCCCCTCGAAGCTCTTGCCGAGATCCTGGAGTCGCACCAAATTCGGGTGCTTTCGTGCGGCTTCATCCATGAACAATAGAATCTAGGAAGGAACAGTATTTTTAGGGCTATTTCTAGAAAATTTAATTTCAATTTGAATGGTTTTATTTACTTTACAGAGTATAAATGTTGTTTGTGTTCTTGTTGGTTGTTTTATTATTTAAAATGACTTTGAATTGTCTTTGCGAAGGTATCACGAGTTTTCTAACAATTTTTCTTTTATATTTTTCATTGAAAAGTTTAATTTGAAAACATAGAAGCTATTTATGAGTAGGTCAGAAGTTCGATTATCAATTTGATAATCTTTTGTCATATTTGTACGCTAGCACATCAAGCTACCCGAAACTGTCGAATTTTCCCAACCAATTTTGAACCTTATTCTCTAGCAACAAAGTTGAAAATCTATTATAGAAATTTGACAGATTGCAGTAGCTTGATGTGCTCCAGTCTGTACAAGGCATTTTCACAAATTGACAAGTCTTAACTTATAAGTCATTTGTTGAGCTTTTTAGCATAGGTACAAACTGAACAGTGTATACAAATAGTCTGAATGTTAAGAAGTATACTTTATAATATAGATAAATATTATCTCAGGAAGTTTTAAAATATCGAAGGAGATACAAATAAAATGGCTATGTAAACAAAAGCTTTTAAAAATGGTATTACCCATTATAAATTGAAATACTCACTTCTCCGTATGAGTTATACTCGTATAACTGAAAATTGCGGAGAACCCTTCTTCTGGGAAGACGATCAGATACATCATCCAGGGTCCTAATTGAGAAATAGACAAAATAACTCATTTATTTTAAACAAGCAATTTCACAAGCACAAGGACCTAAAGCGCTGACATAAGGATAGGTAATTAAATAAAGAAGAATTTCCAAAGGACGTTGCTTATTTTTGCAAGTGTTTGTGTGTACATTGTATTGGTATCTAACTGTATTTGACGTTTTTCAGAACCAAAACAGAATAAGGTATTTTTCATACAAAAAACATACATTTTCTCAATTAGAATTCATTTTCATTATAATTCATAGGTAGTTGGTCTAGTGGTCGCAAGCGATACTGTTGAGCATAAAGTGCTGGATACGATGGTCTTGACGCAGAACGTCACTTTCGCAAAATGTCATCCTGAAAAATTTGGTCACTTTCGCATAATATCATTTTCGCAACACGTCATTTTCTCAAAACGTAATTTTCTCAAAACGTCATTTTCTCACAATGTCACTTTCGCAAAACGTCATTTTCGCAGAATGTCATTCAAGCAATTTTTTTTCAGGAGAGACCTAATACTAACACTACAGAATCGGGTAAGTAATTAAGTAAGAAGCAGCCAGTGCTGCGCCTCCCACTTATAGAATGAGGTTCCTCTTCAGCCTTTTCACCACCGCTGTCGGGTTTAACAGTTCAGTAACTAGTGGGTTTGGATGCAAGGTTAGGCGTCTTGTTCCTTGTACCGCTCGATTTCATAGTTTACTGTTGGCATTTGTAGATAGTCGTGGATTTCGTCGTTCCTAGCAAACCAAGGTGCGTTAACTATGGATCTTAGGATACCATTTGGACTCTTTGTAGGCAGAGTATGTTGATTTTGCTGGCAACGTCCCACAATTAGATCTCGCAGGTCCTTCAAGTATTGTTTATTTTTATATAGTTGCAATAAAATATTTTAAACATTAATTCAGGTAATGTCAACGATTGGCGGTCTTTCTTCAATAGTTTATTGTTTTTTTTTTGTCAAAATATATATCATTAGGTATTCTGTATCCGCGGTAAGTATGTTTTATGTAAACTTTTTTTGATTCGCTTATCCCAATAGCGGCTTTTATAGACTCGAAAAATTACACAAGGCGTCTCATTACATTACACACCAATTTTTTAGCATAATGATTATAATAAACAATTACATGATAGATCATTTTAAGCACAAATGTATATAGTTATGTATGTAATAAAAATTTGATTGATGATTTTTTGTATATTTTTAATAAATTACTTACCCGGTTCTACAGTGTTAGTATTAGGTCTCTCCCGATAAAAAAATGGCTTGAATGACATTCTGCGAAAATGACGTTTTGCGAAAGTGACATTGTGAGAAAATGACGTTTTGAGAAAATGACGTTGTGCGAAAATGACGTTTTGCGAAAGTGACATTATGCTAAAGTGACCAAATTTTTCACGGTGGCATTTTGCGAAAGTGACGTTCTGCGTCAAGACCGATACGATTCCTAGGTCGGGGAAAGTTTACTTGGGTTTTTCATCAGGAATTTCTCAGTGACAGTCCGGAGTCAGGATCTGTGCCCAGTCGATGGCAATAAGCCTGGTTGACTGAACTGGTAAAATGTGGTGGGTGTGCTATTGGCACACCTCTGCCTAGCCCTGTTTTGGGGAAGAGACGTAATGTTACGTTATCGATAAAAATACGTGCTCGGGAGGATTGAAATGTATAATTACAAAGGACAATGGAATATTGCATGGGCAAGCAATATTTGTACGCCTTGCAAGGCTGCACATAGTAACACAACATATTTTTTTTTTTTATACCATCATGTACCACTACATTAGGTACATATATGTGTACAAATAAATAAATTTGAATTCGAATTTGGGCCCCGTACCCAAAAACAAAAATTACTGTAGGTAAAATAAACTGTCTGTATTTAGTTGAAAAGAGGCTCAATAATTAAAAAAAGTGCATTATTAGAGGAGCAAAAAGGTTTTGGAGGTTTATTAATTTCATCAAGGGTCCATCATCAGCAGGTCAATATTTTTTTAGAGGATAATTTAAATATTTCCCTTTTTTAAATCAATCTTACTTCTTTGCTATCTTTTCTTCTCCAAGTGAATTCAGACATGCTGTCTTAGGATTAATTAAACTACTCCATGAGGGCCACAAAAATGAATATGGTTCATAATGCTACAATTAACTTTGTGTATGGGTACGGTCTTACCCATTCTCCTTTCTCAACTCAATAGGTATCTATGTGATATACCAGCGGCAGGCACTAGTTGTCTGGCATTTTTGCTGAACTGGGCCTTTTTGGCGCAGCCGTGAGGTACACTTTTCTGCTAATTGTTTGCATCGGATTTTTTTTTATTATTTGATTTTGATTTGTTTTAACTGAAGGCCAATTCCCGAAATTAAAAACGTTCAAAATCTAGTCACAATCTCATCTCAGCGACAATCAATGTCAAAAACTTGTAAAAAAATGTAGAGAAATTAGAGGTATTTTTGTCAAATTAAAACTGAGATCCAACGACCATACAGCCCCACTGAGATCAGACTGGGAACGTTCTTAAAATTACGAGAATTGCCGCTCTGATGTACCTATGTATCTGTTGTATTGTGTGTCTTTTAGTCTGTGCTAAATAAATGTATTTTCTTTTTTTTTTCTTTATATAGCTCGTTCTTCCCCTGAGCCCTTCAATTAGACACACAAGTAAGTACTTAGTCATTCTAAATTATTCTAAGTACCTAATAATTACCGACAACAAGATAAGTTATATTTTGAGCTACGAATTAATTATAATTATGATTGATATAAAACATAAACCAGATCTCAACTTTATACTATCTTTTTTATCTTAAAATAATTTAAAACTTACCTCCAATGAGTGATTGTAACTTGACTAAATTAATTAGAATTTTGAGTTAATTAGGCACTCTTTTAATTAATTTATGTTGACACAGTCATTTGTTTAACGCAGTAGGTATAATAGAAGTGAGGTGTCCCGTTTTATTTCATAAAACCTCGCGAATGTCTCCTAAGAGTACTGAGGGCCTAGACAAGTGGCAATATGAATCGCTTTGAAAGCGATTGTCACTTTTTTTTCTGGATGTTTTTCGGCGGTTTATGTCAGTCCAATAAAGGAGAATGGGTACCGCCGAAATATCGATTTCTGCCCTGAAGCCGAATAGCCATAAAATAATATACTAATGGAAAGAACTTTTCAAGTGACTTTTGCCAATTATTAGACAGTTCGGAGTTATTGACCTAAATACGTGACAACTTGGGCTTCTTCGCGCCCAATAGTGCTTTTTAAGAGAAAAATATTTTGTTACTAAGTAACGTATTACTTAGTAACAAAATATGTTTCTCTTAAAAACAAAAACAAAAAAAAATTATAATTAAAAAAAAATATTTTTAAAAATTATGAAAGTTAATTAATTGACGAAATACCAGAAATTCTATAATACTTAATCACTCACATTTAGAGCTCTGTAGCTCCTTACGTATGTACTAACAATCAAGAGAAGTCGTCATTATAAAAAGATATTCTCCATGATGAGATCTTTCTACCTACTGTTATGTACCTTAACGCTATTGGAGTTCAAGAGAGATTCGCCGGATCTGCTTTAGGCTTTCCCATCATCATTCTCGCTGATAGAATGTCACTTTGTTTCAGCCCTCTTGTCAATAACATTTTATTTGGAAATCCAGCTGCCTACAAATAGATTTTTACCTGCCATAATTCCTTTGTTTTTCTTCTACAGTCAGTCCATTGGAGCTTGCGTAGTTGTGCACAAACGTCAACTTATTTGGAGGCACTAAGATGTCCAAGGTGTCATTGACCCCTCGGCTCGCCTTCAAAACTGATATCTCTCCTGACGGGTCTTGAAATTGTGCGACCGCGTTCAGATGAACAGGTAACGTTGGGTGCAGGCGTATGAGTGTATGACTGCAAAAAAAAAAATAGTTATAATTTAATTTAGCTAAATATGAGGTCACAAAAAAATAGGTATTTATTACGCGCTTAAAAAAACATAAATATAATTAGGTTTTTAGGAAAAGAATATTATACTTAGGGCTGATTTTTCAATCGTAGAATAAATATGGCGGTTTAACATATTTTCTAAATAAAAGGCGTAAAGCCGCCATTTTATTCATAAGTTAAAATTTATCTGACGATTGAAAAATCGGCCCTTAGTCTAAGTTAGTGTCGATTAATAAATAGTATTAGACGCCTTGTGGAAATCATGTCGCAAACTCGCAATATGTACGTTATTATATTTGTGTACGTTATTATATTGTATCGGTATTGCTATATTTTCACCTTCATTGATCACCTTACAAAAATGTTTACATTTTTTATTTTTTACATTAAACTCATTACTTGTCAATTGATGTTACTGTTTGTGTCATTTTAGACATAAATTTGATCTCGCCATTATCATAATATTATTATTACAAAGTTCTAAACATGGCTCATAGGTTCGAACCCAGACAGGCGCTTTACTTTGAGTAAATTATTTCAACACCACTGCTCTCAAAATGGTGAAGGAAAACATCGTGAGGAAACCGACATGTCCTAGAACTAAAAATTCGAAGACATGTGACATCTGCCAACCCGCACTGGGCCCGCGTGGTGGATTATGTCCTACTCCCTCTCACCGAGAGGAGACCTGTGTCCCAGTAGTGGGAACATTATAGGCTGATTAAGCTATTCAAAAATATGATAATAGTACTAAATTATAGTCCTGAAAATAGACTCATGAAGTTTTACAAGCTAATAAAAAGATGTTTTACTTACTTATCATACTGATTGCTGCAGTGAACTTGTAATATGAAGCCAAAAAGACCTGTGAACAAGAATAAATCATGAAATAATTTTAATGACAGCAGCTTTTAAAATGTATTTATAACACTAGCTGCGCCCCGCGGTTTTACCCACATAAGTCTCGATCCCGTGGGAATATCGGGATAAAAAGTATCCTATGTCCTTTACCGGGACTCAAGCCATCTCTATGCCAAATTTCATCTATATCGGTTCAGCGGTTTAGGCATGAAAAGGTAAGATACATACAGACAGACAGAGTTACTTTCGAATTTATAATATTATATAGTATATTCGTATGTATAGTATGGATAAGCTATTGATAAACGTATAGTTACAGTAGGTATAACCTGGGAATTAAACCTTGCATCATGTCATTTATAAAGCAATCAACACAACACACTATCAATCTCAATGAAGGATATATTGTTAATCCATTTCTTAATATATTCGAAAAATTTGTCTCCTCAACAAAGAAAATAGAAGAAGAAAATACATTTATTTAGCTCAGACTAAAAGACACACAATACACCATATACATCAGAGGGCAATTCTCGTAATTTACAACGTTCAAAATCTAGTCACAGTCTCATCTCAGCGACAAACAAATGTCAAAAACTTGTCAAAATGTAGGGAAATTAGAGGTATTATTGACAGATTGAGACTGAGATCAGACTGTGACCGTTCTTAAAATTACGAGAATTGGCCCTCCGATAAAAACAAAAAATAAAGATCAAATAAAAAGTGTAAAGTCCGATGTAAGAAATTAGCAGGAAGTGTGCCCCACGGCTGCGCCAAAAAGGCCCAGTTCAGCAAAAATGCTAGACAACTAGTGCCTGACGCTGGTTTTCAACTGGACCTGAAAATAACGCAATGAATGTTGTTGAACTGTCAAAATGAATGCCATTACTACTGTATATGTCAATGCCCTGGGTTTGTGACAAATATTGAAGGGTGCAATAAAAGAGCCCGCAGTACCTAATGTTTTTACTATGTTCGTATACTGACACGAGAGAAAAACTTAAAACCAATACACGCGTCTTAAATATACACGATGAAAACAACTTACAGCTAATTTCCGTCCGGTTCAAAACAAAATCCGCTTTTAAATTGAAAATAAAATGATTACCTACAACGTTATTTTGTCGTTGACGTAGGTGGCTGTCATAAAACGTCCGGAACAGGACCTTTTTATTAATTGCATTGTGAAATAAAATGAAACAGACCAATGAGGATTAACGGACATGTGTGGACATGGCTCTTTTGATTAGCTAATAGATATTGGATGCATTTATTATTTTACTAGCTTACCGCGACTTCGTCCGCGTGAAATATCACCCTCCCCCATTAACCCTCTGAGGGGTGGAATTTTGAAAAACCATTTCTTAGTGGCTACCTACTCTTCACAAAGAACCCTCCAAACTTCATGTCACTAGGACTAGCGGTTTAGGATGTGCGTTGATATAGGCATCAGTCATTAAGGATTTTGATTTTCATATAATAATTATATAAATTGGTATTGTAAAGTCAGTAGTGCTAATGGCAGGGTATAATTAGTAGTAAAATCAAAATGTCATTTAACCAATCTAGACTGAGAATCAGCACGTTTTGATTGTCAAAATTACGCTGCGCCACGAAGTGGTCTTCGTGGCGCAACAAACTCCCCAGCAGCACAGCTGTCTGTTAAGTTAGATGAATTTGATTCTTGAGTATCTCAGTAGTCTCCCTCTTAAGAGAGGCCTTTTTTTTTTTTCGCTGAGAATTGCGTTACGCATCCCCGCTCGTAGGGGACGAGACGGGGTATGTGGGACTCCTGTCGGAATTACACACCGACAGTATACCCACTAAAACTCAGCGGTGTCCCCACATCGCCGTGATGGGAGGGCCATGGGAAACCGGCTCAGCCTTTACTTCCACAACCCTCCCGCTCTTAAGAGAGGCCTGTGTCAGGCCTCTCAAGACAGATTATGCTTAGTATAGTCTAGAAATAGTACTTACTAGCTGCGTCCCGCGGTTTCACCCGCATAAGTGTCGATCCCGTGGGAATATCGGGATAAAAAATATCCTGTAAATTTGGCAGAGAGATAGATTGCATCCCGGGAAGGGGCCCGGGATGCAATCTATCTCTCTGCCAAATTTTATCGAAATCCGTTCAGTGGTTTAGGCGTGAAAAGGTAACATACAGACAGACAGAATTACTTTCGAATTTATAATATTAGTATGGATGTACAGTTTAATATTTTTATTGAAATATTAATAATATTTTATGTGATCGTCAAAACGTTTTTTTTTGTGGTCAGTAATTAAAAATAAAGGTACAGAGTTTCACAATCGCTTTGTGTTACACGTTACACTAACCTAACCAGAGATGAACCTAACCGATCTCACTCATGCAAATACATAATAGTGGATAATTATACGATAATTTAATTAAGCATTTCGCAATCCAGATGTTCTTGTAAAATAATAGATATGTAATTTAGTCCATTATAGCGTACCTGTAGCAGATATTCTGCTTTATGTAGTTACGCTCTAGATACCTACACAGTGACCGTTTACCTACGTATACATAGTAGTATTTTATGTACTAGGCAAATGTATAGTTTATAGAATATACATATAGATAATTATACTAGCAGCGCCCCGCGGTTTCAATCGCATGTTGATCCCGTGGGAATATCGGGATTAAAAGCATCTTATGTGTTATTCTGAATATATAATCTATAATTATTACTGTAAAGTTTCATCAAAATCCGTTTAGTAGTTTTTACGTGAAAGAGTAACAAACGTCCATCCATCCTCTCAAACTTTCGTGTTTACAATATTAGTAGTAATAATTTGTTTGATTTGCATAGGTATTCCTACAAATCAACCAAATTATTTACAACTAGCTGCGCCCCGCGGTTTCACCCGCATATGTGACGATCCCGTGGGAATATCGGGATAAAAACTATCCTAAGTCCTTCCCCGGGACTCAAACTATCTCTATACCAAATTTCATCTAAATCGGTTCAGTAGTTTAGGCGTGAAGAAAAGACAGACAGACAGACAGAGTTACTTTCGCATTTATAATATTAGTTTGAATAAAGAACAAATTAGCATATTCTTATTGACAAGATTATTTAGTAATGAACCTGCGTTACACTTTCTACTTAATTAATTATTTTATTTTCATCTAAACTAGTATTTCATAGAGAAAAAAATTATGTTTTGTATGTTTGATTGTTACGCTTTCGCGGTAAAACGGCTGAACGGATTTGGATGAAATTTCGCACATGGGTAGACCGTGACACAGTAAATATACAGTAAGTTATCTAAGGCCGCCCGCCGAGTTATTAGCCTACTCTTGCGTTGATCCCCAGGGTTGTCACTTTTACTTTTAGTTAATATTTTCGAACAAGCAGCACTTGATCTAAATTTATGAAATAAAAAAGCATATTATGATTGAATATTTTACCAATTTATAAATTTAGTAAAAATAAAAAGCCTTTATTCACATAACATTTATAATACTAAGTTACAAATTTGATACCGAGAAAATTTTTCTCCTGTTTCTGCACGTCCGGAACGCTTTATTATTATTTATTAATGTAAAGTAAATTCTCATTCTTATGTAAAGTTTTTGTAAAAAGCTTTTGGGAAAGCATGGACAGGGCATCTTAAATTCTATATCATTCAGTTGATCGTAAATTGACCGGCCAATTTTAATGTTAATGTGGTCCTTTTCGAACGCTTGGCGAAACACCTGCTCCATCCTTTCTACATTATCGACAAAATCATCATGTGGGATCATGAGTAAATTTCGATCTTTGCCGTAATTCCTGTAATGGGTGTATAAGACACCATATTTGGATTGAACAACACATCAGACAATAGAAAAAATAATAATTTCAATAGTAATTAATTTGCAATATTAATTATTGTGAAATTGCCCTTATTACATCTATACGCGACAAATACGTTTACCTAAACGATGTTTCGAACTCAATCCTCTGTTTTATAGTAAAACTAGACTTCTTAAAATAAACTTTAGCTCTAAACATAGTATTCAGAAAATAAATTTGGGAATACATTTATATGGAAAAATGCGACTCGGCTACGCTCTTAATAAAGCAAATAAACTGTGAAATAAACAATACAATACGTCATTTTCTAATAATATTTAAGTATAAGTAGGTACTTACATTTCTGGTTGAGTAGGAACTATGAAGAATGATAAGTCCGGGTTTGCGAAATCATTATTGAGGCACCCGAAAACACTACAATATTTGTTTCCCCTTTTTGAAGTCATGATACTCGTAATTTAAGTGGCCGCCGCCGGCGAGAGTTGACGAACGCAAGCGGTCATGTAGCGTACGCGTGTGCTCACAGTCGCGCTGCACAGCCCGCACTGCCACCACCTTATTCCCTCATGTATTATGCTAGCGTGTGCGTGAAATCGCGTGCCGACATGGCGCGCGGCGCGCACGCACACATTCAAACCGAGAGCGGCACGTTTGTATGAAGATGTTTTACTGTATATTTATACTGTGACCGTGACCTGGATTAGGACACGACTTTTTATCCCGATATTCCCACGGGATTAAGACTTATGCGGCTGAAACTGCGAGGCGCAGCTAGTTATAAATATTAAATAAGTTATTTTTAGTAACTGGCCGTCCCAATAAATGAGCTAAGTACTTTCTCTTTGACTAAGCGATGAAGTAAGTAGTTCCTTTGAAAAAAGTTATGAGGGGGAACCTACACTTTCCATCAATATTTATAAGCACTTTACTTGAATCTAACTTCTGTATTGTAGGTATTTTCTAAACTTCACTTCTAAAACCGAACTGTGGGGTAATTGCGTAACACACTAACAGTACGTAGCAATGACTTTCAATTTTGACAGTTTAACAACATTCATTGCGTTATATACGTTGTTGAACAGACAAATTTTTCAAACACAACAAGCAATGGATTAGCAATATCCTTCAAAATGGTTCAGACTGTGATTGATAGTGTATTACGCAATTAGGGTGCGGTTTTTCGAGGTGTTGTGTGAATCAGTGGCAATTAACTATGTAAAACAAATTAGTTCTATCTTGAGTCGTATGCAGAGAGAGGTTCGAAGAGAATTTAAGAGCTTATCACTACTGATATTCTTTAAAAATCTTACCGTAAAAAAATAAGTTTACAAACTAAAACCTGACTACTGAAAAGGATGAAACAAGAAAGTACCTTCCCGTGGTCGCACGCTACCTTATATAGCTTTGTATCTTAGTACAGCGGCATGCGATCACGGGAAGATGCTTTCTTGTTTCATCCTTTTCAGTAGTCGGGTTTTAGTTTTTAAACGTTTTTATTATTTAACTAGCTGCGCCCCGCGGTTTCACCCGCGTAAATGTCGATCCCGTGGGAATATCGGGATAAAAACTATCCTATGTCCTTTCCCGGGACTCAAACTATCTCTATACCAAATTTCATCGAAATCGGTCCAGCCGTTTTCATGTTATGTCGTGACAACGGAAAACGGGTTTCATTTTTATATATATAGATTATTTTGGGGTTTATTTCAGTAATATTTATATTTTTGAAATGTGCTAATTAAGCCCTTTCAAATGACACCCAACACGGCATGTTTAAAAAAAAATATTTTAGGTCTTGTCTTTATGTCCGCTAGAGGCCGCCATATTCAATTTATTGTGACGTCACATAGCCTGTAACCACGCGGACGATCAAGACTAGGGCTTCCAATACCGGTATCCCCGTATTGGCTAATACCGGTATTGAAAGCCCAATACCGGTATCCCCGTATTGGCTAATAGGTATCGGTGTTGAAAGCCCTAATCAAGACGCTTCCAACAATACCTCATTTGTCCAATTATGACAAGGAGTTTAGAAGTTATGAGGGAACAGATGAACATACATACAAACCGGTCAAAATCATAACCCTCCTTTTTGCTTCGCCGTAGTTCGGTAAAAACTTAGGTGAAGTAGGCTTAGTGTGAGCTGTCATTCCACCTGATGCTAGGGATTCACGAGATTGACAGCCCACTTCACCCTCAGGTGAAGCGAGCTGTCAGTAGTGTCAATCCCGTCCCGTTCCGTTCCGTATCCGTTTTTATGGTGAGATTTTAACAGAATAGATCGGGTGGTTATAATTATGTAGAAAAATCGTCTCAACCAATGTAAATACATTCTACAGGGTGTCCCTGGAAGTATGGATCAAATCGAATAGGGGCGTGGGCAAGGTCATTTCCAAACTTTTTAACCCTGAGAATGTCAGTGAATTTTTTTACGGTTCAAAAGTTATGACCGATTTTTATGTTTTTTTTTTCAATCACTACGCTTGGTGCTCAAAGAAAATAATCATAAAAAAATACTATCAGGGCTATCTAAAAAAAATAAATTGATAGCCCTGATAGTTTTCACGAATTCAATTTTTCTTCTCTTTATTTTTTTAATAATTTTTTTTGTTTTTTTTATTGCTAAAACGTTTGGAAATGACCTTGCCCACGTCCCTATTCGATTTGACACATACTTCCACGGACATCCTGTAGAAGTACACTTAATTCATCCCAATAGTGAGTTAAACATGTAGACTAGAAGAGTTCAAAGTCACGATCTCTGGATCGCCAGTGTAAGCCCCTTATTAGGTACAAGTCTTCTATCTCAAATACAAGCAAAATGCGTTATCAAAATCTTTCCACGTCAATGCTGATTGATGTTGTAAAGTGTATGTATACCCTAAACCGGCGGCCATTTCTATGCCACGACTCTCAAAGGCAAGATTATTTGCGACGAACGATTCTTCAATTTGTGGTGACATTTATCGTTTTTCTCTGGCTTCAAGTAATTGAGCTCTCTTTACAGAGATGTGGTCCGGCTTCAGCTCTAAGACCAATTTCGAAGCAATTGACATCATTACAGGCCCTTTGATCGAGAATCCCCGATGATTTTAATTTAATAAAATCAGAATATTTCTCATTCAAATTAGCTGCATTGGTCGGTTCGAAATTAAAGTGAATTGAGAGGGCTCCTTGATCGCATATTAGTTCGTGGGAAGTTAATTTGAAGTCTGTAATAAAAAGTCTCATTGAAGTTATTGAGAACACTTGTATGGCATGCGAGTGGGAGGAGGGAATTTGTGTTTTAATATCTTTCAATGTAAATAATTTGTGGTATGGGATTTTATCATTAGCATCTGACCTGTGGGTGCTGCCACGGATACATAAATTAATTTCTTGTAGAATTATGATATCAATTGAAAAAGTTAAATATTTGGAAAATATAATCGTATAATTAAGGATCGTGGAGGGGCCATGTGGATAAATAATAACAGCCGCACGGGTCGATCGATCAGGTTAAACTACACTTGCCGCGGTTGGTCCATAGATGGGTGACCATTTTTACATACCAAGACCCCTCGGTGCCTTGGAAAGCACGTTAAGCCCTTGGTCCCGACTTTCATTCGTGGATCTTTGACAATTGTTACGGGTCGTCAGAAGCCCGAAATCTGACAACCAGTCTTACCAAGGGGTATCGACGTATTACCTAGTAACTGGGTTGTGGGAGTCAGATAGGGAGCCGCTCCATATAAAATAGTGATATTCAGCTGCATCCGGTTAGACTGGAAGCCGAACTCAACATAGTCGGGAAAAGGCTAGGCAGATGATGATATCGATTTTATTCAATTTTGAGCGGCCATTGTTGTTTACATCTTTGGCAAATTTGGCGCGGCCGAACCTTAGTTATATGTATCATCGGTGGTTTGAGAAGTCGACAATATACCAAGCTCGTGGCTCGTGGCTTATGGTTAGCTACCATAGCTGCTAAAATGCTGTCATAAATACGATACTTGAGCGCGGTCGTCATCATTACAGTCGTTGTCCACCAGCACCCTAATTGCGTAACACACTAACAATCACAATCTGAATAAATTTTGAAGGATATTGCTAATCCATTGCTTCATATGTTCGAAAAATATGTCTACTCAACAACGTAAATAACGCAATGAATGTTGCTGAACTGTCAAAATGAAAGCCATTAATTACTGATAACGTGTTACGCAATTATTCCGCAGGTCCAACCTAACCTCAATGGTAATTTTGGGCGCCATGTTTGACCACTTCAATGCCTCAATGGCCTATTTGTCGCAAGCGTGATGGCTCGGTTCAGGGTTCAACTCCACGTCGCTCGGTTAGTCTTTTGTGTTTTTTTCAGTACGAATTTTCTACTTGAGCCTGGATTTTTGCATCCTTGATGGCAATAGGCTCAACTCCTGTCATTGGACTTATAACTTTTCCGACGAAATGTGGGTGCGCTGTACATATATTATTATCTACCTGTCCCATCAAGAAATCCAAACGCAATGTTATGAATGTTATGATTGACAGATTATATTTATATCACGTGTAAATTAATTTTCAATCGTCAGCCTAAACACAAAATTTGAAGATCCTAACTTTAAAACTGACGGACTTTCATATAAGCTTTCATCCCCTATTTAACTCCCTTAGGGCTTGAATTTCAAAAAATCCTTCCTTATTCCTTGTCTACGTTATAAAAAAAACCATTATTTCAGCTTTCTAGGTCCCAGGGTTTGGGCTGGACGTTGATGAGGCAGTTAGTCAGGCCTTTTGTTTTTATTTATAAGTATAGAAGATAGATCTTGAACTTGATCTTGCTTGATGTGGTGTTTGCTAAATCAAGCGGTTTCCTTTGACTCATGTCACGTTATAATCATAAGTTTCACGCTTTCAATTTCTTTGTTGTGTACGCTTATTATTTTTTTGATCAGATCCGTCACACGACCACGTACTAGGTATAATTTTCAAATCCAGTTTCATGGTACTAAAATTTAAGTGAAGCTAATGCAAATGCAATATAATTTGATTCTTATTACATATATGTTAATACTTCCACATTAAATCCATACTATAATACTATATACTATATCCATACTAATATTATAAATTCGAAAGTAACTCTGTCTGTCTGTATGTTACCTTTTCACGCCTAAACCACTGAACCGATTCAAATGAAATTTTGTATAGATATAGTTTGAGTCCTGGGAAAGGACATAAGATAGTTTTTATCCCGATATTCCCACGGGATCGAAACTTATACGGGTGAAACCGCAGGGCGCAGCTAGTAGTTTATAAGGTACTAGCTTCTGACTGTGACTTCGTCCACGTGAAATTTCTTGTTTCCCCGAGCCACCCCGTAGCGTCGTCGCGTCGCATCGAATCGCCTGCTCGCACTATAACCTCGTTTTCGCTTAGCGTTTTCTCCCAATTTTTTTTTTGTGCTCGGCTCTTAGCTAGCCTAGCAAGCTTATAGCCTTCCTCAAGAATTGGGCTGCAAGTGCAACAATACATTTTCAAATCCGACCAATAGTTTAAAAGATTAGCGCGTTCAAACAAACAAAGTCTTCAGCTTTATTATTAGTATAGATAGATAGATGTCTATAGATTAATAATATTATTGTGTCTATTTAGGTACACTCACTATTTGCTATTGGTAACATAACAGCTTTCATGGTTCTAGATTTGGCAAATCAGGCTGTAAAATCTTTTCAATAAAGTATTTAAGTATGGACGCCAGCACATCAAGCTACCCGAAACTGTGAAATTTTCCCAATCAACTTTGAACCTAATGCTTTAGCGATAAAGTTGAAAGTCTATTAAAGAAATTTGACAGATTGTAGTAGCTTGATGTGCTGGTGTCTGTACCTATATAAATAATATTTACAACTAAGGAAGTATAGTATATATATACAACATTATTTTTAGTATATGCGAAACCTGAATATAGTTTGTTCAGAATAAGTAACTGAATCGATTCCAATAATTTTTACCCCATGTTATATTTTGGCCCAAAAATATTTAAAAAAGGTTAATAGTTGGACACCCCGAGTATATTATACTGTGCCCCGAGGAGCGACTAAGTAGGTAGTTATCTACCATACGCGCACAATGGCGCGGCGCGGACGCACAGCGAGCGGGGCGACCGGGGCGGGGGTGCAGCAACCTCAGTCACCCGGGTACCACTGGTTGGCGCGCACGTGTCGCGTGGGTCCAACTGCATAATCGCGAGCGCGCGGCCGCCGAGTTGTGTTTCGGTTGATCGTGTACTTACCTATCGTATGTAAAAAGTGTCGTGTAACCATGACTTTCTCATACACAAACGTCCAGTACACAGAAACAACGATAACAGTGATAACGTACCCTGGCAGTGCGGCGGTACGAGGAGCAATCAGAGTATCGTGGAACACAATGCTTTGCCGTGATGATTAACATTTTTAAACACGCCAAGATGGTTAATTGTAGAAAGTTATTATTTGTACCTACAGCCTGCTGTGGTTAAGTAATGCGATGTTTAACACTTTTCATCCACTTTGAACAAATCGCATTGACTACATTGTATCTCTTACGGCTTACGAATAAGTAATTACTTATTCGTAGCTTACGGCTGCATTTATTTACGAATAAAGTACATTATAATAACTACCTACACTTGACCATTACGACAGTCCAAAGCCTGCAAGTGTGATGGAAAATGTTATCACCCGTTAATTACAATACAATCGCCGCGCGGTACGTTTAGGCACGCGGTGCCCATGATTTCATACGGACAAACAGGTAACATAACAAGCTTATAACTTGGTGATTATTCATGATACAGTTTTGAAATTTTGTACATAGATTCTTTACATAAAAATACTAGACACGTGTTTCGGGTTTCGCATATACTAAAAATAATGTTGTATGTATATTAATGTATAGTTTTAGTTAAGTTAGGTTTTAATTTTGTTATTTTTGTTAATTATGTAATCACTATTGTTTATTAAATAAATGCTAATGTGTACCAACTAAAAAAAAAAAAACTAAGGAAGTGTAACTACCGATATGGAAAATTTAGATAGGTACTCGAAACAGATATCTGAAGGCCAATTCCCGTAATTAAAAACGTTTAGAATCTAGTCCCAGTCTCATCTCGGCGACATAGAAATGTCAATGTCAGAAATGTAGGGAAATTAGAGGTATTTTTGACAGATTGAGACTGAGATCAGACTGTGAACGTTCCTAAAATTACGGGAATTTCCCATCTGGTTAAAGAAAGAAAGAAAATACATTTATTTAGCACAGACTAAAAGACACACAATACACCAGACACATACATCAAATAAAAACAAAAAGTAAAAAGTTTAATTAGAAAAAGTATAGCGTCCGAAAAAAAAAATAAGCAGAAAAGGTTACAGGTTAAGATACTTATTTTTTAATAGGTATCTATGTGATGGTATGTACATGTATCGCTGACTAATGTGCTGCATGGGCTAAAAATACAACAAAAATAGAGTCTGTCCATTCTAGGGGACAAATTAGTAGTTTTTAATTTTTCGTTATTTTAGAACTTAAATATTTTATTCAACAGCGGTACCTATGTACCTACTGCACCAATCGATCGAAAATTCCACACTGTATTTAAAATAGGAATTCAAACACATATGTAGGTAGGTCTGTCTTTAAAGCATTACTAATCCGTTTGCCAAGCATGGTAATTATGGCAACATTTGTTTCTTTTCTTTTCACGGTGAAGGAAAACATCGTACTTTGTAATCAGCAGCGAAATTCGATGAGCAATGTCAACTGTTACTTTTACGTAATAATATCATACTTCATAAACACAAAATCTTTATAATACTTTTTACCCGACGACAGCGAAGCAAAAAGGAGGGTTATGATTTTGACCGGTATGTATGTATGTATGTATGTTCATCTGTTCCCTCATAACTTCAAAAGTACTTATAATAATTTGACAAATGAGGTACTTATCGTTAGAAGCGTCTTAGAAAGAAGGAAAGAAGAAAATACGTTTATTTGCGGTGAAAATGACGCAAAAAAGAACAAACACAAAAAATAAAATAAAGAGGTAGGGGGGAACATGCGTCACATCCACGCAAAACGGCTATCGCTCAGCATTATGCTGCGACCCTATGCAGGACAGAGCCCCAGCGCTGGTTTTCAGCAACAGCCGGCGCTGGCGTAATGACGTCGTCCGGTGCAGCAAACTTGTCGGTCTTGACGGTCTTGTTAATCTTACATAGGTCTAGGCTAGGGCTAGGGGCTAGGGGCTTTATATTTCAGAAGTTTTTGGTTATAGACTCCATGGGAAAAAGTTGCGAGGTTATACGTGTGGGATTACTATTATAATGTATAAAACTTATATATAATAAAATAGTGACAAAGTCAATACCTTGAATATGTGTATCTTGAATATTTTTCTTCATCCACGCGGGCGAAGCCGCGAGCAAAAGCTAATTTATATTTATGCTATCTACATTTTTTCTATCTATTTGTTCTGTAAAGTGCTCCACAAAAACAGTTGACCTAATATTGTACTCTTTTTCTTACAATAAACCTAAGTAGGTATGTTATAAATGACATTTCTATGTCTACGAAAGTCAGAAAAATGTAATTTATGATATCGCTCATTTGGAGAAACATCGACGTAACTGCTAGGTACTTTCCTTTTTTTTACTTCTGTTTCTCCTAAATTAAATACGCTTTCTAAGTACTTTGTCATATTTAACTCATTTTTGGGAAAATGATCGACGATCGATCGACGTAAATGTATTTTTGGGAAAAAATACATTTACGTCGATGTTTCTCCAAATGAGCGATATGACATATATCTGTCAGTCAGTGTATGAAAAATAACATCATATATATAGCAGTAGAAAAGCAACGTTGAAACTGTGAAATTGCGGAAGTTAGTGGTTAGAAATACGATAAGAAAAACAGTTGAATTCACATTACTTTTTTTCTTTAAATTACGGGCAATTGAGTTGCGAAGTTATTGTGATTTCTTACTGTTTTTTTTTTTGTTATTTTATAATTACTCTGCTTCCCCACAATTAGCAGAAACCACTTCATATAATCTTTCCCATTTATTTATAAACGTTGCTTAAAGTTAAGAGCTGTTCAAATGTACGTTTATGTGCTTGAAGTATTAAATAAATAAATAAGAGCCGTCAAATGTTAAAAATATGTGATTAAACAGTCGCCAATCATTATTTAACTTTCAGCGACGTTTATAAATACACCCCTTAATCTATATTAAAGTCGCTTTTCGTGTCTTTCTGTGTAACATGTTTTGTTTAAAACTACGCAACGGATGCGGTTTTCAACATAATTTAGAGAAAAAAAACCCGGAACCCGGTTTATGTGCATTATTATTCCCTTTATTAAAATCCTGTGATATCCCACTGCAGCTCAAAGGCCTCCCTACACTCATTCCACTCCTCTCTGTTTAATGCTGCAACGTCTGGGCCTGCCGTGGGGTCGCTTGCCATTAAGAGGGACTCATCGGCTTACCTACATTAACATTAGCTGTTGAAAAATCTTTATAACAATAGAAATTCAATTGTGTCTCATTGGCCACAGTTGAGCTAATAATACTAAAGAAATATCGGTATTTTCTCAAGTCGTAAAACGTTGCGAACAGAGGCAAGTCGCTAGTTATCTGTAATAAATTGGACTAAAAGCCTTTCGTTGAATTTGACAAAAAATCCTCCATTCATATCCACGCGAAATAGATTAATTACAATTCAAAAACCTCTTGTACACAATAGTTCTACAAGTTTAAATATTTATTTATTTAGCTAAACATATGTAGCTACCGGTAAAAACTCACAACTAAATCGTTGTAATCAGAACAGCGCGCATTCACGATATGTGCATTGAACTATAAGTTACAAGCGAAAGTGAATTTAACTCACGAAGCAGCCGCTACGAGCTCTACTCTTCCCGTAAGGAAAAGGAGCGTAACGAACATGATAGCATTCATCTATTTTACTTCTACATGCACACTACATTATTATTATGTAAAATATATTTTTCGAAGATAGTAAATGACCTCTTATTTCCTCCCAAAAACATTTATTTCTTTCAAAACTTTCTTTAAAAAAATATCACTCACCAAACAAAATTAACAAACGTGCCATAACTGTACACTTCATTAACTATATTCACGAGAGTGTAAACTGTCAATTAAAAAAGAAGTTTAAAAAATATTGTAGTCGAGTGTGCGCGCGTGTGCGCATCGCCGTATAATATCGCGAACTGCGCCTGCGCAAGCAGCTCGGATCCAGGCCACGGGGAATCTCTTCAAACGATGGTAACGGTACACAGCCACCCTAACGATTACACATGTACCAAGGACGTATAGTTAAGTGGCCGTAAAGATTCTGTCGTAAAAATCTTTAATTATATCTTTGAAAATCGTGTGTTAAAATTTTAAGTATCAATTAGCTTAGCAATGCAATTATTTGACTAAAAACAACTTTTCCATGACTTATACAACCTTTCAAATTATCCGTAAACTATCTACTTTATCACTCGTAAATACTAGGGCAGTTTTTCAGTACCAGTATGATAGACAATTCAGTTCATATCTCCCAGAGATTTACAGGATAACTCCAACAAACATGAGGTTCGCTCAAAAGGCGAAACTAGCAATATTACAAAGTCCTTCAACATCCTCTTTACGAAAACATAAGTACATATATTTCATTCCTTGACTCTACAGTGACTGAACCTATCCTTTAATCTGTACATAATTAAAACAAAGTCACTTTTCGTGTCTGACAGGTACGTATTCACAGAATTATAATCATTAGAATCATTAATATATCTTTCTAAGTGAGATTTGTACCATAAGAACAAATCTCTTATGGAAAAGCGCTTATGGTAGAAATCTAACTTAAGAGCCTATACTACCTCAAATGGCTTAGCATGATCCTCCGTTTTGTCGAAAATACTGCATCATTAATTTTGAAATAAATATATGGTAAAGTTGAGGATTAATGCTAAGTCTTATGTTAGACGAAAACACGATTCCATAAAATTTTCTCGATAGAAAAAAAATCCAAAGTTACCTCTAACCCGAACAATAAACCGCTGGCATTCAAAAAATACTTCAAATTAGATTATGAAACTTTGCATACTAACTGAACTTACTTTAAAGCAGGTCTTATGTTATTTACTTTTTTATAATTACCATTATTTTCACTGTAAAAAGCAAATACCTAAACTATTGGCGCTGCCTGCCGCCCAGCACCGCACTCTGTCTCGCTCTCACTCAGTTCGCGAGCAGTATCGTATGAACGAGATAAAGAGTGAATTTTAGCTGAGGTAGTATAGGCTCTTAAGGTGAATGCGTAGTTGTACCCGCGAAATCCAATTTTTCTTAAGTTTTTTGCAATTTTCAGATCAGTGTCAGGTTGTATCTTGTTCAAAATATGGTTCGCGACTTTATTAGACATGTATTTACAGAATTATAGTCATTAGAATCATTAATATATCTCTTTAAATTAGATTTCTACCATAAACACTTTTCCATACGAGATTTGTTCTTACGCTAGAAATCTAACTTAGAAAAATGTAAATTATTATAATTCTGTAAATACGTACCTGTTATAGTCGCGAACCATATTTTGATCAAGATACAACCTGACACTGACCTGAAAATTGCAAAAAACGTAAGAAAATTTGAATTTCGCAGTGTACCACTGCGCATTCACCTTAAGTTAAACTGACTGACCGTTGGTGTGACTGTTATGTTATTCATATTAAAAAAAATGTAGAAATCTCGATGTTTTGTCAAGTCGTCAGAACCGTTCGGAGCAGGGGCGTATCGCTATCGCTAGTATCTAATAAAATTGTAATCTATGAGGTGTAGCTACACACAATAAACAATGTTCTATCCATCTACTAATCTAAATTCTGTGGCGCCTCAGGTATATGCCGAAGCTAGCCAACCAATCCATTAGGTGATATTATCTGGTCGGATTACAAACCTCAGCTCATATGTGTGTTCTAGGAAATTGTAATCATAGGTCTATAGTCTCTGGTAATTATTAGGCTAATTGTATCAACTTGGAATTAACCTACGCAGGTAGTTAGGAGATCGTATTCGGGAAACCCAATACTACATAATTACACTGAATTTCAGTGGTGGCCCAGTGGTAACGGCCGCGACTAACGACTTAAAAGGTCGTAGGTTCGAACCTCTCAAGCATTTTACTTTACTTTGTGTCAATAATTTCATCACCACTGCTCTCAAAACGGTGAAGGCAAACATCGTGAGGAAACCGGCACGTCCTAAAACCAAAAATTTGAAGATAATATGTGACATCCACCAATGCGCACTGGGCCCGCGTGGTAGATTAAGGCCCACTCCCTCTCGAAGAAAGAAGACATATCTGTCCCAGCAGTGGGAACGTTATAAGCTGATTTTGTTAAGTTTTTTGGTATCGGAAAAATTAATCGAGTCCGGTTCACTTCCGAACAGCTAAACGTGATCGATTTCGCATTAATTATACGCTTTGTTGCGTTAATGCAGATGAATGATTTTTTAGTGTTGTATAACTTTAACTACTTGCTGAAGTTAATCGCATACGTATAATGGAACGTCGTCAAACGCCAGTCAACCCTCCATAGTTGATTTAAAGAAAGTTTTTTTTTTTTAATTTGGAAGGTGCACAGGAAGTACAGACAGTAAAAAATACTTTTTAACAAAAAAAACAACCGACTTCAAAAAAAACACTACAAAGTGATAAATAACTTTAATTTCGGAAGTCGGTGTCGTTGGTTCCGCATTTTCGTTTTTTGACCCCGACTTCCGAAATTAAAGTTATTTATCACTTAGTAGTATTTTTTTTTAAGTCAGTTGTTTTTTTTTTGTAAAAAAGTTTTTATTTTTCACTTTTTAGTTGTACCTACACCACACAAATTCAATTAACACACATTGAAGATACCGACTCGAAGAATCATCAAAATTCGCTTAGAAATGCTGTACATTTATGTATATAACTTCGTATATAAGAATAATTACCTAATGTATTATATACTAAAACCTTTCTGAAAGTATGTAGATCACATTAGTGAAAGAATTATCAAAATTGGTTTATGAGTTTATGAGAAAATCGCAGACATACAAACATACATACATACGAGTCGAACACAGAACCTCCTTTTTTGAAGTCGGTTAAAAAGGAGCGTTTAAACCTAACAAAATTACATTAAAAATAAAAGAAAATAAACAAGGAAAATAGAAGAGACCTGTGCTGGAGGTCAAAAAGGCTCTTATATCAGCATAATGCTGTGATATTTAAAAAATATATACCGCTGCGCTGGTATTCTGGCAGGGCTCGCTCTGATGCCACGGACGCACCTACGGACATCTAATAAATCCCACTAGAAGAGAAGGGGGGATTTAGGGGTCTCAACTATGACTGCTGAGTATAGGGTCCTGGGTTCGATACCCAACAGGTTGGGCAAAATTTAATGTTATAAAGGCTTTATCCAAATGGGAATTACAAACCCAAATGTAAACGGCGATTTAAATAAAATATGATGTTTGGAGTGAATAAATAAAAAAATAAAAAATGATATGTGGTTACGACCAGTCTAACCAAGGGGCATCGTGCTACCCAGTAACTATGTTTTGGAGGTCAGGAAGACAGTAGATCCATGTAAAGTAATGGTATTCAGCAGCATCCGGTTAGACTTGAAGCTGACCTCAATATAGTTGAGAAAAGGCTTAAAGGCTAGCCAGATGATAATGATATCCTCTTCCAGGATTACTTCCAGGCGTTTTATTTATTTATAATTTATATATACTTTATTGTACACCACAAAATACATAACGTGAAAAAAAAACATCAAACGCTACAAATGATGATGTTATGTTATGTGAATACGGAATACTGAATTTAACTTTATCGTGAGTTACTACATACAGTTTACATGATACGAACGAGCACGGATTTCAAAATCAATAACTACAACACACAAAGGCTATCTAGGTCATAGCTAGACCTAAATTCGGGAAGGCTTATATTTTGATAGCCATCCGATGATAGATCGTGCAATATGTAAAAGCTGCAATTCAACCAATTCCACTCAACTAATCCGTCAATTAGTCTAACAGTGCTTTTATAACTGACACGACTGTCCATTCAATGATCCGCAATACAATTTAAAAGCATTCCAAAATACTTTATTGGCACATAAGTAGTATGTTTATGGTTAGCATTGTTGGGTGTGGGTATATCCCCTTATGCATATGAGGCATTAACCATGGAAAAACGACGCTTTCCCTGACCTGGCGAAAAGTCCCTGCACCATAATTGCGTACCACAGTATCTATCAGAATCTGAATCATTCAGATTCTGGTTGATAGTATGAAACACAATTAGACAAATTTTTCGAACTTAAGAAGCAATGCTTCAGTATGTTGAAGGATATGCTAAACCATGGCTTCATAATATATGTTCGAAAAATTTGTCTGCTCAACAACTTAAATAACGCAATGAATGTTTCTAAACTGTCAAAATGAAAGCCATTCCTACTGTTAGTGTGTTACGCAGTTACCCCGCAGGACCCAATGTTTTAAACGAATTAAAAATTAACAAATCCTTTGTTTTTTTTTTGTCTGGCAATAACATTATCATCACCAGTATATTATAGCAGTCTATACTGCTTGACATGGACCTCATCAATCGCTATTCTCTGGCTGACACAAAAGGAGCATAATTATTTGTGATTTGGTAAAAAAAGTTTAATTGTTTAGCTAATCGACTCATGTCATCATCATCTGCCTAGCCATTTCCCAACTATGTTGGGGTCAGCTTCCAGTTTAACCGAACGCAGCGGAGTACCCAGTATTTTACATGGAGCGTCTGCCTATCTGACCTCGACAACCTAGTTACTGAATAAAACTACACCTACCCATAGTAAGACTGGTTGTCAGAGTTACGGGCTTCTGACCTACTGTCAAAGATCCACGAATGACAGCCGGGACCAACGGCTTATCGTGCTTTCCGAAGTACGGAGGGGTTGGTGTCTAAAAATGGTCACCCCTCCACGGACCCACCGCGGCAAACGTAGCTTAACCTGATCGATCAACCCATGCGGCTGTTATTACTTAGCTTAGCAAATTAATTACTAACTTAAATTGTCTGTTTATTATATTCAAATCTCAACTGTCATTCTTTGACCGTTTATAATATAAAATGGCTGTAACACGAAGTGTCAATTTGCTTAACAATAAATCATGACTGTATTACTTTGAAATAATTCTGTGCTTTTATTCGAAGACAGAGACAATTTGTTCTCCATTCAGACACACATGAGTTGACATGAGTCAGGATAAAAATACCGTACCTAGTGGTAAACAAATGAACAACATAATATAATCAAAGTTTAGTGAACCGGAGTGGTACCGGTTACCGCCCACATGCTAACGGTCCCGTTGTCATTGTTATGACAAGAGACCACGGTCACCGGTCACTCCTTGACGTGCAGACGCCAGCACATCAAGCTACTACAATCTGTCAAATTTCTTTAATAGATTTTCTACTTTATCGCTAAAGCCTAAGGTTCAAATTTGATTGGGAAAATTTGACAATTTCGGGTAGCGTGATGTGCTGGCGTCTGTACACCAGATAAGGAAGGAACTGTCCCGGGGAACATTCCAACATTTTCAACGATCTTCGATTGTTTTGAAACTGTTGGAGGTGACAGCTTGTGATCAACCGATTGGTTTTGTGATTGATTTCTGCGGCCTATCTAAACTTTTGGACTATTATACAGCATGAAATTAAAAGCATGCGACAAGTCGAAATGAGAGATTGTACTCATCATTATGAACAACTTTTACTATGGGATCAACTCTGAAATCGCGAAAAAAAAAATCAGCTGTTCCCTACGTTTATGTTCGCATAACTCGTCAAAATGTAGGGAACAGCTGATTTTTTTTTTCACGATTTCAGGTTTGGTCTCATAGTAAAAGTTGTTCATAATGATGAGTACAATCTCTCATTTCGATTTGTCGCATGTTTTCAATTTCACCCTGTATATAGAAAAGATTTTTTTTTTTTGTAAGTATGTTTGTTTCATACGCTTTCACGCTAAAACGGGAGGAGAAGGGATTTGGATGAAACGCTTTCACGATATAACGGCCACGATATAACGGCTAAAGGGATTAGGATGAAACTTGACACATGACCATAACCTGGATTAGGACATAGGATATTTTTTATACCGATATTCTACCAGATCTACTAACTCATTAACGTTGCGATGGTCTCGCCATTGTGATTTTTTGTTAGATTTTATATGGCACATTTGTCAAAAACTCATATTATAGAAACCATTGCAACGTTAATAAGTTATTAGACTTGGTGTCCTGGGTAATTGCATAACACACTATCAGTAGCAATAGGTTTAATTTTGGCAGTTCAACAACATTCATTGCGTTATTTGCGTTGTTGAGCAGACACATTTTTCGATCATATGAAGCAATGCATTAGCAATATCCTTCATAATGATCCAGATTGATTTATTGAGTGTTGCAGTGCACATACTGGACGTGATAAAATGAGTCTAGTTCCATATTCTGAGGACCAAAAAGTGCCAAATACTTACTTATTTAATGATTACCTCACTATGAGTAAAAGTAATGTAAAAATAAGATGATATTTTAGTACTAACACGAACGCTTTCGTTCGTTTTTTTTTTATTATTTTAGGTACCGTATGCATCCTAAGTACCTCTCTAGTACCTATATCTTCAAAGAACCGAGACGATCTCCTTTGTGAAGCTAAAGTGCTGAATAAATATAATTTATTACACTCATTGTCATCAAGAGTGCATTGAGCTTTTAAGATACATTGCATGTATACTTATGTATTAATCACACTAATATTATAAAGGCGAAAGTTTGTGAGTGTGTGTGTGTGTGTTTATATGCTTGTTACTTCTTCACGCCCAAACGGCTGGACCAATTTTGATAAAATTTTGTATGGAGGTAGCTGACACCTTGGATTAACATATAGGCTATTTTTTATCCCGATATTCCCACGGGATCAACATTCACGCGGGTGAAACCGCGGGGCGCAACCAGTAGTTACATAAAAGTCATATAAAAAACTCATTAACATTTAGGTACTTATCGGCTTATATTCAGTTCCTGTATCCACCAACTCGCACTGGGCCCGCGTGGTGGATTATGGCCCACTCCCTCTCACAAAGAGGAGGCCTGTGTCCCAGCAGTGGGAACATTAGGTAGGCTGATTATGTATTCAGTTTTTGAAATAACTTTAGTCTGTAGGTCACGGCTGCCATTCGTAGATCTTTGACAGTCGTTACGGTTAAGAAGGTCGACAATCTGTCAAGCAGTCTTTCCAAGGGGTATCGTGTGACTCAGTAACTGGGTTGTAAGGGTCAGATAGAGATACAGTCGCTCTACGTAAAATAATGGTATTCAGCTGCATCCGGTTAGGGATGGAAGCTGACCCCAACATAGTTAGGAAAAGGCTGGGCTGAGGCTGATTCTGTCCCTGAATGCCCCTTCAGGGGAAATCGCAAGGGTACCCCGCAAAATTTAAATTTTCTTACGCTTTTTTTTTTCAATTTTCAGGTCAGTATCAGGTGGTATGTTGAACTAAATATGATTTGCGGGATCCCTTCTTTTCGCATAATGTTCTTTGTCCTAATATACTTCGGCATAACGATTTTGGCACAATTTGTTTTGGCATAATAATACTTCGGCATAATTTTTTTAGGCATACTTTTTATGTTGGCATAATCATCTTAAAGACTAATTTGTTTTGGCATAAATTTGATTCGCATAACGTTAGTAGGCCTAATGACTATTAGGTTCACTAATGTTTCACCAAAACTCCATTGACAAATTTTTAGTTTACAACCAACGTTTCGTATACTATTTATTTCACAAACAACTCATTCCGCAAATGTTTTATTTTATAAACACCCGCTTTACAAACATTTATTTGGCAAATGCTTCTCTTTACAAATGTTACGGATGATATTTAATCATTTATACATTTTTCATTTAATATTTAGATTCTTTTGGAAAAATAACGTTTATACAAAATAACATTTAATAATACACTAGCGACTGCATTAAAATCCGTTGCGTTAGTTTAAAAGATCTAAGCTTACAGACAGCGGGAGTGACTTTGTTTTATACTATGTAAAGATTTTCTAAACCAGTCGCAAAGTGATCATGACGGTATTCTTCATTTGGGTCAAATAATTTTCAGGTAAGTATTTTTTTCTATATAATTTAGTCGTTTCTGGCACTCGCCGGCCGCTGCCGCGGCACCGCTCGCTTCGCTCGCTCGGCTCGTGCGTAGGGGGTCACAGTTTTGACCTAACCTAACCGAACCATTTTTTTTTAAATAATTAACCTAATGTAATTAGTTCGGTTCCGGGTAGCCTACTAAAAATAATGTCTTTTTTATCTTTTATTAGCGCAAGTCGTTTCTGGCACCAATATTTTGTGTAATAGTAATTTTTTTTTAATAAAATCTAGTCGTTTCTGGCACTCGCCGGCCGCTGCCGCGGCACCGCTCGCTTCGCTCGCTCGGCTCGTGCGCAGGGGTCACAGTTTTAACCTAACCTAACCTAACATTTTTTTTTAATAATTAACCTTATCTAACTAGTTCGGTTCCGGGTAGCCCACTATAAATAATTTCTTTTTTTCTATTAGCGCAAGTCGATGAAAGAATGAATTTCATTTTTAGGAAATTGCGTAATGATAAGTCAATATGCAAAACGTTTTTATTCCAAACGTTGTTTTATTAAATAAAATGAATAAAAAATGAATTGCTTGTTAAATAACACGTTATTAAACAAAAGTTTATCTGGTGATTATTTTGTAAAGTGAATTATTTGACAAACTTGTTGTTGTATAATGATGAAATGACAAATCAAGTTTTTGCCAATCGTTGTTTGTCAAGTAAAAATTTGTAAATTAATTTTTGGTGAACTGACAGGGCACCTGACTATTAGCATAACGTTAGTAGGCCTAATGACTATTAGCATAATAATATTTAGGCATTCAATTAATATAATTTATACATAACATAATGTAACTTAAACGATTTTTCAATCGCGAGATAACTTTTATCTGAAGAATATATTAGATGTTTTGACAGTTTTTGTATAAAAAAATATGTCAATCAGTTAACTTCTATTATGAGAAATAAATATGGCGGTTATTCCTCAGATAGAAGTTAACTGATTGAAACGGGAACACCCAAATACTCCGAAATATTTTATTCCTAATTTCGATGTTCCGATTTTCAAAAGTCCGAATTTCATAATACCTAAGAATCATAATGTCTATTATTAAAAATCACGAAATTTATTTTACCGAAAGTCATAAATGCGACTTGTTTGTTTTCCGATTTTCATATATTCGAAGAATCAAATGCTCGATGGGTTCGCGGTCCGAAAAACGACATTCCGATTTTCAATACTCCGAATTATTTCCGTTACCGTTACCGCACCCGAACTCAACGAACGCAATAGATATGTCAATAAAGATTATTATAGACGACGTAGGATGCAAGAGCGAGCGAAGGGCACCCCGAGATTCGGTTTGGTTAGGTTACTTTAAACCCTTTACACAGAAATAGGGGCCCCGCGAAGCGGGGCTCCGTCGACATAGGATGCAAGAACGAGCGAAGGGCACCCCGAGGTTCGGTTTGGTTAGGTTACTTTAAACCCTTTACTCAGAAATAGGGGCCCCGCGAAGCGGGGCTCCGTCGACATAGGATGCAAGAGCGAGCGCTTGAATGCTGCATGCTGCATGCTTGCTTGCATGCTGCATGCTTGCTTGTTTGCTGCATGCTTGCTTGCATGCTGTATGCTTGCTTGCTTCATGCTTCCTACAGCGAAAAAATAAAAATATGTTTTAATATCATTATGCGTAAGTAAATTTATGCTTTAGTATATTATGCTTAAAAAAGTTATGCTTTAGAACTTTATGCTTAATAAATTTATGCTTTACAATATTATGCTTAATCATTATTATGGTTAGAGAAATTATGCTTAAAAAAGTTATGCGTAAGCTGTTATGCGTAATTATATTATGCGAAAATATAATTATGCCAAACAAAATTATGCTAAGTTATATTAGGTCTTAAAATTTTATGCAAATGGATAGGGAACCATGATTTGCGACCGTTACAAGTATGTATTTACAGAATTGTATCATTAAAATCATCAATACAACCCTCTAAGTTCATATAACTCTATTGATTGATATTTCATGAAATAGTTTCATGTAATGAATAGTGAATAGAATTGAAAAAAACTTAAGATAATTTGAATTTCGCAGGCTTTCCTGACGCTTCCCCCTTAAGGCGACTACAGGACCTAAAGCAAAAAATGCAAGTTTTATAATGCCTAAAAGTATATGATCGACTACTTACCTCAAAGCCCAGCGGGGTTATTGCGTAACACACTAACAGTAGCAATAGCTTTAATTTTGACAGTTCAACAACATTCATTGCGTTATTTACGTTGTTGAGCAGACACATTTTTCGAACATTAAGAAGCAATGGATTAGCAATATCCTTCAAAATTATTCACACTGCGACTGATAGTGTGTTACGCAATTAGGGTGTTCAACGGACTCGCACACGAAGGGTTCTGTACCACTGTACAATATTTAACAGTACATATTTTAAAAAAAACACGTTTCTTGTATGGGAAC
Source organism: Amphipoea oculea (assembly GCA_945859645.1). Taxonomy (NCBI): domain Eukaryota; kingdom Metazoa; phylum Arthropoda; class Insecta; order Lepidoptera; family Noctuidae; genus Amphipoea; species Amphipoea oculea. Next base: position 12,979,079 of record OX243878.1, read on the forward strand.
TCCTTTTAATTATTATTATTTGTTGTTACAGCCGTTAACAGTAAAAATGTCGTCACGATCCAATGGGAACAGCTAGATACGACAATCGTTCAATGATAAAATATTTCAACTACACAGTGACGATAAACAGTCGATATAATGGGAACAGCTAGGGACGGCAGTTGTCCAACGATAAACGACATAATGGGAACGCGCCCTTACCGTGAATAACATTTTTGTTTCAATCAACAGAAACTGTAAGATTATATCTTGTTTGAAAATTGCTATGATTATACTCAAAACGGCATGAACCAAAAAATTCGAAGACATGTGACATCGACCAACCCGCAATGGGTCCGCGAAATGGATTGCGGCCCGTTCCCTCTCACAGAGAAGAGGCCCGTGTCCCAGCAGTGGGAACATTATAGGCTGATTATGTTATACTCAATTGAAATGGAATCATCATTTCAGCCGAAGAACGTCCACTGCTGGACATAGACTTTGCCGAAGCGGTGCCAACCGGTCCTGTGCTCCTCGTATCCATCGGACTCCTGCGGCCTTCACAATGAAATTGAAACTATCTCATCAATAATACATCGACAAACATCAATGACAAACGTTCATCTTCATCATCATTATCGTTCCAAAATCCGTCAAATCCGTGCATTTCAATTTCATGTTACAATTATCCAGAATTTTTTGACGCTCTGACCGCAAAGCCCAGCGGGGGGTTATTGCGTAACACATTCAGTAGCAATAGCTTTAATTTTGACAGTTCAACAACATTCATTGCGTTATTTACGTTGTTGAGCAGACACATTTTTCCAACATTAAGAAGCAATGGATTAGCAATATCCTTCAAAATTATTCACATTGAGACTGATAGTGTGTTACGCAATTAGGGTGCTCAATGGACTCGCACACGAAGGGTTCTGTACCACTGTACAATATTTACCAGTACATATTTAAAAAAAAAACACGTTTTTAGTATGGGAACTACTTTTAATTATTATTATTTGTTCTTACAGCGGCAATAGTAATACACACTGTAAAAATTTTAACGGCCTACCAATTAAGGTAAATTAATATGGTTAGGTTAATTTATATGGAAAGAAAGAAAATACATTTATTTTGCACAGACCAAAAGACACACAATACACCAGACACATCAGATAAAAAAAAAAAAAAACAAAACAAAAAAACAAATAAAAAGCGCACAGTCCGATGTAAGTAATTGGCAGGAAAGTGTGCCTTACGGCTGCGCCAAAAAGGCCCAGTTCAGCAATAATGCCAGACAACTAGTGCCTGACGCTGGTTTTCAACTGGACCTGAAAAACATAATAAAGAGTATTCTATTCTAAGGTTCATGAGAAACAGCCGCTGACAGACGGAAGGACGGACGGACAGCGGAGGCTTAGTAATAGGGTCCCGTTGGCACCCTTCGGGTACGGTTGCCTAAAAATAAAATGACGGCGTTAGTTCAGATTTCGGCCACAAGATCCTTGTAGTGCTATAAGGTACTATATCGCCAAATGCATTAATAAATCTGTTGCCAGAAACTGGTTTGTCGAACGGGACCAACCACCACCAATCAATCGGATTTTAAACAAAAGTGACAACAAACACAAACGTTTAAGAACCACGAAAACGAAACATTCACTTTCTTCGTGTTCTCTCTCATGAGTCTTTTTGTATGCAGAACCAGTTCCGGCGACCACAGGCCTGACATACTTAACAGTACACTACAGAATTGATGACTTTCGAATACACTGCCAGTTTTAAATCGAGACTAAAATAACTTTGAACTTATTAATCAGCAATGTAAAGTGTGAACAGCAATAGAATTACCTCGTTGAGCTAAATATTTTGACACGATAATCGATGATGCATAGTTTATAAGTGAGAGAAAGTGTCACTCATCATATTCCTCATAATTTGCCGAAAGTGGAATATTTTTTAGAGGTAAGTAGCTCTAGCTTATAAATATCTGTATTTGCTGTCAAAAGTTTTATAGGACTCGTCTTATTAAAAATAACAATGCAATTCCGTAATAGGTACACTATTCAATCATAATACGAAAGATTTTGAAGGAAGTTCAAAATAAAAATCAAGAGTTAAAATATTTTCTTTCATACAAACTTACCTACATGGGCACTTTTGAAACGTCAGAAGCTAGGTGCACAGTTCCAGTTGGTAGTTTAAAAAGAATTGTTACACGTCCAGAATCATACTGAATTCTTGGTTTTAATTTGCGCGTCGATCTTCCATACCACCATAAGAAACAACAGACTTACAAAAATGTCACATAACCTACCTGTTCCATTTCATTGAGCCATCATTGAAATAATTTCGTTTCGTGCAGACAACAGTCCCTCGGTGAAGCCGTATCTTTATTATTAGTGTTTGTATCTCAACCCCCCGCTGCGATGCGACGTTAATAATTCTCCCTTAATTTTAACCCCAAACTCAAACGACATCTTGTTACATCAATCAATCAATCAACTCAGCCTATCGCAGTCCACTGCTGGACATAGGCCTCTCCCAGACTGCGCTACAGCACCCTGTCCTCCGCCTTCCGCATCCAGTCTACCCCAGCCACCTTCTTTAGGTCGTCCGTCCATCTAGCGGGGGGGCGTCCCACACTACGCTTGCCGGTACGCGGTCTCAACTCCAGGACTCGTCTGCTCCACCGGCCATCAGTCCTTCGACAGACATGGCCAGCCCACTGCCACTTCAGTTTGCTTACTCTGCAAGCTATGTCGGTAACTCCGGTTCTTTTCCGGATAATTTCATTCCTGATTTTATCCTTCAAAGAGACTCCGAGCATAGCTCGCTCCATAGCGCGCTGAGCGCTTGTTACGTCGAAGACTTTCAATTAACTAAATTGAATTATTTTGTTGTTATAACAGCTAAAGAATGGGTGGCCACAATTTTGTTACTTGTTAATATGTGTGAGAATTGCTCGGAACTCGGCCATTTTTAACCGACTTCAAAAAAAGGAGGAGACAACAAAAATGCAAACCCAAAGACGCTGACTTCCAAAATTAAAGTTATTTTTCACTTTGTAGTCTTTTTTGGAAGTCGGTTGTTTTTTTTTTTTTTTTTTTGTAAAAAAGTTTTATCACTGTAGTGTTCTTTTTTTTATTTCGGTTGTTTTTTTTTTTTAAGTTTTTTGTACCCTTAGGCGCGAACATAAAACCACATGCATTTTTATTTTTCCAGAATTCTTGAAGTCATGTTACGCGCATTAATAGAATAAGAAATAAATACATAAGATCCATCTTATGTATTAATTTCAGCCTGAATGTGGCACAGATGACTGAAAAATTGTATGGGACTTGGTTGTCATTATGGGCATGTGATGCGGAGGAATAGGAAAAATATCGTGATGAAAGTCTTGGCTATAAGAGTAGAGGAAAAGCAAACAACGATGGATAACGTGTGAAAGATGATAATATGGCTCGAAAGGAAGTGACTACCGAGATGACGACTAATAGAGAAGTATGGAAGATGCGACGACCCCAAATAAATTGGGCTAACGACACGACAGTGATGAATTCTTGAAGTTAAGTAAGTTTTAAAACAAAGAGTACTTTAATATAATTACTAATTTAAAAACTGTCGTATTTAGATGTTCAGTATTTTCTCGAGTCGCCGGGTGCCTGCAGACTTCTCGCCATATTAGTAAACGTGGCGTCAATAAGTCGGCTCCATATCTCCGTCAGCGCGATTAAATCCATTTCCTCAGAGTCATACAGTTGCATCACGAACTCCATGGCATAAGGAATACCATACACCTGGAAATAACATATCATCACGTCTGTGTTCCAGGTAGGCAAGAGAGGAAGGCAGAGGGTGTGTAGTAGTTCCTTTCCTCCTAGCCTGTTACGAGAATTTCAATTTGGCATCAGTTTATTCCGTGACCTTAGTACGATTGACGCCAGATAAAGTCAAAGTCATAGCATTTATTTCAAACTAGCTGCGCCCCGCGGTTTCACCCGCCTAGGTTTCGATCCCGTGGGAATATCGGGATAAAAACTATCCTATGTCGTTTTCCGGGACTCAAACTATCTCTATACCAAATTTCATCAAAATCGGTTTAGTAGTTTAGGCGTGAAGAAGTAACAAACATATAAACACACACACACACACACTCACAAACTTTCGCCTTTATAATATTAGTGTGATGTGATTAGTGTGATAGACACGTACAAGGCACTTTTGAACATCAAAATTTACAATACAAATTTACAAAACTACTCGTAACTTTTGGAGAAAAATGGGCAAGAAATTCCACTGTTACTCTTTAAAAATATTTTACAATATTTTGTTTAAATTAATTATAGATATGTGAAGACGATGCTAGTACTTATAAAATTACTGTACCATAATAGGTAAAATAACTAAAAAGGAAGTCGTGATAGATAAATTAATTATGTGATAGATACATGGATTATATTATGCTACATAATAGTAAAATATTTACATAATATATTACGATTTTTCTAAATTTGATTAACAACAGGTTGACAGCATAATGGTCAACTTATCTTTAGTTCGATACAGTCATCATTCTTTAGCAAAATCGTTACATTTCTCCTCAAATAATAGCAGAATATGTTTATGATTTCGATGATTATTAAAAACTAGCTGCTGTCCGCGACTTCTTCCGCGTGAAATCCTATCCTAACTAAAAGTAAGTCTGTTTGTTTGTTTGTTACCTTTTCACGCCTAAACCACTGAACCGGTCATCCTGAAAATTTGCATATACGTTGTCAGGAGTACAGAAACGGACATAGGGTAACTTTCATCCTGAAAAAAAGGGCTGTTCCCGAGGAAAACAACAATACACGTGGCGCCATCTATTATCGTAATAACGTTATTGCTGTTTACCCTATGTCCGTTTCTGTACACCTGACAACGTAAGTGCAAAGGAGACTGTTAAAATTTGTATGGGAAGTGGTCTATGATCCAATAGCGATACTGTAGAGGTATTTCTGTGAGAATACCTCAACTATACCCTTGTGCAAAGGGGCATCAAAATCTAACCCGACAGTTTTGAGAAAAATAATACTTAAAAATTCACATTTCTTGCTACATTTTTATATTTTCAAAACGTTTTGAGGGGTATTTCTGACTTTATACTACTTATTAATGTGGTTTTCTGCTAAACAAAGACACTTACTACCTCAACAGTGCTGAATTTCAGTTTTTTTTCGTCTTTAACCGACTTCAAAAAAGGAAGGAGGTTCTCAGTTCGTCGGAATCTTTTTTACATTTTTTAATATTTATATTCACCGGTTTCTCGAAGACGGCTGGACTGATTTAGAAAATTCTTTTTTTGTTTGAAAGGGTACACTTTACCAAGTGTTTGCATTGTCACCAGGTCAGGTTTGAACGGGTATTTCTGACTTTATTTATGTGTTTCTCTAAAAGGCAAAGTCACTTGTCCCCTCAACCTTTTTTTTGCACTTTCCGATTTTTAGGCATTTTTTAAATATTTATGTAGGAAGGATATGTCTTAAAACAAAAAAATACTCCAAAATACGAAAAATAAGAAGGAACTCTATGTGTAGCAGCAGAAAAAAGGGTGTATGTAAAAAAAACTTATACATCACTACATAGTATAAAACAAAGTCGCTTCCCGCTGTCTTTCCCTATGTATGATTAGATCTTTAAAACTTCGCAACGGATTTTAATGCAGTTTTCAGCAATAGATAAATTCAAGAGGAAGGTTTATACGTATAATACATGCATATTATAGTAGAGAAAAGCCGAGAAAATCAAAAATTGTTAATGTAATGTCGCAACAAACATATTTTTGTACGCTTACATAGCTAACGCTGGCTAAACCTTATGAGATAGATAAAAAATAATGTACTACGGAATTGTATATCTTAAAAATATTAATAAAAAAGTCCGCGATGGTATATGTTTGTCTCCTAAGGATAACCCACAGTAACTATTTTTATCTTTTGCATATTACAAAAAAATTAGGAGTTATTTACCAAGCTATTTTAAACAATACAGTATTACTTATTCCTTATCCAATTAAATACATTAGATACGTTGTGCATTTCATGTAGATCAAAATTGCCCTTTACAGCTTATCATTAAAATGAATATCTTAGAAGATATCAGAGATTTAAAAAGTGGGGGCAGGGCGGCTCGGGGCTGTACGAAGTTCGCCGGGTCAGATTTTGTTGCCACTTTTCACAAGGGTATAGTTGAGGTATCCCCACAGAAATATCGTAACAGTATCACTATTGGTTCATAGACTACTTTTTAATGTTATCATGAAATTATGTATTCTAAAATATTATATTTCTTAAAACTTCAGGTCAGATTTTGATGCCACTTTGTATAAGGGTATAGTTGAGGTATCCCCACAGAAATATCGTAACAGTATCGCTATTGGTTCATAGACCACTTTTTAACAGTCTCCAAATCAGGATGACCCGTTCAGTGATTTAGGCGTGAAAGGTAACATACAGACAGACAGACAGAGTTACTTTCGAATTTATAATATTAGTATGGATAATAGTAAAATAGTAAATAGTATGGATATATAGATTACCTACCTGAATACATTATCACGACTGCCGGAAAGACGGAAAGGAGAGTGGGCTTTGTATGGGAAATGGTCTATGGCCCAATAGCAATATGGTTTTTATATTTACCTCATCTATACACAAGGGTATCTGACCTGGCAATTAAAAAAAAAAAACATACGTTTTGAATTTACTGGATTTACCTTAACAGTTGTAGCTACAGGAAAACGTTCTTAGAATACTGTCCTTAACTTTTTGAATATTTGATGACTACATTTAGGTGCAGACTTTGCGAAAATTTTATACTAGAAAAATTAAAATTCTTGCGTTTTCTTTTTATGGTGCCAATCGATGCAGTTTCGTATAAAGATTGAACCCAGTCCAGTGTCCTTTTAAAGTTCGGCCATTAATAACAACTCGAGGACAAGAAGTAACTTATTTTCTCACCGTAGCTGCGTAGTCCACACTAGTCCCCGTTACTTCCCCGTACCAGCTGTAGAGGGTGTCTACCGTCGCCGACATGACGCGGAAACTGGCGTTTTTCATCGCTTCGTCAACCTCGCCCTTAATGTCGAGGTACTTGTCATCGTCCGTCTGTGACTCGGAATAGCCTCGAGGGTATAGAATTGCATCGCCCTGAAAAATACCTTAAGTATTTATAATATGGCGGCATCTACAACTCCACATGCGAACTACGCATCACAGTGACGTCTTGCGAAATCCTGCATCGCGCAAGCAGGATTTACCGCGCGACTACCAGTAGCCCACCAGACACCCATGTGGTCGGAGGATCCTCCCTTTTCTAAGGAGTAAGAGTGAACTTCGTCACCTCTAATATACATATATTTGTCGGCGCGTCAAGACAATTGGTTATAACAAAAAAGGAGTGAGCGATACATTCACATGGATTGATCGTAAAAGACTATTTTGATTGGAGGAATTGTGCTTTGATATCCAATTGTGAGTAAATTGATTGCGCCCGCGCCCCACGTACATGGTGGAACGTCGTTCACGCATTATAAGTAGTTAATTAAATAACTGGATTAGACATCTTGTGATTAAGACTTTCATATACTTTCAACTCCTCGCCCGCAGACCCACTCAACATGGCCTCTTCTGATAAAGATGATCTATTGCCTTTATATATATTTACACATATACGTGGGACACTCAGAAAGTTTTGCGAAAATAAAAATAAATGTTCTATTGGTAAGTATTTTTTTTATTAAATATTTTCAAAGTACTCTCTCAGTTGGTTCGCGTTGGAAATCCTCATGGACTTCCTCCATCGTGGGGGTACCAGAGGGGTATGCCGGAGTCTTACCGGCTAATACCACCGCGGTGTTCCAGCTCTACCTATTGCCGGGGGTGCGGAATTCGCATAAGCATTCACCACTCCCCCGACAGGCCTCGACCCGCTGCGCCACTCGAGAGTGAGTACGGCCATTATAGGAATGGTCCTATAATGGCCGTACTCACTCTCGAGTGGCGCGCGTGGAACACTGCGGCGCCAACTCGGGCCTGTCTGGTCGGACGACTGACGCCCCTAGTCCATCGACCGCAGGCCACCTCTCATGGAGGTCTCAGATCGTTTTGCGCCCTTCTCGGGCGCCCGGTGCGCCTCCTGTGGGAGGGGAGAGAGGATGCGGCTTCTCTCTTCCGCTCGGCCGCCTCCTTTGCAGACATGACATTCTCGCAAAAGGAGGCTACTCCGTCCCTCGTTCCCCTCGTCCCCCGTTCTCGACCATCGATTGAACGACAGCAGGGAGCGAGAGATCGCTCCCGCCTATTGCCGCGATGAGGTCAAGGCGCAGCCCTGCCCAAGCTGGGCACTCCTCCAACGTGTGCTGAGCCGTATCCTCAGGGCAAGCCGCACAGTGGTGACACACCGGCATCTACTCCCGACCTATACGACACAGGTACTTCTCAAGGCAGCTGTGGCCAAAGAGTACCTGCGTCAGCCGAAAGCTGAGGGCGCCATGCCGCCTCTCGATCCACGCCTCTATGACGGGTCTTACCGCTGCTATAACGGCGTGCCACCTCGTTTACAGCCTGCTCGAACGCTGACAGCGCATCTTCCGGCGACGAAAATTGTATCCCTTTGAGCAGATTTTTTATTTTCTGGAATAAAAAGAAGTCACACGGTGCTAGGTCAGGACTGTAAGGAGGGTGACTCAGGAGTTTGACCCGCGTGCTGTCCAGGAAGTCCCTCGTTTTGAGCGCGCGGTGCGCGGCGAAGTCGCATTGTCGTGGTGGAGCAGTAGCCCGCGTGTTTGGTCACTTGTTGCTCAAAACAGAGAAAACTTCTGCCAAGCATTTGGTAGTATACCATTCAGCGTTGATACTTCTTTGGTCCGAAAAGGAATTGACACCAAGTAGCCAGTCAAATTGAAAAAGCTCGCGATCAAAATCTTCCCCCTGCTTGTAGATCGCTTCACTTTGGTAGGCGATGATTCGTTTTGAAACACCCAAACCGTCGACTGGCGCTTCGCTTCTGGATTGTATTGATAAATCCAAGACTCATCACCTTTAATAATGCCGTAAACACGCCGAGACGAGCCTGCTTCAAACTTTATCATATCACGGCACCATTTCACCCGGGCCTGCTTCTGAGCATCGGTGAGGTGGTGCGGCACCCAGCGTGAAACTATCCTCCTCACGCGAAGATGCATGTGTGAAGGCTTCCCGATCCAACCTGCAGTGTGCGCTGAATCTCTTGATACGTAACTCGCATATGTCTAAATTTTTCACTGCTAGCACGTTTTCTTCCGTAACAGCCGTCAAAGTATGACCACTTCTGTCTTCATCCCCCAAATTTAGTCGACCGCGCTTGAATTCGTTATACCAGTGATACACGGTTGCCTTTAGAAGGGCCTTCATCCATGAATGCCATTTGAAGTCTATCGTACGATTCGACCGGTTTCAGGCGACACTTGAAACCCTAAAAAATCATAGCGCGAAAATGTTCCCGGCGCAGATCCATTTTTTTATGAGACACGATAATTTAAATTGAGTGTGTATAACTGTATATAAATGGCATAATAACAAATAGTATAATATCACTTGAAATAATGTCGCAAACAATGTGGGGGGAAATTTTGAAATTGGAACGTACCTATTTTACTTACAAATAATCATACTTTCAAAATAGATTATATTATAACTGGCCAGTCTCTCATACATAAAATCTTTTTCACTTCTCATGCTCTAAAAGTCCGACTTTATGTTGTGCTTAGGCGACATAAAATCGCTTTTTATGTTCTAGTGCATAAAGTAAAATTTTTTTCTAATACTAAAGTAATCAGGCCCAACAGCCACACGCACAATAAAATTTCGCAGATTAAAGTCGTGATTTATTTCATTTTCTTTAATTTATACCACTTCCGTGTTTTCTATCGTTAATTTAATAAAATGAGGTAAAATAGTTGTCATTTATTATTTAAAAAGGCAAAGAAACGTTTTCATTTTTTGGCAGTATGAAGTACCCAAGTCGAATGACAAATGTTGAAAATTAAAAAAAAAACTTTTAAAAAGTTTCGTGGCGGTATTATCTGTGGTGGCGGGAATTAGCTATGGATGCAACATTTTTGATTAATTATGTACTGTATACTTTATGCCTGTTTCATTTTCTCGCAATCGAAGTGAAAAGCAGAGTGTATAACTCAGGCATAAACGAGCCATTTTACCCCTCGACTTAACTATCCACCCTCGCCTGCGGCTCGGGTGGATATAAACGTCTCGGGGTAAAATAGCTTCTTTTATGCCTTAGTTGTACAATCTACTATTTTTCACTTCTCATGCTCTAAAAGTCCGTCTTTATGTTGTGCTTAGGCGACATAAAATCGATTTTTATGTTCTAGTGCATAAAGTAAAATTTTTTTTCTAAAACTAAAGTAATCAGGCCCAACAGCCACACGCACAATAAAACTTCGCAGATTAAAGTCGTGATTTATTTCCTTTTCTTTAATTTATACCACTTCCGTGTTTTCTATCGTTAATTTAATAAATTCAGGTAAAATAGTTGTCATTTATTATTTTAAAAGGCAAAGAAACGTTTTCATTTTTTGGCAGTATGAAGTACCCAAGTCGAATGACAAATGTTGAAAATTAAAAAAAAAAAACTTTTAAAAAGTTTCGTGGCGGTATTATCTGTGGTAGCGGGAATTAGCTATGGATGCAACATTTTTGGTTAATTATGTACTTACTGTATATTTATGCCTGTTTCATTTTCTCGCAATCGAAGTGAAAAGCAGAGTGTATAACTCAGGCATAAACGAGCCATTTTACCCCTCGACTTAACTATCCACACTCGCCTGCGGCTCGGGTGGATATAAACGTCTCGGGGTAAAATAGCTTCATTTATGCCTTAGTTGTACAATCTACTATTTCGCAATACTTTCTGAGTGGCCTGGTATTTTAACTAAATATTCAATCCTAGTGTAGTCTTGTGATACTAAACAAACAAACCCCAACCAGTTAAGTAGGTAAAAAAATAGGTATTACCTTAAAAACTTTATTATCAAAGGTTCCAGCGTGTACGTGTATGTATGCCAACATCTTATGACCATGGCTGTGGAAGATATCCCGGACGGCTCTCGATTCCTCCTCGGAGAAAGGTGAGGCTCCGGGGTACAGCTGACTACAAGAGCTGATCTGCGTCGAACTATTCCACGCGACGTCGAAGTTCCGGTCCACGAACACACCGGAACACACCGATTGTGGGGATACATTCTTGTTCCATGGAGTGCGCTGTGTGTGTTTAATCACAATGAATCATTTAACATGAATTGAGACGTTAAGGCCTTAGCAGATAATTATGCAATTTTTGCATCAGCGATTTCTTCGATTCTGAATCACGTTTTGGCAACTCGCTGCGTTTAGCGAGATATTAGAATTGCGTATTTTCTACGTGACGCTGTTTCAAGCTCCCGCGATAAAAGCGCTGATTTATCCATGCTAAAAAACAGCAAGTCTGCTAAGACCTGATGAGATAGTAGTCGTTTCCTGATCAAACGGAAACCAACATTACTAACAGTTATGTCAGTAAATTGCTTGGCAGCTTTCACACAACCGCGATGCCTCAATCTGACACAGGACATGAGTCTTGAACACGGCACGCATTGTGAGGGTCCTCACTAAGGACTACCAGGTAAGACTCTAACAGTGGTAAGGAGTATCTTTTTCGAAAATATTTTAAGTTTTTAAATTATAGAATAATTATGAAAAAAAAAAACGATCGATGGTCTGTGTGAATGATACTATGGTTAGAAAGAGGATGACTACCAAGATGACGACCAATAGAGAAGTACGGAAGAAAAAGACAGGTTGCGCCGACCCCAAATAAATTGGAATAAGGGCAGGAGAATGATGTTGATAATGATGAAAAAAAACAGCCAAGTGTTTTTGCACTAAGAATAACTTCTTTGCTGTAAAACAAAGCTATGTCCCGGATTTGCACATGAGTTACTGTATCGGCTGTTGCCGCTGTGTTATGCTTCGAAATGATAAATGGACTGATGGTTCATGATTCTGTAATGTATTTTAGTAATTTAATAATATGACGTGACGTCTCCAATGTGAAGGCGAGACGACGACGAAGATGACTGGCCCCCTGGCGGCGCGAAGTGGAAAGTCCTGCCGTGCGCCACCTGGCGGTGGCGGGGCCGTAACAGTTACAAGATCCTCATCTCTAGCATTAACAGACCAACCTTCACAAGGATCGGCCGGGGGAAACACTGAGGAAAATTATTTAGGGCGATGCCATACGGGCATTGCCAATGCGTTGCGTCGGCGCTGCGACGCCTGAGCGGTGACGCGGTGACGCTCCGTAGTTCTACATATAAATTTGAGCGTCATGCCACACGGACACACGGTGCGTTTAAGTGACGTGTGACGCCGGAACGCGTGCGCATCGGGCAAGGGGCAAGGGAAGGGAAGCGACGACGGAGCGACCACGGAGCGCAGCGCAGTATTTTTTTAAATATCGAATGTGGAGGTCGACGTCGTGAAGGTGTGACGTCGGGATAAGCTGCATTGCGTTGCGCCTTCGCAGCGCTCGTGTGGCACTCACTACGTCGAAATCCCTGCGCAACGACGACGCAACGCATAGGCAACGCCAGTGTAGAGCTCTCAGTAGAACAGCTGAAGTGCCTTTCGGTCAAATGCCGTTGAAATCAGTGCTCTGAGTGGAATACCTCAAAATAATGTAATTTTCTTTGAAATTCCATGTTCTTATAAGTGTAACATGCAAAACACAATAACAAAATATATTTACAGAAAATGAAGCGGAGTATCCGTCGGGATTAGCCAGCGGCATTAAGAAGAAATCAAATTTATCTAAATGTTTGAAGTAATATGATAAGAGTTTTTCCAGTGCCTTGAGATTGACCAGACTTATCATGTCCTTAAGTCCCATCACAGTCAGTCCGTGGACTATAAATATGATCTTCTTCTCCGGAACTTCATCAACGTATTTGCTTTCTTTAGCTCGGAAAGAAACGCTACCCATTTTCTCAGTAACTTTGACTAGGACTATATCGTTGTATTCAACAGTACGACCAGTCTTCAAGACAGTTGCATTCCATTTTTCGCCATACGTTTTAATTAGATACTCCATTTGGATCTTTATCTGAAAAAAATAATTTCATTAGTGAAGTACTAATACAAACTGCATGCCGATTCTGTAAAAATCTCACCGTCAAAACTTGCGTGGAGTGAGCTGTCAGTCATGCTAGGGATTGACTAAGCATTACAATCACAACCGAGATATAAAGTTAAAAAAAAAGTTATTTGAATTTGGAATGTGGACTTTGCTAACAATATGTTAGTAAAAGTTCCAATCACCAAAGAGATCAATCACGAACATTGTATGAACTAGTAACAGGTTGAATGGTTGAATGATGAAGTAAAACGCGCGCGAGCCAAATTAAAGAAAATTGTTCCGATGCACGGGATCCCTTATTTCGCATAATATTCTTTTTCCTAATATACTTTGGCATAACTATTTTGGCCATAATTTGTTTTGGCATAATAATATTTGCCATTTTTTGGTTCGGTTTGGTTCGGTTTCTTTGAGCCGTGCAGACAGAAATAGGAGGGGTACAATACATTAATACGAAAAATTTTATTCTGAAAGTCACAAATACGAATTTCATAATACCGATTTTCATAATTCCGAATGGTTCAAAATTCCTAAATAACAACTCCGATTTATCATTCATCCTATTTTAATAATTCCGAAATTTCAATATTCCTAACGTTTATAATTACTATTCTCAAAATACCGAGTTTCAATAGATCGAAAAACAAAAATTCCGACTCAATGATAATTCGAAACTTCAAAAATACGAATTCCGATTATTAAAATACCTATTAATTAGAATTCCGAAATAAAAACGCCTTGTGAAACTGAACAGCAAGTGTATTATAGTAAATAGTATTTGTGTGTATACGAGTATAACTTATTTATGTATTTGTGTACCTATTTTTAATAGTTTTTTTTTATCATTGTTCCTCTCAACCAAAGCACCTGCCATCTAATCTCTTCACAATCCTTGGTTGACTGGTAGAGAATGCCTCAGGCATAATGTCCGCCTTTCTACCTTTTTGTGTGAAAAGTTCAAATAAATAAATAATAAATCGGTAAACGTAAGATGGCACGCCCTCAGGCTAGGTGGAGCGACGATCTTCGCAGGATGGCTGGTACCAGCTGGATGAGAGTTGCCGAAAATCGAGTTGAATGGCGTGCAATAGGAGAAGCCTATGTCCAGTAGTGGACTGCTATAGGCTGATGATGATGATGATTCCCAAGTGTGGTAATAAAAATGGAAATTCTACACAAAATAATCTTGTAGGTAAGGTTAACTTACAGCGTAAGGACTAAGAGTTATTGGAGGTGTAGCTAAAGATGATCCACTCCCCTCTTCGTTCTGTCTAAGTATTCGATTTCCACTGAAAGAAAAGTGTTTAAACTATTTTTTCATTGTGTAAACAATTTTTAATTTTCAGTTTTAATTATTTATGGTCAAACAACTTGGGGGAGGCCTATGTCCAGCAGTTTTTCGGCTAAAATGATGATGATGATGATGATGGTCAAACAAAAATACTTTACAAGCCTGGACCATAGGCCCTGTATAGTTTAGCAAGATGCAGAGACAAAACATGTAGTGCACGTGCAACAAAAAGACAATAGCATTAAGATAAATTAATAACTAGTGCTATAATTAAATTATATTTGAATGAAAAACGTAGAAAACACATTATATTTATTGTATGTGTACTCGAGGGTCGAAAGTGTTCCTTTACAATTAGAGAGGTCCCATCTGATGAAACTAAGAACTGCGCATGGCAGAATCGTGACTTCGAAGTCCGAGATACTAAAGGAAGTCAAGGATTTATTACGGACACCTATACTCAAAGCGGACGGCAAAGCACATCACAGACACAGACATCCTAGATGATGACCAGTGCGAGATTAGGGTGGCTCTCTCGGGCCGCAAGCGGAGCTCCAGTCCTAAGAGAGCCAAGGAGTCTCTCGAACTCTGTTATCCAAGAGGATACAACGCCCGATAATTAGATGGCCTGACCCCGAGGCGTGGAGTAGAGATGCGGTAGTTCTGTTCTTCAAATTAGGTGACAAAACCTTGTTGAAGAACTATAGACCCGTATTCTACGAATACAGAGGTTCTAGAGAGAGTCTAAATTTTTCTATACTTCTCAGGTTACTTACATATCTTGGTTATTCAGATAATATGGCATCGTTTTCGTTGCCCTGAAATAATATTCAAATAAAGCAACAGACAGATTTTCGTACTATAAACATAAAACATGCAAAAAATGTTGAGAACTTGCAGTCTTCGACATTTTCGGATACTTGCTACCCACGTTTCTGGTGGTCTTACTGTCTGGCCATATCAGTGGTTCTAATATTTGGTAATGTATGTAGTATATTCCTTCTGTGTATGAGAAGAGGACTTTGCACTGGACAGTTATAATATTTTTATTACTAGCCATGAAATAGTAACATACCAGAGACAGCATGGTGAAAAAAACTGTTACACTGTAAATCCTATTGGTCTCGAAAATTTACTAAAATATTTTTTGCCTAAGAGTGACAGACCAAATGGATTATTACTTAAATATAACTGCATTGCAATTTCCCAGCCCAAAGTGTTTAAAATCTACAATAATTATGAAGACAAACATTAAATTTTCCATAAAAATACTATTTGTAAGACCTTGTTTTCTCTTTTGTCGTTAAAGATAAGCGTTCACGCTTGATTAATTTCTTTTTCCTGACCACCTCTTGTTCTTGTACCGGCTCTAGTTTTGGCTTCGGATCTTTCATGGATGCCACGGATTTTCCTACTAAAGCTGCAACGCCTGCAGCGCCTGCAGCGCCTAACCCCGCCATTCCTATGGCAGTCTTTATTTTATCTATAGCGTGTGTACTTTCTTCTCTCTGTTTTTCGTCACTTTTACTTAGTATCTGTTTTTCATTATGCTTGTGATCATGTTTATCTTTACTTTTATCTTTAGCCCGTTTCTTCTTATCTATGTGATCTTTGTCTTTGTTTGGATGTTTCGAATATTTGCTATGATTTTTATCCTTATTCCTTTTTTTGCTATGGTTATTTTTTTTATTTAGTTTTATATACTTATTCATATGTCTATCCTCATTCTTATTCTTGTATCGTTTTGCTGTCTTATATCTTGACGAATCATGATGCTTATTAATTTTCTTTTTCGAATGATAGTGATGTTTCTTATTCTTATCCTCATTATGTTTCTCTTCTATACCATTTTTCATTTTATCATTCTTGTATCGATTTGTTTTCTTATTTCTTGCTGAAATGTGTTTCTTATTCATTTTCCTTTGCGAATAATGGTGATGGCGTCTCTTCTTCTTTATAGGTTTTATAGTTTCATTATCATGCTCATCAATTTGCTTATTTTCCTTATCCCTATAACTTCTTTTAAACCTACGTTTCTCAACCACGTGATGTTCCAAATCATTATAACGAGCTTCAACGTTCCTTAGAACGTACTCTTTATGTGGACCTCTTATATCCTCTCGAAACTCCGTTTTGTACCTGGTCCAAAAAAATCATCATCATCATATGACTACTAGCCTGGACCCCTCCACTACTGAGTATAGACCCACCCCAGGAAAGTATCTTAACATTTTTCTTGATATACAGTTAAGTTTCTAAGCTTGTTTCAATGACAGATATCTGAAGGCCAATTCTCGTAACTTAAAACGTTCAAAATCTAGTCGCAGTCTCATCTCGGCGACACACAAATGTCAAAAACTTGTCAAAATATAGGGAAATTAGAGGTATTTTTGACAGATTGAGACTGAGATCAGACTGTGACCGTTCCTAAAATTACGAGAATTGCCCCCCTGTTTTGACACACTGTATCAAAGAAGACATTCAAAATGTTTTTGATTAATACAGTTTCATACCGAATGTCAACTCCGCTTAGTTATGTTACAATAATTACTTTAAATTATTAAGATCAATGAATTTTTTACTTAGCATGACGTTGATTTGAATTGCTTCGGAGCAATATGCCATCGGGTTTATTGTCTGGAAACTTATTCTTCGAAGACAATATTCGCCGCACATCTGCTGCAGGTGTTTTCCTATACAAATTTTAAAAGTAAAAAACTTTTTAAATACAAGCTTTTAGTTAAATGCGCTAAAAAGAACAAAATAAACTTTTCCTTTAAAACTTTTACTATCAAGTTATAACATAATTAAGTACACAATTTATATGATACACAAGCTTGTCGCGAAATTTAAGTACCTACTCATATTTACTTAGTTTGAAAACGTTATTTAATTTACTTTTTTATCTACACAGGTAAATCTCGCGACAAGCTTTTATATCATATAAATTGTGTACTTAATGACGTTATAAGTTGATAGTAAAAGTTTTAAAGGCAAAGTTTATTTTATTCTTTTTAGCGCATTTAACTAAAAGCTTGTTTTTAAAAGGTTTTTAACTTTTAATTTATTTTTTACTTTTTAATTATCGCTGGCAAGGTTTTTTTTTTGGAGTTTAACTCGGATTCATATTCTCAGCAAGACCTTTCATTTGATACTCATATTATAGGAAAGCATTAATAATTGTCCGCCATCTTGGATGTTCCGCCATGTTGGATTTAGAATAACGTCACTTTATTTTTCGAGTTATTCTCAGCAAGTCCTTTCATTTGATACCCATATTGTAGGAGTAGGTACATTAAAAATAACTAGACCGCCATCTTTAGAAGTCCGCCATATTTGATTTAGAGTGACGTCACTTTATTTTGTTTATTTATTTGTTATTTATTTATTTTATTTTACAGAAACCTTACAGACTAATAACAGAATTAGAAATCGTTCGTAGGTAAAAAAAAATGCTAATTACAAGCTTCCACATAATATACATCTAGTTACAAGTAATGTGCGTTTTTTTTATTTATCATTTATACAAAAGAATACAGGATTATTCATAATAAATAGCAACCAAAAACCACTAAGGTTTAAACTTGTGCTATCATGAGTCTATCTCAATATCGAACTATACAATTACTAACATCTTAAGGTCTTTAAATGGTTCCAATCATTTCTATGTTGACTTTACATCGTTGACTATGTTTGTTAACAGCTATTTACAAACCAAGTGAAAACAAAAAAAAAAAAACAAAAATAAGTTACAAAACTTAAAATGTAATAAAAGTAAGTAAAGTGTATAAAGTAATTTTTAGAATTATTCTCAGTACCTAAGCCCTTTCATTGGATACCCATATTGTAGGAGTGCATTAAAAATAACTAGTCCGCCATCTTGGGTGTTCCGCCATGTTGGATTTAGAATGACGTCACACAACTAACCATGCAGTGTTATCCAAACTAAATGTGTATACCTACAAAATTTCAGCTCAATCAGTTGAAGATATCTGCTTCAAAATTGAGTTGCAAGAATCCACCCGAACAAACATAGTTCCATACATACATTGAAAGTTAAATAAAAGCTTGTAAAAATCATTCAGTTTTAGATTTATAACGTATATTCGATTATACGTACCAATAAAAAATACTTACCAGGGCTCTAAGTCGTTTATCTCTGGAAAATATTTTTTATTAATATATTTCGTTTATCTAGCTGTGGTGGCCCAGTGGTATGAGAGCAGTGGTGGCCTAGTGGTATCGGCCGCGACTTACGAGTTGTAGGTCGTAGGTTCGAACCCAGACAGGCGCTTTACTTTGTGTAAATTATTTCATCACCACTGCTCTCAAAACGGTGAAGGAAAACATCGTGAGGAAACCGGCATGTCCTAGAACCAAAAATTCAAAGACATGTAACATCTACCAACCCGCACTGGGCCCGCGTGGTGGATTACGGCCCACTCCCTCTCACAGAGAGGAGGCCTGTGTCCCAGCAGTGGGAACATTATAGGCTGATGATGATGATGATGATGATCTAGCTGTTGCCTGCGGTTTCCACGCATCCTAGGGCAACTTCTTCATGTCAGATATAAAGTACCTATTTATATCTGATCTGCGTGCCATTCCGAGTCTTATCCAAATCCGCTCAGCCGCGAATGCGTGAATGGGTACCAAACTACTAGGTATGATGCCCAGATTATGGCTCTAGTACATAATCTACTTACTGGATTTTTAGCAATACGTCCGACTGAAATACCTAACACATAAGTAACTTTGGTCTGCATATCTATTCGATTTGTCAGTGTATCCGTATAATATACTTATGCTTGAAGGCGTACCTAAAGCCCCATAGACACGATACAAGTTTTGTGAACGCATGTATCGTGTCTATGAAAAATCGAAAAAACAAATGACTTGCATCACTAAACAGACGGTGCAACTTTCATTGTTGCTTCAATTTATGGTCGGTATGCCCTAGACAATTAAATTTCACTGTGTAAATCCGCACCCCTAATGCGTTTCACAATCCGAACGATTTTGAAAGAATATTTTATAATCCATTGCCTCATATGTTTACAAAATTCGTCTGCTCAGCAACGTAAATCACGCAATGAATGATTTCGAATTGTCAAAATGAAACGTATTGCAATTGTTAGTGGGTTACTCAATTACCCGGCAGGCTTAACTGTTTGCGGATACGAGGTTTCTATTCAATAACCAGAGTAAGGGTAACCCCAAAGGACATAATAAGCTTTAAGAAGTACTTGATTATCTGGTAGACAGTGATCTGACAGGATGTTACGCGATTTGTTTTGGAGCCGCTGGGAACAGTTTTAATATTTTATTATTTTAACTAATAAAATTATGGAGCTCTTGGGAATCAATGTATGGCAAGAAAATTTTTGGAGAACAATAGATTTGGAGCTCCTGGGAACAAGCCATGAGAACCTCTCTGAGAGATCGAACTTAGACTCCTTAGAGGGTGTAAAGGTGCTATAAGAAAGACTCAGAATTATCTCAAAGTTTTTTGCGAACTATGACACATAGGTACATCCACCACTATTAGGTAGATACATAATTATGTTCACAGCTACATAGTCGTTACAGAAAAAAAAAATGTTTTTACTATACCTGCATTAATTTCACAGTAGTACACAAACACAATAGCAAAATATATTACTATAATTTTGACCATTTCTAAACAATTTGAGTACCTACTAGAGTAATTTGATATAAAGTTTTACCTAGGTACGTGTACGAAATCGATATGTTACACCGTACCTACATAACCACTTATAATATAACTCCACACGAAATGTAATAGGATTTATTACATTTCACTTTTACAATTCACGATATATAAATGACATTAAAATAAAATATGTAGATTAAAAGATAAATAACTGTTTTCTGGTCATGTCAATGTTTAGGTAAAATTCTTTCGTTCATTTAGTACAGTTTTTAAAGGACTTTGAAAGTAATACTAACTATATTCATAAGATCCTTCCGTCCAAAAGTAACGTGAGTTCTAATTGTGTAATTACAATCCGATTGATTTTGAAGGAAATTGCAAATCCATCGCTTCATATGTTTGAAAAATACGTCTGCTCAACAACGTAAAGAACACAACGAATGTAGTTGAACTGTGAAAATGTTACGCAATTACCCCGCTGGGAACATGCAAGTGTAGCTATCTAGCAACCTCAACTCCACTCCATTGCTTATACCTACGTCTTTTTTCCTTTCTTTTAGTTCAGTTCCACCATATTCCAGATAACCATATTATATTTTTTGCAGCTGTATTGAAAGGAACGAGGTGGTCCGTAGCCAATCCGTCTCTGGGTAAAAGGGATTCAGTATATTTTACCCACTCGCTGTTTCCCGCGATTTTATCTGCGGTCCAGGGTAAAAAGTGGCCTTTGTCCTTCTCCAACACCCTAATTGCGTAGGGAACACACTTTCAATCACAACCTGATTCATTTTGAATGATATCTAATAACGCAATGAATACTAAATCCATTACTTCATAAGTTCGAAATATTTCGCTGCTAAAAAACGTAAATAACGCAATGAATGTTGTTCATCATTCTCCTGCCGTTTTCCCAATTTATTTGCGGTCGGCGCAACATGTATTTTTCTTCCATACTTCTCTATTAGTCGTCATCTCGGTAGTCACTCCTTATCTAACCATATCATCATTCACACATTCCATCCATCGTTTCTTTGGTCTTCCCATACTCTTATAGCCGTCGACATCAATACTCAAAACTCTCCTCACGACATTTTCCTCATTTCTCTGCATCACATGCCCATACCATGACAACCGATTTCCACACAACTTTTCAGTTACCGATGCCACTTTCAAACTTCCTCTTATGTACTCATTTCTTAATCTATCCATTCGTGTAACACCACACATCCCTCTTAGCATTCTCATCTCAGCTGCATGCAATTTCCTTTCATTCATCCCTTTTGTGGCCCAACATTCTGATCCGTTCAGTACTTTCGGCGTGAAAAGATGAAGTATGGATAGCCTATAGGTACAAAATAGTTGTAAAATATTTCTATGGTACCTACAATAAAGTGTTCGATTACCATAACACTTATGTAGTTTATTTTTCTTGCATCGCATAGCTAACCATAAAAACCATTTCAAATTATTTAACATCGGAAGTATTTTAAGAAAAATGATCGCTACACTATATGCGGTCTTAAATCGTGACCACGAGGACATTAAAAATTTCACGACTCCTCTAAAAGTGTTGGTTTACTGTGCCTGGTTGTTATGGCAAAGGTCTGGCCGTAACACCATGGCCCAAGTGCGATACGTAAGCCATTATGTCATCGACGAGGTAGGTATAATAGAAATTCTATAAAATATATAATTTGCATTCAAAATCAAAATATAACTTATTTTATTTCACATAAACCTACATGGGCATTTATGAAACGTCAGAAGCTAGGTGTACGGTTCCAATTGGTCGTTTGCTGTGGAGAAGAGCCGGGAAGAAACTCCACGGTTACTATTTTAAATTTTCAAATTACCTAAATAACGCGAATGTGTTAACTTTCGCGGACAGAACGTAATTATACGTCATGATTTGAGATTTTGATACGGCACAACGTATGATGACGTTCAAAAACAGAATATTACCTATTTACGGCAGGACGTTGATGTTCGTTGAATTTTAAAGCAAAAATTCGTTATATCGTACCTTGTGTCACAACATAACGAAAACCCAAAACATTACTGTCACATGAACTTTATTTTTAACCGTTTCAAAAATGTGCTGTTGATAATGTTCGGCGACACTACAAACATACGCACACCGTGGTTATACGTCCCCCGTCGTTCCAAAATTGGGAAAAGGTGGTGGTAGGTGATGATGATGATACCACATTTTACCAAAATGGTTAGGTACCCGTTGAAATAGTCATGGAAGCGTACATTGGCCGGTTTACACACTGAAAAATTTACAATACGATGAATGACTCAATATACGGGTACAATTTAGGTTGTCAGTCATTATGCTAAACATTTCATTTCTCCGACTATACCTACAACAGGACAGTTCTGAAATGGAAATAAAGTTGCTGCAAATGATATCTAGCGGTTGTTTGGGCTTAGGTCCACAGTTGCTAGACGGATTCGAAGGATTTTAAGCAGAAGACGGACTGCAGACGAAAAAGTAGGTACCTACTGCATGAATTGGAAGACCTGCTTTAACTGATGACAAAAGGATGGGCAGTGACAGCGAACAACGAACTGTCTTTCAATAAAATAACGCCCAACTGCCTTAGAAAGGCCTGTACTACTAGATATCCTTTGAAAGTAATGCGTATGCGTTACGCCGCGGACGCTCATCATTTACGCCGTATTATAGGGCGTCGTAAACGCGCCTTAAGATTTACACCTACACAAAAAAACTGTTAGCAGTACCGACTCAATCTTGCTCCGGCGCCGCTGCCGTAAATCGGACGGCTGACCTTAAACGGTTGCCAGGGAGTCGTTGAAACAGCCTGTTAATGGTCTTGAACCGGACTAAAGAAAACGTTAACAAAAAGTCCTTCATTTTCAAGACGTGCAAATAAAATTGATAGGGACAAAACAAACATAATTAATAAGCACAATTTTTCTGTCTGAATCCCTGAAAATCGGAAATCACTGAATTTCTCAAATCACCTAAATTAATTCAAGGCACACAGTTACCTACACTGGCACCCACCAATAGAAAGTATTGTACTACCTAGAACAATTTTTGAAAATACAGGAAAACCGTCATAAATCGCATTTGTTCGGGGTTCATTTAAAAATCGAAACTAAAACGCAAGAATGTAAGGGCACGCGCCGGAATAATAGTGAGTGACGAAACGTGAACAACATTGTATATTTTATGTGGAGATTTACAAGGTGCTAAACCCTACAAGCCGAACACAGTCACGGAACACAAGCACACGAGCTCACTGTAAAAAAATAACACCAATTCCAACCATTATAAAAGTTTTCTAACAACGAATTGTCACGTAATACAGAATCCGCAGATTAATATTTACAAAATCCCTCTTCATCAAAAACTTCATAGGTACTTATTTCATTTCCGTGTGCTCTCACCCCAGTAATGAAAATGGCGGTTCCTAATGGCTGTCTATGAAGTGCGCAGTACATTAACATCAAATTTTGTCGACAATAAAACAAACCGTTAAGCCCAACGATTTCCCGGCTAAGGGCCGCCTACGCATAAAAAACGCACAACTGGAGCGATGACACAAATTATTAAAATATTATAATAAAACTGCAACAAAATGGCGGCCCTTATTCCAAATATATTACACAATTAAGTCTTAAACACGTTTCCTTTGCGGCCGACTGAGTTTAATTCATTTTTTCCCTTTATTTCACGACGAAGAATTTATTTTCATAACTGATAATAAATGTCAAGTCATTGTAGTAATAAAGTGAGTGACGGCTAGCTTCACCATTCTTGCGCCAGTGTCGCACACCGGCGACACTCGCGACACCCCACGAGCCGACTATTGGTTGAATTAATGCGTGAATTACACAATTAACATTATAAATGTTTTATCGTGCGTAAAAATTAACATCTCTGTTAGTTTCTTTCTCTTTAAGGGTCGGTTCACATATGACGGAAGATGCGTCGCGTATTATCGGTCGCGTAACGCCAGAACAGACCATTATATGATAAAACATTCAACCTTTCACACTCAACCGATGATGCGTTAGTGCGTCGAGTGAATAAATATACATTTTCATAACAGACATTTTCCGTCAGATGTGAACCGACCCTAAGGGCTGCTTTTAACAAAGTCAGATATCTTCGTGGAATAAAATTGACGTGTGACAGTTCTAGAATGAAAAAACTGTCAAAAATTCAAAATGTAGGTACCTATTCTATAACTTATATTTTTTATGACTTATTCTAGGTATAAAAGTTTGGTCAAAATCTTGTCACTTAATTTACCTATTTGTTTATGATAATCATAAGACTACCTATATAGCAGACTAACAGTCTTACTATTTCAAAATGAATATTCATTTCAGCGCTTACATTTCACAGAAGTGAAGCTGCCAATATCAGTTAATTCTAACGTTGAGCAAGTAAACAAAATTTAAATAAAACAAAAAGCGTTGTTCAATGAAGTGGCGGGAATGCTTCAGGGGCGGGTTTTATAGTGGCTGACGGCGATCCAATCTGCTAATACGATGAAATGGAACTAAATCTCGGGAGGACGACCGCCTATGTCCTTCCACTTGCAGAAGACTCCTCAAATGAAATGGAGGTAGCGAACTTGATATACTTAGCACATATGTGTACGAGGTCCTAGGACTGTTTCTACGAGGTCCTAGGACTGTTTCTACGAGGTCCTAGGAATTAGTTATCTGTGCGAATTTATTTATTTATTCACAACAGCACCCCAATATCGTGACACACTTTCAATCACGATAAAAATACTTATAAAGAATTTTGAAGAAGCTTCTAATTCCTAATCCATTGCTTCATATGTTTGAAAAATTCGTCTGCTAGACAACGTAAATAACGCAATGAATATAAGTTACCATCATAGTAGGTATAATCACTATCACTAGGTTCACATTATTATTCCTTATGTTTTTATTTTGTTAGTCTATATCTACTATCCCACTGCTCGGCAAAGGCTTCCCCCAAATCCTTCCAGTATTTATTTAAGTTAAACTTAAAGAAATTCCTGCTGAAGAGAACTCTTTCTTTTCAACAGTTCCAATTCCACATCATCATCATCGTCATTTTAAACAAGTTTGGTCGATTTTCCAATTTTGTAGGATTTTGCGAAAGAGACATTTTGCGACTAAGTCTATAGAAAAATAATCTTAGAGTTGGAACTTGAAATTTTTCTAAGCATGAACAAAGTAAAAGGTTATATTTTTATCGTTTTTGAATAGGCATATGAATTTGAAGGAAGTCGACACAAAAACAGAAAGAAATTAAGAAAGAAAACTGCAAGGCTGTTTGGAGAAAATATACAAGAAATCCATTGGGATTTCTTGTATGTTTGCTCAGGAGGGGGAACCACAGCATAATACAAAATCATTATTTAAATCAAATCGCCGCTTCATCGAGTCGGAAGATCCGAAGTCCGAAACAATCTTTTTGCTGTCAATTACATTAGAAATCTTACTCCGTCGGGTGTGTATTTACATACGTAGGTACCTATGTACTAGTGGGTGCACTCCGGTTGATTGCGGGTCAAATGCTCTGATCATCCATAGACCCGACGAGCACTATGCATGCTCCACGCCATTTCTGTTGAACGATGTAAGTACGGTTGATAACAAAATACCTACGAAACGTGCTTCTAAAATGTGTAAGTAAATGAAAACTACACACACTAATGGTCACAATGTCTTTCATTTTGACAGAACAAGAGCATTAATTGCGTCATTGTAGATTGTGATTGATACTGTGTTACGCAATCAGGATGCTGGTGTCTTTTGTGTGGATTGATTGATTTTCTAGGTATCAAATGAGAATGAAAGTTTGCATTTCAGACCATGAAAATCAATCATTTTTGGTCCGCTTACAGCTATCTAAATAAAATTGTGTAGGAAGTTCAATTTTACTGTTTGACCTAAGGATTCTAGAAAAGCCTTAGATCAAAGAAAAAAAAGTTGCTGCCGGCATTGGACTTTAAAGACCTCAATTATAATCGATTTTGTTAAACATCACATTGTTATCAGATTCTGGATTTGATGATTATTATCTACACTACACTAATTGAAAGTTTTTCCAATTTCCAAGCCACCGCTGCACCGTGTGGAATGTTTGTAAATCGTTTAACGATTCTCGTTTCTGAAAATAACTGAAGGAAACGAATTTATCGCTGATTAAAAAATCTCCTACACGTGACTTGCCGTAGCTAATACATACATCAATGCAAAATGTCGTATAATTTGAACAACATAGCAACGACAACATACTTATACATTACCTAAAGTTTGGTCATACCCCAAAGGCATCGTATAATAAAGGTAAACAAATACTAATATTGTTTTATTATAATCGATGTTTGTTATTTGGTGCGCACTTAATATCGGTTACTCAACCCGTACCCAGAAACTGTGTCTATAGCACGGTGAAGAACAATATCCTGAACTGTATCATTTGCATCTTTGTCCTCATAGCCCAGGATAGTGATAAACGCTCCAACGTATTACAGACTTACACTTCATCACAATCAAAGGATTAAAATCTGTAATCCGATTTCCGGGATCCTGCCGTTTTGCCGAAAAGATTTTGCCAAATTTTCATTACCCAAACAAATTTTAGCAACCTTTTTTTATACCAATGTAATATTTGGAATAATTTTAGTACGCACATTTTCATTTGGTCAAATGTTTACTTGGCAGATTGTTACCAAGGAAAATGTCATTAAGGCTTTTGGTCTTTAATCAAATGATTTATTACAGCAAACAATATTTGGACAATAAACGTTTAGTCAAATGATTTGTTATGACAAAAAATATAAAGGCAAAAATAAGATTTTTTTGGGAATTGTATAATTAAAAATGCAATTTTATTTTAATATAGGTAATCATTTATTAACGCGAGTACAAAATAGCAAAAGCTAGTACAAAATATTTGTAACTTACAATTTTTTTTTTTTTAATTTTTTTTTTTTTTTTTTTAAGCCAATAAACATTTTACTTGTTTGTTAAATTTGATGTCATTTGCGTATTTCTTTGTAAGCTTATGTGCTTGAATTTGTCTGAAACAAGTCAAATTTATGGTTACTAGACATTAGGTTATTTATGGAACTAGTTACAGTAGGTTATCTATTAATTAAAAAAAAATGGTTAGGTTAGGTTAGGTTAAAACTGTGACCACCTACGCACGAGCCGAGCGAGCGAAGCGAGCGGTGCCGCGGCAGCGGCCGGCGAGTGCCAGAAACGACTAGATTATATAGAAAAAAATATGGAAAAAAGAGATTATTTTTAGGAGGCTATCGAGAGAAATAATAATTTTAATGACATTATTATTGCCTGTAAAATTGACGACACCAAATATTTGGCTTATTTAATTTTGCGTAAAATATGTTATACCAACTGAAATATTTGACTAGATAAAAAATGGTAAAAGTACTAGTTGGTGAACAAGTTATTGTTCAAACGTTCACTTGCCAAACATAGGTTTTCGTAACAATTATTTGTAAAGAGATTTTTTGGTAAGTAATAATTTGGCAAATGAAATTATGCGAAAATTTGTTTGGGAAGTGATAATTTGGCAATTTCTTTTCGGTAAAACAAGGGAGACCCCCGATTTCCATAAGGTGGAAAATTCTAACGCAATGACAGAGCACTTAGAGCATTTTAATTTTCCATTAAAATAATAGCCATGTCAAAAGCACTGCTCGACTGACGCGAAGACTTTCCGACTGCTTGGCTTTATTTTATTGCGCATGTTTTAATATTAATTGTAAGTTTTCTGCCTCGATGAGCGGACGACGACTTAATGCAAATGTATACGCTTGTCAAAACGTTTAAGGCGGATAGTGAAATTCATGGCAGTTTATTTGCTCGCACAATTTCATTCTCGTTATAAATAAGGGAGTCCGTATAAAGTACCTAGATTGTTTTACCTCAACTTCAGCGTGGACTTCCGGAGTTTTGCGTAGACAATAGCGGGAAGTTTTTAAAGGGAAAATTATGACAAAAGCTGAATTTATAAAGGCTGGGAGGTTGGGGTGGTGGGGTGGTCTGTGTGGCCTGGTCACGTGCGGAGCTCACGTGGAGGTTTCCCACACCAACATGCACCTTCCTCCGGTGTTCTAACTAAAGATGATGAAATCCACAGCCCTTTTTTTCAGTTACAAGGTTTCTCTGAATTTTTTAAGGGTGGTTTCGGAGGTGAATAGGTATTTACAACTCTACACAATATTATAATGTGAGAGACATTTCAAAAACTGAGCAGAATAAAGTTGAGATGAGACAAATCGATGTACCTACCTAGATAGTATAGGTACTCATTGATGGGAGAGCAAATCTTCTACCGATGCCGTGGACACACAATCTGATAATTAATAATAAACCATTTATTTTCAGGTAACAAAGACCCATAGATACATACCTTAACCTAAGTATACATATTAATATAGTATCAATTTTGTTAGTAAATAAAACATAATAACTATGTTAGTATCACTTAGTTGCACTAAGTCTTTGTGCGTTCCGGTGGCACTTGTCCGCGAAAGCGGCGGAATACCACATCCTGCGGCCAAAAGCTTTCTTCCATCACTCAGATGCTCATTCCAGAATAGCCAGTACACAGGTTACCTACACTACGAAGATTTCAGTTAATAAATGGTATTTAGTAGGTAGTTAGGTACCTATAGCTTTTTAATTATTATCTAACCAACAAAAATCTTATGAAAGGATTATTCGGCTCTAAAATAGAAACAATAAAATAATATTAAGCCAGATGCCTATTGCGTAGGTATGAGTAGAGTCCGAACGAAAATTTTTCGGCTGAAAACGAAAACGAAATTCGGTCAAAAAAATGTTTTTCGGCCAAAAACGTTTTTCACGTGAATACCCAGTTTTCGGCCAGAAACGAAAAATTAGGCCAAATGTATACCTATGAGCTACCTAAGGGAGAAAAACAGAAATCAGGCTTGAAGGGTAGGTAAATAGGTCATAAATGTATAAAAATATGATATACTAGCGGCGCCCGGCGGTTTCACCCGCATACCTAAGTTTCGATCCCGTGGTAATATCGAGATAAAAAGTAGCCTATATCCTTTCCCGGGACTCAAACTATCTCTATACCAAATTTCATCTAAATCGGTTCAGTGGTTTGAGCGTGAAGAAGTAACAAACATATAAACACACACACACACTCACAAACTTTCGCATTTATAATATTAGTGTGATGTTTTAAAAACCCATACAAAGTCGACTTAAAATACAAACACGCAAAGTTTACACTACATTTTCTTCCTGACACTACATTGTCATCGAAGAGACATCTCAGATTAAAATCTCGAAACAAAAATAACGGTTGGTTGCTGGCTACGAGTAACGGGCGACGGGCCGTATCTCGATGGAACAGATAAAGCCCTGAGATAGGCCGTCAACGTCGCCAGTTGTCACAAACGTGTGACAGCTCGTTAGAGTGGGACCAGCGTTGGGAATATCAGCATATGCTCGACACAATGCCGCTTTGCTGACCGCTCGTGATCAAATGGGAATTTCACTTATTGTTTTGATATTAATCTTCGTTTTTTTAGGAATAAAATAAGTTATTACTCGTACTTAACAGAATATTAGATCACGCCCTGAAAGAGTAGGCAAGCAGTGGTTAGGCGGTTAGCGTCAAATTCGAATAACACTGCTACATTTAGGTACACATTATCTTGATTGACACACAATTATTCGATGCATTGTATTTCAGTAAAGGTTTACAGTCTTTAAATTTTACTTTAGCATAGCTATTCACAAACACTCGATACGTTTCCGTATCATATCGAACATTAATCATTGTTATCGTAGGAGTCTTCTAAACGCTGTTCACAAGTCCAAAACCCGGAAATTTTGTCAGTTTAAATCAAATACTTAGACGCCTGCTATTCTTCCAACAGCGATTTGCTGTTGAGGGCAAGTCAAATCAGGTTATCGAAATGTCAGGTTTTCGATACGATAGCCTGTCGTATGGTTGTGAATCAGGGCTCTGTTCCGATTTTAATCAAATATTTAAAACTCAATAATAACAATATTTAAAAAATTAAAGTGTTAATCGAATTTTTTCGCTGACTGTACCTATAAGTACCCAAACCCCTCGACTATTCTGTGGAAAATCCTACTATCCATTTCTTGTCCTTAACTAAATACCTACTCATTGGCGACCTAATCAGTGCAGCTTTTTCCATTATAATTCTATGCAAATAACAATACCCAACAAATAAGAACTATATTGGTATTTATAAACGATGACTTCTCTGCCGCAGCAGCAGCATTGGCCACATGTAAAAGAGGTTTATTGATTTCCTATTACATTAAATTTTAGCAACTGGGTACAATCTCCAACATGTATCGTTTCGTGCATTATAGGCACCGTCCACACAAAAATCGCGTTAGGACGCAAAAAATTGGACTGTACAGTATTTTTGCAATGTTGTTAAGATAGATAGGTACCTACCAATAGTGTAAATCCAAGTTTGTAGCTTCGAAAGACTGACTTTAAATGCATGGTGCTTGAAAAACCTTTAAATCGGACTTCTTTCAGCTTTTGACTTTAACTTCTAAAAGGAGACCAACATTCAATTCAAACACCCTGCATTACCTACGGGATATTTGTCCAATCTTCTGCTACCTCCAAAGTCCACCTCGCTCGTCTGGCCCCAACCAAAAAAGCTGCAGCCCAACATTCCTACAGAACGCACGAAGTTGGAGCTAGAGAAAGAGCCCACCAACTGGGGCTTGACAAGAACTCAGCAAGAGCTGACACGAGTCACCTCAACCATAGAAATGTAATATCTATGGACCTCAAGCTCAACCAAGGGACCAGCACCGCTAACGGCTAACCATACTAAAATTCCTATTATGCAGCTGTTAGCTGCTAGAAAGGTTGGTAGGAAGAGGGAGATGCTCCTGCCAGAGAGCAGAACTGAAATGCTCTCTGCTCCATAGAGGGTATGGAATGACATACCTACGTAGAATGCACCTTTTAAAACAATACGCGTCGAATTGATAACCTCCTCCATTTTTTCGTCGGTTAAAAATGAGGTTTTGCGAGCACCATGCAGTTAGCATAGGTCTTGCTGCTGCAAACTTGGTATTACACTATTATACTTTGTTTATTTTTAATTAAAACGGTATAAAACCAATTACAAAAATTAAAAACAGTTTGTACACATACATACTTATAAAAGAGAAAAAATAGAAAAACATCGAGTTCAGGTAAAAAGTATAGGTATGGTTAGGTGTAGGTATTGTTGGTAGGTATCTTAACAACATCCCAAACAATCAGTATAGTCACAGATAATATAATACTACGGTATAGTGCAAGTTTTTGCGACCTAGACCGTACGATGTTTTAAATTACTGACAGTCATTTACAAGGTGACACGATTTTTTTGCTCCCGCCATCTAGTGAACAAATTCAAGGGTTTCCTTGAATTAAAAACAGGACGAAAAGTCTCGCTATTAGCTAATAGATGTCGCTAACGCAACTTGAGTTCTACTCGCTACTAGATGCTGCTGATCAAATTTCTAGCGATGGAAAACTTTTTTAGCAACAGATGGCGTCTATTTAAAGGAACTAGAATGATTATGCTGAACATAGATGGCGCCTGAATTGACGTATACTAAAGCGAGTTTTAGAAAAATATGAGATGGCGTGAAATTAAATTTACTGAAATGATGAAAACCAACCACAGATGTCGCTGTTATTGCTAACAGTATTGCCAAGTAATTAGGTACTGATAAAAAGAAAACAAAAAAAATAATATCATCTGATTTATTTTAAGAAATACACTATCGAATTATAAAACAAACCAAACGTTAATAAATTTAATTAAAAGCACGTTTTTTAATTAATTTCTTATTAGAATAAGATTTATTTTAGTAACTGGTAAGAAGAACGGTGAAATTATTTTTTTTGGCAAGGACCTCTCTCCGGCCGGGACTCGGGATGGGTCAAGTTTGAGAACCGTGGAGTTGACTGGACTGTGGTTTGGTGTATGACTGTCGATTTATGTAGTGTTTTGTTTATGAATTAAAATATTGTTTATTTTATTTTTTGGCGTCGAAACAAATGAAGTACAAGGTAAGTGTGTTCAATTAATTTTTAAAGTCATCAAACTCTCACAGACTTACAGATTTTTGTTGTAAGAAAATCTTAACTTAGGCAATGGTTATCTATTGTTTGGGTGTAAAAATCTGACGATGGACGCTAGAGCTACTTGATAAATATTTGTTCAGGACATCCATTAGCCTCCTATCTTCAAGTAAAATATCGATGCGGCATACCGTTCACACAATCTCAGAAACATTTTCCAAGTGAATGCCTCAACAATAATTATGGTTCATTGCTAAATTGTGGGCGACTTATTAATGAGACAGGGCCTCGTTGAGTTTGTGTGACAAAAACACGCGTATTTACAGTTAAGTAAACTTATCTATAACCTGTCTTACAACTTTATGCTTGTCCCTTGCACCTACACACTGGCGGCCTAAATCTTGAATAAATTAAAAGATAAGCAGAATACCCGTACTTTAGTTCGACGCGTTCTAATTTTACAGATCAGAATAACGGAATGAGTATGGTTCCAAGCTACTTACTAACTTAGTTTTAAAACTATTCTACCTAAAATTCTACTACCTAGGAAGTCTTAAGTTCTAGAATATAAGAATCATGTTTCTACTAAATTAATACCTTACTTACTCACATGAATACTAATTAATCTCTGAGTAATAACATGGAAGAAAATGATTCACTAACTTAGCATCTACTTACTTTCCAAATTCTTAGACTAACCTGTAATCATAAAAAAAAAAGTCTAGGACTTATCGTAGCTACCAGCCTAATGGTTTTCATTACTTATCTCTAATTTATAAATTCTTATTAACACTTTGCGGGACACTTAACGCCCCTCAACGTAATAACGATAAAACTTCTATTGTGTCTCGTTCAGTGTCCTTCAGTGTGTTAATAAATCTCTAATTAGTATAATTTCCTGTAACTCATATTGAAAAGTAGTTTTCCTGATAATGAAAATCCTAAACTTTATTTTATTCAAACCGCAAGCTGAAGTAATCTACTTCCCGTTATGACAGGAAATTATTTGTTCATTTATAAGTTTGGTTACATAGCTTATTATAATACAATACAGAATTTTATTACTTAATGAATGGTCCTTAAAATAACAAAAATGGTGTGGGTAGGTACTTAATTAATGGGTAAACATTTATATATCAATGGTAAACAGTTACTATTTAATAGGTTGGCTGATACCAATATTATCTAATAATTACCTACATTAGATAAAGGTTTTCACCACTGGACATGACAAGCAATATTATTGTGTAAGTTCTTGGTAAAGTAATCTTGGATATATAATATTATTGTGCTAAGATTCTTTCTATTCATCATCTGCCGAGCCTTTTCCCAACTATGTTAGGGTCGGCTTCCAGTGTAGCCGGATACAACTGAATACCAGTATTTTACATGAAGCAACTGCCAATCTGACCTCCACAACCCAATTACTGGATAATACAATACCCCTTGGTAAGACTGGTTGTCAGACTTTCGGGCTTCTGATGACCTGTAATGACTGCCAAAGATCTACAAGTGGCAGCTGGCACCAACGGCAACGGCGTGCTTTCCGAGGCAGTTCAACACTTGCCGCAGATCATCCGTGGATGGGTGGCCTCGTAGGCGCTCCGTGCCTCGGAAAGCACGTTAAGCTGTTGGTGCCCACTCCCATTTGTGAAACATCATGAACATACATGTATGGCATCCTTTTCTAGAACTCGATGTGCCATATCACCGCGTTATTGTTTGACTGGCATAAATACAAATAAACTCCTTAAAATTATACATATCAAATTTTAAAAATACGGAATGCCAGGAGGTCATGAGCTCAGCATAATGACGTTGATTTTCACCTGCAACCCACAAGTGCCATACGAAATACTGATATACAAAGGTAATATTATTAGGTCCATACATACATATGAAATTGGCTTTTTATATGGAAAAAAGAAAACATTTTTTTTTAATCAAAATCCAGCCATACTAATATTATAAATTCGAAAGTAACTTCTGTCTGTCTGTATGTTACCTTTTCACGCCTAAACCACTGAACCGATTTAGATGAAATTTGGTATAGAGATAGTTTGAGTCCCGGGGAAGGACATACGATAGTTTTTATCCCGATATTCCCACGGGATCGACACTTATGCGGGTGAAACCGCGGGGCGCAGCTAGTATTATATATTTAATCAATCAAAGTACTTATGTACCATTGTTATCTATACTCTATCGCCATTTTATAGGCAGTTCATCGATTCCTTTGTTGAAAAACTTGTGGGAGCGAGAATCAATACAATCTTTGAGGTGGTTTTGACTGCTTCATCGGAATTTACATTTTTCTTGCAATAAATTGTACAAATTCCGGAAAAAGTGGTAATCTGTTGGGGCAAGGTCCGGGGAGCATGATGGGTGTTGGAGACATTCCAATCTCAGCTAATTAAGCGACCGTCTATTGTGCAGTGTGTGGTTTAGCGTTTCCTGAAGCAGCAGTGGGCTAGTGGCTAGAGCACCAGTCTTAGTTGTATAACGGGTAGCCTCTCCATCATGGTTTGCAATTGTTGAGAATACAGATCTGTCGTAATCGTCTGGCCAGATCTTAGGGAACTGCAATGGATGACACCGGCACTGGTCCACGACACTTACCAGTACCTTTTTCAGAGTCTACTTTCGCTTGGGGCTGGATCTTGCAGGATCCATTTTTCATCAGAAGTAATGATACGATTCAAAATCCCCACGATATTGTGACGGTTGAGTAATGTACGCAGCACTCGACGCATGTTTGTTGGTGTGCTTCACTCAATTCATGCGGTACCTACCCATTTTTCGAGCTTTCGTAAATAACGCGATATTTTAAGTTTTCCAACAGAACGATGTCAAAGAAAATCAAATGGTGCGAAAACAAATGAATCACAAAATTCGAAACACAAATACACGCGCCTAAATTTGAAATGAATTTGGAATTCCTAACTAAACGGCAAATATTTGAGATGAAAGTGGCCAGTTCGACAATACGCCAATTTCCATCCAGTTCAGACAAAGATGTACAAAATCTAATCATAGAATTATTATTAGAATAACTCTAGGTTTTTTTTTGAACAAATAAATTATATTCTTTTAAGTACCTACGCTCGATTAAGTTTAACAAATTACATTATACCGGAGCTAAGAGCAAGATTCGCAGACCGCACTTTGACTTTACTTAGCTTACTTAGCTAATTCCTAAGCTTCGTATTTGAATCATCATCATCATTTCAGCCGAAAGACGTCCACTGCTGGACATAGGCTTCCCCCAAGCATCTCCACTTCGACCGGTTCTGTACTTCTCGCATCCAACGGGTTCCTGCGGTCTTCGTGGTCTTCGATCCTAAATATAAAATATTGCATAATTTTAATGTTTATATGTACATATTTGTATGAAACAGTTGCTCAAGTTCTCCTATACGAATTGTAAACATTATACGAACAAGAACAAGGTTTCCATGAAGCACTTACTCGGCAAAATAATGTTAAAGTGCGTTCTGTGAATGCTGCCCTAACTCTTTTAGGACACCCACAAAAATATGCGAACCCAGAAAAGAAAAGCCACCTCCAAAACCTTATTCCACCAAATACATATTATATTCAAGAATCCATTTCGCGTGTACAGTGCATTAAGCACACTGGTTTAAACCGCGTCGTCACCTCGTCACAGCCGTATCCTGCGGTCGATGACCTCACCTGAAATATCTGAATACATATTGCGCGCCATGTGTTGTTTAAATGTCAGTGCTCGGAAATAGGTCGCATGCATAAAAATATTCTAGTTGCCTTCAAACATTGAAAATAGCGAGTGAATATCAAAAGAAAATCAGGCACAATTTTCCTAGAAGTTCGTGAGTAACATGTTATGAAGTTCTGCCACGATTTCTAGCAATTTGCTAAATTACCTTGCTTCTCCTGTGGTTAAATTTGTTGTATTAATGTGTCGTTTTAAATTGTTACATTTAACTTGTTTATTTGTATGCCTGTCTATGGCGTAATATGTAAGATCATAATTTTATATTAGGTCCTTACATATGAAATTGGCGTTTTGTATGGAAGGAACAAAAAGTCGAATATTTTTTAATATAATATATTTAATTAATCAAAGTATGAACCATTGTTTTCAATGCACTTTTGCCATCTTATAGGTAGTTCATTGATCCCTTTACTAAAAAAACCAGTAGACGGGAATCAATAAAATCTTTGAAGGCGATTTGGACTGCCCCATCGGAGTTGAATTTTTTCCCTTGCAAAAAGTTATCCAAATTGCGAAAAAAATGGTAATCTGTTGGAGCAAGGTCCGGGGAGTACGGAGGATGTCTAAGACATTCCAATTCAAGCTCTTCTAATTTGGTAGCCGTCTGTTGCGCAGTGTGTGGTCTGGCGTTGTCGTGAAGCAGCAGTGGCGTGGAGCGATTGACCAGCCTTGGTTGTTTAGCCGCTAGCTTTTCCATCATGGTTTGTAATTGCTGACAATAGACATCAGCTGTAATAGTCTGGCCAGATTTGAGAAAACTGTAATGAACAATACCGGCACTAGTCCACCAAACGCTTACAAGTAACTTTTTTGGGGTTAATTTTCGCTTGGGGCAGGATTTGGCTGGCTGGCCAGGATCCAACCATTGCGCTGAGCGCTTCCGATTATCGTAAAGAATCCATTTTTCATCACAGGTAATGATTCGGTTTAAAATACCTTCATTGTTGTGCCGGTTCAGTAATGTAACGCAGCAGTCGACGCGCGTTTGCCGGTTTGCTTCAGTCAATTCGTGAGGTACCCACCTTTCAAGCTTTTTAATCTTCCCAATTTGCTTCAAGTGAATTAAAACAGTTTTATCACTAACATCGAAGCCTGCAGCTAACTCGGACGTGGTTTGCGATGGGTCCGCTTCCACAATAGCCTTCAATTCTCCATTATCAACTTGGGTCTCAGGCCGTCCACGGGGCTTGTTCTGCAGGTCGAAATTTCCAGAACGAAAACGTTGGAACCAAAAACGAACTGTGTTTTCTTTTGCAACATGACCGCCATACACATCATTCACCCTTCGAGTCGTTTCCGCAGCACTAGTGCCACGGCGGAACTCGTACTCGTAAATAATGCGATATTTTAAATTTTCCATTTTGTAAAATGAGTGACGCAAACAGAAAAAACAGAAGAAAAAAAACAAATGAATGACGGTCATCGAAGCACAAATACATGAGTAAATAGCTGTACAAATTTGAATTTGGAATTCCTTACCAAAGAGGAGAAATTCGTGATTAAAGTGGCCAGTACGAAAAACGCCAATTTCATATGTAAGGACCTAATATTAATAAGATCCAAATGTATACACAAAAAAAATTACACATGTTTGTGTTTTACAACAATAATAAATGCGAAAGTGTGTCTGTCTGTTACCTCTTCACGATTAAACCGCCTGAACCGATTTAGATGAAATTTGATACAGAGATAGTTTGAGTCCCCGGAAAGGACATAGGATATTTTTTATCCCGATATTCCCACGGGATCGAAACTTATGCGGGTGAAACCGCAGGGCGCTGCTAGTTTAATAATATTTTTTATTTTTTTACCAGACTGAATGATGGTTCCATTTTGCAGGCAACCTCTACAGTAAACAATATTGATGATAAACACTGATGATCTGCTGCTGCACTATAATAGACAAAACAATAATGCAATTAACAACGGAAAATTGAACAGACCTGATTCATATTTCTATGAAACTTGGCACCGCAGATATTTACAGTCCTGTCCAAACACACGGTTTTTTTTTTCTTCCTGAACCGACTCTTTTCGCTATAAACTATTCGTCAATTTTGATGCAAATAAAGCCCCAAAATTCCGAACGAAACCTAGTATTTTCTGCCATCGATGTGAATTTGGCAAACAATAACATGCCTGAAAAATACTGATTTTTATATAAAACTAGACTCACTTGTCAACTTCATCGATAAAATATTCATAATGGTCTCATTGTCCGGCAGAATTTTTGTTCGGGGAACACTAATAATAGTTTCTCGCTGGTAGCTAAGTAATAAAAGCTGCACGGTTCGATCGATCAGGTTAAGCTACGCTTGCCGGGGATAGTCCGTGGATGGGACATACCAAGCCTCCATGCCTCGGAAAGCACGTTATGCTGTTGGTCCCGGCTGTCATTCGTGGATCTTTGACAGTCGTTACGGATGGTCAGTAGCCCGAAAGTCTAACAACCAGTCTTTGTTGTTGTGTTGGGAAAAGGCTAAGTAGATGATGAGTTTCTCGCACAAAAATTGAAATTATTATCGTCATCTGTAACATTCAAGCAAGTATGTGATGAAATCCATACCATACTTGCTAATATAAACGCGAAAGTAACTCTGTCTGTCTGTAACCTTTTCGCACATAAAACACTAAAACGATCGTTAAGAAATTTAACAAATAGGTAGCCTGGGACCTGGAGAAGGACATAGACTACTTTTCAACCTAGACCTTTGACGAAGTCGCAGGCAACTGCTAGTTGATAAGTTTTTCTTGGCGCCCAACCTCTATCCGTATATCGTGACAATGTTGCAAAACTCTCGTGACAAAGAAAAATTCAACAGCGAGCAATGGTATTGCGATAGATCAGTTTGTTTGCGAATATCGCTGTTGCGTAAAAACTGTTTAAACTGACAAGTTTATGTTGGAGAAAGTTTGATAATACCGTCACCTGACTTCAAGCGAACATTTATAGCATTCTGAAATGCTCCTAAGTGAAACGATCGTTTCTCTAAGAGATACTCTGTCAGGGATGAACTAGGATTTTCGAGGTATTTCTCGGCTTTAGACGAAGGTACGAGGAATTTCTGGCTTTCATATAAAATTATTACACTAGCAAAACTTGAAATGCATATCAATCTCCGTGTCTTTATGTTCTTTTATTATCAAACAACGATAATGCTTGACGCATAAGTGCTAATGCGCTTCATCGCGGACATATCGCCAATTAATATTTTAAACAAACAAAATGAAATAAAACATAAAGTAGTCACGATGCCAGCTTAAATATGACATTTACTTATGCAATACACGAATAGAAAAAATATAATAAGAGTGAGTTCGATTAGATGCTATTTGTGAAGATCCTTTTTTTGGCTGCTTTTGTCTTTATGTGAAAAGTTACCCACAAAAATATTTTCATGTAAAATGTTGCCAAGACGAGACTACATATGGCTCGCACTGTCAAAAAGTTATCAGATCTCATGTAGAGCCAAGCTTCTAACTCTACACGCCCTAACTCTACAAGCCCTAACTTCACAAACTCTACACCTTAGTCAATCAAAATATGAGACTTGGTTAGAGGTTTTCTACTGCAGACTTTTACGGGTGTAGAACAACGTGATATACGGAAATCGTTGCAACGAATGCTACTTCCTTCAGCCAGGCCGTGGTGGTCTGCATCAACACACTCAGCGATATATACAATACGTCTGCAGAAACCTCGGATAAGTAACACTGCTAATACAAACAAAACATCTAGGGGATGTATTATTGTTGTCAACTGATTGCCCTGCAGATTGAAAATTGTCAACCTGGCAAATTCCGTCATATCAATAGCCTGATAACCTCATTTACCGCGTTACGTCTTGCGAAGAACGATCGAATATGCTTTGTTGGATAAACGCTAGTCATTTTACATAATAACCTTCAGCAGCCCACATAACCAAATTGGCTCCACTTACGTACGACAATCCATTTTCGTAAACTTTTCCCCTATAGTTAAAACAGTTTCCATTAACCTAACTGCTGATTTACATTTTAACTGGTGGCTACTGTGGCTAGTAAAGATTGGTTATCGTTCGTCTGAGTCTCGTCTCGGAACCTGCTTGACCCAGTTACACCCATTTGCGTTTTGCTACCTATTTAGGACTATCTTGCCTAACATGAAAGAAACGATTGAATCACGCTATCTATCGAAACGTATTTTTAGTTGGCCCAGTTTTCAAGTGGACGCAGTGTTTGGGCTAGGAATTCATATCCCATGTTTGGTCAAGAATGCTTTGGTTGGAGTTGATTTTTGTCGATCTCCAAAAGTGGCTGTCGGGTTTAGATTCCATTCAAAATTGGTGTTCGTTACTATTGGTGTGTCAGGCACATAGACGTGGATGACACTAACCGTAAACAGTGGAATCATCGTATACATGAAGTTTTACTACAAAAAAAGCTAATTAGATTTACGCCAATGCTAAGAAAAACGTTAGATTTTTGTACCTACTAATGTTTAGTCTTACCTCAAAAACTTAGCTAGTCACTATCAACGTTTTATTGTTTTGTTTGCTTAATCTGTTTTGAACTCAAGCAGACAACAAAGACCTTCAACAAATGCTATAAAAATAATGGCAAAAAATCACGTTCCCATTATTCAGATTCCTTTATAATAAAAACTGTAGCTGCCTGTCTCGGAGCTATTATTTTTCAGCAACGACGTTCATAAAACGAATGTTTTCTGAATACGCTTAACAAAGTTTCATTTGTAACAGAGATGTACATCCTTTGCATTTTTAACGTTTATTTCCACTGAGTTACAAGTAATTAGTATCAAATAGACATTTTTATACGCGTGCTGAAGATATCGTTTCACTATTGAAACAGATGCTGTTGATCGTGTTGTCACGATAGCTACAAGCGCCATGCCATATCGAACAATGACTAATTTATCGTAGTATCTGCATAAGGTCGTTTATATTCATAGACGATTTTTTGCTTCAACATAGCGGTGCGTTTTTTGTTGGTGTTTTGTTTTGTCGCGATCTAGACAAGCGATCTTCGTGACCGCTTGTCGGACAAAAATTATGGGACCTTTTTGTAGTAGCACCTACAGTTTGGTTATAAAAAGTCCTCAGAAAACCTCTAGCAACTTTTTGTACAGTTATATTTATGTTACTGCCATTTTGTTGCGCTTGTTTGTCGGTTGTCCTCCAGGAATTGGAATTCGTTTGTAGAACTACAAAGTTAGAAGTCAGTTTTTATAGGTAGTCTTACCACTGACTAGTGTGGAGCACGCAAATCCATGTAAATTTTCTACGCTCCTGCGATCGAAGGTATTGTTGGCCTAGTTCTGACTGCTTGGCTATGATACAATACAGTTCGTTACAACATGCACAACATAAAGCTGTCACTGGTTAACCGTCGCGCGTCGCAAGAATAGCGCTATTGAATCATCACCACAGTCCGCACCGTCTTGTGCGTTTGTGATTCATTCTGCTGGCGGAGATCTACAGACTATTGCATTAGCCGAGGTCAAATTGGCGTCAACATTCAAATCAACTGGCCGTTTTATGCAACAGCGTCATTGTAATGGAAGCCCTGCACGTTATATCTCAATTACGTCGGCGAACATCTCAAAAATATTTCAGCCGAACCTCTGTTTCCCGATGCTTTAAATGATAAACAAAGCAAGCCATGGTCCGGCAAACCCATCGAAATGGATGGCTCATTGTTTGAATGGGTGACATTCCGGATCGGTTACGAGCAAAAGTGACGTCACCACCGACTATTACCAAGCTTTGATCCCTTTTCACAATTAGGTTACACACCACAGGATCGATTCGATAATGAAAATGAAATCACAATTTAATTTGTGATTTCATGATTTTAATTAGCTTAGGCACAGCTGGTGTAGACCTATTTCATTCTCAAAATTAGGATCGAATTGGGCACGTTGCCACATTATATCGCAATATAATGTGCCGCTAATGTCTTATATGGCCCATTCCCAATCTAATAACGACTCTATTTTGAATCAGTGGCATGTAATTTAGATGAATACAATGTATGGGTCAACACACGCTCTACTTTCGAGGCGATCGAGACCCGCCGATCCTGGGGCCAACCCACTCGCATTGTCATCAATGCCGGTCATTGTGGCCAATAAAGTGATTAATTCAGCCCATAAATGTATTCCGCCGATCTATTTCGAATTAAGGTCAGTGTTGCCACCCTGGCC
Source organism: Amphipoea oculea (assembly GCA_945859645.1). NCBI lineage: Eukaryota > Metazoa > Arthropoda > Insecta > Lepidoptera > Noctuidae > Amphipoea > Amphipoea oculea. Next base: position 13,021,330 of record OX243878.1, read on the forward strand.
GGTTGCACCATCTTGCCGCGTCGGTCAATTGGCGGCAGAATTGACTACTTTATGGATATGATAGCTACAATATTGAACGCGATGATTGGTGATGCGTACAATAGATATTGCAGATTCAGATTCTAATTTCTGAATTTATACGTATTTGGAACGTTTATGGAGAGGTGTTTATTTACCAATACGTATGTCATCATCTGCCTAGCCTTTTTCCAACTATGTTGGGGTCGACTTCCAGTCTAACCGGATGCAGCTGAATACCAGTATTTTACATGGAGCGATACGTATGTACCTACTGTAAGCTGCAATAACACTTTTAATCGACCTCGAATGAAAGGGTTATCTCATTGACCCGGGTTTGTTATACTTCATCCGCTTGCAATGAAATAAATTGTAGTGATTCTGCAATTACGAGTAATATTGATATAATATATGATCGCATCTTGAGGATGCCTATGTGGTACGCAAGAATACAAATAAGAGACGATTAGTATCGTCTGTTTGAGTTACAGAGTAAACACTAGACAAACTAGGACCAATATTGTAGCCAAACAATTGTAGTACCGTACCAATTTTGTCACTTTATTTATCAGTACCTACTTCTTCTTTAACGGATTCCAGTCAAACTTATTTTAGATTATAGGGATCCCAAACTTCCTCGATTACGATATAAATTATGAAGTGATAAACTCACCTTTAGTTAATTTATGGTCGTGGTTCAAAAGTTTACTTGATACTGAACCCGGTGCTAACGAAGTTCCATTGAAAACTTCCTCGGTTATTTATTTCCCTTCACAGACAACATTGGCTTTAAAGTTTAAAATATAACTTTCTCCGTCCAATGAAAATATCATAGCATATCATAGCATGAAAAGTTCTCAAGTGACCCTCAATGTAATTCTAATTAGTGGAGCGACTAAATATTATCATAACTGTCATAAGTTCCATTCGGGGAATGTGTTTTCTCACATTAGTTATCTGGTACCGTCGAATAGGTGCAATGAACTTTCTAAGGGCTTCGGATATACTGAATTACTGAGTAGTTGACGCGTGCGACGATCGTAAAGAGAAACGCACTTGACGGATACAAGTATTATTGTATTGCATTAGTAATGAACATTGTGCTATTACTAGCCAGTTTGATGTGGTTGTAAAGAGCCGCTTATTGGATAAGTATCTTGTCTAGTATCGACAGTAAAACTTTCTTAAGAAACTTGCAAGATCGAATTTAAAAGTTAAGTCCGTTGATTTCGTACTCCACTGTCTTCTCCTTCTTCGTGTCGCTGGCACGACTGTATTCTCGGTCTTGTTAGCCCAAAATCTTTTACGCAACTTCTACGGCGTCCTCGCGTCGGTGGCAGCGCAGAGTTTACTTTGACTGCATGATTTGGGACACAGAGGGCAGGATAGGAGGTGGATCATGCTCTACCACTCCACTTTTTTTTTTATGGATGGGAAATCTAAAAACCCATCCGTGTTCCTTCCTTAGCCCTTTATGTTCCGGGGTAGCGGTAACCCTTTCGGACAATCCCGCACCCCCGGCAGGCTTCGGCCCTGGCAGGCCCCTTCCTTTATGCTGACATCTCTTTGAGGCGCGCGTGGTCTACCACTCCACTGTGATTACAATTCTTTACAAATCAAGACAGTACTTCAATTCAACTTTGGTTAAAAAACATTAGAGCGGTTCAAAAATATTAATACACCGAGATTCGAAGCCTTGCATGCAACGAGAGCGAAAAAAATATGATTACACCATATGGGATCGCTAATCGGATTCAGCGAACCGATGATATGTTTAATGGCGAATTTATTACTGGTTTAATCTGTTGAGATATAGCTGTTAATAAGCATTGTCAGAATCATTGCCCTTTGTAATACAAAGGCATTATTCAACAGCGGTAATAAAGCGTTTGTTCACATTTGATATTAAAATGATTACTGTGGAAAACAGACAAATTGACAGCCACGTACGAGCACCAAATTCCCAACTGAGAGCCTAATAAATAGACAAAAGACAATAGAAGTTCTTTTCTCACAATCTAACACAATAACTTGTATCTTTCAATCGTAACTACTCCCGAAGTGGCTGCCTATAAGGAAAAGTCCGGTAATACCTAATTTAGTTTTGTCTTCTAGCTATTTATCCCGTGTGCGATCCCGTTTACGAAGTTATCCACCGGTGAGGCAACTCCGCCTACGCCTACGCGGACAAGATTTCTACGCAACTGGTTATAAGATATAGTTGTTTCATTTCATATCCCTACGGCTTTCTAGCACAGGAAACATAATGAATGTGATTAAATTATTTGAATGTTGATTGATTGTATAAATTTCCTTTACAACATTACCAGATTCAGAACTGCGATAAAGCATTATAGTAATGAGATACAGTGGATTACAATTTTCTAGCCCTCCCACGCACAGAAGGCAAGAATGGTGTTAAAAATGCATAGCCGATCACTTGATCGGCTATGCATTTTTAACACCATTCTTGCCAACCAGGGTGGGTACTTACCCACCCTGGTTACAAAAATACTGGCACTCAATGAAGATCTTCGCCTGTCCGTCAATGCCATTCGGGTGTCGCCGTTAGCGAGAGAAAAAGTAAAGGAAAGAAAAACAAAATGTCAGCCACTTGTCACAGCAAGGTTTTGAAGTAAATAAGGAGGAATGGCTAGGAATGTGGGTGGGCGATAGACTCGCAACTTGCTACTTAATGCACGATTTTAATCTTTAATCTGAACACTATTACAGCACGTAGCTTGGAGCAACGATTAATAAATAATGAGTTATGCATAACACGTTCATTTAACAATTTTGTGTTAGCAGAGTTAATATTCAAAGATTCTAAAATCGGTGCAAAAGACAAACTCTGGAAAACCGGATTCAGACTAGCGTGGAAAGAGGACCAGTAGCTTATATAGACCGAATAGTAACAAACTAAAGAAAAAGTTTACTAGTTCAAATGGATAAAATTGCACAACACTGGTAACAGGTCACCAAACGATATCAACTTTTCTCTTACTCCAGTTGCACAACTCTCGAGCAAAGAATGCAGATTGCAGGTGTTACGAAGTTTTTTCTGTTATTCCCAGATAAACAAGGAAGCAAGTTCTTTACACTCAAATGAAAAAGATAAGGGGATAAATTTGACAAGTTACTTCTCTCCCTTCTTACAATCAACGTGAAGATATGCAATTGCGTCACAGCTGATGTAATCACGCCAAGCTTAATATATCTCTAGGCTTACTTTTCTCATTTAGAGTCTGTCACCGTAAAAGGTATCAATCATTATTTTGTTTTAATTTACCACCGCCCCATTTGGAGTAGTCTTAACACTGAAACGTAATAAAGCTGTCGAGAGCGAACGAAGTCGTATATTTTAAGGTGAACCCAATTTGTCAGGGCGTCGACATATGGCACCAGTTGCCACAAATATTGGAGAGATACAATAATATAGAGGTTGGTCATGCGAGTAAATCCAATCTATACATTCAATGCCAAATAGAAAAGTGTTCTTCATCTACTCAATTAGTGTTAACGTTTCGTTTTCTAAAAGTAGGTACTTGTGTCCTCAGTCCTCATCCATCCGTGATGTAAGAAAAATATCGGTTGCAGCAATTCCCTTTGTCTGCGAGAATTGTAACTCAAAGGAGGAAAACGACTCCACTTACGAGCATATTGTGTTGACAGTAAACCTTAAGTTGTTACATTACTGCTGCACAATATTCTTCAGCTTCTGCTCACGCCGAAACATTATGCGCTGGAGAATAAAAGCAGATCTTCCTGTAATATACAGTACTAAACATAAACGTTGATTGAATTATTCTCCGTCTGAGTTTTGAACGTAGAAAATCAAGTGAAATCATCAATTTTATGTGGAAAGACATAATTTTTAACGACTATGCGTTTTATGTCAGCGATTTCGCTAGTGTTTCACATAAGGAAGTCGATGCAATGCTCCAAATTATGTTGCGTCATTTCGTGTTCAGATTTTCTCCATCTTTTATTCTTTGGTGAATTTTGTTTCTTTTGGAATTCTGACCGAATCATCCAGATTGCAGCAAGGCTAAAACGAAACGATGAGTTATTTGTATACTCTCCCAGGTCTTTGCCGTATGATGTCATGAGTGCAGTGAACCTGCTACAAAAGTCGCCTCTTACCGAAACTAAGAATAGCCTAGGTTAGCCTATTTTTGACAGTGATCCGTTGCTAATAATATAAATTATAAGTACCCCTCATTAGCCTGCGTTACGAAGGTCGGGGGCATTTGACAAAAACATAACTTGCTATAATACCATGGATTAAAAACCACGAAGCTGATGGTCATACGCTACAGAGGCTAGTGCTAACTGATTTACCTATAAAAAATGTTTTCGTACGTCCCGTCAGGCGTTACCGCAAAATTGTATGGTAACCATTGCATAAACCCCAGAATATGCAGTGTTAGGAAACTGCCGAATATAAAATCCAAGAGAGGATTTTGTGCACATCTTAATGTCGCAGATGGATTGTAGAATCCGCTGTTTTACAAAACCGCTAGATGTTTTACAAAACAACTCCGTTATGTAAAACAACTGAACAACGTTCAGCGGTTTTCGTAACAACAATAATGGCGTCCAAAACAGATATAAATAAACTGAGTAATACGAGTAAAAATTACCTTAACTCAAGTGAAAACAGTGATTTTAAGGACAATATCAATTAAATGTTGTCGGAGTTTTATGAAAAACGCTCATTATGACTGAATATAAGCTATTCTGCATTACGTCTAAACGTCGGTAGCAGTTTTGTTAAACGTAGTGCAATGACAATTCAGCTGAACGTTGTTCAGTTGTTTTACATAACGGAGCTGTTTTGTAAAACAGCGGATTCTACAATCCATCTGCGACATATACTAAATATTTGCTTGAAATTTTGATAATATGTGAGTGTGACCCCTTTACCTGTTAACTTGTGAACAAATATTCTTAATTAATTCTGAAATGGCTGTACCTTCCTAGACAGTACCTACAACTTAAGAATTGTATTCATAAAATAAACTTGATTTTTGCTAGACAGCCTTGGTCGCGAAAAGTCACCATGTCAAGTTGCTTTTTTGAAGATGTTTTGTATACTTGATAAGTGTACAATAATGTACCTACTTAAATAAGCAACATACAAAAACGTCGATTTATCAAACCTACCCAAAATGCGCGTTGGGTGTTTAAAACGACCGCGCAAATTGTCGAAATGACGATCTTTAACTAATAAGAAACTAATATTTAACTAATTGTCATATGTATATATATTAACTAGACACTGTTTCAGTGATGAGCCATTACTATCCCGTAGAACTTCCATTAAGAAGCCAACATAACATGTGATTATGCTCGATCGATTTTGCACCTCTGAATGAATGTATGTGCTCAGCAGATGCTAATGTCAGGTGCGAAGCGACGAGGTGTACAAAATTTCCCCGGAGCTATGATAGCAACGTGAGAGCGAGGTGTCTGATCATAAAACAGGCGTTCGGGCGGAACGACAGAACGTGGCGGAAGGAATTGCTAATATTCCGCCTTTCGTAATGTCACTGCTCATGCCTGCAGTTGCGTTGTCGTATCGCGACAAAGCCGACTGTTTGAATACATTATTTGAATACTGTACTGATTAATACAAATGAATAATGTGATATTCATCTGTTTATCCATGATTTACAGCTTGAGATTGCGTGGCCACGTAAGACAATATAGCGAGGTTACGAGGTCTCATAAAGATGACCATGCTCATATCAGCAGAATGACTGTTGAAGATTGTCATATCATCATTCTGCTGATATGAGCATGGTCATCTTTATGAGACCTCGTTTTTCTTTCATATCGATGTCGATATCTTCTCACGCCTCTTAATTATTCTTTTTTTAAAGGAACAATGACAGCATTTACCCCATCGACCTTAGCGCTATAGTGTGAATTAGCGCTTACTCATCAACAAAGTCCAACAGATTATTGCTACGCGGATTTAGCAATCAAATAACGTAAATGTGGAGAATTTATGACTTGTTTATTATTTTCCAATAAAAACACGCCTCAATATCAACCAACTGTGTTTAATGAGAGCTGATGGTATAATATGCATTACAGCACAAATTTTTAAATTTTCAAATTTATTTATTGATCACAATTTGTATAAGAATCCCGACCCTAGCATAGTTGGGAAGAGGCTAGGCAGATGATGATGATGAATTTGTAAAAGAATAGAATAGACGGTGACCCCCAACACACGTTGCGACATTTTCAAAGTGTGGTAGATAGTGATTATTAAAAGACAGGAAAACAAAAACTAAAATTTAACTAAACTGAATCAATTAATTATTATGTTGGCCCGCAGGTTTGCACGCTGTACTGATCCTGTAAAGATAACGCTTTTTAAGGCCTTCTGCCAGTCGTTTTACACGTGTAGCCTGTGGACCAATTATACCCAGCGGGCATACAGCGACCTGCGCGTACAATACAATAACGCATTCAGAATGGGAATTCTGATTGTGCGCTTTGAGTCTTTGACATTATTTCTTGGTAATCTGTCCTGAATTTTCTATGAATGTGAATTATGTGCGATGAGGATAAACAGCTGTCGAACACGGAGGACGTCACTGTATAGTTTGTTGGTTGGGTACAAGAAAGGCTTCTGCCAGCATAGCTATTGTTGTTGTATTTTTTTCTTGTACATTATTTTCATTTCATCTCAATCAAAGATAATTGGTAGGTTAGGTACTATTCTATTTTTAACCGACTTCAAAAAAAGGAGGAGGTTCTCAATTCGTCGGAATCTTTTTTTTTTTTTTTTTATGTATGTTCCCCGATTTCTCGAAGACGCCTGGACCGATTTGGAAAATTTTTCTTTTGTTTGAAAGGGTATACTTCCCAAGTGGTTGCATGATCATCAGGTCAGGATCTGATGATGGGATCCCAGGGAAATCGAGGGCAACCTTCAAATTTTATAGGCACATAGTACCATTTTCATATATTTTCTAAAGCTGTTTAAGTATTTGCATCTGATAATTATCATCTCAGGTGGATGAGCTGATGATGGAAGATACAACTCCTCAACGGCTTGGAGTTAAAAGAAAATTCTTTCAAAATTATTTATAGTAACACTCGTGCATTTGCTCTCGGAAAGCACCATTTGGTGAACTGGAACTGATGATGATGACCACAGATGGCCACCGGAACTACTCAATAATATCTCCGTACTATTTCACGGGTTGCGATTCGATACTTTAAAATGGTTGCTAAGCAATTTACGCTCGTCACAATGTGAATGGTGATATGGAGCTGATGGTGGACCAGGAGAACTCTTCAACAATTAACTTCCCTGCATCGGTAAAAGCAATATTTTGTAAAAGGCGATGAGAAAGTTGACACTAGGCTATTGTAACTGAGATAAATTATAAGCAGACCCACTAAACAGCGTGAAATAAAAACTTTTTAACAAAAAAAAAAACCGACTTCCGAAAAAACACTACAAAGTGAAAAATAACTTTAATTTCGGAAGTCGGTGGCAAAAAACTAAAATACAGATCCAAAGACACCGACTTCCGAAAATAAAGTTATTTTTCACTTTGTAGTGTTTTTTATAACTATGTGCTTAATTATTTTAGACATTGTAGCTAAGAAGTATACAAAGAAACATCATCAATCAAAATGGACACTTTTGATCTACCTACTCTGATTTAAAAACTAATAGTCTCTTTTTAAAATTGCATAGAATTATGCTAAATTTTCTAGATTTGCAAAGGTCATGCTCATCATTGAATTTAATGACCAATCAGTTTTCACTCACCAGAAATCATTTGCTGCTCTTATTTAAATTAGCTTTCTCAGTAGCCTTGATACATTTATCGCTTTTGCATCTCCAGGGTTGAATTCTAAATGTGTTCAACGACTTTCAATTTGCATTTGTTTAGGCTGTGTAACACTTGTTCGATCAAGATTTATGGTTTGTTGCGGTAGTAAACAGGCGTAGTCCTCATGGATCAATATCAGATGATGGATTGACCAACACAACAGTTTGCGGAAATAAATTTACAGTCGATCGAAGTCGTGTGCACTTTGGTCGAATTCTATTCTACGCCAGATGGATCGAAATCTTGTCGTCTGGAATCTAAAATGTTTCTCTAACTTGTCCCTTAGCTGTTTTTTGTATATTTAACTTCTTGCAGGTTCCCTACCATCTTGTTTATCGCACGTGTGTGATAACTTAGCATAGAAAACACAAACGTTTGAAATCAACCGAGTTATAAAACTAGGTGATTACAGAAAACTCACATTTGTCCGTTGAAGGTTTTAGCATGAATTTTGAAACACTCAGCTATTTTAATTGTTTAACTATTTACATTGCACAATGATCGATTTAGCTCATACATACGTAGCATTCTTTATTTGGTTTTATCGTAATAGTTTGAACTTCTTACGGAATTAGATATATGAAATCTTGGTGTATTTCTATCACGAAGAGATTCGAATGAACAAGGCGTTAAATATCTCACACTTGTCTTATTCCCTTTGGTTAGCACATGTGTGTGACTCCTTAATTATTTTTTGTAATCACGCTCATTTGTTACTGTCAATTTCTGAAGAATTTATTCTTCTCAAAACAATTTATGTCATGAATGATTAAAAAAATAGTTAATACATTAAATATAATGTTTTTTCTTTGAGACTAGGATTAGATTCTAAATTACACGTACCTTTATGAAACTTTGTCCGAAGATAAATCTTTATTGCATTTTAAGACTCGGGATATGCGGTTACCATCTGCTCTCATGCCAATATACGTCGATACTTAAAGAATCAACCACTAAATCTCTTAATCTGTACTAAAACAATACAAACAAACCACGTTACTGTAAATATTTTTACACAAACCATCGCCAAGTTTTGTAAACTATGTATATTCTTTTTTATGATATTTTAGAAAGGAGTTTGGGTCTTAAGCAAACATTGGGACCACACGCAGCGCATGATTCACTGTCCATCATCTCTGTATACGTGGGTAATGTCCATCAAGGATACTCTTGAGGATAAAATTATAACCTTCTGTTGTTAATGAAAACAATCTTGTCTTTTTAAACATTCGGGAGTGCACGTCGATGTATTATAGAGCATATTCATAGAAGTTGTGTGCTCATCATCCTTACATCCGACATCATTGCTTTTTCGTAGTTTAGTTTTTGCCATGTCATATTCAAAGATTTTGACCTGAATCGTCAAAAGTATTTCTTCAATAGCTGTTATAGAACAGCTGTAATATCACCGAGTCATTTAGCTTCTTACAAATTTTCCTATTGCTTTGCTCCGGCACTAAGTAATTTTTATCAGGGAATTAATCTTACGTCCCGTTAGATTCACTCCCTTTATTAATGTTATCTTGATTTTAGTGTCTAGTTTTTCTAGATTCATTTCTACGGCGTGATACGCTGTTAAATTTTGCAGAAGACTTGCATTAACAATTTTTTTATCTTGCTTTTGTGTTTGTAAGTCTTCTCATATTTCTCCAATGGCTTCTAAAGTGTCCTTATTTCCTATGACATAAATCCTAATTAAAAACTCCCTTGTTTTTGGTAAAAATATCAGATTAGAACATAAAACAGCTCACGCGTGACGACGTATCTTCATGCCCATTTCTAAAAACATGAAAATACGAGGACACGTATGCAAAACGTAACATTACTTGTGTCAAGTTATTACAAATCACATTCAAAACCTGAAATAATGTTCGTATTATAAAGAAACATGGCGTGTTGGCCACCTCTACATTTTTCATGACGCGATCAACGCCGCTGTGTTACATTGCCCTGATAGAAAGTTTTTTTATAAACATGCAAACCTTTACGTCCTCGTTTCCGTGTTACCAATGTTATGGCTTTGTACGGAAATCTGGACATAATAATTATAAATTGAAATAATCATGTAATATTATGTTGTATGTGTGTGTTGTTATTATGTGTAATAGGTAATACGTACTGGTGTCCGCAACTACACGTCAATGCGCGTATTTTGCGTACGTATGTGTGTATTATAATGTTGTGTAATTGTAATGGTATATGGTTGGTGGTATACGGTATACCCACCATCACCCAGCACCACCATAGATGTACCTATATGATCTTCCTTTGTCTTTCTGACGTTATTTTCGTTAAAAAAAAATTGTTTCAGTGCGGTTAGTGGAAGTGCTCAGGTGCTGTTCGTCCAAGTGCGGTTCAAATCAGTGCTCTGAGTGGAATACCTTGCCGTCTTAGTTTGATTAGGTCATTTTGTTGTCACGTGGAAATCACTAACGGCATGATGCTGCACCCTTATTGCGTAACACACTACAATCACAATCTGAATGATTTTGAAGGATATTGCTAATCCATAGCTTCATATCTTCGAAAAAATTGTCTGCTCAACAACAATGTAAATAATGCAATGAATGTTGGTGAACTGTTAAAATTAAAATCAATGCTACTGTTAGTGTGTTACGCCATTACCCCGCACTTTATGTAGTTGTCATGGCAATATAGATAATGTAAATTTCAGTACCTACGCACACAAATTCCTGACAAAAATGACAACACAGCTCAACAAATTATTTTACGCTTCACAGCTTTATCCCTAGCAACCTACAGGTTGAATTAAGTCAAGAACAGCTTATCTTCAAAATTACATACCGTCGCCATCTTATGATCGTATGTTCATAAGATGGCGACAGTATATATTTAAAACCTATGTATGTTAACAATAAAGCAAGATGAATTCCCAAAAAGCCTCCATTACAATAAATTCTATTCGTTTTGTGAATTCTAATATTGCTGATGGCAATAAGGCTCCTATGTTTATATTTTCACGGAGACAAGATGCTTATCACATATTCAGCAGCATTCAAAAGATTACTCGTCAAGTTAATTCCATCGCGTGCGCAAACAATGCCGTGTGGCCCACATAGAGGTAGATAGGCGTAGGCGTGAAGATAGATGGTGCTATCTCGCCAGCACGGCACCAGCTCCACATAAACAAACAAAAAGACTTTCCCTCTTAATTACATCACATCTATCACGAACCTACACGCCCACGGTTCAATGAATTCTAAAATGAAAAAACTTAGCCCATTTATATTCAACGAAAACTTCAGTATGAAAAGTTAAACATAATCGCGTCCCGTATCCTGAAGTTGATTCAGGTCATCCAATGGAATTTCATAAATAAAATCTAATTTTGCAAAATGCGACTCCCGCCTAATGAGGGACGCAATTATGAACCTCAGACTTATCCTTAATAGGGATCAGAGCCTATCTCATAATTATAACGATCTGATTTTACTTAGTAATTTATTGAGAACTGATTGGGCTGTTGTATATTTAGTACGGACCTACTGATTTTAGGTTGTCGAAATTGTTACGTGTGTATGTTATTTCAAGGTGACTTTAATTCCAACCGCGCGTACTCGATCAAATATTCAGTGGATCACAGTGTAATGCAAGATTACTCGAGTTGATGTTTCTAGGCTGCGGCGCGCTCTTCCATTTTCATCCACAGGGATGTAGTAAACGACTACCGGCTTTCTTTGCTTCGACCCTCTGCATTATTTATAATCATAACTCCTCCAGCGAACACTTTAACTTTGCACCTCGCCTAGCACTCGCCTTGATGCGAGAAAAGTGGAGGAAAACATTTTCGTGAGAGGCTTTTGTGCTACTCCGTCTTTGAATTCTAACTTTTCACGAATCAGATGCAGAAATGTGTGACCGACCTCTGCTAAGCTAAGTTTTGCAGCTCGTTTTTGAAAGGCCTTTAACTTTGCGTTTCACTGTCATTATTCTATTCTCGGTGTGGGGCCAATATACCTTTTATTGGCGAATCGTTGGGCATGCGTGTGGGGGTCACTCGTGATGTCGAAAGCATTTCCACGCCTGAATCATAATGGGTGTTCCTGAGGTAACATCGTATCGTATCGAAGAATCCTAAAGTTAGTGAAGATGTTTGAAATGATAACCAGATGTATATTGAACGCATTATTTACGCAATGATTCTCATTTACTTCTACGTGAAGAATATCGGATCCAGCACTCCGTTCTCAGTGCTCATCTAAGTTAAAACAAACGCGGGCAATAAGTTACAGGGCTTGTAATGAAATTCCCGGGCTTCGTTTGATTAAAATAAGTCCGGTCCCGTTCCTGCAGTGAGTTCAAGCAATTGCGTTATTGGAACGCAATTTGTGCCAATTTAAAAAAAATCGAGGAAATCGTTCAGTTGGAAAATATTTGTAGGATTGTGTACACGGATTGTACCTAGGTTCACGCTTATAGCTAGGTAAGTAATAGGGTGAAAACTGTTAGCTTTACTGTTTATTAGTCCAACAACATTGAATAGGGCAAACATCAACAACTCGTGTTCGAGTTGCTCCACTTTGAAGAAACCGAACTTAAAATATGACAAAAGTATACAAATGTTATAGTTAGTTCACATGAAAACAAGTACTGTTAAAATAAATAATTATATGAGCGCTTTTAACGTCAACGTACACAGTCACGTACACGTATTTGATCAAATATTACCAAGGGAATGTTTTTTCAAATATTCCTAAAAGCAATGTTGTGTATACGGTCGTACTACTCTCTGTATTTTGTGGTCGTACGATATTATTGTTAATGTTTACTGTAAACAAAGCTCGTTAGTAGTTTATAACCTTCACATAAACTACCATTAGCCGAGGCCAAAATATAGGTGCTACATTTTATGTGCCAAAAATATTTTTGATAAACGAAGTTGTATGAAATTCTACTGCCTCATTATGGGTGCTGGAAATAGCATGCGATAAGCGATACTTAGCCCTTTGTTGATATAATTACGATTGCAGCGGTTAAAAACTTGGCTCTGTGTGAAAATCCTAAATTTTCAGGAGTATGATTGATTACAGATAAATAACAGTGGTGGCCCAGTGGTAACGGCCGCGACTTACGAGTTGTAAGTCGTAGGTTCGAAGCCAGTCAGGCGTTTTACTATGTGTTAATTATTTCATCGCCACTGCTCTCAAAACGACGAAGGAAAACATCGTGAGGCAACCGGCATGTCCTAGAACGAAAAATTTGAAGACATGTGACATTTACCAACCCGCACTGGGCCCGCGTAGTAGATTACGGCCCACTCCGTCTCACAGAGAGAAGGCCGGTGTCCCAGCAGTGGGAACATTATAGGCCGATAATGCAGCTTTTTTTTCGGTTGAAAGATGAAAATTATGACATTTTCTCCACATCTAGGTCGGTTAGTTAATATTTTTGTCTGGAGTCTGTACCAGTATAACCCCTTTGACACTCAAATGACACTAGACTGAGTTACTTACGTAAGTAAAAATAAGATCTACGAAACATAATATTATAAATTTTGCTCAAATCCTAGCTTAGAAATAGGCACTTTCTGTGTTCTCATTTTCGTCATCCATAAAATAGTGATGTCACAGTTTACGCCTTCATATAATAAAAAAACCGGCCAAGTGCGAGTCGGACTCGCGCACCGAGGGTTCCGTATAAAAATTTAAGGTTTTAGAATTTTCCCTTTATGTGTGCTATAAAACATTGCTTCATGCCAAATTTCAAGATTCTAGGTCGACTGGAAGTACCCTTTAGGTTTTGATTCCCTTGCGTGTAGTTGCGAGTTTGAAAATATGTGGCTTAAATTGCCGTTTCTTTTGATTGCGTTGACATAGAAGTTTGATTTTATTACAGCTTAAAGGTATTATAGACCTGAGTATTTGATATTAATTTTAATTTAATACCTCTACGCGTTCATGAAAAAAGAAGTACTTTAAAATTTTCAAAAATATTTTTTATTATATGATGTAACTAAAAATTTACGGTTTTCGCAATTTTTCCTTTATCTGTACTATAAGACGTTACTTCGTACCAAATTTCAAGATTCTAAGTTTACGGGAAGTACCCTGTAGGTTTTGATTCCCGTGCGAGTTTCGAAAATTTGCGGCATAAACGGCTGTATCTTTTGATTGCGTTGGCTTAGAAGTTTGATTTTTTCACAGCTTCAAGGGACAGTAGACCTGAGTAATTGGTATAAATTTCAGCTTCATACCTCCACGCGTTCCTGAGAAAAAGGGTCTTGACAGACGGACGGACGGACAGACGGACAACAAAGTGATCCTATAAGGGTTCCGTTTTTTCCTTTTGAGGTACGGAACCCTAAAAATGGCTGAAAGCTAGAGCATATTTACCTACATTATACCTAGTCAAGATACTCATAACTAATACGTCTATTGACTGTTCATTAAGTATACGAGGCCGTTGTTCGAGTTCGCTGCAAAAACTTATTATACTGAAACAACACAGGATACGTTAGGTTAATCTAAATATGAAAATATTTTGTGTACAATCTTCGTACAAGCAGGGAATATGAATGAGGGGCGTCTCTCGTCTGCAAGAGTGATGAAGGACGGCGTATGCGATTCATGTCGTTTAATTATGCTTTCATATGAAAGAACTGCCACATCAGAGGGGCTTGTGCCTAAGTAATAACAGCCGCACTAGTCGATCGATCAGGTTAAGTTAAGCTTGCCGCGGTATGTCCATGGATGGCTGGCCGTCTTTACATACCAAGACTCCTTCCGTGTCTCGGAAAGCACGCTAAGCCGTTGGTCCCGGTTGTCATTTGCGGATCTTTGACAGTTGTTACGGGTCGTCAGAAGCCCAAAATATTACCAAGTGGTATCGTATTACCCACTGAGTTGTGGTGGTCAGATAGGGTCGCTCCATGTAAAATAATGATATTCAGCTGCATCCGGTTAGACTGGAAGCTGACCCCAACATAGTTGGGAAAAGGCTAGGCAGGTAATGATGAAAGGACTGCCATTTTTTCTCCTCCCCAGCTTCCGTGAACATATAAGTCAATTATTTTTTATCTTTCCAGGTCAATTACACATCAACCTAGTCTGATGAACAAGGCTTCCATTCCATTGATTTAAGGTAAGCTCTTTTAATTTTATTACACTTATCAATGCTGCTGTTATTTGTTTGATGTGTACGATTCAATATGGAAATGATTTAATGAGCATATTAGTACAAGGGTCGCTTTATTGGCAGACTTGTGAGTCGTTGGCAGTTTTGCTAAGAACCGAGATATGAACGCATCATCGCCACCACGAAAAAGTGAATCATTTTTATTTTAGAACATGAACATTAGCATTGAACCATCGCATGAGTAGGTATAAAATGCATAAACAAAAGAATACATTACCTAAACTCTAGAGTTAACGTGGTTAACAGGTTCCGATTAGGTACTTATTGCCTTTATTTTTTTTCTTGAGTGATGTCATCTATGTATTTACTAAAAATTTGGGTAATAAAAAACGCACATGACAGTCGTCCAGTGGGAATGTTCCTGTATAATTAATTACTGTCAATTAGGTGATTTGCAAGTTAGAATAAGGTCATACGGAAAATGGAACCTGAATTTTTTTACGGTCAAATGAAAGGCCAGGTATTTGAAAGATTTAAATCTAAGTTACGTTCTAAGATTCAAGATATACAATGGGATACTTAGGTACCTACTACTGCAGCAGTTGGTGGCAGTTTTTTTTTTTAGTTCAATCTCAGATTTGGTGCCACATATTGCATCACACTGCCTGAAAAGTGAGCTTGTTTTGAACTTTTTAGTTGTTGTAGTCGATTTTTTTTCAGTGTTATATTTTTAGAATCATCTCCGTTGGGCCTTTATTCTGATACCCCACTTTATAACGGTACTAAACATAGACACTACTTATTGATGTCTAAAATCCGCCATTTTGATTTTATGAAAACAAAACCAAAAACAGAAGAGTAAATTCCACATACGAAGATACCTTCATAGATAGATACGCATGAAAAACATGCAGGATCTCTCGAGACTTCCGAAAATCGGTTTCTAAGGAACAATTCACAATTTAAACTCCTGCCAGAGCTTTAGCTCCAAAATATACCTTAATCACTCCTCAGTTCGACAGCGTTTAATCACCGCGTACAGTCAGCTATGAAAATTTGTATCGCCTGTGCGAAGCCTGTTACGCAAAGCCTGTTACATGTTTTATTGTCGTGTTATTACTAGCACGCGGTGTCAATGACGAATTTTGAGGACATTTAATACTGTTCATGCGATGTTCGACTGAACTTAACTGTTGTATTATTTAGCAGTTTACGATTTTGTGAGTTTCATACGAGTAAAACGATAACAAATTGTGAAAGAAAATGTTTTTGGGTTACCTCCACTCTGTAATAGACCTAGGTCTGATTATAAAATTCGTTCAATAATCAAGAAGTATATAAAATAAACATTATGACTGTATTTTTGGAAGTACCTATAGTAGCTACAACCTCTATTTCGCCAATTATGTTTAAGTCCCATGTAGGTAATAGGGGACGAACCTATCAACCAGGCGGTAGTAAGTATAAGAATAAGAAAATACTAAAATAATCTAAGAAGCTTCTGAATAATAATCTTTATCTTTACTAATAATAAAGCTGAAGAGTTTGTTTGTGTGAACGCGCTAATCTTTAAAACCTCCGGTCGGATTAGGAAAAATATTTTTGCATTTGATAGCCAAATTCATGAAGAAAGCTATAAGTAGGCTATTTAACAGCACTAAAAGAGAAAAAGTCAGAATGAACGCTAAGCGAAAACGACCTAATAGCGCGGGCGGGGGATAATTTCATGCGGACGAAGTCGCGAGCAGAAGCTAGTAGCGTGATAAAATTTATTACCTACCATTTTCAGAAATCATGAAAGTCGTTCAACTTATTTCCAACACCATGTAATTTACAAAGTATTTCACACGAAAACCTTGCAATTTGTCGGGTATAGCAATTAATGTTATATTAAGGGCTCAACTCAAAGTATGCGTTACAAAGGCGCCGCTTACAAATATTTCATCAATCATCATTAGACGCCACGTAAAACTTAGCTATTGTGCGCACGTAACAAATGTACACGAAACTCGGAATAAATAATGCTGATTGTTGTATTTAATATCTACCTAACAGGCTAATTAAACACCTACTCTTGAGCATTAATTCATAATAGTGAATTCTTTGCGTCATCACGTGCGTAACGCGCGTAACGTATGAAGAACTTTTATTTGCGGTAGGTACCTACACATGACGTGATGAGACAAAGAAAGAACAAGTTGGGGGAAACTATACATCAATCCAAGCAAAACGGCCATCGCTCAGCATAATGCTGCGAGCCTATGCGAGACAGAGCCCCAGCGCTACCTTCAAATTCAAAACCACCACCACCTTTTAATTGAAAAACAAACAAATAAAAATTACGTACCTATAGAGAAGGGATGAAACGATTATGATTAATCGTATCGTTCGGGAAATCGTAATCACCAAGCGATATTCGTTTCATCTACCAAGTATCCAACGTATTCCATTCGATAAAAATAGCAGTAACCATTTTCCCCTAATCGATATGAAACCCTCACTGTCAGAAATGGTGTAGTGTGTCCGGAAATGGTCAGAGAGAATATTGTATAACATCTACGTGAATGAACTGCCGGGGTTGCCGAGTTATATCGTCCTGATATCTCCCATGCGTTCTCTATTGTTCCGAATACATCGCCGGAGGCAAACAGATCCGGGACGTATAACTGTCACTGTTGTACTTGGTGCCTTCCTTTATCACATCTGAATTTCGACCCAACTTACGACCCTAGCGGCGACGTATCTACCTGTAGTATCCTTTAGGTAAACCATAGTCTAAAGTTTTAACGAAACCGCAAGGTTCACCTTCGAAATCCCACGAGTATAACTTACCTACCCCTAGTTACTGTACTTATACGGTGAGCAATGTTTGCCTAATTTAGTAATTTCGCTTCGCTATTCTGGCTAAACGAATATTTGCACATCACTAGTGCGAAGTTTGGGTATCGAAAATTGGGCTTCGGTAAATTTTGATCAACCGTAGGTATCGACCAAAACTCGCACCCTAATTGCGAAATATACTATCAATCACAGTCCGAAACATTTTGACGGATATTGCTAATCCATTGCTTTATATGTTCGAAAAATGTATCTGCCTAACAACGTAAATAACGCAATGAATGTTGTTGAACTGTCAAAATGAAAGCCATTATTACTGTTAGCGTGTTACGCAATTAGCCCGCATGTTTACTATGTGTGTTTTATAAAAGTTTCAGCACCCACAATTCAGTCGGCAATTTTATCCGTATTCGTAGCCATTAAAAAAAAATCTACAGAGTAGAATAACCGAGAATGAAATAAAAAAAACCGAAGCCATTCATGCTTTTAACTTAATCTCGAGGCTTTAAAAGAAGAATATTAATGAAAAAGTTACGATAATCTTAAGTAATTGTGGCTTTTTTATAGCTGCTATTCGGCTCTCATGATTCCCTATTTAACTGCCCTATATTCGACTAGGGAAGTTCTATAGTTCCGAACACGAAGATCGATATACTAGTATGAGTACATACAACTTTATTAAAACCGTTTTAATCAAAGTTAGTTCTCACTAAAGCATATTTGCCTAGAACTTAATGTACATACCCTGATAGAAACCATTAATTAGTACTGGAAGTTATTCATGGACGTTTAGTGTTTTTATAAGCCCCTATAGTTGGTCGTTTTCTAAAGCGTTTTATTACTAATTTCAAGTTAATTGTCAGATAAAAATCTTCATTTATTAGTAATGATATTCTGAAGTGTATTGCTTAATTAACTTTTAGGGCTCTGAGCTACTCTGGTTCAAAACTAATCTTATTTAAAAGAATTCCTCTTTGTTTGTGATTAAAAGTTCTTACAAAACGTATCATCATAAAGTTGTGTTTTGATTTTAAATTAGATTTAACTATCAAAACATACACAAACTGAAACACTCCGTAGTCACAATTAGGTAAATTGTTTTTTTAGCAAAATTTGTATATTCGGGTGACCCAATATTTAAGGGACCTAAGGGAAAGTTCTGAACAAAGAACTGGTTTATGAATTCTTTAGTCTGTTTAGCCTTAAAAACTTATCCGATTAAAAGTCCTGTTCATATTTAATGCACAGATTTAGCAACGAAAGACCGTACAACGGAAGACCCGGCCGATGCGTTCACCGAAGTTTCAAAGTTGGGTCATAAAATTTTACACGCCAATTTTTCGTCTAAAACAAATCGGGAACACTACAACTCTTGAGTTGGTACTTGGTAGTTTAAACATGGCCTTTACTAGCGAGTTTTGGAAACTACTTGGTCTCGAACTTGTAGGTATACTTTTACATCCGACTTTATCCACTATCGAGATCAAAGTTTGAGATTTTATTTTGGGGTAAATCGTCAACGAAAAATCGTTGAAAGCTTTTTCTATATGCCAAAGTTTGGGGAACTATCCCCCGTTTTGTTGCCGACCTCTTTGTTTTTATTAACCGACTTCAAAACAGGAGGAGGTTCTCAATTCGGATGTTTTTTTTTTTGGTCGTATTAGGCCCCTATGTTGTTACCATTTGGAGTTTTCAATAGTTCTCACTTTCGTTTTAGGTAGATCAAACTTTGAAATGGAATATGATCAATACAATCTGTGTCAATACTTCATTCAACTCAAAGTTTTTGAGTTCAATGCCTGTCAAATAATAGAGTTTCAAATAAACTGTCCGTTATTCAGCAAAGACTGCCCGAATTTCGGCAAAATTCTCTAAAACTTGGAATGTTAGGTACTGGATTGAAATTGGTATACTTAACATACATAAAAGGTGTCTACATGACACCTTTAAAAATAAATTTTTCGCGGAATCTTGAACACAGATGGAAGAACAAAGAGCCATGCCCATCAATACTGTGAAAATAAGCCCTTCAATCACTTTATATTCACATTATAACTCCCCAAATAGCCTATTGTTGTTTATAATAAACCCACTTTCCTAATAGGTTATATTAAAGTGCCTTTCTTTATTCTTTTTTTACCTATACTTGCGACCTTCGTACGCACGGCTACTGACACATCATTCTATACATAACCAGTATAAGCTGACTTCTGATGTAAACTACGGGTAAAATTGACCGCTGTTTTCCCTAGAATATTGCTATGCCCATGTCATTCGATTTTAATAATAGGTCTCACCTCACAAGGGCATTTTATAGCTAACTTTTCTTTGAAACTTAGTTCTTATCATGTTAAAATGCGTCATCCATCATCGAATGAACACACTTAAATGAAAGTGGATCTATATAGTTAGACTGTCAGAATTTTATTAATATTATATCAGCTTACAGTCATGTATCGGGGTTAGGTGGAGTCCGTCCAGATTTAATGAATGTTTTCTGGAACCAATCCTGTATGAATGTAACTAAACTAACTACTAATCTCAGAATTAAGATATGTGTCTTAATTCTGAGATTAGTATTTAGAAGAAGTATAACAATAATAAAATAGTTAGTTCTACAATAATTTGTGTAGTTATACTTCTTAAAACTAAAAATAAATATGTATATAACATATATTCCGCGGCATCCGGCCTCGCCAAACAAGAGGAGCGCCGCTTTGACGCCGGATGCGAGAGTATCGGCGCACGCGCAGCCCATTCTAAAGTTCGATCCACAAACGTCAATCCATCAATGTCCGTCTTACTTCGCGCCGGAAAGAGATACTGAATTCGTAGCAAATTAAATTTTATTTTCAATACAAATCCTTAATTTATTAAGCATACGTGTCGTGTCGATTATGAACATCCATAATTGCATTACTATTAGAAATGGATAGTTACCCATGCATTGTTTGTACTGTAGGTGCTTGCCTTTATGCATACATTATGCTTGTCCCTCTATAATGTAACAATGGAGCCCAATATTAGGAAGTTATTATAATAAATTTTATTGATGTCAATGTCCGGACCCGTACCACATAGACATCCAACGATGAAATCACGAAACCTTAAAATTTTTGTGCAATATTTACACCACATTCTGCAAAACAGTTTGTGCAAATATGTCACAATGTCAACCAAACAAATTGTGAGATAGGGAGTCTGAAGATCATGTCCAATATATTTCAGGATAAGAAACAGCGCAACTTGACATTGATGCGTTGAGTCAACTTGAGTCAAGTCGCCTGCGACCCGCACTCGTCCATCCCGATAAGGTCCGCAGTGCGTGCCACTTAGCTATAAATAAGCCAGATAAAATACTGGTTACTGCAACTAATTACCATTTAAAAATGGCCTTGAAGCTTTATTAGAGGTGCTGGAGAATTTCACAGCAAAAACTGTTAGGTTAGTCACACTCCGTTAATTTTATTACACTTACTCTCAAACTACTGGGACGGAACTACGAGTGCAGGGTAAATTATTTAATCAAATTATAGCTAAATTGTACTACAGCAATCTTGAGCAAACTTTGTGTTATATTCGATACTAATAAACTAGTTGTGTTGCTGGCCATCTGACGTCTCGTTTTCTCATTTACAATTCAAGGAGACAGAAAGGGACGACATCAAAGTCGTATGTGTATTTATTAGTAAAGGGCTAGGCTCCTTAGAGCGAGTTGCTCTCTCGTTAAAGCCCTTGCTTCATCCATTTTAGGTGTCGTCGGCGCCTGTGGATTGTCGCCCCAATAAGGAAGCGATTGCTATTCCGATATTTATGATAGTCCATAAAAATATATCTGTTATTACCTCTGCCTCTGTGTTCTAATCCATTATTCACGTTTAGAGTTACTGCAAGAATGACTTAATGGTTTTCTTACTAGTTAGTGATCAAGTGACTAAGCGTCTATTTCTAGTTCACAATGCTACTTTGATCCAGAAACAGAGCGAAACAAAGTTATTTTCACTGCTGATCCTTTAATGAACTTGCGGGTAATGTGTGACTCATTAGCTATTTCAAGTTGCTTTGTACGTAAACATCAGTAATACATAATACATAGCATAAATCTCAATAGCAGCACTTATAATCGTTTGATTGATAATATGTGATAGATTAATAAGCAGTTCAATAATTTGTCACACAAAGCGCACGCAACCGTATGGGGAATTCTAATGTGGTTTGACAAACGCACACATTGTTAGAAGCTTCTGTGTGATGGTTAACAATTAAAGCCAATTAAAGAGCATCGACTCGCGAGAAGACTCGTATCATAATATCAATTTGATCGCGAGAAACTGAGCCGGGGGTCATTGACATTCAACTAGCGTTTCTTGTTACGTTAACTTACTAACGTTATACGCTACAGTTGCATTAATTAGTTGTACAGTACTCTGCGTTAGTAATCCTTTTGATTGGTGTCGAGATAATCTATGACGGGTTGAAACATAAAATGGTCCGAGCCCGGTATTTGGGTCGCGGTGATTGCTCCAACGCCCAGATTCCCAGCAACAATGCTCTGTCCCACTCATCAGCGGCCTTTTGTCTTGATACACGTCCCATCCCAATCTATTTTCACGAGTGGATTAACTTTGATATAGTTACATTATAATATTGCGTCGAGTTTTACATTGACATAGTTGGAACTGCAACAAAAAGCTGACGTACATATTTATTTATTCGATCAATCAGGTTTGTATTCCACGCGAAAATTTTATTTAAGGTGAATGGGTAGTTATAGCCCGCGAAATTCAATTTTTCTTACGTTTTTTTGCAATTTTCAGGTCAGTGTCAGGTTGTATCTTGATCAAAATATGATTTGCGACTATAATAGACATGTATTTACAGAATTATAGTCATTAGAATCATTAATATATCTCTTTAAATTAGATTTCTACCATCAACACTTTTCCATACGAGATTTCTACCGTTAAGAACGGTAGAAATCTAACTTAGAAAGATGTATTAATGATTCTAATTATTATAATTCTATAAATACGTATCTGTTATTGTCGCGAATCATATTTTGATCAAGATACAACCTGACACTGACCTGAAAGTTGCAAAAAACGTAAGAAAAATTGAATTTCGCGGGCTACAACTACCCATTCACCTTAAGGCCAGGTATTCCCAATTTTACATCACTTTGATTTAACAATAAACAAAGAAATCGTGATTTTTTAAATCGAAAAAAAAAACTTGTTCTAGTTTACTTTATGTATTTTGACAATTTGTGGTTCAAAACACGATATCGAAAACTTCACTCGATCAAAAAAAAATCCGAAAAACAGGCTTAATCGATATTTTTTTTATGTTTTTCTTGTTTTACTCATAGTTTATAAATGTTTTACTACTAAAAAATCATATCTAAAAAAAGGCAATAACGTAGAGAAAAGTAATTTGTGGTTGCATTTTACAAAATAGCTTAATTCTTTTAATAAAAAAAACAACTTATTTTAAAATTCGTTCTATTCCAAACCTCCGTTAAAGCCAAAATGTATGAAACTTTATAATTGACATCAGTCATTCCGATGACCTATTATTATGCGTTATAACCATTGCGTGCTCTTGACAGTGCTGGGTTGCCAGCTGTTTTAGAACCCAATGGCTCGCGACGATTGGAAAAGACCAGACAGATTGACCATAATGCCTTAGAAGTTAGGTCGGCCTTTGGTGTGTGATGCAACATGTATCGACTACCTTGCGCCACCCCATCTTCCTATTACGGTTGGCTGTGCTAGTGCGATTACTGCGGGTGCAGAAAACCTCAAACAGCGCAAATAGATACTCTAATCTTATTCCGACTTATATGTACCAGCCGTTTGGGGCTGATACACTAGGGCCATAAGGTCCGAGTGCCTACTTAATTTTTCGAGAAATCGCCAAGCGATTGGTCGACTCTTCACGTGACCAGAGGACTAGCC
Organism: Amphipoea oculea; assembly: GCA_945859645.1. Lineage (NCBI taxonomy): Eukaryota > Metazoa > Arthropoda > Insecta > Lepidoptera > Noctuidae > Amphipoea > Amphipoea oculea. The sequence goes on from OX243878.1 coordinate 13,045,103, forward strand.
TATTTTTTGGCCAAAGATTCAGCAAAAAGAAAGTAATTTTAAGGCTTTGTCATGGCAAAGGATTTTATTACTAATCAAGTTATTTTGAATCTTATTTCAATGAGTTTAGAATTCATGTTACTTTATTTCGATACCACGATGCCGGGAAATGACGCGACGTGCCGCGGGACGCTGCGGCATGACGCAACGCGCCAGGGATGCTGCGGCATGACGTGTCATGCCGTTTCATTCCACGTAATGCCGCGGCGCGCCATTGCATCCCGCGGGACGTGTGGGTCACGTTGTGTCGAGGAATTATGATTGCTAAGCTAGTTGAAATAAGATTGAAACTTGTGCTGCGGTCATTTCGGTTAATGGGACGCAGTCCGGTCTGTGCGGGCTTTTAGCAGGATGCCACGGAACGCCGCGGGATGCCGCAGCACAACCTGCCGTGACACGCTGTCAGTGAGCTGAGCGCCGGCTCTATTTGGCTGTCGATGTCTTATGGTGACAAATATATGGCGATAGAGCAATGGTCTTTGGTCGGTCATAGAACACTAATGAAGTAGGTACTTATATTGCGGATTTCGATGTAAACTGTATTTGCTATGCGAATGATGAGTGTCTCATGTTTGTTTTGTTATACCTACTTATTATTTACCTGCCCATTTAAAAGAATTTTATATATACTGTACATAAAATGTGAATGTAATAAATTAATGTTAAGTTTAATCATTTTATTTCTTGACATCCTTCCAACAATAGTTCAGTTCACCCTAACTGAATCAGTATGTCAGTGCGAGTGGGATAGAATGATACATAGCGCGGGGAAGTGGGGACAAAATCTGAATTTTAGCTGAACTATTACCAGCCCTTAAGACACGATGATACTTTTATGACGTAATTTAGCATATTACAAAAAAAAACAACTGCCAGTGACTCGCGAAATACCGTTTTCCGCCTAATCCAAATAGAACCAACTAACGTTATGCGAACGCGAAACTGCGAATACTAATCCTGGAGTCATCGTTTTGAAAAATGTCCAGCCCGACTTTAATTTGCATACAATAGGCGGTGGTGAACGGCGCAGGACGTGTCACGCTCCCTCCGTATTCGTCGGAATTACGCATTTTACTTAAAGTCACGTGACAATTTCCCACACATTGTGCTCCCGAACGAAAGCTTTGCCGCCGGAAAGAAAGAATTTAATTTGCTGAGACAGAAAGGCAAATTGATTTCCTCTTTGTTGCTTTTTGGGAGCCTTAACCTTTTTAAAACACGCACATAAAACAGGGAAATCTCTCAGGGAATTTTCTCGTATGTTGTAAAAACATTTTTATTTTTTCGGATAATTTTAATGAAAATTTACTAAATAATGTCGTACGTTAAAGGTCACGAAAACAGGTCCTACTAATTTGCTACCGGGCAAAAAGTAAAACATGATTATAAATATTGTTTCTTAAATTAGTTAACGAAGAGAACGGGTAATAATTTAAAATTACAGTCGTAAACATAAAATTTCGGCATGTTGTTATATACATTCAGATACTCACACAATATAGCTATACATATCACAAATTTAAACATCGCAACATCCAGTCGGTAGGTCCCCTTACGTCTGGACACGGTAATGGGATGTTTCTCGCATTTCATGTTATTGTGTGTGATGTAATAAAGGAAATAAACGTATGCAATACATATTCGTACTGCCATTAAGCCTGTGTTTATCAGTGATCCCGCCTCAAATTGAGCCAAATAACTGTTTTCTTTTATGATATAATCTTTTCCTGTGTTCGTGGTTTCTGTTTCTGTGTTGACTTTGAGTCTTGAGTTTGGGTTAGAGATGAGAATGAAAGTGCTCTAAGCAAGCAGTTTACAGAGAAATACTTAAAAAAAGTCGTACGGTCGTTGAAACCAGAATATTGTCAGACGAATGAAAACCACCATTCGACGGAAATATGGCCACCGTCAATTTCTACAGAAGTTTTTTTATAGGCAATCAAATACAGCATAACTAGCCAGAAATAATATCTTACAGGCGGTTTTTCTCTAGAAACAATAAACGAAGTAGAACAACGAGAAATGCTCCCGCGTGTACGTATATTATTTTCTCTAAATATTTCGGTACAGTTGTACAGAAGTCCCCAAAGCCATTGAAGAGGATATATGTTTATATGAGCACTGGATACTTAAGTTTAGATGTATATGTTTCTTAGACCATTGTTCTCATTGTTACTGGAACCCTAATCTCGGGGTCTGCGAAAATTCTGTATCCTTTGCTTGTGTTTTGTCTTCATCGTACGAAAATGTCATTTCAACATAGTTATAGTACTCTCTACTTACTTACACTGTTGAGTGTATTTGTGATTTGTAACGTGTGTGAGAAGCGAGTGGTTCGTGTATATTTATCTGTTGATTCAGTGAGACTAGTTTTAGCTTCTGTAATTTACGAGGCGTCTTTCTTCGTCCTCATACTCACTTCTGCCCGGCTCACTGCCAGATCTGCTTTACTTGATAGTTCTGCTTTCTGCTGATTAGTAAGCATATTCAAGTCAAGTTATACAGTACCTAGCTACTTGTCATTCATGAACATTCACTTCCGTCTCATTTCTGCAAACCCGGGAATAACATGTGTCATCGATTTTAATGTTCAGGTGGATTCTGCCTTGATTCAATATAAAGATAGCAGTAACATGTAGCTGTTTACAATATTGAATTTTCTTTTTCGAATCACTTACCGATTGATTTTTCTTGATCCTAGCATCTCTTCTCGTCTTGTAGGTCGTCGTCATACTGAGTTCAATAACTTCTTTGAAGAATTGAAACAACAAAAAACAATCGCGTTTCTGTAACAGACTACTATGTAAGTGCACTAATCTCATGTGGCAGACGATAACGTAATTAACTTGATAATGATTGTCTCGCAGACAATCAATTCACTTTCGCTAATGTTCGCCGAAGTCCCGTGTGGTGGGACAGTGATGAATTGCAGCCATATAGACACACTGTCTAGATAAGCCTAATTTATTACGCCTTATGTACACCATATAGTGATTAAATTGCTCTCAATACTGCACTACTTGAAGGACGATTCACCGATTAACCTCATCTAGGAAAATATATGTCATGGCCGAACAACATTTTTCACACATTCTTTTCTATGCGAATCATTTATAAGCACACAATCCCCCTTTATCTAACTTAGAGTAGGGCAAACTCGTCTTGATAATTAAATTCCTTTCTGATAATAACATAACACTATACATACAGGGAATCTGCTCCTCGTAATTAGTTCCTAATTCTTCGAATTCTTCTTTACGGAACAAAGAATTTAGCAAGTTTTAGATCGAAAACCTTAGTAATCCGCACTGCCTTCCAAAGACGACCACACTTGGCTACACTTAAATCCGTATTTTTTCTACGCGAAGGATCGTAAAAAGTGAACGTTAAACTTCAATACTTACGAGTTTGGGCGCTCCCCTAAAGGGATCGAGCTTACAGCATTGTCTCGATTTAAACCCGCGACATTGGATCACGATGCGTCGTGTAGTGTATCGTGTCTCATCTATACTCTCCAGGGAAATTGAACGGTACACGAGCGGTTCAATCTGCTAATACGTCTGCATAGACATTGTTGAGGATTCTGCTAAGCCAACTTAATTTCTCCTTACCCTAACAGATACTATAACTTGTGTGAATGATGTAAGTGAAAGTTACTCGTTCTTCCATGAGCCGCTAAAACATTTAACACATGTTGACATGAAATGACAAAACAATATTAATGGACTCGTACACGGACATTACCGTAATATTGGAAATAAAAACAAAAAAGAGTGACAGGAATTCCGTTTAGAGAGTTGGTGAAAAAACTAACTTGCTAATGATGAAACATCATTTAATCAACCTTTTTATGTGGTATGTACCTATTCAACAAAGCAGTTATTAAACATCGTAAATATTACATTCATAATGGTATGCAAAGCCCACAAATCACAATAAATCTGACAAAGTTATAAAAAGAAAACGACGATACACAGCTATTCAGATTCGCTTGAATTGAAATTAATTTCATCAGTAGGCCACGTCTCATTTCACAAATGGACTTTCAGACGAGTTATGAAAGGAATGTGAAGTGAACGAGATATTGTTGGAGGCAAATGAGTTGACGAGTCGATTGTTAGTGGCCATTTGTAAAAAAATAGGTCGCCATTGTTCGGTTGACGACCTACGCCTCCTATTATGCTTGACCCGATAGTACACACAACTTCATTATAATTCTATTTAAATATATTTGAAGTAAACAGTAGTGGGAGACCAAACCATAGATATTGTTTATTGATAACCTTGTTGACATATTAACGAGATGTCGGAACGAATTGCTAAGTAAGCACGATGAAAGACATGGGCCAGGGCTGCCCGACCGCACCGGGCTATTTCTGTTTCAAGACGTTGACCTGCTCCTATCTGCATTTGGAGATGCATTCACCGTTTTTCAAACGTTTTATTCCAAGCCTACATACAACGTCCGCATTTATGAAATGTTTATACGTTTATTGCATGAGTGGACTGTCACTTTTATTAATGTGGTCATTCATATTAGCAACGCCAACGTCATTACCTTCAAACGTTACAGCAGTATAATAAATCAGTTTCATCCCGCCAAGGGTCGCCGCCTGAGTCCATGTTTGTCTATTGTTTGAGGACAATACAATGTGCCCCATCTGCAATTGTTCGGAACAATTTATGGCATACACTTTTGGACCATGATTTTTTATTCAAATCTGTCTGTTTCGCTCTTATGTAGGAGTAGAAATAGGAAATATTTTGAGAACTGCTATAACGAATAACAACACCACCTGAACAGTTGTTTGTTTTCATATCAAACGATAATGATTTCAAACTTCCGACTCCTGGTAATGTAGCCGTTGATTTGAATTGGGAATAAGCTAACAATATTTTGGAAGGCCACGGATTCTTACTTTGTAACGTAGATACCGTCCGCTTTTGGTTGCCGCACGAGTATTGATTTACCCTGCGGCAAAGAACTTTCTGTTATTAATACAAAGCCTGTAACAGTAAAACAGACGTTAAGTGGTAATTAAAAGGAATGCAGACGAGTAGGAAACCAATAGCGACTGCTTAGTCTGCAATTGTGTGAGATAATTGATAAAGTTTCCAGACGTTTTTCGTCTAATTGAAAAACTTCCTAAAACAATGCCATGATTAGTCCTCGTGCATTTAATTTCCTACAATTACTACTGGTTTGGTCAGGCAGGACTTTGTTTTGGTTTTATTTTTGCCGGAAAATTGCCACCGTACCATTTACGATTGAAGTTACTAAATCTTTGAAGTCCTAAACAACGAATTAATAAAAGGTTTGCTTTGATGTGTCATAGTTGTCATGAACATTTTCCCTTTGCTCCAAACTTTGAACAATTATCTTTCGTTCTCTATTACCATATTCGTTGATTACGAACCTCTGTCGGACGTGTCAACTCGAATATTATTAACTTAATTGAATCTCATCGTTGGAGTGTTCCACCGTAGGATCCTCTGAATTTCAACAGACCGGCTTCGTCTATCATACAAACGTGAATAATTGAATTTCAACGGTAAACTCTCGAGACCCGATTCTCAGTGACCTGCTGGGATTATCTATTTACTCAACCACCTGGACGGAGATATTGTTGACTTAAATTTTAAAAAGCTTATTTTAAATGTAACTAGAGTTGGTGCTATGTTGACACTTTGCATATTCAAAGAGTTTGACTTCGCTAGTGTTATTCTTGAACTAAACTTGTTAGTTAAAGATAATTGATTCCTCGTTGCTGTGTGGTTATGACTTGCCTCATTTATTGTTTATCACAAACAGAAAGTAAAAACTAAATTAATGGAATCATCTGTGGGAAAAGTATTTAATTAATAAACATAATTGTGCAAACATAAAGGTAGGTTGTTGCGGCTGTACGATTAACTTGATATTACGAAACTCGTTAGTACTAAGCCCAGTAAACAGGTACTAGATTCGGTTACTGCGGTCAGCAAGCGAACAATATGCACTCACCGCAGTATCAAAATCTGTTCATATTATGTAAATACGTTGGAAGAGACATGCAGTTTTGATTATTATTCATGCTTTTCATCCAATATACTTTTGTAACTCGAAACTTTTGACATGTGATAGGTCCTCCGCGTCCTTGGCTCTTTCTTTTTTTACTTGTCATGTGTTATGGTTCCACCATTAATTCAATATTAGTCTTCTACACAGTCTTATTCTTTCTCTTTCTCTGCTTCACATACGGCTTAAAATTAACCACGCTGTAGGTCTGGTTTATCATCATTTGTCTTAACTTGGTTAGACTTTTTTCTTCTTCCTTCTCTAATACAAGTTTATTATTAAAGTAAAGTTCATAACGAATAAGTAGGTCGCATATAACATAACAGAACCATATGGCACCAAAGCATGTCGAGCACTACCTTCGCGACTCAGTGTCCTGACCGAACGCTATTAGATTACGTATTAAGAAAACAAAGCGATGTAATTTCAGTTGTGACCGCAACATTTACGACCTGTTGCGCTCCCCTAATAAAACACTAAATTAGTGCTTACCTGTCTTTGTCGAAAGCTTTGCGGAAATCCATTACAATCGTACTGCTCATTGTGTAATCTTTACACTATGGGGAATTGCGTAGCGAACAGGCTGCCCGAATGTCAACCTTACTTACAGTTGCCACAAATCTGTTCAGGAAATGGATGTCGCTGTGTTTCACCTACTTTGTTAAGATTCTTAAAAATAAATGAATACTAGTTCCAAGAATGGCTGTTTTAAAAGTTTGTAAACAATGTAAGAATAGCAGAATGAAACTGCCGCACAGTGAAAACTCTTGACAAACTACGAATAACAGGAAACATCCAATTTACCAGCATGGATGTGCTAAAGCCCTAGGCACAGGACAATGATGAACTGATATGCTACATATAATTATTTTATATATTTTTTCAAATATTCATGAAAATACGTCTCTGCAGACTGTAACCTATTGCCATTGTTCAAAAATATTATTGTCAGGCTTAAATTACATCATCCAGTCTACAAAGATGTCTGTCAGGCATTACCATCCGTATCTACGTCTTGTTTGCGTTGTCTCCTCTGGCCTAAATTTTCCAAGTTGTTAATGAAAAAGCTCCGTCGCCCCGGCTCGCCATGTAATTTCACTTCAAAGCTGGCTCCGAGGCCCGTTTGTTATTTTCTGTAATCACAAGCACAGAATATATTATACTTACGTTAGATGCCCTTCCCTTGGCTTATGCTGCGTTACTGCCTTATTACATTTTCGTGTTCATCGATCTGTCGTCGTGTTAATTACCCTACCGTGTTATCAGTTTTTACGATGTCCGGTTCCTATTGTCCCCTATTATTTCTTTGTTGTCTGAAAAAAGGTAAATTAAAACCATTTTTACTAAAGAAATTCCCTTTATCGTGAATTGATTCTACGTATCGTTTCATTGGCAATCATTCTCTATGTTATTAAAGCAACAATTATTTGGATCGACGCTTATGATCGCGTGTTGTTTTGGCTTCCTGCTATTCAAAGAAAATGGAGATTCCGATTTCGATGTCGTTGTGATTCAAGCTTTCATTACAATTTTTCAGGCAACCAAATGTTTTGAAGGGCAAAATGTGCTCCGTAATTAATTTTACATTGTACTCTTTGCGTAAATTACTTTATTACTCATTTTGGGTTTAATTTCTCCCCCGGCATCTTGTTCAATATAATTACATTGCTCTTTGTAATAAATTCGTGTATGTTAGTACCCAGGTACTTATTTAGTCCTATCAAACGTTTGTGAAGACATGGTTTATACCAGTTCAATTTTTCCGATAAGTTTATAATTAATGATTAAACGAACTTACCTGTATGTGAAGTTCGATCATAATTATACGATGGCTTCGTCCGAAGAGATTAGCATAAACACAATGTAGTAACACGTACGGTGTTGCCTTTGCGCACTGAAAGTAAAAAGCCCTATACCCAAAACTAAAAAAAAAAAAGCGTTTATTTTGAACATTTTTAGGTGAGGGTAGACGATAACTCCTTCTCTCGATTCCCCGTTCTATTGCTCATTTAGTTCAGAGCCTAGATCCTCAATTCCTGTTTCTGATATTTCAGGGAATGCCAAGGGATATTTCTTTTTGGGGAAAAATAAATAAGGGAGGGTGGGTTGCTAATCTCTTCGGACGAAGCCATCGTATAATTATGATCGAACTTCACATACAGGTAAGTTCGTTTAATCATTAATTATACTCAGCTTCGTCCTCGAGATTAGCATAAACACAATGTAGAATTTGAGAGCTACTGAAATATCAATGAAACACTTTTGTGTAACAAGGCAACCAATTTTAATAATTTGGAAGGTATGAGTTTAAATCATAAATGATGATTATATAAAATAAAGAAATATACATTCTTTTAAGACAGTGATTCATCTAATTAATACTTCTGCTTACAATAGAATTTTAATATACCCAGTTGAAATGAACTTAACTAACATAAGAGCCTATGTCCAGCAGTGGACGTCTTTCGGCTAAGGTGATCTGATAAGTAACATAAATACTATGATTATCATAAAACTTAATAATAATTACTTAATTGTTATTACAATTGTTTAATATTGATCTTGCAAATAAATCGTCTTCTGTAATTTGTACATTTCTATTATAGAATTTCATAAAAACCTGAGACGAACCGCTCCAACCCGCGGTTTTTCTAATTGTTTCCAAGTTAACTCCTAATTTGTGGGCTTTAGATGTGGCAGCATGCCGGGTGCTGTGAGCTGTAAAAATAGATGTGTCTATACCACACTCTCCTAGTGTAGTCTTAACCCACCGACTCAATGTTTGTGCCGAAACTAATTTATGCGGTTTTCTTACACCGATAAATAGGCTATGTACATTACCACGAAGTGAACTAGTCAAATCTAGATAAGCTAAAAGGGTCAGAACTGGACAGATTTCAGGTTTTTCGCGGAAAAATGGAAGAATAAGATTTGGTTGCACGGTTCCTATCCTTGATGTTTTTATAATATCAGGTATCTTAATAGTGACCTTATCAGAATGGATTTGAATGTTATTTGTATAAATTTTTGTTAAAGTTTGCATGCGGTGTGCAGTAACCAAGGACAATAAAGTGACTAATTTACGTGAAAGTTTATCTAAGCCCAAGTTATCGTTAGGATACCAAGAGGACAAGATGTTTAGGACTTTAGACGTATCCCAAGTTGTGTTATATTTAGGTAAGGGTGTTCGAAGTCTAAACACACCTTTAAAGAAGCGTTTTACAACTTCACTATCGCTGACTTTTTCAGTTAGAATTAAGGCCAAAGCTGATCGACAACTGTTTAAAGTCCCACATTGAGCACCAGAATCAAACAATGTTGTCAGAAATAGAATCGCATCATTGATTGATGCGCCGAAAATGTCGATATTCTTAGATAAACAAAAATTATACCATTTCTTGAGACAGGTATCGTATTGTTTTATCGATGTATCGGAGAGAGAAGCCAACATTATGCCAATTGCAGGTGATGGAACATTTCTTCTCAGCAACGAGTCCCGGACAAGAGACCGGCAGCCAGGGTAAACCGAGGGTGTGGATGATTGTTGCTGGAAAATGATAAGATTGTTTGTTTATTTGGATCAAAATACAAAACAGGTGATACAAGAAGTTTCCAGAATAGAGGGTACCAAGGTTGGGTGGGCCATAAGGGGACCACTACAATGCCAGTAGCTTTGTCTTTAACTATTTTCCGTAGCGTTTTTCGGACCATTGAGAAAGGAGGGAATGCGTAAAAGTTTATTTGTGACCATGATAAGGTAAATGCATTTATGGCCATAGCATCAGGATCTCTGAACCAGGATATATAGTTACGACATTTTTTGTTAACACGACTTGCAAAAATATCTACATCAGGAAAACCAAACTTGTTTGCTATAATGTAAAAAGCTGAGTCGCTCAATTCCCACTCAACATCTGGATGAATTCTACGTGATTCCGCGTCGGCTATTGTATTATCTGCCGAACGAATGTATGATGCATACACAATAATATTCCTAGACTGGCACCATTCCCATAAATCTTTAGTTATGTGTGTTAGATGTGGATATTGTATGCCTCCCATCCGATTTATGTAGGATATGGCAGTGGTGTTGTCAATACGAAGTAGTATTTGACAATTTTTCATTGTTACAGCAAAAACTTTTAAACCAAAATAGGCAGCAACGATTTCTAAATAATTTATATGATGTGATCGTTCTTCAGTTGTCCATGCCCCACTAGCTGTCTCTTTGCCACACGCCGCGCCCCACCCCGTAGTCGAAGCATCACTAAAAATTTCTAGGCAGTATTCATCATATTTAATTTTACTAATAGGGTTATCTAATGCATTAAGCCACCAATCAATATCTGGCGATAAATATGACGGTATGTTCATATACTTGTCATAGATAAAAGGGTCATTTCGTAAATTTAAAAATTTGGTTCTTTCAAATTCTTTTGTGTATAGCCATCCGTATTCGACGGCAGGGCATGCAGAACATAATAAACCCACTAGACTTGCAAAATCTCTTATTTTACATCGTGACATTTTTCTAAAGGTAAGTAACTTATTTTTAATTTTATTAGATTTTTCTGTAGGTAGACTGATTTGAATTTTTTTAGTATCAATGATGTAACCAAGGTATTTATTTGTCTTTATTTATAATGAACCCTAAAGCTGACAATAGTTGCCGAGTTATCGATATGTTTTTTAAACAATCATCGTAAGAATTGCCAATAAGCAATAAATCGTCTAAATATATACTAGACACATAACCGCAGGATCGGAGCAGCCCGACAACCGGTTTCATTATCTTAGTGAATACAAAAGGTGCCGTGTTTAGGCCGAAGTTTAATTGCTGTGCGTAAATCTTCGAGCTTAAAATGTTGTGTTTCTATAAAATGGTTAAGATTTTTTAAGTTAAGTATGAATCTATGTTTACCGTTCGGCTTAGGTATCAAGAATATGCTTGATAGAAACTGCCCTTCACAAGGGTTGCATTCAGAGATAGCACCAGTACATATCAATTCGTCAATACATTTTTTGAAATTTTGATTTTCCGATGTTGAGTAAATTCTTTTATTGGGGACAGTATACTGTATAACACGAGCTGAAAACGGTATTTTATATCCAGAAATCCATGATAGAACAGTCGGATCAGAAGTTAGTTCTGACCAGCTGTCATAAAAAAGTGCCAGTCTACCAGCATAATTGCTTACCCCGGTAACATCTAGCGTCGACTGCGGTAGCTCGCCCGCGCTGCTGGCGTTGTCTGCTGTCGACCTCGATATGACCCGCGTGAGGTGCTCGCGGGCTGATTTCTCTGTGCAGGCTCCCTCGTCCTCTGAGTCCCCGTTTGCCTGCGACTCGGGGGAGGAGCCCGCCAGTTTAAATTGTTCCGTTGTTGGAACGTCGATTGAGACGGAGGCGGCGCTGTCTTCGTTTTGTTGATAGGTGGTCGAGATATGGTTGATTTTAATTCTGCTCCTGTTTTTGTAATTGTCTTTGCAATTTTTAATGTTTCAGCTAAATCTGATCCGAAAAGGTGTTTGTCAATTATTGTTTTTTGTAGCTGTTCTTTCATCTCCTTTTTTAAATTGTGTAAAATAAAGTTCCGGCGGAGTGTTGAGTCCGCATGTTGGTTATCACAAAGAAGGCGTACAGTATCCATCATCATTTGTATTAATTCTGTGTCCCTGTCCTCTTTAGCAATCATAAGAGTAATAGCATTACTTAAGCATGAAATGGCACAACCTTACTGTTTTTGTTTCATCTCAATACCCTTGTCTCTCTTTAAGACAACTTCTGATATGGCTGCTTTTATTTCTAAATTAAGTTCCGGCGAGTCAATTAGCTTGCAATTACTAGGAGGTAAGTATTTTTGAAACAACTCCTTACGAAGTTCGCTGGACAAGCCCTTAGTAGCCACATGCTGTAGCCGAATAGCTAGGTCGGTATGAATTTCTTTGCCGTAGATCTTTTCCACAGATGGATCCTCTCCAAATATTTCTAAAATTTTCGAGTCCAGCTCGATGCCTGGAGGTGTGTCAGTTGCAACAAGGACTTCATTCTCCGAGGGAGGGACCTGTGGCTGTGAAGTACTTGTGGATGGAATTGGTTCTGCAGTGCTAGTTGATGGAACTGGTTCCAAGGCACTGGTGGAAGGAATTGGATCCCCTACGCTCATGGATGTCTCATCATGATATTCTGGTTCCGATTCCAGGACTTCCTCAAAAGGTTCTTCGTCGTAGTATCGACATCGGGGAGAGGGTGTATCCTCTGTAATGTGCAGTTTCTTTTGTTATTTAAGAAGATAATCAGTCTTCATTGTTATTCAAATAAACCGGACTAATGGACCGGACTAATAAGAAGCGCGCAGGTGAGCCGATGTATCTATATACATAGATATGTACCGAGTGCGTCTTAGTATCGACGGTGAAGTGACAATCCCAAAGACTGCCCGCATCATCCGTATAGCTTCACGTATACTAACAAGGTAACAGTTCTTATAACTGATCGCAATATTAGCCTTGCACGTGATATAAAACAAAAGAAGTTACTTATAACGTTTATGATATGAGTCCGAAGTGTTAACCCCAAAAGTTAACCGCAACGACTTATGACAACGTTAAAATATTGGTGTGATTATGCACCTTATTATGATAACGAGTTTACGTAATATGAGTAATTACACTTGACTAACCTCTGGTATTCGACGTCGATCTTGTCTCACGCTGAAGTTTCTTCTCCCATTTCTTTAACTTTTTTGTGATATATTCGTAATCATGTTTATTTTTTCGTTTCCCCATGACACTTTTTAAACTTAAACAACACTGATAATAATTATTTTAAAATTGTGTGCGCTCCGGCAGAGCACTGAACTGTGAATGAGCAATAGAACGGGGTATCGAGAGAAGGAGTTATCGTCTACCCTCACCTAAAAATGTTCAAAATAAACGCTTTTTTTTTTTAGTTTTGGGTATAGGGCTTTTTACTTTCAGTGCGCAAAGGCAACACCGTACGTGTTACTACATTGTGTTTATGCTAATCTCGAGGACGAAGCTGAGTATAATTTGGAATGTTCTCGCAGCGCCTAATTGGTGAATTCCCTACAAAAGGTTCCTCATAATAAAACATAATTCTATATTTACTCTATTTGCCTTCAGGGTAAAATGGCTACATCAAAGGTGGACTCTGTTTTCAACGTTGATTTTACCGCTCGGTTTCGAAATAAAAGTAATTCCATAACGACATCGAATACGTTTTTTATGCAAAGGTCCGAGTTTTTTCCTTTGTCAGTGATTGATGACATTCCAAAACGACCACGGTCCTAAATAAAATAGTGTGGACTGTGGACCGAATAACCTTGTGGCAAAAAACTCCTGACCAAACCTTTGAAAACGTTGTACAAGTGAACGAAGAAATACTTTACATAAGAAGTCTTATTGTTACTCTGTCTTTTGTATAAACCCTCATTCATAAAAGCAAAGCATGTGTGCTATCACTCTCTTCGGCTTTTGTGACTTATTCATGTTTTACTTAGTTTTATACATTACACGAAAATCTCAAAACCAACCGGTACATATTCATATATTTTCTTACCTAATTAAGTTCTCTGGAATTTCTAAAGAGTAATGAGCCGATTCCGTAATTACTTTTCGAGTAAACTAGATCATTAAGAAATACGCTGACACTGCTAATGAGGATTGTATTGATGGTTAAGCTAATCAGCTGTTCATGATGACTAAAGCTGAATGTTTGTTTAAGCATTTTCAGATAAAATTGTCGCGGTGGAATTATCTATGATTTATATAGATGATAAGGTGCGCTCAGCTGTGTTCGGTGTGAGGGGCGGGAGCACACTGACACCGCGGTTCTCCGTGCGTGCAGTAGTAGTTCAGTACTCAGTTACCTAGCCAGTCAGTTGTCTCGCGTCGTTGATGTCGGTCGACGCCCCGGCTCTCTTTATTTTCATCTTTGCATGTAACTCGGTATGGTTGAATTGAAGTGTTAGAAACAGTGTCTTTTTGTCAAATAGTTAATTTTGTGTGAACGTTGCTGTGATAAGTGAACTCAATTTGTAATATTTCGACGCACCGTGTTTTTTTTTTTCTTCGTTTGGAACTAAGTTGCACACCGGTTCAAGGTAAAACTTCCAGGTTACCAACTCACACTACTATAGACAGCTACGGCTGCAGTTTTATCTTATCTTTCATTGATAAATTGTGCAAACGTGTGTTGTTCAGAACAGATTTATTTATGTCCATTAAAATAATTTTATTGGCTTGATTTTAATCGAAAAAGTTATGGGAAAAGTTAGTTACGCTTTTAATTTCGCCATAATTGAACTTTTTTCAATCACACGCCACATTATTAGCGTTACAGTATTTATTGCCTTCATAAACATTTAAAAAGGGGTTGAAATATGTGTGGAGGGCTATTGATTCGCAACCCTAATAAAATTCGCGTATTGAGAGCGGCCCTATTTCATATATTGAGAGGGAACGCGCATTCACCTCGGCTTCACTTTGGATTAAGATCAGTCAATTCATAGCGTGCCATTTATAAAATGGGTATGTCCAAAATTTCCTTTGCGAACATTTATATTCCACGTCCTTTGTAAATCTTTGAACATTTCAGGAGTATAGATCAGGTTTGTAGGGATTGAAGGAGGACAATAAGAATTCCAATATACAGAAGGAGTATACATAAGCGTTAATAGAAAACAGATTAAGAAAAGTGATAGATCAAGCCAGTCCTGCACCTTAATTGCGCAACACACTTTCAATCACGATATGAATCATTTTGAAGGATACTCATTGCTTCATGTTCGAAAAATTTGACTGGTCAATAACACAATGAATGTTGTTGAACTGGCAAAACGACAGCTAGTTAGTGTGTTACGCAATTACCCCTCAGGAACCTGATCGCTGATTCCTGGACTTCATGTATTGTGATAGCACGATTATGTCACATTAGGAAACACATAACTTACTCCTCGCATATGAAACTACAATCATTATGCAGAGCGTGACTCATCCACAATATTTATACTATAGGTTAACGTATGCTGCATGTAGTTTACTGCCCTCTAGAAGTCCATCCGGCGTTGGCTAGTAGATTTCTTGGTAGTTAGAAACTGTTGGTTGCTATGACGACAGGCAGAAGGCACGCAACTCCGTCACGCACAGCCGACTTGAACGTTCAGCCACAATTCCTGTTACACGCCGTCAAATCTTTATTATGTCGCATCTGAAATTCTGCTTCAGATTTCCAACGAAAATGCTTATACAGCACTAGCTTGCTTTCATGCTACATCAGCTTATAGACGAGGTTTATATAGGTGAATTTCTAAAGTAATCTCTATGTTAATCCGGGTTAAGACCACCAAATTTTCAGGAAAATCTGCTTAGCACAAACTTCCTGCGGCGGATTAACGAACAGGGAAGACAAGCACGTGCCATTAGCCACAATCCTCTAGGTTTTGTGTAATTGTTATGATAACTTTGGTTTATATTCAATAGTGTAGGAGGAGAATTATACAATAACCGCTTCGTCTACCATCCACTACCTACGCAGGAATCTCTTAGTTTAAACTTATTCGCCCATGCAGAGACAGAGAGATCTTTGCATTACCATTTTACAGAATCCCAAACACTTCCTCAACTACATTATCATTCTAATCAACCAGTAATCTGGTCCCCAATCATTCCCGTGTTTACTGAAATGCACTGTATTCAATCCATCCCAATTACATTAGGGGGTATTTCGGAGGTTCCAATCCCCAATCCCCTTTTCAATTTTACAGTCTCATAACAATTACGTGATGAACATTTTCACCCTTGCCACTGCCACCTTGGTAACTTGTTTAATATTCCACCGTGTTTTGTTTATAGTGTTGGGTAAAACTGTGGGATATTCATGATTTATCGGATTTATAATCTGATGACGCCGACTGAATTCTCTAGAGCAGTGGTGGCTCAGTGGCATCTTGGCCCCGACTTACGAGTTATGGGTCGTGGGTTCGAAGCCAAGCAGACGCTATACTTTGCGTCATTTATTTTATCACCACTGCTCTCAAAACATAGTGAGGAATCCGGCATGTCCCAGAACCGAAAATTCAAACTCCAACCCGCACTGGGCCCGCGTGGTCAATTACGTCCCACTCCCCCTCACATAAAGCAGGCCTGTGTCCCAGCAGTGGGAACATAGGCTGATCGCTGAACATGCTATAAGTACCTACTTATATTAATCTGATGACTCATTAAATAATTTATCATAGGTATAACAGTAATAATTTATTATAAGTAATTAGATTTATTATTGAGAAAGTGATTGGTAGATAGGTATTATGTGTAGTTGTTTTAAGTAATTTCATTTAATGCTATGACTCATCTGTGTGGAAGTAAGCAATAGTCATGATCAAAAAACCAGTTCTCTTTAATTTATTGTCATTCTTCTATGACATTAGAGCAATTACTTATTTAATTTATAGCCGAGTTCCTCTTCTTTTGCTGCCGCAAATGAACGTTCCCGACGATTAAATTTCAACGTCGCCACACGAGCATTTAAGATCAGCCGTGACAGCTGTTATTAACCTGTCATTACAGTTAGCAAAAAGATCGATAAATTTTTTTCGTTGTTTTCACTTATCGATAACGAGCATTCCTCTCACTAGTGAAGATGCTACGGTAAGAGATAAGATGGCTCAAAACTGGTTCATGTTTTATATTTTTTAATATAAATACTGCTTTGATGGTTTCGAAAATCGAATGAGATTTAGCGAATGTTTTGTCGTAAAGCAACAAACCGTGTTATCCAATTTCAACAATCCCCTCCCCCGTAGCTTTAGCCAGGGGCGGCTTGCGAGCTGCCGAGTTAGAGACACATTCGATGAAAGGAAACGCTGATCAAATAACGATGATGTACCAATACCAAATTATATCATCTGCTTACGCGCTGCATTTTTGTCTCGTTATACTTTGCCTTAATCTTATCTTACTAATAATAAAGCTGAAGAGTTTGATGTTTGTTTGAACGCGCTAATCTCGAGAACAACAAGTCAAATTAGAAAAAATCTTTTTGCATTTCATAGCCCAATCCTTGTGAAAGGCTGTAGGCGATTTATCATCACGCTACGACCCTCAGTACCCGAGCAAAATGAAGTAGTCACAAAGAACGCTAAGCGAAAACGTAGTAATAGCGCGGACAGGCGATGCGATGCGACGGGATAGGTCGGAGGAACAAGAAATGAAGAAACACTCGGACGTAGTCGCGGGCAGAAGCTAGTAAAGTATAATGACAAACTGAGTCTTTAATCTACTCTTTTACATGAAAATGTTAGTTACTTAACGGCGTCATACTTATATTTTTAGCCTAGCTTAATTCGTAATCGAAAACCAATAATATTTTTCCCGAAAACTCTTCGTCACCCAATTCGGGACGACCATTCAGCTGTCGCATGAAATCTGACAGTTTTGACTCTACACCGCTCGAGTATGTTTTTTCTGCCAACGTCACGTCAAGTCAATCAGTTTGGGCACGAAATCGATAGAGATCACGAGAACGAACTGCGGACGTAGATGTTAGAATGTGGGTAACATCGTACGCACTACGCACCTCGCATCTCTGTATCGATTGTGACCGGCATATCCTACTTTATTTCGGAGCAGGTGGCCTTGTTTGTTTATTCATGGTCTAAACACGGTATAAAAGATTCCACGTTTTCTTCGGAATTTGTTTATCGACAATGATTTAAACGGTTATCGGCAGCGGATCTGACGTCCGTCATACATTAACAGTAAGTTCACGCCTATAAGCAGAATTAAAGGTTCACACATGTTGTTACTTTGTTACGCATCCTTCTCTTATCTGGAGATAGTTGACGACTTCTGTCTGAGTAACGTGCAACACTGTTTTAAACAAATGGCATAATCTGTGGTTGTTAATCATGTTTAATTTTTGCTAATTAACGATAATCAAACATCCAATTGCTATTTTTACACGCATGACGCTAAAACGTGCCATTCAGCCAGTTATATTTTATCAATACACGCAATTTAAACCGTTCGTTTAGGTACTCAAAAGCATTTCCATCTGCGTCAGCAACCAGCGGCCGTAACAACGATTTAATTGAGCCGTGTTTATTATTTTAATTGGTTGTTTCGTTAGCCACTACAATGCTGACTTTTAACAAAGGAAAATTATTCCAGTCTGCAAAATTTTAAAAGAACCAAAATGTAAACTTTTAAAACATTTTGTGAGTTCAAAACGGTCTTAGCGGGGTATTATGAAGAGTTTTAATGAATACGGCTGTCTCGTCTACAGTGTCTCCATGTTATCCTCAGGGCAATTTAGTTAGTACATAAAGCGCATTACAGCGCTGTGTGTGGGGTGAACATACTAATTACGCAGCCGAGGAATTCTCGGCTTAATGCCTAACAACTTGTTCACAGAGGGATTGAACTACCTCTAGACCCAGCTTTATTTACACAAGTATATACCTTCAGGGGCCAATGAGCTTTCGTTTAAAATCCGTAAGAAAATTCAGATCTTTGTGAAGAAAACTTTCAGTCGACCTTTTACGTCCCTTTTATATCCCCCGACGATTCTAGACCCAATAATCCGACAATGGACACACAAAAATTCACAGCGAGACCAACGAAAAGATTGTACTCTTAATTGGCGCAGCTCTAGTATCCGAGAACTAGAGTTGTTCCCCCACGTTGATCGCAGGGGCGTATGTCACTCACCTCTCACATTATGCTGATAACTTCGAAGAAGTCGTTAGTCTGTACCTACTCTGTAGTGAGCAATGGTGTCCCAGTGGTAAAGGTGGTGGTGGTGTGGTTGCGGTGGACTTACAAGTTGTAGGTTGTCGGACGGATCGGACCCAGGCAGGCGATTAACATTGTGTAAATAAATAATTAATATAAATAATTTCATCACCACTGCTCTCAAAACTGTGAAGGAAAAGATCGTGAGGAAACCGGCGGCATGTCCTAGAACCAAACATTCGAAGACATGTGACAATTGTGACATCTACCAATTCTCACTGAGCCCGCGTGATGGATTACGGCCCACTCCCTCTCACTGAGAGCAGGCCTGTGTCCCAGCAGTGGGAACAATATTATAGGCTGATTTTTTATGCGTGATGAATCCGTCAATGGACATGTAAAAATTCACAGCGAGACCAACGAATAGATTTTCGTAATTGGCGCAGCTCTAGTATCCGAGAACTAGAGTGGTTCCCCCACGTTGATCGCAGGGGCGTATGTCAGTCACCTCACATTATTCTGATAACTTCAAAGAAGTCGTCAGTCGTTATCCATGGACATTAATACCTTGTTAATAATGTATGTCCATTCGTTGGTGTTTATTTTCATCGTTAGATCAAGCATGTCTGATGTTACAAACTTTTTACTTACCGTGAATGAACTGAGTTAATCGATAATGAGAATCAGTGCGTGTTCGTGGTTTTAAACGAGAACGATAATTTAATTGTGTTCTACAAATTATCTGTTATCAATTAAATTGCTTGGTAACAATTTGAGTGATTGATTTTCCTGTAGGCACAGTCAACAAAAGAGATAAGTATGCAGGATCGTCGGATATATGTAGTTGAAGTTTAGTAAGAAACCGATGGATGTTGTCGACTGAAATTTAATTTGATAAATGAGCAGTTTGTTTTCTATTAATAAAATTAATTTTTATTCGAGAGCATCCATCGGTTTCTTACTAAACTTCAACTATATCCGACGATCCTGCATACTTATCTCTTTTGCTGACTGTACTTACCTTTTTTTTTTTTGGTGCTCGGTGGAAGTCCTTTTGGACTTCCTCTATCGTGGGGGTGACAGAGGGGCATGCCGAGACTTACCAGCTAAAACAACCGCGGTGTTCCACCTCTGCCTATGGCCGGGGGTGCGGGATTCGCATAAGCATTCACCGCTCCACCAACATTTGTACCTAACATAAAACCTCGTCGAACCTTTAAAACCACATTACAATACCCACATAACAACAATTAATTAAGTCAACTAATTCATTGAAACATCCAATGGAAAATAGCACGCACTAATCCCATTAACCCGACTGAACTGGAAGCGCCATTATCTAATATAGGGCTGTAGTATAGCATTCGCTATGCGCTTTAGTAATAGTCTTAGTAATGAGTGTTAATCGGTCGTTGCCGTGTCTAGTGAACGGTGCACATGATCTATGTTATGTGAACTGGTGAACTGCATTCCAGTGTCATGTCATGTTATAAATGAGCTTTTGTTTTCTGTACAATTTTACATACACTCGGCGTCACAAAAATCGCACCTCTTTAAAAATTCCCTTCAAAGTCATTTTAACCCTATTAATCAATGGTAGACATATGACTATAAGGTATCATTGGAAAGGCAATTTATTTAAATTTCAGAATAAATCAATGGATTTGGTTTTTTGTTTACCAGGGAATAAAAAAAAGCAAGCTAATGCAAATGATTAAAAAGTTAAATTTTATTTTATCAGCAAAAATTACAACAAAGTCCTTAAAAACAACTTAAAACCTAGTGTTACCCCCCCTAGCCCTGATGACTGCTTCCATGCGTTCTCTCATGGACCTAATTAATGTGACAACAGTCTCTTGCGGAATGTTGTCCCATTCTGCAACGACGGCATCTCGGAGGTCTTGGAGAGTGGTAGGGGCAGGATCACGCCGTTTCAGTTTATCCCAAAGGTGCTCAATAGGGTTTAGGTCTGGACTTCGCGCCGGCCAGCGCATAACAGGGATTCCAACTTCTTGCAGATAGTCTCTTACAATTAAAGCGGTGTGACAGCGGGCGTTATCGTGCATTAACGTGAACCCACTGCCAACAAAACCCGCATAAGGGACAACCTGCTGCTCTAAGATCTCTGTTATGTACCGAGAAGCAGTCAGCGACTCTTGCCCGCGAGCACTTCCAGTCCGAGAAACACACACAAGGTTCGTTTTGCCGTCGATTGACATGCCGCCCCAGAACATGCACGAGACACCCCCGTATTCCACTGTCTCTTGAATACAGGCTTGTGCGAATCGTCCCCCTTGCCTCCATATACTCTTCGACGCCTGTCGTTGCAGAAAAGACACACCCTCGTCTCATCCGAGAAGAGCACAGCCCTCCATTGGTCTATTGTCCAGTCCACATGGTCACGGGCAAATTGCAACCGGTCTCTCCTATGCTGTGCAGTCAATTTTGGCCCTGTAGCAGCCCTATGAGCTGCAATTTTCTTCTCCTGCAGTCTTCTTCTAATCGTGGAGACTGCTTACAGAAGTTCTGCGAGCTGATCGCAGTTGTTGTTGCAGCTCAACAGCATTGGAGAACCGATTACGTAAAGACGTCGAAACAATGAAGCGATCGTCTCTTTCGGATGTGCACCGTTGTCTTCCAGATCCACGTCTTCGGATATAGCCACCAGTCTCTTGGAAGCGTTGGAACACTCGTCGAACGGCAAAACGACTCAAGTTCAGTTGCCGAGCAACATCACATTGCCGCATCCCTGATTGCAGTAGTGCAATGACTTGAGCGGCTTCATCTGCAGTGGTATCCATCTTCTGGGGTATTTTTCTTGCTGTAGCTGTTCACGTGTGTTCACTTCAAAGGTTGAATAGCGAATTACCCACATTTAACCCGGGTCGCCCGTTTTATACCCTTGTAGGGAGGTACAATTAGTGGCCGTTGTAATGCGTATTTTGACAACATTTTTTTTAACGTTACGTGTTAATGAGATCTGTTGTGTTTAGGAATTCTAACTGTTGTTAATTTAAAGGTCGTTAAACATACTTTCAAATGATACCAATATTAATTGGGTTTAATGTATTCGTTGCTGGCGGGATATGCTTTAAACTTATTTTCGAAGAGGTGCGATTTATGTGACGCCGAGTGTAGATAGAAGATAAATGCCCTGCTTAGTTTGGAATTTGGAGGCCAACGGTCAAACTAAAAAAAAAAAAATGTACAAACTTGTAAGATGACTGTTTATTTATTTATTTATATATACTTTATTGTACACCACAAAAATACATAACATGAAATAAACACATTAAACACTACAAAATATACAATGGGCGGCCTTATCGCTTTCTGCAATCTCTTCCAGGCAACCTTGGAATGGACAGTGATTTCCCTGGACATAAAATGTTTATCATCCTCATCAGCTTTTCTTTTTGCCAATAAACGTTTATTTTTATTTTTGTAGAAGTAGTTATTTTGTCACTGAAATGGGTCGGTTCAGCTGGTTTATTCTATAAAAATCTGACAGTGGAAACTTGGATGATGTCAGCTTCAAGTTAGCTGTCATTCCAGATATGCTAAAGATTGACACTATTGATAGCTTACTTAGCTCACGTCGCCTAAGTTTTCACGCTGAGAATTTTACAGAATAGATCAGCTGGACTTCTGTTAACATTGGTTATTGCAAATTCCTGAATATAAGCTAATTTTATTTGAGGTTGAACTACTAGGTACCATTTGGGCCTGAAGCGTCTTTGGCCAGAGCAGCAGTGGACAAAATGAGCTACCGTATCATTTTACCTGTTAAGAGACGATACTGTACGTTGGGAAAACAAGGGCTGAGTCGTAAAAAGAAATCCTCAATAAGAATTATCACGAACAAAGCAATGAATATTTAACTTTATTCCCCTGAACAAGAGAAAACAACATTTGTTATCTCAGCCTCGTTACTGCGAAGTTTCTTGTGTCTTACTGTTCCAACATTACACAGACAGTTTCTCGTGTCGTAATCATTAAGTTCTCTGAATTGAAGGTTGTGCTAGCCATACATAGTTCAAATATATATATCATATGTAGCCTTTAAGTACATACAAAGGACATGAATAAAACAACCTTTTAAATGCACCAGGCTAGCGATCAAAGAGCAAATGGATTAACAGAAATACCTTATCGAATCGAGTTTACGTTTTAACAAAGCATGCAACCAAAAGAGGTCGAAGTACCAATAAAGCGCGGCCAGTCGGGTTAGTGCAGTGCTTATGACGAATCGCGAGTCGAGTGCATGACAGTTCAGTCACACCGATTAATTTGCCAGGAACCACCGGCGCGTAGAGCCGCGCCCACAGACCGCCTGGCAAGGCAGGATTAGCTCCACATTTTAGATACGGAGATGACAACGGCCTTTTGGCGTTCAGACGTACCTAATTGAGTTTCTTTGATTGGAATACATTTATTGTAATTGAAATTTCTCCTACACACTGTGAATGTTCTCGTGTTTACCTCAGTTCATTTAGCTTTCGAATAGATGTCGTTTCAATGCAAATAGACCACGAGTTTTGTAAACAGTCGTTCATTATTCAGGTAGAATAATGAACGACGATTTGAGGGTGAAACTCGATATCGCCTAGAGGCTCAAATAACAGCCAGTCAATGTCAGTTTTTGCGGCCTAAGCAAAATATACATGAAACAAGTCTTTGTCTCAATTTCACTACAACGCAGCGCTATTTCCCTCGCACTCATTCTCATTCTGTCAATCAAGCCGGCAATCAGCACGCACTTAATTTTACGCTGAGATCTTGTTATTTGAGCTAGTGTTCCTGCTCACGTCGACATTGACGAAAATCTCATATATCAAACTTGTGCGAAGTTGCGCTACAAAATACAGAGAGTACAGAACTCAATCTACATACAAAGTGCGCTCGAGCAACGCACACATAGACACCGCTCACGGACACGATATCTCGGACTGGTTGGGACCAGTGCGAGCGCGAGTGCCACCCGCTTGAGACACGCGTCTGTAAAGTGCAAAAATGGAGCAAAAAAAAAAGTTATTATAACTGTTCAGCGGACGGTTGTTTAAGTTCAACATTAAACGGTAAATTGTCGTTTTTTAAGCTACCAGTTGTTTCAGAGAGGTATTTGCTTGTATTTCGATGGTTCGTTTTAATGTAACACAGAATAGTTAGGTAGGTAGGTAAGCGCCCCGGCCCCCGGCCCCGCACCGTATAAGCGAACATGACTTTGTGTTGTGGCTTTGTAATATTTTTACAATTTATTGTAGTACCTACCTATAAGCTAAAAATCCGCTCATCTTCCTCATTATAAACAGTTAAGATCAACAATATATCAAACAACTAGATACGAGCGCCACACCACGATAGTTTTTGTGCATAAGCCAAACTTGACAACCCTAGCGCGACCGCCGAGCGTAGGTATGAAATAGTAGATTATGCTACGTAATCTCATCCTCATTGTATAGGTACTATGTAGTCGCACCATTTCGTGCGCACACGTCACAATATTTAAAGATGAAATTCAAATTTTTTCATCCTAAAGAAAAACAAATGTTGTCTGTGGTCCAGTCGTTGGCGCGGTCTCCTGACATCTGTCAATCATTGTACTTTTTTGTGCCGCGCACTGATCACGTTTTCGTATATAAAAGTTCAGAAAAGTTTTAACAAGATGGGAAAACAGAAGAAAACGAGACGATGGAATGTAGGAGCTGACCGTACGCCTGCGAGAACTGGAAAAATCGCTTGAAAAAGCAAAGCGGAGCCGTCATCGAAACTCAGTTGTCGGCAATTGAAATCATGCCGTAATATACGCACAGCAGTCTCTAGTTTTCACTGTGAGGTCAACCATGAGAACGTAACTGTGCCGTATACTTACACAAGAACGATACCACACGAGCTATCACGCGAGGCTAGCCGATGGTATATACGTTCAGTGTTCGGAGGATCTTTGGCTGACAAGGGATGCCGTAATACACACAGCAGTCTCTAGTTTTCACTGTGAGGTCAACCATGAGAACGTAACTGTGCTGTATACTTACATAAGAACGACACTACATGGTATATACGTTCAGTGTTCTGACGATCTTTGGCCGTCTCTAAGTGTTCTCACGCGAGGTGAACCATGAGAACATTCAACTGTGCCATCAACTCCACACAGACTCACGAGAGGTTAGTCAATGTTCTATAATAATAATCCATTTATTTCAGGTTAAATCAAATAAAATCAGATATAAACCAGTCTATACGTCCAGTGTTAAAAACACATCCCTCCTGCATTCCTAGAGCTATCACGTGAGGTTAGCCATGGATTTAGATCTAAGCAGTCTGGGACCTAACTCTAATTAGTCTTCGTAGATGAGTACGGAGCCCTCTTCCATGGAAGACTACAGTTGGACTTTGTGTTATGTGACCGAAGCCAACGCAGCCGGATTGGGAATATCCATACTCAATGCCGTTAATTATAATCTAATTCCAAAATACTTTATATTCTAGATGTTAATATACATACATAACACATAATCAGCCTATAATGTTCCCACTGCTGGGACACAGGCCTCCTCTCAGTGAGGGTGTTAATATACAATTTAACTTATATAAGCTATGTTAGTACTTCAATTCTACTAAAATACAGCCGAAAGGAGGCTGAGAGTGGAACGATATACATACCCAATGTGAAGTCCTAAGTTCAAGTATTGAAAATCTACTTGTGAGATGCTGGGGTACAGTTAGCTACTTTACCTGTAGAACTGCATGGCAGTCTGGCCACACGGTGGTCAATTATGATAATGGACTAAATGTGGAGATGAAGCTAAACATTTAAAAGAAGTATGAAACATTCATAATTTGTAGCCTATTGAACCCACCAGAATTTAAAAAGGAAGGGTGGCAGCAGTAAATGGAAGTGGAATCAAATGGGACCACACAATCAAGGGGCAGCGAACTACAGTGGCCGCTACTATTACATTCATTGGGAACAGTTCATAACAGTCTAATAGCCTCCCAAGCGTTTGTATAGTGCAGATCAAATCGAAACATTAAGTTACTGAGCTAGACTGAGTGTGACATTAATTTATCATGAAAATTGCAATAATCTGAGATCCTTAATCCTACCTAGCCATGAGGAAATTCAAGAATTGATGTGAGTAAACACCAATATCAAAATACCTATTCTACACACCAATTCAGAATAGCTATCTATAAGCTTCAAGATAAATCCAATGCCAACAACCGTTGCCAGAACCAGCATCATCACTAGCTCAGGTACAGACTGGTAGATTGCAATATTTCTCTGAAGTATGATATTACTACTAATCCAACCATATATGAGTGGATCAAGGGTTATAAACTACCTTTTACTGAGTTTCCAATTCAAACTTCTGAATAACAACTTCATTCAGAAAGAAAGCAATCTATCCCCATGGAATAATCTCTTATATTAGGTGCTATAGAAACATGTGCTCCTGTCAAATAAGTAATTTTATCTGGTATAATTGTACCAAAATCGCATGGTGTTTGGAGATACATAATAAATAAAAACTTAATATGTAGTATGTTACTAGGTATATAAGTTTTTTGCCTACAATATTACATTGATTTAAAAAATTCATATCAATTATCCATATGAAAATATTTCAGGAGATATCCCCAGTTTCTATTTCAAGATATGTTATAAGTTATAACAGTTTACATGCCTCGTATTTGGACTTAGCACCGCTCCATATGTATTCACAAACATCATAAAGCCAGTTGTCTGTCACCGGAGGTCACTAGGGTTGTTTTTTGTCATACATCTTGACAATTATATTCTGTGCCCTGCCGATCCATATGCAGTGTTTAGAAAATATGTCTGATACTCAAACTGTGTTAAATATCTAGGATTTATTATTAAAACTGAAAAAAAAGAGTGCCCAGACAGTGCTGCCAATGTCTAGGATATTAGTTGGGTTCAGTCCAGTTTGCCATTTCACTTCCTCAGGAAAATATAGACTTTACCCTGTAGTCCATAAAAAATATTAAGTCTGAAATGAGATATAAATAATCGAGTGTGTCTAATTACTAGGTATTCTAGTAGCTGCATCTGTATATGAATATGGTTAACTTTATACCAAACTAGGTTAAAAATCACTTATTTACAAATACAACAGGGCTAGAAACAAATTAAAAATCATTTATTTGCAGAGATTGTTGGTTACCTTACATTCCAACAAACCACAATAGAATTAAACAATTAGATTTTGTTTTCGAAATATTGTCCCAAACTGACTGGGGTCTGGTATGTAATGATATCAACATCCACAGGCACTGGACAGTTAATGTTGAAAAGTTCCTTACCTTACCTTGAACTATTAGCAGCATTTATGGGGCTCAAAACATTTGCAAGCAAACTCAGTTACTGTAAGGACTTAGAAAAGATATCACAACGGCCATATCCTGTGTCAGTAAGATGGGTGGTACTCATTTTACTCATCTGAATAGCTTGGCTTAACAATTTTGGCAACGGTACAAGGAATGACAAATACGGGCTTATGCATTTTATATTACTTCCAAAGAAAACAGTATGGGAAATTGAATCTAGGCTTCCTAACATAGAAATTAAATGGAAGTGATGTGATATAGCCTACAAGTCAAATGTTGC
The DNA here is from genome assembly GCA_945859645.1 of Amphipoea oculea. Taxonomy (NCBI): domain Eukaryota; kingdom Metazoa; phylum Arthropoda; class Insecta; order Lepidoptera; family Noctuidae; genus Amphipoea; species Amphipoea oculea. The sequence continues at coordinate 13,072,587 of OX243878.1, forward strand.
AAAAAAAAAAAAAAAAAAAAAAAAAAAAAAAAAAAAAAAAAAAAAAAAAAAAAAAAAAAAAAAAAAAAAAAATTGCAGCAACTTGTACAACTTTGAAACCCTACATAAGGACATACTTCTAAGTAAAGATATACCTATGTAAGCAGGGGGGGGGGGGTGTGTGCTGTACTGGGCCAGGCCCCGATTAACCTGTTTACAATCAGGTCTAATACTAAATATCAACATATCATGGCTCCCTGATCCAAGTATGTTCTGTAGATCTATTCACTGAGGAGTCACTGTTTGCTGCCATATTATCAGGGACGCTTTCCTGATAGGAGAAAGTCTGATCCCTCAATTAATATAGTGTTAGCTTTGCTCTAGATCAGTAGACTCTCTTCTGTTAGACACAAGACATTGACCCCTAGACTCAGTCATGATAGTCATATAATTTTTACCACTAAGTTTAATGATGTATGATATCCTAATGGTATTGAGTGAGCTATATAATAATCAGCAAATTCTGTAGTTTTTGGCCGCCACATTGACACAATAATGACAGAGCGACAAGGTTTCTCAGGGATATATTTATATTAAGACCAAAGAATCCCAAATAGGAAGTTAGTGGGACCCTAGTATCGTTTTGCATTATTTAACCGGCCAAGCACCGCGCGTCGCCTATTGGCGACGAAACAATAGAAAATCAATTGTATCTCATTAGCGGAGTTCGACAGATTAATTTATTTCCCAATCAAACCCTTGGTTTAGAATTTCTAACCAAACAATTAGTAACGATAATAGCTCTTGTAACTGCACACAAAATTCAAACCTGGTCACTCATTAGTACACTTCTTATAATGAGGAAAAAATTAACATAAAAATCCAGATATAATTAAAACCTGGTAGATCCGAACTCAACTTGATTCTACCATTTTTTAAAGATAATTTATCTTTCTGTACTGCCACAACCCTTAAATTGTCCTATCTAGATTTTACTAGGTAAGAGTATAAGACAAAATTGTAAATCATTAATTATAACTATAAGAAAGCCTTATGATGCAACCTCTACTGCAACCAATAATAGATGGATAAAACAAATTTCAAGTAAGAGTGGAATAGATATTATTATTTCTAAATTCACATATACAGACATGCCTCTACTTCAAAGGGCTCTGAAGAAGGTGTCATTATGCTGGTTGGACCACAAATTTCTCAACCCTTACTCGGTTTTATAAGAGACCTTTTTATTAGTGATTCTAATGTTTTTGCACCAGCTGTGTGCTCTATAGAGTGGTTGTACATAGAACTTATTACATGTCAATGTTAATTGTCTGATTACAAGAAATTGATGTGTGCCATATGGGATTATTAATTAAACTAGTTGATTCAAAACTGATTATATTTCCAGAATCTAATAGTAATTAGAGAATTATAAATTAAGTTAGGTAACTATTTACCTTAATGGTACACTGATTCTTAATAGAAATGCATTACAATTAGTATGCATGTTATGTTACAATGTTCAATTATTGAACAATGCTCATTTTATGTAGGTACCTATGATGACCAACACAACTTTATTCTTTGAACATCTACATAGTACCTATACAATGAGGATGAGATTACGTAGCATAATTATACAGATCGGACTAACTTACCTAGTGACGTCCGATCCTTAATTATGTGAAGTAATCTCATCCTCATTGTATCCCAACCCTTCCCAGATAATCATCCTATACTTTAGGTGTATTGGATTGCCTTATTAAACCCCTTCTAGAAGTTGTGTTGTGCTGTATGCCGGGACTATACGATGCCCATGTAGGTCATCGTGAAGTCCCGTTCTTATGCTTTGAAAGAATGATTGACAGATGTCAGGAGACCGCGCCAACGACTGGACCACAGACAACATTTGTTTTTCTTTAGGATGAAAAAATTTGAATTTCATCTTTAAATATTGTGACGTGTGCGCACGAAATGGTGCGACTACATAGTACCTATACAATGAGGATGAGATTACTTCACATAATTAAGGATCGGACGTCACTAGGTAAGTTAGTCCGATCTGTATAATTGTACAACTAAGGCATAAAAGAAGCTATTTTACCCCGAGACGTTTATATCCACCCGAGCCGTAGGCGAGGGTGGATAGTTAAGTCGAGGGGTAAAATGGCTCGTTTATGCCTGAGTTATACACTCTGCTTTTCACTTCGATTGCGAGAAAAATGAAACAGGCATAAAGTATACAGCACATAATTAATCAAAAATGTTGCATTCATAGCTAATTCCCGCCACCACAGATAATACCGCCACGAAACTTTTTAAAAGTTTTTTTTTTTTAATTTTCAGTATTTGTCATTCGACTTGGGTACTTCATACCGCCAAAAAATGAAAACGTTTCTTTGCCTTTTTAAATAATAAATGACAGCTATTTTACCTGATTTTATTAAATTAACGATAGAAAACAAGGAAGTGGTATAAATTAAAGAAAAAACTTTTTAAGAAAAAAAAAAACCGACTTCCAAAAAAACACTACAAAGTGAAAAATAACTTTAATTTCGGAAGTCGGTGTCCTTGGATCTGTATTTTAGTTTTTTGCCACCGACTCCCGAAATTAAAGTTATTTTTCACTTTGTAGTGTTTTTTTGGAAGTCGGTTTTTTTTTTCTTAAAAAGTTTTTATTTCACGCTTTTTAGTGGGTCTGCTTATAATTTATCTAAGTTACAATAGCCTAGTGATCATCGCCTTTTACAAACAAAATATTGCTTTTCCCGATGCAGGGAAGTTAATTGTTGAGGAGTTCTCCAGGTCCACCATCAGCTCCATATCACCATTCACATTGTGACGAGCATGAATTGCTTAGCAACCATATTAAAGTAATCGAATCGCCCCCCGTGAAATACTTAGATATTATTGAGTAGTTCCGGTGGGCATCTGTGGTCTTCATCATCAGTTCCACTTCACCAAATGGTGCTTTCCGAGAGCAAGTGCACGAGTTACTATAAAAAATACCCAAATCGCTATAGGTGTGCCTATAATATTTGAAGAGTTCCTTCGATTTCTCCAGGATCCCATCATCAAATCCTGACCTGATGTTTTTAGACTAGAAGCTGATAATCCTGGCTGCAGCATCAGGCCAGACTTATGTCAACATTGCATTGAACTTAAAATTTAGTCCTGTTTAAAATGAGCCCAAACACGACTACGGTGCTGTTATTTCAAGGTTTGTACTTTTTCGGATGCTCCTGGCTTCAGCATCAGGTCTCTATGTACTTCGGTGTTCCTCATTAACAGTACGTTTATCCACACATCGAGCCCTTTTCAAAGAGCCTAAACACGATATATCTGCTGTTAGTTGTCGAGGAGTTAGGTACTCTGCAGACTATCCTGACTGCAGCATCAAGTCATGACTTGATGATCATGAGACCAAATGTGACAAATGCCCTATCAAACATCAAAACAATTTACTAAAACAGTCCTTGCCTGTTTGAGTAACTTCTTACTGTTAAGGAGTTGTACCTTCCATCATCAGCCCAGCTACCTGAGATGGTGACAACCATACGCAAATAAACAAGATACTTCATAAAATATGCGAAAAACAATAAGTGAGCCTATAAAATTTAAGGGTTGCCCTCGATTTCTCTAAGATCCCATCATCAGATCCTAACTTGGTGACAATGGGACCACCTCAGAACTATCTACTTTCGAACAAAAAAAGAATTTTGAAAATCCATCGACAATTGGCGGAGTATTCGATGAACAAACATACAAAATAAAAATAATAATAATAAAAAACATACAAACAGCCGAACATAGTACCTCCTCCTTTTTGTGAAGTCGGTAAAAAAACATACAAACAGCCGAACATAGTACCTCCTCCTTTTTGTGAAGTCGGTAAAAATGAAATAAATCACGACTTTGATCTGCGAAGTTTTATTGTGCGTGTGGCTGTTGGGCCTGATTACTTTATTCTTAGAAAAAAAAATTACTTTATGCACTAGAACATAAAAAGCGATTTTATGTCGCCTAAGCACAACATAAAGACGGGCTTTTAGAGCATGAGAAGTGAAAAGTCAAGTACATACATGTGATTGACTTCCGTACCTTTCTGTCTTTCTGTTTTGTGGTTGCGCTGTGCGAAATACGCCCTTGAAAATACCGATTCACAATATAATTGTACATAAATTGTACGTTATCTGACAGCAAGGATATATTCGGTGTCAATTTCCCTTTTACCTAACCGATAAGCGGGGATCGACCTCCTAGAATCCGAGCTGACGAAGAGTTATGTTTTTTGTTGCTTGCTCTAACTCAAGATACTCGTGAATCGAATAATAAAATAACGTGGGCGCTTACGCACACGGTGCCGTAGTAGTAATGTGGCAATGTTTACCGCATCCATTCTTCGCTACCGATACCCGTTTATCACTATCGCTTATCCGTATCTTTACAATTTAACACAAACCTACGGAGGCAAATATTTAAATATGCTTTTATAGAAATGCAGTGTTTGTACTGCATCATTATCACCGGCACTGGGTAATTTACATTTCCATAAAACGAGCCCACAAAGGTTGCGCAAGCGATGGCACGGCGACAATTGACCGGCGGCGGCCCAGATGACATCACTGCCCTGCCTCCGCGGCTGCACACCATCTCTGCGCAGTGTCACAGAGTATCGACATTCGACGGTGTCGCAACATCCATCGGTAATATATTAATTTGGGCCGCCCATTTATAAATTATCTACGGTCTACTGAACTTGTTTTATAACAGTGTTGGCATTACCGTTTCTCTCCATTGATATAAATATCTGATAGTTCTCCCTTTTGTATATGGCGCCATTAAACTGTAAGTTTTTATAATAAAATCAATAACATAAAAGTGCCGCGATGGTCATTCGAAAGAAAAACTGGTAGTCATCGACTGTATAAACGTGTTGTACTTATATTACTCTATGACCCCAATAAACGAGGTGAAAATTGGATGTTATAGCCCTAAAATGTAGGCTACCAATACTCCTAGACGGGGAGTATCGCTAGAAATTAATTGAGTCATACCTTAATTAGTGTGAAGTACCAATAAACTGAATTTAAACGACCGTTTACACATACCTACTGCACTACCGTATTATCAATTTCTTTTAAATTGGCCCTTATATTTATTTCAGTAACAGCTGCTATCGATTTACGAGCCAATTAAAACGTTGTAAGGATTTATCGGTTCACTCGTAAATTGTAATTGTATCAAATATTTGGTGACACTTCGTTACTCCGACGCGAGACGGTCAACCTTTGTAGACTATTTTTGACAAATGTTCTACAGATTAAGCACCTAACTAATGTGTAGAACGTTAAAATGGAATCGGTCCGCTGGATCTTTGAATTTTGTCGGCAAACGTAAATCATTTTAAATTAAAATACATAATTTAGCTTTCGACACAACTGATATTGGAGATTGAAGAAAAACTCGGGGTTTCGGCACCATCAATTACTGTTATCTGTCACTGTCGTTTCTTCTAAATAAAACGAGGCTAGCGGCAGGCGGCAGGGAAATAGAGTTATAAAATGTTTTATACAGTACCTATCTCAAGTGTTTATAAATAAGCAAGGTACTCTTACGCATACTGAAGGGCACAAAAAGCTTATTATTCCACGGTAATCCATAACTTCTGTTTGTTGAAAGCATCTGCTAAACACCACCATTGCGTAGTTATACAAATAATGATTCACGCATGCTAACTGACATGAGCTCATACTGAATCATAAACCTTGAATTAAACTTATCTCGAGGTTTTACAAATACAACGTTAAAAATCTCACACCTCGGCCCGCGGCCCTCCAAAGCGAAAGCACAGAAATGAAATATTTTGCAATTAACTCGTTCAAAAGGGTATATAACGGCTGTTTACAGTAAACGTAGAAGCAAAAAGCGCTTTACATAAATTTAGAGGCGCTGCAAACCAAAGGGAATTGCGAAAGTTTTCGGAATGAATATGCGAGGAGGTTTTAAATGGTAGTCGCGGTGCGGGCGGCGCCGATAAGCGGACGGTTACACACGAATCGTTTTGCACATGCACATGGCTGCACGCTGTTAATTTGTTACTACCTCCTGTTTATGACACCTAATTTTAAGGCGAAAGCGTCGGGGTGGCCCGCGAAATTAAAATTAAATTACGTTTTTTGCAATTTGTAGGTCATTATTAGGTTGTATCTTATGTCCTTTCCCGGGACTTAAACCATCTGTATGCCAAATTTCATCTAAATCGGTTCAGCGGTTAAAGCGTGAAGAAATAACAGACAGTTATAATATTAGTACCTAAGGACAGAAATCATCAATACCTACAACTCTAAGTTCATACTACCCTATTGAATTACTATTTCTTGAAATCATGACATTTGAGGATACTTCTGTAAAGCCATAGTTGTTACAGTCGCGAATATATTTTTTAATCAACATAGGTACAACCTGGCAATGCCACTATCTAATTCTCACCCTATTTGTCCAGATGACATCATTCTTCGCGAACGTGAGCTTAAATTGTAGTTAAACTATAAAAGTTATATGGATCGCTTTTATTATTCATCCTTTATCGAACTGAATACAAATGAGCTCATCTTCAGTCCCTTGACTTTGCCTACAAATGACTATTGTAATGAAATACAATCTAAATCTTTACTTCTCTTTGTCCCTTACGAGGAAAGCCGAAAGCAGAACTTCTGACGGAACCTGATCTGAATTCATTATAAGCTCCAATAGCTTCTTTACCTGAATCTCTCCTATACTAGCGTCTGCCCGCGACTTCGTTCTCGTGGAAGTCTTAAATTAGCAATATACCTACTAAAATAACAGTCACATTTTTATAAAACTCCCTCGGCCCCCAACTCACCGCGCATCACATCGGCCGCTCCCGCTATTAATTTGTTTTCGGTTAGCGTTCTTTCTGACTTTTTTTCTTTTGCTCGGCTCCTAAAGGCCGTAGCCTATCTTCGTCTTCCTTAAGAATTGGGCTATCAAATACAACAAGAATTTATCAAATCCAACCTCCTGGTAGTTCCAGAGATTAGCGCATTCAAACAAAAAACACTCTTCAGCTTTATTATATTTGTATACATTGTCAGTGTTACGATCTTTGAAACATATTGTATAAATTAATGTTATAATCATCTCGCTTGGCAAGCGGATTAGTAACCGCAGTACGTTGTTTATAAGTTAGCGTCCACTACTGCCCAGTCTGCCACTCTGCCCACACGATTGTAAATACGATATTCATAAGCTTCAGAGATGTCTGCTTTCAAAAAGAACATCCAAGTTGACAAAAAGTAGAGTAAACCAGTTGCTTAACGTCCCGCGCAACTTGTAAAGGTCATATTGGGGGAAATATCTTGTATATAAAGTACCTTCAAAACAGGCTTCGTGACATAATAAACGTAACACGATCATTCACTCAATATGGAACGCAGATGATGCAATTCGAGGCTTTCGAACCAGACTGGTCTGTTACTAACAGAAGCTACACTTCTCACAAAGTAAATACATAACTGAAACAATATTCCAATGATTTTATTCATAGTGTAGCTGTTGTATCCCGAACTGGGTCAGGATTGAGTCAGGCTAGGGGTAAAGTTGGCAGGCAACGGATGTAGAACCGAGAAGTCGACTGTCCAACAAACTTGTAATAAAGCCACGGACCAGCGCTAAATGCTATTTGCAGTGTTGAACAAAGGTTTGTTTTGTTAGACTACGAACACAACGAGAGTATCTACGTCCTATAACATTATACCTGTAGATGTATTCTAGAATTACGAATAACATTGTAGGATCTCTTAAAGTAAAAAGAACCACCGTATTATTTAGTATTTTCTGAAGAGCTGGTTTACGTAGTTGGAAAGTCTTTAATTAAGACAGCTTCACTTTTTTGTACCCACAAATCCTGAAAAATCTCTCAGAAAAATAAGCACCAAAGTCGTGAAATCGCGAGATATCAAACTTTCAAGTATTCATGAATGTGATGTTGAACATTCTCCGTTATATAAATTAAACTTAAGGGCACCTCAAGATTAATTCCACTCTAAGGCAGCTATAAATTCTCGCGTTAATTTCTAAAAAGATCTCATTTACATAATGCCGTTCTCTTTATCTTTTCAGGTCAAAAAAGTTCCTGTAACGCCGTCCATCGCGGCTTTAATTTAAACAAGTAAGTGTTATTGAACGATACTCTTTTCTTACGTTTTACTTCACTTCAGAGCCGAGTATAATCATTATGAATATTTAAAAGGCAGTTGTTGAAGCGAAAATTTTAACCTTTAGCAACTTAAAGGCTAAAATGTTCGCTTCATTTTCTATTTAGTTCGAAAAAGAAGCGTAGGAATTACGGCTGTGGTTTTAGGATCTAAAGCCACCGCCAGGCTTGGACGCAAATGATAGGGCGCTATACGGCGGAGTTTGGTTTAGACCCGAACAAATGGCCCGTACAGACACCAAAGTATTTCTACTGAATCAATAAATCAAGTCTGGAGTCCTCTATCTAGCCTTCGTGCACAATTTTAGCATTATCATTTAATTTTAATGTTGATTCGGTGATAAAATTCAATTTAAGCAATAATATTTTCACAATTGTAACCTCATAAAATCATTCGCATGTTGTAGTCGAAACGTTAGCCTCGTGGGTAACGTTTCAATTGAAACTAACTACGCACATCTGTGTGCTCCATTTTAATATGGGCCACAATGGCACATAAATAGCAGCAGATTGGCAAACCCATTGCTTTCGTACTACCTACGTTTTTCAACTGCAGGACTTGTGACTGCATCAGTACAATACAAACATGCATGCTCTGTACCGAATTCATTAGCGTACTTCTTTTCATTTACTACTTAAGGGGAAGCGCCAGGGTAGCCCGGGAATTAATTCCGATCCAGCCTGTCCCTTGCTGCCCTCTCCCAGCGACGCCCTAAGCCGAGGTCCGTACCCCACAGGGGGTGGCCTTGCGTGTTGTCGCTTAGTTTTGAAGTTTTTGAAGCCCTGGCTGAAATCCTTAATTTATTGAGGCATCCTCAGGCAAGCCCGGTTAAGCAGACGACTACCTCATAGGTTGAACTACGAGATGCCATTTATAAAAAAAAAAAAAAAAAAAAAAAAAACAAGTAGCCCAGGAAATTCAAATTTTCTTACGTTTTTTGCTATTTGCGGTTCAGTGTCACGTTGTATGTTGAACAAAATATGATTCGCGACCGTAACAACTCATATATTTACAGAATTATAATCATAAAAATCAGCAATAGGTTAGGTACAACCCTCTAAGTTCATATAATTCTATATTCTTCTGGGTGTAGGTCTTATACTATACTACACATTCTTGTACCTTCTTATTTGTCTGTTTCTGTCTGGATTCTAATTGCTGAAACGAATTTCCAATTACATTACTAACCGAATGAATAAACGAATGAAGTTGAAATTGGTTTACCAGACAGAAACAATTAAGTAAACCTAAAAAGTAAATTGATACTTGGAATTTTCTCACCCATTTGTGTATTTCATAATTTCCATAATGAAAAACATTTCATTCCATGAATATGCAACAAAGATTTTTTACTGCCTCCTAACAAAAAGGTGCATTAAACTCAGTGCTTATGATTCCAGAACATAAATGTTGGATTTCGTTTAATAAAGACTATCGTAAATCAGTTTAACGGCGTCTGACTATAATGTCCAGTATCGCTGCAATATCCCCGTAATGTGCAAAATGCAGCCTGGATTCTCATGCGGAGTTCCACGAATAATTCTTGTGTTGCCGTGTTACAAAATTATTACCGAGAAATATTTGAGAGTGGATTTCAGTGTTTATTGAATTTTGTTTTCAAATATTCAGAATGTCTGATAGTATAGGTAGTGAGCACACGTACGTTTGAATTGCCATCAACATGAGACTTTAAAAAATATACCAAGAAAAGCCACGAACAAATTGAGGTCTCGACCCAATTGAATCATCACAAATATTTAAGTAGGAATTGGCCGCGATGTTCTATCTTTTGTCGTCTGTTTTTCTACCAATATTTCAGAAATTCCCATTATCTTTTTATTTATAATATGTGACAGGTGACAAAAGTATTTCATATATTTAACAGGCATAATCTGATAGGATTTTGCGACATGTGTCCCGGAGTCCCAAGTGATTCCGATATCTATATGTAAATCAGAGTCGGTGGTAGTTTACGTTCGGTTCAGTGCTTCGTCTAGACAGGCATTGTGCTGGTATACATAAATGCCTCCCCAATTTGCACTCTGATGTATTACATATTAAGCGGTATTTACTTTGACATTGAAATGTTTGCTCGTTTTCTCAGTGAAACTTTGCGTACCTACCCTAGAGAAATATAGTAAAAGTTCGTTACTTTTATTCAGTTTTATTTCCAAACTTCGTTAAAAAACTACGATTTAGTGAGATCAGTAACTTGATAAACTAGGGTCACGATTGTTTTTTAAAAATCCGTTTGAAATGCTTTTCCATTTCAGCGCTTTTAACGTGCACGCTTCATTTCCGTATTAATGGAGTTTTCTGCAGGCTATTTCAATTTCATCCAACTAATATCGGACGCGTAGCATCAAATATACACACATCAATTTGGATGCGAATAAAACTTGAATGCTGGTTGATAACAATCTATCTACAGCCAGACAAATAAATTGCCGTTCCCCAAAATGTCTGGCCATAAAGGGAGAGGTGTTTTGGGGCCAGGGTCGTGTAAATCACAGTCTGGTGCAGCCGTGCGGTCCGCCCCTGCGAGCTGCGTACACATGGCAACAATATCGCAGATTACGACAAGCGCACACCCGAAGGACAATGTCGCCTATTATGATACCGCAAGTATACGATGCTCCAGTTTCATTTTATGCCGCCATATCTTTCTGCTGCGGTAGCATAGTATCTTAGAAAGCTGTCGCTTTTTCACAGAACAACGATCGCCATATCACTTTAAACCTCTTGTAAACACTTGTGCACGTAAATGAAAGCCTTCTAAAGAAACTATTGAACAAAGCTATGTAGAACCAATGTAGAGTGAAACGAGAAATGTAGTAGATAATCGATCTGCGGATTCGAATGGTTTCTTGAGTGCTGTAGTGCAAAATGGAGTTTCAGCTAGATTATACTGGTAATGCAATTGATTCCAAGCAAACAAATATTTTATTGACCTGGATTTTGTTGACGTCATTTGGATCTTCTTGCGTTTATTCACTGTTCAGCAAAGTAAGTGAACACAATACTTATCTCACTCAAATATTTACTCCTCACCGAAATCTTTTACTGGAAATAACAATCTGGATGCCTAGACATTAAGAAAATACGTTGTAAGATTATTCACCGAATCCAAATCATCTTATAATTCAGAGCCCGCCTCTTCCATTTCGGTTTCGACATAATGGTACTGTACGAATATACATCCACATTCTTCGCGCGCTTCCTTACATTTTACCTTATTTAGGAAGTTTAATCTCTTTGTCTGTAATTTACTGAAGGCTGAAGTCGACTTTGTGTTAAAACTTCGTGCTCTTCTCTCGTCACTTGCACAGTGACATGCCGCGGCAATATCGCGTTTGTTGAAATAATATACCGGTTGTTTCAGACGGTCGCTGTTATTGTAGGGAGGAGCCGATATGGCCTGCTTTTTTATGGCTCTGCGTTACCCTGTGCAGATATTTCACGGCAAAAACAACAATAAAAAGTAAAAGACGCTTCATAATTTAGCATGGAATTCGTTAGTTTCTCTCTTCTGTCTTTTCTCTTATAAAACTGCGAATAGATACGTCTAGGCTATAAAACGGCGTTTTCTCGGAGACAGGGCGAAGCGGTGCGGGAAAGTTTAGATTTATGTTTAAAAAATTCAGATTTTCTAGCTATTTGGAGTACCAATACGTTGATGTGGATTGTTTACTTGTAGATAATAGGTGTGCCCTGTTCATAAGTAAGTCATCCGAATCGTTGATGATAATAGTGACCAATAACTTCGCATTTATAGTGTACTATATACTTAGATACATCTTCCATTGTGTTATTATCTCTACCAGAGATACAAACCGCTTTTTGCACCAGTTTATTCAAAATTTATTCACAACCTGAATGAAATCTGCCTTAATTAATTCCTCATTGCAGAGCAGCTTACTTAAACTAGTACTATTAATGTATCTAGTTTCACCTCGACGGTTTAATTATAAAGAAACTTTATTGAATGCGGCCAGTATAAACATTTGTGGATATATACCGTATATACGTGTGCCAACAATATATTTAAACGTACTGTCATAAACTGAAGGCATAGGCGCGGCAGCGATAATTTACGATCAGACTATAAAGCATCACACTGAAAATAGATGTGCCATTTTAATATTGTCATAAAGCCAAAGGTGACTATCTAACCTGGCTTAGTGCTGATATCACCAATGAAACTGAACGCAACTATTACTTCTAAATCGCATTCAAGGGCTGTCAGTGTCACCATTCCACAACAACACAGTCAACACAACAATTTTGATAGTTACAGCTCTTGAAAACGGTTTAGATGTGCTAAACGTGTTCAGTTTAATTGGTGTTTGGCGTTAATGTCTCGAGGACGGAACACTACTCTCTGGAAACCTATCGTGTTCTGCAAACCAACCAGCAACGCGAGTGACAGCCCCTTTCGAAAACTCAATTAAGCTGACTCGTAAAACGCCCTACCCCCGACATCCGCCTGCCGTTACCAACCGCCAATTTATTAGACAAACCGCTAAACTATGTTCTAGCAAACTGCCAACTATTGATTTCGTACTTTGATTGCTTCCAAGATTTTTATCCGTCGTCTGAAATCACAAGAAAAACGGCTAAGTGCGAGTCCAATTCGCACCACCACCACTGTGGTGTTCCGTACCAGTGTACAATATTTGAAACTACATATAAAAAAACACGTTTCTTGTACGTAAATAAAATAAAGTTAAAAATGAAAGGGGGTCCCCTTTCATTTTCAACTATGTATATTTTATTTTATTGCTATAGCGGCAATAGAAATACACACCTTTTGAACAACTGTCTACCTATTACAGTTCATGAGATACAGCCTGCTGACAGACAGACGGACGGATAGCGGAGCGGTTGGATACGGATCCCTAAAAACGTCCCTAAAAAAACCCTCGAGTCGTGTCTTTTTTTACCCGACTGCGCGACGCAAAGGAGTGGTAATGTGTTTATCAGCCTATTAAGCTAGGTAATTTATCAGAACGTCACCTGCCCAGTTTTTGCACCCCGTACGGCTCGAAACAATACCCCTTTTTGCCCTTTGCGATTACACACACAAAGCTCGCTTGGGTGGGCTCCTATCGATGACTGGCGTTCGACGTGGACGTGGAACTATAAACACACGAACGCAGAGACACATGCATATTTATAGCGTCTGGATACTGAGAATCATGACATTATGATGCACACACGCGCAAGTGCACCACGTGACTTCCGCTGTCGAAATAGACTGACAGACGCTGCGTCCGCCTTCTCATCCTAAAGATGACTTGGTTATGAGAATTTGCTACCTATCTAGGTTTACGAGCAATTTTGAAGGGAATATGTTGCAATTTTCAATCCTACCGTACCCCGGAGAGAGACCTACATATGCTTTTGACGAACGTCGGCTGCCAAATACCTACCTGCAATTCTCACAGCTGTAATTACCTAAGAATAACTGCATTCCCTGGTAATAACTGCAGCTTTCTGGTTAGGCTGGGAGCCAACACCGAAATAGATAAAAGGCTGATGAAGATTTCTACTGCAAATTCTTATCAACTACAACGCACTAACATCATAGCAGTATTTTGTTTTTCTAGTTGTCAATTTTATTGTTTCCTGTTCCGTTTTCCTGAATCTGTAAAATAACGACCCGGAAAAGTTTTGAGGCGGGTTTCGCGAAGCTCATCGCTTCCTACGAAAAATCATTTATAACGAATTCTCGGAATGCTCTTTTTATGTGTCCAACATTATCTTAACTTAACCGGATGTAAAAAGATTTTTACACAATCAAGTAAGGATTAATAAGTTTAAACTGAAGAAAAAAAAACAACCGATATGGAAAACATAAATTCATGGTCAAAAACCTTTCCCTCAGTATTTATTACAGAAAGAGCTGACTTGATTTGTGAACAGATAGCATCGTGCACGCAAAGAACGTTTCTGAAGGAAATTCAATCTGATACGGTGAATTATTCACGTTATGACGAGCCTTATTACCAGCTGACCTAAATACGCGATGCGGAATGTAGTGCCGTTCTCATACCCCTGACGACGCCGCTCACGTTGGGTGAAATACTGATACTTATACCACGCAGAAAAGTTAAGTACTACGCATCCTTCGAATTACATACTTAGATTATTGAAAGAGAGTATGTAATAATGACATCGTGTGACATGTGTAAGGGATGAGTAAAAAAATTATTAGATATCCTGATTTTACCTAATTCATCATCATCTGCCTAGCCTTTACCCAACATGTTGGGGTCGGCTTCCAGTCTAATTGAATGCAGCTGAATACCCGTATTTTACATGGAGCGACTGCCTGTCTGAGCTCCACAGTCCAGTTACATGGGTGACTTACCTCTCTGACTCTGACTTTACCTAATTGTACCTACATGTACACAAGTACCTAGGTAAAGTCAGGGTAATATTATTTCTTCAAATCCCTTAAATTGGCCGTACCTACATTCAAACAACAGCTGTCATTCTTTGACAGATTATGTGGTGGCTATAACACTGTTATATTTTGACGTAGTGTGCCAACTTGATAAACAAATTGTTTCCTGACTGTATAACCTCTAACGATCTAAGACTGTCATATAATCCGCCAATGAAAAAGTCCATTCATTACACTTGACAATCAAGCTTAGGACATGGGGTTCCGTAAGCACTTGGAAGCATTTAGACAGCGGGAGCATTAACTTTTTGTCATCTTAAATTCTTGTTTACACCCCCCTTTTCTCCTACAGCCCTGGAGACATTTAATTATCGAAACAAGAAGTTTGATAGAATGTTTTATAATATTTGCACCCCAAACCCCGAACACGGAGGGATCCTCAACTTTGAACGATTTTCGATCGCATGTAGGTACTCACCCCTCAAGAAGGGTCTGATTCTTTTCAATTTTCCTTATTTAAACGAAAATAATGAGTAATGATGGCAAATATCATTGTACCCAAAACCAACAGTGATTACTGAGCAAATATTTGCCGAACTTTGTAAATATGGTCGCATGCTCATAATCTGCAGTTTGTTACCATGTAGTACGCTAAGTACATTGTCATCCCACTAATCACACTAATATTATAAAGGCGAAAGTTTCTGTTTATATGTTTGTTACTTGTTCACGCTCAAACGGCTGGACCAATTTCGATAAAATTTTGTATGGAGGTAGCTGACACCCTAGATTTACATATAGGCTACTTTTTATCCCGATATTCCCACGGAATCGTCATTAACGCGAGTGAAACCTTGGGGCGCAGCTAGTATCGAAATACTTTACATATTTCCTATTATGACATAGAACTTAAGTCTACAGCGAGGTATTGAACACAAACTCTATACTATATACTCTGTATATAAACTCAGACGAGATTTTGTCGGGGGAAAGGATCCATTGTGGTAACCCTCTTAGTCGATCCCCTCACAACCCAAGGGTAAGCTGCCAGAGTGGTTGCCTGCCTCTAACATGTTTACAAACTTGAAATAAAAAATGGCTGTATCCAAGAGACATTTTAGAAATATCAGTATCATTTTACTCCAGATTTACCATCCTACATCTAATTAATAACGTCTCGAACGTTCTCTATTGAACGGGGGAATTAGGTTGATACCTAGACACAAAAATGATCCAAATTCGCTTTGAAATTATTATGACGAAGCTTAATTAGTTAAAAACTTGCGAAAAATATTTTTAAGTGTTTGTAAAGTTTTAGAAAAGCAAATGCCTAAAGGAATTGTTCTTAAACTGGGACAAATTTTACCATTTTCCTTTTACTCCTTGAAAAGTTTACCGAGCACCTTTTTTATTCGTACAAAGACCAAAGTTCGTGTTTACTGGTATGTCAATCATTTATGTACTTAACATTAAATTCTTCTCTACGTTATTATTGTCCATTTCGTTCACATTACATTTCATAGCATACCTACTGTAACACTGGCCCGTGCGTAGTTTACAGAAATTAATTGGAAACAAGCTGATGATGGTTTCTATTTGAACTATACTACTCACCACCGTGCTAAAGTAAATTTATAGGGTATATTCTGCTAGGGAAAGATTCAATTAAACAAGTACCTTCTTACACAATACAAGTTTATTGGAATTAATACATAATTAAGGCACACATACAAACAAAGTGGCGAGCCACTAAAATAATGCCTCTTTCCCTGCTACTATGGCATTCACCCACACAACTAGTCTCCGTACCTAGTGGTATGGGTGAAAACCTGCATGAGACAAATAGCAGTTTCTCAGAGTCGCTATGCGAGTCCGCGAGGGAACAGATCAATAACCTTACTAGCTCACGTACATGTGTCGACCTATTTGGACTGTGCTCATATGGGGAAAATAACTAATATGCTAAGCAAACCCGAGACACAATATCTTACGACAACTGGTCTTAACACCTAGCCTTTTTACAAAAGGCCTAACTCTCTCATAGGTTAAATTATACTCTTACACAATAACCTCTCAGTTTTGAACTCAGTTAATACCAATCAGTTAGTTCTGACCTCAGTCAGTTGAAGTCTCTCAGTCAGTTGACGGATCGTCGGTCCTTGGCTTCGCTCACAGGAGGTTCCTGTGAGCACACGCGAACGCGGCCTACGGACGAGATGGTGACGCTTTCGTTACCTGGAGTGGCTTACTTCCCTCATAACCGGGAACCGGCTAAGTAAGGCCTTCCTGAACGTCGGATGACCACACCGCAAGGGATAACCTTAAAGCCGCCTGCGCTCTGATGAATTCCAAATCATCACACAACGGCGCAACATCCAGGCATCAATTTAGCTGCGCATAGCACCAATCAAAATGAAGGCTAGCATAACAAGCCAGACCTGTAACAACGTCCTCGTGTCAGAACACACATGCAAGAGACCTGGGCTATAGGCTGTCCAGCAAGAATAAAGCAAATGGTTTAATACTCACAGGATTCTGCTCTTACTGGATTATATTAAAACCCCATCGGGTTATTTGGGCACATCCCGTTCCTCTCAGGATATAAAGTCCCTCTCAAACAGCCCCCAGGCTCGTGTTCTTGGTCGTAAAAGACCGGACACGGAACACCGTTTTTTTTCCAAACCAATCTGACAGTTTCTCGAATAATCTTCCACAGACTATATAAGATTATTATTGATTTTTATCCTTAATACAATCGACTATGTTTTTAATTAAAAATATGGTGAATTATGTATGTTTGTTTTAATTAACTGTTAAACTGTAATTTATTTACTAAACACAAAAAACCGTCTTTGCGTAACGTAAACCACCATGACGCACGCCCGCTGCTATTCCACGACAGATGCCGCTACCATATAGTTTTGCAACGTCACAATGCCCCTCTTCCCACAATAAGGTTTTTGTGTACGCAAAAACCAACACCGCCCTCGGTGTTATAACACTGGAGTGGGTAAACAAATTCTCATAGAAAGCTCAGTGGAAGAGTACAAATCTTTATAATCAGATGATTCTGAAACGACAGATATAATAATTTTTAAGATGAAATATAAATAATTTCCTTAATTTCTCCTACTGTAAGTAAATGACCAACCTTATAAAATCCAAACTGCCAGGAAACTTATTCTGCTTACAAATCTTCCTACATTCCGGGCATAACCCCCCCCATTCTTTCATACATCCCTAAATTTTCCTCTCTTTCAATCCTGTAGCAACCTGCATTCATATCGCAGGAAGCCACCTCTTGCATACTCCCGAATTCCGTCTGTATACCAGTGGAACTCTGCATTGTTTAATACAAATCTAAACGATCCTCCTGGTGAATATGTTCAGCGAGCTGATACATATATAGGGCAACCAATGTGCATAACTCACCAGGCAAGACGTATACAGCGTTCCCAGAAATAAAACTTCTGAAAACATAATGGTGGTTTGGCTTATTTTAAGAGTCACCGGCCGCTCGTAACTAGATAAGCACTAGTGCTATCTAAAGTCTCACCGAAGCAACAATGCTATCTCGGCAAAACAAACATTAGTGAAGGCCTATTTTAGAAGTCACAATCCGCTTCATAAAAAAAATACAACCAAGCAAATTTGGCTATAAACAACGTGTAGGCTTATTTTAGAAGTCACTATCCGCTTCAGTCAAGGCCTATTTTAGGAGTTACTACCCGCTCCATAAGAGAAACCAACCAAGCAGAATTGATTATAAATATCGTGAAGGCTTATTTTAGAAGTCACTATCCGCTTCAGTCAAGGCCTATTTTAGGAGTTACTACCCGCTCCCTAAGAAAACCAACCAAACAGAATTGATTATAAATATCGTGAAGGCTTATTTTAGAAGTCACTATCCGCTTCAGTCAAGGCCTATTTTAGGAGTTACTACCCGCTCCATAAGAAAAACCAACCAAGCTAGATTGATTATAAATATCGTGAAGGCTTATTTTAGAAGTCACTATCCGCTTCAGTCAAGGCCTATTTTAGGAGTTACTACCCGCTCCATAAGAAAACCAACCAAACTTGATTACAAAAGTTATGGACCAAGCCATAATATAAGTTTGTTACTAAACGCATGGCATGTAAAACGGCATAATTCCCGTATAAATTTTAAACAAAACCCTTAGCTCGCGTTCATATTTTAATATAATAAACAAACAATGTAAATACCATGTGCAGCATTATAGTTACGTTACGCCTCGTCGTCGTTGTTCGAATAGACCTCAAAACAACACGTGAAAACACGGACTACGGCTAATATATTGTAAACTGCTACATCATATAAATTAACAGGTCTAAAAGCAAACTTATGCCATTTAATTATAAAAAATATACTAAATATATATATATTTATATCAATTACGGCTGAATATATCCCTGTCTGGCTTGAATAGTGTTGACCCTGATGTGTTAAGTTTGTTATAATCAGAAACACTAAAAAAAAATTCTATTTACCCATTTCGACCGGTTCTGGTGGTTGGTGACTGACTGTTAAAACTAGTTTTTTTTTTTATTTGGTACAATTTTATGTTCTGGAATCAATTATAAAAAAAATTTTTTAGCAAAAAAAAAAAAATCTAAATAAATAATCTATTTTTCCTTTTATAAGACGATACAACTGACTTTGCCGTTTAAATGTCCCTTTCCACCATGTTAGTGTGTGGTGCGCCCATAATGAACTTGAGGTATGAAACTTCTATAGTAGCCTATGAAACTCTGATCCCGTAAATTGAACCTCATTAATGGTAATTACGGTTTCAGGAATCCCGTGAGCAAGAAGAACATACATAATTCTCAAAGTTCCGGCTACCAAAATCACTAGTTGTGTAATGGTATCAGTAACATTTTTTTTTTTTTATGTAACAGCAAATAATAACTACAAGTAAATGTACGAGTCGCACGCAAGTAATGCATAAACCGCAACCTCATACGTCAATTCGCCCTGAAGATGGGAATGTCAATATACTGTCTCTAAATCCAATATTATTATAATTATTATTTTTAATTTGTAACGTTATTATTTCGATATAATAAATGCTATGCTACGCAAAATAAATAACAAGAAACTAAACGCAAAACGTGTGTAACTCCAATCTCGTTTCCGAACGCACCGTAATATTTCAAAACGTCAAATGTCACCAATGTCAATGTGTTTTATAGGTTAAGTTCCAATGTATGAAAACGAACGTCGATAATAATAATGCTGTTTTATGGAATGCCGGTTGTATTATAAATCTGGGTTTAATGATGAATGTTTTAACGTTAAACGTCTAAGTGACCGACCAGTTGTCATAAAAATTCCAAGTGTTTCGTTTCAAAGAAAGTTGACTGTTATTGTTCAATAATTTCGACAAATTTCAGCTCCCTGTATTGCACAATCCAATTAATAATAGTGAAGCTTGCCTGCAGTGTTATTTTCTTACTACTGAAATCCTCTATAACAAAGAAGAGACTGCTAGAACACTACTGAGAACTGCGTCTTAGAAACTTTACAATTTTTAAGTTTACCCCCAAATTATTTTATTACTGTTACAGAATTTTATATTGGGTTTATTGAGTTATAATACAATGTTTCACTATGTAAATGCAATACAGTTTATCTGAACATGAACTGAAACAAACACATGAACATAAACAAGAACTGTTATGTTTTTTATTGTAAACTAATTATCTTCCAGTTATAATAATTATTACTTGTACCAGTGTGTTGCAATAAATAACTTTTACCACAAATGCAAACTAGTATGTTACAAAAACTTCCAAATTATAGATAATATTAAGTCATCAACCACTAAACAAACATTTGGTACATAAAATAGTCCCAAAGTAATAAACAGAATGCAACTTGTTCAACTTGTGAGTTGGGCATACATACAAATAAGGTAATGACCTTTATCAACACTCTGCACCTTACCGGTCCAACAAAGAAATGGTTAGAATGTGGTGCGTTGACCACTTTATATTTAAAACTTATAAACTAGCCTTAAACTAAAACGAGAATCCGCCAACTGAAAGGACTGAGAGAACTGAGAGAGAGAGAGAGATACCGTTATCAATCTGTTCACCTTATACAATTAAATAATTATATACCGTTGGGCGCCAACTGTAACACAACATATTGTCAATTGGGTCGTGCGTAGTTTACAGAAATTAATTGGAAACAAGCTGATGATGGTTTCTATTTGAACTATACTACTCACCACCGTGCTAAAGTAAATTTATAGGGTATATTCTGCTAGGGAAAGATTCAATTAAACAAGTACCTTCTTACACAATACAAGTTTATTGGAATTAATACATAATTAAGGCACACATACAAACAAAGTGGCGAGCCACTAAAATAATGCCTCTTTCCCTGCTACTATGGCATTCACCCACACAACTAGTCTCCGTACCTAGTGGTATGGGTGAAAACCTGCATGAGACAAATAGCAGTTTCTCAGAGTCGCTATGCGAGTCCGCGAGGGAACAGATCAATAACCTTACTAGCTCACGTACATGTGTCGACCTATTTGGACTGTGCTCATATGGGGAAAATAACTAATATGCTAAGCAAACCCGAGACACAATATCTTACGACAACTGGTCTTAACACCTAGCCTTTTTACAAAAGGCCTAACTCTCTCATAGGTTAAATTATACTCTTACACAATAACCTCTCAGTTTTGAACTCAGTTAATACCAATCAGTTAGTTCTGACCTCAGTCAGTTGAAGTCTCTCAGTCAGTTGACGGATCGTCGGTCCTTGGCTTCGCTCACAGGAGGTTCCTGTGAGCACACGCGAACGCGGCCTACGGACGAGATGGTGACGCTTTCGTTACCTGGAGTGGCTTACTTCCCTCATAACCGGGAACCGGCTAAGTAAGGCCTTCCTGAACGTCGGATGACCACACCGCAAGGGATAACCTTAAAGCCGCCTGCGCTCTGATGAATTCCAAATCATCACACAACGGCGCAACATCCAGGCATCAATTTAGCTGCGCATAGCACCAATCAAAATGAAGGCTAGCATAACAAGCCAGACCTGTAACAACGTCCTCGTGTCAGAACACACATGCAAGAGACCTGGGCTATAGGCTGTCCAGCAAGAATAAAGCAAATGGTTTAATACTCACAGGATTCTGCTCTTACTGGATTATATTAAAACCCCATCGGGTTATTTGGGCACATCCCGTTCCTCTCAGGATATAAAGTCCCTCTCAAACAGCCCCCAGGCTCGTGTTCTTGGTCGTAAAAGACCGGACACGGAACACCGTTTTTTTTCCAAACCAATCTGACAGTTTCTCGAATAATCTTCCACAGACTATATAAGATTATTATTGATTTTTATCCTTAATACAATCGACTATGTTTTTAATTAAAAATATGGTGAATTATGTATGTTTGTTTTAATTAACTGTTAAACTGTAATTTATTTACTAAACACAAAAAACCGTCTTTGCGTAACGTAAACCACCATGACGCACGCCCGCTGCTATTCCACGACAGATGCCGCTACCATATAGTTTTGCAACGTCACACTACGTTATTTTTGCTTCGTTTATAGTTTTGCTACCTGAACCTCCTAATTTAGCAACTTTGTTTATTGCTGCTTCTGCAACTACATGCTGTTTGTTTCTAAGTTCTGACCTCGTCTAGTATTAACAATTTCATTTACATTACCGAATCAGCTAAAAGTCACTTCTGCCAAATATACAAAAACTTCCCAAGTGGCCGAGTGGTTTTATTTACTCGTCTATTAGTGTTACAAACAGCTCAAATTGTTCAAAGTTAACTACTTACTAAATTATTCCGATTGTGACATCTAGAGTTCCTTTTCACAGTAGATGTGTGTTCAAGATAATATGTATTTCAGTTGCAGTTTAATAAAGTCAATATGTCCCCCACATTCTGCGAATTTCGTCAATGGCATCATACAATACATTGTTGTCGGCGACTGCCAGTTTTATGTAGCAGTTATTTTGTGTGTGATTTCAACAACTTGAGTTTGCGTTTTAGCTTTACATTTTGCACTGCTTTACACGGCTGGATGGAAGCACTTTGAACGAAACTACTCCCGTTTCCTCTCATCTTTATAGTGCCGACTTGATAAAAACTTTCCGATCGAAACCGAATGACCGACCCCTGCATCCGCACATTCGCCTCAGGATTTTTCCCCTCGGTCGGATTACCGCAAAAATGTTTATCATTCAGAAACTTCCTATGTTGAAAAAGAGGTCAATATTGTTTGAATAATATTGTTGTTAAAACATTTTGTTACGGTAATGGCTATCGCTGAGCACGTTTCATTCGAAACGTTTCCGCGCCTCGCGCTCTTCTTGAAAATAATTGGAGTGGTCGAATTATGTCCAGAATCTCAGGAATCGTCATAAATCATTTTTAACGAGTTTATTTATGTTTCACAAAGAATATGTAGACTATTATTTACCTAAATTATCATTTTAATGCACTTCGCTACCTTCCGTATTTCCGTGGGTCAACGAAATTAATATAGTAGGCACCTACTACATTATTTAGGCTTGTTATTCCTGAGGGATCCTGGGTACATTAGTATTTGCCTTCTAGATTACTGCGTCTCGCGAACTAACGACCACGCCTAAGCTTTGTTGTCACGGGACTTTTTCCTGGGGCCGAATTGTCTACATCCTTAAATAACAACACAATTAACTCGAACTCATTAAAAGTATATTTGGAATTAAACGTTGCTCTTGCAATATTGGCTCTCGTCTCGAGTGGTAGTAAAGTAAAGGCCACATTATTCTAAAAGGGATATAAAAGTATTCCCTGAAGTGGTTTCGCGACAGCATGCTAAGCAAGGCGGGGAGCGTTCAAAAGCTCATTCTATTTGTGTCCAATCATTATGCGCCAACACGCGCCTTTAACTGTGTAACAGTACCCGAGTCGTTTCCGTTTGCCCTCCCTTCTCTTTCTTCTTTATTACCAAGTCATTTGTACACGATATTTAACGAAAATTTGTCTATATTTAAACGCAGCATCCAGAGCTAAACAATGTCTAAATTATCACGCCCATCTTTGTTTAACATGTGGTATACATATTTCATTTTAGTCATAAATGTATCTTGATGTTCATTACGTACTGATTCATTATTGGAATTTCTTTGTTCATTGTGATTCTCGAGGGTGACATTGAAATTGGTAAAAGAGGGAAAGCCTTAAAAGTATCATCGCCACGTCTATTGAAATCTTTACTTTTCTTTATGTTAGCAAGTGTCGCCGTCTATGTCAGACAAAGGGCTCTCTAGTATCTTTGACCGTCCTCTAGTCTCGCCCACTTAAGCCTTTTTGGTGAAGATATCGAGTCTAGTCATCTTCTGCACTTTTACCGTAACGGTAATATTACGGTGTGGGTGGACCGTACCTAATTCTCTTTCTATCTTATAGTATGGTAACGCACAATCGGCATCATGCAAAACTCAAAATATAACAGTCAGCGATATATTAACATAACCCGAGAAAAACAAACAGCATTGTCTTTGTCACCTACTCAAAGGTTACAACAATTATCAGATACTTCAAAGCAAACATGCAACATCGATTTCCTGCAAACAAGTGTTAGCGATCCTCACTTTAAAAAAAAATAATTATAGTAATAAGTAATTGAAGGTAGAATATAAAGAAGTTGTTGATGTTGACAGATAGTCGGAGGCGACGATGTTGCAATGGGAACGTTAGGACTAACGCTTGTAAACATCATTGTAAGAAAAGTATAAGCCTACTGATTAAAGCATTTCAGGAAATAGAATACTGTGTATAATTTGACCTGACACCGCTCACACAAGCATGTTTATAAACATTAACAAAATTTGTAATTAACTGTTGTATAATTGTCCACAGATGATCAAGATGTGTTTATGAGAGTGGTAGTGGTGGGGGAGGCGAGATGGGGCGGGCGCGGTTCATCGCGTGCGCTCTGCTCATGCTGTGTCCACTCGCGCTCACGAGGCACGATGACGACTTCGCATTTGACAACAGCGAAGAATTCCTGGTCAGTGCACTCTCTCACTCATTTCCTACTATTAACTACTAACCCAACAGGATTTCCATGTATTATTCCAGAATATTAATCATAATTATTACGTCACGCTACCGACAAATCGTAGCTCCCATACTCCTCGTACGTTTCCCGATTGAACAATAGAAGCGTAAAGTTTTATGGTTGACCTTTCAGGTTGAATTAACAGCAAACCACTCAGAAATAGCAAAAAATGGCCTAAGAAGGTTATGGGGCGTGCCCGACACGTCGGCCTATGTGGGACATCTGTTCCGAATGGAAATCCCAAAGGAAGCTTTCTCGGGAAAAGTGTTAGCTTATAAGGTACGTGAAAAAGAGATTTTCACTTTTAGTTAGCGCTTAGATTTAGTTTAAACTTAGTTAGAATTAGAACCAGTTAAAGTCTTATAGTAACTTCTTCATTCCGGACTCAGTTAGGTAATTTAGCTTAAGGGGGAAACGCCAGGGCAAATTGCAAAAAAACGTAAGAAAATTTTAACTCGCTACCGTTCAAATTTTCTAACGTTCTTTTGCAATTTGCATGTCACTGTCAGGTTGTACTTTGAACATAATATGATTCGCGACCGTACCAAGTACCTATGTGTTTAAAGAATTTATAATAATTAAAATCATCAATACAACCCTCTAAGTTCATAATTATAATCCTATAGAATGACTATTTTATGAAATATCAATCAAATCAAAATAAGAAAATTATAATTTCGCGGGCTACCTTAGTGCATCCCCCTTAAGTTGACTAGTTCAGTGTTTTAGACCGTTCTAGACAACATAGACGTGCGTTCAAAATATAAAAAACACGTACCCTACATTCCTAGCCTTGGAAAGTCGCACACAACAAGACGGCACTCAGGTCCTTCGCTTGGCTGATCGTCAAGAGTCCATGATCCCGCGCCGCTGACGCTGTAAAGGAAAACTGGGGCTTATGCTATGGACAGTTTATATGTAACATACCGTGAAAAAAGATTCGTGGAATCATAGAGGTTTTATATTTCAAACTTGCACTGCTCCAATATTCCTTAAATCTGTTGCGATTCCAAGACAGTTAAACAATATCCTTGGAACACGGCGTTGTCACGATTTCATGGATTTTCGCCAATGTAGTGAGGATTTGGCAAAAAGGAGTAGTAGCCGGGATTTAGAACGACAAGACGTGTCCCATTTAAATAAAAGGGACATAATATTTATACATAAGACATAATATTGTTATAATGTTTATTTCATTTGAACCTGCCCCAGGTATACTGGCAATTTGGCAGGACAGCGTATCTAGATTTGACTTTTAATTTTATGAAAAGTTACCTTACTTTGGCAGTGTGGTTTGATGGGCAATTTAACTCCAATTTGTTCAAGATTATGCCTCATAAAGAAGTGACTGGTAGTAGAGCATGCCAGGCCATTAAATGGGTCTTTGAACTTTTTCTTTTCCTGTTAAATAAAGTCCTAACCTAAATATTGTCAACCAGGTTCGAAGTGAAGATGGTCGCCGCATGCCGAGCTGGCTGGCCGTAGACTCGAGGCACGGTCTGATCAGCGGCGTGCCTCAGAAGCAGGACTTAGGCACGCATACCTTCACTGTGACCGCGCACGGCAGCACGCGTGGTCTCACTGCCACCGACTCTTTCACTGTTGAGGTCAGTTGCACTTATGTAACCTCTGTTCGCGTAGCATCTTGGCCTGCCAATGCGTATCTTACATCAAGATAGGGAACTAAAACTTACGAAAAAAAACGAATTTATTTTGGAATACCTGAAGTACTTAGCTGTTTTCAGGCATGAATTGCTCTAAAGGCACTAGTCGTATCATACAGTTCATTTTAGAAGACCATTGACTAGTGAAGTCTGAGTCAGACGCTATTTTGGGTAATAAATGGGTAGAAAAAATATTCTTTATCGTATACCACAACAGTAGTCTAGCTTCATACTAGGCAATTAATTTACAGAGTAGTCGTGTTTAAGACAAGAGAATTCATCAAACCACTGAGGAGTAATGGTCGATTACGTCATAGGAATAGCGCGTCCTGTGGAGTTCATGCTCCTAACGTTAAATACTCTTTGGTGTTCCTGTCTTGTGTGAGTGACGTCATAGGCACACCTCCCGCTTCCTTTACTATGCAAGTGAGTAGATACTACGACGTCTCAAGAATGCACATCCTGATACACTCTAGTTCCTGTGTAGTGAAGCCTTCTGTATTGTATGTCTAATGAGTAGGTACTGACGTCACGTTCTGTACTGTCCGAGATACACGGGGCTAGTTCTTCAAGCTAGGATAGTAAGCTAGCAAGCTAGTAAGTCCGACTTCTTGTATAATGGGGTTCTATTTTTATGAGCTAGTAACAACTCCACCACTGATTTTACTATCCTGGCTTGTGTTCCAGCTTCTTTTGGCCGGCCAAGCTAGTATTCGATTGGTTAATGTGCAGTGACTACGCGTTCTATTTTTCTGACCACAACTACTTACTGGCTTAACATTATCTGGTATCATTTAAACAGCATATGCCAAGCCAGGATAGTATACAAAGGTTCTAGCTTGCTATTCTAGCTTTGAAAAACTAGCCTCGTGAATCTCTGGTATTAGTGGACTACCGTCATACGACTGAAATGTATACAATTGTAGACAATTACGAAGATATATCGTAATTATGTAATTGTAATTAATAGTTTCAGTGAAACAACACTAATTTATTATTGCGCTCGCTAGATATGCTTCGTTTATAGCCTATTAAACTATTAAAATATGCACAGACATGGGCAGTTACAAACAAATGGCCTTTATAAACGATATGGTACATAAGTACCGTTATAGATTGCTAAACATAAATCAATCGTTTTATTCGACGCTAACAGATACTGCGACCATAAAAATTAATGTATCCATGTACCAATGTTACATATGTACAGAATACTGATATTTTACTGTAGAGGGCGGTGGTGGCCAATAAAGTAAGCGACAGTTGGCTTGTTCATACTGCCATTCCATTATATTATTGACATTACATTTACCAACTAGTCAGGGGTGCGGTGTAATAAATGAATTTTTATTTCACTCCGCCCGCACTTTTCAATGTAGGAGGATCATTTACATTATGAACTGTCATGGTAATGTTGAAAGTAATGATACTGCGGAAATTGTGTCCTCGTTTTCTTAACGTTACGTTCAAGTGATTGGCTTTGGCAATGTTAATGTAGGTAGGTAGGTACTTCTTTAATTTC
The DNA here is from genome assembly GCA_945859645.1 of Amphipoea oculea. NCBI lineage: Eukaryota > Metazoa > Arthropoda > Insecta > Lepidoptera > Noctuidae > Amphipoea > Amphipoea oculea. The sequence continues at coordinate 13,100,512 of OX243878.1, forward strand.
CGTTATTGAATATTCTCAAAACTCTCAGAAAGAAGACGAAACTCATAAAAGGCAAATAAAATTAGAAATGAAAATAAAAATAATCATCACCTATGTACCTATTTCTCTGGTCTTTTTTTCTTGTCTGTATATAGTGTATATTATGTGTGTACTCGTACATATATGGTAGAATAAGTAAAAGGAAACGTATTCGTAAGCGTCTGTATCGTACCGTACCTACTTAACTTTCTCAGAGGATCTGCCATGAGTCGGAGAGTTAATTGCCAAATAATAATGATTTACCAAGAAGTTCATCAGCAGTCATTGCGTTTCTTTTCTTTAATTATCGGCTTCGATAAAGTTCTTTCCAATACTACAAGGATTATTTAGCGCTTTAATGACGTAAGCAAGGGGGCGCTGTTGGTAAACATTTTTGTGCGATTATTGTTTTGTGAAAAGTATTGAAAAACAAGATGGCGGCACTAGTTCCAATTTTAGCCACGCGCCAAAAGATCCTTGTAAAGAAAGAATAACGTTTAAGTATTTGGACACAGTTCGTGAAACACAAAACGCAAACCGTCTGTCCGTTTTTTTGTGCTTGTACTGCTGTACGTGCCGTTAGTTTGAAATCATTTTCGCTTCTATTGTTTTTCGACGCGGGAGAGATCGTCTTTCTGGTCCTAGAATCGTATTTAGTTAAGGCGTTATGCAATTATACTATAACGAAGTCCTATTTCAATTGCAGGTGAAGAAAGCCCAAGACAAACCTCACTCTAAATATGGATCCTGCGTCGGTGAGGAGAGTCGGCTGGTGCTGGTCATCATGGTGGACGGCTCCTTCCACAGCGTGGCGCCGCGGCAGAGGATACGAGCGCTCATGCAGCTCGCCAGCTTCATGGCGCTAGATGGCGTAAGTTGTATGCTATATAAAAACTAGATTACGAGTACTTCAGTGTAAAAGAAAAGCCTACAGCCACCAAAAAATATGCCAGCAATTATAAATGCTAAGTAACCAACAGGTTGACGACTTGCCGCTATTAGGCTACCGAATTATTATTTCTCTTCTAGCTCAAATACTCGTGAGGCTAAGTAATAACAGCCGCATGGATCGATCGATCAGATTAAGCTATGCTTGCTGCGGTTGGTCCGTGTATGGGTCACCATATTTACATACCAAGACAGTGCCTCGGAAAGCACGTTAAGCCGTTGGTCCGGCTGTCATTCGTGGATGTTTGACGGTCGTTACGCGTCGTTAGAAGCCCGAAAATCTGACAACCAGTCTTACCAATTGTAACTGTAACCGTAACTGGGTTGTGGAGTTCAGTTAGACAGTCGCTCCATGTAAAATACTGGTATTCAGCTGCATCTGGCTAGACTGGAAACCGACCCCAACATAAAAAAGAAAGGCTAGGCAGATGATGATAGCCAAATACCTTTGTAAACGTAGCGAATTTGACAGTTGTAAGCGTCTCGTATATTTTCTGAAATCTCTCAAAAATATTTTTTAAACTAACTTTGTTTCTATTTTCAGAACGAGTTCTGGATGGAGCCGTACAAAGCGGAGACGCATGCTGACACCATTATGAGTGGGACTGGTTCCTCACAGCGCCGGCACGGAGACGCCACTACTGCCATCTATCTTAATGTAAGTCATTTAAACATTGAAGTTGCCTCTAGTCTAGTTTGGCGCAGCCTAGACAGTTCCTAAACCTTGCTGATTGGCTAACACTTTCATGATGGCTGGGCCTTTTATCACTTTTTGTCGATACGAGAAGAAAAAGACTGCATTGTCAGCCATTTGGGATTGAAACTCCAGGGCCATGGGGTCCGAGTACCCACTTACTTTTTCGAGACATTGCCAAGCGTGTGGTCGACTTTTCACGTGACCAGAGGGCTGGTCTATTTTTTGACCAAAGAATTAGTATTGCCATACAACGTGGCAATGCTGCCAGCACTGACCTGTTGACCTATGATTATTTCCTTTTTATATACTTGTACATATTATTATTCTACGACTGTTAGCTTTAAAATTATGTAAATATGTATTTGAAGATAAATAAATTCACATTGTCAGCTAGTTAGTTTAGTTAAGTGGACATTTGAGCATGTGATTGATACAACACAGCGTCGTTGTTGTCCGAGGTTAACTGGCACATACTAGCTTTGGCCTCTGTCACATAAATGGCGACCTATGTTGGCTACATAGATACTCATTATAGTAAACTCTATTTATAGAATAAACTTTACTATAATTTTAGTGATTTTAACTTAAAGCATAATTATTTATTTATTTTCATTTATTTATCTTCCTACTACTTAATAATATAGACTGATTATGAAAGTTCCCACTGCTGGGACACAGGCCTCCTCTCTATGAGAGGGGGTGGCCCGGTAGATGTCACTTGTCTTCGAATGTTTGGTTCTAGGATTTACCGGTTTCCTCACGATGTTTTCCTTCACCGTTTTTGAGAGCAGTGGTGATTTAATCATTTACACAAAGTAAAGCGCCTGTCTGGGTTCGTTCGAACCTATACAACCTTTGAAATAACATTAAAAATTTAAACCAACCTTTTTACCGTCCATTCAACCGATTTTGACTTCAATTCCGTAGGCATAAGGATGACATTAAAAGCAAAAACGAGGTTACAATACCAATTGTTCACTGCATGTGCCATTTTTCATGCCACCAACAGAATAGAAGTCAAATTCGGTTGAATGGACGGCAAAAAACGTTTATTTAAACGTCTAATCTTGTTTGAATCTTGTCTCTTAGAGATTTTATTAAAATAAAAATGTTTATTTAATTTTTGTATAGACAACTAGCAAACTAATTTAGTTTAATTTTCGAGATTATTCTGTTCACTAGTTATTCAAAATGCGTCAAATTATCTGACGCTTACTTAGAAAAATCGAATGCATACATTGTATATTCATCTAATTATCATCATCTGCCTAGCCTTTTCCCAACTTTGTTTGGGTCGGCTTCCAGTCTAAACGGATGCAACTGAATACCAGAATTTATATTCGTCTAATGTCCATGCTTATAAAACTATCAAGGAAAAAAACATGAAGTTATAAATATTTAACGGTGTTCAATGTTTGGAACAACCTCACCCATTAGTTACGTTCGACCATGCGTCTGACATACAAAGACGCACTTTATGAACATCCTATTTAAAGGATTAACTAACTATATGAAAATGATGATGCATCTATAGGATACCGCAAAACGGGGCTACTTTGATTTCCAGGGTTACTTTGACAGGCGTTGGAATTACTTTAACAGAGCGCCAAAATCGGTTTTCACGTGTGCTCAGCAAGTGTGACCTCGAGTAATATTGCGCGAGGCGCGGGGTGTGGGGAACGCGTCATATCGTTGTGATCGGCCTTGTCAAAGTAACCCTGGAAGTCAAAGTAGCCCCGTTTTACTGTACATCATCATTTTCATATAAGTAGTTTGTTAATCCTTAGTTTGCATCCATTAACTATCAATTCATTGTGATGCATCCTATAGATGCAATGAATTGATAGTTGATGGATGCATATTGCATAATAATCACGAAATCATAAGTCCGTCTGCGTCCGCGCCGACCTCTGCCCAAAGTAGTTTTCAAGTAAGCGCGGTCGCATCTTAAGGTGATTGGATACTGACACTTTTTCATACATTCTTTCGGGGTACAAATCTCGAAATATAAACGATTTTTGCAGAATAAAAGCACGTATATTAAGTTGTTATGACTTATTATTGACGCATATCGACAAAAACCTATAAAAAAAACACTATTTACAGGATATCTAGGCCTGATAAAATCGATAAATTTTTCTATGTGTGCGCGGCCGGAACACGCCCTCTGCAGGATATTTCAAAGAACCATCGAGAAGCAGAACATACATTTTTGCTATGGTTATCAACAACAGTTGATCTTGATCGTTAGATGGCGTTGTAGTCAACCGTCGCACAGGCATTATTATGCGTGATTTTGTTGACAAGTTTAGTTGCGAACATCGATCACTATTGATCGATGGTTGCGAAGCGTAGGTATGCAATTTTTAACCGACTTCAAAAAAAGGAGGCGGTTCTCAGTTTGTCGGAATCTTTTTTATTTTTTTTTATGCATGTTACCCGACCCGATTACTCGAAGACGGCTAGACCGATTTGAAAAATTATTTTTTTGTTTGAAAGGGTATACTTTCCAGGTGGTCCCATTGTCATCAAGTCAGGATCTGATGATGGGATCCTGGAGAAATTGAAGGAACTCTTAAAATATTATAAGCACACCTATAGCGATTTGGGTACCTATTTTTTATAGTACCTAACTCGTGCATTTGCTTTCGGAAAGCGCCATTTGGTGAAGTGGAACTGATGATGAAGACCACATGACTGATGGCCACTGGAACTACTCAATAATAAGTATTTCACGGGTTGCGATTCGAGTACTTTAATGTGCTTGCTAAGCAATTAATTATTATGCTCGTCACAATGCGTATGGTGAAATGGAGCTGATGGTGAAATACCAGGAGAACTCCTCAACAGTTAACGTCCCTGCATCGGGAAAAGCAATATTTTGTAAAAGGCGATAAGCAAGTTGACATTAGGCTATTGAAACTTAGATAAATTATAAACAGACCCACTAAAAAGCGAGATTTATTTAATTAAAAAAAAATACCGACTGAAAAAAAACACTAGGTACTAGGCGAAAAAACCTTTATTTTCGGAAGTCGGAGGCAAAAACTAAAGTAGGTACTAAAGACATCGAAGTTCTTTTCGACTTAGTAGTTGTTTTTTTGGAAGGCGGTTTTTTTTTGTTAATTTTTTTTCTTACAAGGCTGGCGCGGTGGCTCTGCCCGCGCAGTTAGATTTTATCAATTTAATCATGAAGTGAGAAAAAATGCTTTACTTTGTGATAGAATTATCTGTGATCTACCCTGGGTTCGATATTACTGTAATAATGAACGTACTTATCATCTATAAAGTTTATGAGCACACTAGCCGAAATATTTCCATACTTACTTACAAATTTCAGGAATTTATTAGGTACTCCACCGTTTGACATAGCACAGACGCCAGCACATCAAGCTACCCGAAACTGTAAAATTTTCCCAATCAACCTTGAACCTAATACTTTAGCGATAAAGTTGAAAATCCATTAATGAAATTTGACAGATTGTAGTAAGTACCTAGTTTGATTTGCTGGCGTCTGTACATCCAAAGTTAAACATTATATCGTTTTTTCTTATTTAGTTTTATTCATTTTGTTTGCGCGGAAGCAAAATAGTAAAATGAAAAGCATTAAAAAGTTATGAGCTAAGAAAGATTCGTTTTTTTTAGGGTTCCGTAGTCAACATGGAACCCTTATAGTTTCGCCATGACCGTCAGACAATCCGTCCGTCCGCCCGCAGCTTAGCTCAGAGACTCTTAGTACTAGAAAGCTATAATTTGGCAAGGATATACCTACATATTAATCACGCCGACAAAGTGGTAAAATACAATCTTGAAAAACAATTATTTTTAGGGTACCTCCTGTACACGTAAAGTGGGAATGTTTTTTTTTCTCTCGTCTACCCCATGGTGTGGGGTATCACTGGATAGGTCTTTCAAAAATATTGCGGGTTTGTGATAATCATTTTTCGATTCAGGGATCCGTTTGTGAAATACTAGAAGAAATACTAAAATTCACGGCAGTAGTATATGTCACGAAATCAAAATCACAGCTGAGTAGACTTTACGAGTAATAGTCGACCAACTTTTAGTTGCAATGTATGGGAGAACATGATTTTCAACTACAATGTTAAGCTTGTTCTTGGGATAAATTCATTTCAACTACGGAACTCTTCATTGTGGTCCGACATGGACTTGGCCGGTTTTTCCTTGCTAATTTTAATGTAACTTAGGGTGTAAATAAGTAATAAAAGATGTATAGAATCTTCAAAACAAAGTCGGTACCAACAAAGCTCAATTATCGAAGAGAGAGAAGAGTTCAATAAACTTTATTTGCAACTAGCTGCGCCCAGCGGTTTCACCCGCATAAGTTTCGATCCCGTGGGAATATCGGGGTAAAAACTATCCTATGTCCTTCCCCGGGACTCAAACTATCTCTATACCTACCAAATTTCTTCTAAATTGGTTCAGTAGTTTAGGCGTGAATAGGTAACATACAGACAGACAGGCAGAGTTACTTTCGAATTTATAATATTAGTATGGATATAATATAGTATAAGTATATACAGGGTTATTGGAACAACACTAACATGGTCATTGTACTCATCATTATGAACAATTTTTTTTACTATGGGACCAAACCTGAAATCGCGAAAAAAATCAGCTGTTCCCTACATTTATGTTCGTAGGTATAGGTAACTCGTCAAAATGTAGGGAACAGCTGATTTTTTTTCATTTTCTCATTTGAAATTGGAATTGTTGGTTCGAGTGGACGCTGGTGTATGTGAAGTTGTTGGTTTTTAGGCTAAACATACAAACACACGTAAATAGTAAACACATAATACATATTACACATAACACTTATATACATATACATACACACAACAGTAATAAAATTACACTAATAATTAAATACCCACAACCGTGTGTACACGGCCTAATAATTTCACGCGTCTGTACACTGCCTGTGGCGGCGGCGGGCACGCTGGGCTGGGCTGCGGTTGAATGATACATTATTATACCTACGCTACGACCGAAATTCGCGGAATTGATACGATGATCGTTGCCGCACCCCCGCCGCGCCTCGCGTCGCCCGCGCCGCGCGTTGCGCCGCTGCATCTCTCGCACACGACTCAAATAAACATTTTATATATTTTGTTTTATAGTAGCGTTTAATTATACAACAAATCTTAACTGTCCCGTTGGTTTCGTGGTCACAAGTGCATCTGCCGTGCAAGGGGTCCTGGGTTCGATTCTCAGGTCGGACAGTGTTATTTAAATTGGGTTTTTCCCGTTAGGAGTTTCTTTACTCTTTTTCTTTTTTTTTTTGCCCGGAGTTTGGAAATTGGTGGCGTAATACCCCCGTGCCTCGGAAAGCACCTAAAGCCGTTGGTCCTGCGCCTGTTCTCTCTCCGGTCGTGTCGGATTGCCGTCCCATCGAACTATGAGAGTAAAGGAACAAAGAGTGCACCTGTATTTGCGCACACACTTGTGCACTATAATATCTCCTGCAAACCTGGCTAATCTTCTTTGAAATTGGCCACCGTGACCGAAATCGGTCAGGGGATTTATTATTATTTTATTACCTATTTTTAAACCTAAACCTACCCTAACACACTACAAAAGCACCCTTAGAATAATTGAATAAGCAACTGACAACCCTTGTAGCAATCAAGTATTCTTTTCTTCGGTTTTTACTATAAAAAGTACGCTTTTCTTTAGAGAATGATGGACAGTCATAAAAATATTTTCGTAAAAATATTTTATTTTAATTAACGCCACCTCTGGAAAACAAGTTCACAAACCATGTTTATGAATACAACGCCATCTAGTTCCATCGCAAGTAAAACTATACACGTAGTGTGTAACTGTACATGTGTGTGTAAAGACATAGTAAAGATATAAAGTGAAACGGCTAAATGTTTAGGGGTACAAATCTTTGTATGAGACGAGTTAACAAGCAAAGTGAATATCTAAAAAGATTATGTTAATGCGTTAGTTGACGCATATAATAAAGTTGTTTCGCAAAGCTTTCTGAGTTAGGCGTAAAAATTGAAAATGTTCGAAGTGCGAATGTGCCGCCATCTAGCGATAAAGTGGCTGGGAGATCATGTATCGAATATCCTTAATAAGTTCCAAGTTAATAATAATTGTAATAAATTATACCATGATGGGCATGGCATATGTACATGTGAAAATTTCTTTTTCCCATAGCTGAAGTATACCTGGGGATACCCTAGCCATCCAACCTACCTCTCTAGACTTCTTCTTTTTTCGTGTCGATGACTTAAATTTTGTCCGAACAGAACTAAACTAGACTCAACTACAAAAATGGAACAAAGATGTAAACACAATTTAGTATTTGAACATTTCTTTATGAGCGTTTCCATCTTATTTTACAGGTGGGCTGCGGCAACAAGCTATGGAACCACCACAAAGTGTTGGTAGCCGGTCTGCGGGAACAGGCGCGGGACGGCACTCTTGCGCACGTATTGCGGCTGCCCGTCATTGGCTGGAGACTGCAGGCCATACAGCCCGCGCCCAGGATTAAGAGACAGGTAATTAAATAACTACCCATCAGTGGCTAGTTAAGAGTGATGTATGACGTCACCGTTAAAGGCAAAGAGGCCTCAACATAATATCTAGAAAACCAATCTGGTTCTCCTTATGAAAGTTACAACCTTTTAGTTTCGGATTGGAACCCATTACTCAAAATTAACTAGCAACTTGTGCGCTTAACCTCAAGAAACAGAAACAGAAAATTAAAAATCCTCCTGGAAAGAAAAGAAAATACTGTAAATACTAAAAGTACTTATATTTTTTTTCTTAAAATTGGCGGGTCAGGTATTAATGCCCCTTTGTACAAGAGCAAAGATGGGGTATCCCTACACTTAAAAACCGTATCGCTATTTGTCCATATACCTACCACTTTTACCAAGTCTCCTATGGAGATAGATATACATCAGGACCTAAGATTATAGTCAGCATTCACTCAGATGTGCTTGTCAACAAAGTACCCTTCTGAAGTTCTGAACCTAAACCCCATGCCTGACTGCTTCAGCTTGAAGGCTCAGGCGGCGGCATCTATGACGCCGAATACGACGGCGAAGACGACGCCGACGACGCTGACGCGGACTACAGCGGCTACGACGACAACGACGACGAGGACGGCTACACTAACAACGACGTCGGTATCACCGGCCTGGTAAGTACTATGCTTCGTTCAGAATTGATCGGATGCTCTCGAGTTATTTTCGGCAGGGTATTGGCAATGTCACATCTGCTTAATGGTCACTTTTGCAGACACTGCAAGTTTTAAGTAATATATGAAATGACTGCGTTCACGAATCATCAAATGAATAACTTTTTCCTTTTGCTGTACCTACCACCTCGATTTCGTCTGATAATTGACTGATAATTGATAATGACAGAATTTTAACCGGTCAAGCACCGCGCGTCGCCTATTGGCGAAGAAACAATAGAAAATCAATTGTGTCTCATTAGCGGAGCTCGACAGATCAAAATAATAATTATGTACCCATATAACTTTTTAGGTCAAACTTGGTGTTGTATTTATTTGACAAATAACCTACATTTTAAAGTCGGTAATAAAAGCCTAGCCTGCCTAGATCGACTGTAGTAGCCAAATGGGGCATGGGGAGGCGTTATTGGCGAACGCAAATAAAATAAAAATCTTCAAAAAAATTAATTGACAAAAACATTCAGAGATGTGACATTGTTAAAATTCTGACGACGCTGGTCATAACTGTTGTGATGTGTGTCGCCGTCTTGTTGTCTCTGACATGAGCATTACAATATTTTATATTAAAACTAATGTTCGGTCATCCTCAAATGCTACGACCACATTGTCGCGATAAGGCGAACTATACTTTATGAAGACGCCTCGCTGTAAACAGACAGCGCGTGAAGTGTAGTTCGCTTTATCACGACAATGTAGTCGTAACATAAGAAGTGCCGTTAATATAATAACAAATACTGGATGGTAGTTAGACTGGTTAATATTTTAATGTCTACCTACTTAATATGAAGAAGTTATACGAATGGGTTTAGAAACTAAAATAATAAATAACTGGTGCAATAGTTATTAGATTGACAAAGTAAGGTCCTGTGGGGGTAACTAACGGCTTTATTCACTCCATTCTAATATACCTATTATTAACCTACCCATCTATTTGAAAAAGAGATATTAGGACAAGGCTAACAATTATAGCATTTAGATGTGCTCATGCGCTTTAAAAGCGATCACTTACATCATGCACTCTCAGGAATTAAAAGTCTAAATAAAAATAACTTCATCACACGACAATGATTCATTTAATTTTATCAAATGCAACTCATATTTTATTCTAGTGTGGAACTGTCATACATTCTATGTTTCTTAGTACTTATGCATCATTCGTACCTACGACTCACTGGGAAATATACCTAACTGTTCATCCAAACAATGAATATTTAATTAATTAATGTCGTATAATTATATTTGTAGAAGCAAGCTGGGCAAAGACAGTCTTTGTTTATCAAATAGGCATGTTTTCCCAATGAGCAAGTTTAGTCATCCTACATACCTATACTACGGAATGCATATCTTGCACTTTAATGTTCATCACATTATAGCAGCGTTCGTACTGGGAACCACATAGCATGGAATGTTGAATGAAGTATCCTTTATCACTTGAGACAACCCAAAAGTGTAATTTGTTGAGTCCCTTTATTTATTTTTAATTTAAGTTACATTCTACTTCCAAAAACCCACTTTAATTTGACATACATGACTTAAACATTCATTTGACATCCAAATTTCATAAACAACTTAAACATGTTTATTATTAAGTTTACCTTATAATATAAACATAATATTGTGAGCTTTGTGTGTGGTTATAACAACGCTTGACATAAACGCTTTGTTCATCACTGTACATAAACAGACTAACTGGAGCATATAAATTAATCAAAGCTAAAGCGTATTCGTGTTACGCATGGACTAAGAAAATTTATTGCGCTTCGACCATTGTCCCTTTTGATAAACACTGCGGGACACTAAACGCCCCGACCGTAGAAGTAATAACAATAAAACTTCACTGGTTCTCGTTTAGTGTCCTTCAACCGATTAATATTACACTGGAAGCTTATTCAAATACATTGTTGCAAACATAATTTTAATCCAGCGCACTTTACCCCACTGTCCTGGAACTTTTATCTTGTTCAAGAGCCTATCACTAAATTATAATAAAATAATTTGCTTAAATGATCTTTTCAAGCACTATTAATACTGAAGCAATATAAAACACCTACAGCACTGAAATTGCACTTAGAATATGAATGGCTATGGTAATTTTGAAAATATACCTAATATAGAAGAGTACCACAAATTAGAAATTAATGACATAGATGATAGTTGATGGATATAGACCGATATGGATATATCCGTATCGATGGCGTCTCATTGAAGTAGCCTCGACTTGAAGGTTAATCTGTTGCCGTATGATCTCGTGAGGATTCAAAAGATAGATAGAGTCGCCGCTTTATTATCTGAGTCCATGTAGCCAATACCAAATAACCACAGACAGCGCTCTTGGGTACGTAAGGGTGTGCGTACTAAAGTGCGTGTGTGTCGCGGCGCCGCTAGGTGCAGCCCCTCGCCCCCCTCGCCCCCCTCGCCCCCCTCGCCCCCCTCGCCCCCGCCCCGCACCCGCACCGCCACCACCACGGCGAGCCCGCGCCCCCCTCCCCCTCCCCCGCCCCGCCAGCCCCACCCGGCGCGCCACACACAAGCACCGACACGTTTCAGACCGAGAGCGCCGCCCCGCCGCCGACCCCGGCCTCCCTGCCCCCCCTCCCTGTGCCCTCCCCGTCCCCCTTCCCTCCGCCCGCGCCCCCTACGCTGGCCCCGCCCCCTCCGCCGAGCGCCCCGCCCACTACCACCGAGGATGCCCGTGAGGATACCACTCCCGAGTCCGCAACTAACTCGTATACCACAGAGGTTTGTCGTAACCTGCTCTCGAGTTTACGTGTCATATGCATGTGCGTGTTGTGGCCCGGTCGCATGCTACGTTTGAAGCTAGATTGTAGTTTAGGTTTGTTTGTATTAACTTGGTATTAACTGCATTCGCTCTGAGGAGTCGATCTGCAATTTCATAGCTAGCACAACTGTAGAAAAGCTTACATCCATTTGCGTCTGCGACTGACATGTCCATCGTAAGTAGTCACGCATTTATCATTCAAGCCCATGTTAACAATTTGACATTGACAGCACCTTTATTTCTTAGCAATAAGAGTGGTTTTCGTAATTCAAGTGCTAGGTGCTATTGATGATGTGCGATTGACCTTACGATGACTGAACGTAGTGCTATGTCATAGCAAAGAGGTCTCAGAAACAGTTGTGCAAGCTAAACCCTTTTAGAAAATTACGCTAACCCCAATTAAGTAGGTATGTAGATATGTTTGTTTCAGTGTGTATTCTGTTACTTATTAATATTAATTTTTTTTAGAATGCTAAGGTATTGAAATGTATACTGTACATATTTTTATAATATTGTTTAATTACAACCATTAATAGGTACTAACCTAATGTATTAGGCATTTAGTTATCTTTTTTATGTGAAGATGTTTTAGATAGTTTTGGAATGTCTTATTTAGTATTATTTTGATCAAATATTGTCAATGCGCGTTTTGTTTTTTTTTTTTTAATTTGGTATAGTGCATCTCTAGTAGAAATTAGAACGTGTTTGTAAACAGCATGACTGTGATAATATCCAGTTCTTTGTACCTTAACAGATAATACCTTTATTTTGACTAATTTATTAATAGATACAAGCAACTCTTGACCGCCTACTATGAAAACTGACGTACCTAATAATCAAAACAAGCTGTCCTTGCCTTGTAAGAGATAAAAGCGTATTCCAAATTACGCTATAACAACTCTTTACATGACAAAAAAGACAAAAATACTTACTTGTCATTTATCTGAAACATTATATTAACAGTAAATGTTAAAAGTTACCTTTTGACAACGTCAATCTAAAAAAAAATTTATCGAATGTTGGGAATAAGTACTTAATTATTTTTTTCATAGTAGACGTTTACCGACTACCAAGTCACACACAGACAGTGACTAACAGCACATAGTTTCCACTGTACACTTCACACCCTCACAAACTCACAACAAATACTAAACACATTATAATTTCTACAGCATAACGAAGTTGGTATCACCGCACTGTCGGCGTCACCTTCAGAGAAAATCGGCGTTAACATGTCTTTCGCCCCGACGCTACTACCTATCAGCCCTCGACGCCTCGATCCTTCCTACCTACCAGCCATCATCGAAGAAACCACGACTTTAGAACCGGAATTGGTACGTATCTATATTTCTATATCATCCTAACTCACTCCTGTAAAAGTTGAAACTAATCGTGTGTGAGTTGATTTTATTTACCTAACCTTGGGTAGTGATGGGTTTCACACGATTCATACCCCATTTAGAGTAACTACTTAAATATGTTCTCGACTAATCTGCGACGTGTAGACAACGATACGGAATTATTTGATGTATGAAAACTGCGTCTGCGTACCTACTCAGCATAACGTACTCGGGTGTAAAAACACAATAGGTATATTAAAAATACATTGGGACTCCTAATATTCTATCTTTCTGGGACTAATTTTCTGTAAATACATTTTCAACTTCAAATCTGTATATACAAATCTGGCCTCTAAAACGTTGTCTTAACGTCTATATTTCACAACACATCGTGTGAGCGTCCGCATGGCACTTTCAGCAAACCGTAATAATCCGTGAGTCGAACGAACTACCTCCGATGTCTTCTTCGACGGAGAGAGAGAATGTGACGTTGCCAACCCCGGCTCCTGAGATACCGACGCCGACGCCACCCCCGACTACTACACCGACAGCGGCTCCCCCGCCGCCGCCGACAACGCCGACAACTCCGCCGACAACGCCGACGACTCCGGCGCCTCCGCCGACAACTGCCCCCACCACTACGCCGACACCTCCGCCCACTACGACGCCGATTCCTGAGACCACTTTACAGGAGGTCACTAAACAGGTCCGTAATGGATTACACTGGTGGCTGGGAACATATTTCCGATAGTCTGATGAGATAATCCTAAACAATACTAAAATTTGAAACCTGAAATTGCTGGTTCTGCAATAATATCAGACTCCGGATCAAGATGCATGGGCACCTACGTCTAAACATGTCTGAAACATCGGAGATATAAAATAGTCATGCGAGCGGCAAATGCACCTAACTTAAGCACATCGGAAATATGGGCCCCGGTACAGTGCGAATAATGCCTAGGGCGTAGAAGTAAGTAGATACGTATCCATCCACGTACGTAACTTCCTGAATCATCACATCCGGTATCATCCAGGTGTATTTCGTACTTTACTAACTACTTCTACCGTGTGTGCGAGTCGAATTTAGTTTGTGATTGGGTTTCATTCATTTAACATTAAACCATTTTCCAAATTATTAATTGGCAGGTAAAGTGAAAACTTTTAAATTGTACAAATTAATTTGGAATAATTTTAACTATCTTCAAGGCTGTATGTATTATAGTGTAAATTCTTCAACTTCTCTTGCTTAACTTTTTCTTTCAATTTTAGTTTCAAAATTAAATGTAAAAAATGTAAATTATTTCTTCTGTAATTTAAATATCTTTGCAAAACTATAAAGAATCAACTACATTTCTGCAATCTAGTTACTTATTTATTCTTTGATAATTTAGGAAGCGAACCCGACAGAGGGTAGAAGTACTATAATCGGCCAGACAACGGAAACAGTGACATGGGCCATGCCGGTCAACCAGCCGCCCACGCTCAAACACCACATGAAGAAACTGGCCATCACTGCTGGCAAAGCTTTCAGGTAGGTCACAAAAACTAAAAGAAAGTAAGTCTGTAAGTAGAAATAAATAAACTACAATCTAAAATAATGCTAACGAAAACATCAAAGATTGATGACATGGGTTTAGTCTATCCAAACTTGTTTCGAAATAATATTTTTTCAAGTTAAACAAATATCAACATTATTTAAATGGTAATTAAGTTGATTTCAGAGTGACTATTGAAAAAGTTGTATAAATTTTTGAAGTTGTAGCGTAAACTGAACTGGATTTAAAGCAATTTTTTCATAAACTCATATCTATTTACATTTTTGGCAAATAAATCGCGAATGCAGCTTAGATCGCAGATTACTTGATCTGTGATTATAAACTTAGGACTCTGGTACCAAGGAGATTACCATTTCGTTTTTTTTTTATTGTCTTTATTTTGTCCTACTGCTGGGTAAAGGCCTCTTCTTTTTCCTTCCAAACCTCTCTGTCTTGTGCGATCTCTAGCCATGTTGGCCCTGCAAACCTTATCAGACCGTCATACCACCTTCGCCGTGGTTTACCTCAAGGGCGATGTCCTCTCTCAGGTGCATTCGCGTGACGTGTCCGGCCCACTCGAAAAAACATAACCTAGAATTAGTTCAGCACAAAACGGAGCTACTTGTACTTAGAAACGCTTGCGAGTATCACATAATGAGATAAGTGACTGTCCAATCACTGTCCTCTTCTAGTATCGTATTAACAGCGAATGCCTAGAAAAGGGAAAGGGGGCTCTTGCCTTGCTGTAGGACAATACTGGCTAGATAGATAGCCTACGGATTTACTATAAGCCCTTAAATTCCATGGTTGTCAAGCTCAAATTTAAAGCATTCATTTCAATAAACCAATTACAGACACTTTTGAGTTTTCAAAGACTTAGAAAGATGATGTTAGTTGCCCATTCCAAAGCTTAATAGGTTCCTATGGAGAAGAACGGGCAAGAAACTCCATGGACACCCTTTTAAATCAGAATATAACCTTAACCCAACGTCCTCAGGTACATAATCCCTGCGGACCTGTTCACGGACCCGGAGGAGGGCAGTAACTTAACATTCACGATGTACGAGGCGGAAAACGTGCCGCTCAGCAACAACTCCTGGATACAGTTCATACCAGCCGCTAGAGAAGTTTATGGATTGTGAGTATACCTATTTTTGGAACATTTCAGTGTCTTTACATTGATTTATGCTCTGTGTTTCGGGCTTTATCTAATGAGAACAGTATCGTTAATTGGCCATGTTGACACTTATGATGCTTTTGGTTTTTAGTTATTTTTTATTATATTCACACCGTTTACGAATGTCATGGTTCACCATTTAAACTTTTGGAGACGAAAATAAACTCTCAAACAAAAATTTTAATAGGTACCTCATGTGGCTAATTTCTACTTTCTCATGTTAATTGCGCCTAGAAACGCTACTTTCTGAAAATTTGCCATATTGAACAGTACTTTTGCGAACCATCCTTTTAACAAGGTGTCCAAATTCTTCCAAATTGGATAGAGATGACTTATTCTGACAACTTAAACCGAAAATTTCTCCACCCACAGACCGTTAGAAGCCCACGTATCTCGCTGGAACTTCATAGTCGAAGCTCAAGACAGCGAAGGTCTGGTCGCTCGCGGACCCTTAGACATCACCGTGCAACAACACAAGAGTGGTCGCACCATCAACCACCAGTTCACCATGGAGTTCAAACTGTTGAAGGAGTATAATAATGCGATTGACTGGCAGATAAGAGCCTTAGAAGGCATTGTTAACTTGTTCAGGTATGTTTTTTGTGTACATATTTGTTTTACCTATTTTTTTTTTTTTTTTTTTTTTGTTAATCGTGGTCGTAAAACTTGCAAGTATTATTTAATACGACGTGATTACTATAAGCTCTAAAGTAAGGCTAAGATCTAGAGAACGAACTTGACTTGGCTTGCGGTAGTAGTAAACTGGTAGAAATCGTTACGTAACGAAAAATCGTTATCCCTCCCTCCATGCGACTTTGTCTCACAGAGGAAGAAAGTTAGTTTGCATTAAGTTAGTTTTTCGAATTATGCGTAAGCTGTTATGCGAAAATATAATTAGGAGAAACAAAAGTACCTATGCCAAGTTATATTAGGTCTTAAAATTTTATGCAAATGGATAGAGAACCCACAGAGGAAACCGACATCAACGCCTCTACCGGCGGATATTCTAATTATTTTACGATATGATCACAAACTTTTGGCCACATTATGAAGTAGTCGTGCGTTTAACTGTTCCTATTGTCAAACGTTGAGTAATCATTGATCTGGCCAGACCACATACACATCTGGCCATATGTGGCCAATAGACAGTGAAACATTTCATGAAATGCGACCATTTCATGAAATTCTCGAGCATTTCATGAAGTGAGCAAATCTACGATATGGCCACGACATATACCTACATTCGTATGACACGCTTGATCACAGTCGCTTATGGGAATCTGCACATAAACTTGATACGAATAAGGTTAATATTCGTATAGAGGGCTTATTAGCTTGTGTATGTTCTGTTTTATAGATCTTACCCTAAGTCTCTTGTCATCTCACTCCCACGTTTATGACCACAAATATCACAAACCGTAGTTGCCGTGGTACTTTTGAACATTAATTTTTCTGTTATAATTAGTATAGTTGCATGATTAATTAAATGTTCTAATATCACTAAGTTTAAGAAATCATTAATCACTGCTTATGCAGTAAAAATCATGATACAGAAACTAAATTATTGTTTTTTTTTTCAGAGATACGGATATGGATCACCTGACAGTACTCAATACGACTCAGAACGGTGACATGTGCGAGTTTGTGTGGACTAACGACACGTTGCCGAAGGATCCCGCCTGTCCTATGGATGATATCAACAGGCTGATGAAGGTAATCATTCAGATTTTTATTGCTACTAACTGTAAATCCTCAAGATATTCTCTTTAGAAGAATCCATGCATAGCAGTCGTACTCGTAGGTAAATTAAATTCAGCTATAATTTTGCTTAGATCATAATTTCTAATGGCTTCATAATAATGTAAGATTTATTTACAATCAAATTTTCGCTATGATTGAATAGATAACTTGTCTAAGGTGATTTAAAATTGAATTTTCGGGTGTAAGTATTCAAATCATGTTTACATTTTCATCAGATACTTTTAAAACAGAATAAGTTATGACGATAGACAAACGGGACTGTAGACTATCTAAACTACCCTTTACGAGGGGCGTTCAATGTATTCTCGGTATAAGGGTGATTTACTAATGATGTGGGTAATTTGACAAATTAATTAATTAATACGGTTAAAGATATTTATTTTCTCAAAAGAATTACAATTCACTTATAGAGAAAACATAAATAGGTTTTAGAACAAAGTTATCTGCCAGTAAGCGTAGAGCGAGAATTAATGATATTATCTAAGGGTATAAAGGTAAAATTTCATATAGTTGTGATCATTAGTTTGCTAGTTATCCTTAGTCAATGATAACTGGAATGGCTAACGTGACAATGTTGAAGAAAATCGAGCACCGCGCTCTGTTATTAAATTCCTTACCAAACAAGGAAAAGTAAAAAAACTGTTCACGATGAGATGGATTCTGCACCTTCGTTATCTACGGTTCAAAAGGGGTCAAGTGAATTTAAAAGGGCAGAGAGAGAATTGAAGACGAAACTCGCGCGGGCGGCCCGGTTACTGTCTCTACGGAAGAAAACGTTAAAAAAAAATTGAGAAGCTTATACTGGTGGATGCCTGAATGAAGATCAAAATTATAGAGATGTCCCACCTCTCTGTTAGTTTAGGGTAAACTGACCACCGATGTGTTGCTTCTTCACGACAACGCCCCGGTCTACACGGCGCGTGTTTTCAAGGCTGCTGTGCGAGATTGTGGTTTCGAAGAAATTATCCACCCATCCTATATAGCCCGGACCTAGCCCCGAGTGATTATTATTTATTCCCTAATTTGAAAAAAGACCTTCGTGGGAAACGATTTTGGCAGTAATAAATGCGCATATTTCAGAGAAACAGGAAAGTAATTTTCTACGGGGTATGGAAAAGTTAATTTCGAGATGTAGTAAATGCATTGGGGTAATGGGGGATTACATCTATACTAATATTATAAAGAGGTAAAATTTGTAAGTTTGTATGTAGGGGGTAATCTCTGGAACTACCAGTCGGATTTGAAAAATTCTTCTTGCATTTGATAGCCCAATTCTTGAGGAAGGCTATAGGCTATTTAACATCACGCTATGACCCTTAGGAGCCGAGCAAAAAGAAAAAAAGTAAAAAAGAACGTTAAGTGATAGCGCGGGCGGGTGATGCGATACGACGGGGTGGCTCGGGGGAAACAAGAAGTTTCACGCGAACGAAGTCGCGGGCTGAAGCTAGTTGAAAAATAAAAATAATTTTCATTCAAATTACGTCTTTTTTCATGTCGATACCGAGAATATATTGAACGCCCCTCGTATTTAGCTTTTTTTTTTTTTTCTCGCGGTGGAAATCCTCATGGACTTCCTCTATCGTGGGGGTGACAGAGGGGCATGCCGGACTCTTACCGGCTAAAACCACCGCTGTGTTCCACCTCTACCTATGGCCGGGGGTGCGGGATTCGCAACAGCATTCACCGCTCCCGTATCTAGCTTGCTGTAGTTCTAGTGGCGGTACTACAGCGATCGTTTTCTTTTTCAGATTATGGAATCCGACTCAGATGCAGGCAGCCCGTCGGGCGGGCTGGCGCGCGCCATGCAGCCGGAGCTGAAGGTGAGCGGCGTGCGGTGGCGCGGCGCGGGCACGTGTGCGCACGCGCCGCCCGCCACGCGCGCGCCCGACACCTACCCGCCCGTCACGCGCAACCAGGTGGACCACTTCACCGCCACCGTCGGACATCTGCTGGTCTACAAAGTGCCTGAGGTGAGCTGATGGACGTTTCACATCCATTCCACATTGGAAATCACGACGAGAACAAAAATAATAGGACATTGACAAGCAATAAAAAAAAACAATACAAAATTACTAGAGAATTTTGCTGTTTGTAACAGTCTTGACCATTGCTTAGACAAACAATCGCCTGAGCACTCACAAGTATTAGCTTTACTTTATCTTACTAATCGAGATCCATATAAACTAGTGTTAAATGCGTTCAACATCCATTCCACATTGGAAATCACGACGAGAACAAAATAATAGGACATTGACAAGCAATAAAAAAAAAAAAACAATAAAAAATTACTAGGGAATTTTGCTGTTTGTAACAGTATTGACCCTTGCTTAGACAAACAATCGCCTGAGCACTCACAAGTATTAGCTTTACTTTATCTTACTAATCGAGATCCATATAAACTAGTGTTAAATGCGTTCAACATCCATTCCACATTGGAAATCACGACGAGAACAAAATAATAGGACATTAACATGCAATAAAAAAAACATAAAAAATTATTAGGGAATTTTGCTGTTTGTAACAGTTTTGACACTTGCTTAGACAAACAATCGCCTGAGCACTCACAAGTATTAGCTTTACTTTATCTTACTAATCGAGATCCATATAAACTAGTGTTAAATGCGTTCAACATCCATTCCACATTGGAAATCACGACGAGAACAAAATAATAGGACATTGACAAGCAATAAAAAAAAAAAAAACAATAAAAAATTACTAGGGAATTTTGCTGTTTGTAACAGTATTGACCCTTGCTTAGACAAACAATCGCCTGAGCACTCACAAGTATTAGCTTTACTTTATCTTACTAATCGAGATCCATATAAACTAGTGTTAAATGCGTTCAACATCCATTCCACATTGGAAATCACGACGAGAACAAAATAATAGGACATTAACATGCAATAAAAAAAACATAAAAAATTATTAGGGAATTTTGCTGTTTGTAACAGTTTTGACACTTGCTTAGACAAACAATCGCCTGAGCACTCACAAGTATTAGCTTTACTTTATCTTACTAATCGAGATCCATATAAACTAGTGTTAAATGCGTTCAACATCCATTCCACATTGGAAATCACGACGAGAACAAAATAATAGGACATTGACAAGCAATAAAAAAAAAAAAAACAATAAAAAATTACTAGGGAATTTTGCTGTTTGTAACAGTATTGACCCTTGCTTAGACAAACAATCGCCTGAGCACTCACAAGTATTAGCTTTACTTTATCTTACTAATCGAGATCCATATAAACTAGTGTTAAATGCGTTCAACATCCATTCCACATTGGAAATCACGACGAGAACAAAATAATAGGACATTAACATGCAATAAAAAAAACATAAAAAATTATTAGGGAATTTTGCTGTTTGTAACAGTTTTGACACTTGCTTAGACAAACAATCGCCTGAGCACTCACAAGTATTAGCTTTACTTTATCTTACTAATCGAGATCCATATAAACTAGTGTTAAATGCGTTCAACATCCATTCCACATTGGAAATCACGACGAGAACAAAATAATAGGACATTGACAAGCAATAAAAAAAAAAAAAACAATAAAAAATTACTAGGGAATTTTGCTGTTTGTAACAGTATTGACCCTTGCTTAGACAAACAATCGCCTGAGCACTCACAAGTATTAGCTTTACTTTATCTTACTAATCGAGATCCATATAAACTAGTGTTAAATGCGTTCAACATCCATTCCACATTGGAAATCACGACGAGAACAAAATAATAGGACATTGACAAGCAATAAAAAAAAAAAACAATAAAAAATTACTAGGGAATTTTGCTGTTTGTAACAGTATTGACCCTTGCTTAGACAAACAATCGCCTGAGCACTCACAAGTATTAGCTTTACTTTATCTTACTAATCGAGATCCATATAAACTAGTGTTAAATGCGTTCAACATCCATTCCACATTGGAAATCACGACGAGAACAAAATAATAGGACATTAACATGCAATAAAAAAAACATAAAAAATTATTAGGGAATTTTGCTGTTTGTAACAGTTTTGACACTTGCTTAGACAAACAATCGCCTGAGCACTCACAAGTATTAGCTTTACTTTATCTTACTAATCGAGATCCATATAAACTAGTGTTAAATGCGTTCAACATCCATTCCACATTGGAAATCACGACGAGAACAAAATAATAGGACATTGACAAGCAATAAAAAAAAAAAAAACAATAAAAAATTACTAGGGAATTTTGCTGTTTGTAACAGTATTGACCCTTGCTTAGACAAACAATCGCCTGAGCACTCACAAGTATTAGCTTTACTTTATCTTACTAATCGAGATCCATATAAACTAGTGTTAAATGCGTTCAACATCCATTCCACATTGGAAATCACGACGAGAACAAAATAATAGGACATTAACATGCAATAAAAAAAACATAAAAAATTATTAGGGAATTTTGCTGTTTGTAACAGTTTTGACACTTGCTTAGACAAACAATCGCCTGAGCACTCACAAGTATTAGCTTTACTTTATCTTACTAATCGAGATCCATATAAACTAGTGTTAAATGCGTTCAACATCCATTCCACATTGGAAATCACGACGAGAACAAAATAATAGGACATTGACAAGCAATAAAAAAAAAAAAAACAATAAAAAATTACTAGGGAATTTTGCTGTTTGTAACAGTATTGACCCTTGCTTAGACAAACAATCGCCTGAGCACTCACAAGTATTAGCTTTACTTTATCTTACTAATCGAGATCCATATAAACTAGTGTTAAATGCGTTCAACATCCATTCCACATTGGAAATCACGACGAGAACAAAATAATAGGACATTAACATGCAATAAAAAAAACATAAAAAATTATTAGGGAATTTTGCTGTTTGTAACAGTTTTGACACTTGCTTAGACAAACAATCGCCTGAGCACTCACAAGTATTAGCTTTACTTTATCTTACTAATCGAGATCCATATAAACTAGTGTTAAATGCGTTCAACATCCATTCCACATTGGAAATCACGACGAGAACAAAATAATAGGACATTGACAAGCAATAAAAAAAAAAAAAACAATAAAAAATTACTAGGGAATTTTGCTGTTTGTAACAGTATTGACCCTTGCTTAGACAAACAATCGCCTGAGCACTCACAAGTATTAGCTTTACTTTATCTTACTAATCGAGATCCATATAAACTAGTGTTAAATGCGTTCAACATCCATTCCACATTGGAAATCACGACGAGAACAAAATAATAGGACATTGACAAGCAATAAAAAAAAAAACAATAAAAAATTACTAGGGAATTTTGCTGTTTGTAACAGTATTGACCCTTGCTTAGACAAACAATCGCCTGAGCACTCACAAGTATTAGCTTTACTTTATCTTACTAATCGAGATCCATATAAACTAGTGTTAAATGCGTTCAACATCCATTCCACATTGGAAATCACGACGAGAACAAAATAATAGGACATTAACATGCAATAAAAAAAACATAAAAAATTATTAGGGAATTTTGCTGTTTGTAACAGTTTTGACACTTGCTTAGACAAACAATCGCCTGAGCACTCACAAGTATTAGCTTTACTTTATCTTACTAATCGAGATCCATATAAACTAGTGTTAAATGCGTTCAACATCCATTCCACATTGGAAATCACGACGAGAACAAAATAATAGGACATTGACAAGCAATAAAAAAAAAAAAAACAATAAAAAATTACTAGGGAATTTTGCTGTTTGTAACAGTATTGACCCTTGCTTAGACAAACAATCGCCTGAGCACTCACAAGTATTAGCTTTACTTTATCTTACTAATCGAGATCCATATAAACTAGTGTTAAATGCGTTCAACATCCATTCCACATTGGAAATCACGACGAGAACAAAATAATAGGACATTGACAAGCAATAAAAAAAAAAAACAATAAAAAATTACTAGGGAATTTTGCTGTTTGTAACAGTATTGACCCTTGCTTAGACAAACAATCGCCTGAGCACTCACAAGTATTAGCTTTACTTTATCTTACTAATCGAGATCCATATAAACTAGTGTTAAATGCGTTCAACATCCATTCCACATTGGAAATCACGACGAGAACAAAATAATAGGACATTAACATGCAATAAAAAAAACATAAAAAATTATTAGGGAATTTTGCTGTTTGTAACAGTTTTGACACTTGCTTAGACAAACAATCGCCTGAGCACTCACAAGTATTAGCTTTACTTTATCTTACTAATCGAGATCCATATAAACTAGTGTTAAATGCGTTCAACATCCATTCCACATTGGAAATCACGACGAGAACAAAATAATAGGACATTGACAAGCAATAAAAAAAAAAAAAACAATAAAAAATTACTAGGGAATTTTGCTGTTTGTAACAGTATTGACCCTTGCTTAGACAAACAATCGCCTGAGCACTCACAAGTATTAGCTTTACTTTATCTTACTAATCGAGATCCATATAAACTAGTGTTAAATGCGTTCAACATCCATTCCACATTGGAAATCACGACGAGAACAAAATAATAGGACATTAACATGCAATAAAAAAAACATAAAAAATTATTAGGGAATTTTGCTGTTTGTAACAGTTTTGACACTTGCTTAGACAAACAATCGCCTGAGCACTCACAAGTATTAGCTTTACTTTATCTTACTAATCGAGATCCATATAAACTAGTGTTAAATGCGTTCAACATCCATTCCACATTGGAAATCACGACGAGAACAAAATAATAGGACATTAACATGCAATAAAAAAAACATAAAAAATTATTAGGGAATTTTGCTGTTTGTAACAGTTTTGACACTTGCTTAGACAAACAATCGCCTGAGCACTCACAAGTATTAGCTTTACTTTATCTTACTAATCGAGATCCATATAAACTAGTGTTAAATGCGTTCAACATCCATTCCACATTGGAAATCACGACGAGAACAAAATAATAGGACATTGACAAGCAATAAAAAAAAAAACAATAAAAAATTACTAAGGAATTTTGCTGTTTGTAACAGTATTGACCCTTGCTTAGACAAACAATCGCCTGAGCACTCACAAGTATTAGCTTTACTTTATCTTACTAATCGAGATCCATATAAACTAGTGTTAAATGCGTTCAACATCCATTCCACATTGGAAATCACGACGAGAACAAAATAATAGGACATTGACAAGCAATAAAAAAAAAAAACAATAAAAAATTACTAGGGAATTTTGCTGTTTGTAACAGTATTGACCCTTGCTTAGACAAACAATCGCCTGAGCACTCACAAGTATTAGCTTTACTTTATCTTACTAATCGAGATCCATATAAACTAGTGTTAAATGCGTTCAACATCCATTCCACATTGGAAATCACGACGAGAACAAAATAATAGGACATTGACAAGCAATAAAAAAAAAAAAACAATAAAAAATTACTAGGGAATTTTGCTGTTTGTAACAGTATTGACCCTTGCTTAGACAAACAATCGCCTGAGCACTCACAAGTATTAGCTTTACTTTATCTTACTAATCGAGATCCATATAAACTAGTGTTAAATGCGTTCAACATCCATTCCACATTGGAAATCACGACGAGAACAAAATAATAGGACATTAACATGCAATAAAAAAAACAAAAAATTATTAGGGAATTTTGCTGTTTGTAACAGTTTTGACACTTGCTTAGACAAACAATCGCCTGAGCACTCACAAGTATTAGCTTTACTTTATCTTACTAATCGAGATCCATATAAACTAGTGTTAAATGCGTTCAACATCCATTCCACATTGGAAATCACGACGAGAACAAAATAATAGGACATTGACAAGCAATAAAAAAAAAAAAACAATAAAAAATTACTAGGGAATTTTGCTGTTTGTAACAGTATTGACCCTTGCTTAGACAAACAATCGCCTGAGCACTCACAAGTATTAGCTTTACTTTATCTTACTAATCGAGATCCATATAAACTAGTGTTAAATGCGTTGAACATCCATTCCACATTGGAAATCACGACGAGAACAAAAATAATAGGACATTAACAAGCAATAAAAAAAAACATAAAAAATTATTAGGGAATTTTGCTGTTTGTAACAGTTTTGACACTTGCTTAGACAAACAATCGCCTGAGCACTCACAAGTATTAGCTTTACTTTATCTTACTAATCGAGATCCATATAAACTAGTGTTAAATGATTTGCCTAGACTGTCTAAATACAATAGTAACTGCTTGGCTATGTGTGTGTGCATTTACAATAAAATACCAAGGCATTTCAAGGCTTTAAATACAAAACTATTTAAAATTAAATTTCATAAGTGGTTACTCGAGTGTAGTTTTTATAGTATAAAAGAATTTGTGGATAAAAAATGTTGATATTTTTTTTAACTTGTCTTTAAAATTTTGCATGCTATGGTTGTATCCTAGCTAAACATGCTTGTGCTTCAATTTGTATTTAACACCCTTTTGTATACCATGTTTTACGCAAATAAATATTCTATTCTAAGAATTTACAGCTCAATCAGAAAATAACACACCCTAGAAGAAAGGAATTTCGCTTATTGACATAGTCCAAGGAATTACTATTCCAATACACATACAAATACCAATTATAAGCTACATTACATTCTTTCCTCCTTTCCCAGGACACATTCTTCGACCCAGAAGACGGTGGCACCCGCAACCTAGCCCTCTCCCTCCGCTACAGCGACCGCACGGAACTGCCTGCCGGTCACTGGCTACAGTTTGACGCCAAGAATCAAGAGTTCTACGGTCTACCCGCACCGAGCGACGAGGGCAGTGTGTCTTACCAACTGGTGAGGAATTATTACTTTTAAATTTTGAAAAAGTATTTCGATTCGGAGACCCAGGATGTGCTTGTATCGGTATCATATTATCACTGCAATGGAGAAAGTGCAAAAGCGCCATTTGGGCCAAAATGAGTTATATAATATATCAATGGATTAGATTATTTTTCTGCGTCGATCTGTTTAGGTTTCAAGACAATCTGAGCTAACTTAAATTGGCTCAAATTGTCTCTGTGGATTGTGGCTATCGTTGAATCCAACGATATATTATATAACTCATTTTGGCCCAAATGGCGCTTTAGCATTTTCTCCTTTCCAGTGACGATATGTATCGTAGTGTTTTGTTCGGCGCATAGACCGAGGGGAATGAGTCTTATGTACACGACTTTAAGGTCTTTATCGAACACGTTGTCAACGTTTTCTCACTTTGTCAACTATGACGATTAGGCTAATTATGCAAAAAAGTATAAAAACAAAAAACCTAGCAACTTCTCGTCACAGGCGTTCTTTTTAGGCGGGAGGCGTTCTACTTTAGATGTTCAAAGCCTCGTCGAATAGCACTATTGTAGGCACTCGATAACATTGATTGAAGAACTCGAATGTAGTTCACACAGATTAGGATTCCCTTTTATTTAAATTGAAAAATAAGTACATACAATATGTTTTGCTGCGGCGATGCCCAATTGGAGCCTAATCTTTAATTTATTATTCCAGATTGCCGAAGACTCAAGCAAGAAGAGTGCCTACGACAGTTTAATAGTGGAAGTTGCTAAAGCACCGACAATCAGACCCACAGTAGAGTTCCAAATGACCATGGAGTATCCGTTCCCGATGCTCGCGTACGATGCCAACAACAAACGCAAGGTGGTTGAGAAATTGGCGGCCTTGTTTGGACAGAAAGAGACTGAGACTGAAAATATCCGGATACAGAGCATCACGAATAATCCAACAACTATAATATGGTGAGTCATGCTAAACTGTTTAAGAAATAGGTAGGTATTGAATCCCCGCAGGCTTAGGTACAGGTATTTCGCCAGTTATGTTTTAGTCCCTTGCAGATCTTAGAACCGTTACCAAAAGTACAGGTTCTGTACCGATACTTAGCGCTTCTTGCCATTTCGGTACTGAGGTTCCGGTTCCAGATGGTGCAGGTACCAAATTCAGGTACCCGCCGCGAACCTACCATAAATCTTGTATTTGTACGGTCAGCATCAAAAGTTGATTAACACTTCAGTTTTTTTAATCTTAGCTATTGAGCAAAATATTTGTTCAAAATTGCAGCAGAAGAATTTTTTTTAGAATATATACTCTTGTCTATTATGTGAAAAGCTAATAATCAGTTAATTGAAAAAAGTTGTTGTCAATTTAATAACATGTAAAAATGATAGTGTTAATCGACTTTTGATGCTGACTGTACCTTGAAGTTATTTTCCTAATAACTATCCTTTTTACTCAGAATCTTATTTTATTTTTTTTACTTTTCATTTATTAAATGCAATTATTTCACAAAAAAAAAAACCTATTATTTTCCAGGTACAACACAAGTCTACCAATGGACCGATGCCCTAAAAAGGAGAT
Organism: Amphipoea oculea; assembly: GCA_945859645.1. NCBI lineage: Eukaryota > Metazoa > Arthropoda > Insecta > Lepidoptera > Noctuidae > Amphipoea > Amphipoea oculea. The sequence continues at coordinate 13,128,365 of OX243878.1, forward strand.
CGAGGAACTACGCAAAAAGATCATAGTTGACGAGCGAGGCTCTATGGGCGGCGCGCTCAAAGAAAATGTCGACCAAGTGTTCGATAAAGACCTCAAAGTCATGTCCATAAGACTCATTCCCCTCGGTCTATGCGCCGAACAAAATACTAAGTTACCTAAGACACCGATACAAGTACATCCTGGGTCATCATCGAATCTTCAGAACAACAAAGCTAGTAATGCAGCTGATCCGAACTATTTGGTGACGTTCATCATACCGGCCATTGTCATCGTGTGTATGATATTGTTGGCTGCCATCATCGCCTGCGTGTTGTATAGGCGAAGGAGGACAGGTAAAATGTTTTATTTTGGTTTTTAATAGATTTGTTAGATTAGGCGAGCATAATCGATAACTAAATACGACTAATGCCCGTTTTCTGAGGTTTTTAAACGGAGTTATCCATTCGATCCTGATTATTGGCTCGATATCGTGTTTCTGAACACGTCATTAAGGAAGAATTTAGCTCAAAAGTCGAGTGAATTATTATCGAGGGTTTATCTGAGAACCTCAAAAACCGAGCATGAGGAAGGAATTCGCTTAAATAGATAATTATGTCGAATCAATAGCTATTGAAAGTTTAAACTCCGTTTAAGAATTCTTAAGAAACCGGGCATAAGACTTCGGCATTTGTTATCCGACAGTAACAATTTCATAGCAACAAGTTTTTGTGCACGCCTAACCTAACGGAAGAAGGTGTAAAATACATAATGATTTTTGGATAAAAGCATAATAAGGGTTAACTAACATCTAGTTTAATTCTGTAGGAGGTGACAATGCTTGAATAATAAGGTGATTTAAAAAGATACAAAACAATATTTTAATGTTTCACATTATCTTAGATTAAAAAAAAGTCATTGCTTCTCACATATTGGAATTATGTTAAACGTCAAAATTGTGCATTATATCAAACAATACCGCAAAACAGGGCTACTTTGACTTCCAGGGTTATTTTGACAGGCGTTGGAACTACTTTAACAGAGCGCCAAATCGGTTTTCACGTGTGCTCAGCAAGTGTGCGTGACCTCGAGTAATATTGCGCGAGGCGCGGGGTGTGGGGAACGCGTCATAGCGTTGTGATCGGCCTTGTCAAAGTAACCCTGGAAGTCAAAGTAGCCCCGTTTTACTGTAACCTCACAGTATCGCTTGCGTATGCTAAAATACACCAAGGTTTAAAAAACTAAATGCTTGAAAGTTGATTGCTATAAAAGTTTATGTAAATATATTTTGGTGTCATGGAAACAGCGAAAATAGTTTAACTGTTGCGTAATTTTCCCGTTGGGGCGCCAGCATCGTATGATACTGAATCAATCTGAACATTCACAAATTCATAGCACATTTATCGGATTGGCTACAAATGACTCAAAGTATAGCACAGGAACACAAAATATACAGGTACAGAGGGTCGGGTCGTGTACGTTACTTCAGTAAGGAAAGTGGTTCCTAGAGTGATATAAGTGGAACGTGTATTTAGTGCGTAATGTGCTGTGAATGTTATTATATTGGCACATCATGTATTACTTATTTGTGAATTGATATTGAGCGCCTACTTAAACTTAGATGAGTTCTTATACTCACCGAACATAATTATATTTTCAATAATTATGTTATATGTTCCACTCATATCAATTTAAGAGCCACTTTGCTGCTGGAGTAACGTACACGGTCAGGTCTGTACAACAAGTGGAAGCGTACACACGTATAGACACGCGTCTGCGTAACGCGCACGCTCGCGCAAACGCACTCGCGAGTGGCATCTATGGATGCGTGCGCACGAGTGTTTTCGCTCGTTGTAGTAAGCCGGTCGTCTGTACTATCTATTTTGTCGCAGAAAGCAGTAAAGCGCTCGCTTTTAATGTTTTTATTATCTTAACAAATCATAATAATGTGTACTTTCCAGGTAAAATGAGCGTGGGCGACGAGGAGGAGCGGCAAGCTTTCCGCTCGAAGGGCATCCCGGTGATCTTCCAGGACGAGCTGGAGGAGCGCGGCGAGGCCGAGCCCGTGCACAAGTCGCCCGTCATCATGCGCGAGGAGAAGCCGCCGCTGCTGCCGCCCGCGCCCGAGTACCGCGGCCCCGACGACGCGCCCTACCGCCCGCCGCCGCCCTTCGCGCCCTCGCGCACGCCGCCGCGCCCCAAGGCCACGCCCACCTACCGCAAGCCGCCGCCCTACGTGCCGCCCTAAGCGCAGCCCCGCCCGCCTAGTATGTACGCGAAACGCCAGTTTCTTGAACGAAATTTATAGCAAAATTATTCTGATAAATTGTCAAGCGCGCTTAAACTGCTGTGATTGGTTACACAGCCAATCGCAGCAATTTACGCGCGCTTGACAATTTGTCACATTCATTTTATGATAATTTTCGTTCGAGAAACTAGCCCGAGATCTTACTTGTGACGACGATACCTTGGGGATTGTAGTATTCGTGACGTCATCATAGTCAAGTAATCACTTACGAAATACTTTCGATTATTAACTGCGATACGGTTTCAACTAGTCGACGCGAGCACCGGCAGTTATTTTCTACGATTTATTTATTTATCTAACTCGTGAGCTGTCTTATAATATAAAAAAAAAATCGCAGCATTTACGCACTTATAATGAGATGCATTTATAAATTAAGTAGGGGAGTAACCCGACGTCGACGAAACGAGGAATTGTGCACAGTTTAATGTGACTACGAATTTCTTATAATGTAAGTACGTCACAAACCTGACTATTAGGGTAACGTGACGTCGATTTTTCAATTATGTAAAAACTGGAGACTTCACAATAAAATAAAGTACCTAGTGTTATTGTTGAAGTAGATGATGTTACATTAGCTCTTAGAATAAGCCGAAGTTCAATCGCATTGTGAATGATTTCGTATTAAATCATTTACAAAAACATGGCAGTAGAGAGAGATTTTGTGAACCACACGAATATTATTGAGCTATGTGAACTGAATGCTCTTAATATTCGTAAATCAAATCAACAAAACGCATGATTTAAGCACCGTATTCATGGTAAACTTTTGTTGAGCAACAGTGGATCAACATTGTTGATGAACAACGACAAATAAGTTGCTGGAAACAAAGTTTATATTACTATGTCTTGTCCACACGCCAGTCTGCATCAAAATGTTGCACGAGGAAGTAGTGTTGTTACTACTGCCATGTTAATAAACTCGTTGTAAACATGTCCACACTCGTCAACGTCCAAACACGTTGTCGCTCGTCGAGCAAGAACTTGTCACCTTGCCGTGATCAACTCTGCAACATGTTGACAGCAACTCAGCAACATGTTGTTTATAAACAAATGTTTACCATGAACATGGGGCTTTAATCTAAAAAAGAAGCACGTTGACATATTGTCAATTACCTAATACTACAGCTTATTTATTTGCTAACATACCAAAACAGCAGTAATTAAAGTGTTTGGCTAAAAATGTGCCATTGTTTCACAGTTGTTATTTAATGTAATTTAAAATAAAAACATATCGAAAGTGTAACATTTTAGCCTTTAGCGTAGATCTTCCATACACGTTATATTTATAGGTAGTGCGTGTGTGTGTGTGAAGTACATATGAGGTTACTGTTGAGTAGGCGGCGATGACGTCACCGTCTGAGCGCCATTTTAACGAATCGCTGTTTATAATGCATGAATCGATCATGATTAGCTGGTGTGTAAACTATGAATTACAATTAACATACATTGTAATGAATATACAACTGACTCTAGTTATAGGCTACGAATAGATATTTTTAAGGATGGAATATCATTTTGTACTTGTCTAATATTACCATAGTTGTAAGGTTAACAAATTGTGTAAACTTAGGGACTTGAACGAAATGAGCTATAATGATAACTTTTCCTTTGGATGTATTTTTTTCTACTGTATACTCATTTAGAGTTTTGCATTTATAGATCTTTTTAGTGTTATTAATATACAATTTTATAGGCCAGATACATTCAAGTTTTCATTTATCTTTACTTTGTTTCTCAAGTTGTGTAATAGGAGTACTTAAATGTCCATGTAAGACCGTACCATTTTTCATTCTTTCAACCTTATCCATACTAGCTACTTTATTTTTTTTTTAAACCATTCTAATTATAAACGCACATAATTTATGTAATTAATGAGCTTTTTATTTTAAATAAATAAAAATTGGTCTAGAAATGTATCTTTCATTTTCTAAAATAAGTTGAAAATAAAATTCATTAGAGGAGTAGCAAAATCCTGGAGAACACTTAAAGAAAAAAGAAATACTTGAGATGAGAATTTCAATTTTGTATGGAAATGAGGTAAAACGCATTTCTATCACCAGTCCCTATATCCTATGTCTTCGACATTTGTTGCTGGCAACATTCTCGGTGCGCTGGCACCCCTAATTGGAAAGTTGTAAGTATTTCTACTCGTGGAGTTCTACTTCCGCCTACCACTGGAGCTCCACGACTGCTACTTTTTTTACTATTACTACTCAACTATGCAACATCTGGCTACGTAAAAGGGACGCTTGATAAGGCTGGACCATCACCTTGCTGAACTTGAGGTAGAATTAGCTCGCATTAACCGATTCCGTGCGGAGGTCTTTTTAGCAATCTTTAGTGCCTGGCATCAAACAAAAATTCCGTGATGCCTCTGGGGCACCAAGCGCCAGAGACTGATGATTCCCCTGGGGAATCATCCGCCATGAATTGTAACTTTTAGCTTGTTCTCGTGTTTCCACTTGTTAAATGGCACTGGGGTTCAGATATGAAGACGTTGAAGAATTTTTTTATAGACCAAGTGAATACAATTTGTACTAATAAAACAGAGACCGTACCTAATCACTCGGAAACATTATTTATGTCTCCAACTACACCCCAAGAAAAACACAAAATAATTTTAAACTTAAAAAATACCCACAGTACTGGATACGACTGTATATCGACAAAAATTTTAAAACAAGTGCCAATTAAAATATCCTACATTTTAAGTCATGTCATTAAGGTGCCACTATTCGATATTTTTTCCATACAAATTTCGGGAGAGTATTACTCCACTGTTTGACATTGTACATCCAAAGTTAAACATTGTATCGTTTTGTCTAATTATTAATTGTGTCTGTATGGAAGCAGAATTGTAAAATAACAAGCCATTAAAAAGTTATGAGCCAACAAAGATTCGTTTTTCTTGCTATTTTTAACATAACTGTGGGTGTAAATAAGTAAGAAAAGAACTGAAAAATATTAAAAATTAAATCCGTACCGACAAAGCTCAGTTATCGAAGAGTTCAAAAAACTTTATTTGTGATTGATTTATGTAGTGGATTTTTCATAGAACTCGATTTTCCAAAGCACTTTTCAAATATTTTTATGCGCCTATCAGTTCGGAACGGTGTTTCTGTGCGCGAGAACTAGATTTGTATGTTGATCTATGAGAACTAGATGTTGTGCGTGTAGATTAGCGTCTAACTGCTCATCACTGATACTAGCTCCGTCGGACACGAAGCGAAGTTAGACAGCGTGATTTTGGCCATGACCACCAGTGAGTTCGAGCTCGCGACTAGTTTACTCTTAACCTGTCGATCCTAAATGGATACTTTCCTGATAAACTTAAGTTAACAATAATTAAACCTGTTTTCAAGAAAGATAATCCCTACAATATGAACTGTTATAGGCCCATAGCACTAGTACCGGTACTCTCTAAGGTATATGAAAGAGTTATTTATGACAGGATAAATGACTACTTTGAACATTTTAATTTGTTTGCTAAAGAGCAGATAGGTTTTAGGAAAAATAAAACCATTAATATGGCGACAGGAAGTTATTACAACATCATGAATATAAACTTATTGTGAGTTATGCACGAAAAGTCACATAAACAAAAATATAAACATCCGAATTGAGAACCTCCTCCATTTTTGAAGTCGGTTAAAAATCGACTAAAATGTCTGAATGAATGATTCCTGAAAGTTATGTTATCTGTAGGTCTTGGATATTTGTTCATATTTCATTGAGATAATGTCAATGTCATATTTGTTGACTTGTTGTTGAGCCTGTCTGTGGTTGACTGGTTGTTGTTATTATTTGAAAAAAAAAACCTCAATTGCAATCATACAAAAATCAAATTTCGAAAAACATCCAGAGTAGAGGTGAAATATGCAGTAATTAGATATTAGAACACAAAAATAACTAAGAAATATGATTCATGACGCTCTACTAATCCTTTGGGATTGTTCTCATACTATTGAAACGGGACAAGAGGTAAATAATCTTTAGCAATTATTGTTTCTTTACACTGTATCCAAGTGTCTAACTGTAGACTGTAAATACTGAAGCAACAAGTGTAACGAAATCGATTCATAACGTTACAGAACGAGCTATTAGCATACGCCAACCAGGGAGACTCAGAAATATATGGAAGAATAAATGACATAGCCAAGAGTCACCATAGAATTCAACGTTTTGTTGAAGCTACGGGGTTTCGCTCCAGGAAGACTCATGCAGGTATTTGTTCTTTTATTTATGATCCAATTAGTAGAGAAACAACTTAGACAATAAGCCTAATATTTCCCCAAGAGAATGTGCCACCAGGACAATCCGTTCAGTGATTTAGGTGTGAAAAAGTAAGAAACAGACAGTTACTTTCGAATTTACAATATTATATTAGTAATATTGGTAGGGATAAGTAGAGAAATAACATAAAATAGACAATAAGCATAGACTTACTCAGATTTACAGACTCAACTTTTTTCTTAAATAGCTTTAATTTTTATAATTAAATCTTTACTAGCAGGACTCAAGATGTGTGGTCTATACTCGCAAGCACTTAGCGAAGGCTTCTCAGAAGTTTTACAGTCGTACAAGCTAAATCTAATGGAAGTAGAGAGCCTAGTCATAGGCAACCATAACTACACACTATCATTTGTGTACAGTTATGTAGAGAAGTACCGAGGGTTGTTCAACACTTTGAATAAGATTATAGCTACTATCGAGCAGCGGAAACTGGCCGGATGTCAGATACTGAGTTTGCTGCATCAGTACATTTTGAATGGCAATGAAAGAGTGCATGAAGCTGTTGTAAGGTAATTTCTTTTTTTAACTGCTTTGTTTTTTTTTTTCCTTTTTTTGTTTCACTCAGACTGCGGTTCTTTCCTCAAAAGGCCATTTCAGACACCAATCTACATGATCTGACCAGGATTATGTCTGGACTTTAAAAGAGACTGTGACCTCTGAGTTTGTTCTTTGTTTCGGCCTTTCTTCTCAGAGAAGAGTCAGGTAAGAAACACTGACCTCATCTAGAAATATGATTGATGTATAAAACTTTTTGTACAAACCTACTTAATAAAATCATTTATCATCTGTCGGTAGACTATGAGTAGATAAGTTTAAGAGAGAAAATCCCCTTTGGAAAAATCTCTATAGTGCCTTATGTGCAGCTATCCATTTCCATATTACATTAGTTAAAATAAGTCCTTTTTACCATTGCAATTTGTGTAATGAAGTAGCGCTAGTTGTTAAAGCATAGTTTCAGCTTTCACTTTATAGTTCCATAACAAATATTCATAATTTATAACTAGTGATCGGAATAGGCTGAGTATATTTACCTAAACTTCAGAGAACAGAGACAGAAAGTGGAGACTTCCTTACGACGACATTTTTTTTTCCCAGTATTCGGGAAAATATACTCAGCCTATTCCGATCACTGTTTATAACATTGTACTCAAGGGCGTATCTATGCTTTTTGCTCAAGGTGTGCAAATAAATGTATCTGGAAGGAGGGGGGGAATTAATCAAGCTGTGAAAGCCCTTTAAAAGAAAACCATTGGCACCTATTTACTGTAACTCAACAATGTGCCTGTTGTTTCGAGGATGACTATGACTAATCAGTATCCCATTAATATACTGTATACAAAGTAAAAATACAGGTTATAAAACAGTTTGGCAGAACCCCAGCGGGGCGGCAAATGTACTCATCGCCCTCCTCCCTGTATCTGCGCCTGATTTGACTAACTTTACAAAAGTTATTTTAATTTTTCCAGAATATTCTCATGTGTCAACAAAGTATTTGTGAACCAGTTATGCACATGGCTTCTATATGGTGAACTGAAGGATCCATATCACGAGTTCATCATACTGCACAACGAGACTCTTCATAATGCATATGAGACTTTCCTCTCTTCTCCTACATCAACCTGCGAAAAATCTCTTGCGACCACTGTAAGTATAAAAAAATGGCAATAAAAAAGAGGATTTGTTTTGTATAAATTTTAAATTGACGATCATAATTATCTAGTACTAGCTGAACAAATTAGATTTCATGTTGTTTCATTAGATGTTTTCTTGTTATGACTAAAGTATATAACTTTCATATGGATTTAGTAAACAGCTGTTATTTTGACATTACAAACAGACACTTTAATTTTATTTATTTGTATGTATAGATATCATTAGTAACATTTTACTAATGATATCTATACATACAAATAAATACTATGAATATCTTCCTAACTTGGTAAGACATGGAAAAAGGATTATATGCATAAGCAGAACCAAAAGTGCAATCATTTGTGCATTTGATAATTACGTAACTGTCTTGCAATAATGCTAACTATGCGATGCGATGCGTGTTTCTGTGGCAATAAATTTTCTTCTACCTATTTAATGTTTTTTTTTTTCTTACAGCTTCAAGATACAAGTCTAGAATGTGGATACGCCCTCAACACAAACATGATCCCATACTTTGTGCCTCTCTCCCTCGCCCAAGAGATACTATTCATTGGCAAGACTATCATCTTATTTAGTTTTGATCCTAAGAAAGTTAAGAAAAACAGCTCTTTTGTCGCCAACAGGACTTTGATGCCTTTGCAGAAATTAGAGCTGGAATCTAGAAGGTAATTTTGTGCCCGTTTTCACTAACACTAGGCGACACCTAAATGAATGCGAAAAATAAAAGCGCGGTCTTGGATTTTCAACTTTCGACGCTAAGCCGAGCGTTCATAATCCAACAACGCACTAATTTATCATGCCTTGCCCATGGTGTCATCATGCGCGGTCCGAGGGGGGGGGTCGTGGGGGTCATGACCCCCCCCAAAATCATTCAAGCTGTCGAGAGTCTGAATGATTTACTTGCATTACTAACTTATTAAAACTGTACTTGAGACACGAAAACCCCGATTGGCATATTCAAAAACATTAAAAACATCGGCAGACATGTCGACTGAAGTAAAAACTTAAAAGTATGAAATGACAGTGGGTTTTTATACGCGCCTAAAAATATTTTCCTTTAAAAAGCCTGTTATAAAAATAAAGAATCTAGGATTTAAGATCGAGCGAAGCAAACTATTGGGCACCCCACTCCTACTTAAGGTTGAAAAGCTTAGGTAAGGCCAGATTCATAACCCTAAACTGCTGTAAAACGAGTTAAAGCTTTTCGTCATAATTCGATAAAGAAAGTTCTCTTTTTGTGTGATGGATAAAAGAAACAGAGACTATTCAAGGTGGGGTGCTAAAATTTTCAGACTCGCTACGCTCGTTCTTGCAATTTACATTGGTTCTTGAGCTTTTCTTCAAAAGTCGACAAAGCAAGTAATTCCTAGTCCTTTTGAAATGATCGAAAGAAAATCGAACCTATCAGAGAGTGTGCAAAATTTTCGAGCTCGCTTCGCTCGCTCTTGCATTTTAGAATCTGATAGCTGCTTGAGCTTGCCTGCATAAGTCGACAATTTAACTCCTATTTCTACTTGAAAATATAAAATAAAACCTAATCAAACAGAGGCGGGTGGTTAAAATTTTCGAGCTCGCTTCGCTCGCTTTCCCCACCCTGCACAATCTACCGTTCTAATACATATGACCAATTTGGCAGCATTTAAGTAACAACTAACACCCCCCTATATAAAAGCTGCGTCTCTGAATAGCATAAGTAATGTGGAGCTGAAGATGTACATGAACCTTAACATATCATCACGCCTTTAATCCCCAAAGGGTTGAGCAGGGGTGTACCTTCATATAGTACTGTAAGAGTCTCGCCGACTCTAATGTGACGTTTGCGCCACGGGGGGAACTATATTACTGAATCAAACTCCCAATAGATTTTTATAAGATATTATTCAGTAGTATTTTATCATAATATATAATTATCTCGACTTATTTCTTAGACGTCAAACCTACGACTCTCTATGACACATGCTTGAACGTTCGAATGGAACTTCCTTCAAATCATGGCACGAAGTATATAATTGTACCATGCTTCAAATATTAGCGGTCTGTCTCGCAAGGAGGTCAGAATCTCTCAAAGAGGTCTCACCTCAGACTCTCAGAGGTCTCAGAGGGCCCACCTTAGAATAAAAGTCTTGGGCTATGCCAATACTGTTATTCTAAGGTGGGCGTAGCTGAATGTAGAGACCTCTTTGAGAGATTCTGACCTCCTTGCGAGACAGACTGCTAATATTTTAAGGAAGTTCCATTCGAACGTTCAAGCATGTGTCATAGAGAGTCGTAGGTTTGACGTCTAAGAAATAAGTCGATATAATATAATTATATAAATACGATAAGACTCCTGAAATAATATGCTATAAAACTCTAACTGGAGTTTAATTCAGTAGAATAGCTCCCATCTGTAGCTAACCTTAGTAGAGACAGCAACAGTCTCTATAGTACTTACACCCACATTTCGCCAGTTATTAAGTGAAATGTCATAGAGGGCGAGCCTACTGCCGCCAACCGGGCACAAATCCAGACTTCAGGCTGCTCTGAGAAATTTCTGATGGAAAAACCCTTTTAACACTTTACCCGACCTAGGAATTGAACGCAGCTAGGACCTCATGCTCAGCAGTAACGCTTGCGACCACTAGACCAACGAAGAGATGTACCTCCCTTAAAATATTCCTCGGCACCCATGATGACCCCCCCCAAAATCTTGGGCTGCGACCGCGCCTGGGTGTCATGTCCACTGTTTATATTTTTAGATTCACAATTTGGGATGATAAAGAAGCTGAGTTCCACGAGAAGTTGCAGAAGCTGAAGAACCCTGAAGTGTTTGAAGTTTCTAATCTTAGAGGAGTTATCAGAGAAATAAAAGAATGTGTTACTAAGGTATGTTAAGATAAGAAGCATTATTGTCTGGCAAATACACCAATAACTCTCTCGAATGAGTCCACACTATGTCACCCTTACTAATTTTGAAATAGTCCATTACTTGATTCTGAGTGGCTTAATTTATGTTTCTGTTTTTACTTTTATTCTCATCATCTGCCTAGCCTTTTTTCAACTATGTTTGGGTCGGCTTCTAGTCTAACCGGATGCAGCTGAATACCATTATTTTACATGGAGCGACTGCCTATCTGACCTCCACAACCCAGTTACTGGGTAATATGATACCCCTTGGTAAGAATGGTTGTCAGACTTTCGGGCTTCTGACGACCCGTAACGACTGTCAAAGATTCACGAATGAGAGCCGGGACCAACGGCTTAACGTGCTTTCCGAGGCACGGAGGGGTCTCGGTATGTAAAGATGGTCACCCGTCCACAGACCAATCGCGGCAAGCGTAGCTTAGCCTGATCAATCGACCTATGCGGCTGTTACTATTTAGCTACGGGCCCCTCTGTTGTTTTTATTTTTATTAGGTAGTTTCTTAGATCAATGTACGGTCAGCAACAAAAGTCGATTAACACTCATTTTTAAATGTTATTAAATTGACAACATTTTTTTTTCAATAAACTGATTTTTAACTTTACACATAATAGCAAAGAGTTTATATTCTAAAAATTGTACCTCTGTTGCAATTTTAAACAAATATTTTGCTCAATAAGTAAGATTAAAAAAACTGAAGTGTTTGTCGACTTTTGTTGCTGACTGTACAGTCACGTCTAAAAGTATGTATACACTTGGCTTTATTCAAAGGCGATTTTCTCCTTTATTTTTGAATGAAATTTTATGTTATTACGAAAATAGTATTTTCGAACCCATAGGTTTATGTTAAGTGTCGTATTTCAACGTTGCATTCGTTATTTCACGAAAAATCGCAATTGAAAATTGCCAAGTGTATACATACTTTTAGACGTGACTGTACCTAAGTACGTTTTTCCAGCACCTTTGGACAGTAGCCGTAGAAGAGGCTCATCTGATCCGGGAACTGCGACTAATGAAAGACTTCTACCTGCTGGGTCGCGGCGAACTATTCCTGGAGTTGCTGAGACTGACTGCGCACATGCTTGATAAACCTACTGCCAGGACTTCTACTAGAGGTACATATTCTTCAATAAAGTAATTCGGACACATCGGACCTGTCAGTTGCTCGGCGAGATATTGCAGATTTGTCCGGTAATTTTCTTGCTAAATGTGTTAAAAATACGACCGATGTGTCATCATCAATGATAAGGCAATAATTGACATAGTTACTATAATACTAACAACAACAATCAAGTCAGCCTATCGTAGTCCACTGCTGGACATAGGCCTCTCCCAGGCCGCGCCACTACATCTTGTCCTCCGCCTTCCGCATCCAGTCTGTCCCAGCCACCCGGATGAGCACTCGTTCGTTACACCACAGCCATACGAACATTTCTGCGCGTCACGTCTCCACTCGACAACTTTTGATTTTCAACTGCATGTTGCACGGAAACAAACAACAAGCCGCGCGTCATATTGCGCGCCAGCTGGCAACGTCGCGCGCTGTTGTGCAACGCTGCCGAACATGTTGAGCGTCACGTGTTGCGCCTCAATTGTTGCCTAGTGGATACGAGGCTTTAGGTCGTCGGTCCATCTAGCTTCGAGGCGTACAACACTACGCTTGCTGATACGCGGTCTCCACTTCAGGACTCGTCTGCACCACCGGCTATCGGTCCTTCGTCAAATATTGCCAGTTTAGTTTGCTTACTCTGCACGCTATGACGATAACTACGGTTCTTTTTCTGATAATTTAATTCCTGACTATTCTACTATTCCTACAATATTATAATTATCAAAAATATCGTATGGATGGATTTACTGAAGATAGATTTTTTATGGTTTTACTGGTGACCTGAAACACAGGCCCTTAAAGCCTACCTTAGGCACCAGTCTCCCACAGTAAACTAAACCAAATAATCACACTATCACACTAATATTATAAAGGCGAAAGTTTGTGAGTGTGTGTGTGTTTATATGTTTGTTACTTCTTCACGCTCAAACGGCTAGACCAATTTTGATGAAATTTGGTATAGAGATAGCTTGAGTCCCGGAAAAGGACATAGGGTACTTTTTATCCCGATATTCCCACGGGATCGACACTTATGTGGGTGAAACCGCGGGGCGCAGCTAGTTTATCATATTTAACAATGTCTGTAATGTTTATTGTGGTGAGAAAATAAATACTTATTATTATTATTTAAAAATTGGATGCATGCGTCGTCTTTTTCAGTAAAATTGTGAGCAAGCACTGGCCTTGACCTAAAATATACTTAAACAATAAGAAATCAAGTCCTTATCATTATAATTTTTATTTCCAGATATGAACCACGCGTTCCAGTTAGCAGCAAGAGCGGTATTCCTAAGTAATAGTGCCGATATAGAAAAGTTTAGTTTTGAGCTACCTTATGTGAAGCCTAACACTAACCTTACAGTTAACACTACTGTTGAAGATGATAGCACTACAGGTATGTATCAAACTACAGCAGAATGTATAATCATTTACATTTCAGGCGAAAGTGTCAGGGTAGGCCGGTAAGCTCGCCGTCCGGTAAGGACCAAGCCCGGGTCGACGGCGCGTTGTGTTCCACGCGCGCCTCAAAGAGATGTCAGCACTAACTGACGGGGTCCGCTAGGACCGGTGCCTGCCAGGGTCGCGGGTTGTTCGAAAGAGATACCGTGGCCCCTGGCACAGGCAACTGCAGCAACACGGGTGGGTTTTAGTCAGTGAAAGCCTGACACGCCCTCCCGCTCCGCCCAGAGCGGGAGAAGTTATTTAATTAAAAAAATTAAAAACCCGACTGCAACCTTGTACTAAAACTAACTGAAAAGCGCAGGCGGGGCCCATACCATTATTATAGTTTCAAACTCAAATGGGTCCCGCCTGCTTCCAACTTTTATTTAATTTAAAATGGGCTTGTTTTTAGCTTTTCAGTTAGTTTTAGTATAAGGTTGCAGTCGGGTTTTTTAATTACTTTTTTTTGTTTCCAGCTTTTTAGTTTACAAATGTGAAAGATTTCGCAGACGATTTAGTTGTTGATACGTGTTTTTTACGATTTGTCACTTTGAATTACTTTTAGCCATATAAGTTGTATATATTTTTGTAATCACCTTTTAAAACCCTTTATTTTGATACCCCACTCGATAGGTTTTGAGAAAAAAAATTTTTTTTGAAGGCATAATACGGCGCCAAAAATCCGCCAATTTGTTTTTTTTTTTATTTTGATCTACCCAGTGTCACTCTCACAGTCAATACGAATCTAACGACACCTCTCAAGCTAAAATCCATCGAGCCGTTCAGGCCACAGAGCGTGCCAAACAATTATACAAACATACATACATACTCTCGAAAAACATAACCCTCCTTCTGGCGCAGTCGGGTAATAACCTCCCACCCAAAAAAAGGGTATCCCGGTAGTTTCTTACGTTTTTTGAAATTTGCAGGCCAGTACAGATTGTATGTTAATCTAAACATGAATCGCGGCCGTATTAAATATTTATTTATAGAATTATAATCATAAAAATCATCAATACAACTCTGTGAAGTTCATATTTTCCTGTTGAATGAGTATTAATTCATGGAATAATGACATTTGAAGCCAATTCTAACTTCAAGGGTTGTTGGGGGCTTAACCCTTGATATTAGTATGGAAAAAAAGTTATTATAAATTCGAAAGTTATAGTTGTAGTTTTTTTATTAACTCTGTCTGTCTGTATGTTACCTTTTTACGCCTAAACCACTGAACGATGATTTAGATTTTAGATGAAATTTGGTATCTATAGAGATAGTTTGAGTCCCGGGAAAGGACATAGGATAGTTTTTATCCCGATATTCCCACGGGATCGAAACTTATGCGGGTGAAACCGCGGGGCGCAGCTAGTAATTCTATAAATAAATATTTAACACGGTCGCAATTCATACTTTAATCAACATTGAACCTGACGCTGATTGCAAAAAATAATTTTGCAGGCTACCTTATCGCACACACACACACTTTATACACTTTCATTAACCTGCATTCGGGTATCTAGCATAATCAATGGCGGGTATCCAAATTCTGTGCTAATTTGAATACTCATCAACCTACTCATCAAAATAAGGATGTCTATGGGATTGTAAGACAAAGCTGGATGAACTTTTCTGAAGACTACCTATTCAATTCACTATTCATAATTGTAAATTGGTGTCTAGCCCGAATTCCATAGACATCCAAATGCGGGTAAACGACCAAGTGTGACTGCGTTATTATACAGGCTGAATTCTTGCGGTGGAAAAAAATGCAGTCGAAAACTGTCCGAAATCATTTTATTGTTTACTAGCTTGCCCCCGCGGTTTCACCCGCATAAGTGTCGATCCCGTGGGAATATCGGGATAAAAAGTATCATATGTGTTAATCGTGGTTATAAACTATCTGTGTGCCAAATTTCATTCAAATCCGTTCAGCCGTTTGTGAAGAATTAACACATACAAACACGCTCGCAAACTTTCGCCTTTATTATATTAGTGTGATTTTTTATTTTTACTTCTTAGGGAAAAGGGAAAAGTTCAAATATAATTGGTCCAACATTCAGTTACGTAAACTCCACTCACTGACGCAGTCATAAGGTCATCAAATAAATAATACTTGCCTTCATAAGATTTAATTCAATTGCAGTAGCGGATGGCTGGTCCAGTATAATCCTGAAGTACGATTTCAAATGGCCTCTCCACCTGTTATTTACGCCTGAAGTACTAGCACGGTATAATGATATGTTTCGTCTACTGCTGAGAATTAAGAAGACTCAGCATGATCTACATGCGCTGTGGAAGACTTACAAACAGTCTGCTAGGTATGTTACTTTATTGAATCGCGTTTGCCTGTTTACGGGAATACAGGGTTATTGGAGAAACACCAACAACCTCTTAAGAGGTTATTGTACTCATCATTATGAACAATTTTTACTATGGCAAGGGACCAAACCTGAAATCGCGAATAAAAAAATCGGATATGATGACCATTCGTCACATTGGCCATTTCGTCGCTATCCTTAATAGGTCACATTCACTAATACGTCACCTTGTGCATCTGGTCAGTTTCTTAACTCGTTTCATGCTGTATTTCGACTCATTCCCAACTCGTCCGATGGATATGTACAATTAAGCACAAAAACAAACATTTTCAGTACAACAAAATTTTATTATAAAATTCAAACAAAATTGTGCGAGTACTACCTAAGTACTCGCACAATTTTGTTTGAATTTTTACTAGAAACACAATAAAGAAAAAAAAAAACTCAACTTAAAAATTGACTCTCTCGTAACATAAATAGGTAGGTACCTAACTAGCATTTTAATTTACACAAAATCAGCTGTCCCCTACATTTATGTTCGTATAACTCGTCAAAATATAGGGAACAGCTGTTTTTTTTTCGCGATTTCAGGTTTAGTCCCATAGTGAAAAGTTGTTCATAATGATGAGTACAATGACCTCTTAAGAGGTTGTTGGTGTTTTTGCAATAACCCTGTATATTTTGTAGTTGGGCATCATACTTATCCTCGATTGACATGGGACTTAACATTGAGTGAAGGTTTTGGTGGACTGTCTTAAGTAATTTTAATGTTCGAAAAGTATCTAATATCTACCAATTTGAATAAATGACTTGATTTAAAAAGAAAAGACAAAAGTTTTTTTCTTAGAATATATAGATTAAGTCAGAACCAGAACTTTTCATTAAGCCCACTCAAATCGACGACGACGACGTCATCGTTATTACGTTGACCTTTGTAATGTAGAGCTGGACTTATGTGCCTAGCTGCGCCATAATATTATTAATATTGAATTTCCTATCTGGAATCATCAAACTTGAAAACTCGTCAGGAGAAAACTAATTCAAATCGGCTCATCTTCCTCTAGTCTTTAACTAAGACTAGAGGAAGATCTAATGTTAATGTTGATTGGTTTCGATTTCCAGTTTCTCAATGTGCCAACTGCACAACAAGCTAATGTTCCTGATGGATAACTTGCAACACTACATGCAAGCCGACGTGCTGGAGACCAACTTCTCCCGGCTCATGGAGGCGGTGCACAAGACCAACGACTTCGAGAAACTTAAGAAGGCGCATGCTACGTTCCTCGCTGATATACTGAGTCAGTCCTTCTTGACTGTTACTTTTGTAAGTTGGTTTTATACCGTTTGTAATTGACTTGAAGGTTTTGTCATCCGAGGTGTTACAATATTGTGCTTCTAGCTGCAGGTATAGGAGCAGTGGTGGCCCAGTGGTATTGTCCCTCACTTAGGAGTTGTAGGTCGTGAGTTCGAAACCAGATGGGTATTTTACGTTGTATATTTAATTTCATCACCACTGCTCTCAAAATGGTAAAAGAAAACATCGTGAGGAAAACGGCATGTCCTAAAACTAAAAATTTGAAGACATATGACATCCATCAACCACGCACTGGGCCCTCATGGTGGATTACGGCCAACCCTCCCTCACAGAGAGGAGGTCTGTGTGCCAGCAATGGGAAACATAGGCTGATTATACTACTTAAGTTAAAAGCATTATATATTTTTCTATGCATTTATACACAAAAGCGTATCTCTACAGCAATATACAAATAATTATATTTATTTAGATTTAGCGCGGATTCCCAAATATTATAACAGAATACATTTCAATTTGGTTTGAATGTTTCAGTTGTCAAACGCTTGTTTAATTCGTATTTCATGAATTACCTTGTTTTCAAGTAAATAAAGAGTGTGCTATATTCCAGTCTTGTGACAGCGACAGTTCGTGCGACACGACGGACTCGCTAAACAACCCGGTGTTCTGCAACATAATGGAACTGCTGAAGCTCTGCCACTCCTTCTGCGGGATGAACGACAATGTCGTCGATAGAGAGGCCGAGGATTATTATATCAGAGGATATTCTGAACGGTTAGTATCCATTACGTGTTATCGTGGTCGACTTGGAAGTCTCTAAATAGACTTCCAATTCAAGGCGACCGGAGCAAAGACAATCTCCACAGATGGGGGTTCACGGACAGCTCAGATGTCGCGTGCGCACGCGGCACCTCCCCACAGACACTGTCTCGCGTGCGCATGCGGCACCTCCCCACAGACACTGTCTCGCGTGCGCATGCGGCACCTCCCCACAGACACTGTCTCGCGTGCGCATGCGGCACCTCCCCACAGACACTGTCTCGCGTGCGCATGCGGCACCTCCCCACAGACACTGTCTCGCGTGCGCATGCGGCACCTCCCCACAGACACTGTCTCTCGTGCGCATGCGGCACCTCCCCACAGACACTGTCTCGCGTGCGCATGCGGCACCTCCCCACAGACACTGTCTCGCGTGCGCATGCGGCACCTCCCCACAGACACTGTCTCGCGTGCGCATGCGGCACCTCCCCACAGACACTGTCTCGCGTGCGCATGCGGCACCTCCCCACAGACACTGTCTCGCGTGCGCATGCGGCACCTCCCCACAGACACTGTCTCGCGTGCGCATGCGGCACCTCCCCACAGACACTGTCTCGCGTGCGCATGCGGCACCTCCCCACAGACACTGTCTCGCGTGCGCATGCGGCACCTCCCCACAGACACTGTCTCGCGTGCGCATGCGGCACCTCCCCACAGACACTGTCTCGCGTGCGCATGCGGCACCTCCCCACAGACACTGTCTCGCGTGCGCATGCGGCACCTCCCCACAGACACTGTCTCGCGTGCGCATGCGGCACCTCCCCACAGACACTGTCTCG
This sequence comes from Amphipoea oculea, assembly GCA_945859645.1. Classification (NCBI taxonomy): domain Eukaryota; kingdom Metazoa; phylum Arthropoda; class Insecta; order Lepidoptera; family Noctuidae; genus Amphipoea; species Amphipoea oculea. The sequence goes on from OX243878.1 coordinate 13,147,273, forward strand.
CGTGCGCATGCGGCACCTCCCCACAGACACTGTCTCGCGTGCGCATGCGGCACCTCCCCACAGACACTGTCTCGCGTGCGCATGCGGCACCTCCCCACAGACACTGTCTCGCGTGCGCATGCGGCACCTCCCCACAGACACTGTCTCGCGTGCGCATGCGGCACCTCCCCACAGACACTGTCTCGCGTGCGCATGCGGCACCTCCCCACAGACACTGTCTCGCGTGCGCATGCGGCACCTCCCCACAGACACTGTCTCGCGTGCGCATGCGGCACCTCCCCACAGACACTGTCTCGCGTGCGCACGCGGCACCTCCCTACAGACACTGTCTCGCGTGTGCATGCGGCACCTCCCCACAGACACTGTCTCGCGTGCGCATGCGGCACCTCCCCACAGACACTGTCTCGCGTGCGCATGCGGCACCTCCCCACAGACACCGTCTCGCGTGCGCATGCGGCACCTCCCCACAGACACTGTCTCGCGTGCGCATGCGGCACCTCCCCACAGACACTGTCTCGCGTGCGCATGCGGCACCTCCCCACAGACACTGTCTCGCGTGCGCATGCGGCACCTCCCCACAGACACTGTCTCGCGTGCGCATGCGGCACCTCCCCACAGACACTGTCTCGCGTGCGCATGCGGCACCTCCCCACAGACACTGTCTCGCGTGCGCATGCGGCACCTCCCCACAGACACTGTCTCGCGTGCGCATGCGGCACCTCCCCACAGACACTGTCTCGCGTGCGCACGCGGCACCTCCCCACAGACACTGTCTCGCGTGCGCATGCGGCACCTCCCCACAGACACTGTCTCGCGTGCGCATGCGGCACCTCCCCACAGACACTGTCTCGCGTGCGCATGCGGCACCTCCCCACAGACACTGTCTCGCGTGCGCATGCGGCACCTCCCCACAGACACTGTCTCGCGTGCGCATGCGGCACCTCCCCACAGACACTGTCTCGCGTGCGCATGCGGCACCTCCCCACAGACACTGTCTCGCGTGCGCATGCGGCACCTCCCCACAGACACTGTCTCGCGTGCGCATGCGGCACCTCCCCACAGACACTGTCTCGCGTGCGCATGCGGCACCTCCCCACAGACACTGTCTCGCGTGCGCATGCGGTACCTCCCCACAGACACTGTCTCGCGTGCGCATGCGGTACCTCCCCACAGACACTGTCTCGCGTGCGCATGCGGTACCTCCCCACAGACACTGTCTCGCGTGCGCATGCGGCACCTCCCCACAGACAGACACTGTCTCGCGTGCGCATGCGGCACCTCCCCACAGACACTGTCTCGCGTGCGCATGCGGCACCTCCCCACAGACACTGTCTCGCGTGCGCATGCGGTACCTCCCCACAGACACTGTCTCGCGTGCGCATGCGGCACCTCCCCACAGACACTGTCTCGCGTGCGCATGCGGTACCTCCCCACAGACACTGTCTCGCGTGCGCATGCGGTACCTCCCCACAGAGTGTCTCACATTCCGTCCTGCGCCGCACGCCCGTCACTACTTGACGATCTTATAACTGCGTCAGTGAGCGGAGTTCGGGCAGCTGAATTTTGGGCCAAAGATGTTTGAACTTTTTGCCATCGATATGCTAAGAAGTATTCATTAATTGTTTAAATGTACCTAATATTGGGCAAGGATAGAAAAAATCCTGATCCTAACATAACATTGTAGTAACAGTTTTTTGTAATATTTCAGATTCAGCAAGCTAGTGAAGCAGTTGATGCAGCTTCTGGTTTCTCTACGCGATCGTCCCTGCGGCGTTTACCTAGCTCGCCTACTGATGAGGCTCGACTATAACCGCTGGCTCAGCGGAGAAGCGCAGCTCACCCAGTCTGTTACTAACATGTTGAGATGCTGATGATCGAAGACTTGAGATGGTAGAGAAAACCTGGAAATAAGTCCGTATGGGGATCAATGGTCGTCGAAAAGGCCTTTGCCTACAGGGGCACAAAATAAAGACTGGTGTTATATAAGACAGGCTTTAAAAACTGATAGTGGTGCAGCACCTCTTTAAAAATCATAATACCTAAGTGCGCATACACATGAGCGACACGCGTCGATGACAGAGGCATCCGTCGACAACGTGTCCCTCGTGTATTTGAGTATAGTGCTCAACCTCGTGTATTTGATTATGGTGCTCAAATACACGAACGGCATGTTGTCGACGGCTGCAGTTCCTCTTGACGCGTGTCGCTCGTGTGTATGCACACTAACCACGCAAGGCTGGAGGTAACTTGAATTAATGTCACAAATACTCGTCACAATTTTAATACAAGATTTATTTCAAACTAGCTGCGCCCCGCGGTTTCACCCGCGTAACTTTCGATCCCGTGGGAATATCGGGATAAAAACTATCCTATGTCCTTTCCCGGGACTCAAACTATCTCTATACCAAATTTCATCGAAATCGGTTCAGTAGTTTAGGCGTGAAGAAAAGACAGACAGACAGACAGAGTTACTTTCGCATTTATAATATTAGTTTGGATGTGACTGTTTAATGTGTTTGTATTCAATAACCCATGGATTAATTTGATCTAACTCTCGAATAATATTACATGATTTTATAAAAACCCTTTTATATTTACCCCTTTACTAATAAACGTTATATAGCGTCTTACAAAATGCTTTGTGTTGTCCTGTCGAAAGTCAAATTACTAACTACTGAGAGAGAGAAATCGGCGTGTAACTATTCATCTGATATAATATCTTTTTATCTTTATAAATAAAACCACAATACTCACAATATTACAATATTGTTTTTTATTTAACATCATCACTATCATCATCATCAACTATTTCTTCATCCTGTAGAACAGTGGTACCATTTTCTTTAGTGTTTTGGTTTAAAGCATGTTCAGCATGTTGCATCATGAAGGTTTTAGTTAGTATACACTTTGTCATGTGGCAGGAACAAGGGAGTGGGTGTTCAACTTCTTCTGGGTCTAACATGGTCATTTGTAAGTTGTACCTATAACAATTAAAAAATAATAAGCCCACGTTCGGAGTTTATCGCGCACTGGATTTTCAACTCTAGTTTTTTTTTTTTTTTTTTTTTATTATTTATTAATCAAAACAAGAACAGTTTACAATTGTGTTTGTTAAACAAACCATCGCGGGTTTAACAGCAGTATGGCAGACACGGCAACTCGGTGCCACTACATATTAATTATTACTTAATGAGCAATTAGGTATAAGTAGGAACAGATTTTTTTTTTTTTTTTTGTTGAGCCTAGCATTGAGAATTCAACAGAGTGCATCCCAGAATCAGAAAAATTGGTTGTATGTAAAGTCGGTTTACGAACGATTATTTTACGTGATAACGTCATAAGAAAACTGATGAGAACTGAGTGGAAGAGAGATAGATGCGTCACAAGCCGAACGCTTAGGCCGTTCGTGCCTCTCTATCGCTTGTTCCGCGCTCTCGCTTGCACGCTCGGCTCAGGCGGATCGTGACAATGAGTCGTGCTTTTGCGTGCGTGCAGCCGGCGTTCATCGATTTATAAGACGTTATCACGTCAAAAAACACTTGCGATTTCTAACTCGGCGCTAAGCAATGCGGAAAAACCCGCCCTTGGGAAACTGGGCTATGAAGGAATTGAAATAAGATGATGGACAACTGTGACAATTTTGGGTGTTAGTATGTTGAAGAACTGCATTAAATAAAAACACCTGGCAAGTTCAAAGATTAGCATCTTAGTCAATAACGTTTCGAATTGAAAAATTTTGCAAATCAGGTGCCTATAAATATGCTAAAGTTTTTGGCGATCAACACGTCATGTGATCTAACAAAATCGAGTCAATGCGTAAGCAACAGACTATTCGACAATTTTCGTCGTAAATTTGTAAGAAGCTGATAGATCGCATTGATAGTCAAAATACAGCATATCAACAGACTATATGCGATGAATCAATAGATATTTTTTCCACATCACTTCAAAATTTCAAGCGCCAAGTCCATAAAAAGTAACCAACACAATTAACTGTTTTTTAACTGTTTTTTTTTTTCTTTCTTCATTTAATTGTTATTATTTTTTCCTTGTCCTGTTTTTATAAAACTAACTAATCATTAGTGCTGTAAGCGTTATTTCTGCACAATTGTTATTGCAATTTTATTTATATTATTATTTATATTATAACTTTGTTTTTGCATGCTGTGTCTATCGCATCATATTGTACACTATGCTTGTATATTGCTTGTATTTTAAGGATAAACAGTGTAGCAATTGTAGATAGGCCAATAAATAAATATATCTATCGCCAAAAATCGAGAAAATCTGAACCCACCCCAAGACAGACTAGACCAAAGCGAACATAAAAAATGTTGAAAATATCCTACCTTCTGCTTGTAACCTCTGCCCTGTTCATATCCAACTGGAAGGCGATGGGTTCTCCCGCTTCCACCTCCTGCTGCTGCGGCAACACTATAACCGTTTGTTTCCAATGTGTGGCCGCACTCTGTGGACTTGTGTCCAGAACTGTGTGACTGTCTCCTGTAGTGTTAGGAAGCTGGGGGAAATTACACTCGAACCATATGCAGAGGCCTTGGTAGTTACCATTTTTGCTTGCACCTGGAATTGAAAAGAGAATAATTATGTGGTTGTCTTTTCTCACTCAGTGTGGTAGTATGAAATTTGTATCATATATATATTTTTTTATAAATTGTTTATCATGCTAGAAAGCATGTTTTTCATTTCTGCAGTACCTCTAATATATCCCCCCCCTCCCCTAAATATATTCCTCCTACTGTATTCTACCCCTCTACTGTATCACTAACATAGTTGTAAGTTTATTTTATTGTTACTAACACTATAAGACTCACGGTTACTTGCAATAAAGAATTTAATAATAATAATATGTATTCATTATGGGAAATTCTGAACTCTTAAAGTTCAAAACAACTTTACCATTCCCTTTAATATCTGTCTTATTCTTAATATTAAAGCATATTTCAGTTTTTTTCTTAGTTTGATGATTTCATGGAGAGGGAAGCAAAATATTTCATAGTGAAGCAGCATTTTTTAAGACAAAACTCTGGGTACAAGTCAGTAAGATTTACACTGAAGCACATTAATTTAATAACTTTGAATTCTCATTATTTTATTAATTTGTTTGCTTTTGTTGATGTATGTTGACTGACAGTTAATTTTTTTTTATTGGACATTTGACAAGATATTGCTGACACACATTTAGCATACTATGTAGTGATGTGCAATTTGGTAATAGGCCTAGTTTCCATACTGTTCATATTTATACTGTGACCCAACTTTCGAACCACCACAAGTGTTGTTAAAAAGAGGCTGCACCTTTCGGTATGCTATGATAATAATTATAATAATAGACACAACCTTGTAGCCAGGATAATCCATCAGCAGCTTGCTCTGAAATACAGCCTTGTGGAATCGGAGGTGCTGTACTACAGGTATGTGCCCGACCCAGTTCTCGAAAATGGAAATATCACATTGTACTGGGATCGATCCATCATCACTGACAGGACTATTGTTGCCAATAAGCCTGATATAGTGGTGATGGATCGATTAGAGCGGCGCGCAATGATTGTTGACATAACCGTCCCGCATAATGAGAACCTCGTGAAAGCTGAGAAAGATAAACAAATCAAGTATCTTGACTTGGCTCGCGAGGTTGTCGACATGTGGGATGTTGACTCAGCAATCATTGTGCCGATAGTCGTCACAGCCAATGGGTTGATTGCCAAGAGGCTCGACCAACACCTGAGGAGGCTCACGTTGGGCAGCTGGATCAAGGGCTTGATTCAGAATGCGGTACTGGACACGGCTCGCATTGTCAGGAGGTTCCTCTCTCTGGAGCCCTGACCGCCAGTAGCTTGGACCCTGTTCCCGATACCGGTGGGCTACTATTTTTTATATTTTTAAATGTTTTTATATATTTTTTATACTAATATTTAAAAATATAATTTATATGTACATAATGAAATAAAGGAAATAATAATAGTACACTTACCAACAACATGTTGTATGCTGTAAGAATTTAAATCATGTGGTTCATCCTCTCTTAAGTTGACCCAGCAGAGGGCCACTTCAGTTCCCAGCAGGTCATCAGGTTTTATGGTAAGGATCTCTGGCTTACTGCCTTTACTTGCCCTTAGCTCTCTGGCGAACGATGACATGGATACTCCATGTAAGCTGTCCCAATTGTTGTATAGTGATGGCACACTGGAAAATAATAGGTAAATTATGGTATGAGGTGTTGAGGTATAATGCTGGATCATCATCAGCCCATAGCAGTCCACTGCTGGACATAGGCCTCTCCTATTGCACTCCATTCAACTCGATTTTCGGCAACTCTCACCCAGCTGCTACCAGCCATCCTGCGAAAGTCGTCGCTCCACCTAGCCTGAGGGCGTCCTACCTTATGTTTACTGCTGTTTTTTTAATGCTGGATGGTAGACAATTATGCAGTGGCTAGCAGGGAGGTTATAATTAACCTGCCTGCTAGCCACCAATGTTGAAGGACACTGAACAACCATAGAAGTTTTATTGTTATTTATCTGGGGGCATTTAGTGTCCCGCAGTGTTAATAACCATACTTTATGCATTTGGACAAATAAAAAGTTTAAATATTCATTACCCTTCTTATTATTGAAAGAATGCTGAATTTCTGATGCAATAACATCAAATTATTATTATTATTGTGGTCATATTGTGAAATAATGTAGGTAAGAGGGGTGTCTTACCTACATGGTGCAATATAAATAGTAGCACTCTCAGGAAATATTTCTCCTCCATCTTTGAGGAAACGGTCTCTGGCGAACAGGACTGAGTCTAACATACCCTCGTGGAGCAGGTAAAAGCCCATCCACTCTGATACTATGGCATCTACTTTCATGTAGTTAGGTAAAACTACATCTTCTACTCTGCTGTGAATTACCTGAAAATTGTTCAAGCATTTTAGTCAACTTATATTTAATTATTAAATACTACAAAAAATATTGCTGCACTTCTAGCAGTTACATCAAATTAGCTAGGTAGATTAGCAATAGGACAATACTAAATGAATGAAGCCTCAGTTTTTGGATTCAAACTTTATGGCGAATCTGGAGAGCGCTACTGGCTGACTCACCCCTCACCCCCACTGATACGTGAATTTGTTACAGCGACTCGCCTCATGTACCGAGCCGTCATAGGGTCAGCGCAGACAGAACGGAGCGCAGCGGAGAGGATTTTAGTAACGCACTTGAAAATAAACTTTAAAATTATTACAATAAAGTCGCGCGGGGATTTCCGCGTATCTTCGAGGACGCGCGAGCATTTTTTGTCAGGTTCAAGTATTTATGCACGTTATTGTAATAATTTTAAAGTTTATTTTCAAGTTCGTTAATAAAATCTTCTCCGCTGCGCTCCGTTCTGTCTGCGCTGACCCATAGTTTGAATCGGGCTTGTATTATTAGTACGCAAAGATATGAAAAGAATTTTCAAAGTAATGATGTCTTAATTTTCTTACCTCTATAACATTTTCAAATTTGTTTTCCTTCACTATTTCTTTAGCTAAATTCGCCAAATTACTGGCTTCAACAGCAAATACTGTTTTAGCACCAGCTTGAGCACAAAATATGGACAAAATCCCTGTTCCACATCCAACATCAATTACAACTTTGTCTTTAAAATATCCTTTATTGTTTAAAATGGCATTCTTATAAGCTAGGGTTCTTGGGTCGTCTTCAAGCATTAACTTATGCACCTAAAACATATATTTTATGAATATCACACACAGTATAAGATTTAATTAGAATATTTTTGGTTATCCTGTTAGTATTACTTCTAAGTCTTCATAGCTTGAAAAATATTGTGTCGAATCCACCTCCATTATATAATTATTCTTATTTTATAGACTGCCTTAATTAAATGCAATAAACAATAAAAAACAACAAAAACAATTCTTTGATAAACACGATACCTAATAACCTATAAAAAATTAATCAAAACATTGAACTTTTTTTTAAATAATTTTTATCATGACCATAGATACAAGTCTTTAAAACATTGAATGATTGAACAGTCACACAGTGTTGACTGCAGCTCATTGAGAAGATTTCCCCACATGAATGAAGCAATGTACAGACGCCAGCACATCAACCTACCCGAAACTGTCAGATTTTCCCAATCAACTTTGAACCTTATATTTTAGTGATAAAGTTGAAAATCTATTAAAGAAATTTGACAGATTGTAGTAGGTTGATGTGCTGGCGTCTGTACATTGCTTCATAATAACTAACTAACTATATACACTAGATACTAAAATAAAAGACTAACTTACAATACAAATAAATAAAAATAAAAAACAAAGGACACTTAGGCGTCGAAGTATTCGTCCGCATCGCTTATTTTCGAGGTCGATAAAAACAATATTGTGCATGCGCAAATATTCATCCCAACTACAAAACCCCTCACTTTGCGTGGTCCGACCCGACACGCACTTAGCCGGTTTTTGACTCTGTGCCACAAAACTGACATTATTGATTATTGACACAAATATTTTTTAATCTGCTTCCGTTTTGTACGAGTACGTGCGTTGTTGTATTTCAGAATTTACTAAAAATTAAGATTTTCTGCAGATAATGATTTTTAATTAATTTAAATACAACTTAAAACTTTAGTTTAGTTATTGTGACAAAATGGCTAAGGAAGGAGATATGTCACTGTTCAATGATGTCTTAGAGCCATTTAGACGAGTAATAAATACGGACCCGCCGAAAGACAAACTGTCGTCTGCTACTAAACTGAATTTTTCTGATAGTAATCAATCTCTGAAAGAAGGTAATATTTTAAATAGTGTCTTATGCTTTACGGCAGCCATATTTCCATAAGAATTCTGTTTTGACTGTGGAAAATATCGACAGGGCTCAGTAACCTCCTGTCGCTTGGTAAAAGGAAGTCCAGTATTTGCATGAACGATGTCTGTACGCCTGAGAAACGTATCCGGACGGAGTCTGCCTCCACGCCGGCGTCTGCACCGCCTTCCCCATGGGAGGCAAAGAGGCTGAAGATAGATCTTATAGCTGCTAGAGCTCAGGTAAACATGCTTTCTCTGCTTGATTAAGGGCTGAATTTTCAATAGTCAGATATCTCTTATCTGAGGGGTAACTAGATTGACAGCTTTTTTATAGAAAACATGTAAAATAATTATGAGGGACTCGTTGCTAAGTAATAACAGCCATACGGGTTGATTGATCAGGTTAAGCAACGCTTGCCACGGTCGGTCCGTGGGTGGGTAACCATCTTTACATACCGAGACCCCTCCTTTCCTCGGAAAGCATATTAATAATAATTAAGCCATTGGTCTCGGCTGTCATTCTTGGATCTTTCACAGTCGTTACGGGTCATCAGAGGCCCGAAAGTCTGACAACCAGTCTTACCAAATGGTATGGTACCCAGTAACTCGTTTGTGGAGGTCAGATAGGCAGTTGCTCCATGTAAAATACTGGTATTTAGCTGCATCCGGTTAGACTGGAAGCCAACCCCAATAGGCTAGGCAAATGATGTAAGTATAGAAAATATGTCAAACTGTCATATTTATTCTTCAAATAAAACTTATCAGACTATTGACAAATGAGCCCTTAATGAATGTCACACATAGGCATTTAAATGTAAAAAGCTTATCTTTTAGTGTCCTTATGGCTAATTGAATCCTCTTCAATGCTGTAGTGCCCGTTATGTTTTCATTCTTTAGTGCAAAACTATCAAACTTTATTATGTACATTTTTTTTTTATATCCAACTATATCAACATTAATTTGCTGTCTCTGAGAATGGCCTGTCCCCAGCTCTATTACTGCTATAGCCTAGCAAAAAATGTAGAATATAATAATTATGTAGTGTATAATTATATTGTCGCTTATACATGGTGGTAGGGACATCGGCGGTCAACTTGTTACCATTTATTTAGTACATGATTCTGACCCGGCATTGAAAATTATCATTGGTTATTAAAAAAAAATGCTATTTCATACATTTTGACTACATAGGTATTGCACTTTTCTATGACACTTGTTTTTTTGATAACCGTTGAAAAATGTCTAGAATCATGTGCTGAATTCATGGTTACAGTTTGTGCAGTGCTGTCCTTTCCACTGTATATTATCTACAACCATTAACAAGCTTATTTTCTTCCAGATAATACAGTTAGAATCACGCATAAACCACCAGCACACAATTCGCAAGGAGATGCAGATCTTATTTGATGAGGAGAAAGGTTCTCTAATTGAACAACACAAGAGAGATGAGAGAGCTCGCTCTGACATGGAGGACAGATTGCAGATGATTAGGAGGAGAGAACAGGACCTGAAGGATGACTATAATCAGGTTAAAATGTAATTTATTGTTACCCCTCCGTGCCTCGGAAAGCACGCTAAGCCATTGGTTCTGGCTGGCATTCATGGATCTTTGACAGTCGTAATGGGAAGTCAGAAGCCCAAAAGTCTGACAACCAGTCTTACCAAGCGGAATCGTATTACCTAGTAACTTAGTTGTGTAGGTCAGATAGGCAGTCGCTTCATGTAAAATACTGGTATTTAGCTGCATCCAGTTAGACTAGAAGCCGACCCTAACATAGTTGGGAAAAGGCTAGGCAGATTATGATGTTATAATGACACTGTGAGAGTCATTTGAAGCTTATCCATCTGTGCAGAGCATCAGAGCAGGAGCTCTCTTTGGAGACCTGCTACCTAGTGGTAATTTCCACCACACCCTCTGTTGCCAGAGTGAGATCTATGATTTTAATTTTAAGAAAGAAAGAAAATATGTTTATATCCGGTAAACATGACAGAAAAACGACACACACACAAAAAAAAAATAACAAGTTGGGGGAAAACATGAGTCACTTCCACACAAAACGGCCATCGCTTAGCATAATGCTGAGACCCGATGCGAGACAGAGCCCCAGCGCTGGTTTTCAGCAACATCCGGCGTTGACGTGATGACGCCAAATATTGTTCATAAATTCGCAATTAATTGCAAAAATTACTTTTTTAAAAAGTCCTTTCAAGTTTAACATGTTGTGCCTCAAAGTATATTTCTTACTTTCTATCCTCATTCCCTTCGAACAACAATAGCACTAGATTAAGGATTAGGAACAAAAACACATTGCTCAAGTGGCCGCGATTGCATATATAAACTTGATTTAAACATATACCCCTTACTAATAAACGTTGTCTTCATCTGAATAGTAACACAACGCTTGGTCTTATCCTTTCGAAAGTCAAACTGAAAGAGAGAAATTGGTGTGAAGTATTCATCTGATATAATATTTATATATATATATAATTAGTAAGGGGGAAAGTTTATAGGGCACGCCACGATAGTGGCGATAAGACCCCTCTTTGAGGAGTGGCTAGAGAGGCGTCACGGCGTCCTCACCTATCGCCTGACGCAGGTCCTCACCGGACACGGATGTTTTGGGAGGTTCCTGCACATCATCAGGCGGGAGGAGACGCCCGGGTGTCACCATTGCGAGGATCGCCCAGAGGACACGGTGGAGCATACGGTGGAGGTCTGCCCCGCATGGGCGGAGCACCGCCGTGCCCTCGTAGAGGCGATTGGCAGCGGCGGCGACCTCTCGCGTCCGGCCCTGGTTCAAGCCATGGTCCGGGGCGAGAGGGAGTGGGAGGCAGTCACCTCCTTCTGCGAAGCAGTCATGCTAGCGAAGGAGGTGGCGGAACGGCTGAGGGAGAGAGCCACACGTCCCAGCCGCCGCGGGAGACGCACCGGGCGACGGGAGCCGCATGACGACTCCCGGCCACCGTAGGCGCGGGCCTGCGGACGGAGAGTAATAGGTAGCTCACCGTCCGATCAGGACCAGGCCCGTGCCGGAGGGCGCGTACGTGTTCCACGCGCGCCTCAAAGAGATGTCAGCAAAAAGGAAGGGGCCTGCCAGGGCCGAAGCCTGCCGGGGGTGCGGGATTGTCCGAAAGGGTTACCGCTACCCCGGAACATAAAGGGCTAAGGAAGGAACACGGATGGGTTTTAGTCAGTAAGAGTCTGACACTCCCTTCCGCTCCACCCAGAGCGGGAGGGGTCATTTGATGATTTCCAATCCATCAAAAAAAGGGGGAAAGTTTATTATCGTTTGCAATATACATACTTACAACTACTTTGATTGAAAAACGTATTTTTAAAATAAGAACAAAAATATTTATGGAATAATAAAGCAATTTATAAGATTGAAAAAAACTATGTTGCAAAATAAGACCATAACATTATTTTGTAGTCTTATTTTTCCGGTCGTTTTACCACACACCCACACACCATACAATTCCTACTGTCTATACCCACTCTGTGATTATTTCACATTTAATCTCTAAATAAAAAGTCCTCCAGATCGTATTTCGGCCACGGCCAATCGCAACGGAGACTAGCCTTCGGGAGATATTATAGTGCACAAGTGAGTCACAGACACAGGTGCACTCCCTTTTCCCTCACTCTCATAGTCCGATGGGACGGTAATCCGACACGACAATTTAAATCTCTTTTCAGGTTATAAAAGAACACAAGGAGGAAAAAGCAAAGTGGGACAAAAAAAAGGGGGAGCTTCTGAAGCAGATAGCAGACTTGAAGGATAAACTGCTTGAATGTAGTGTTAGCAGCAAAGATCAGCTGTCTGAGATGAAGAAGGATATGGATGAGCTGCTGCAGGTAAATATTGTGATAAAAAGCTAAGGTATATTAAACCACCCCTTATTACATGGATCTTTAAACATAACTGGCAGAATGTGGGCGTTACTAAAGGTACACATCTGTCCAACCCTTCAGCAGATACAGGCATACATGGAAAAAAGGAAAAAAGAAAATCTGTGGGTGAATACTTTCGAACAGTTGTTGTGTATTTCGCAATATTGCTATAATATTTTTATCTCACGAAGCGACACGCGCTTTACTTGTGGTTAAAAAGTGTACAAAAACGCTGTGAATGTGTGTGTAGATTCCCTGGGTACTGTCTGAGACAATGCCGAAGTTGGAAGTTTGTGTTATGTGCTCACACCTTGTCTTCACATACACATTCTCAGCGTGTTTTTACATTTGGTACAGATAAAAATACTGTACCAGATGGTTTACAATAATTTAGTAGTAACAAAGTTCTATCTCTAAATAGTAACAACATTATTTTATTATTTCCATTATCAAGCAGTATTACTGGGCTGATCATCATCATAGTTAATTTAGTTCTGGTACTTATTTTATTTAATTATATTGTAGTTTATCCTTCATGTTTGGAGATACCGTTTTGATGATTGGTGCGCTTATGTTATTGATAATTTGTCGTGTATAAGATCTCTTACTGTATTATTGTATAGCTAGCCGTGAAAACCTATAATTGGCTTCATGTTTCTTATTCCAGTGTATTTATTGTATTTATGTAAAGCTGTTGGTTTTCCATGTGATAAATAAATAAATAAATAAGTTCAGCCGGAAGACGTGCACTGCAGGTCGCAGACCTACTTCTCAGATTTGTGAGATAAGTGCCAGTGAAATTGCAAACCCAAGAGACACTTCCGCTCGTCTTTGTTTTCGATTTATAGATGTGCGTTGCATAGTTCTTTGGGCAGAGGCGCCCAAAGAAATATGAAACACACTTTCCGTCAAGCAAGCCCTTTGTCCATTTACAAATCTACCACATAAATAAAACATACTGCCTTTCGCACCAAGTTGCCTCATTTTATGTTCTCATTTATTCCACCCCCAGGCTTTAGAGGGAGCTCAATCAGAAGTAGAAATATTAAAGACCGAATTAGCGAGACAGACCAGTAGAGCAGAACAGTGCACAACCTTGAGAACTCAACTGGAGAAGCAGAACTTTGAACTGCTAACCGTCACCAACAAACTCAAGGAGTTGGAGTATGAGAGGGACTCTTTTGTAGACTGGCAGCAACAGGCTAAGGTAATGGATTAGCTTTAAGAAAAATTTGTAATTTTATGGAAGATCCTTATTTTCTAATGTCTATCCTGACACTAGAACTAGAAAGTATCTGAAAAGGAATAATTTATTAGCTTTTGCATTTTTGTTTTAAAGATGTGTAAGTATACACCATGATCTTCACGATATCCATAAACTTTGTCAAACGCTTCTATAGCTTTTACAAATTAAATCTAACAAAGGAAGTAGTATTTAAAAAGGCTTCGTTACAAAGATATTTTTAATTTCATTTAGTGAAATTTAATAGAGCTATGCAGTAAGAAAGGGTCTTAAATCAGTTTTGACAAGTTGCAGCCCGCACAAATCTTATGAATGAAAATACGTCATCATTGCCAATTCGGATAAAGAGGCATGCATATCGGGCGATTTACGTCAAGGTATTTAGTTTATATGAAAATTAACAAAAAATAAGAATTCATGAATGTGTCCATAATGAAAAATGCTTGTTTCCATGGTCTGAACAACTGGTCGAAGTTTATTTATATCGTCCAGAACACGGTGTATTATTTCCCCTTATGTCCATTAACTTTAATTATGCTTGTGCTAGGAGTGAATTCACACCAATAAGGCAATACTACTCAAGATAATGTTTGATAATATTGGTGTAATTTTGTTTTCATTTAATGCTTTCTTTTCTGCCACAGACTGCACAAAAACGCTTAACCAACATGGCGGAATTAGAAAAGGAAGTAGCACGTTTACGTTCGCAAGAGCGATCTCTACGGGACGGGATATGCAACAAACTGTTGTTGGAAGAACAAGTACACCTGTTGCAGTCCAGGGTTGATGCCTTTCAGCCTGTGCAGAATGAGCTACATGAGACCAAGGTAATGTGTTCTTTATAATGTTAAAATAAGGTTCAATATTGATAACATTAGTCTGTAATGGGTTATGCTATTGAATAAACTATTTGTTGCTGATGCCACAAAGTTATGGGTGTGCGCGAGTGGATGGTTTTCGTACGCCGATTCAAGGACAGTTAACGTGACGTAACTGTCAGTAAGTAGACATGAAACGACAGTCGCGATGTAGACACACATTTAAAAATTTAAGATTTTTTTTATGCAGGGTGTTACGGAAAGGGTATATCAATACAAACGGGTTGAAGAAATAAGAGTGTATCTGGTCTAGAATCTCTGTACAAAATTTCAGCTCAAAAGCTTTAACTTTGAAAATGCTTAATATTTTTTTATTTCGACATCACGGCGCTGCACTGGCGCGGGGCGGCGTGTACTAGGCGCACAGACACTACAGACAATGGATAATGACCCTCGTAGTGCGGTGACACTTTTGTTATGATTTCAATTTAATAAACTATCGAAATAAAAAAATATTAAGCATTTTCAAAGTTACTGCTTTTGAGCTGAAATTTTGTACAGAGATTCTAGACCAGATACACTCTTCAACCCGTTTGTATTGATATACCCTTTCCGTAACACCCTGTATGTGAAGTGCGATAACTTTTTTTTTTTTTTTTTCTTTATGTTTGGTATTGGTAAAAAGAGTGAAGAACAAAATAAAGTGTGTACATTGTTTTATTGGATAGATCCATGAAAAATTCAATCATTATTCCTCTTTATCTAATATGCTGATGTATTGTTTGTATTTATTATTATTTATTTAAATTACAATTATAACAGCTTCACAGACTCATCCAAGGCGATGTTATAAGTCTGTGATAGTGATCACGCATTAAAAACGCTTCCAACTTTTGTATTTATAACTGGAGTTGTCAATGACATAGACAAAAAATTTGGGATAAAAAGACTACTTTAAAAATCGATATCAAATGATTCAATGTACAGACAGCGTCAGAGAAAAGGAACGCCCATTGGTTACTTACCAAATGGGACTCATTACCAAAGAGGGTTCCTTTTCTCTGACGCTGTCCGTACCACAAACAAAAGCCAACAAAACGCAACTCTTTTTACAGGTTAAACTAGCAACCCTCGAGTCATCTCTAGAAGAATGGAAGGCTGCAGCGCGCTCGCACGGCGTGGAGGACCCGCGCAGTCTGTCCAGCACGTTGGAGTCTGCGCTCAACGGGCAACTCAACGCCACCGCCGCCTCGTCGCAGGCGCAGTCGCAACTAACGCAACTGAATGAGGTAGGTTACTTTCTTAGTCGACAAGTAAATACCATGTTTATAATATAAAATATTGTACTGTATAACGGGCTGGTGTCCGCAACTCCAAACCATCTAGATAATTCGTTTTACGCATGTATGGATACGTTTTGTGACGCCTTGTTTAGTCCAATATTAAGCGTGTATCATAATCAGCCTATAATGTTCCCACTGCTGGGACACAGGCCTCCTCTGTATGAAAGGGAGTGGGCTGTAGTCTACAACGCGGGCCCAGTGCGGGTTGGCGGATGTCACATGTCTGAAAGTTTTTAGTTCTAGGACTTGCCGGTTTCCTCACGCTGTTTTCCTTCACCGTTTTGAGAGCAGTGGTGATGAAATAATTTACACAAAGTTAAGTGACTGTCTGGGTTCGAACCTACGACCTACCACTTGTAAGTCGCGGCCGTTTCCACTGGGTCACCACTGCTGTGCATGTATAATATACGAATATATGCACGTAGAGCTCGACCAAAATTCCTGTAAAAATTACGGCTTCTCTTTTTTCGCTGATAGATTTGTTAACTGCTATAATTAAATAACCGTCGTATTTATTCGCAGGAAGTAGCAACGGTAAAGTTCGAGCGCGATAAGGCGACAAACAAGCTGAATGAACTGCTCATAGTACGCAAGAACCAGGAGAGTCTCATACACAGGCTGCAGAAGAGACTGCTACTCGTCACGCGCGAGAGAGACAGCTACAGGTAAGAGCGGCAACAGCGCGCAACACATGCATATATAAACGCGCATGATTTTAGATAAGTTTTACCTCTATGACCGGCTAGATCTGGAAGCGGGGCGGGCGGGGGCCACCTTTGTCGCTGGTCGTCTCCCGCCGGGCTTCTCGTAAGAAACTGGGATCTCTCTGCCTGAGATACTCCCTGAGTTGCTGGGGGCTGGCCGCCGAGGTGTCGCCGTGGCCTATACTGACAAACACGATGACGGGCCCGTGGACCGTGGTCACCGGCCAACGTATCGATCCCGCGAGGAGGGACAAATCACCGTGACCGCTTGCCAAGCCCTCTGACGGTAGCGTCGCGACATCCCGATGTATAAATTTTACCCGCCCGTTGTAGCTCGCGACACAATGTCACATAGTAAACGATTGGTATGCATAATACTTAAGGTGAATGGGTAGTTGTAGCCCGCGAAATTCAATTTTTCTTACGTTTTTTGCAATTTTCAGGTCAGTGTCATGTTGTATCTTGATTAAAATATGATTCGCGACTATAACCGGTATGTATTTACAGAATTATAATAATTAGAATCATTAATACATCTTTCTAAGTTAGATTTCTACCGTCAAGAACAAATCTCGTATGGTAAAGTGTTAGTGGTAGAAATCTAACTTAAAGAGATATATTAATGATTCTAATGACTATAATTCTGTAAATACATGTCTATTATAGTCGCGAATCATATTTGGATCAAGATACAACCTGACAGTGATCTGCAAATTGCAAAAAACTTAAGAAAATTTAAAATTCGCGGTCTACCATGTCACATTCACCTTAAATACATTATAGGATTAAATACCATCTGCCTTCTTTTAATTTTTTATGAGAATATGCTTATGTCAAATAATAAAAAAGAATTTAAACACTTGCAGGATACTAAACACCCCCAGACCTAATGAGAACAAAAAAAATATTTTGTCTCGTTCAATGTCCTTCAACCAATTAAAATTAATCCTCTAGTTCGCGATTCCGACTCATATTTGGCCGGTTTTTGCATTTTATTTCCTGAATTTACAAACCTTTTAATAGGCAACAACTAGACTGCTACGAGAAGGAGCTGACGGTGACGCTGAGCGGCGAGGCAGGCGCGGGCAGCGCGGCGTTGCTGTCGGCGCGCGTGGAGCAGCTGGAGAAGGCGCTGCAGGGCTACCGCGACCTGCTGGCCACGCACGACCAGACCGCGCACACCAAACGTAACTATACACTACTGTGTAGCACCGTTCATACTCGACTGACGGACAGTTTGTAGTTTTCAGACACGCGAGCGGCTCATCACCGGCTGCAGTTGCTCTGCCGTAGTAGCCACGTGCCGCTCATGTGTACACTAATATAGTAAATTGACTTCTAGCACTTGAAATTGTCTGAACCGGCCGGCTAGCAAGTTAACGTGCGACAAAGAAACTGTATCTAGACCGCAACAAATTGCCTTCGACAGGCCAGAAAACCTCCTTAAAACTTTACTGCTTTTCAAAGATTGTCTTTTAGATATCGCTGATTGCGATTAGACCACCCATTCATTAAATTATATTTTTTTTTTGAATTGGCTTTAAAAAAATACTTACGCGTCAAAAAGAAATAGTAAATATTTTAAAACTAAATGAGATCAGTGCTTCCTAACCGACTACTCTGAGAAAAAGCACTGAAACAAATTCAGAGGTCAAACTCTTTCGAAGTCAAATAATAGTCAGGCATGTAACAAAGAGTCATAGTCAGCCTTTAATGTTCCCATTGCTGGGACACAGGCCTCCTCTCTGTGAGAGGGAATGGGCTATAATCCACCACGCGGGGCCAGTGCGGGTTGGTGGATGCAATAAAGAGTATTTGCTCTCAACTAAAACGTACTTTTCCATTCCAGTGGTGGAGAGTCTACGCGCCGAGTCGAGCAAATGGCGCGAGGAGGCTGAAAATCTGAAACGTGACGTCGCCAAGTTGCGCGCGCAACGGGACACACTGCAGGTCAACCTGGAACGTATCGGTGCGCACTCACAGACCAAGGTAACACACGCTACTACAGTAAAACACATACTTGAATCACTTCATTAAAATCTTGAATTCGTTCATTTACTGACAGACAACGCATAGTGGCGGGTGGACAAACGGTGTTAACCACTGGGCCTAGAAACGGGAAATTTTGCACGAGATTTTAGAAAATTCATCGCTTAAAGGGGTTAATATGATGATGAATGAAAATGAGGATAAAAGTTCGTATTGAATTTTGTCATTTTTTCCATTGGTAAATCCCATCTGGCACACGGTTTGTCATTACTCATAATTGCCACTTACTCAACTATCGTTTTAAGTGTAATGTAATATAAGTTGATTTTTGAGTGAGCATTTATAAAAAAGGCCCTACATTAATTTTGGTTGCAATTAAATTTGCCTTAAATTAAATGTTTGTGTCCACACCTCTAGGTTCTGCATCTGACCAACAACCCAGCTGCTGAAGCTCAGAAACAAATCCAGGCGGAACTAGAAGCTGCCCAAGAAGAGGTATGCCATCTTTTGTCAATAATTTATACATATTTTTACTGACGTATATACAGACAGCTACATGTATTGTTCAGTAATTTGACACACTAGGTACACTTTTTTATGTACACTTTTTGACATTTTCATTATCTTTAAAATTCAGCATGGTTTCCTAAGACCTAATAATAGTACAGTTTCTGCTCACAATGGCTTAAAAAAAATTGTATAAATTGATTAAACCCACTTTCACTACCTAAATTGTCACAATAATAATTATTAAACAAAATAATCATCAAAGTCCCCCCTCTCACAGAGAGGAGGCCTATGTGAGTGTCCCAGTACTGGGATGGGAAAATGGCTGATTATGCTTATCTTCAAAGTGAGAGAGAGCTAGATCCTATAATGTTTTTTCCATTGAATTAATAATGAATTATTAATTTCTATAGTTGAAACTATAGTTTATTAGTTTGCTTGTTTATGAAGCCCTTCACTGCCGTGAGAGGGGTTTTAAAAAAGATATAATCCCAGAAGGGACATTGAAAGGTAACTAATGTTTTTCATATCGGTATACATCGTATCTGCGGTAACGAAACCATAGCGCGAAAGAAACCAGTAACATCGCTTCATAGCTTGAATTAAGTTAGCGTTGTTATTGGTTAGTTTTACGCACATTCCTCGCTACGCATCCTCGCTTATCTCTGGTAGAAACGCAGCCTTAGTTCGGGCTCCGAACAAATTTCATGTCCGTAAGTGATATCACAGAATACTTAAAGTACTACGTACAGAAAGGACACTCCCTTCCCCGCACTAACATCAGTTACCGCACCTCACCCCGCACTTCTGCATGTTCGTCGCCCGTTCTTTAACAAGAGCGCTCGCAAACACAAGTACCTCACGCACACATTCATACGTATACAAACGTCATTTTTTAATGTAGTAGTAGTAGGTAATTATATTGCGAGTGTTGTATGGAGTGTCCGGGGTGTGGTGATACGGAGTAAGAAGCGCCCGTAACGTCGGCGGAAGCTACGGTTCACGAGCTTAGGGAATAGACCCCCTGTTGCGTGCTTTGCGTAGTATCATCATGCAAATGCGACAAAATTTCAGTATTATATATTTTTTTTTTGTATGTGATACAAGAAAGTAGTATTGTATTAATGTGTTTTAGTGTATTTTCATTGTTTAAATGTATTGTTTTCAGTTAAAAAAGTTAAAGGCAACCTTGCGAGAAGGGGGCGGATCTCGTGCCTGTCCGGAAGAGACGCAGCAGTTACGGCAGCAGTTAGAGAGTAGTCGTATTAAACTTAAAAGGTACACATTCAATACTTAGTTCACTTGTCTACGGTACCTGTGCTTCAATGTGGCACAGAGGAAGTAAGTGCTCATTTATTCGTGTATACGAGCACTAACAAAGACGAAGCTCTGGCTCTTCACGATTGTCTGGCAGTTTGAGTACTATATGCGGCTTAACCAAATGTCCTTTCTTTGGTATTGTTCGTCGAGTCGTTGAGCTCTTTTGAATCTGTGTTGAGCTACACGTTTTCTGACTGACAAATGCGTGGACAGGATAGGTTATGGTTAGGATAGGTAAACTGAAATCTGTGTGGCTTTTTCCTCAAAAGACCATCTTGACACTTATCTACGTGGCCCTCATTTGACCTAACCAAGATTATGTCTGGACTATAAAAGAGAAGAAGTGACCTCTGAGCTGGTTTCTTTCATCTAGCTTCGTTCATCTCAAGAGTAGTCGGATAGGAAACGCCGACTTCATCTAGTTTTTAAAACGTGTGCGGTAAACGTGTCCGGTTGGAGACTCCCTTCTGGAACGAAGTTCCTTATGCGATAGTCGCAACTCGCACCCACACACACTTGTATAAAATAGAAAGAAACAGAGATAGAGAAAGTCGCATGTAGTGTGCATAATGCTTTTTCCTTACGGGACGATTTTTTTACAAGTCAACACCTACCGAAAACCGCGAAGGTATTTCGTTCCAAAAAGTCTTTATTTTTGATGGTTAAAAGTATTTTTTTGAACCAATGTACGGATGTCATGTATCATTTGAAATTACAAGTCGAACTATTTTTAAAACTCGTGTATGTGGGTCTGCGTACTGCATACGAGAGAAGTATTTATACAAAATAACAATGAAATGTTAATAATTTCAGGTTGAAAGAAGAGTTCACGTCTTCCGCTCAGGAGTACCGAGATGTGTGTTATATGCTATTAGGTTATAAAATTGATAGAACTGGACATAAGAATTACAGGTGAGTCATTCATCCATACTTATATTATAAATGCGAATCTAACTCGTTTCTGTCTGTCTGTTACCTCTTAATGGCTGAACGGATTTGGATGAAATTTGGCACAAGGATAGACGATGACCGGGGTTAGGATACTTTTTTATTCCATTCCCGTGGGATAATTTCCGACATTACGCGGGCGAAGCCACGGGCAAAAGTTAGTAGTACATAATTTATATTTTGTGAATTATATATTTTTTTCTATCCCAGTTGACAAAAACATATTCCTTCTACCTTCCATGTCTATACAATGCCGAATTGCATAATAATTATATTTATTAGGATGAGTAAAAATAAGAATTAAAAGCCTTACTTACTGAGTTGTTGACTAAATATTTTCAATCTAAATTTACGTACTGACCGGTGACCGGTGGAGTTTCTTGCTCATTCTTCTCCACACGAAAACTACCTTTTGGAAGGGGCGACTAGAATCAATTCTATTTTCAGGTAATTTTTGACGTTCAAAAGTGCCTTTTATGTGCCTATTTGAAATAAATGCTTTGACTTTGACCTTTACTACATTTTGGTGGTACCTACTGCTCTAATATCGATATTATACTATTTCACATAATCTTTTCATATCGATATATTTCTCACTGAAAGTTTAGGTATTCTCTATTTTTTTATAGCCCATTTTACACTTTCTGTTATTCTTTACAGAATATCAAACATGTACGCGGAATCGTCCGAAGAATACCTTACATTTACACTCGACGACGACGGAATAGAGATGGTCCACACCGACTATTCCTCCACTCTAGGCGAGTTAGTAGAGTTGCACCTACATCAGCACCGCTCCATCCCACTGTTTCTAAGCGCTCTCACTATGGAGCTCTTCACTAGGACTACTATGCAGCAAATTCAATAAGGCAAGGTAGGGATAGAGTTGTCCTACACTTGAGATTTTGTCGCACAATTATTATTTTGTCACACGACTATTTTGTGGCCCGACTATTTAGTCGCTGCGTAAAGATTTGGCTCATCTTCGTTATAGTAAATTCTCGCGACAAAATGTTATTAAGTTTTCGGTAAGCCTAATTTGTTTTTAATAGGAAATACGAAGGATGTAACAGTGTTGCTAATTTTTTAATTAGCTAATATTTTTCTCATGATTGTGCATGTGCAGTCGCTTAGTATGAATAGTGGTACAGTTACTTGCAAACATATTTATATGCTTTGTGAAATTCAGCAACCATTTTCTTCTAATGTATTGATTACAATTGTGAGCTGTCGAGCAAAAGCATCTTCGAACATTTGCTATTTAAGTTAAACCCCGCTGCCCAAAGATTTAAATCGCTAGATTTGCTCTCACCATACTTAGTCACGCGAAAAACTGTCCATACTGAGAAGAGTGAGCACACACATTATTAAATATCGTTTCCATGACAATCAAGTCAAATCACTGGGTCATTGTGTGTCAAAGATGTCAAAACGAAACAGAAATGCGACTATCATTTGACGAGGTAGGGCGAATCTAACGATTTAAATCTTGGCTTCTGTCATTATTTTCGTGACACCGTCACTATGGCCGTTAAGTGCGGCCACCGCTCTTCTAGGAAACTATAGCTTAACGCATCATCGGTTGATTGCGTAAGGTTGAACGTTTTGTTATCTACCTGTCCGTTCTGGCGTTACGCGACCGACGAAACGTGACACATGTTCCGTCAGTTGTGCGACCACTCTAAGAATATTGGGACTAATAACTAAAATGTTTTGGTTGTGGCACTATTCTTATTAAGCGATAAATTAATTATCTACACTAATATTTAATCGAAATTATCGCTGTCCCTTCGTAATAAGGGATGTAATAATAACTTTTAATAAAGATAGGTATCAATTAAACTTGTTAGAATTCCATATTATAATGTATTCAAACAATAACAATAACTGCAATCATTGTTTCATTGTTGCATCCTTCGTAGTTTAAAATAGAATTAAGAATTTCGACTTTAGTTTTCTGATAGATAAGATTTCCTTTAATAGTTGCCTAGATATTATTCGTTAAAGTAAGGGAAATGTATTGAACAATTTAATTAGGGCCTAAGCATACATGCTACCTTTAGCATCTGCGATCAGACATTTTGTGACGTCATCAGTACTACACCACGTTTTGACGATTTTTTGCGTTCTGTCATGTTACCAAAATCGCGCGATTTAGCGTCTGCTTCGCTGCCGTACCGCGGTTTGGCGACTCGATGCTAAAATTTGCATGTATGCTTGGGCATTAGCCGAAGATTTGATCCATATTTCAAGACACACAGACCGTATTTATTGTATAATGAATTATTATTATTATTACAAGCAGACTTCGCGATCGCATAGAACGATAGCAATTTTTTCTAACGGGCCACAGCTACACGCCCACGCCGTACTGGCATTTATTTTCGTGCCCATAAGACTTATTAGAGCAGGTCTGTAAGTAGCAACCAGTGTCTGAAATATATTTTTTTCAAACATGCTTGGAAATTTGAGCATTATTTTGATAACCTTCTTCGAGATAAATCGAAATTGCTGTACTGGCCAAATACATGCGAGCAGCGGCCGGCAAAAGTTGTATGAAAATCCATATCTGTCGTGGTTTAGCGGCCAAATTACATAGTAAACTCATATCTGTCGCGTAATTTAAAAATGGAACGATATTTTACTCCGAAACATGGCAACCAAGGAGGTAACTTATCAAAGGTTTTATTTAAATTTCGAACTGGCTTGCATATATGTAGAAAGTTGTTTATTGAAAAAAAACAGACGAGCACTTTAACGCGGGTTGTACATTCAACAACAGTGTATTTTCAAAAAAAAGTTCTCTGCCTAGGTACTACTTACTTTTAATTTCGGCGCATTGTTTGAGAAAAGTACTATACAAGCCTTGGCCTCAACTAGACATTGATGGACTTACGTATGTCGGCTGCCCCATTACAAAACCTAGTAAGGGACACTTTTTACAAAAATCGTTTTTTTTACATAAATACTTTTTAAAGGCTGACCTTATTACGTTTATGCGCTCTCCTGTAAAATTTCGTTTTAGGTCCTTACTAGGTTTTGAAATGGGGCAGCCGATGTGTGCCTCGGCTTCGCCTCAGCCCACATTTACGCGTTCGTCCATCAATGCCTCTTGCTGGCCGCTGCAGTAGTGTACTGTTGTTGGTTGTATTTGAAAGTAGACTGCACTTTCAAAAGCTATTTATGTGAACTGGGGATGTACTATGAAGTTGTAAGATTGCCTGGCTTGTCTTACCATGCCTTGGACAACAGACGTCGCTTCTTGTAGCGCCATAACTCAATATAATGGGCGTTGAAAATTATTAATTTATTTCGATAATAATGTTATGAATTTTTTGACTGGCAACACTGTAAAAATTTTTCGTAAAGAGGTTTTTTAACAGGATAATATAATGGGTGTTGATAATTATTAATTTATTTCGATAATTGACGTGACGTGACGAATTGGACGCCTATCTAAAGGATTGGCCAGATGTAGCAATAGACAGGAGAATATGGAAAGACGGAAGGGAGGCCTTTGCCCTGCAGTGCGAAATAACAGGCTCATAATAATAATAATAATTTCGATAATAATTTGTATGAATTTTTTGACTGGCAACACTGTAAAGATTTTTCGTAAAGAGGTTTTTTAACAGGACTTGAACCAAAGTCCTTTAAAAAAATGGGGTTTATCATTACCATAATACGTGATAATGGTGTAACTTTAGTGAGTTCGTTACAAAATCCACAAATCAACAGGCGAAGATGACTCATATCCGTCTGCGCAACTGATTCTGCAAGTTTGCGCATAAGCACACATACAGATTGTTCGTTCGACTGTGCAGGCACAAACCTCTTTCTCTAAGCATTCAACTAGTCAAGTACGGACTATATTTTTTAATTCAGCATCTCAGTTAATTTCAAGTATTAGGGAACACAAACTCAATTTCATACACGACAAAGTTCAAATTCCGTAGCAAGCAAATTTTTTTAGGATTTTTTAATAAATAGTCTTTTTTAATAAATAATATCAAAATGAACTTAAGATTATATAACCCCAAAGTAGATAGTTGATTAACTGGCAACACTTGTAAAATATGTGATTGGGTATTCAAGTATAATTATTGGTTTAAAATATTTTTCTATCGACACTGCGGTTTATAATTTACAATGAAAAAGTATAAGTTTAAAATCTCAATGAAGAATATGAAACTTCATAGTACATCCCCAATATAAAAAAAACTGTAATACTTATAGCGACTTGTTAAGCGTTCGTAAATCATTATTAAAATTATTTACTTAACTTTCAAACTATGTTTGCCTTGTCGGATCACTAATAGCAATAATTGTTATCCTACAAAGACCAGCAAACGTTAAGGAGTAGGGCTTTCAATACCGGTATCCCCGTATTGGCTAATACCGGTATTGAAAGCCCAATACCGGTATCCCCGTATTGGCTAATACCGGTATTGAAAGCCCTATTAAGGAGTGATTGGCGACTGTTTAACCACATTTTTGACGTTTAAACGTCACTTAACTTTAACCGGTCAAGCGGCTCGCGTCGCCTGTTGGCGACGAAACAATAGAAAATCAATTGTGTCTCATTAGCGGAGCTTGACAGATTAATCATCATTTATAAATAAACCCCTATATTATTATCCTTATAAAAGATAAAGCATCGCGTATATTGAGCTAAATGTTTCAATGTAAGATAATATGTATAATATTTACTTAGGTAAGCTATATCAGTAACGGCATACTTTTACTTGTATTTCAATTGAAAAAAAAAATGTACTTTGTAATAGATTGACATTCCTTTAATATCATTTTGTGTAGGCACTGTAGCATTAAACGACCCATGTTTTACAATAATAAAGGTGTCTTTTTTGTCAAGTATTGGTTTTATTTCGACAAATTGTTTGAGTCTTCTAGTAAAATAACCATGTGACAGTATCTTTATCTCTGTCGGGGGTTTGGTATTAGGGATGCTGACTAATATTATAAATGTTCTAACAAATAATGTAATTTCAAAGAAGGCATAGTAGAATGAGATAATCGAAAAAATCCGTATCGATGGAAATATGGAGAAGCTACACGCTTTGAAAGTTTTTGGAGGGGATTATTCCCGTCCTTGTCGCGGGGTACAGACAATGTATGGCGCTAGTATGAAGTTACATACTCGTTAGGTACACTCACGTCTAAAAGTATGTACTCGTATACACTTTGCTTTATCCAAAGGCGATTTTCTCCTTTATTTTTGAATGAAATTTTATGTTATTACGAAAATAGTATTTTCGAACCCATAGGTTTATGTTAAGTGTCGTATTTCAACGAAAAAATCGCAATTGAAAATTGCCAAGTGTATACATACTTTTAGACGTGACTGTACGTCACTTCTCTGATGGCGTCTTTGTCTAGCAGTTATTTTGAAACGTTTATAACTTAGCAATTGTTTAAACTTTTAGGCTTTTTTAGTATTGTTTACACTATTTTCAAACAACGGTATTTTTGAATTTAAAAAAATTGTCATGCACTATTGTGTGCACTATAGTATATCGGGAGTTCCTGTATTGCGTTGCTGTAGGGCTGTCACGTTCTTATGTAATATATTTCTAGTTTATTTTTTGTGTTATCAAACAGATTTTTGTTGTGTAAACCGAACAGTTGTTGGTTTTTGTTTTAATTTTGAAGATGTCACACAGTCATATCTTCAAAATTTAGTTTGGACCAATTTTTTTTTTTGTGGGTATTTTTAAGTCTTATTCTATAGGGATTTAAAATAATAATACAGATACCAGTGTAAAATATTTATGAAGAAACAAGGACAATATATTATACAAATCATCTAATGTTTGCAATGAATTTAACTACAACAATTTAGTATTATTATAGTCAGACACAGTTAACAACGTGATTAGCACTAGGAAATAATTGACAAGAGCCGAGCTACTGTGTTATGTATTGTTTTGTTCACAATATTAAAAATAAGTACACATATAAACAATAATTATTTTCCGTTTGCAGAAAAATTAACATAATATAATTAATTATTAAGATTTTATGACTATACAATGACTTCAACAACTATTGAGCTGCGTTTTCCGTCTTCGAATTTTCAGAAAACATAAAAAAAATGTACAGACGCCAGCACATCAAGCTACCCGAAACTGTCAAATTTTCCCAATCGACCTTGAAGCTTATGCTTTAGCGATAAAGTTGGAAATCTATTATAGAAATTTGACAGATTATAGCAGCTTGATGTGCTGCCGTCTGTACTATGCGCAGTGAACGCATCGCTCATGAGCTCACGACGCGTTGAATGGCCCCAGACTACGTAAAATTAGCAATAATAATAGTCCAAAATCGATGAATTAAATTATAGTATAAAGTATGCATTACAGCGTATGCCATCCGCTGTCCTGAAGTTATATCATTACATAATATAATGAATAGTAGAAAAACTTGTAACTATTTAAAGCTAAGAAAGGACGCCGAGAAAGTTGTTCCTACTTGACATCACACATTGCTTTGAATCATTTGAGAAATTCACGAAGATAAAACTCACATACAAATAGTCTTGGAAACATTTTTGGAAATAATTTAAAAGTAACAATAAATTACTTTTTACCTACAGTCTATAAAAATCACTTAATTTTCAATGTAAAATGTTTCGAAAATAACGATAGTCTAAAAATCTTACATACACATAATACTGAAAACGTATTTATAACACTCACCATGTCCGAATGACGTTTTGACGTTTCTTGTGCTACGCATCACGAGCCATGTGTAAAAACAAAACAAAACATATAACATAAATTTCATACAATTTTCAATAAAAATTATTGCACTAAACTTCATACTCGTAACTTAATAATAAATATTGCATTAAGCGTTAACCACATCTCGTGAAGTAAAATTATTTAAGTCTTAAAGTACTAAGAGTTAATTAAATTTTAAGAACAATATTTCAGTCCGATGAAAGTAACATTTCATCCTAATACGAGCTTCGTTCATTGTAGCGACGTTCAACAAGACGGAAACTAGAATTTATTAATATAGAAAGTAGGTACCTAAGTTCCAAATATTGTGCTAACTACAGTCCCTATGTTTAACATTTTGACTAAATATTAAGTACGATTTGGTGCTCAAATTTAATAATGTAAGTGTTAATCATTTAAAACTAGGTATATAGAATTATTTATCTACAAACTTCGAAAGGGTGCATCAGCTCGACAGATTTATCTAAGTCTAAACTAGCTAAGAATTTTTGAATTTCAATAGATCTGACACGATGTTGAGTTACAATCAATGGAGCGGTCACTAACGCCTCAATTTCGATGATTAGTAAATGGTATGAAACATTAGTTCAATAATACCGCTTTTGGTTACGATGGATTAACTACTGATAGTTAGAGCTATTGGCACAAGTGACCACATCCCAAACAACAGACCCATAATCTGCTGCACAAACTTCACAACTTTCCTCATTCTGAGTATTTCAAAACGATGACCCTTTATTCACGCAGAAAAGAAACTGCTCAAAGATTTGTGTAGATGTATCGACGGGGGATTCTCCAGCCAGTGCGCACTGGGCGCCAGGCTGGCCCATCGTCTACGCCAGCCACACACTACGAAGCCAGTGGATCAATCCACGATACTAGAGAGTCTATGACTATAGGACGCGCGTGGTGTCCACGTCGCTCACACTTCTCTCAATCACACTATTGTCCGTTATGTTTTTGTTGCCTGTGGACAAAAAAAGAATACGTTAGGAAATAGTTTATCTATAATAAAAATAATCTCCAGAACCGCTGTACCGAATTTGATGACATTCGAGGACCAGGAGATCCTTGAATGACAAATCCAGAGTCTAAACAAGTGACGGTTAAAACTTCAGTGTAAAAAGCCGATTAGCAGTTAAACAGTGCGTGGATTCGGTGACTTTTTCTCAAAGATGTTTGATTGTCATCGGATTTCTGTAGGTTGCGGAAGAAAAGAGTTCGGGACAGCTACCTTTACAGGGTCCAGTGTGTAACGGATCGACGACGCGGCCGGCGCGGCAGGCGGCCCGCTGCAGACGGCACCAGGACGGGTAGGTGCGGCGGTCGGAGCCGCACAGCTGGCGCCGCGCCGCCGCGCCGCACGCGCCGCACGACACGCAGCGCGCGCCCGATGCGCCGCCCGACACGCATCGCTGGCCGGAGCCGCAGGAGATTGACGCACATGTTGCGTTGGCTATAATAGGGCAAGGGTGGGATTTGATGGCGATGCGAAAAAAAATACGCGTGAGTTCCGTGCATATGCGAGGTTTAGTTCAATTCCGTTGCACGGACGCACTAGAAGGCCTGTCTCTTGAAATTGGCACTAACTGGATGATCGTAAGCTGGTTAAGTAAAAAGTAACTTATCGAAAGTAAATTGTAATAGGATCAGCAAAAATTCTTGCTTATATAAGTAGGTATTTATTGCCAATTAAACTGTGGCGTGGCACTGACAAAGCCGTTGAAAAGCCTGTATTTAAAAAATAAATGCTGCATTGCGCAATTTACATATTAAATAGATTTGAGATTTAATAAAAAAAAATGTGTCAAATATATTCTGTGTGCAATGTGCATTATTATTTTCCTAGCTACCATACACCAAACGTTGACATGCTGACCTTCCGTTTTGTTAATATCCTTTTTCACTGTTGGTTATGTAGTTTTTCACAAAATAACGCATCTATACCTTTAGGTACTACATTGAAAATGGATATACAGGGCCTCGTTGGATTTAAAAAATCTAATATAATTTCTGCTGTAGGTACCTACTTAATTCCCTTAACTGTTTTACTCTACCATCTTTAGTCAGAGTTCATCTGTTAAAACTTACGTGTGAAAAAGGCTTTAGAAAATAAATGAATAATTTGAAAAGTAAGTAGGAGATACTCCTTCCTCTTCGGAAGGAGTATCTCCAATAAAATGTTCAAGTCTCTAAGCTATAGAATAATGAGGGGCGAAGGCTGGATGGAAACCGAAATTAAATAAGTAAGTACCATTTCTGTCTTAATGGCGGAGG
This sequence comes from Amphipoea oculea, assembly GCA_945859645.1. NCBI lineage: Eukaryota > Metazoa > Arthropoda > Insecta > Lepidoptera > Noctuidae > Amphipoea > Amphipoea oculea. Next base: position 13,177,896 of record OX243878.1, read on the forward strand.
TACATTGAATATTTTCGTTCGATTAGACAAGTACATTCATTAAGCTAACAGTCTAAGTAGTAGGTAAGTACCTAGACCTACATCGGTTTCGTTGTTGTGGCTCAAGGGCCAGATAGATAGAAACACAACCGCTGGGTCTAAGAGCATGAAATTTTGCACCAGAATTCCATAAATCGCAAAAATGACTACTAAGGAAGGATTTATGAAAATTCATCCCTTAAAGGGTTTAAATAAAGACGAAAGTTTCTCAACTCGAGTATCTATTTTAGTGCTACATCTAAGTTGATTTGTGAGTGTCCATTTGCAATAAAAAGGTCCTACTAAATCGGGATAAATCTTACCTATGCAAGGTCCTCTATACGCCAGCGGCAGGGCTCTGCCCCGTTCGCAGGCGGCTCGCCTCAGCGCGCAGGCGCCGGCGTAAGTTCGTCCATCGACGGCGCAGACGGGCGTACCCGCAACGCCGCACGCCCCGCATCGCACGCAATGCGCGCCGAGTTCTGCGTCCAGAACGCAACGCTTGTCGCCTCCGCAGCGCACGCCCTCGCAACTACCCTCTGCAACACATGAAGTGGAAAATCATTGTTAAATTATGTAAGTAATATTTACAATTTTGATACTGAGTAGGTACCTACTAAAAGAAAGCCAGTCCAGTATGAACCGTCCATAGTTAATTGCGCACGCGAGTATCGATTGGATTCAATCAAATCAATCTAAAGTCATTTAATCAAACTAGGCAGAGAATCAGCACTTTTTTAAAGTCAAAATTACATAAAACAGTCCCCCAAAACGCCCCGCCCATCAGCACTTCCGACTGCTTTAGCTGGGAAGAAATGGCGCATCGAACTCCCCAGCAGCACAGCTGTCTGTTCAATTAGAAAAACATGATTCTATACAAAAGTAAGTAATTACAATTAAACAAACACAAAACATTAAGTAAATTAAATTATTTTCCATTATGTCAGTCACCACACGCCAATATACCTACTAACAAAAACATCAAGGCAAGATCCTCTGAATCGAAACTTCACATCGAAATAAAGGGGATGATTTTTCTCTGAAAAATACACAGAATTCTTGGATATCTGATCTGCAAAAACCCCAAACGGTCGGGATGCAAAATTCATTCTTTATGAAAATCAAACAGTTTTAATTAGACAATTACCAACTTGCACGCAACAGCAGCAAGCTTTAAAAATGCGATTGTAAACTTGCTTAGTCAATAATTATAAAACACCCTGTATCTAAGTGTGCAGGCGCACTTAATGTTTCAGTTATCATTTCAACCGCGGAACAGGAGCAGCATACTTAAACATAAAAGTCCGCAGCCCAACGACTATACTTATATAAAAGCCATAAATTCGTGCAAGATAAAGTTAATTGTAACTAGATAACTTTCTTAGGCGTGGCGGTTAGGTACACACAAATGGCTGGGTAACATTATAACGTGATAGAAATCAGTCAAACCGCGTGTCCGCGTGTAAATCCCGCGCTTTTCCCGGGATTGTATCGTATTGCGGTTTATGGAGCGTTGGTCTAGACTTAGACGATCGAGTGTCCAACTTTAGAGTGTAGATTACATAGAATTTATCGGTCCGATCGGACGTGGTCGGTACACGTCTGCTTTATGTTAAATATTGTACTCGTTGTCGAAGCTTGATGTGTACGGATAGCATCAAAGTCGTCGTTAAACTGAATTGGTAAAGCGATTTTTGAATGAAAACTTTGATAGAGCGCAGAGTATCACCAAAAAAGACAAGTGTGTAGGATCGTCGGATATAGTAGTTGAAGTTTAGTAAGAAACCGATGGATGTTGTCGACTGAAATTTAATTTGATAAATGAGCTGTTTGTTTTCTATTAATAAAATTAAATTTTATTTGAGATCCTGCATACTTATCTCTTATGTTGACTGTACCTATGCTTGCATAAGACTTTGCTGTCTGACCCTACATAGACATATACATACTTATGTAAATAAAATGAAAATCAAAACAAAATAAAATCTTATGAGGATCTAGAATCGTTTGCTATTCCTGGTTTAGAGCCAGTACCGTAGTAGTAGGAAATACTATTAGACATTTATAAAATGAAAATTATCTTGTAAAAACTAACTTCATAAAATGTATACCTAATATTTAGCCAGTTACAATGAGCAGTTTATATCAGGTCCTGTACGTTGCGGTTGCGATATACGCTCGTAAATGCAATGAAATGGTGTGGTGGCGTTTAGAACCAAGTTTACGTCGATATTCTCACGGAATATTATTCATAATATGGAATGAGGACGTCTGGGGCGACTGCGGGTATGACAGCCCCACGACCAGACAAGGTTCAAACGCCAAGGTGACACACGGATGTGGATGCTTTCGATCATGTTTATGGGTGCTGCAAAATGATATACGTCTTCCTGCTAATGGCTGCTAATGGCTGCTAATGGTTTCTTTTTGACAAGCCTGATGGTCTAGTGGTTAGTGACCCTGACTGCTATGCCGGAGGTCGTGGGTTCGATTCCCACCCAGGACAAATGTTTGTGTGATGAGCACGATCATTTGTTCTGTGTCTGGGTGTAATTTATCTATAATAATATGTATGTATTTAGAAATATATAAGTATGTTTATCAGTTGTCTAGTACCCATAACACAAGTTCTGCTTAGCTTGGGACTAGATGGCGTTGTGTGATAGTTGTGGAATATTATTATTATTCTAAGCATTTTGAGTTCTGCCTTCAAATCCGACTGGTCTAGCCATCCGCAGGTATGTGGCTGTTCCGGCCTCGAAGTCTATTACCAATGGCGCCCGGCGGGGTAAATGCGTAACACACTACCTGCAGTAACAATGACTTTCATTTTGACATTTCGACAACATTCATTGCGTTTTTTTTAGTTTTTGAGCAGACAATATTTTCGAACATATGAAGCAATGGATTAGCAATAATTAATTATCCTTCAAAATTATATTCAAATTGAGACTGATAGTATTACCTACGCTATTAGGGTGCTGGTGGCGGAATAGGTAGTCATTTAATAAAGCAGATCGGTTTAAAATAATTAAAGTGTCTGAAAATTAACAAACTCATTTGATCCCGATCGAATCCGGGATCATTCGTCTGTTTAAACCACAGAACACTTAAAGTACTACGTACAGAAAGGCCACTCCCTTCCCCGCACTAACATCAGTTACCCTTACCGCACCTCACCCCGCACTTCGAGGTTACCGTCGCAGTTCTTTAACAAAGAGCGCTCGCAAACACAAGTACCTCACGCACACATTCATACGTATACAAACGTCATTTTTTAATGTAGTAGTAGGTAGTAGGTAATTATTTTGCGAGCGTTGTATGGTGTCCGGGGTGTGGTTTAAACTTCAGATTGGTTTTCCCAGGTACCGTAAACCTTTACGTATGATAATTATTACGGCTGCTTCTGCAAAACATCTAACTTGATACGTTCTAACTAAGAAAAGTTTCCGTGTCATAAAAGAGCTCATAAAATGTGATTGCCAAGTAACAAGTTGAGGGAATATTTTAATAAAGTTATTTATCCCTCTCGTAAACTTGCTAGATAATTTTATAAATGCAATGTCGCATTGAAGTTAATCGTTAAATATTATGAATAATAAAGTAACAAGTAACAACTTTTTACACATAAAGTTTAGTTATAGAGACTGGTTTAGAAATAACTGTGCTGTGTAATAGCTTGATGCTATCTGCATCCTACATCGTGTTCCGTAGGTGTCGTAAGGAGTTATGTGAGTGGATGCAGCAGGACCCATCTGGCTATAAAGACATGACTTTTCTTCCTGCCAAGTGTGGTAGTAATGGCGTAGGAATACTCTCGACAATTACTTAGCCTAGGACTATTGAATGTCTAAGTTTGACGTCCTGAGGCATTACTATTATTTAAGTCAAAATATCGAAGTGCAATAAAAATTTGCTGATCTGAAGACAATAATTAAACTGATCAGTCTAATTATTGTTGTTACTTTCGGACATGTCTCGAGGCATGAGGGAGGCTCTATTGAACGCCTTGTCATGCAGGGTAGAGTGGAGAGCACTAGATCACGCGGACGCTCACCCATGAGATGGACTGACCAAATTAAATGTGCAGTGGGTGATTCCTTGTATGAGTGCACAAAAAAATCCAGAAATCGGAATGGGTGGCGAGAAATCGTGAGGCGAATCACATCAGCCCCTAGACAAGAAACTACATAAGGACCACGACCGCTCTGACAAGAGTGCTACGAAGAAGAAGAAGAATATGTAAATCGACAATATAATAATAAAGTAAGTACATTTTCAGATATTTTTAGGGTTACAGGGGATTTTTTTACTATGCCGCCTATCTGTCCGTCTGTCACAAACATAGAGTAACAAGTAGTCAGTTGAAATACCAGCGGGAGAAATAGAAAACAAGTGGAGCCCTACTATAGTCGAGTAGGTACTATTTATTTCCTAATTTATGTTTATTTATAGGTATTTTGTACCGACCTTTTTTTATTTTTATTTTTGGTGTTTATCAGTGGGCACTTGTACTTTTAAATGGCCTTCAATTTCGTATTGTTTAACAACACTGTATAAATTAGCTGTAAATTTCCCGAATGGAATAAAATAAAATATATAAAATACCTAGATGTATTATAAAAATATCGATACAAAATGTTGTCTATGGTACGTTTTTCCGATTCCACGTGTGATTGAACGCAGCGCGTGTAACGGTCAACGCGCCGCCGCGGCCGGTTCTATCCGCGAGCCTGTAAAAGTGCGTATTCTGCGTGGTGGACACCATGGATAAGTTACAGGAATTACATGGTTAAATAAATTCATATGTTTTTGGGAAGATACAGGTTGGCAGGGACTTCGACGTGAAAACTGTAGGTATTTATAAAAAAAATATTATTATATATAGTTTTTTTGGAATACAGTTGTGTGTTTTTTGTAAAAAAGTTTATATTTTTCACTTTTTAGTCGTACCTACCCCACATAAATTCGAATAATTAACACTACTTGTTATGTAAATATTCACAGGAAGTTATTGAAGCCAACTCAAAAACTATCCAAGTCAAGTTAATAAAATTTATATTGGACACTGAAGGCATATCCATTAAAAAAATGAAATATGTTTGTTTTAATTTTCTAAATCGGTTCACAATTACCGAAGATATCGCGTAGCATATGTATATTAAAAAAACAATCAGTCAAATTGAACACCTTCTTTTTGAAGTCGGTTAAAAAAGCGGTGTCTTTTTTGTGGAACCAAACCAACAAGCTGGGAATGTGTTAGGGTACCATGAGCGTTATCCTTTATTTTGACTAGATTGAATATCCTGAAACAACGGGCTATTCATTCATTTATTTCATTAACAATTTACATTGTGTTGAAAATTACATATTAAATAAAATTATCACATGCAGAAACAAATACAAATACATTTATAAGAATATTAATTAAAATTAAGGTGAAATGTTTAATTTAAGTGTCAATTAATTTAAAATATGTCAATAACTGAATACGAGAATATATTAGCTCATTCGGTGGTAAAATGATTAGACTTTCTGTAGCTTAGAAACGCGACTAAGCGCCCAGCACCCTAATTGCGTAACACGGTTTCAATCGCAACCTGAATCATTTTAAAGGATATTGCTAATCCATTGCTTCATATGTTCGAAAAATTTGTCTGCTCACGAATGTTGTTGAACTGTCAAAATGAAAGCAATTTGTGCCATAAGTGTGTTACGCAATTACCCCACCGGACTTGCTGGAAAACGTTCAGTATAGAATACCAGAATAATTTCTAAGTCAAGACAGACAAGTGTCGATAATTATAATTAATATTCCACATATTCTACCTACCCACCTGCAGTTGCGTAAATCCTTGTTTACCTTTTCAAACCCGTAGACAGTAACACGAATATTCATAGGACCGATCCTATGAATATTCGCGTAGCTAATTATGATTCGATTGTTTTCAGGTCAACTGAATATATTGCACCATATGCAAAATGCACTTAGACGGTGCAGACTGCGAAGTCATTCAGTCCTAGATTCCAGCAATTTTCATAAATCTAATTGGTATTTTCAATGCTAGCTCTATGTAAAATAACATAATAGTACACTAAAGCACTCAGCGTTGTTAAGTGATGGCCTGAAACACAGGTTTGAATAAACCTACATCAGGCAGGTCGCTATTGTGTTCATTAGACCTTGATTAATTATAATAATAATTATATTTTTAAATAAAAATTGAGTTAACATAAATAAACTTATTGGTATTTTTGGTAGGTCTTGCCTAAATAAAATGTTTATCAGTTCAATGTAATAATTTCAAAGTTACTATAATATGCCATTAAAAAATATATATATTTTATTGTATACCAGAAAATATATTACAAATAACAAAATAAATTTAACACTACAAAACATCTAATGGGCCGCCTTATCGCTTTCTTCTTCACTTTACCAAAATTGGTTCAGTTTTATTCAATTCAACGAAATAATACTGCTACACTTACATATATGGACGTCTGCCTATCCTAGACTTAAACATGAACTACGATGTGTTTAAAAGTTGCAGGTCAATACAGAAAGTACATACATCGGGTCCTTACCCACTATTTACCTGTAACACTGCTATTAGTTAGCTTCAGGGCCTACCACCAACAAAAACGACTACTCAAACTGTGTAGTAGCGTACGGGTTACTACGAGAACTCAAACTTAGTCACTTCTATTTCTCGATAGACGAACACGACTCGCTCGTCTTGCACAGGCAAGACGGTTCATCGAAAATTCTAAATGACGAAGTTCTCATCCGAGTTAATGACTTGTTGTCGGAGACGGGATATTTCAGGTGGATATAGAGAAATCTCTGCTTTTAAACACAATACGAATACCATTGATTCCTGAGTTTTTCGTGGAGTCCGTCCAATGTATTTTTGTAACCATATTATTTTGATTTAAAAGAGTGTCTGCGCAGTTTCTTGCCCGTTCATCTCCATAGGTACCTGCTACGCTTTGGAATGGGCTACTAGCTTCATCTTTCTGACCGATTGCCCATTGATAATTCAAAAGTGCCTGTAATTGGTTTATTTGAAATAAATTCTTTGAGTTTGTAGTTGTTCCAGTAGTGTTTGTGGTGGGTGGGGCCGTCAACTCGTCAGGCTTGCGTAACTTGGGTCATATTTGGATTACCACATACCGAAACAAAATTATTTTTTTTCTCAAAAAGTGATATCGATCCGAGAACCAACAGTAGCTTACTTAGCAAACTCTCATTCACATTCATGCACCTGGGGCGAGACGCGTTCGTCCAGACGTATCGTGCATCGCAATGAGCCATTATTGAGTCCCGATCCCAATAGAGATGTAGCTAGCCTTCTAGGAACACGCGGGCAATTTACTAGCGCGATAGTAGGGGTGTGTCCGCGGTCATTACGGCAGTCAGGATTAATGCACCCGACCGCGAACGAACAAAAGAAAACCCGCGAAACTCCCATTTAGCGAGGTAAGTAAAAAGTTCCGTGACTTTCAATAGGCGATTGTTCTGTGCAGGCCTAGTAGGCGGCAAAGTGGAAAATAAAATATGGTCAAGATTATAGGTAAGTTAGAAACTAGTTGATAGTTCTACAAAGGTGTAGGAAAACTTACAAAGCTATGATGGAAGTGACAATGAACAATGTGGGTGGATGATGCAACAGAATTTTCCGATCACATTAACATGCAGCTACGATTTGCTGTAAATGCATGACGTTTCAGGTGCTGCTTTCGTTCAAAAAGTCATTCAAAATTCTCTGAAACCCGTGTTATTAAATCCACATTTACAATTCGAAGACAAAATTCAGTGAAACGGGGCAGGCCATCAATGCCATCGGTTCGTTACGTCTGCGTGTGCGCTCGAGAGGTGCAAATGACGCTATTGTACCCGACCGGCGGCGCAGACGCAGTCTGCGCGGTGACTTGCGCGAATAATACGAAAGCTCGCCAACACGCCATTATCATTATGGGATGACAGCGACAACAATCGCGAATTGCAAACTTTTACATGTTCTGAATTGTCATGCTTCGGTAATTTAGTGCACTTGATGAGAAAAGTGACTGAGGTGGTTGCAAATGACTTAAAAATGCATGTCATTCATTATTTTGTATGAATGAATGAAGCCGAATGCGTTACCGCCTCACCGGTGACATGCATGACCTTATCTAAATCCGTTTTTAATTTCGCGATTAGGTTTGTGTAACATATTTTCCTCAGCTTCATGAAACATTTCCATCGTACTTCGACGTTTCTGCCTACAGGATCTGAATACCAGATTGTTGCACCCGCACCTTAAATTTGAAATGATTATTTGTCAGACCTAGATTTTGTTATTCTCGTGGACTTGCGTCAGAGCTTTGTGCATTTCAACATTCTGGGGGCGATAAGCGTGGCTAGCGTTTGCTTCGGTCAAGCTTGAGCGCGCCAATAATTTGCTAGTAAACTTTGATGGGGCTTTAAACAGTCGGTTTGTACAGGTATTATTATATTTATCCAGTCGGCTAGACAGTAACTAGGTGCCCGCGATTGCGAATGATGGATGGTCGAACTGTTGCCAAGTGAACGGCAATGAATCATGTGTCTATTTATAGCTCTAGATAGATACGATTAATATGCAACTTAAGTGCAGATGTTATAGATAATAATTGAATGGCGATGCGGGCTATGCTGTAATTTGTGTATGATATACACCACGTTATTAATAATCATAGATCAGATTGTGTGGAGGTAGTGGTAGGGGCTGGTACTGCGAATAGTCGTGTTCATGATCAATATAATGTATTCAGCGGTTGATTAAACTATCGTCAACTAGCATAAATTGGCTTGCGTTGTGGAGTTGATTGTTTAAATGTGGTTGTACTTATTGTTCTATTATTAATTCCAAAGCATTGTACTAACCTTCTTTATGGGCTGAAGTAAATGAAGATTTACGAGTGTTTGGCTTTCATTTTGACGTTCATTTGTGATTTACCTAACTACCAGCTAATCATATCTATCTCGCTGCCAGCTGCTGATTTATCTTGATAGTAGTATGTATTCTGTAGGATCGATAACTATGGTAAATGCATGATCTACTTTATTTGATAATTTATTACTTCTCTCGTGTTAGCATAATCAGCCTATAATGTTCCTACTGCTGGGATATAGGCCTACTCTCTTCGAGAAGGACTGGGCTGTAATCTGCCACGAGGACCCAGTGCGGGTTGGTCTCTCGTGTTAGCAAACACAATATTTATGATGTTCATGTCGTCAAAATTGGCAGAGAGTATTTTTTTGTAGTGGGACGGCCTGAAATATCATCACTAGTGGAGGCTCTTTTTTAAATGCGCCTAAGGAAACTGTGTATTCAATTCAAACATTTTCGAATTCACTGGAGGGATATTTGAAATCTTGGAAAGCTCCAGCCCAACTGACGATCTTATAAATTTTGTTGTTGGTTCAGTAGAAGCCTGGCTACCTGCCCTAAACAAGAATGATGGATGGTGGAGCTGTTGGCAACTGAACGACAATGAATCATTTGCTGATTATTATATTATAAATGAAAAGGGACGTAGTGTATCACGTTTAACTACCCATTTATGACAGACTCACGAAACGCGAGATCATTAGGTGGATAATCATGAGACACCTAAGTTTTGTGGTTACCAATCCGATTTCAAGAGTGACGCCCAGTTTTTAGCATTTTTTACCTATTGCACACGCACAGCTCCCTAAGCACGCGAGAGAGCACATCGAGGCTCACAGCAACCATCGTGACAGGAAGAAAGCCAGCAAAGGAAGAAGTGATAGATTGCAGTTCAGCATCATCATGTACAGCCCGACTTCGTCCACTGCTGGGCACAGGCCTCTCTGTTCTTGTGCCAATCCCCTCGCTCCTGTGCCAGCCTTATCCCGGTTTTGCCCGCGATGGCAACAATTTATTTATTTATCCATTTATTTCAGGCATCAAGGCCCATATAAAACACACTATTAATGTAACTTAAAAATACTATAAATACATACATAATTATAATTACACTAAGAAACTAACTAAACACGAAGTGTCTGCGTCGTGTTTCGCTGACTGGTGTCATGTAGCCGGCCACGAAACCGGCGGTATACACAACACCCTTCGGCCAGAACTCTTCCTTGAGGAACTTCACGAGATGAACGAACGAATGAATGAACGATGAATGTCGATTGCAGTTGCTGTGGGTGAAATCGGCTAGATGGCATCATCGTCATTATAATAGCTAAGTAGATTTGCATTTCCGAAATCAATGCATTGAGAGGGTGGTTTACACCACAGGCCACAGGATCTCCTAACACCAATACACGTAAAACTTAGATATGAAAAGTCTTACCTTGGCAAGGTCCCGGGTAGTCGAGCACGAGGTGTTTGGCGGGTCTCCGGCAGGCGCGTCGCCGGAGCCGGCACAGTGAGGGGTAGGTCCGGCCGTCACTGCCGCACACGGCGCCGACGCGGCGGCAGGCGGCCGCGCACACGCAGCGTGCGCGACCGCCTCTCACCACGCAGCGCCGTCCGCTGCCACATGACACTCCGGCGCATGATTCTGTAGAAAATGGGCACGTTGATAGAATGACAGATTGATGATTTGTGTTCCCTATTAGGTATTCGGTAATGAGCCGTAGGGATAATCTGTCGTAGGTAGAATATTGCATGAAACAGCCTTTGGACCATCCGGTACTTAAACGAGGCTGAAAAAGTTAAAGAAGGGAATTTTACTCAATCAAGATAAAAATATAAGAATTTCACGTAATTTTTTTTTAAATGCGCTAATTGTCTAAAGTAACAAAATTTTTCACTAAAGAAAACGGTGAAAACGATAAGATTTTATTCTTGAAAAAGATTCTGATGTCTATCGCTAAAGTATGCGGAGTCAGAATATTTATCAATAAAAACTTGAGAAAACATCCGCCAGATATGAACGACTCGGATGTTGTCGGTGGCATACACATGTAGATAAATCTCGAGATATTTAGATAGAATCGAGTGTTTTATGCCTCACGTGGTGGCCCGACAAATATGTAGGCGCTGATCAAAGTGAGATATCAACATACTCCGGTTTGAATCGCTCGTTAAACACTAAACTAGAAATTGCCACATTTCCGAGTGATTTTTTCAAGAATTTATATTTCAAAAATGATGACTTTTTACGAGTCATTAAAAAGTTGTTCTTTCGGGTTTACTCTTCCCCACGCATATGTAAAATAATTTGTAAATAAGTATATTCTTGATTTTTGTGAGAAAAACAAAAGCTCATTTGTTAGCAATAAAGAGAAAAATTGTGTGAGCGACAGTGTTTTATTGATTGTAAAATTTGAAAGTGCATGTTTCGAGAAAATTTAAGAATAACGGCCATCGCCTCACAACACATTCATTTGGACTAATAATATTTCCCTCATGTTTACTTCGAGTAAAAGACAAAAAGTCAGCAGCAATTTATATCACAGCATTAAACCTACATTATATGCACGGGACGACAAATGCCCTTACATAAGACCACTCTCTGCCAAAACAATTCATTTATTTGAGAAATTATTTGTTTATTTCTAAATTCAAATATTTGACGTTTTGCCAACTCTGTGTTGATTCGATGCGCAACATACATCTATCGGGCGATGCACTCCACGGCCCAATTTTATTATTTGCTGAACAATGTTGTTGGATGTTAGCGGTTGGATATAGTTTATCTGTTGGTTTAGTTGATTGGTGTAATTGGGCTTTAGGCACGTCTGTCTGTTGTGTGTCTATTGAGGCAATTGTTTTAGTGCCTAGGATTGTTTTATTTTTTAATGCGCCGCACCTATACGACCTGCCGCTAAAAGTTTCCACTCTTTTATAGTGCAAAAGGAAATTATTTTGTATTTTATTTGTTTGCGATTCACATAAAACAGGTTTATCTGATTGCAATTTCAGCATAGGTAGTATGTTTGCCATTCTTTTACAGATGCATCTAGGTGAATGCAGTCCGGAGGTGTAGCTGCATTTTTGCATTAAATGTAGGGAATATAGAAACAAAGGTAGTAAAATATTCATTTAAGACTCTTTTTTACTAACATCGAAATTAACATGTTTACAGCAGACTGCCTTACATGAAGATACCATAGAAAAATAAATAAGAGCTGAACAGGATTTCGTGGAATCGAAGAAAAATATTCCAATAATTATATTGCGCGTAGTCTATTAAAATAATTACAAGGTAGTCTACATTTAATAACAAAATAGCCGTTCAGTTCTTCGCAACCATACCTAATTTTACCAGGATACGGCGACTAGATTGACGCCATTCTTGGCTCAAATTACTACAAAAACAATACCTTGTTTGAATTCTAATTGGTCTATAATTTTTCTAGAAGCAGCGAGCCCGGAAGGATGTGGCCATGTCTCTAATTAACTAAGGAAGCAGCTTCGATGAAGTGACGCAAACTATCGCGAGAAAAACATTCAATAATAAATTTAAATACGCATTGTGCTGGCGGCAGGTAACTAACTCATTGTCTACGGGTAAACTTTGCCTTGGCTTCCTTTAGTCCATAAATTAAATGATGAATGGAAAGCCATAGACAATTTCTCGAATAGTTTTCTTTCTTCTTGATTCTCAAGCGCAATTATTTTTATTGTTTTTTTTTTTATTGTGGTTCTTTTTTGGTCCTTCGTGCCGGATGTTGGCACTAAGTAGAATGTTGGTCAATGGTCTGAATGTTCTCATATTACTTAGTGTTATAGCAGATTTAAATTTTTGATTGAAGTTTTCTTTACGCAAGACAGAAAATTATGTCGTTGGTGTAATTTCTTACAAACACCCTTATCAAATTGGATCGGCTTAAATGTTTCGTAAATATAAATTAATACACCTATCCAGAAAATGAATATCAATAATATTTTATTTTTACATTTATACTTTAAAGGAAAACGCAAATGTTTCCAAGTTCTCGTCTAAATTCTAACACCAGCCATTAAACTTTTAAACGATAGAAAAACGATCTTACCAGCACAGGCAACACAGGGAACTCCTCCAGAAAGCGCTTTATAGAAGAATATCTCGCCGCTGTCGAGGTCGCGGGGGCTCCAGGCAGCGGGCGCGCGTGATGCGCCTGCGCAGCACTCGGCGCGGCCCACGCGCAGCGCCGCCACCGAGCTGCAGCGCCCGCCGCGGTCCATCCCCGTCCAGCAGATTCCGGCTGTGGACAATAAAGACATTAGTTAGTATTTATAATTAAATTATCAATTTTACATTCGCTTTTGGCCACTTAGCTTTACTACATGACGTATTTTGTCTTATAAATTGTAGGTATACAGAGTTGTAAATCTCTGACACCCAAGCTAAGATTAAACTAACATAGGTTAAGATTATTGTTACTAACCCAATGGATCTCTGTTATCCGATAAAGTAAAATAAATAAAAAAAAAAAAAACTTGTATTATAGGTGTCAGGGTTCTCTAAATTGCCACCAGTTAGACAAATAAAAGTTAGAAGGTTCATCCATATCTACTATAATATATATTATAAATTCGAAAGTAACTCTGTCTGTCTGTCTGTATGTTACCTTTTCACGCCTAAACCGCTGAACCGATTTAGATGAAATTTGGTATAGAGATACTTTGAGTCCCGGGGGAGGACATAGGATACTTTTAATCCCGATATTCCCACGGGATCGAGACTTATGTGGGTGAAACCGCTGGGCGCAGCTAGTAGTGTATATTTCCTAGGTAACTAGTACCTACAATAGAAAGATAATAAATATTTTATACATTATCAAAAATAAACTATATAAAGACAAAAACCATGTGTTTGTATGTGCGGGGTAGTGTTGTATTGTGTTGGAAGGTGGAATAAACTTAGGTCCTACATTAAGCTAGCAGTCAGTGGTAGACGTAGTACTGGTCGCAAGATTTACCGCTTAGCACGAGGTCCTGGGTCCGATTCGCAGGTGGAGCAAAGTGTTATTGGATTTTTAAGGCACAGTTCATGTTGCTAAAATAAATAAGACTCAGTATGGATATTAAAGTAGAACATAAACAAAGCTAACATTTTAATGGAAAAAATATCAGAAACCCCATATAGACGTTAAAGCCTTTGTAGACCGTAGGTCAGCCGACCTATTCTGTAAAAATCTCTCCGTCAATGCGTACGTGAAGTGAGCCGTCAACTGCCTTAGTGAATTAGTAATCAAGTCTAGTTTCGCTATTTAATTATTTGTTTTATCAGCCTAAAAACTTCATCAGCGGAACATTACAAAATTGCAATACGAAGGTACTTATAATAAAACGTTCGCTCCGGGTCCAGACTAAACATAAATTGAACAGATGTGTCTGGACGCTGCGCAAGCGGCTAGCTCGGAGCGCCGTATTCGGTCGGATTCCTGCGCGTGAGTCACGGGGCTCGGCTGCGCGCCGGCCGTGCTAGACGACCGCCAGACACTATTTTTCAATGTGCGCTCGCGCCGGTCGGCGACGCTACCAAACGACCGCAACCCGACATGCCTATAACTAGTAATCGACTGACTTTTTACAACTATTCGCTCGAAAATACGGATCGGAGGACCAACTTTATGAAACTTGGCGTTTTATGTTTGATGAGGATGAGGACATAATTATACATATATTAATATTGTAACGTGTTTACAGTTTTGACTGATCGTAATCGTAATCTCTTAAGATTTTGTCACGCTCCGTCGTCTGGTTTAAACGTTAAAATATATTTTGGACTAGCTGTGCCCGCGACTTCGTTCGCGTGCATGATGGAAAACGTTTTAATTTTTTTGCGCAGAACCCTAATTCTTTTTCTAAAATAAAAGTAGCCTAAGTTACTCCTTATTACATCAGTTATCTGCCAGTGAAAATCCCGTCAGAATCGGCCCAGCCATTTCAGAAATTGGCTGGAACAAACAGACAGACAGAGACAAAAATTGTGAAAAATGTTATTTTGGTATATGTACCGTGTATACATCCATATGCATTTAGTAAAAAGCGGTTATTTTAATATTATAAACGGACACTTCAATTTTATTTATTATTTGTATAGATTGTATAGATAATTTCGTGTGGGATATAAGTTTTATTAGCTTCGGGGGGACATGGCGACAGACTAGAATGGGATGAGATATGTTCGGGAAAATCAATTAGTCGTGAAGGAACATTCTTCGTTGACATGAACCTTGATAGTGTAATGTGTAGATAACTCAATCTTCGTTCTCTAATAATTTTTTTATTAAAAAAATAAAACTTTCGGTCTTGCGGTTTCAGAAGCGTGTGGGCAGAATTAATGACAATGGCTTAGAGGAATTTATTTATGAACGTTTTACAAAAGCTAATGCATTAATTTAAATTAATTAAAATTCATTATGAATAATTTTAAAAGTTTGGAGATGGGTTTGTGTTTTGATATTAGCCGAGTATTTTTTTTAGGTAAGTATTAAAAATAAATATTATTCCATTCTGGAATTTTAATTATCGTTTTATTTAAAATCATATTTCTTATTGTGTAGTTGTGCATAATGTATGAGCAAGCATTGAGTCTAGGATTTAGCGTCAGTTTATTTTGAGCATCTTTTTTTTTCTCAAATTGTTCCGTCGATATTACTACCTAGATAGGTGTAGGTAGCCTTAAACTATTTAGACATAGTGCAAAACACATTTGCAGACAGTTACGTAATCACCCGTTAGTTTGCTCAAGATAAATCAATGCATAGACGTGATTATAGCGCTGTTGGTGCCGATTCTGTTATTCACAAACTATACTAAAAAGTTGAGTGCATCTTTTTCTTTCCACATCATTAAGAAAAGAACAGAATATCAATTTTAGTTTAGTCCTGTCAAATTAATCAGTGCCTTTTTTAATCACATCTAAACTTGAATGATTTTTCTTCTGTCCTTTTCTTAATGAAATAGAAAGAAAAAGATGCTCTGAACTTAAATTTAGTTTAGTTTGTGAACAAGGGAATCGGCACCTACTACATTAGGTTCTATGTTAGCTGTGATGTTCTTATCTTATTTATTTATTAGTCTTTGGGCACAATTAAGGTACAAAGAAGGATTTAACCTCTCGTCTGTCGGAACGTAGATCTACGCGAGACACAATGGCTTTTTAATTGTGTCTGTAATTACGACATTCAATGGGTTAATGCCTGGGGCATTCTCTAGAGATACTTATCATATTGCATTTTTATTAGTGAAAAATAAATAATTAAGAAGATATCATAATCCTATCCTATCCTACATCCTACTAATATAAATGCGAAAGTTTGTGAGGATGGATGTTACTGTTTCACGCAAAAACTACTGAACGGATTTTGATGAAACTTTACTTACAGTAATATAGCTTATACATCAGAATAACTCATAGGATACTTCTTATCCCGATATTCCTACAGGTTCGACATTTATGCAGGTGAAACCACGGGGCACTGCTAGTTAAAAATAAAATAGGTACCTACACAAGTACATATTACCTATATTAATACAAATACATATACATTTAATAAAATATATACTTACCTATATATAAGGTCCCATTAAAATAGATAAACAATTTTTTTGAAATCATTCAGAACACAAACATCATTAACCATTTTCAAAGTTACTGCTTTTGAGCTGAAATTTTGTACAGAGATTCTAGACCAGATACACTCTTCAATCCGTTTGTATTGATATACCCTTTCCGTAACACCCTGTATAAGAAAAACGCATTAGATACAAGAAAAATAATCAGCTAACAAAAATACACTAATGTGCCGGCAATTTATAATTTTAGGTCAAAATAAAATCACATTAATCAGTGTTTTTTTTTTGCTAGGATATCTTCGGTTAGACGTACTGAGCGCTGTGTTAAAATTTGTCCATCTATTTTAATGGGACCCTGTAAAAATAAGTATTAAATATCTTAATCAACATTTATTATTATTAGATGGTCGTAATTGTATAATATGTAACTTTATTCAACACGTAGGAATATATTTCGCAGCCGTCTGGGATTGCAACGGTTTCCATGGTAACCGGTTGTTGTCGGGCCTACGTGAGAGAACTCGACTCTCTCATCCTGTTTTCCTGACTTATGTCAGGTTTAAAGGAAGTAGACATGTTTTTATTTGACCTAGGACTTGGCCTTCGCTGTGATAGCTCCTGTTAGCTGACTTTCAAAACTTAGGGAGAGACAGCTCTTCACTATTTTGTAGGAATTTTGTGCCTATTCAACTCCTAAATTTTGTCGTTACTGTTGGACGAAGGACCAGAATTTGATATCCGCCACGACCGCCACATCATAGACGACGGATAGGACCGAACGCGGGTAGAGTGAAAATAAGATAAACAGTAACAACAAAGAGTGACCAAAAGGAATTAATTAATGTTTTTTTATCAGCCTGATAACTCCAACTGCTGCAAACTACATAAGTAAGACCTATAGTGCTAAGAGCTAATAGCCAGCGGCCTTCAGGTCAATCAGTGTAGCGACAATGAACGTTCAAGAGGGATTTGCGAGGTACTAAAACGTTCTAACCGCCATATTGGTTAGACTGTGGTCGCAAGCGCAGCTACCGTGCATGAGTTCTAGAATGGTTTTGATTCGAGCTTCGCGATGGAGTTTTTCTACGGGCTCGTGGCTAACTAATAAATAACAGACACACGGGTCGGTCGAAGGTTAAGCTACGCCTGCCGAGGTTGGTCCGTAGATGGGTGACATATCATCCATTATATACCGAGACCGTTGGTCCCCGCTGTCATTTGACGTTAGATCTTTGACAGTAGTTACAGGTAGTCAGAAACCCAAAAGTCTGACCGACAGTAGCTGGATTGTGGAGGGCAGATAGACAAGCTATCATTTCATGTAAAATACTGGTAGATAAGTATTCAGCTGAATCCGGTTGGCAGAATGGAAGCCGACTGCAAAATAGTTGGGAAAAGGCTGCGCAAATTATGATATTGTTGGTCTATCAAGGAACCTTCTCTCTTCGTGGTGCTACGTTTTAATGAAACCACGAAAGTTTAAATTGATATATGGCGCGCGTTAATGTCCGGAGCGTGCTTGACCGGTTTTTGGACTTCGGTACTGGCAGTAAAGCACCTTGGGAGAAATGTAAATATATTCGAATATGATTTTAGTGTGGCGAGGGAGGACGTTGACTCCGGCGGCCATAGGAGCATGTTGCTTATATCTTCGTTGCCTAGAGTAGCAATAAGAGCTATAGAGCGCTACCCCACGCAAATTGCATTGCTCTGCTGATGTGAAAAACCTCCCCGTGGTCGCATACCGCTGTACTAACATACAAAGCTATTAGCTATGGTAGCATGCGACCACGGGAAGATACTTTCTTGTTTCATCCTTTTCAGTAGTCGGGTTTTAGTTTTTAAACTTATTTTTTATTTAATTATTTTGGGGCTTATTTCAGTAATATTTATATTTTTGAAATGTGCCCTTTCATTTGATACCCAACACGGCATGATCAAAAAAAATCTTTAAGTCATGACTTTATGTCTGCTGGAGAGCGCCATATTCAATTTATTGTGACGTCACCTACCCTATAACCAGCGGACGATCAAGACGCTTCCAACGATACCTCATTTGTCTAATGATGACAAGTAGTTTAGAAGTTATGAGGGAACAGATGAACATACATATATACCGGTCGAAATCATAACCCTCCTTTTTGCTTCTCCGTAGTCGTGTAAAAAATAGTGATGTATTTTCAAATGTAACAATGATGCGCGTTACAGTGATAATCTTACTAATCCTAAATGCGAAAACAATGTTCAAGGTTTCGGACCTAAAAGTTGCCAACAGGGCTTAAGAGAACCTGAGTATAAGACTAAAAACTGAACGCTTTCAAAACTCAATATAGATATTGAGTGAGTTTTGCTTTAGTAGATATTACTACAAAACTCAATACATTTTACTTTATCAAGCTTAGCTTTTCTATTTCTTCTAAACCATGGTTCCTATATGTTATGTAGTACCTCCTTAGTCCCTACGTTGACACCGCGGCTCGCCAATTTGATGCTGTCAATTTCATCGACTCAAGTGTCATCCAGATGCCAAAAAAACCGCCAGTTCTTTCCGTTCAGTTCCGATATAGACTGAATGACATGCGTTACCGTGTCATCAAACATTTTGCTCTATTTTCTTTTATTCATTGTTGAAGAATCATTAAACTCTTAAACATCACACATCAACAGTCCCACATTGTGATCTAATTGGGTATTGGGTAATGACGTTTCTTAAACTTGTTTCAGCCAAATCAATTCAACAAGCGCTCTACAGCACATCTAAATACTCCGCTTCTTCCTTATTGGATGGTTCCGTCAACTTTGGCGCCACAATTTGGAGCCGAGATCCGGCTGCGATTGTGTGGGTGTGAGAAATTGCGACAAAAAAATGTGTAGCGGTCCAAACGTAGACTGTGCTCGCCTTGTGTGTTTTTATCGTTACGCTATCCTCCTAAATAAAGATACGAAGCACTTTTAATTTTCGATCATCTGACAACTTTATTCGAGGAATAATTTTGAAATTTTGACAGTTATTTCTTACAAAAACTGTCAACTGTCAATTTTATTCCTCGAATTAAAGTTATCTGGCGATGGAAAAATCAGCCCTTAGCTATATTACACGTAACATAATATTATCACGCTTGTATTGCTCGGAAGGATTATTCACAGAGTGTATGTATGTATACACATATTTCGTCAGTTATATTCAAGTCCATAACTATTAAGTATGTACACTAATTAATTAACTAATTAATAGTATTACATTTAATAGGGGGCGACCCTATTGCCAGGTACCTGGCTGATGGCTTACTCGAATGTACAAATCTAGACTGGAAATTCGAGTTAGTTACTAACATATTTTAAATACTATTTAAATTAAAACGATCGATGAGTGTTGGTGTGTAGAAAGAGATCAAGAACTAACACGAATCAGAATTAGCACGTGGAGTTCATCGATAAATAATGAAAATATCATACTTATAAAAGTTTAAACTGTCCCAGTCTGTTGCCAGGGTCCCAACGACACCTTTCCACTTTAATGGGACATAAAGGTATTCCAGAACACGCCCAGGAGTTTCAGGAATGGCACTAGTATTGCATATTAAATTGCTTTGATAAAAGGAACTGGTCGTGAGCTAAATATTAAATGTGCGATATTAACCTGTGTTATGTCAACTCGCTAAGCACTAAATCTGTAGTTTCGACCGAAGTTATGGACGATTCCTACTCGATATCACCTATGGACATAAGATTAGTTTGGGGACTGAACTAAGAATGAATGACAATACGATTTAGGTATTCTTAAAAAAAAATTAACCGAGAGTACGGTTCACTCCGCAGAATAGAACTACATTCGGACCGGCCCGCATCTTCATTGACGGACTCAGAGAGTAGACACCCTGTTTTATTCGTAGATTTTATACTGCCGTCTGAAGTCCCGAAGAAAACCAGGTCAAGAGTCAGCTCTTGAAGCCACTTCACAGTGGCTTCGTAGACAAGGGCTTTTCAAACGTTAAAAATGTAGGTCCTATTGTTTTAGAAGTTTCGCAAAACAATAGACACGGTTGCAGTGTAGACACAACAAATACGAAATTGTTAAGGGGGTCACTGGAACAGTTACTCTGTTTTGGGAAAATTTGGAAAAGATTTGCGGCCGGAGATTTTTATAGGAAAATGATATGCCATGAATTCCTTACTATAGAAATCAACAGAGCAATTCTCGTTTTCAATTACGGGAATTGGCCTTATACCTGCAGGTCCTTGCCTAGGTTAAAACTCCAATTTTCATCAGAACCCATTTAGTCTAAAAACAGGTTATAATTGCAGAATTTCCACAAAATCGTAAAAACTGGAACAAGATATAAACAGCTATAAGAGCCAGAGTTTCCATGAAAATAGTTCGGTTACAATCCGATGTGTGTACAGATAATATTGTTGGAGCAATTAGCGGGGGAATTCTAAACGATCGCGAAAAACAAACAAGCGAAGTGTCAAGAGCGGGCACGCTGGAAATAGATCAGAGGCGCGTCAGCGGCTTCATCGTGTCATTCGTGTGAGGAACGGACATAGGGTTGACTGAAGCCCTGTTAGACAACAAACTTAAAAAAAATGTCTTTATAATCAATTAATGACCCAACAACTATCAATGAGGCTGAATGCTGAACTCCAAAAAAAAAAAAATCAACACTGTCAACTACTTGGGCTATTTGAATTTAGAATTAAAATATTCGATTTCAAAATGAGTTCGACGCGTGAAGTATTGATACTCTGTGGTATAAGATAAAAAAAGCATTATGAGCAACCCTATGAGTGGGTAGATGAATGGCCCAAGAATAGTGGCGTCTAAATCGGTCAGTCTAATTATATTCAATGGCCGTTTCACTATCAACAAATCATTGAACAACATCCGCGGGCTTGATTACGTCAAAATAATAATATTTAAGCGTGATTTACGAAACTCGGCTATTAGTTTTGGCAGAGAGTGCTATATAACAAAATGTCACAGGTAAATGTTGATTAATTTTAATTTTAGAATATTTGCGAAATGCCGTAGGTACATCCTGTTTGTCAGGTTATGTTATTTGATGGCTTGATGCGGCATCTTGGATGAAATTAATTTTTGTTTCATTTTGGAGTAAGTAATATTTGGAAAATCTAACCTGACTCATTACCATACTATTTTTGTCTTTTCTGTTTTTTTTTGTGTTTGAATAGGTATTGTGTGCCTTAGGTACTTAAACTGGGTCAGATAAACTTATATTCTTTCTTTTTACCATTAATTATAAAACTTTTTCAAAAAGCTCTCTATTTTACTTGAAATTCCCCTTTTTTAGTGTTCCGTACCTCGAAAGGAAAAAACGAAACCCTTATAGGATCACTTTGTTTTCCGTCCGTCCGTCTGTCTGTCTGTCAAGACCCTTTTTCTCAGGAACGCGTGGAGGTATCAAGATGGAATTTATATCAAATACTCAGGTCTACTGTCCCTTAGAGCTGTTAAAAAATCAAACTTCTAAGCCATCGCAATCAAAAGATACAGCCGTTTATGTCGCAAATTTTCGACACTCGCAAGGGAATCAAAACCTACAGGGTACTTCCCGTAAACTCACAATCTTGATATTTGGTACAAAGCAACGTCTTATAGCACAGATAAAGGAAAAATTGCGAAAACCGTAAATTTTTAGTTACATCATATAATAAAAATATTTTTAATAATTTTAAACTTACTACCCCTTTCCTCATGAACGCGTAGAGGTATTAAATTGAAATCCATATCAAATACTTAAGTCTATAATACCTTTAAGCTGTAACAAAATAAAACTTCTATGTTTACTCAATCAAAAGAAACAGCAATTTAAGGCGCATATTTTCAAACTCTCAACTACTCGCAAGGGACACAAAACCTAAAGGGTATTTCCAGTCGACCTAGAATCTTGAAATTTGGCATGAAGCAATGTTTTATAGCACACATATGGTAAAAATTCCGAAAGCATTAAATTTTTATTTACATCACATATTTTTTTTTAATATATAAACTTATTACCATTTTCCTCATGCACGCGTAAAGATATCGACTTTTACTTATATACCTACAGGTTTGTACGGAACCCTCGGTGCGCAAGTCCGACTCGCACTTGGCCGGTTTTTTATTGATAGGTATTACTTCTATTACTGCCATTGAAGTAAATAATAAAAATGTTAAATGGGTAATAAATTCAATCCAAATTAAAAAACAAAAGAACGTCTTTTCTATTTCCAAGGTAGGATCACCTGTTTCCATAGCAACACGTTCCCAGGTTTATTACAAATTGCGCGGCTAATGGAAGTCACGTCATAAAACCTACAAAACAGTTAGTAGCCAAGATGATCACTATTAATGAGCCGTAAAGTTTTACCGTCTAACTTCAAAGTGGCTTTGACAAAGACGGTCTAGGTCCCAGACGGCCTAATAAAGTTCTCGTAAACCGAGACCAAGCGATCCCTAATGAAATGCATTTATATTCGTATTGTAAAGTCCGTCTAGCCGTTAAAGGGTACCTAATTTAAAATTGTGATTGTCTGGCAGCCTTTCGCCGACCTAGTTCTCGTTTCTGGGACAATGAAGGACAAATTTAACCAGGTGTCTGGGTTGAGAGCACATTTTGCATAATATGATAAGACTCCGTCTAGCCGTTTGATTAAATATTTTAATTTTGAGACGTTACAACGGAATAATTGTAAGGGTAAGCGATATAATTCATGTCCCCTTTAAGTTAGTTAAGCGGGCACCCGAGTTAAGTTATTCAGATTTATTAAGATTCAGACATTAACTATCATGGTTTACATAGTTATTTAATTACAATATTTCTCGGGAACTAAGACATATTTCTTTTAAATTGTTTTTTATAGAATTTAAGAGCAAAATTAAGCTATGATTATGGTTATCATAATGTATTTTACTGCCCACACAAACAGCAAACCTGTTATTAAAATAATGTAATTCAATTAAATGTATTATTATATGTTATGTAAGGTATCATATAATATTTTGCGGTTAATAAAACGTAACATAGGTACTCGTATCAGTTCTTAACGATATATCAGTGGTATGTGGAAGTCGTTATTATAATTTCAGTCATGTCATTAAACGTCATGACTTTACTTTATCATTGGAAAAACTAAAAAAAAAAATACGGCTATGACTACATTCACGTATAAATCATAATCTGTTAAGAATTTTCATTCCCTCTTAAGACTCGAATACTGTTATTTTATAGATACGTGGAATTACTGACAGGAATATGCTAATTCTTAGAATTTTAAGAAAATGACATGTTAACATACCTTTTTGTTAAGCTAAATAGGTATTCATGAAAGTAATAGCTAAATTGTATTAAATTTTCATCAGAAATATTAAAATATTAGAAAAGCCGTATCGCTATTGCAATTCGCTAAGTGTTAGTTGCTTAGTACGCTTAGTTCTTACACGTGTCTGTCTGTACTTACACGAGCCTGCTAATCACGTGATTTATAACTTGTTTAAATATGTAGTACATACTAATTCTATGTTTCGTTGTACAGACGCACATCATGCTACTACAATCTGATCTGTCAAATTTCGTTAATAGATTTTCAACTTTCAAGGTTCAAAGACTATTGGGAAAATTTGACAGATTCGGGTAGCTTGAAGTGCTGGCGTTTACACGGGTGGCAGGGAGGGACATTGTTACCATGGATTCAGTAGGTACAAAAAATGTGAGTAAGTCAACAAGTACAAGTATAAAAAATGTTTAACACAGAATCCATAAACATTTTTAGTCAGTTATTAAAAAAATTTTGCTGTTCCCATGCTGTTCCGTACATTTTGACCGTGTGCAGTTTTCTTTGTAACAGCTGTTTTTGAAAACTTCTTTTGGCGCGTTGGGCATTTGTTGAGATGGGAAAAAACCATTGAATTCGCGCCACTGTTACCGTAACCGACACCGCTTCGGATGTGTTCGGCTGTCCTCGCCGTCCTCTTGGTTTTAATGTATATCCGATGTGTCAGTGAGTGATGTCAAAGTATTCTGTTTGTGTTTTGTTTTCACTTCTGTCGGCACTCCCGGAGTGCCACTTTTTTATTTGAAGCGACGAAAAATTTCTACGCTAGGGTGTCTAGAGTCATTTGCTGGATTCTTGTTTTCAGTTTGCGTTGAGTAGCAGGGTTCTCCTGTCAATTAATATCTAGTATGCGCAACAGTTAACGCGTAGCCTACGGTACTTTTTAGTCATTTTCAGGCTGCCTGAAAAACACAGTTATATTCATAGAATTCAGCAGCTCAAATATACTCGAAAGTACAAAAAAGAAAAACACTTTATAATAATGGCGACATCGACAGAGCAAACAATATTTCCTAACTTCGTAGACCAATCAAAATATCGTAGCAGATGTGCTACGCGTGCTACGAACGGTAATAGAGCTTTTACAAATATTTTTTATTCTTTTGACAGACGGTTCTCTTTCAAATATGACGTAGATATTGAGGGACCATAGAGAGGGATTGTAGGGAGGGTTCGTGGTTGCAATTTGTAATCGGATAGGCGTCTGCATTCGATAACAATAACATGGGCCTGAGCACTGCCAATTACGAGTACGTTGCAACGTGAAATGCAATAACATAATAGAGTTTCCATATTGAGCGTTTATTTTGTCTATCTATACTTATCGAAATATTTTGACTAGCTTTGTTTATGCTTTGATTTTGTGTTGTACATAATAAAATTAATCTTATGAACTTTATACCGATACATAAATATTATTCCTGCATGCATTTGTAATTCAATTTGATGTTTATCGGTAATACCGGGAAAATTCATTAGATATAGAAAAAGGTTTTTTTTTACTGCAGCCTATGCAATGTGATCATTTTAATAATATTTCTTGTGTGGTCCTTTTTATTGTTTAAAGACATAGATACTGCATGTCCTCAAAGCCCTTTAAAATGTAGTTTAATTCTTTGATTCCACAAGTCAATTTCATGTTTTCTGTGAGAAATAATCTCGAATTTACCTACCCAATATTTCGCCCCAAATAAAATATACTAACTTACATTCAAAAGCGAGTTCTGTACACAAGTAAATACTACATCTAATTAAGGGCAGGCGAGACAATAAGTTGAAGTGGCGGGACACAAAATACTCCGGTTTGGCCGGCCCCGCACGGTCGCGCGCCGCGTATTTTTTCAATCCCTACTAACAATAGCGGGAGTGCGCCGATGCACCGCCGCCTGCACCGCGCTTGCCTTGCATCTACACTAGTGACGGGACACTTGCGAGCTTGGATCAAACATCGATAAAATTAATAATTGATTGCAATATTTTTGCGACCTTGATTTTTATTTTAGAGTTCGTTAGGTGAATAAAAAAAGAGTTGTACAACATATCTGCATATTGACGATCATAAATAGAATGGAACAAAAAATATTTCAACATGCTACAGATCATAAACAAGACACAGCATACTCTATTGGACTTGATATAGGTTTAAGACATATTATTTACTAAATGAATTCGAATCGATACAACTAAAATATATCTACCGTTGTAATCGATCATATCATCGTAGATAACAAACAGGTTCCAGACGATATGATTATTAACCTCTTTGAAGTCAACAATCTGCACATTAACCGCGGAGGAGTTAAACGCGCGATAACATGAAACAGATGGAGTGAAGTGATGTTAATGTAAGTCTGCACAGAGGCGGCCGGCACACCGGGCTTCTCACGTCGAAATTCATGGAAATATTTGTATGTGGCAAACAGGCGGGACACACATAAATCTCGTGAGGCGATTGAATGCAGACGCGTAAGCGTGCCCGTGCGCATAATTCAAAGGGGCGATCACCAGGAATCGCCGCTTGGCATGCAGACGGCCGCGTTCATTCCAAAGCAATAAACCCGTTAGAGGCGACGTAATGTGCATATTGGAGAACAATAAACGACATACGTGGACCGAGCCTACGCTCTGTCCGTCGATCAATTCATCAATCGTCATATTTCCCAAAAGTGTCACCGTGTGTCGCGTTGACAATGTGTCTTCTTCAAAATGTCGCGGACAAGAACAATACATTTTTACTGCTGAATACATTTCAGTATTCATCGTAAACGCTACCACACGTAGCAGAGGGAAAAAAACTACATTTACAATTTACATCATAGTTTATCCAAGAAATGTCTCTGTAAAATGACTCTGTAAAATCATCAGTTACACTACATTGTAACCAGAATCACCAATTCCCTTAATTGGTGATTCTGGTTACAATGTAGTGTACTCTTTCAACAATTTCTATAAAATTATCGATATCGATAAACCCGCCGTCACCAGCCCTCAGGTGTTTAGTTGTCCGATATGCGGTTCCTCTGGAATCATCGCCGGCGCCGACGAATCGCCGAGACCAGACGACCGAACTCTTTAATATTTATTTACACATGCAAATATGCACCCAACCGGCCAAAACATTACCAAACGCTCCAAGCCAGTCTGATGACTAATTTTTGTGGAGTTTTGCTAACAATACGCTGATGATTTTGTCATTATAATAATTGCGAACGTAATTTAAATAAGGTGACGCATTAGTTTTTATTATGACAGCTTTATTTTAGATGTACTCATCATGGAACGTTAGATTGTTTCTAAGAATTTTCGCGCAGAAAAACTGCAGTAGTAAAAATAATTATACGATTAAGACGTCTACATTTATTTGTGTTAACACTGATAATGATGTTTTTTATACATTTAGTGTTGTCGTCGGTCAACGTAATGTTTTTGCATTATTCTAATTCGTTTTGGTAATTGCTTTGTCTGACTCAGACAATCAGTCTATGACGGATTAAGGTTACATACATAAAGTTAGGATTTATTTTTAGACTCGATAGTTATATTTCATTTAATATGTCAAATATACAAAAACGTCGATAAAAAATGAGTAAGTAGTGCAACTCTAATTAGGTTATGTGCAAATACAAACGCGTTCTTATCAGTTATCATTTTACGATGTTCTTAATACAGTCATCAGCGCTCACCCTTTAATTCATTAGGGTCATGAAATCAACCAGACGTCGCGTCGAAGTTAATGAAGTAAAAACAAGTAGTTAACATACATGCATTGATATCGCCGGCTAGGCACTAACACAGAATAGATAGACAGAAGGCCCGCTTAATGCAAATAGTGTAAACGCACGCACCTAAATACACGCTTCTACGTATAGCGAGAGCAGTTTTAGCCCAGTGGTGTCATCCCCAACTGACGAGTTCTAGGTCGTGAGTTCGAACCCAGACAGGCACCTTACTTTGGGTATTTAATTTCATCACCGCTGCTCTCAAAACGATGCAGAAAAAAAAAAACATCGTGATAGATCTCCTAGAACGAAAAATTCGAAGACATGTGACATTTAACAACCCGCACTGGGCCCGCGTGGTGGATTATGGCCCACTCCCTCTTACAGAGAGGAGGCCTGATGCCTGGTGGGCAGCTGTCGGATTATTATAGGCTGATTGTGACGTATAGCGAGTGCAAGCGCATTCGCGACTGACATTCGTTTGTGATAGTTTGAGATCACTATAATACGCGTCTATAAATGGGTTTGCCTGTGTTTGCTCTTTATAAGGAGCTGGCCTTCTACAACTGTCTACTATGTGGCTCTAGGCTGCCCGCAGCCGGGCGGCGGTCTAGCCAGCGGATGTTTCCCAGACAGAGAAATATTATGTTATTCAGTTAAGTGGATATTAAATACATAGAAGCAGGCGCTAACTGCCGCTAATTTCACTTAAACGCTGTAAGCTGCATGTACGCGCCTTAACTAGTCAGTTTTATGGGCGAATTATACAAAGACGACGAGACTCAAATATTGGGACGAAAAGTAGTTCCATTCAGGACATTCAGGTTAGTTATTTAACACCGATATTTGAAGTCGCAAGCCTTTGCGAGATCTGCCTTAAGTTTTATAGCCTATTAAAATATACGACCGAGTTTTTGGGGCTTGGATACGGTGCTACGGAATTTATTTCGGGCACGCAAATGATGCTGCAACGACAAGCAAATAATAAAGGCTTTAATATCCTTACAGATACAAAAAAAGTAGCAATTTTGAAATCAATTTGTTTAGAGGTGCACGGTGTTATGGTAGCAAATTCTTGGAACATTATTAATAGCACTTCAAAAATGCGCTACCTACGTAAAAACGTCATATGAAAAACGTTCGATACATTTACGTTCGTCGAGTTTACTCATTTTTTTTTTTCTAATTTTTCTTGGCTATTGAGCCGGTGTCGAGTATTCTGAAGTTTTCTCATTATTTTAGCGTTCCTTTTGACATTATCTATAACAGTTTGTCTCATGAGTGTTCTCATCTCATCACTGTCAGAATAACAAGTGCGCCACTTCCTGTGGTTCCGCATCAATGCAACTATGTGTGACAACGGCCAAAATAACTACTTTTTATGTGGCATTTTTTTAGATTTTTTAAGAATATTTTCAATTATAGCACGGGGTTGGAATTTTGCCCGGTGAATGACGATAGGCATTAACACAGATTGCATGAGCCCACTTATTAAACTTACCTATAAAGAGACCACCCATAAATACTATGTAGCGTATGTCAGGTCAACTTCTTTATTAAGTAAGTATTTTTGATGATTGCTTTTTAATTTTTTTTTCAGTCATTGGCTGATAACTCTAACGTACTAAGTATAGACAAGGAGAGTTACTAACTTAACTAACAAACATGATTGAACTTTAGTTACAAGATTGAAAAGATATGTTACAACTTTGAATTTATTTGTCACATAATTAAAAATACGGAGTCATTACGGTCTGATACCCTGAACCCCCCCTCCACGTTCCCCTCTTCGATCCCCTGCTACTTCTTCTTGTGTTTTAATCTCTGTCTTATCCACTATAAACTTTCTCATTAAATCTTGAGTGAAATTTCTACTTCTACCCAACCATTCATTCTTAATTTCCTCAAACTAGTGTTTCCACGTTTTATTTTTTTCATTTTAGCAACGTAGTTGAGGAAATAGACTATGTTAAATTTGTAACATGTAAATCAGGCTTAAGACAGTCACATGTACAGCAAGTCTGCAATACTTAAGTACGTACCTAGCCCCTAGGTACTCTGGTGAGAGTTATCACTTCCTTTGAGAGTGCCGGTGTAAGTTTATGAATTTACCTTTATCGAGTAGCGGCGAGAAAAGGTTTAATGTAATCGACTATTATCTGGCAAATGTTAGCTGTTCATTCCTTGAGATTGTTGACTGAAACGGAATTAATGTAATGTAATGTAATTCCGTTCATTCATGTTCCGTCATGGACTACCATGATGAGATACTTACCAACCTACTAAGAACCTGAATTCCGGAAGGAAAATAACAAAAGGAGAAATGATTCAGAAATGTTTTTGGGAATTACTACTTTATGCGATAAATAAATCGAATAAACAATGCGCCAATAAATTTATTGATTCCAATATAACATAACATAACGCCCGTTTTCCTTGCAGGTATAGGCAGAGGGTACCTTTAGCATTCTAAAATTTCCAACAAATATTATTCGTGCTAGGCCTTCTGAAATATACCCTTTTTCCAGTGTCGGCTATAACATTACTTCACTCTACACATAGTGCTGTTACAACACCAATTTGTCTCGTCTGCTCAACGTCCGTGTGTCACTGCAGGGATCCAGCAGAATATCAGCGTCAGGTACATTTGCCTGACACATGCTGAGCTGTACGGCTGGTCTCCCATTTGGTGCAACCTTGAGACGCACACCG
The DNA here is from genome assembly GCA_945859645.1 of Amphipoea oculea. NCBI lineage: Eukaryota > Metazoa > Arthropoda > Insecta > Lepidoptera > Noctuidae > Amphipoea > Amphipoea oculea. The sequence goes on from OX243878.1 coordinate 13,208,200, forward strand.
CACTGTGTATTTTTCGTTATTAATTTGATTTTAAGTATTTGTCATAGTGTCACTTTTACTTCGATATGTATGTTTTTGTTTTTATATCGGCATCTGGTTTTTATACTATACAAGCTGCGCCCCGCGGTTTCACCCGCGTAAGTGTCGATTACGTGGGAATATCGGGATAAAATCGCCTATATGTTAATTCAGGGTATCAGCTACCTCCACACAAAATTTTAGCAAAATTGGTTCAGCCGTTTGAGCGTGAAGAAGTATCAAACATATAAACACACACAAACTTTCGCCTTTATAATACAAAGTTACCTACATAGGCAATTGGTGATCATCTAATTGTACTTTTGTGTGTTGTGCCTTGTGCTGGTATTTTGTGTGCGCCAAATAAATGGTTTATCTATCTATCCTATCGATAAGGATACGTAAACATATGCGCAATTTTTAAGAACCTAATTTTGTTGTATGTTCTTTTCAGTCTTTTTTTCAGTAGGTATCGAAGTCGTAGGTAGGTTCTGTAAAATGTTCTCATTGATTCTCGAAAGCAACTCTAGTGTACCAAGAAAATATCACATGATAAACATTTGACATTTTCTTTAAGGACACGAGTTTTCAATACAATTAATTAAAGTAGTCTGTTACGTTCGTAATTATTGAAGTACCTTTAACAGTGCCCATAGTAGGTATTTTTAAATGATTATTATTTTCAGTTATGATTCTGGGTAGGTTAATAGGTCCTGCTGCTGCATTTAGCCGGGGTGCTTAGAAGCAGGACACCCCTCCCTCCACCCACCCCAGAGTGGTGGACATCCATGAGAATTTCCACACGATAAAAAAAAGGGGTAGGTCAATAGGTATATTGAGCCATGTTTAACTATTATTAATAAAATCAGTGCTTTCCCTGAAATTATGAAATATAATCTTGGTATGATTATTGAGACGAAAATTCGTATACAATTTAAATAAGTAATATATTGTTCATATAGATTATAGGTATGTAAAAAAGTGATGTTGATTTTACGAATGTTTTTTCCTCAAGGCTTAAAGAAAGTTTCCAAGAAACATGTAAGTAAAATACCCAACAGGATACGAATTTATTATTTTCTTTTATCAAGAATTCTTTTTCTGTTTAAAATATATTCAATTGCAATTAAGTGTTGATTTTCGTAAAAATAGTTCGAAATCACAAATCTTCTAGTAGACATAAAGTTACAAGTCTTATACTAACAAAATTAATGAATTGTTAACCTTTTAATGTGAATCTTGTGCATGCCTATAAGTGATGTATTTACACAGAATTGAAGACCCGTGATTACCTGCTGTTACTTCCCTTGTAAATATATCGTTGGTGTGCCTTGCTTAATAAATAAATTAAACATCACGCCTGTATCCCCAAATGGTTAAGCAGAGGGGTCGAGTAGAAATACAAGTGATTTCGGAATTATCTTTGACTCCAACTTCATATTTTTGTCCCAAAAGCTTCGTGAAAACTGACCACAAGGAATATAGAATATGATGAATAGGGAATAACCAGCTCTGATTTCAATTAAACCGCTAAATTCCCTGAAATATTTTTCAGAAAAAGTACTTAGGTAATAAAACTTTAATTTCACAAAAAAAAATCGACGAGATTAGTAATGAATCTAACCGTCTCTAGACACTAGACATTCGGGTAATAAACAGCTTAACATTTAATAAGCGTGTTAATAAAGTTGGTGCGGTTAAAACGGTTCGTCTCGCGTAACACCGCGCGGAAGCCGTCGCACCGGTCCGTCAGACTTATCACATGTCCTGATTAATTCACCACTATTCATTATACCCAACCCACTCTAATATCTAACTAACATAATTATTATGTACCAACATAATTAATAAGTCACCAAAGTTCTCATTTCTGACTCGACATCCTACATCAACTTAAAAAAAAACTTTTTTGGAATGATTAGGTAAAACAATTATCACATGCAACTCTGCCAAGTAATTATTTAAAGATAAAGACAGAAATAAAAGCAAAATAATTACATACCCACATATAGCGAGTGAGTAAACGAAAACTTTGCCAAGTAACCTTTTAAATACGGCGGACGCTGAAAGTTTTGAAACGAATTGCAATTTCCCGGAGAGGAAGAAAGTTAGGTAAACTTTTGTAAGAAACTTTACACGGATAGAATGTGTCAAATGCAATAGAGCAATTTAATTTCCATCGAGGATTACGATTTATATTTAATGCTTTTTAATAGTAGGTACCAAATGCAAAATTTCCCGGAGTTTTACAATTTTCCGAAACCTAAACCGAGTGATACTTGAAAACTTTTACAAGTTAACAACTTTTTCACAGCAGCAGTGTGCAGTGTTACAGATGTTATAAAGTTCACGAAAGCCATTTTACCTAGAAAAACTTGTGCAAACTTCACTGGCGATGTGTGGAGAATTTGTAAGAATATAAAGAACATTGCTCACCTGCTGCCGGGCGCGCGAGCACGAGCGGCAGCACGAGCAGCGGCAGCAAGGGCAGCCGCATGCTCGGGCTAGCGGCGCATGCCGGCGCGTGCGGTGTGGCGGCAGCGCGCGGGCGAGCCACCGGCGCCGCGCACACGTGCCGCAACTAGTCACCGCTGCACCTCCCGGCGTCGCGTGCGACCACGTACCCCTGAGAGCCGGCGCGGACTGAACGAGACGCGGCCGTCAGCGCGCCATACGCGACGGTGCAAGTGCAGCGAGTGGTGGAGTGTCGACGACCCGCGCCACGCGCCCGGCCTTCCGCCTGCCGACCGGCCGCGCCAGCACCGCGCCGCGCCGCCGCACGCACCACCCGCACCGAACACACTGTCATACTGTGACCCTCTCTTATCATCTCGTTACACTGTCTCTATCGACACTCCTCTTCAACAAACTTTCCCGCCAAAACATCCGATAATCAAACATCATCGAACTTTAATTCTGATAAAAATTTAAATAATTTATAATGACATAATAACGAGTCACATAGTTGTATTGAAGTTAATCTGATTAAAGCATGCTCAATAATAGCGTTGGATCAATGAACTTCATGTCGGTTAAGCGTTGAAGTCTTTTCAAGGGCGCTTATTACGTTACATTCTTAAAAAACAAGTTTGTCTTGTAACACAAAATACTTCGTCTATTGCAAATATGTACAACCATTTATCATAGTTTTGTGTTTACATATGCTTGAGATGTGGTTATTTTATTGTAATTGTAATAATTGTATGGAGATTAAGATAAAACACGATCGTCAGAGAAAATGGTAGGTCTTATGCGATTTCTTGAAACATTTTGTCGTTTATTTCTGTGGCTAATGATTTTGAAAACGCACAGTAGCCGGTCCGATATTAGTGGTAATGGTTCAAGAAAACCGCCTTGATTGCGGGTCTGGGCGTGCAGTGTGTACCTGTGGGTACCTGCGAGCATGTACCGCGGCGACAGGATATAATCTGCGTCTCGTGATTGACCACGAGACTTACATTAAACGGTACCATCGGATTTAAGACGTCCTCTCGGCATGGGACGACGGAGAGAATCGAATGTTTATTTGTTGAGGCATATCTACACTACACACACTTATGTTATATTGGTTATTGAGAGTACAATACTAAAGGCACCGTGCAGAGGTAGGAACCATTAATTTCTGTCAAATTAAATGGTCACAAACACAGTGACTCGTGATCCTCGTGTCCTTTTTCATGTTAAAGTCATTTTTTGTCTAGGAAAAAAAAAGGCACTGACTTCGATGCATCGAGTCTGCAGACAAATGTCCTAATTAATGTGTTATTCTCGGAAAAAATAAAGACACATATAAAAACAAACGACCTATTAGTTGAAGTCAGGAGTGAGTCATGATTATGCAAAAAGGTTTCATGTTCTAGATTCAGAGATTAGTCTGCATTCGACTGTTTATTACGTAAAGACAATTCAATTATGTTGACTGGGCCATTCCGCGCAATTAGGCCGACTTTTGTTTGGAAATGGTAAGGACATTTGGTGCGTGTTGATTGCAATAATAAATTAAATAAAGGTGTTATACTTTTTTAGATAGCGGCGCCATACGTAAAAACATGTAAGAAATGTCATATAAAGTAAAAAAAGAATGCAGCTATGATATTTAATTTATTATTAGCATATATTCGCCGTTACTGGATTTCCGCGGAATGACCCGACTACGAAACTATTAAAAAAAGTGGTGGATGTTCTGCTCACAGGAAATTTTTACCACTGAAAGAGTATGCTGTGCACATCATATTACCGTTAATAGTAGTGGTGTTTTGTCAACTTGTTTACCATAAAATCAAAATCAAAAGTCATTTATTCAAATTAGGCAGATAATCAGCACTTTTTCAACGTCAAAATTAGATAAGACAGTCCCCAAAAACACCCTTCGCCACTTCCTAGTGCTTTAAAAGAAAAAGAAGTGGCGCAACAAACTCCGCAGCAGCACAGCTAAAATGACATATAAACTTTTAATTATTTCCTGCTGTTACTTAACTTCTATTAATAATCAACATCAGCCCATAATTGTCCCACTGTAGGGCAAATGCGTCTTCTCTGACAGCGAAGACATGAGCATTCTCAATTATTATTAGTTACATAATGGAGATATAAATATTGTAAAAATTTGGAATTAATTTAGTAATAGTAGATATAATGACTGTTTAACTACACTGTAATTATTAATGCCAGGTGCATAATTATAACTTGTGTTCTTTAAAACATCTAGATCACAACCCTGCTATTAAGACCATTACTGTACCATGTGTTAATGCAAATAACTATATTGTATTCTATTCTATGAAAACTTCGTCCTTTTCTATGGAAAGTTAAACTACATTCTACGATACCCTAAAACTGTCGATAAATATAAATTACTTCACACAATATTTTTCTCACATATTTCCACAAAAGAAACAGAACGTTCTTCATCATAACATCATTATAATAATATCATACCTACACAGGCCAGACATAAATAAAACAAACAAGAAAAGGGAAATACCAGTATTTTCCTATAATAACCATAATTTGTAAATACGGAAAATACAACTGCATCATTAGAATTGGTTGCAAAAATGTAAACTCAAAATATAGAAACGAAGTATGTGGTGCAAAAGAAGCTCTTCTTAGATAAACATGGAAGTCAAGCCCCCTTTTAAGTATTAATGACTAAATGCGAAGGAGTAGAAGTTCTGCCAAACTGAAACCTCGAAAATATATGGTTATTGTACTACCTACTGTTTGCACCCTTGCACTGTTACTCCACGACCAATATGTAGGAGTGTCCCAGGGAAGGATTTTGGCCTGTGTTTACACGCACTTTGGTGTACCCTGGTGATTGTGCGTCTATGACACACTAATATCTATTCCAAAAGTAGGTGATGAAAGTGTAAATAAACCCTGCCCTTGTTAAATTCTTACGCTTAGCACATTTATCCGTATTTAGACGATTTCAAATTTATATCACACCAGTTTTTCAAAAACCATCGACGAAAATTGAGGTTTCAATAATATTAACCTAAATCGACAAATGAAAAACATCTTTAAGGTGATTTTAAATTAGATTTTGGGTTTTTGTATTCAAAAAAGTATTTCAAAGCTCTCAGTTTGGACGTAGCACTACATATTGGCATCCACAGGTAGGAAATCAGGATCCAATGAGAAAACAATCGTCACTAGATCCATCATGGATCTGGCCAATGGATCTTCTGAGATTAAACGAGTTTATCTATTTTTTACATTTTCATCAAATGCTTTTGGAACAGACAATACTTACTCGTACAATTAGTGTCTTGTTGACTGTCATTATTATTTCCACGACTGTTATAGTATGTTTGAAGGATATGTGCGGTATGTCTCTCTCAGGGACCTCAGGGGTCTCAAGGGTGAACAGTCACCCCATGATCATAGTACGTACGTACTCATTGTTTGTTACGTCGCTAAACTTAACCTTTTGAACGCCATTGTCACATATATGTGACAAATGAAATCTTACCCTGAACGCCAACGTCACAAATATATGACAAAAAATACACGTCGCACGGGTCGCACCATATTATGAAATAACAATTTAATCATTACTTTTGTGTGTTTTTATTTATATAATTTAAAAGTTTAAGCTTCCGTCTATATTGTACTGCATGAAACTAATATAAATAAACCACCAATATCGAGAAATTTGTTGTTTTAAGTGTGTGTGTTGTTTTGTTAAAGTGGGCTGGCGTCAGGGGTACGGCGGCGGCGATACGTTTATACTCTGGCTTCAAAAGGTTAAGCAATCCCGGGAACCATAAGCGGACTAATTACCCTCACCTCGAAAACCAATCTAAGCTGTATTAATTTAAACCTCAATATCAGAGAAAGGTAGACATATTTATTTATAAACTGAACTCTAATTGCTTATTAATACGAATTTATTGGGTGTAATTGATAGCGTCGTGACACGAGTGGAGCGTAGTTTTTACCGACTTCACAAAAAGGAGGAGGTACTATGTTCGGCTGTTTGTATGTTTTTTTATCATCATTATTATTTTTATTTTGTATGTTTGTTCATCGAATACTCCGCCAATTGTCGATGGATTTTCAAAATTCTTTTTTTGTTCGAAAGTAGATAGTTCTGAAGTGGTCCCATTGTCACCAAGTTAGGATCTGATGATGGGATCTTAGAGAAATCGAGGGCAACCCTCAAATTTTATAGGCTCACTTATTGTTTTTCGCATATTTTATGAAGTATCTTGTTTAATTGCGTATGGTTGTCACCATCTCAGGTAGCTGGGCTGATGATGGAACGTACAACTCTTTAACAGTAAGAAGTTACTCAAACAGGCAAGGACTGTTTTAGTAAATTTGATTTAATTTTATTTATTAAATTTAATTTTCATTTGATAGGGCATTTGTCACATTTGGTCTCATGATCATCAAGTCATGACCTGATGCTGCAGTCAGGATAGTCTGCAGAGTACCTAACTCCTCGACAACTAACAGCAGATATATCGTGTTTAGGCTCATTGAAAAGGGCTCGATGTGTGGATAAACGTACTGTTAATGAGGAACACCGAAGTACTCATCGAGTAGGTGTTTAAATGTACAGATTACTTTTTACCAGAGAATTCTCAGGTTTACATAGTCTATTAAGCCCACATATTAATTAGTCTAGAATGTTCCCACTGCCGGGACACAGGCCTCTGCTCTGTGAGAGGCCATGGGCCATAATCCACCACGTGGGCCCAGTGCAGGTTGGTGGATGTCACATGTTTTCGAATTTTTTATTCTAGAACATGCCGGTTTCCTCACGATGTTATCTTTCACCGTTTTGAGAGCAGTTGTGATGAAATTAAATACACAAGGTAAATAAAGCTTCGAACTCACGACCTACAACTCGTAAGTCGCCATTCTATTAAGTCAGACCAGGGAAAATTTTCCGGAATTTTCCAGCATATAATATCTTTGCAATGGCAATCGGCCGGCCATATTAGCCGTAGAACCGATGACCGTTGGGGTAGACGTGTTCTTGAGTGGAGCGCCCTAAGGATAGGTGGAGCGACGATCTTCGCAGGATGGCTGGTAGCAGCTGGATGAGAGTTGCCGAAAATCGAGTTGAATGGCGTGCAATAGGAGAAGCCTATGTCCAGTAGTGGACTGCTATAGGCTGATGATGATGATAAATGTCTTTGTGCTGCTGCTATGCTGTTTAGTACTTCATACCGTCATCGTGTTCCCAACTCGGAGGTGCTAAGGCGCACTGGAATGATGGGCATGGAGGCAATTTTGATGAAGATCCAACTGAGATGGTGTGGTCATGTGCAGCGCATGGATACCAGTAGACTACCTAAAACCGCTTTCTACTCAGAACTCGCCCAAGGAAAACGTGCACAGGGCGGGCAATACCTGCGCTACAAAGATGTCCTCAAACGTCACCTTACGACCTGTGGCATTCCCTTTGATCGGTGGCAAGAGCTTGCTCGAAACCGAGAGAGGTGGCGCACTTCAATCTGCAAAGCAACTGAATGTTTTGAAACAAATCGTCTAGAAGACCTGGACAACAAACGCCAAATATGCAAAAGCCGCCCAAAGCCTTCCTATGCATATACATACAACGATGCTGATCAGCTCTTCTGTACACGGTGTGACCGGGTTTTCAAGACCAAATTTGGTTTTGCTAGTCATCAAAGAGCTCATGAAAGGAAAGAGAAGTAGTCGGGGTCGCTGTCGCCGGATACGGTGAAGAGGACTATATATACTACATGCCGTCATTAGCTTCCAAATTAACTATGGAATGTATACATCTTGTATACATGTCTTTTATACATCTTACCAAGATTGTGTCTGGACTTTAAAAGAAACTGTGACATCTGAGTTTTTTTTTGGCCATTCTTCAGTAGTCAGATAGGAAACGCCGACCTCATCTAGTTTAAAAAAATATGATTGGCGTGTAAAAGTGTTTGTACAAAAGTACAAAGCTACTTACAGAAATAAAATCATACCAACCCCATTTTATCTTGTCATTATTTTCTAGTCCTTTGTTCATATTGCTGTTCTTCAGTAGTCAGATAGGAAACGCCGACCTCATCTAGTTTAAAAAAATATGATTGGCATGTAAAAGTGTTTGTACAAAAGTACAAAGCTACATACAGAAATAAAATCATAGCAACCCCATTTTATCTTGTCATTATTTTCTAGTCATTTGTTCATATTGCTGTTTTATTTTTATCTTTGCAATTAACACAGTACTGTTAATAAACTATTGCAGTGTTTGTAACGTTGACGATCCAAATAAATCATAGTCACTGACCTCTATTAAACAAGAGGTCAGTGATCATAGTACTGTAGAGGTCGGCTCTAAAGCAAGCCTGGCTGGAAAGCCACACCTCTACAAGACTCGATGGTTATATTTGTATTAAGTTCCTTTCGAACATTCAAGCAGATGTCATATGAGAATCGTAGGTTTGACGTCTAGAAAATAAGTCGTGAATTATTATAATATGAAGAAAGATTCTTAAAATATAATCCTAGTAACTATAAAAAGGATTTTGATTTGATCCCGACATCGTCGAGATCCCACATATGGTGGAGGCGCCAGTTTCGAACGTTTTTTTTCTTTGGATGGCGTGTGTAGAGCCGAATAATACTACACAAGTTTCACGTACCTCAAAATTTGCTGCCTAATAAACTTTATTTTCAACCCAATACATACGCTCAGGCATTATTAAAAATTGCGTGGTGAGGCCACAAAGTATACTGTGAGTATATATTTTAGATGCGAAGAAACGTCGCCAGGAGGATATAAAGCTAAGTGGATATATGTATTTTTTAATATAAGGAGAGAAAGATGGCTCAAGTTTTTACGGGCACGGACGGTGTATGCCTGGAAGATTTTCTTAGGCGATTTGAAGTTGTTGCCGCCTATAATAAATGGCGTAAGAGCGACTGGGCGCTCATATTAATGGCATATCTTGAGGGTGCTGCCCTAGCAGTCCATAAATGGAAATATGAGGACGACATGCCATTTGAGGCTATATGTGATGTGTTATGGGAAGAGCTTCCATGCAGATGTCACAGAGACAAAAGAATTAATAAGGTGCAAGTAGTCGAGATAGCACAAGATCTGTCTGAGGAAAGCAGACAAGAAAATGTTGTTGTAAATATTGTAAATGTAGATAATGATGCTTCTATATCATTTAGTGGAAGACAAGATGACCCGCTACAGAACGAGCAGTGCTGCCTAGAAAGCAGCGTGGAAGTTGGCAGTGATGGAGATGAGGACGAGCGCAGCAGCGAGGCGTGCATCCTCGCAGAGGAGGAGAAGGAGCCGATAGAAGTGTTCGAGAGCGAACACAATGATGAAAACAACGAATCGGGTCAGTTCTGTCCAATCATTAATGTAATTAGCAATGTTTCAGAGCCACAGAATGAGCACGATGATCGCGATGTGGGAATAAATAAAATTAACAGCGCCGCTGATCATTTTGATGTGGATAATGTGTCGATCGATTCGTCCGAAATAAAGGAGAATGGTCATTTCGATTTTTCCGAAATAAAGGACGATGGCCATTCCGATTTTTCCAAAATAGAGAAGAAATATCACTTCATCATCGACATGAATAATAATGATAAGATGATTAGTGATGAGTTAGTTGAGGATGATATGAACTTGGATGCAGTCAGAGATGAAGATGCAGCGTCGAACAACTCCGCACAGTTGATAAACTCATTTAGTTTTCCTACGGATGAGGTTGTAGTTCTTAGTTGTAGTGATTTTATATTACATTATGTAGATATCCCCAAAATAAATAAGGTTTTTTCGCAATGTGCTGCAAACAATAAAAGAAAAGCACGAAAGAAGAAAAGAATCCCATTGATTAAAAAAGCGAAAACTAAAATATTATTTCCAAAAAGTTTTTTGATAATTGATAATTTTATAAAAACATTTTTTGTAAAGAAACATCATTTTATAAAGAAGTTTTCAATTTTAAAATATAAATTCAGAAAAAGAAAGTTTAGAGATAGAAACCTTTTTAATTCAGATTATTTAATTAAAACTTTTTCTTATTAGTGTGTTAATAGTTGTTGTTTTTTTTTAATTGTCATGTATCTTGTCATGTAATGTAAATATGTCACTTGAATGTAAACATCATATTTTAATGCATTATTTTTGTTTGGATAATATGTTACAATTTATTAATATGTGTCCATTTGTGTGTTACATATGCTGTGAGAAAATACATCGGACGCGGCCGGGAGTGTGTGAGGTCCCGCACCTCCCAGAGGGTTGTGAGGTGCGCCCTCACACCTGCAACGGGCCAAAGGGAGGCTTGAATAAATCGTCGGCTCCATTGTTTAGGGATCAAATAGATTGCTCTTACCCCAGCATATTTTGACGCGAATTATGGGAGGAAAGTCACTCTTATAACTGTGGTCACTCCTATAGAAGGGGGGGTGACAGACACTCAGCATAAGTTGTCACCGACTTTGCTAACAGGGGTATAACCCTTGCAAAGTGTGTTTGGTTGACACTTTCGGTTCAACTTGTGTTTGAGGACCAACAGTTTTGATATTAAATAATTGATTTTCGAAATAGGTATTTGACATTCTTTGCTGGAGTAAAAGCATGTTAATTTTCTTCTATGAACCCTGGCCTCTTAAACTTTTCCCTCCCTCTGGCTCAATCCCGTCCGATGGAGTTAAAAGAATCTGATGCTAAGATCGTTTAATTCTCTTAAGCCTCTTCTAGGTCGATGTGAACTCTCACATCAAGTGTTAGTATTAGGAGGCCGCGTCGCGCCTTTTACCGGGGTTTTGACACGACGAGGTTTAAGCATGACGGCGTTAGTTTGTATGGGTGCATATTGGCACATATAGATGTTAGCTTGCTTGACACTTAACGTAGTGTTGGATTCGCGATTCGTGCGTCCTGACTTAAGCTTACTCTTGCAAGAGACGGACCTCATCTTGTAAATTTCTTCCCCGGATTTAGGTAAACTTATAATAGGATAGGTAGATAGGGCTTGGAAATTCGAATGGTGTGAATAAAAGTCATGACCTATGCCCAGACTGTTATTCAAGGGTGGGCGTAGCTCATGTAGAGGTCGGCTCTAAAGCAAGCCTGGCTGGAAAGCCACACCTCTACAAGACTCGATGGTTATATTTGTATTAAGTTCCTTTCGAACATTCAAGCAGATGTCATATGAGAATCGTAGGTTTGACGTCTAGAAAATAAGTCGTGAATTATTATAATATGAAGAAAGATTCTTAAAATATAATCCTAGTAACTATAAAAAGGATTTTGATTTGATCCCGACATCGTCGAGATCCCACAGTACTTACCAAGAATATCGATTTTTGATTCATATATAATCAAATATATATGATTATATATGAATCAAAAATGCCGATAATGACATATCTGGTACCCAACCCAATAGAAGTTGGAAAAGCGGCTGTAAAGAGAAAAAAGTTAAAGTGCCTCAAAATAAAACTACAGACAGTTGCGGGACACCAAGAAAACAGGGTTGACAAAAAGATAATTAAAAACGAATTGCCGAAATGTAAATTCATTAATGTACTTTTTTAATTTAACATTTCCTGTGTAGTTGGTGGAAACCGTTACGTCTGACCTGTGCAAGGCTGCCAAGCTGCCCGTAATTGCACAAATGACAGACTTCACATTTCCGTCTGTGTGATCCTCAATCATGTTTTCCGTTCCGTTAATTTCGCAAATAATACATCGAATGTACACGAAACGAAACGCGAATGTATAATTTACGAAATTACTTATTATTTGTGTTGGTTTTCGTTTCTATTGGTTGTTTGTTCTTCATACTTTTAATATACATCAAACTGACCGCCAAAACCAAAGATCATTTTTTTTTGTACAGACGCCAGCACATCAAGCTACCCGAAACTGTCAAATTTTCCCAATCAACTTTTGAAAATCTATTAACAGATTGTAGTAGCTTGATGTTTTGGCGTCTGTACCTTCTCGCCTCTATACATACATTCTATGCCAATTAGCATATTCTATTCGAAACTTAATACTTACCTACTAAAGGACAGAAAAAGGTAAGTACCTACAGCTTGTAGCGGTATCTACAACGACACATGCGAACAACGCGTCATACTGACGTCACGCAAATCCTGCATCTCGCAAGCAGAGTTTACCGCGCAACTAGCATAGATACAACAGCCCGACATGAATCATCGGGCAGTTGCCCGCCAGACACAACACTCGTCTGGTCGGAGGATCCTCCCTTTTCTATAGAGTATGAGTGAACTTTACACCCTGTTCCTCATACCTCTATAAGCTCATTGGGCACCAAAATTCGTCCGCACCGCTGTCAATGGAAAAAGTGTCCAAAAGGCTAGCAGCTTTGCCACGTTGGATGGCAATGCTGATTCTTGGACCTAAAAACTGGCCAGCCCTCTGGTCACGTGAAGATAGTCGACCAACTGCTTGGCGATGTCTCGAAATACTCAATGAAACCTACTTATATTTTATAACAGATGAATATTATATATGAATAGTATTATATCAGATGAATAGTTACACACCGATTTCTCTCTTTCAGTCGTCAGTAATTTGACTTTCGAAAGAAGAAGACAAAGCGTTGTGTAACTATACAGACGCTATTAAACGTTAATTAGTAAGGGGGTTATATTATAAATGTGAGGGTAACTAATCTGCATTCGCGATATATTTGCCAAAAATGTAAACAAATATGAGTTTATGCAAAAATAACTTTAAATCCTACAAAATAAAGTTCAGTTTACGCTACAACTTCAGACGTTTTTATAACTTTTTCAATAGTGCTAGTCACTCTGAAATCAACTTAATTGCCATTAAGATAAAGTTCATATTTAACTAGAAATAATATTAATTTGAAACATAAGTTCAAATGGACTTTATGTCTGTCTGTCTGTTACCTTTTCACGCCTAAACCACCGCACGGATCTTTTAAAATTTGATAGTTAGGTAGCCTGGGGCCAGCAAGCCTGGGTAATTGCGTAACACACTATCAGTAGCAATGACTTTAATTCTGACAGTTCCACAACATTCATTGCGTTATTTACGTTGCTGAGCTGACAAATTTTTTCGAACATATGCAGCAATGGATTAGCAATAACCTTCAAAATGATTTAGTTTGAAACTGATAGTGTGTTTTGCAATTAGGATGCTGAAGAAGGAAATAGACATATTTTTCATCCTAGATCACAGATTACACTTAAAAAGCTTGATTATAAACAATTTGAAAGCTTCAAGTATTCCTACTAGATAAGTGTCTCTACTCTGTTAACATGTAATATTATGACCATGCGTTTTTTCCTGTCAACTTATGTTATTAGAGCCGACTGAAATTATTGTTTTATGAATGACTAGCTGCGCCCCGCGGTTTTACCCGCGTAAATGTCGATCCCGTGGGAATATCGGGATAAAAAGTAGCCTATATGTTAATCCAGGGTGTTAGCTACCTCCATACAAAATTTTATCAAAATCGGTTCAGCCGTTTGAGCGTGAAGAAGTAACAAACATGTAAACTTTCGCCTTTATAATTTATTAGTGTGATATGGACATTATTTTTAAATTCCTATTATATTATTATTCCTATTTTATTATTCCTATTATTCCTATTATAATTCCTATTATTTATTTAAGTTGACGTTGACCCATTTATTTTGGTTATAATTTTTAAATGGTTTCTATTTCTAATCTTAAATTCTTAATGAGTTGACATTGTAAATTTTATTGTAGGTATTTTTTTTAATTTTATACCATGATGTTAATTTTGATGATAATGTTGTGTGAGTTAAATTGTTAATTTCTAAATGTGTTACTTGTATTATAAATGTATTTTTATTATTTTTTTTTATCATGGAACGTTTTCAAACACAATGTACAGACGCCAGCACATCAACCTACACCTAACTGTCACATTTTCCCAATGAACTTTGAACCTTATGATTCAGTGATAAAGTTGAAAATCTATTAAAGAAATTTGACAGATTGTAGTAGGTTGATGTGCTGGCGTCTGTACCTACTTATAAATTGTTTGTGAATAAATAAATTGAACTAAGTCGCGGGCAACAGCTAGTTGTAATATAAGTTTAACAAAACATTTATTACACATAGCAAGTTATTTGCATGTCTGTTTGTTTTGCCCTGAATACCGGGATGAGTTTAGTTAGGGCAGCGCGAACATTTCGTGAATTTACACTAATGGCTTTACGACGGAAATTGCACTATAAACATGACAGCAGACGGCCTCTCGTCTGCTTCATCATAAAACTGTTTGATGTAAGAGAGTTATAGACTTTAAGGTCTATTGGATTCGGTTATGTTAAGTGCTTTTCAATAGCATCATTAAGATCAATGAAATATCTGAGATTGTGCCTCTAATCTAATTACAGATACGAGTAACTGAATTATAAACCTACTTTAAACAATTCTTACTGAAATATGAACAACACCAACTTGTTACATATACTTACACATATGAGAAAGTATATACTTATACGGTAACTACTTATAAAAAAAAAAATTTGACTGTCTGTCTGTTTGTTTCGGCTAATCTCCGAAACGCCTGGACCGATTTTGACAGGACTTTAACTGGTAGTTAGCTGATATTAGGTAAAAGGTGTAACTTTACCTTTATTTAAGAAAATTAATTAGGATTCAGCGTAAAAAAAATTAAAACCCCAGTTTCCAAAATCGAATATATAAATATTCTCCGAGAAAAATAACGTTAAGTTAACAGCGAATTTCACCAATGAAACTGACGGCGATCAGCTTAACTAAACCACGTTCAAGAGCTGTCAGTGTCAATATTCCTCAACAGTGATGACACTGACAGCTATTAAACGCGGCCTAAGGCAGCGTTTCCACCAGAGATGAGCGAGGATGCGTAGCGAGGGATGTGTGTGAAACCAACCAATAACATCGCTTGATTTTTATGGGATCCTGCCGTTTTGCCGAAAAGATTTTGCCAAATTTTCATTACCCAAACAAATTTTAGCAACCTTTTTTTATACCAATGTAATATTTGGAATAATTTTAGTACGCACATTTTCATTTGGTCAAATGTTTACTCGGCAGAATATTACTTGGGATAATGTCATTAAGGCATTTGGTCTTTAATCAAATGATTTATTACAGCAAACAATCTTTACACAATGAACATTTAGTAAAATGTTCGCTGTGAAAAAAAAAATACAAAAATATTTTTTTTTGGGAATTATATAATTAAAAATGGGGAATTATAAAACGAGCGAATAAAAAAAAACTTAGCGACTGACTCCGTCGACATAGGATGCAAGAGCGAGCGAAGGGCACCCCGAGGTTAGGTTTGGTTAGGTTACTTTAAACCCTTTACACAGAAATAGGGGCCCCGCGAAGCGGGGCTCCGTCGACATAGGATGCAAGAGCGAGCGAAGGGCACCCTGAGGTTAGGTTCGGTTAGGTTACTTTAAACCCTTTACACAGGAATAGGGGCCCCGCGAAGCGGTGCTCCGTCGACATAGGATGCAAGAGCGAGGGAAGGGCACCCCGAGGTTAGGTTTGAAAAATATGTTATACCAACTGAAATATTTGACAAGATAAAAAATGGTAAAAGTACTAGTTGGTGAACAAGTTATTGTTCAAACGTTCACTTGCCAAACATAGGTTTTCGTAACAATTATTTGTAAAGAGATTTTTTGGTAAGTAATAATTTGGCAAATGAAATTATGCGAAAATTTGTTTGGGAAGTGATAATTTGGCAATTTCTTTTCGGTAAAACAAGGGAGACCCGATTTTTATAGCTTGAGCTAAGTTAGGCTCCGTTTCCACCAGAGATGAGCGAGGATGCGTAGCGAGGAATGTGTGTAAAACTAACCAATGACAACGCAAACTTAGTTCAAGCTATGAAAATGAAGCGATGTTATTGGTTTGTTTCACACTCATCCCTCGCTACGCAGCCTCGCACATCTCTGGTGGAAACGTAGCCTTACCGTTGGTATTGGTTAATTTTACACACAGCCCTCGCTACGCATCCTCGCTCATCTCTTGTGGAATCGCAGCCTAAAGATATGCTGATCACGTTCAGTTCCATCGGTGAAATCCGCCCTGAGCCCATAATTTTCTTCCACCTTTGATCCTAATCTGGAAATTACCCGGTAGCTGAAAACAAACAAAATACAAACCTACATCTAGATGCACATTAGTGGCCTAATTTGTATTACGCGCTTTCACAACACATCCTGGCCGCTGACCGTCTGTAAATAAACAACACTATCGCACATTATGGCACAAGTACTCACGAGTACCATCAACCACACGTTAGCAACAGTTGAACTATGAAAAACCTCGACAAAGGCCGACGTGAAGGGCATTTTGGGGGACTGTCTTTGTAATTTAGACGATCAAAAAGTGCTAATTCTAAGCCTAGTTTGAATAAATGACTTCTGAATTGATTGATTGACATAACTCTTGTAATTAATTACAAAATATGAAGTAATTATCATTTTATAATCTTAATCTAAATACACACATCAAAAGTGTCTAGGGATCAACATATATTTTTGCAATAACTTTTCTCCTGATTGATATTAATTAAAATTTTCTTTAAGGATTCATCAAATAAAGTGTTTTCGTTTGTCACAGTAACGATAAACCAAGTCACCTTTGCATTAATAAAGAAATTTGCCATTTTCCTAATAAAGGGATTTTTGACATTTGAACTACTAACACAAAAGTTCGAAAAAAAGACTGAAATAACAGTTTTCTTTAAAATTTTATTGGGTAACTTAAACAATTATTAATCCGTGTTTCTATCGCGAACACTAACAACACAAGAACATCGGTTTGGCATACTCAAAATGAGTTCATCCAAATCACGCTGTGGAATGGCAGCCCATGTTCGTTGCAACAACAAAAAAAGGTCTTCTTGCGACTGGATACCCTCCATATTCGGCAGAGCTCTTCTCTGTAGCATATCCCATGCATGCTCAATCGGGTTCAAGTCTGGCGACTGAGCAGGCCAGGGCAGGACATTGATGTTAGCTGCGGCGAGAGTCTGTCTTACAACTCTTGCGGTGTGCGGTCGTGCATTATCATGCATTAACTGAAATAAGGGACCGATTTGCACTTGTAGAGGAACGATGACGTCTGATACAATCGTCTCAGCATAAATTTGAGCGTTGAGGTTGCCTCTGATCCAAATCAACTCAGTTCTTCCGCCGATCCAAATACCCGCCCATACAATGATGGTTCCACCACTATAAGGATGGACTTCCTGGCAGGATTTTAATCGCTGTTGGCGTCCAGGGGTTCTCCAGTGTCGTATACGTCTTGTATCCGGTCTCATACCAAAACGAGACTCATCAGAAAAGCACACGAAACGCCATTGTTCTTCTGCCCAATTTCTGTGTTCAAGAGCCCATTGATATCGAATCCTACGATTGTGCATTGCTATAGGTGGTACCCGTAGCGGTCTTCGGGAATGAAGGTTCACTTCATGCAAGCGGTTTCTGACTGTTTGGTCGCTAATTAAGTTCCCTGAAGAGTGATGAAGCCTCACGGCTAACATCATGGCGGTTATTGTTGGAGCTCTTCGAGTTAAGATTTGAATGTATCGGTCTTGTCTCCGTGTGGTGCAGCGATACCGTCCTCCATGGCGCTCAGCCACGGTACCAGTGCTTCGGTAACGTGTCCAAAGTCGACTGATAACACTCTGACTTGTATTCAGAGCTAAATTATTTTTTTATTATTATTTATTCATCAAGTAACATGGACTCATACAATTAAAGTCACAGTACGTTGCCGGGAACCAGCTTCTATCATTCCCACGGCTCTGAGCATTTCTTCCCTGCTTAAATGACGTCGCCGCTCCATAATAACGTTGGTTTTAATCAGTAGTAGGGAAACAGTAGCACTAATAATGTCTTCAATGCGTTGTATGTTTTTATAGGGAAAATATTGACAGCTGATTTTCATCTTTTACTCGAATTTGATTCACAGTTCCTGATTCAAATTATGAAATGCACCAAAAAGGATCCATATAAATTTATAAAATCATAAATTTATTACAAAGCCACATCTCAATCTCAAGAAATCCGCATAAAAATGCTTGATCCCTAGACACTTTTGATGTGTGTATATAAAATTCAAAGTCCTGACTGACTGACTGATATATCAACGCACAGCTTCAACCGCTGGTCCTAGAGACATGAAATTTGGAGGGTGTGTTTTTTGTGAAGAGTAGGTATCCGCTAAGAAAGGGTTTTTCGAAATTCCACCCCTAAGAGGGTGAATGGAGGGAGGGTGAAATTTTACGCGGACGAAGTCGCGGGCAGAAGCTAGTCGAGTATAAAAAACAACCAAGTTCTGCATTAAAAAATGATACGTTATTTTTATTAATTTTACCAACATATCTTGATAAGTAATACAGATCATTTGGATTGAAGGTCAGGTAAGAGATTAGTTTACCGTTCATTTGTATCTAGATTTTTTTTCAAAAACGTGGTTTGGAAGTAAACAATTTTTCAGAAATAGAAATGTTCAAATTTAACATATTTTTCTGCTGCCACAAACTATGGTAGGGCTTTTTTTAACACTGCTACAAGCTATGTTATGGCATGTTTTTTTTTAAAAGGCCTATGTGTAGAATTTCCCTCTTGTGGTACGAAATAAAGGCGCTTTCAAAATAGAACTGTTCGCTTGTACGTACGCTTGATAGTACGTACTTAAACCCAGTACGCACATCCCTAATCTGGGTGCTTAGTACACTTGTTGAGCAATCCGTGTGTTTATAATCAGAGTCGCGTCTGTCTGTCGGTCGCTCTATTTGCATCATGTATAATTACAGCTCCTATTTGACGTCCGGATCCCTGTTTAAATCTGGATAGTTTGAAAATAATGTTGGTTTGAATGGGAAATGAGAATGTTGACATCACGCATCGTCATCAGCGAGTCATTGCATTTCAAGTGACGAATACTCAACTCATACCTAGTTTCGTATACATATATTATATTTTTTAGGCTGCTCTCCAAACGGTAAAGGAAAACATCGTGACGAAACCGGCATGCACCAGAACCAAAAATTCGAAGACATATGAAATCTACCAACCCGCACTAGGCCCGTGTGGTAGATTATAGCCCACTCGAAGAGAGGAGGCCTGTGTCCCAGGAGTGGACACATTATAGGCTGATTATGATATTTTTATATTCATACTTTAGCCTTGACATTTCCTTGCCTCGGAAAGCACGCAAAGTAAAGCTCGGAAAGTAAGCCGTTGGTCTCGGCTGTCATACGTGGATCTTTGACAGTCGTTACGGTTCGTCAGAAGCCCGAAAGTCTAACAACCAGTCTTGCTAAGGGTTATCGTATTACTTAGTAAATGGGTTGTGGAGGTTCGATAGGCAGTCGCTCCATGGAATACTGGTACCTATTCAGCTGCATTCGGTTAGACTGGAGGCCGACCCCAACGTAGTTGGGAAAAAGCTAGGCAGATGATGATGACTATTTAGAATTGACGAACATTTACTAACAAGTATGGACAAATAAATTATTCTGATATAAATGAATTTAATTTAGCGTTTACGCAGTGATGACTCGTTGTGCCCTTGATGTTGAATGATGTTTCTTCTTACGCTTAATCGAACAAATTTGTCGAAAAACAAAATTGTCTACCTGAAGGAGGCACACAATGGGTAGATTTAATCTATTGTAGCGCAACTTGGAAAAGCTCTTTCCTGAAACATGACGAGCTTAACTATATATAAAATTTTATTGTTACTGACACTGTATGAGTCTCATGGTTATCACACTAATATTATAAATGCGAATGTTTGTGAGTGTGTGTGTGTGTGTGTGTTTATATGTTTGTTACTTCTTCACGCTCAAACGGCTGGACCAATTTTGATGAAATTTGGTACAGAGATAGCTTGAGTCCCGGGAAAGGACATAGGATACTTTTTATCCCGATATTCCCACGGGATCGAGACTTATGCGGGTAAAACCGCGGGGCGCAGCTAGTTCTCAATAAATAATTTAATTATTTATTTATTATTATTTATTTAACTACGCCAGGCAGGTGAGGTTACTGTTGATGTTTGTACCTATATAGGGGTATTTTAAATTGGCTACCTTAACTCCGCAGACGCGATGGGTATCGATAAATACGATAAAATCAAAAGTTAAAAAGATGCAGTTTTTTTTGGGACACCAACGGTCGTTTTTAGTGTTGTAGTTACTGAAGTATAAGTTTAGAAAAACTGATTCCTTATGTTTTATCGGGTTTAGATAGCGGTATCCACCACGTCTGCGAAAATACAAAAAAAAAAACAGATTTTTATATCTACTGATATTTCCAGTGACTACAGTAACTACTGTCGGTGAACCAACAAAAAAACCCGAATCAATTTATTATTTACTAGCTTCTGCTCGCGACTTCGTCCGCGTAAAATTTCACCCTCCCCTCATTCACCCTCTTAGAGGTGGAATTTCGAAAAACCCTTTCTTACTGGATGCCTACTCTTCACAAAGAACACACCCTCCAAATTTCATGTCTCTAGGACCAGCGGCTTAGGCTGTGCGGTTTCACCTGCATAAGTTTCGATCCGTGGGAATACTATCCTATGTCCTTTCCCGGGACTCAAACTATCTCTATGCCCATCTAAATCGGTTCAGTGGTTTAGGCGTGAAAAGGTAACATACAGACAGACAGACAGACAGAGTTACTTTCGAATTTATAATAGATATTAGTATGGATGGATTTTAAGTATCATGTTTAGATATTAATAGATAGATACCCATCGCGTTTGTGCAGTTTAGCTAGCCAATTTAAATAACCCTGTATATTATCATTCGTCTTTTAGAGGTACCTATTTCCACTTAAACATAGCCTGTAATTTCACGTTGCAATGTATGATCTAAAATTGCTTATATTAGTAATATCATCATCATCATAATCAGCCTATAATGTTCCCACTGCTGGGACACAGGCCTCCTCTCGGTGAGAGGGAGTGGGCCGTAATCCACCACGCGGGCCCAGTGCGGGTTGGCAGATGTCACATGTCTTCGAACTTTTTGGTTCTAGGACATGCCGGCTCATTAGTAATATAATTGAACTTATATTTGTTTACCTAGTATTAACTTGAGAGCCTTGACACGCATAACACAAGTTCAATCGTAGCTTGGGTGTCAGAGTTTTATAACTCTGTACCTACCTATAAACCTACAATTCATAAGGAAATATAAATCAAGTGGTAAACTTGAATTGTTAAACTGGAAAATAAAGATTTTATTATTATTATTATTGCAATTGCATTTTTTTTACTGAACTTTTCTATATCTAATATACGTATATGTCGCAGCCAACTGGTTGAATTAGCCTTTTAGTTAACCGCTTGGCCTTTGGAAGTAGTGCTCGCCTCGCTTCGCTCTCTCGGCTCGCACGCGGTTGATCACAGTTCTAACCTAACCCATTTGGTCGGCGTGCCCTGGCTTAGTTACTGCGACCAATTCGTCTCGCGCATGATTGGTTACAGTTCCAACCTAAACTATTAATCGAATATCATTCAGGCCGTTAGTTGAACAGCCGCCTTCAGTTAAAAGGCTAGGCGGTTAACTAAACGGCTAATTAAACCAGTTGGCTCAATCAATTGCCATTCGTTAGTCTCGCAAAAACTCGAAAATGGCTCGACCGATTGTGACGAAACTTTTGTAAGTTGCGTGCGCGCCAGAGAAGGCTCTTAACAAAAAAATAACGGCATTGCAACGCATGGCATTAGCTACTTAGTCTATGATAAATTAAAGTCCCTTTTCGCATGACCGCGTTGTTCTTCTAAACTAGGAAACGGACTGACGCGGTTTTCAACATAATTTATAGAATTTACTCCGGAAGGTTTATGTGTAAATATAGGGTGGCATCGAGGCGAAAACTGTAACCACGAATTCAGCACTTGATGCTAGAACTTCTAAAGTATAAAGTCGTCGGTGTTTCATAGAAAACTTCAGTACCTACGCGGTCAAAACCTATGAAACGTTTTAGGATGCATGAAGAAGCCTCCTTGTGTGGCGCAGTTTGTTCCGCCAGTTACTCAACTGAACCGAGCGCTCGGCGCATTCTGGACAGTCAGTCACACCCAACACCTTATTTGACTGACCAATTCTTCCCTTGCGGTGGTAGGGCTAACGCCCGCCTGGTTTCCGATTGCGACCTCCCTCCCACCGGAGTTCAGCGTCAAGCAGCCTGCTGTGTTTCATCGATGCTTGGGAGTTCCAGTGCCTTAGGCATCTTCTGGGTACGCTCGTTCCATCATAGACTTCATCCATCGCTTTCCATCAGGTGTGATCGAGGTCAAGAGCGGGCCCACTCAGCAACAAAAAAGAAAAAATAAAACAGTGGCACTCCGGGAGTGCCGACAGAAGTGAAAACTTGAACATTTACGTGTATATTTTTTGAATCGTCATATAACAAAACACAAACAGAATACTTTGTGATGGCAAAGTATTCTGTTTATGTTTTGTTTATATGACGTGTAGTGAGTGATGACTCACTAACATATCGGATATACATTAAAACCGAGTACATCCCGAGGACAGCCGAACACATCCGAAGCGGTGTCGGTTACGGTAACAGTAGCGCGAATTCAATGGTTTTTTCCCATCTTAAAAACTACCCAACGCGCTTAAAGAAGGCTTCAATAAAAAAAAAATCATAATCATGTACTGCACATCGATGTCCGCCACCCTGTATAATATTAAAATCTCGCTGTTTATGTTTAGTCAAGTCGTAAAAACCTCACGAAGCAGGGGCGGATCACTAGTACCCTATAAACGCTTATGTTAATAACAGTAGCATGACCTACTAATTGTAAGAAATACTTAACTCCATTCGAGTACCTAAGAAGGTCCAGTTGTTAATACCTTATTTATTACAACTTTTATAGCCTGATATTACTGCAGTACTTGACACTAAGCCACTTAGATTATTTAACAAGTGTTACAACTAACTGTATGAACTAGTATGACGCTGTGTTCGCAGACTAGTGTAAAATATACAGGGTGAAATTAAATTAGCTAACGAAATGCTGCAGACGTGATGGGTGTCGATATCAAAACACGATAATTTTTTTTGAGAGGTCAACGACCTCTGTTATAGTTGAAGACGTGAGTGGATGAAGGGGAAAGTTTCACATAAACTTTATGTGAAACTTTGAACTCAATTTTCTCGAAATTAGAATTTTGTGACATATCTCCTTCATCCACTCACGTCTTCAGTTGTTACTTGAAACATGCGTTGAGAACAACGGATTTCTTTTGTTTTATCGATACCCATCGCGTCTGTGGAGTTTCGCTAGCTATTTTAATTCGACCCTTTATATGTAAATCTATATAGGTATATAAAAATGAAACCCGTTTTCCGTTGTCACGACATAACATGAAAACGGCTGGACCGATTTCGCTAATTCTTTTTTTGTTGTGATCGGTATTGCCGGGACAAGGTTTGTATGAAAGAAAATTTTGGAAATTCGAAAAAAAATTGCACCCGTGCGAAGCTGGGGCGGGCCGCTAGTAGGTACTTAATATATTTTTAACTTTTCAAACACAAATAGGTTCCCCTCATATAAAGTTTTGATTGGTATGATGTCCCAATCAGAACTTTTGGAAAATTCAATGGACGTGAACCAGGGTCAAGAGTGCACTGGTGCAAAATTGCAAAATTACTACTTTCCCGACGACATGATCAAAACTTTAAGACAGTAGGTAGGTATGCACTTTTGTATGGAACAGCAGATTTTTTTAATATAAAAAAAAATTCATCATTCGCATGACGAATTTCTACGCTAGGGGATGTAAAATCATGTACTGAATCCATGGCCGCGTCCCTGTCACCGTGTATAATTTCTTACTTACTTACTTACCTACTCATTTTATAGTTTAAATTTTCCATTCACGTTTTCCTGCAATCTTACGGCAAATAACATGCAATGTGTAGATAGTGGCACGTATATGCATCTATATTGTAGGTACATATTACGAAACTACCTATTTTTAGACCAAGACGTGACATTCACAACGATGCACCGCCAAAATCAACAAACTCATACCCCTCACTAATTGCGCTGACATTTGGCAGCCAATCAGACATCGGCATCGAACACTCGATCGGAACGCACGCTCCGAAGGTATGAAAGTTAGGGACATTTGTTCCGTACGTAAGGTCGGGCACTCGGGTGACTCGGGCCCCGTTCACCATCAACTAACGACCATTAACAAATACCGCGGGGCTTAAGCCGAACAAATATGCGGCCAGGCGTGCGATGCCAAGAATTTGGTCGAATCGGCAACTTTACATACACTTGTTTACCTCGCTGTGGCAACGGCTATTTCTGAATGTATACTATATTTACGGGCACAATACCGGTATAGTACCGTTAATTCGTGTTCACACGACAACATTGTATCGCAAGCTATACGATCTCACCGCGGCGAGATGCCATCGAGTTTCGATTGATGTGAACATCTAAGTCATCGGTAGAGGTCAGGGAGGTCCTCTACTGCATGTTTTGAAAGCTCTTCAAAATAAAAACATGTCTTGAAGCTGTCAAAACAGAGACTGATTAAGTGGTAAAGTTTAAGCTGCTGAAAAAATACTCAAGTCTGTAAATACTCTTTATTGTTTCGCGGTGGTTCATGAACCCATCGCAGTTTCAATTAAAGGGTTAATCAAGGGTACTTCTTGGTTGGTTTACCGCTAAGACGACTAAAGATTAAGACCACTTCTGAATTAATTGTATATTAACGAAATCTCGAATCAACTTTTCTTTAAAAATAATTTTGTCCCCGTCCAGTGTTCGTCCTGAGAAGTGAGACAAACCTAGAAAAATGTTTTCGTCACATCCCAGTCATATGTAGAATTCGTTTCACATTCCAGACGTTCCATGGTGATTCACCATTCTATTCCAAAACGAGCATAGCATGGAGCATAGATACAGCCAAAAATTCTAGATTTGCCAAACATTTTTGGCAAACTCCGGGAAAAGCTGCGGGTGTGCAGCATCTTGTTAAATGAGTTGTCAACGTTACCTGTCAATCATAAGCCTATTAATCCATGTTTATGTAATTTAAAGACAGAATTCGGTAAGTTTAAGAAATTTAATTTAGTGATAAATAAGTGACATGTACAGTCAGCATCAAAAGTCGATTAACACTATCATTTTTACATGTTATTAAATTGACAACAACTTTTTTCAATAAACTGATTTTTAGCTTTTCACATAATAGACAAGAGTATAATATTCTAAAAAAAATCTTCTGCTGCAATTTTGAACAAATATTTTGCTCAATAACTAAGATTAAAAAAACTGAAGTGTTAATCAACTTTTGATGCTGACCGCACCTAAGCCCCTCGTATTTCCTGCGTGATCACAGTATTTTCCGTATCGGTTTTTCTTCTACGCTGAATATTCTAAGAAACTAAATTAGTCACCAAAACTATATCTAATTCGGGAAGGTTACTAAATTTTCTGAAAGGGACTAAGTTTTCGGCTTTCATGAAAGGGATAGCCGAAAAATACCGCTTATTTATATTAAGACAGAGGAACCTCTACTTGCCCCATTTGAAAAGTGAATAGGATGTGCATGATACAATTTCCTGATATATCGATACCGTAAAAAATAGCTGTCTATAATCAAGCCACGCTATACTTAACTAATAAAGTTAACTTCAGAGTTCTACAAGTAAGGTAGACTCGTCAGAAGATTGTAAAGCCGAGCCATTACGGTAATGGCATAAGAAATCATATCATAAAGGCCCCCGCAGGCAGACGCGATGCGACGGTGCGACACGATTCTGGTGGAATAATTTCCATAAAGTTTCCAAAGAAATTGTTCTACTAGAGTCGCGTCGCGCCTGTCTGCAGGAGCCTTAATCCCAAGCCGTTGTTCCACAAAACACTGTATAATTATGTTATCATTTCTTTATAACTACGAGTAGGTACAAATTATTGGTAATTTTATATCAGTTTAAAGGCTTTATAATTAATCAATTAAAGCTTAATGTATAGATAGAATATGTAAGTGGATCGTTATCTGATGATTGATATATTGGCTTCGCTCAGTTATATGTGGCTCTTGATAAATCATTTATATACTTAGCCATTTCCTTTGGCGCATGACGTTTGTAAATATATAGCCATGTAGCCGCTACTCGCTCAGATGCAGTTTCCTGTTTTAATTAATTTAATATTGATGACACACACAACAACGGGTAAGTAATATATGATATAATTACAAAACCTCTAATATTTACAAGATATAACAACTGAACCTATAATTTTATTTGATATAATGATCAGTTAATATAATAAACGATTGATATAATTTTAATGTAACTAATTTCTATAAGAATAACAGACAATTAATATAAAATCGTTTGATGTACCACTCAATAAACATAAAACCTATTTAGTCTAATATGATAAAAAAAAATTTCATCCTATGTCGACGGAGCCCCGCTTCGCGTGGCCCCTATTTCTGTTAAAGGGTTTAAAGTAACCTAACCAAACCGAAGCTCGGGGTGCCCTTCGCTCGCCCTTGCATCCTATGTCGACGGAGCCCCGCTTCGCGGGGCCCCTATTTCTGTGTAAAGGGTTTAAAGTAACCTAACCAAAACGAACCTCGGGGTGCCCTTCGCTCGCTCTTGCATCCTATGTCAACGAAGCCCCGCTTTGCGATTTAATAAACATGACCTAATGATTTTTGACTAAATAAACGTTATATCCAATAACGTTATACGAAGTAAGTCTTAGAGTATATAAATGTTATATGTAAAGAAATTATATCAACAGTTGGTATATCTCACGTTTATTATATCTTGTGAACGTTATTTAAATGAAAATATACCAAATAACTTTATACGATATGAGACGCACCCCAACACAACATCACGCCCGTTATTTATTTAAACTTTTCGCATACATAAAAGGTACAAAAGCGACTTACCTAATGCCTTAGGCATTCTCTACCAGTCAACCACGGGTGGAGAAGAGATTAGATGACAGGTGCTTTGGTTGAGAGGAACAATGATAAAAACAGCTGTTGAATTATAAATAAAACTAGCTTCTGCCCGCGACTTCGTCCGCATGAAATTTCACCCTCCCCCCATTCCTTTCTTAGTGGATACCTACTCTTCACTAAGAACACGCCCTCCAAATTTCATGTCTCTAGGACCAGCGGTTTAGGCTGTGCGTTGAAATATCAGTCAGTCAGGACTTTGAATTTTATATGTATAGATAGGTACACAAATACATAAATGGGTTATACACCTATATACATATATGTCGTAGCCTACTGGTTTAATTAGCCGTTTAGTCAGTTATGTTTCAGTCCTATGTAATAGCGGGCGAGCCTATTGCCTTCAATCGGGCACACATCCAGACTCCGGGCTGCTAATGAGAAACTCCAGATAGATAAACTCAATAACACTTTGCCCAACTCCTATAGAGCCTATAGAGCTAAAGGCAAGTATAACACGTTTATCGAGTATCTAAATATTCTAAATACATGGTCTCCCATGTATTTAGAATTTAGATAATATACATTTAATCACACAACGTGCCATTCGATGGGACGCGGCTGACGGAGCCAGATTCTCCGCGCGGAAACGCGGTTTTATTGAATTTGTGTGTAAAAAATTACGCGCGGGGACGCGTTATGTACGCCCCGCCCGTGGCGCTCTGTAGTGTGAGATCTGCCTAAGCCAGTTTTCTGGAAGGTGAAGAAAATATTTTTCTAACCTGTAAGTACCTATGAAAAATAGAATTTGTGCTAAACTAATAGGTTTACGTGTTGCAATCTCATGGCAAATAGTTCGGCTAGTTTCTCAATATTGTCGTAAATTATCAAATATTTCTATAAAATTCCGGGAACTGAGTTATAGCGGAACTGCTTCAAATTCTCCACTCATGAGGTAAAAGTAGAACGATCGATATGATACTTTATTTTTTTTTTAGTTATTTTTAGATTTGATAATGATTCAGTTTTCATTTTCTATGAATCATTTTTATTTTTCGTTTTTGGAGTAAGTATGACGCCAGCACATCAATCTACTACAATCTGTCAATTTTCTATAATAGATTTTCAACTTTATCGCTAAAGCATTATAGGTTCAAGGTTGATTGGGGACCGTTTCTGGTAGCTTGATGTGCTGGCGTCTGTATGTATTTAGAAGTGTCGTATTTTTTTCGTTGCTTGGAAAACCATTTTCATTTACGTTAACTACGTATAAAAAAGAAAACTAAGCACCTGGTGCTCTTTTTGAAAATCTGCGCCGTCGCGCTTTTACTTTTCGGTTGCCCTCAAAGCTTTGCCAACTAAAAACTTTTTTACAAAAAAAAAACAACCGACTTAAAAAAAAACACTACAAAGTGATAAATAACTTTAATTTCGGAAGTCGGTGTCGTTGATTCCGCATTTTCGTTTTTTGACACCGACTTCCGAAATTAAAGTTATTTATCACTTTGTAGTGTTTTTTTTTTAAGTCGGTTGTTTTTTTTTTTTTTTGTAAAAAAGTTTTTATTTTTCACTTTTTAGTTGTAACTACCCCACGCAAAAGTAAACAAAAAGATCGTTAATGTAGACAATGTAGATAAATTTTTAGATTTTTGTTGATTTTTCAAAAATCGTTTGTCCGATTTCGATAAAATTTTCATGGAACCATTTGGGAAGTACCTTTCCAACAAAAGAAAAATTTTCCAAATCCGTCTAGGCATCTTCGAGAAATCGGGGAACATACATTAAAAAAAAAGATTCCGACGAATTGAGAACCTCCTCCTTTTTTGAAGTCGGTTAAAAATACTCTTATGTAATCCCTACTCTATCTTCGTTTACGATCATTTAAATTTTACTTCAGCTTTTCAATCAAATCGACGATTTCACTGATTCACTCCTTCCTCGACTGAGAATTTATGTTTATTACTTATGACAATAAAAATGCTAATAAAATAAATCATTTAACAATATAATGACTCTGATAACAGCCGCAAGCGGCGTTTCAATCAGGTAAATTGTCGATATAAACGTCATTTGGCGTTATAAAGCCTCTGGTATACTTTAAATCCTTGATGTAATTGCTAGGCGTAACTTTTCTCTTGAAAGTGCTGTCTGACGACTTTCTTCGAGTAATTTACAACAGATTTGGTAAATTGCCTTGCGTGATTCAGCTTTCCATCTTAGGTACAGGCTACAGACGCCAGCACTTCAAGCTGCTACAATCTGTCAAATTTCTTTAATAGATTTTCAACTTTATCGATAAAGTTTAAGGTTTAAAGTTGATTGGGAAATTATGACCGTTTCGGGTAGCTTGATGTGCTGGCGTCTGTACTAAGGGAACTTCTTCACAATGAAACTACACGCGATTAACACACAGGGTCAAATTAAATTAGCTAGCGAGACTCCGATGATTATTTATTGTGTGAATTATTAAGTGTGAAGAGCAGTGGTGGCCCAGTGGTAACGGCCGCGACTTACGAGTTGTAGGTCGTAGGTTCGAACCCCGACAGGCGCTTTACTTTGTGTAAATTATTTCATCACCACTGCTCTCAAAACGGTGAAGGAAAACATCGTGAGGAAACCGGCATGTCCTAGAACCAAAAATTCGAAGACATGTGACTTCCACCAACCCGCACTGGGCCCGCGTGGTGGATTACGGCCCACTCCCTCTCACAGAGAGGAGGCCTGTGTCCCAGCAGTGGGAACGTTATAGGCTGATTATGATGATGATGAAGTGTCATCATTGTTTGGGAATATTTTCAGTGACACTAGGGATGCCAACCCGACTATAATAATACAGTATCCTGCTATATTAGAGGACTTAAATACTGTATATAAAAAAAATATATAGTATGCGAAACTACTATAATTATTATTATTTTCATGTCAAAACAAAATGGCGAAATGTTATTAGCTATGAGACATTAAAAAAAACCCTCAAGGCTCAAAGTAGCAAAAAATATGCATATAATAATAAAATGTTTTCGAAACATGCCTACTATATTTTTTCACCATCTACTTTATTTCTACAAGCAATGTCTTCGAAAAATACTATAATTGATATAAACAAGTTGGCAACCCCCATTGACACTGACAGCTCTTGAACGCGGTCAGACGTGCTGATCGCGTTTAGTTTTTTCATTGATGAAATGCGCCGTACTCATTATCATCGAGGAATTTTCCTTAGCGACGAACAGTGACAAAGTTAGTATTAAAGTTTGATTGATTGTGTGATAACTTTGCAAGTCGATCTAGTTGTTGACATAGACAAGCGTAACTTGGCGATATGTTGTTAAAATAATTAGGAGTCTTGACAATTCCTGTATAGTTAGTAAGTTTTCAGACAGTTGTAATGAGTTATTCTATTAAGTATAAGGAGTTGCTTGATTATATTACTATGTTAGGTACTTATCCTTTGTTTGAGAAAACTAGTCATAAGTTAAATCAACTTCAATTTCTTGTCTTATTGAAAATCAGTCTGATAAAACATTGTCACGTTTCAACACGTGTTTAGGTTACTTCGCGTAACTTTTTAGCTATGAAAAACTTCAAGCCAAAAAGTAAAAAATCTGGTGTTTGGAATTTTGAGAATTGCAAAACGTTGTAAAAATAAATTAAACGGAAATAAGTATTAAAAAAACGTACCTTATATTTAAAACAAATTCGAGGACACATGGTCGCTTCTGTGCTTCTATACCTTAGCGATGCGCGATGGCGAGAGGTTTTATTCGATTGTTTCGATTGTTCGAACATCTCGATGGTTCTCGATTGTTTCGACTTGAACTCGAGTCCGACTCGGTCTGCTTAAGCTGTATTGCGACTCAGCGCATGGCGCGTTCATTCGAGAGTTGTTCATCGATGGTTTAGTTTCGCGAGTTCTTGACTTGCGTTATGATTGCGAATCCAAACTAATTCTTTCAACAAGAGCAATCGAAAATAATCAATACCGCGACGGTAATAAAATGTAAATTTTATAGTTAAAATTAAAACAGTGCAAAGTAATCGTCGTCGTAAGTAAAGGTAAACATTCACAAATTACGCACGGCTCGGTCGACTCGAGTCATCGAATGTGGCACGCTCTCACCTCTAACTAACATGCACCTCAGGTTGATGCATGCAATCGACTGACTTCGGTGACCGAGCGAGACTCGGTGAGTGAGAGTGATGAATGACTGATTCGAACAGTCGAAAACTAGCGGTCAATTCCATTGACTCGAAACAATCGAAAAACATCTCGATTGTTTTGTAGAACGGCGAGTCGATGGTTGACTCGATGGTTTATTTTAACGACTCCGATTCTTTCGATTGTTAAAACATCTCGGAATCGCCCATCATTACTATACCTAGTAAAAATTTAAAAAATATGTTTACTGCAATAATTGTTTTAAACAACGTCGCTATAATAACGCGCCCCAAATAAGTAACAAGTCTGACTCGCACTTGACCGTTTATTTTTATTTTTATAAGAACAGTGCGGCTGTGTTTAAAAAAATCTGTGTTTTTGCATGTTTGACTCGCTAGAATTTCTAGCAATTATGTCAAATATGCAAAAAACGCCGATTTTTTGAGAAATGTCAGTTGCGAGGTTTTGAAATTGCACAGCCGAGTGGTAGCGGGCATGCAACGGTGACCAATGCAGACGAGCATTATGTCATCGCGTCTAGACTAGACACGAGACGGCAAACAAGCCTCACACCATGTTTACTCTAAAACCTAGTCAGCTAAAACTTAGGTTTTACTTATTTGGAATTGACGAAGCATTGACAAATATTAATGCAGTTATTTCTCCGAAGAGAAACGGCTAATTATATGAAGAGACAAAAAATTAAATATGAATATTTTTCGAAAAAGTAAAGTGTAAGTACCTACAATTTAACACGTTCACTGCGGATCACCCAAAATCGGCCCGATACGGTGCTTTGTGTTGGTGCGCACGGTCAAAACTATATCTTTCTCGATGGTGCGGAACGATTATCTTCGGTATTTGTAGGAGTTCGACAAAGACAAATATAGATTTCGGCTCGTGGTTACAAATGTAGGTATTTGGCATTAAAACATCGTGGCGGGCCCTTTTCGACCACCATCGCACTGACGGTGAAAAACACCCGCTCCCTGCGGCGGCGGGCCTATTGTGGTATATGACCGTTGCCGACCTGTTGCCGCACGGAGCGCGCGCGCATGCTTCGAGCCGCCAGTCAGTGTCGTGCTCTCTACAAGGCAGTACCTACGTGTGCGTGTCGTTATTTTATCGACAGGTCAGAAGAATTGTTTCCAAGAGAAGAAATTCGTAGATTGCCTCGACAAAAAACCGTAGATTTACGGACATTTTTTAAAGCTAACTAAACCTGACTATTTAGAGAAGAAATTGTGTACGGTGCTATGAAAAGCTTTGACAGACATTAGAGTGCAAAGAAGCAAAAAAGAAAGTTAAGAAAATTAAAACATTTTGCAACAAATGCAATCAATCCCTTTGCGTGCAGTGTTATAAAGAAAGACACGTACCAAATTAGTTTACCTACTGTTTCTGTCTGGATTATGTGATTTACTAAATACACACTTTTTATTTCGTATAATTCTGTTTTATTTTCGATAACCCTATATTTTTGTCTGTCCCATCACTATAAAAAAGTACTTTCTAGGGCGGTATCGGTCGTTATCGGCCTGACACTTTCCTTGGTTGATTTCTCATTTCCTGTTTGACAGATCCAGGGGCGAAACGAACGTAAAGAAACTGGGTTCAGGATCATTTTAACAGTATAAAAAAAAACAGTGTACACCATGTATTCGCAAAGTTATAGCGCTTTAATCTATCCTAGTGGTGTCAGGTCAAAAAGGACTGATACGCATTGTCTAAAAGGTCGATGGATGTGCATTTCGACCGCCACCGCACCAGATGAAAGTTTATGATTTTTTTGCCGCAGCTAAGGTGCTTGACACGTTTCTCTTAGATCTGGAGTTTTTCCCCGATGAAAATATTCAAGTTATCACGAGGAAAAAATATCTTTCCTCTAGCTTTACATTAGTCGACATGTAGATACCTTTTCATTTTTAAATATTATGTCCTCAACTTAGATTACCACAGTTTTCGACAAGGTGCAGTAGATTCTCGTGTGACGAAAATATCTGAACAAACCTCAAAACAAGATATCAAAAGACAATCGAAAACTTCATAACATTATGTGTAAAATGAAGACCCGCCAAAACAAATGACGAACATTTACAAATAAAGCGCTAAATACGGCGTTTCCACGATGCTGGGTTTCGAAGAAACGGTGATTCCATTCATCCATTGATCACATGTGTTTGTGATAACGAATTACAACATCGTGATTAAGCGAGCCTTAATTTGTTACTTGTACTAAGTAATTGGAGTAGAAAGGCTTTGAAGCCGCTTGCAGCCGATTTATTGGAGTAGGCTTGTTCACACTCTGGTTGAGGCTGGGAAAGTGTGGCAAAAACTTTCTATGAAGTTGTCTATTAGGTTTTATGACAATTTTGTGCTAACGTAGACTGTTGTTGCAGAGAGCAACCATTATGACACTGCCTTATTTGTCAATAAACATAGAACATATTTGAAAATTATTTGTGTAATCGGATTTTTATTTTTATTTTTTGTTGCCTGTGAAACACCTCTTAGATGGATCTTATGATAAAAGATTTTGTCTGTATGTAGGTTTGTATAAACACTTTTACATGTCAATTATATTTTAAAAACTAGATGAGGTCGGCGTTTCCTATTTGAACTACTCTGAGAAGAAAGGCAGAAACAAACTCAGAGTTCACAGTCTCTTCTAAAGTCCAGTCATCTTGGTCAGATCATGTGAAGACCATGTAGATTGGTGTCTGAAATGGTCTTTTGCGGAAAGAACCACGTACAGGGAGTAGACCTGTCCAGTCAGTTTACAGAAGAAGACCTTCGATAGGAAGTTGCTTGATAGACATCACAGTCATAAGCGTCGAAAGTTAATGGACATTATTTTCGCAACCTGTTGCCATGAATGTTGTATATGCTGCAACCGAACCGATTCGTCCGTCATCATCTCTTTCACGTCTTCGCCAATAGTAGAGGCTTTTAGTATTCACTCTTTGTTTAAAATTATACTACATACTTAGTGATTAAACGAACTTACCTGTAAGTGAAGTTCTATCATAATTATATGATAGCCTCGTCCGAAGAGATTAGCATTGTACACTTGTAGTAGCACATATAATGTCGCCTCTTTATGCACTTTAGTTTAAAACTCCTTAAGGTTTTTTTCTTAAGACGGATGCCTTATTCTCGCTGTCAGTTTGCCGTCAATGCTTCATTAAGTTCAGAGCTGTAACGATACTTAACAGATATTTTACTATAAGGGGTCTACTGAAAGGTAAAGGGGAGGGTGGGTTGCTAATCTCTTCGGACGAGGCTATCATATAATTATGATAGAACTTCACTTACAGGTAAGTTCGTTTAATCACTAATTATACTTTAGCCTCGTCCTCGAGATTAGCATTGTACACTTGTAGATCTTGAGAGATTATAGTAAAATATCAAATAAAAGAATAAAGGTACTTGTACCTAACTCAATCAAATGAAAGAATAATACCACTTATAGTTATTATTCTTTTCACACCTTAAACACAATCTTTTAAAAGATTTCAAATTAACTGACCAGTGTCAGTTTCTTTAATTATACTAGATCTCTGAAATTCCACTTAACGCTCGTGTTTTAAATCAAACTGCTTAACTTTTACGAAAATACCGCAGTACGAATTTTTTTTTTAATGCTTTCTTGTATATACCTATGTATTTATGTTTCTTGTTAAATCAAGGTATGAACAAATTAGGTAGCTTTGCGGGGAAATGATCTGGTTAATTCTAAAAGAAAAAGCCTAGGCAGTAAGAATCCTGGATATTTTAATAGGATCAGGGATTTTGGATTATTTCGTTTCGAAAAATAACAATATTTTGAATTGTAATGTTTATACTTCGTGAAGTACTAAGGCGAGTAATGTATACTAATTAAATTCATTTATTTTTTAAATTCCTTTTGATACCAGTAATCTTACCCGAACAGTGGTAGGTATGTCATTGTGGTAGCGAAAGCCGTTACAAACAAAATGCCTATTTATTCTTTAAAAGAAGTAAGACCATTGCTTCAGATAGTAAACATACTGTTTAAAAGAGTCTTCTGAGAGCGATGTCAACATATCTATAGGAAGCTCTTCGACAATAAAGATGCCCGAATAATAAGCTGGCAATAGCGATAACTGGCATCTGCCAATGTATTTAGTGACTGCTGGAGTGAGAGGGAATGAATTATTTACTTTGATCAAGAACAGGAAACTACGCAGTTAGGCCTATCGGAGGTAAATACCTCACATTTTTTTTTTTTTTTTATGATTTATTGGAGAATTGGTGTAGATAACACCATAAAAAAATAAGCTGACTGTGAAAGCGTTTAAAAATAGACAACGGAATTTTGATATGCCGTGTAATCTATTTATATATTTCAGACAGTCGACAGACCATGCTTTGCGAGAAGGCCTAAACTGGGAGTGTCAACGCTTTTTATATACTTCTTGAAAGGCCCAATCTTAGAACCCACTCGCATGTCAAGATGAATAAGTTCATCTTGACTCAGCGTCTGCAACGCCATTCTCAGCAGAATGAATAATTGAATATAGGTACTTAATAATATAAAGCGAATACAAATAAATACCCTACACAACAACAAAATTTCTTTGTTGATGTTTATGTGAAGGTGAGGGGATTGTAGGTACCCGCCTATGCGGTTTTAATCGTACATCTTTACTCCCAACACTCCGCAGTTTCTGTCAGATCCGCATAGACAGAGACCCCCCCCCCCCCCAGTAGTTGAGGCAAGGAAAATATCTCAACATTACAATATAAATTTATTTAGATAGAGTTTTCTGAATGGAATTATGGAATTTATACCTACCCACCAAAAGAAATGTGAATATACATTTGCGTTCTGATTTTTTATCAAAAATTATCTATTCAATTACTTGGTATAAGTACTTATATCAAATCATATTCAACAGGGACTGGTAGGTAAATGGAGTCCTATTAAATAGGCGTGCAAATTTTCTTACAGTTGTTTAGTACCCTGTACCCTGAAATATGTTAAGTCATTTTTATAGGGGGAAAGCTGATCTATAGATTTAATGTATCCTTTATATATCCCAGATATATGCAAGTATTACCTAGAAGGTACCATATAACTTTTATTAAAAGCTAAAGCTGATAAAAGTTTCATCGCATCAATGTTCCAAATACATGAGTTGTGTTTATGGACTGTTCCACCAAAGCCAACCGATTAAATGGTGTCTACCATTTACTGTGAGCGTAGTAATTTTACCACTGGGAAGATTATAGTAGACCAAATGGTATCTAATGTGACCATATAAATCGTAAGAACTTTCTTAAGTGTGAGCATAACTGCTAAACAGTAATCCGTACTCATACTATG
This sequence comes from Amphipoea oculea, assembly GCA_945859645.1. NCBI lineage: Eukaryota > Metazoa > Arthropoda > Insecta > Lepidoptera > Noctuidae > Amphipoea > Amphipoea oculea. The sequence continues at coordinate 13,245,200 of OX243878.1, forward strand.
TATATTTTAAAAATAAATGATCGTTAGTCACGTATTATTACAAAAAAATAAAATATATTTTTCGTATTTAACATAGTTTACAAAATTAAACGTTTACCTTTTCCTTTTTTGTATTGATTTAATATAAACACACTGTGAAATAGCGTCTATTGTTAGCCAGTTGTTACTAACAGAATAATCGATTTCTTCTTAAGAATACTTTCGATAAGGTAAGATTAATTTAATTAGATGGGAATGAGAATGGGATCTCATAGTATATGCATGATTAATATCCATGTGGGCATTTTACTAGCATGTGCCACGAAAATATGGTTATATCGGAAGTTATCCGTGACCAAAGCTTATGAAAATGGGATAGCTTAACAGCATAGCGTAGGTACGGGATATAGCGGCTGCTGTTGAAGAGCGTCTGCTACGAAACTGTCGACAGAACCACAGCGCGTGCGGGTTCATCGGCGCTGGCACTGTACTCCACGTTGTCGCTGACGGCGGCGCATATAGCGGCGCAGAGGTCAGGGTCAAAGTAGACCTTACCAGTATTTTGCAGCAGCGGGATCAATTTTAATTCTGTTCCATTTGCGAATGCTTTTGCATCGCTATGTGTACCAGGTAGTTCATCTTTAAACAAGAGTTTATTGATTTTGTTTACTGAGTTTTCAGCTATTCTCTGGAACTGCTCGTATAAAGTTAGATATCGAATGGTTTTATATTGTGTATCACACAATTTTTTAATTAAATTCAGAACTTCGTTGATTTTAAGCATATCTTGATAGCAACAAAGTGATTGTTTGACTGAGACATTACAGAAGCAGCAAGTCTCTGATTATCAAAATGGACTCTCTATAACAATATCGTTCAGTGCAGCCAAAGAATAAAAACAAATTACCTTAAATTTCAGCATTCAAAACAGGCGTATCGATCAAACAGGTAATAAGTACTACAAAAAGATCTTTCTGTAACTCGCACCCATCTAGACCATCAGACCGAAGTACATACCGAATTGCTAATTCCATATTTTATTGCAGGATTTCGATATTGATGGATCCATTCTTAAAACCTCGAAAGCAACTTCGTTACTCTAGGTGATTGTCTTCTGTTACAGATGTGGGCACAGTCTTGGTCGTAGATATCAAAGCCGACTCTTTCCTTTCCTTGGTGTCAGCGACTGCGGAATCACCGGCCGAGTCACTGACTCGCCGTTAGTTCTCGACCAGGGCCACCAGAAGACGTCTGTGTCCTAGTCTTGGCAACACTATGACAATGTCAGACGCTAAAAGCTCATCTGGAATTAACCGTCAATTGTTCCAATAGTTACGTACCTATACTATGGTAGTATGGTAAAGATTCCTGCTTGAAATCGAAGGTATTATAGATAAATATGAAATAATCGATTCTTTGAATGTACAATAAAGTAGGACAGTCACTGTTAGGTACTTATAAAGTCACCAGTCGAGCAATTTGCACGTGGGGACGGAGAATTAATATATAGTGAGTTAACAGTTATGGGTAAGGTACATCTCGAAACGTTGTACCGTGAACCCAGTTCTTTTTTTTAAGAGCAGTCATACCTCGAGTCGTTGTGACGTGAGCTTCAAGAAATATTTAAAGAAATATTTACAAATTATATGGTCATAATGCGTTAGAATACTTCTGTTACCATGCATTAACTATGGGTAAGGTACACCTCTAAACGTACCCAGTTTCTTTTAAGACCAGTCACACCTCAAGTCGTTGTGACGTGAGTTTCATGATATATTTAAAGAAATATTTACAAATTATATGGTCATCATGCGTTAGAATGTTTCTGTTACCATGTATTAACTATGGGTAAGGTACACCTCTAAACGTTCAACCGTGAACCACAGTTTCGATACAAGCCATGCCTCCAGTCGTTGTGAGAGGATAATATTATCACTACGCGTATACTACCGGTAAGGTACACCTCTGAGCGTTGTACCGTGAACCCAAGTTTCAAGACAAGTCACAACTCCAGTCGTTATGACGTGAGTCTCATATTATAATAATAGGAATACTTACAGTTGATCTGGTAATCATGCATATGAAAATGCTATCACAATACGTATACTACGGGTAAGGTACACCTCTTGGCGTTGTACCGTGAACCCGAGACAAGTCACAACTCCAGTCGTTATGACGTGAGTCTCATATTTTAATAATAGGAATATTTACAGTTGATCTGGTAATCATGCATATGAAAATGTTATAACAATACGTATACTACGGGTAAGGTACACCTCTAGGCGTTGTACCGTGAACCCGAGTTTCGAGACAAGTCACACCTCGAGTCGTTGTGACGTGAGTCTCATATTATATAAAAATGGGAATACTTACAGTTGGTCTGGTAATCATGCATAGGATAATGTTATCACAATGCGGAGGTATACTTCGGGTAAGGTACACCTCTGAGCGTTGTACCGTGAACCCGAATTTCAAGACAAGTCATACCTCGAATCGTTATGACGTGAGTCTCGTTTGATAGGTAAGTAACAACTCGAATCGTTGAAACGTGAACCTTCAAAAAAGGGTGCTGTGACCCTGCAGATACATCGGACATGCATCGGACCAAAAATCGATGACCTGTGACGCCTCCTCGTCAAGTTCCTTCCCAACTTCCTTATCCTTCTTGGTGCGGTCGATGTAGTTACTATGCGATTGCATCCTTTTCGGCATAATATTATTTTAAATAGTTTTATAACGAGAAAACAACAAAGTTTTTAATTAAATAACATAATTATATTTTGTGCGCAAAAATGGCGGAGCACTAAAATGTGAATGAAGCATTGACGGCAAACTGACAGCGAGAATAAGGCATCCGTCTTAAGAAAAAAACCTTAAGGAGTTTTAAACTAAAGTGCATAAAGAGGCGACATTATATGTGCTACTACAAGTGTACAATGCTAATCTCGAGGACGAGGCTAAAGTATAATTACCTACTTCAAATACGGAGCTGCTTGTACTTAGGTATTTTTCTTTTTTGTTGTTGCTGTGAAGGACGTTGTGTGCAGACCTTGACCGAGCTGGTCCGAATCCGCATCGAACCTTAAATTTTTTTTGCTACGAAATAAGCTTGAAGTCACGTGGTATTATCAAATATTTGCAGCTAAGTAAGTAGGTAGGTACAGTCAGCATCAAAAGTCGATTAACACTATCATTTTTACACGTTATTAAATTGACAACAACTTTTTTCAATAAACTGATTTTTAGCTTTTCACATAATAGACAAGAGTATATATTCTAAAAAAATTTCTTCTGCTGCAATTTTGAACAAACTTTTTGCTCAATAACTAAGATTAAAAAAAACTGAAGTGTTAATCAACTTTTGATGCTGACCGTACATGCCTTCATGCCTTGTCATTTTTTGCGACCCTAGACAAAAAATGTTCGAGGTTAGAAAAAGTGAAACACTATGTCTTCACTACAGTTGCAACGAATATTCGGTTACTATTCGGGATTCGGCTTATTCCGTCGATTTTTGATATTCGGCCGAGTACCGAATACTTAAAAACAGAAGTAAAAAATAAGAAAAACACAGTCCCTAAATTAAAATCATGTACCTAACTTTTGTTAGTGCTTAGTTCGAAGGCGTAATTTTTGCTTTATGTAAGTATCTAAAAGATCAATGGAAAGTAAAATACAAATTCAGGATCAAAAACAGGTCAAATTAAAAAAGAAACTGATCAAATTAAGTACTTATTATGTATTTTAGTCATTAACTAAATAAACGCTAACAAAATCAACTAAGTACTTTCTGTATTCTTTGCAAATAAAAAAATAAAGCCTTTGAAGATATCCTAAATTTAAATTATAGACTAAAAATGAATCACTTAATTAATTTAAAAATTATATGCGGTTGGCGAGGCGTAATGTAATATGACAGCGGGCCAATCAGAGCTTCTTGTCATAATGCCCAATTTTCGAACGTGCATTATATAATCAGGCTGAATATTCGGTTATTCGGCAATGCAACCGACCAAATATTCGGTATTCAGCCTAAGCCCGAATATAGTAGATATATGTTGCAAATTTATTTTGACAGGACTGGCATTTTTTTTTGTTTCTAAATTTATGGATGGACTGTGTGAAAGATGATAGGTTAGAAATGGAGTGACTCCGAGATGACGACTAATAGGGAAGTATGGAAGAAAAATACATGTTGCGAAGACACCAAATAAATTGGGATATGGGCAGGAGAATGATGATGATGACGATGGTTCTCAATGCAATCAACCTAAATAAAGTATTGGGTACGCATACCTAGGAAGTGAGTGTTTCAGTTTCTTGCATCCTTTGTCAGTTATTTATCACTTCATGTCACAGTTAAGAAACATGATGATCCGCACTTTGAGTACACCATCTTTTTCCCATACTCAACTCAAAGCATTAATCACATCACATCACACTATCACACTAATATTATAAAGGCGAAAGTTTGTGAGTACGAGTATATGTGTGTGTGTTTATATGTTTGTTACTTCTTCACGCTCAAACGACTAGACCAATTTTGATAAAATTTTGTATGGAGGTAGCTGACACCCTGGATTAACATATAGGCTACTTTTATCCCGATATTCCCACGGGATCGACACTTATGCGGGTGAAACTTCGGGCCGCAGCTAGTTTTCAATAAAAACCGTTTACAGGCACTTTTGAATTGTCATAGAGTCGCTCAGTTGGTCAGAATGTGGAAGCTAGTTGCCCATTCCAAAACGAAGATCACTATGGAGAAGAACGTGCAAGAAACTCCAAGGACACTCTTGTCCTGGGTACATACATTTTTTTTGCTTCTATATGTGAGAACAATGTAAAAGCCGACGGCGAGGCGCCCGTTCATAGGTCAAACGGTTTTTCTGGGAATCACGCTAGACGAGAAGTTACAATAGGGATCTCACATAACATCTCTTGCGCGGCGGCTTAGCTCGGCCGCTTATGCTGTTAGGAAGATAAGACAGTTAACAGATGTAGAAACCGCGCGTTTAGTCTATTTTAGTTACTTTCACAGCATTATGTCGTACGGCATTTTACTATGGGGTCGAGCTGCTGACATTGAATCCATCTTTATTTTGCAAAAGAGAGCTGTCAGAGCCATTTATGATTTATAATCTACGTCGCCGCGAATCTCTCAGGGAACTATTTAAAAGGATTAATATTATGACGGTACCTTGCCAATTCATTTATGAAAACATTATGTATGTAAGAAAAAATCTACATCTTTTTAATAAAATAAGCGATAGACATAACTTTAACACAAGAAATAAAGATAAAATAAGTCAACCATTTTTCAGATTAGCCAAAGTACATGATACATCTTTTATGGGGTACTGTGTCAAATGTTACAATAAAATACCTTGTGATATATTGCAATTAAATGAAAGAAAATTTAAAACTCACATTAAACGTACACTTTGTAAACAAGCATACTATAAATTAGAAGATTATATCCAAGATAAGAACGCTTGGAAACATGCTGGTCCTGCTCCATAGGACAATCTAGAGTCTAGACAAAATCAAACTGGTTGCTAATTTAATTGTATTTTTTTTTAAAATTAGTTTTTACATTCATTAAGTACTCACACCCTGACTTATTACTTGTATTTTTTTTTTATAAAAAACGTTTTGCTTGTACCATGTTTGTAAATACAGGGTGAAATTGAACACATGCGACAAATCGAAATGGGAGATTGTACTCATCATTATGAACAACTTTTACTATGGGAGCAAACCTGAAATCGCGAAAAAAAAACCAGCTTTTCCCTACATTTATGTTCGAGTAACTCGTCCAAATGTAGGTAACAGCTGATTTTTTTTTTAGATTTCAGGTATGGTCCCTTAGTAAAAGTTGTTCATAATGATGAGTACAATCTCCCATTTCGATTTGTCGCATGTGTTCAATTTCAACCTTTATGTGAGCACCATGTATCTATCAGATAATTAATTTATATTTCATGGTTTCGTTTTTAATTCTTTTACCTATTGTGGTATAGTAATTTTATTTTAGGTGCATCGTCCTCACATGTTATTATATAATTAATGTACCCATGCAAAATATTGTACCTAAAACATTTTAAAAGAGTAACGGTGGAGTTTCTTGCCCATTCTTCTCCATACGAAAACTACCTTTTGGAATGGGCGACTAGAATCAATTCTATTTTAAGATAATTTTTGACGTTCAAAAGTGCCTTTTTTGTGCCTATTTGAAATAAATGCTTTGACTTTGACTTTGTAGGTTCGAACCCAGGCAGGCTTTTGAGCAGTGGTGACGAAATTATTTACTTTGTGTAAATAATTTCGTCACCACTGCTCTCAAAACGGTGAAGGAAAATATCGTGAGGAAACCGGCTTGTCCTAGAACCAAAAATTCGAAGACATGTGACATCTACCAACCCGCACTGGGCTCGCGTGGTGGATTACGGCCTACTCCCTCTCGAAGAGAGAAGGCCAGTTTCCCCAGCATTGGGAACATTATGGACTGATTATGCTACATAATAATAAAAAACTAAAGGCTCTAGAATTTAGAAATTATGGCAAAATACTTCATAAACTTGAAGATTACATAAAAACAAAAAGAGCAGAAAAAATATCTGAGGGGCAATTCTCGTAATTTTAAAAACGTTCACAGTCTGAAGGCCAATTCTCATAATTTAAAACGTTCAAAATCTAGTCGCAGTCTCATCTCAGCGACAAACAAATGTCAAAAACTTGTCAAAATGTAGGGAAATAAGAGGTATTTTTGACAGATTGAGACTGAGATCAGACTGTGAACGTTCTTAAAATTACGAGAATTGCCCCCCTGATCTGTCTCAATCTGTCAAAAACACCACTAATTTCCGTACATTTTGACAAGTTTTGACATTTATTTGTCGCTGAGATGAGACTGCGACTAGATTTTGAACATTTTTAAACATTTTGAACATTTTTTTTTTTTACGAGAATTGGCCTTCTACTGTTTCGTAAAAAAAGTGCCTACGCCGTCAAAATGTATGGAACAGGAAGATTTTTTTTGGCTGAATATTTTCAGGGGTTCAGCATCATGTAGGTAGGAACCGAATTCATGGTAACCGGTTGCGCATCTATATCCCTGCCATGTTGAATATCGTATATTAGGTATATGATCAACAAACGTTATTTATAAAGATAATAAATTTCATCACGATGTACAGACGCCAGCACATCAACCTACTACAATCTGTCAAATTTCTTTAATAGATTTTCAACTTTATTACTAAAGCATAAGGTTCAAAGTTGATTGGGAAAATGTGACAGTTTCGGGTAGGTTGATGTGCTGGCGTCTGTACCTTGTAGTAATTTGTATCCATCAGTTAAGTTACATTATAAATACAGCCTCGTGTTTATCTGGGCTATAGATCTTAGATATGGAATAAAATTGACATATTTAGAGAGAGAGAAGTTTGTAAGTGGAGCAAGTTACTTTCGCAGCCCTTGGCGATAAGGTTGTCATTAACAGTTTTATGTTCCATTGCTAAGTACTGAACCGAGATTATTTAGTAAAGGCAATAAGACAGTGGCCCAGCTGTAACGGCTCCGACTTGCGAGTTATATACAGGATTATTGGAAAAACACCAACAACCTCTTAAGAAGTCATTGTACTCATCATTATGAACAACTTTTACTATGGGAGCAATCCTCGCGAAAAAAAATCAGTTGTTCCCTACATTTTGACGAGTTATACGAACATAAATGTAGGGAACAGCTGATTTTTTTTTTCGCGATTTCAGGTTTGGTCCCACAGTAAAAGTTGTTCATAATTGAGGTTGTTGGTGTTTGTCCAATTACCCTGTATAGGATTGCAAACAATAGGATGTTGACTCAGCAATCATTTTGCCGATACATTTACAGCCAATGGATTGATAGCCAAGAGCCTCGACCAACACCTAAGGAGGCTCTCGTTGGGCAGCTGGATCAAGGGCTTGATTCAGAAAGCTGTACTTCTTGACACGGCCCGCATTGTTAGGAGGTTCCTCTCTCTGGAGCCCTGACCGCCGGTAGCTTGGACCCTGTTCCCGATACCGGTGGGCTACTATTTTTTATATTTTTAAATGTTTTTATATTTTTTATATCCTAATATTTAAAAATATAATTTACTAGCTTCAGCCCGCGACTTCGTTCGCGTGAAACTTCTTGTTTCCCCCGAGCCACCCCGTCGTATCGCATCACCCGCCCGCGCTATCACTTAACGTTCTTTTTTACTTTTTTTCTTTTTTACTTTTTTTCTTTTTGCTCGGCTCCTAAGGGTCATAGCGTGATGTTAAATAGCCTATAGCCTTCCTCAAGAATTGGGCTATCAAATGCAAGAAGAATTTTTCAAATCCGACTGGTAGTTCCAGAGATTACCCCCTACATACAAACTTACAAACTTACAAACATACAAACTTACAAATTTTACCTCTTTATAATATTATTAGTATATTAGTATTAGTATATTAGTATATTAGTATTAGTATATTAGTATAGAAGTATAGATATGCATTTAGTTGAATAAAGGTAGTAGATAATACCAATATAAAGATCTTAATCAGAACTACACACGTGCTCAATTTTGTATCAGTAGAATTCATATAGAGATTACATAATCAGCCTATAACGTTCCCACTGCTGGGACACAGGCCTCCTCTCTGTGAGAGTGAGTGGGCCGTAATCTACCACGCGGGCCCAGTGCGGGTTGGCAGATGTCACATGTCTTCGAATTTTTGGTTCTAGGACATGCCGGTTTCCTCACGATGTTTTCCTTCACCGTTTTGAGAGCAGTGGTGATGAAATTATTTACACAAAGTAAAGCGCCTGTCTGGGTTCGAACCTACGACCTACAACTCGTAAGTCGCGGCTGTTACCACTTAGCTACCACTGCTCTATATAGAGATTGAGGGTACTCAATCATAGGTAATCCTCAACTGCAAATAGCTTGCCCTGTAAAATATGCTTCGAATCAGTTACGTCACTTAGTTAGATTTACAATCTTTGGATTTCTGCCTTCAATAGTCGGACTTGTTGCTTAATTGATGGAATATTGACCATGGCATAAATGTATCGTCAACTGCCATCGTTGTTTGTCGAGTAGTTAGTAGTTACCGATACAAAACGCTTTCGTTTAGCTCCCAGCCCTGTTTTTCTCTTCGGTTCGGTATCGTTTTAACGATGCAGCAATGTTGCGACCACTTGACAAGTAAATAGCTCTTCTCGATGATCTTGTCAACTTGTTTCCGTGCTTCTAACTACTGTAGTTCAACTGTAACGAGCAGTTGAGCCGGATGGTAAGGTACTTTTTTATTTTTTCGTAGTTCGATGTTTGATTTAATATAAAACTTCTTCATCCTGGCTAGGACACGAATACTAGTTATATGATCTAACTAGCTTCTGCCTGCGACTTCGTCCACGAGAAATTTATTGTTTGACCCACCTCGTCGCATCGCATCGCCCGTCCGCGTATACTTTGTTTACGCTTAGCTTTCTCTCTGACTTTGTTTTCTTTTTACTCGGCTCATAAGGATCCTAGCGTGTTGATAAATAGCCTATATCCTTCCTCAAGAATTGGACTATCAAATGCAAATAGATTTTTTTTAAATCCGAATGATAGTTCCAGAGATTAGCGCGTTCAAACAAACTCTTCAGTTTTATTATTAGTGTGTAGATTAGCAACAGTAATAGGCAATAAAACTAGCTACTTTTTTATGATGATTGCTTTCTTCGCACACCTAGCCAAATGACCAACATTGGTTGCAGAGTTAGGTAGCCGGAGTACAGTAGATTGCCCATGTCTGTCGAAGTTCTGATGGAGCAGGTGACTCATGCGTAGGTACTGTAGAGACCTCTTTGAGAGATTCCGACCTCCTTGCGGGTCAGACCGCTGGTTATATTTTAAAGTATGTTCCATTCGATGATTCAAGCATATGTTATATAGAGTATCGTAGGTTTGACGTCTTAGATTTATATCTAAGACTTATGTCTATAATTATTATAATATGATGAATTGATGAAAGACTCCTAAATAGTACGCTATAAAACTCTAACTGGAGTTTTATTCTATAATATACATACGCCCGTGACCTAGGTGTCACATGAGAGTCTGCAAGACTCTCACACATGGTGGAGCTCACACCGGCTAAATAGATAGGTAGACCTGAAAAAGGCGGCGAAGAGAATGTAGAAACGTAAACTGATAGAAAATACCACGCTAATGGCCGATTCCTATAAATTACGGACCGTTAGGTATTGCTTAAAATTAAGGCTTGTATCTTTACCAATAATAAAGCAAAGAGCTCATAGCTTTGCATAGTAGACCCCTCCAATATGGAAGTAGCTATCACAGGTAAAATTACCTTACGAATCTATTTAAATGCCCAATCACACTAATATTATAAACGCGAAAATTTGTGTGTGTGTGTGTTTATATGTTTGTTACTTCTTCACGCCTAAACCACTGAACCGATTTAGATGAAATTTGGTATAGAGATAGTTTGAGTCCCTGAAAAGGACATAGGATAGTTTTTATCCCGATATTCCCACGGGATCGACATTTACGCAGGTGAAACCGCGGGGCGCAGCTAGTTGGAAATAAAAAATGCCACCATTGGTAAGCAAAACGATTCGTTTTTGTTTATAGGAATCGGGTGCATGAATGGAGCCTCCCCGAGTGACGTACCCTTTTGTTACGTCCGCCGCACTCTGGGCAATCGACTTCTGTCGATTGGCTAACTCTTTCACCTTAATGGTATCTACACGCTAAGAAGAAGAAGGAGCCACGGGGCATAGTAGTGATGAACTCATCATGTAGAAGTACTTAGCAACCAAGCAAAACCGAAAAGTAGATAATTTAATATCTTCGAAGTCGGTCCAACATGGTCTTCCGAACAAATGTCATCCGCTCCGTCATGCTACATGATCAATATTGTAATTTAAGTTTCTTGTACAAATTTTTTTACAAGTTAATAATTATGAGCAACTAGCGACTCGCCCCTGCTTCACACGCTAGACAAAACATCGAGATGTCTTTATTACATGTAAGTTAATGAATTACAGGTATACCTAAATGTTTTTCATATAAAACTTACATACAATAAAGAAATCTGAAATAAATTCATTTAATAATGGTGAAACCACTTCAAAATCCGTTGCCCAGTTTAGAAGAAACACGGGGTCACACAGACGGACACGAGAAGTGGCTTTAATTTATAAAATCTACTAGTTATAGATATGAATATAGATGTAGGTGCTGTCAATGTGAACAAGACACGTGTAAGTGACGACGTCAACAGGACGTCAGCCTGTCACCTTGGGACCATTCTATTAACACTTAATTTCCATTGGGTAACACGGTTAGCACATAATGCTCACAATTAAATTACGAAAGTAAGTAGTATTGAACATATGAGAGCAGTGGTGGCCCAGTGGTATCGGCCGCGACTTACGAGTTGTAGGTCGTAGCTTCGAACCCAGACAGGCGCTTTACTTTGTGTAAATTATTTCATCACCACTGCTCTCAAAACGGTGAAGGAACACATCGTGAGGAAACCGGCATGTCCTAGAACCAAAAATTCGAAGACATGTGACATCTACCAACTCGCACTGGGCCCGCGTGGTGGATTACGGCCCACTCCCTCTCACCGAGAGTAGGCCTGTGTCCCAGCAGTGGGAACATTATAGGCTGATTATGAATGATGATTGAACATATAGCAATGAAAATATGTAGGTGTATTGATGATGAAAAGTATGGAAAGGTAACTGGGTGTAGTTACGTCGAGATTATTCAAGTCTCGCAGTCCACTGCTGAACAGGGGTCGCCCTGGCCGCGTCTTCCGTCTTCCGCATCCAGTCTGTCCCGGCCATCTTTTTAAGGTCGTAGGTCCATTTAGCTGGGGGGAGGACTCGTCTGCTCTAACTGGCCATCCTGGCCGTCCTTCGACAAACATGGCCAGCCCACTGCCACCACTTCAGCTTGCGTACTCTGCAAGCTATGTCGGTAACTCCGGTCGAGTTTATGGGATCCTATTAAGAACAGCCAGAAGCGGTATCCTCTAGTAGGAGGATCTGCTCATGAAGCATCATGAGAGCAATAACGATTACCGCATATCTTATCCCCTTTAGTTTATTGTAGGTAGAGACATAAGTCACGACCTAAAGGAGGAAGCAGGGTAGCATGTGAAAGAATCGAGATTGAGAATGACTCAGAAAAAGATTTGGCCAGTCATCGTATCATTTGCCGTAGGTCATCTAAAGTAAGTTGTGATTATACTTACCAGGATGGCAGAGATATCGACGCGAAAATTGTAACCATGTATTCAGCTCATGATTCAATTTTTCGTCGGAAAAAAAAACGTAACAATTTTTCGTCCGTTATCAAAAAAAAATCTGATGTTTCACAGAAAAGTGCAACACCTACGCGGTCATAAAAAAATATGGAACAGGTGTTTTTTTTTTTATTACTGACGAAATGTTTCAACGCAGGTGGATTCAGAATATACTGAATCCATGGTACCAGGTTGCATGCACCATGCACGTCGATCTCCCCGCCACCCTGTATGTTAAACGAAGATACGCAACGACATCCTTTTTCGCAAATCCAAAGTCGTTTTTCAAGCTAACACGCAGGCAAGATTCTGTCACGAGCGAGTAGTATGCACTCCTCTAAAACTCAGTCCAGACTCCAGCAATCACATATACTGACCACTACAAATGAGCCAAAAAACAGCAGATGCCTAAAAAAACATCCAAAAAACGAATGATGACGTATCAACTTTAGAATAGCGGATGTAGACAGTAGACAACTATTTATCTTGTTCTTATTGTAAAGACTAACAGGATTTGTTTTTATTTGCTATCGACCCACATGCAGTTGCGACCTACCTTAATTGTCAGTGATTATCATATGTCCTGGCTGACCTTGTGTGATGACTGATGCTGATCACTATGTGACAATACCGGACCGTTGGCTTGTTTGCTTTTGGTCGCCGTTTTTGGAGAGGACGTGATTAGTCAACGTTTTATGGAAATGGAGGTTTTGTGCGGGACTCATATAATACGTCTATGTTTAATTATGGACTTGTCTATAAGTTTTTCAGTCATAAAAATGGTAGGTAGATAGTCAGGAGAATTGCCCTAATTGCAACGATTTGCTGACGGATTGATTGCTAGATTACTATTATTATCAGCTAGAAGAACTCTGCCAATCCTCTTTAGATAAATCTTTAGTCGCCTGTTGAGAAGCTTACCTATTCTTTGCCAGTAGTCACTGGGAGCTTTGCCAGGAACCACAACACCGAAAGTAGAGTACCCACAGCAAAAACCCCCTTTGCTGAAAGGCTACAAGGGTCTAATTACTTTGTGACTATCTGTCAGTGTATTAGGGTTGGCTTTTGCAGCTGTTGATTTTGTGAGCCCAGCTTTTGTCTGTGGTCTGTCTGTGTTAACTCGAGGGAAAGCTAACTTATTACTCGTACCTCAATTACCATACTACATTTTTCATTTTGCGTAGGTATCACCTATGGACCTAAGATTAGTTCAAAGCCCGAACTGTGAATGAATGAATGATAAAACGATTTGACAGTTGTCCCTACCCGCTATATGTGTTTGGCGTTCGAAAAATTTAATTTGTCACTTATTTTGACGGACTATTTTCAAACGGGCTCGTATCTTCGTTGGAGTTTAGATCTTCTGTACCAAAGAAATCATCGAATAAACATTCCTAACTCTATAAATAGCCATCGACTTCTTTGCCATAATCTACGTCCAAAAAAAAAAAAGCCACACGGTAAGTATATGGGTATTCCATAATATTATTGCTTAATGGTACATCAGTAAACGGCGGACATCGAATTAAATCTTACTTAAGAAGTAATTTATTTCTGATTATAATTTCTCTTTAATTATCATTGTCGTACATAAATGGATGGAGTTGTATCCTTTATGGCGGACGAGAACGACGATGTGGGTAAAAAATCGATTAAAAACCCATTATCGATCCGGTGACTAAAAACTATAAGTTTTTACTGCGTCTACGCAAGTGCTTGCGTAGCGAGCGCTGTACCGCGAGTATGAGGTAAGCTTGTGTACTTTTGTAACTGCTTAGTGATATATTTTGTGCTTCTTTCTAGATGATTGTTTGAATGAAGGGATTTTATTTCGACCAGGGTCTACCTCACCGGATTTTCAATTCCGTGGTTCTCTTTCAATTAAACAAGTTTTAAATACTTACTTCTTGCCTCTAATAATAAAGGCTTCGTAGAGTCCATTAAGTACCTACCTATATATCTTAAGAGTATAAAATTGTTTTTTTTTTGTTTGTAAAATGTAGGTAACGTACTAATCCAATTTCAAAAATGATTTCACTGATACAAAGCCACACTATTACCGAGTGCCTTAGGACATGTTGTGTGGTAGGTACATAGGTACCTACCACACAACTCGAAGCGTGGAACTCGAAGCGGACGAAGTCGCAGGCAAAAGCGAGCAAGTAACTAATACAGACGAAGATGTACCTATGTATGCATTATGGCGTCTTCAAAATTCCAAAATTTAAACTGTATAAAAATGTTTGCTTAAGTTTTTGCACATCGTAAAACAAGCAAATAAACCGCAGTGCCGGATATTATCAAACATTTAAAAGGGACTGTTAAACGTTTACTTATCAGCATTCTATATTACCCTTAGGCAATATTAAAGGGTAAGGTATTACACATTCTTGCCGATTAGTTACCTAATCTAAAGGACACGAAACGATACAAAATTTACAATTAAATGGCTGCAACACCTGGATCAGCTGCTGGTAGAGTAGCTATTGGTATCGCATAACTTATAGCTTCTGATAACACCCAGTATATACCGCACACAGCCTTATAAGGGTGGCGTGATTATGAAACTGGTCATAATTTAATTTCGACTTTATCAAGTCAATAGACAGCCCGCTCCAATAAACTATTTATCTGCAGCACCAATTATCAAGCCGTTCAACCATTACCTACTATTTATTGTATGATACTAGATAACGTATGAGCCGCTTTTAGATAACAATACTTTGAAATTCCGTGTGCGTTTTATCTACAAACACGGAATTTTAAGTGACCGAAAGGCGTAAGTTACGGCTCTGATTTTTGAATTACGTATCGAATGCTGAATAAATATACATACGATAGTGTTGTTGCTGATTTTTGCAAGTGTTTAGCAATTCTTAGTAGCTCAACGGTCGTGCTGGAGAGGTCTGAACGTGTGGTGGAAAGTTCACGTTTCATTGAGCATGGTGAGTTATTGTGGTTTTTGCGTGCGGCCCGGTCGCCGGTCGCCGGTCGCCGCTGGCGGTGCAGCTTGCAGTGCGCGCGAGTCACTCGATGCAACCACTTTTTTCCCCGCTCGCACATCCGCGTCTGCGCCACTTTTTACCCCGCCTCCGCATCGGCTGTTTTTCTCGCCGATCTCGATTGATGACCGTCTGGTCTCGCGTCTGTGTTTACACGACGCGTTCTATCAAATGTATTAGAATTACCTACTGTGCGTATCACGGTAGCCGTAACAAATGATAATATTACTTTGTAAATAAATGACTTGGGAAATTATGGACGGCCGCTTCACAAAAAGTGTTAGTCATACACTTCGTTTATTATTACAGCGCGAGGATGGTGCGTCGTGTTATTATCTTCAAGTATCTAATTATTGCCTTACATAGTTGTACATAGGTAATAATATGATGTACTCACTCACTTGTCGTTAGTTTATAATGAGGGTCTAATTTTCCCAGTTACATGTAACGTGAAGAATTCCTTTGGAAATAATAATTTTCATTGTTAAGTACATTATTAAATATCTACCTACTTACCGTATAAGAGTCAATGAGAGTAATGAGTCATCAGGGCTTTATCTCCACTCAATTCAACATAACATTGAGCTTATAGGTATTTAAAAGTCATTGTCATTATAATGAGTTTTTAAACAAGCTAAATTGTCAACTCGACCTTTACCTAATGAATGTCCAACTGAAGTCCCAAAAACCCTAAAAATGTTCAAGGAAAAACATATGTCCAGGTATATACATACTTACATCTCAATAACAACAAATGTGTCTTAACCCACAAATTGAATTCAATACCTTTATCATTCGATAGTTCATTGACCGCATGAAAAAGTCGGAGCATATTAATTAACATCTGTACTCCACAGACGCGTGGCGTACATTGAAATATGAACAATACGGGTATAGCCATTAGCGTCGGCCACTGGATTGGTAATTGGTGGCTTTGTATGGGCCATCAGACTACGGCTAGGCCAGACAGGCGGCCTGCGGCGTCTAGACAGACCATTGCGATTTGCGAGATCACGTTTCGGCCGACCGAACATGCTAAGTGCACGTCTGGCAGCGTACATGAGACCCGTCGATGTACACACGCTGGATGTGACTCGAATGTGTTACCAGTTCCGAGCTGTTGTATAATGATCGTTAAATTTTACCATGTGTGCTTTTGTAGACATGTGTTGTTGACTCGTGGCTGCCGCGCTAATAAATCGATCTAAGAGGTGAACACCCGGTTCCTGATAGCATATTTTATTTGTTGTGCTGATCATGTTTACATCAACACCATCCATTTGCCATCCCGTCAAACTATTACGTCCCCCATTCCGCAAAACTGTTTCAGGATCCAATTCCCCCATCCCCAGAATTTGCAGACTTCTTAATAATTGCGATGAATCAATAGATATTTTTTCTACATCACTTCAAAAATTCAAGCGCCAAGTCCATAAAAAGTAACCAACACAATTAACTGTTTTTTAACTGTTTTTTTTTTCTTTCTTCATTTAATTGTTATTATTTTTTCCTTGTCTTGTTATTATAAAACTAATCATTAGTGCTGTAAGCGTTATTTCTGCACAATTATTGCAATTTTATTTATATTATAACTTTGTTTTTGCATGCTGTGTCTATCGCATCATATTGTACACTATGCTTGTATATTGCTTGTATTTTAAGGATAAACAGTGTAACAATTTTATTGTAATTAGGCCAATAAATAAATAAATAAATAAACACTGGTCAAAACAGCCAGATTTTGAATTGATAACAAATTGGCCCCCTTATTTATAAACGTTGATTAAAGTTTAGTTACGATGAGCGTCTGTTCAACCATTATTGTCATTTAAACGTCTCTTACTTAAGAGGGTTTAGGT
Source organism: Amphipoea oculea (assembly GCA_945859645.1). NCBI lineage: Eukaryota > Metazoa > Arthropoda > Insecta > Lepidoptera > Noctuidae > Amphipoea > Amphipoea oculea. The sequence goes on from OX243878.1 coordinate 13,262,381, forward strand.
AATGATAAAAGACTCAGTAACTGAGGTACCCCTGATTCAACAAAATAATGTAAGATTCAGCGGTAGCTGACTGAAAAATAGCGACAGCAAGGTTGACAATAATCTAGGCAGTTTTGTCAGATCGAAGGAAAATGTACAAACGCTAGCACATCAAGCTACCAGAAACTGTCAAATTTTCCCAATTAACCTTGAACCTAATGCTTTAGCGATAAAGTTGAAAATCTATTAAAGAAATTTGACAGATTGTAGTAGCTTGATGTGTTGGCGTCTGTACATATACAATAATATTTTTTAAATCGGGTTTTAGGTAACCTCCTTGTTCAATATGTAAAATCATTGTGATAATTATTTATGTGTGAACAAATGGATTACTTGCATGTCGTCAGAAATGCAAATGGTCAAATACGCATTTCGCCAGAAAACAGAATATTGACAGAAACTCATCTCGTCAGATTTGCACTACGTCAAAGACGCAGCTCGACAAACACGCAACTTGTCAGTCAATTAATAAATAGGATTTAAACGCTTGTAGTCAAACAAAGTAATCTATTTCGTATTATATCATTAAAAAACTTAATATGAATAAGGAAACAATACCTCTAGTAAATAATATTGTGTATATTTCGGTACCCATATAGCTCCCACCAAAATGCTTATATTCATCACGCCTTGTTTCTTCGAGGGTTGGGCAGAGGTGTCTTTATAGTACACCCAGATTTGGCTAGTTATGTTTAAGTGGCGAGCCTATTGCTATCAACCGGGCACAAATCCAGACTCCGGGCACAAATACATAAATATAAGCATTTTTTTCCAGTAGCACTGGAAAAAAATGCTTATATTTATGTATTTTAGCGTTGAATCTACATATTTGAAATGTGTGGAATACGATGTTTTGCACGGATTCGTTAAATGATAAAAAAAAAACAAACAGCCTACCTACCTATACCAAAATGTTGGCTAATGAGAGGTTCCTTTAATCCCATCTATTTCAATAGGCAAAATGTTTTAAAGTGGCTTTTCTACTTGAAGTTTTAAGTTCCAGAATTCGGTTCCAGCACATCTAATATGTACTGGCACTGGCACTCCGAAAGTATTGCTTTAACCGACTTCGAAAAAAGTAGGAGGTCCTCAGTTCGTCGGAATCTTTTATTTTGGTGGTTTTCGTTGTGTCTTGTCTTATAGGCTCAGCTTACCAAAATGTAATTATTATAATAAGCGTTGCGTGGCCTCAGATCACATTAAACCAGCTCTATGCTTGCCACCTAGTTCAACCACAGAGGTAGCACAATAGCGAGACGCGGGCGCACGTTTTCTATAGGAATAAATATAGGTAAATATAGGTAAATATAGGCATGTATTTATTCCTATAGAAAACGTGCGCCCGCGCCTCGACGCCGCCTCGACTCTAGCTCGTGTGGGCGACGCGCCTTAGGGCGAGACCACAACACTGCGTTGCAGTGTCGCATCGTAAACATCTACGACTCTCGAAATCAAAATCTAGTGCTGTGCGATGTCGTTTTTTTTGGGATACGACATCGCAACACCACATAGAATGAATGTTACTATGACACATCTAGAAGACCGTGTGAACTATTCCGACATCCACGTCCAGTTTGTAGTCTCCAATAACCATGTACATAGTTAGCACATAGTTACGGTAGGCCTAGACCCCGCTGTCCGACACACGAAGACGGCTCAATGCTCAGATACACACTAAAATGATAGATAACAAGCGTGACAAATTATCTTAATGTTGTCTTTGGTCTGTCTGCTTGCAGTCTGTGACTATTGTCGGTTTTTTTTTTGTGATACCCACCAATGTAAACAAATGGCGAATTGACGAATCAAAAGGTTAAATTGACTGAAACTATTTGAGAGATGAATTTTATTAATTTTTTTTTTCAAGCGTAGTTTTGTGAGTACCCACTTACTCATAAGTATCTGTTTTAGTAATTAAAGAAAATTATATAAAATGCTAACATAATTTAGTATATCATCTTGAAAATGCAGCAAACGTCCATCTAAAGTATTATAACTTAAGCAGCTGGTAAATTATAAGTAACACGTGTGTTCTATATTACACGTAACATCTCGTACCTATGTATGTTATCTACATACTATGGAATACGTTACAGTTTTGGTAGATCAAGGTTTTCATATAAAAAAATCTAAAACCAACTCAAAATTATAGGTAACATAATTTTAAAGTTGATGCGATGTCTAACAACACCAAAAAGTAATCAGTCCAAAAAAAACCGTCTATGTTTACGTTGGTTCCAGTAACAATGAAAAATCTGCGGTACCTAACTATAATGTCGTAAGCACTATTTAATTGAAGCAAACAAAAAATGAACACTATACTTTATAGAAGCGTGTTTTTCCGTTGTTTACAAGTAATCATACAAATTGGCCGCCATATCATGTGTTTACTGCAACTCAAGTGTGTACTTTTAATTTATAATGAGGGACAAGACAGACATATCAATTTACTAGCTTCTGCCTGCGACTTCGTCCGTGTTTTCTTGTTCCTCCAACCCACCCCGTCGCATCGCATCGTCTGCCCGCACTATTACTTCATTTTCGCTTCCTGACTTTTTTTCTTTTTGCTCGACTCCCAAGGGTCTTAGCGTGCCTATAGCCTTCCTCAAGAATTGAGCTCATCATAATCTGCCTAGCCTTTTCCCAACTATGTTGGGGTCGGCTTCCAGTCTAACCGGATGCAGCTGAATACCAGTATTTTCCTCAAGAATTGAGCTATTAAATACAAAAATATTTTTTAAATACGATCGGCAGTTCCTGAGATTAACGCGTTCAAACAAACAAACTTTTCAGCTTTATTATTAGATAGATTTGTGTAAATCTGTCGGCAGGTGGGCTCGACTTATCGACTAATTGGTGCAGTAATACATAGATCTCTACAAATGTTCAGTACGTAAGTGCAAGTATTTGCACTCAACTTTGTTACAATTATTTATGTCAGGGTAACATAATTATACCTAGTGGTTATAATTTATGTTAAAGTACCAATTAAATGATATATGGTTGTATTATTTACTTGATTTTTTCGACTGTAAGTTGTGAACTTTTAATAATGGGCGTGTTTCACATGACAAATATCTGTCCGTAAAAAAATAAGTAGGTACTACACAGTTTAATAATAATGGTAAACATTTAATTTGTTTTACTTGACGAGGTACAGGTAATTGGTAGGAAAAAATCAGATGATTTAAATTAATGATGAAGAAATAGGTAAATACCTGTCTATATGTAACATATTACCTATGTAGGGGCTCTAGTGTAATCAACAATACGACACAGCAAGGCATGTACAGTTCGACACAACTTAGATGTAGCATCGGCAAAATTCGTAAAACGTTCGTAATTCGTATTCGTAAATCTTTATACTACTACTACTACTGCTACTTTAGGAAAAATTGATCGATTTTTCCTAAAGTAGTAATAAAGATTGGTGATTTTGAAGGCGCGCTTAGTTCGGATGTGATAGGTTTTACGAATTTTGCCGATGCTACATCTAAGTTGTGTCGAACTGTAATTTATTATGGGGGTGTACAAAATTCATTTAATTCAGGCAAAACCCATATACATAAAATAAAATTGTACAATACTGCGACAAAATAGAATAATGACATTTTATTCTATTCTGTCGCAGTATTGTACAATGCAATTAAAATAAACGAATGAGACGACGACGAAGATGATGCTACGACGTGCTGTGCTACCAAACATATAATATTTCATACTTGAAAAGGTACAAGTAATCTTATCATATTATATTTATAAGATCATTTAATCTCCTTTATTGCAGGAATTAACTGTATATAATGTGGAGAAAACAATACGACAATAAATGAAAACACTGGCAATACTACTTAATTCATAAGAGTATTTCGAAACGACTCCATAGCATCAAAATAAAAAAATGAATTTTTTTTCAATTAAACTAAATAGTAGTGATGGACCAACTATGGGCTTTTCCAAACTTTGAATACCGTCAAACGGGGCGAATAGGGATGCAGGGGTGAATCGGGACGAAACTTTAAAAGCTATTTTAACATTGAAATAATATATCTAGTTTGTTGCCAAAAAGGACTCTGATGTGTTACTGCATTATAATTAACGATTAAGTGCCCTTGTCGGCAAAAAACTATATTATTTCAACTCTAAAATCCATTTTAAAGTTTCATCCCAATTCACCCCTGCATCCCTATTCACCCCGTTTGTAGGTAGATATAGTGATTAAACTACAGTGGACACTCGATTACCTATCCGGCCTTCAGCTATACGTATTCGCGATTATCCGGACAACCAATCTTAATAATTTCTAAATAAACATTGATTTTTGTTGATAATTTAGTTTTTGTTGTTTTTTAATAAACACCTAGCATTCATTATATCTAATATGTTGGTACAAAAACCGCTTCTCTTCATAGGTCATTCGGTTATCCGGATTTTTGATTATCCGTATGCCTACCGACAACAATTAGGAAGTCTGGTTAATCGAGTTTCCACTTAAACGTATGTAGTTGAATTTTCGTATGCAGACAGGGAACGGCATGAGATATACGCAGTTTAATTTACTGTCGCATTGTCATCTCCACCTTCTATAAAAAGAAAATCCATATTTTCGTCGGCATCGTGATGACCCTGCGTAGCTCGTCGTAGTTCGTCTGTACGGTTAGACTCGCTAATATCAGTTTACACCCCTGGCCGGCTATCCGATATTCCTTTTGACTTTAGCTGAAAAGCGGCTGTAGACGTCTGAGGGCTACAAGCCCACTATTCTCTGAAGGAGAAATGTATTTTTTACAACTTGTATGTAGTAAATCTATGAAGTTGTCAGAAACTTAACCAGTATTATTATTGCGTCTCAATCTGAATCATTTTGAAGGATATTGCTAATCCATTGCTTCATATGTTCGAAAACTTTGTCTGCTCAACAACGTAAATAACGCAATGAATGTTGTTGAACTGTCAAAATGAAACCAATTGCTACTGATAGTGTGTTACGCAATTACCCCGCTGATTGGGAATGGGCTATGTACTAGAAAACATTTTAATTTCAAGTAAACAGGGTCAATATAATTAGCTAGCAAAACTCCGCAGAGTATATGGGTATATATGTTTACTATATATATGTTTACTATATATATGTTTTACTATATATATGTTTTACTATATATATATGGTATGGGTATCGATATCTAACCACGATAAAATAACAATGTTTGATGCTTTTTGGGGGTCAACGACCGTTGGTAGTATTGTTACTTGAAGTATAACCCTGTTATTCATAATCCTATTTTATCTCTATTTTAGCTAAAATAGGTTTATAGAACGTTTGTCTTTATCTGTCACGTTGTCATTTCTGTGTGTAAGAAAGAGACGAACCCCATTTTAACTAAAATAGGTTTGATAAGTTTTATGAATAAGGGGGAGAGTTGATAATTTTTTTTTTTTTTTTGACACCCATCACGTCTGCAGAGTTTGGCTAGCTAATTTAGTTTGACCCTTTATTTGAAAAACAATATCATCTTAATGCATTATGAAGGTAGAGGTAGGCTGAATAGCATTTGCTGGTAACATTTGGAAAGATGGGTGCATATAAGAATTTTCACCAAACATTTAGTAGGTACTTATGAAAAGTAATGACTATTATACCTACTTATAAAAACTTTTTTTGAGAAATTAAGATTTTCAGGCAGGTGGGCAACTTGCTTGCAATTGTAATGAACTTGTAAATACTTACTTGGTTCTCCCTAGGGAGAAACTTAAGTAGATACCTCCACGATTTTATAAAAACAAAGATTCGTCTACATTGCGTAGGTACTTAAAACGCATGCTATGTACGAGTAGGCTAGGTACCTACTGGCAGACAACAATGTTAATTGCCAAATGCTCTATGCTTGTCAGACCAAAAACAAATTTAATCTATTCTATTGTTTTTCTAATTTCAAATTAGGAATGCAGTCATATTTTCGGTGGATTTACCGAGTCCGTTTTTACGGGTCTAATTTTTTTGCAAGAAATCAAACCAAACACGTTATACGTTTCAAAAGTATTTTTTTAAAACGAAGAGAAGCTTTTGGGAAAGATTTTTGTTTTAATTATAAGCTTGCAACGCGTCTGGCTACAAAAAGACTGAAACCTCTTAAACGTTGATTTTCGATTAGCGGCCGTATGTGGGACTAAGGCGGGTTATACACCCAAGGTCGTTCGGCAGACGGCCGCACCTCTGGGACTCGTTACGCCGTCTGCAACCTTGACACACACCTGTTCTGCCCACCTCCATTCACCAGTGTGCTCTTGTCCTTCGATAATGCACCTTTTTGCAGCGGCCGCTTTTTTTTTCGTTTTCTGTTTAGGTGCATAATGACACATTGTCTGTCTATTGTTATAATGACGTGTGTTTATAAAATATGACTGCTCGATTCGTTATACCCCCAATTACGGACCGCCATAGAGGTTTTAGCGACATGTGAATTCGTAACTTCGCCAATAAGAGCTTTTTAGCTCTTTTTAGTTGGAAGACCTATACTCACGGCCTATAGGTACTTAATTGTTTAGTGTTGCTAGAATTATTTAATAATAGGTACTGATGTAAATAAAATTATAAAGAAACGTGAAGGTAAATGTAGATAGGTTAGGTTGGTAAGAACATCGGTCATGCTTTGACCTGAAGTATTTTTGTAATCGGAATATATTTTTTTGTTCAGAAGACAAATCTTTTTATCAGTGCTTACATATACCTCATCTATAGCTAGACAGAAATATTATTTGTTAGATAGCAGTGGTGGCCCAGTGGTAATGGTCGCGACTTACGAGTTGTAGGTCGTAGGATCGAACCCAGACAGGCGCTTTACTTTGTGTAAATTATTTCATCACGACTGCTCTCAAAACGGTGAAGGAAACCAGCATGTTCTAGAACCAAAAATTCGAAGACATGTGACATCTACCAATCCGCACTGGGCCCGCGTGGTAGATTATAACCCACTTCCTCTCGAAGAGACGAGGCCTGCGTCCCAGCAGTGGGAACAATATAGGCTGATTATGATTATTTGTTCTTAGAAACTCATAGAGAGAAGACCTGTGTCCCAGCCGTGGGAACATTACTTATGTAAACACTGATTATGCTGTTCTTACAAACCAATTGCAAGGTATAGGCGGTTATACCTACAACACTCACAAAATCCTGTGATTTCTATCTCTGTGATTCATCCACATACGATTCACCCATCTACAAGGATGATTCATAATATTATCATCGTAGATCAACGTAAAATAGGCACACATTTCCCAGAATCGAATCTGGATTTCGAGGGATATCGAGAGCGGAGCTATTGTGAGCACATCTTTGAATAAACTAACGGTAACACTAAATATGTCGGCACCATTTTAAGATGGCTGGAGTAGCTGCTACCTACATACGATTCAAGAGATCAGGAACATTTCTGTTCTAAAATCGACAGCAGTCTGGATACAATCGAAACAAAAACTTTAAATCATTTATCTCTCATTTATAGGTACATTCACCCTAATTGTGTAATACACTCAATCAATACAATCTGAATAATTTTAAAGGATATTGCTTATCCATTGCTTCATATGTTCGAAAAATTTGTCTACTCAACAACGTAAATAATGCAATGAATGTTGTTGAACTGTCAAAATGAAACCCATTGCTACTGATAGTGTGTTACACAACTACAACGCTGCTTTCAATGAAAATATTTTAAGATTTTATAAACAAGACCAGTCTATCATAATTTAAAAATAAAAAAAAATGCTTCCCAGTTTTTCAGGCAAAATTAAAGATTTCCCTGAAAATGTGGAAAAAATATAATAAGTAATTTACAAAACTTACAACGTAAGTACTTACGTTGTATGTTTGTGTTTTTTGAAAATAAATTATTACAGAAACACGTGCATACAAAAAGATAATTAACTCGAAAAGTATAGACAAATAAAATTTCATTAATTACCTATTCATTATAAAGTAGTTTAGTTTTAGCTCAGTGAGTCATAAAAGGCAATGTTAGCAATACCTACCTATTACAGTTTTGCTTCTCACTACAACCAAGTACCAACCAAAGGTATCAACTGTAAAATCTACCAACCAAGCCTATGAAATCAGTCATAAGTTGCCCATGCTCCCACTGCTGGGACACAGGCCTCCTCTCTGTGAGAGGGAAACCAGAGTGCTTACTCTTGAATTTAATTCCGATAGATCGACATTAGAATTATGACGTTTCGTACTTTTGAGTTCGGTTTAATTAAACTAAAAAAAAAAAAATAAAAAAAAATAATAAAATTGGATGATTGATTTTGGAGCCCGGCCCTAATTTTCACTTAGTTCACCAAAATGGACACCCAATTTTACCTTTTAGTTTAATTAAACCGAACTCAAAAGTACGAAACGTCACAATTCTAATGTCGATCTATCGGAATTAAATTCAAGAGTAAGCACCCTGTATTTACTATTTATCGTATATTGTAATTTATTAACTAAACAACATACTTGGTTTTGGCAATAAATCGTACAGTTGCGTCTACCTCGGCTGCTCAGGGACGCCTCGACCCGAATGCACCTGTTGCACACGCATGGCACACGCAGACTATTGTGACAGTACAGTATTTATAATAGGCACTGAATACGTAGGTAGGAGTTAAGTCGTGGAGATGAATGGCTTTAGGACTTTTTCATTACACAGTCTCGATTATCTGATAACTAGCGAGCCGTCCCTGGTCAAATTCGCACGGTTTTTACGACTTGGCGAAACATCGAGATATCATTTTAATATGTTAGTTTAATCCATAGTAATATTATAAATGCGAAAGTGTGTCTGTCTGTCTGTCTGTCTGTTACCTCTTCACGCTTAAACCGCTGAACCGATTTAGACAAAAATTGGTAGGTGTAGAGATAGTTTGAGTCCCGGGAAAGGACATACGGTAGTTTTTATCTCGATATTCCCACGGGATCGAAACTTATGCGAGTAAAACCGCGGGGCGCTGCTAGTACCTATTAGTAGGTATATTTTACACAAACTTACCGGAATAAATTCTTTAAATTATAGTAAAACCGCATTAAAATTCGTTGCTTAATTTAAAAAAACAACGCGGCAAAGAAGCTTTTACAACCGACTTCAAAAAGACACTACAAAGTGAAAAATAACTTTAATTTCGGAAGTTGGTGTCAAAAAACTAAAATGCGGAACCAACGACACCGACTTCCGAAATTAAAGTTATATTTCACTTTGTAGTATTTTTTTTTTTGAAGTTAGTTGTTTTTTTTTTTTTTGTAAAAATTTTTTTTATAATAGTAATTTTGTTTAAAAATAAGTAAATCGCACCCAATTTCTTTTATTTCCCGACCTTTATTGGTAAGAAAGTAAATTCGTGTGTAACTTTACAAAATACCTAATGCATAGTCCCCTCCCTGAATTTGTTTATGAGGCCCGCTTATTATAGCTGTCTCATGATTCTGAGAAGTTAAAATTTGGTGATAGCTTTTCTGTAAAAGCTCTCTGGGTCAGTTGTCAAATACTATTGGATGGCTAATAGATCTAATAGATTTATCGGTTCTAGTGATAGCTAATGATGTGTGCCACTGCAACAGTGACACACAAGCTATTTTCATAGACTTAATTAAGACTTCGCTGATTGAAGTGTTGATGAGAGCACCCCCTAATTGCGTAATTCAATCACATTTTGAATTATTTTGAAAGATATTGCTAATCCATTGCTTCATATGTTTGAAAAATATGTCTGCTCAACAACGTAAATAACGCAATGAATGTTGTTGAACTGTCAAAATGAAAGCCATTGCTAATTTATTTTTATTTTCACGAAGCAATTTGATGTACGTAATTGTGATTTGTGAATGAAAAAATGCATAAGACCCTGTCGGGCACAGTAAAGTAGGAGAGAGGAAAAAAGATATAATCTGTTGAATTTTTGATTACATGTAGGTAGGTAAGTAAGTACAGACGCCAGCACATCAAGCTAGTAGTAGCTTGATGTGCTGGCGTCTGAAATATCTGTCTAATTTCTTTAATAGATTTTCAACTTTATCGCTAAAGCATAAGGTTCAAAGTTGATTGGGAAAATTTGACAGTTTCGGGTAGCTTGATGTGCTGGCGTCGTTGTGTGCAGACGCCAGCACATCAAGCCACTACAGTCTGTCAAATTTCTTTAATAGATTTTCAACTTTATCGCTAAAGCATAAGGTTCAAAGTTGATTGGGAAAATTTGACAGTTTCGGGTAGCTTGATGTGCTGGCGTCTGTACCTATCTGTTAATATGTGCAATCATAATCAGCCTATACCGAATGTTCCCACTGCTGGGATACAGGCCTCTCAGTGAGAGGGGGAATATGTGCAATGCAATACTCGATTCTAAACTCAAAGAAAATATTCATTGAAACCTTTATGTAAAATTGCAACTGAAAGATTTTACACGAGAACCATATTTCGAAGACGATCATTCAGTAAACATCAAAGAAATTTCCCCAGAATTTCATGAGTAGACTGGCAGCCGGGGTCTGGAGAATATCATCAGCGCTTTATAGCAATCAGAAGTCTCTATCGACTGAACTCGGGGTCGGTCACGATTTATTTGAACAACATACATTTAACATTTAGAACATGCATGCATAAGCTACAATAACTCTTTAAAAGTACTTAGCTTATGTAAACAGTGTCGATTTTCTAATGTTTACATGTCTGTCGGCATGGAAAACGTATTCAAGACGAAGGTAAACAGGAGAGGCCGCGTCCGGACTGTTTAGTGTTTTATCGGCTAATTTTAGACATTGTTTAGGCGAATCAAGTTATTTTTGAGGTTATAAACGTTTTTGGAGCAGTGGTGGCCCCACAGATATAGATGTAGATCTATATCTGTGGGTGGCCCAGTGGTATCGGCCGCGACTTACGAGTTTTAGGTCGTAAGTTGGAACCCAGGCAGGCACTTCACTTTGTTTATTTAATTTCATCACCGCTGCTCTTAAAACGGTGAAGGAAAACATCGTGAGGAAACCTGCATGTCCTAGAACCAAAAATTTCGAAGACATGTGTGATGTGACATCTACGAGTACCAACTTGCACTGGGCTCGTGTGGTGGATTACGGCCCACTCCCTCTTAGAGAGGAGGCCTAGGTTCCAGCAGTGGGAACAGTATACGCTGATTATAAAGTAATTTTTGAGGTTATAATCGTTTTTGTAACGTTAATAAAATATCGGTAGGTACGGCGGTTTGCAAAAAGTATTCGCCGTTTACGCGGCATAGTAAAAATAAAATACGTTTATTTTACTTAGTCTAGACATATTTTTTTAGTTCTTTTTAAGCATGTATAATAAATACTGTGTAAACAACTTCACATCGTTCTTTTATATTCAAGTCAATGTTACATTTAAGTGGTCGGCAAACAGCACCTAGTTAACATTCAAACAGATTACTTAGGAATAAAGATTAAAGTTTTTAACACTTGGTTTACTTACTTAATTATGATGTTATTCCTAGCTTCTTTTAAGATTTCGTAGTTACCTACATAAATTTATTATTAACAACTTAACTAATTTGCGTTGCAATGCCATTTCGTTTTGTTTTGTTAGGAATCTTTTCCGGCGCGTACAGTACAACTTACCAAAGTTTCATCACAATCGGTCGAGCCATTTTCGAGTTTTTGCGAGACTAACGGACTGCTATTGATTTTTATATACGAAGATTAAATGCAGATATGTATATTATGCCAGAGCAGAAACCTAGCATTTGATTAAAAACATGTGTGTTGATAATTATGATATGGATTTGGATAGGTACTAATAATAAAACTTAGGTAGGTACCTACTGATTTATTAGGTAGGTGCGTATGTCAGAAATACTATTAGCCTGCTGTTTAGACATAAGTAAGTAGGTACTTTTACTAACCGATTTCCTTGAGCAGTGGTAGCCCAGTGGTGGTACTTCTGCTGAGTTGTAGGTCATGGGTTCGAACCCAGACAGGCGCTTTACTTTGCGTAATTTATTTCATCACCACTGCTCTCAAAACGGTGAAAGAAAACATTGCTCGTGAGGAAACCGGCATGGCCTAGAACCAAACATTCTTAGACTTAGACCTAAATACAGAAAATCTAGACCCCATTTACCTACATAACTACCTAGGTTAGGCACCTGACCAGTAAATTATAAACTCAGGATACAGCATACATTAAAGCCTAGATCACATTTATCCATCGTCACGGGGAGTCGAAAGCCAGACCAAGCCGGTCTAATCTTAATCGTTTAGTTATCAATCGGAGACTAGACTACTAGCCAGAAGCCGACTCCAACGTTAATGAGATAAGACTAGGACGATTATTTATTTATGTACACGCAAATTATAGTCCGGCCGTCGAGAGAACGCGTTACTGACACCTGTCAGTGCGACAATTGTAGACTATCTATACTAATAATATAGCCGAAGAGTTTGTTTTTGGAACGCGCTAGGCTAATCTCTGGAATTGAAAAAATACCTGACAGATTTGAAAAATTTTTTTTGTATTTGATAGCCCAATTCTTGAGCAAGGCTATTTAACATCACGCTAGGGCCCTTAGGAGCCGAGCAAAAAGAAAAAAAAGTCAGAAAAAACCCTTCGTTTTTTCTGAGTTTTTAAAAAAAAGAAAAATAGTCAGAACAATCCCTTAAGCGTTTTTCCTGAGTTTTTAAAAAAAGAAAAAAATCAGCTGTTCCCTACATTTATGTTCGCATAACTCGTCAAAATGTAGGGAACACCTGATTTTTTTCGCGATATCAGATTTGGTCCCATAGTAAAAGTTGTTCATTATGATGAGTACAATCTTGCATTTTGATTTGTCGCATGTTTTCAATTTCAACCTGTATTATTATCTACTATCATTCGTGGATCTTTGACGGGTAGTCAGAAGCCCGAAAGTCTGACAATCAGTCTTACCAAGGGGTATCGTGTTACCCAGTAACTGGTTTGTGGAGGTCAGATAGGCAGTCGCTCCATGTAAAATACTCATATTCAGCTGCATCCGATTAGACTGGAAGCCGACCCCAGCATAGTTGGGAAAAGGCTAGGCAGATGATAGAAGTTATATGCCGATTATGCGTAGACATTCAGATAAATAAATGTCCATTTAAATACATATAAGTGCTTCAAGACGTCGCTAAAACGTAGTTACTTTTCAGGTGCAATCTTCGTCGTTTAACTGAAGCTGAAAACATTTTCATGAAAATGAGAAAATACTGTGGCACATTGGCCTAAAACATAGTTTCAAATATTGACATTTGGCTCATTGAGAATCAACGGACATTCACCATAATATTTTCGAGGGAAAATTATAAACACTCGATCGAAACTCGAGACCAACTCATCAAAGACTTCAATTATTTCATTAGATACTTAATTATCGATTTATTTTTATTTTGTTCAACCAAAAATCCATACAAAATTGCCAAAAGGACAAATTAAGTACCTCCAATTAATGGCCATCAAGTCCTTTATCTATAACACAATAAAGGTGTAATGGTTTTCCCAATTAATATTTTTAATTAAACCGAGACCCCCCTTATGGTCTGAAACTTGGGCAAACTGTGAGTGTACACCTCTGATTACCCCTTCGGGGGATTTTAGCGTGATGTTATTTTAATAAAAGGCAGGAGGTACACATTCAAGATTTTCCATAGAGTTTCTTGCCTTTTCTTCTCCATACGAACGTAATTACACTTTGGAATGGGCAACTAGCTTCAACTTTCTGACCGACAACTCAAAAGTGCCAGTAATTGGTTTAATTGAAATAAATGCTTTCAGGTTGATTTTCTTTAACAATTAATTAACTAAAACAATACAACGATGAGTTTCGCCAACGGTCGCGTGGGGGGCGCAGGGCGCTGGAGGGGGTGGTGGGGGTGACAGGAAGCGCGGCAGACGGCGCACCCGCCACGCATAACTAATGCCCTTGGCGCCACCTGGTGCCGAGGTCACCCTGACCTTACACATTCACCTGGAAAAGCTTTGGAAAGTGCTAATGAGAATTTAGTCGGGGTATGGCGAGACTACTATTCTACGCAATTCTGACGGTCTGCTGTTTTAATAGATGCGTAAGTTACCTTAATACGTAGGTATTAATGTTCATTATATTTTTTGATATTAGTAGGGACCTTAATGAAGTAGGTAGCTATCTCACCCGAGGAAATCCCACCACCTTTTGCAGCCATCAAGCAGCACTTCTGCTTTCGTCTTGAACTGCATGAAAGGTGATTAAGAAATAGGTTGAGACATTTCAGCTACGTCTCAGCGACGAGTATAAAAACAAATAAAATCTGCTGCAAATTAAGCCCCCTAAGAAGGGGGTTGCTGTCGTATATAAAACATCTAGATCGGACCTCATGGTAGTCGCCTGGCATGTCACACTGGTTGTTCATTTTTTGTGCTTGTATTTCAAGCGTGGTTCAGCTGACAACTGCTGCAATGACTGAATGACATGAATGTTCTTCACACTCAAAACTCAGAATCGTAATCACTCGTAGGTAATCGTCGATGCCACTGTTAGATTAAATATCGACTCGAATGGATTTGAACAGACCTTAAAATTATGGACTGTCCTCAGAATCTTTCCTTAGGATCGGTATCTCTCAGCAAGTTATACCTATTGTAATAAACCAATTTGGTATTCCCTCACATCAGAAAATTCACGCTAACTGTATCATTGTACTAAAACCTGACCCCGATCCACATCAATGACGTCACATCAAGATATTTTTTGTAACTTCTGCTGATGCATAAGTTCCCAACCGTGCCTATAAAATTTGCCGGTCATTTGGAGTGACTAACACAAAAATCCTTCTGCGAAATCATTTGTCTCGTCTCGAGCAACCATTTGGCTCCCTTGCTCCTTTCCACCGATATTTAAACCAACGAGCGACAATTAAATAAATGCAGCATATGTCGAATGCGAATCGAAATGATATAAAACACGTTGTTTACGAGGATCGGGACAAGGGGTGATATTCGGCTTCATCCAGACTCCATTTATAGGTGGATGACCCATTGTTTTATAATTAAAACCGATAATTAATTCGTTGAAGAAATATCATCAAAATTTTCTGTTTTTACATAATTTTAATGTATTTACTTATTTTGAAAAATTCATTGAGTCTCAAAGAATGTGCGCAATTTGGATGGAGTAATGGAACTGTGGAGCTGACGCTGCCTGTGTGAGCGTGCGCGTTCCATCGCCGCCCGCTCGATGTCCACCGCGCACAGGATGGATGAAAACAGCACATAATGTAATTTCTTGCTCCGTTGGTGTAATTGCTGTATGGCGTTCCAGTAGGAGGATAAATAAATAAATAAATAAATTGGAGCATTCCCGCAGTGCGTGGGAAAGCTGCTGGCTACTGCGTGTATTCGTATTTCCATAAGACGTAGGTATAATATTTTAGAAAGCAAATGCTAAACAGCCCTATTTCTGGTCTTTTATTAATGATGTCTGTAGGTAGTCTGTAGATGGGTTGTTTAGCCAAGACTTGAAGAATATTAAGACGAGGTGTAATTCTAAAAAATGAATACAAGTCGACCTACATAAGGATCTACAGGGTGTTACGGAAAGGGTATATCAATACAAACGGGTTGAAGAGTGTATCTGGTCTAGAATCTCTGTACAAAATTTCAGCTCAAAAGCATTAACTTTGAAAATGCTTAATATTTTCTTATTTCGACATCACGGCGCTGCACTGGCGCGCGGCGGCGTGATGTGCGTGTACTAGGCGCACAGACACACTATAGATAATGGATAATGACCCTCGTAGTGCGGTGACACGTTTGTTATGATTTCAATTTAATAAACTATCGAAAAAAGAATATTAAGCATTTTCAAAGTTACTGCTTTTGAGCTGAAATTTTGAACAGAGATTCTAGACCAGATACACTCTTCAACCCGTTTGTATTGATATACCCTTTCCGTAACACCCTGTATAAAAAAACCGGTCAAGTGCGAGTCAGACATGCGCACCGAGGATTCCGTACACATTTGTAGGTATGTAACAAAAAACTTACGGTTTTCGGATTGTTTCCTGTACTTGTGCTATATGACATAGCTTCTTGCCAAATTTCATGATTCTAGGTCAACGGGAAGCACCCTATAAGTAGGTTTTGATTCCGGAACATAAACGCCCGTATCTTTTGATTGCGTTGACTTAGAAGTTTGATTTTTTCACTTCTTCAAGGGATTGCAGCCGTACCTATTTGATATTAATTTCAACTTGATAACTCCACGCGTTCCTGAGAAAAAGGGTCTTGACAAATGGACAGGCAGACGGACAACAAAGTGATCTTATAAGGGTTCCATTTTTCCTTTTGAGGTACGAAACCCTAATAAAGAACAAAATAAAATTCTAAATCAGTGCAGCTTTTTTAAAATCGATTTTATTGCGGTTTTTATACGGCCAGTATGCAGTGGTAGGTATTCGCGTGCATGCCACCATCGAAAGCCGCCCAGCGTTTCCGTGCCATAATCACGTAGTATGAAAGTGCATGTCGCCATGTCGCGTCGCCCACACGCGAGCCACATC
Source organism: Amphipoea oculea (assembly GCA_945859645.1). NCBI lineage: Eukaryota > Metazoa > Arthropoda > Insecta > Lepidoptera > Noctuidae > Amphipoea > Amphipoea oculea. The sequence continues at coordinate 13,278,972 of OX243878.1, forward strand.
CCGCACACTGATTTCCCACATCACGATAATCAAGTCTTGCCTATTAAGTACGCCATTACACTAAAGAATTGTCGGCTAATAAGAGGAACTTTAGAGAGTTGACCGCTAAAAATATCAGTAAATTCAACGAAGAGAAATCGTAGAAATAAAAAGCTAGGCAGTGTGTAAACTAAGTTTATTTTTGTTTTCATTATGACTAATATTTATGAAAGCAGTGGTGGCAAGTGGTAACGCCCGCGACTTACGAGTTGTAGGCCGTAGATTCGAACCCAGACAGGGGCTTTAATTTCATCACCACTGCTCTCAAAACGGTGAAAAGAAATCATCGTGAGGAAACCGGCATGTCTTAGAACCAAAACTTCTAAGTCTTGTGACATCTGCCAACCCGCACTGGGCCCGAGTTGTGAATTACGGCCCACTCCCTCTCACCGAGAGGAGGCCTGTGTCCCAGCAGTGGGAAACTGAGAACATTATAGGCTGATTATGATGACTAATATTTGGTGCTTTTTTATCAGTTTTATTAAAGCGGACGCTATCAACATAAGGTGTAAATTTTACGAGGTGGGAGGAAGTACTTATAAAAATTTAATTGGTCGTAAAGTCTCTTAACACGATTACTCATATACATTTATCAATTTACCATATAACTTAAATAATAACTTAATTAACAAATGAAATTATTTTTAATCGACTTTCAGATATTTCTCAATTCTGATGTTTATATTATATATTTTTAAACTAGCTTCTGCCCGCAACTTCGTCCGCGTGAAATTTCACCCTCCCCCAATTCACCCTCTTAGGGGTGGAATTTCGAAAAACCCTTTCTAAGAGGATTACCTACTCTTCACAAAGAACACACCCTCCAAATTTCATGACTCTAGGACCAGCGGTTTAGGCTGTGCGTTGATATATCAGTCAGTCAGGACTTTGAAAATAACCTACGTTAGAGGTTCTAACTTTAGCTACCTCACACTTAAAATCTTAATGACTATTTACACTAAAATATTCTTATAGAATTATACCCAGAAATATATACAACTCACAACAAAAAAGCAATGAAAAGAAAGCTGAAACGCCTGTGCAATACTATCTACCTATTCCTACTTCACTTAAAAATAAATACCTATAACTACTTTAATTAATAAAAGTACCTACGCTTAATAATTTGTAATTTGAACGAATATTTAAACACTACTAAAACAACTCATACCTATTTTACAAAATAACAACAAAAGAAATTCAAATAAACTATTTAAAGACTAAAAGTCGCGCTGATAAGCACGGTTTCTCAATATCAATTATTGTCTGTCAATAAGGTCGAACGCTCTGAACGCATTAACAGCCAACCTCCCGCCTTTTTATACCCTACCGCCGCCGCGACCCGTGTCGAGCGCGGCAACCGTTACACAAAAATAATCCTTAATAGCATGATTCAGTATTTACGTGCGACGGCGCGATGGCTTATTTCATGTATAAGTTTGGTGTTTCTATACCGATTTCTATGATTCTTTTTTTATTGAATAGGTAATAATGTTAACTTTTTTAAATTAGGGATGAGTGAGAGTATTATAAACGTAAGAGTAAACAAATATAATCAGAATGCTCCGAACTGCTAAGCTATCAGGAGTTACACGTGTTATTGTGAGTCAACCATAAAAGATAGACATATGCTGTTGCGGGATATTTTTTAGACAATTTTATGTAGAATATTTCCGTCATACATGATTTCTATGTAACTTTAACCATTAAGGCTGCACACGCGACGGAAGCTTAAAAAATGGAGTAACTTCTCCCGTTTTCCCCACATTTCCCTTCACTACTCTGCTCCTATTGATTGTAGCGTGATGAAAAGTATACTATAACCTGCCCAGGAGTATGAAGAATAATTGTACCAAGTTTCGTTAAAATCCGTCCAGTAGTTTTTGTTTCTATAAGGAACATACAGACAGACAGACAGACGGACAGACAGACAGACAGACAAAAATTTTACTGATTGCATTTTTGGCATCAGTATCGATCGCTAATCACCCCCTGATAGTTATTTTGAAAATATATTTCATGTACAGAATTGACCTCTCTACAGATTTATTATAAGTATAGATGTATGTTCGGGCATAACTCCGTCATATATTTGCAAAATTCTGTATGCTTCAGGGGTGGTCTAAATTTGCTTGGGTACCTAGTTTTTGAGTTAGCTTCATTAATACGATACGATTTTTTTCCACTTAGTTTATATTGATGATGTTTAAATAACTTTTGTCACTGATATTTACATAGCAAGTAGTGTTAAATGAATTTGTGTGTGGTAGGTACAACTAAAAAGTACTTTCGGAAGTCGGTGTAAATGAACGAAAATGCGGAACCAACGACACCGACTTCCGAAATTAAAGTTATTTTTCACTTTGTAGTGTTTTTTTTTTTGGAAGTCGGTTGTTTTTTTTTTGTATAAGTTTTTTTTTTCGCTTTTTATAAAGAATTATTTTTCTCCCCGATTGATGCTCATAGCAGAGTAGGATGCAGCTGAAGCATACAACAAAGATAAACCCTGAAAGACTCATCATCTGCCTAGCCTTTTCCCAACTATGTTGGGGTTGGCTTCCAGTCTAACCGGATGCAGCTGAATACCAGTATTTTACATGGAGCGACTGCCTATCTGACCTCCACAACCCAGTTACTGGGTAGGTAATACTATCGTATACGTAACGTACGGACGGTACGTACGTACGTACGTGTAAGGGGTACCCCTTGGTAAAACTGTTGTCAGACTTTCGGGCTATGGCACAAGGAATTTGTCTATCTTGATCTGCTTTTCATTATGAAACACAAAATTATTATCAGGAGTGATCAGCGGGGTAATTGTGTAACACACTATCAGTAACAATGACTTCCATTTTGACAGTTCAACAACATTCATTGCGTTGTTTACGTTGTTGAGCAGAATTTTTTTCGAACATATGAAACAACTAGCTGTGGCCCGCGGTTTCACCCGCGATAAAAGTATTATAGTCCTTTCCTATTCCCTTTACAAATCTCCACCCCCTTTTTATACCCTTAAGGGATAATTTCGGGGATAAAACTATTTTATATACTTCCCCACAACTCAAACTATCTCCATACCAAATTTCATCTAAATCGGTTCAGCGGTTATTGATTCCCCATACAAACTTCCACCCCCTTAGAGGATGATTTCTAGGATAAAAACTATCCTATGTCCTTCCTAGGGATGCAATCTATCTCTCTGCCAAATTTCATCTAAATCCGTTCAGTGGTTTAAGCGTGAAAAGGATACATACAGACAGTCAGACACAGACAGACAGAGTTACTTTCGAATTTATATATTTACTAGCAGCGCCCCGCGGTTTCACCCGCATAAGTTTCGATCCCGTTAGAATATCGGGATAAAAGTATCCTATGTCCTTTCCCGGGACTTAAACAATCTCTATACCAAATTTCATCTAAATCGGTTCAGCGGTTTAAGCGTGGAGGTAACAGACAGACACACTTTCGCATTTATAATATTACTAGCTGCGCTCCGCGGTTTCACCCGCGTAAATGTCGATCCCGTGGGAGTATCGGGATAAAAACTATCCTATGTCCTTTTCCGGGACTCAAACTATCTCTATACCAAATTTCATCTAAATCGGTTCAGCGGTTTGAGCGTGAAGAAGTAACAAACGTATAAACACACACACACACACACACACACACACACACACACACACACACACTCACAAACTTTCGCCTTTATAATATTAGTGTGATAAATATATAAATATAAATATATAGTGTGATTAGTGTGATAATCAAGTATGGATTAGCAATATTCTTCAAAATGATTCAGATTGTGATTAGTAGTGTGCTACGCAATAAGGGTACCTACTGATCACCATAATTATGACTTACGCGCTCGAAGAAAATGGAAATTTTGTAACCGTACTTTTCCATTTTTCCAGTCATTTCCCACAAATTGACTGATTTGATGTTCTTGTTGCCCCTTCGCCACTTCGAAGAAACCGAAATATGAAATTATAATTTTTCCATCCATATAAATGAAGTCATGATTTCGAAATGACGCAATCAGCTGCGTTCCCTTCGTCAGCACAGTTTGCAGAACAGTGGCGATATAATTATTTTCTAGAATGTATTACGACAAATGCGAATGATTACCGTCCATTGAAATATGGTGGGTTTAGGGTTCGTGAGAACAAAAATGTTATATTTGCTCCTGTCATACAATTCGCAGGAGCCATAGCGAATTTACTACAATGTATGAGAAAAATCCTTGAAAGTTTGTATGTTTGTTACTCAATCACGCAAAACGGCTAAACGGATTTGGATGAAATTTGGCACACAGATATTAGACCCTCTCGGTAGGACGTTCACGTGGGATAATTTGACCTCCACGCGGACGAGGACGCGGGAAATAGCTAGTTACTAAATTAAACGCAAAGTTCATATTTCAGCGTGAAAAGCCACGACTTACGACGGGAACATAAATCTAGGTAGATAAGTACATAATCAAGTACCTATTATGCAAAAAAATCTAGATATAGAACTATGTAGGTAGATATGTTTTGTTTAAATATGAATAAGTAAGTACCTATATCAAAATGCAAACGATGCAGTTTACTTATTACATACACATTAATTTACCAGCTGGGCTAACAATCGTAATCTGGAGTATTTTTAACAAGTTCATGGACACACGGTTTTTTATAAAAAAAAAATACTGAAATAAAATTAAGAATGTCAGAATTTTAATTAGTTTTACTGAAAAGAATTTTAATTAATATATTTTTAGCTTATTAACATTGCCTTGATAATTGCAGGGCGATAAAATTTTCATGCATTGGTACTTACGTATTGTATCTGCTAACATTTTGTAGCCTATATTCGTAGGTAACTGGAACTTTGAGGCTTTGGAACTACCAGACGAAATTGAAAAAATCTTTTTGAATTTGATAGTCCAATTCATAAGGCTTATAGGCTATTTAATATCACACTAGGACTCTTAGGAGACGAGCACAAGGAAAAAAAGTAGGAAAGAACGATTAGCGAAAACGAAGTAATAGCGAGGGCAGGTGATGCGACAGGGTCGGAGTGGGAGGCGGTCACCTCCTTCTGCGAAGCAGTCATGCTAGCAAAGGAGGTGGCGGAACGGCTGAGGGAGAGAGCCTCACGCCCCAGCCGCCGCGGGAGACGCTCCGGGCGTCGGGAGCCGCGTGACGACTCCCGGCCACCGTAGGCGCGGGCCTGCGGACGGAGAGTAATGGGTAGCTCACCGTCCGATCAGGACCAGGCCCGTGCCGGACGGCGCGTACGTGTTCCACGCGCGCCTCAAAGAGATGTCAGCATAAAGGAAGGGGCCTGCCAGGGCCGAAGCCTGCCGGGGGTGCGGGATTGTCCGAAAGGGTTACCGCTACCTCGGAACATAAAGGGCTAAGGAAGGAACACGGATGGGTTTTAGTCAGTAAGAGTCTGACACTCCCTTCCGCTCCACCCAGAGCGGGAGAGGTCATTTGATGATTTCCCATCCATAAAAAAAAAAGGTGATGCGACAGGGTGGGACGGGGGAACACGGGAACAAGAAATTTCACGCAGACGAAGTCGCGGGCAGAAACTATAGCTTATATTTATAAGGTAAATTATGTGATTGAAGTGATTAAACTTTAAATTCTCTACCAAACTGACCTAGCTAAACCGCAATAGTTGTCGTTACTGAAGGGAGACTAGACGAGGGTTTTCCATAGCATTCACAACTTACGTATATTTGTTTCACCTACGGAACCTGACCACACTTACACACATTACATTGTCACTTAACAATTTTTTCACTCAACAAAATTGCGGAGCGGCGAGTTGACAGGACGCAGCCGCGCGCCGCACCTCGGCATTCGCACTTCTAGGAAACGCACTGCAAACGTGTTGTCTGTCATTTAGTCCGATTCCTCGGGAACTTAGATTAATTGTTACCTTTCGCAGCTATTAGCCAGCCGGCTTTAATGCGGAGTTTCCTCAATCGACTGCGGTTATATTTCTACTGCTACATGTCCAATGTGATATACAAAATAATGATACGCTTGCCACCAACTGCCACTTGCTCGACTCTGCGAGCAATAAGTTAAATAGAGCCTTAGATATTGTAAGTATTTATATAATTGCTAGCTTCCTGTACAAGTTTGGTATGACTGTTTAAATAGTAGTTGTAATCATAAAACAAGTGAGTGCGACAGTCTGCTTTGAAGCAATTAATATTTTGTCACTGCTCGAACTTGGTTTAGTTAGCTGTAATTCATTTTAAGTATTTTTATTTGCGGATTAAAGTTCTATGACCATGATAGAGTTTGGGACAGGCTGTGGGAGTTAGGCCAGTAGATGCCTTCACATATCTTTATAGACTGTAGTATTTCATGGATGCAAACCTATGTTTGATTCTACGAGCCAGAAGTTGGAAAGGCATCTGATTCGACGCCAGCATTTCTTGGGAATTCCTTGGCAAGCTGTTTGATTCCCGTCAGGGTCCAATTGACTGACGAGAGACGACTGACCCATGCATCTTTGTGCATTCTATAAATTTTAATCACTTAATCACGCCCTTTTCCAGTATTTTTCCAAGATGTGAAAATGTCACATCTTCCAACAGTTTTTAGAAATGAAAACCAAAAGAACAGTAACTTAGGTTTATTCTTTTCTGACAATAAATAGTCAAGAATACACATAGACACAAATAGTTCTCTCCTATTAAATTCGATTATAGGTAACGCCTTGATCTTAACTTAAATATATATTATTTACAACATTTTCAGTGCTAGTGCATATAAAATATTCACGTAGACATAAAAAAATACATTATACAATATAGTTCAAACTATGATACTTAGTCACAATAAATAAACTGGTAACACTTTAAAAACTTTTAAGTGTCCATTGAGAATCAATCAATATTGAACCTAATATTTACAACAATAAATGTTACATTATTTCTGTCATCAACATCTTAGTCATAATTATTATTATCACTCTAATTCTTCTTCGTCATCTAAAGTATTCTGGAATGCTTTGGCAGGTGGTTTCAGCATCTTGGTCCTGGTTGCCAGACGCATGGTCGCCGGGCCCAGCGTGTTCTTTGCAAGAGGAGCAGGTGGTGGGCGATGGCCCGCTCCCAAACCTGCTTTACCCTCGTTGGATATTAGAGGTACCTGTAACAAGAAAATGGTAGTGAGAGAACAGGAGAAGTAAGGACTGCTGTTTTGAAGCAAAGACCTAGTATTTTGAACAGACAGCGTTCGTGTTTGTTGCCAGAAACGAGACAGAAGTTAGCTCTCGTTAGTCTGTTTTACATACATTTTCGCTCATGGAAATTCATCATATTGAAAGGAGTATCTACAGCCCGATTCAAACTGTGCGGCAGCTCGGAACATGAGGCGAGTCGCTGCGCAGTAACAAATTCACCGGTCAGCGGGGGTGAGGGGTGCGGTACTGCGCAGCGAGTAGCGCACTTCAGAACCGCCATAAAGTTTGAATCGGGCTGTACCTACTGTTTATTACATTCAGTTTTCATTCCAGACGTAGTTTCGTCAGGAGTATAAACACCAAAAGCGTTATGAGACAGAAACGAATCATATGGAGATATTAAGTCAGGTCTCAGGAATTGATCGTATTTTTTTATTTGCCTTTAAAGGCTAAGATAAGGTCTCAGCAGTAGACCTGCTACTGGAATAAAACGCCAGACGAGAATATTTAATTGGAATTACTTAGGTAAGTTAATCCAAACAATATTACATTTATATTCGAGTTAATAACGGACTATAAGCCGGATCAGTTCAGTGTGGGTCTACTAACTACAGGATATTTAACCTGTTTCAAGACTTACTGCGCAGAAAAACATGGGAGTTTATCTAGTCCATAATGTATGGGAATTATTCCTACCATGGAGTTAAACTTTAAATAAATAAAATGCATTAAAAATTAAGAAATGTTTAAGTATATATTCCATTTATGTTATCTCTGAACGTCATATAAAATTAAAAGCGAGATAGCGGCGGGCACAAGGCGGCTAATGTTTTCCTTTTTATAAGTAAACCCATTACGTGTTTGGTGTTTTAATGTTCCTCCGTCAGGTCTTTGTTTACCTACGCTCAAATGCACTCAAGTTGTGTGAAAAGTTCGTTCGTGATCTTCAAGTTAGGCAATTACTGCTCACACAACCGATGACGAGTCCCTAACGACCCTATTCTGTCCCTACCCATGAACGTCATCCATTCAAGTCGACCTGAAGAAAAAGAGCGCACTAAATCACTAGACCATAAATGACGGGTAGCTTCGCATACATTAGGTTTAACGACAGACAGACGCACAAACAATGTGTTATTAGTGATTCATTGTCTAGCCAGGTGAATATCCTAGACGGACGGAAGTCCAGATTTCCTGTGCCATACATATGAGGTCGGTGTATGGAGATCCGCGGGGCAACGGCTTGGAGCAAAACAATACCATGTATAGGGGACTCAATGCCGCTCAGTACATGGCTAGACGGTTTTTTGTACGCAGGAAAAAATACCAATCACAATTGCGAAGTGATGGATAAATTTTCTTTATTAGGACCGTGCAACTGAGTTGCATGCATGTGGGGATTTTGAGTGAGAAACAACGACGCGGTCACGAAACTACGTGAATATGTTGTATGTATTTCTTTTTCGGAATCAGTTGACGTGCTTTTTGCATTTCCGTGCACAAAAATCAATTTGGGCCAAGTGAATATGTTAAAATTGTTTATATTTTCGTTTTTGACCATTTTATCTTTGGCTTTCATGATTTTTAGCACCATTTGAATTCAATGTACAATATTTTTTGTACAGAGTAACCCAATGCATTTGTTTTTTTTTTCAGACCTTATTAAAGATCAAATACATACAAGTTGCACGCTTCCAAAGTATGCATCACTAAGTGCTAAATTCGTCAAGAAATCTCCCTCGAATCTAGTCCTCAAGACGTTCACGCAATCATTTCTTGTAATTCCATACCTACTATTAATCTGCTGCCCCCAAAGCCTTTCTAAGTCATTGGAGAGAGTACACATAACACATTAAGTGCATACCAACAGACAAGAAAGTGACCACAGTAACCCGATCACCGCCATCGTCTGCGGCGGGCCTAGCCGGGGCAATCCCACGCGACAATGTTGCGCTTGCGCCTGACCACCAATTATGTACCCGATGATATCGCACCCACAATCTCATTCACCGATGACAATTTATGCTGACGTAATTACGTATATATTGTGGTGTGAAGAAGTGGGTAGAGTGGACCAGTAATCATGATTGCGATGGTCTTCCTTCGTCACATCTTTTTTTTGCAATCTGCAACATTTTCTGGTGGATGGAGTTTTTTTGGAGTCTTTTCTTGTATAAAATAAAACTGATACGTTTATGTATGTTTCTAGGTAAAAGTTACAACTTGGCATTCGTGTTTCGTAAAATCGATCAAGAAATCGTCTGGGTAATCAATCAGCGTATTGTCACTGTCAGCAAGTGTTTACTCTAAATGCGAAGAAAATAAGAATGAAACACGAATAAGAATATTGTGGCCTAAATATAGAACTAACTACAAGAGTATGGCATATTCCATTATGACAGTAAATCCGGAAATACCGCCAAAGGAACACGCTCAAAAATTCTACGAAAGTGGAATAATGGACGGGACACGTTTATGATTCAGATGTCAGACCCACCGCATATCATAATGCGAGGCGCAATAAAATAATTTAAGATCTTCATAATATTGTGAATGTGCATAATTTAGAGTTGTCGGTTGTCTTAATATGGGCATTAAAGACAATTACGTTGGCTGCATGCGGCTCGCGAGGCGGTGCATATGCGGCGAGCGCGGGCGCAGCGGTCCGATGCAGTTTAGATAGCCGCCGACGACGACGGCTGACGCACTGACGGCTCCACGACACACAGTTTTGTTGCAGTTCTCTTGGAAAACTGTTATTGTAGCATTGTTACTAACTATAGTATTTAATGTGACCCATTTGAGGGGACCAAATGCAGAATTCGGACAATGCAGTGGATTGGCTTGATGAAGCTTTTAACTTTTATTAGGGAACTAATATAACACAGTAAGAATCTGAACGTAAACTTATGCGACATGAAACAGGAATGATAACTTTTCTTACACAGATCTAATGGGGAGGAAGCGTTGTCTTAGCTTAGAAAAGTTGGTAAGCAGCCCCATTTAATATTGTTTCTATGACGACAAATAGTAAAGTACCATTACAAGATTACAATTATAATATTATTTTGACCTACTTGAACGGAACTAAAATATTGAATTCCGACAACACTTAACTTTGTAGCAATGGAAATCAGAATATGCAGATGAGGCTAAATATGTATATTCAAGTTTTGATAAGGTATGTCATTTTCCATATCTGCGCATTTACATTAAACAAGGGCTATAATGAGATAGAGACAGATTGTGGGTATGATGATCTTGACGGACAAATATGTAACAAGGATGTTTTTTCTGGAACATTCGATATTGTACAAAAGGTACTGCAGTCTTTTTACGACATGACCTATTTTAACAATACAACTGATACACGCTTAAGATATGCACTGATGTACGCAGAGCAATTTAAAAAATTAGATACCGTGTCTGTGGGAATACTTATTTTACTGGACGATGATATCTCGGGACTTATCGTGCGAAGCATGCGAGTGTCTGGATGCGCCTATTTTGCATACTCGGTGTGTCAAGGCTGGGTACCGTGCCAACAGTATGTCATTACCTTTGCAGACTTATTGCAATTTCATTTGTGCTAAGAATTTTTATGCGTCGTGAATCGGATTCGGCTTGCATACAGGGTGTAAAAATACATCAAACTAAGTAACTTTGCACAAAATTAATCGCTAGGGAACGACTTTTATTTTTGGTGTGAAAATTTGATGTTTGCTATAGTGCGCAATGGGACACAGCACAATGTTTGTTTGTGAAGCACAATGCATGCACCCATATGTGTGCATGCAACGGTACAGGGGTCGTAGGGGTATATAAAGTTGTGTAATAACTTTAAAAAACATGTTTTCGTAAAAAAAACGTCGGTATAAATTGGAATTTTAACCATCAATATCTCCATAACGAGAAGGCAAGAAGAAGGAATGGCGTTTTTATTAATAAAATGATTACAATGAAGGGGAGAAAAGTGACTCTCGGCATCGTTAGGTGTTCTTTTACACCCGTTGTAAAATCATCGGGTCAAGTAAATTCTGTGGTCAGCGCGATTGTCCGAAAGGGTTACCGCTGCCCCGGAACATAAAGGGCTAAGGAAGGAACACGGGTGGGTTTTACTCAGTAAGAGTCTGATACTCCCTTCCGCTCCACCCAGAGCGGGAGGAGTCATTTAATGATTTCCCATCCACAAAAAAAAAGGAAATTCTGTCTGCAGAGATTTGACGCGCGGTAGCGGCGTTGATAAAATCAGAAAGATTTTTAAACAGGATACCGAGATAACAGTTTACGATTTCGATAAGTGTGAGGATAAGGAAGAAACTGGCATGACCAGAGAAAATAAAATTTTATAGGTATGAAAATAAAAGTAATATAAAATTCGGAATGTAAGGTAAAGGATCGCATCTTCGTTTTGAATTCAAGACAGTAAAAGCAAATGAAATCACTTCAATAGTATCTAATTTAAGATAAATATGTTTTTCTAAAATTCGTTGGTTCTGTAATATATAATAATAATCATCAAAATTGACGCCATTTTCTCTGAAATAATAATTTGTATTGGGCGAATTTTATGTCCATCGCATATTCTTTCAAAGTCACATACACTTCGAGCAACGCTTTGTTTGTGGATCACCGAATTTAGCTAAATTGCATTGTTACTTTTTATTAATAAACTTTTTTTTATTGCTGAATGGGCCCGCTCTTGTCCTCGATCACGCCTGATGGAAAGAGATGGATGAGGTCTATGATGGAACGAGCATGCCCAGAAGATGCCTAAGGCACTGGATCGACGAAACACAGCAGGCTGCTTGACGCCGGACTCCGGTGGGAGGGTGGTCGCAAACCAGGCGGTCGTTAGCTCTACCACCGCAAGGGAAGAATTGGCCAGTCAAATAAGGTGATAGGTTTGACTGTCCAGGATGCGCCGGGCGCTCGGTTCAGTTGAGTAACTGGCGAAACAAATTGTGCTATACGAGGAGACTTCATCATGCATTCCAAATTATTACCTATTACCTAGAAAATCCAATAAACAGACACTTCAAGATGCCTTACCATTTAAAATCTCGTTCAAAAAATAATGTTGAGTCCTTTTATCTGTCACTCATGCTTTGTTCACGCCTATACTTTACAGTAGCTTTATAACCTCTATGGGAAAGTCGATATCGTATGAATAGCAAGACCGAGACCTCAAATTTACTCGTAAGTATCTTTATCAATCTTCCCATATCAAGCAAGGTGAGGCTTCAGGCGGAAATAATAGCAGCTCACACGCAACTTATACCTACATATACAACATGGCATATTTTGAATAGGAGCTAATTTGCAGTTTTTCTATGCATGATCGTGTGGAATGGAAAATTATTAGGAAAATATTTTTACTTTAATATGTAAAGAATGTTAATATTTTACTTAAAGTCTTTAATCATCATTATCCAGCCCTTTTCTTAATTTATTTCGGGTCAGCGCAACAAGTCTTTTTCTTCCATAACTACTTCTCTATTAGTCGTCATCTCGGTAGACACTCTCTTTCTAGCTACATCATCTTTCGCACTTTCTTTAAAAACAAAATCTTTAATAAATTTAAACCAGTTAAGATACCCCATAATACATTCTAGTTTTTGGGATTCATCAACATTTTCCAAATTTTTCATAGGGTACCGATTTTTTTGTAAAGGGCTACTTTTCATCACGACATTTTTAATCGTATCTATTTTAACAAAGTTCTCTAGGACCAGAGAGAAAAACCCCCCAAAAGGAAAGAATAAATATTTTAGGGTTAGGTTCAGGTTGTATCACAAATTAATTTATCTTTAACATCATTAAACATACAGGGTGTTACAGAAAGGGTATATCAATACAAACGGGTTGAAGAGTGTATCTGGTGTAGAATCTCTGTACAAAATTTCAGCTCAAAATCAATGCTTAATATTTTTTTATTAACCGACTTCAAAAAAAGGAGGAGGTTCTCAATTCGTCGGAATCTTTTTTTCGATAGTTTATTAAATTGAAATCATAACAAACGTCACCGCACTACGAGGGTCATTATCCATTATCTGTAGTGTGTCTGTGCGCCTAGTATACGCACATCACGGCGCCGCGCGCCAGTGCAGCGCCGTGATGTCGAAATAAAAAAATATTAAGCATTTTCAAAGTTAATGCTTTTGAGCTGAAGTTTTGTACAGAGATTCTAGACCAGATACACTCTTCAACCCGTTTGTATTGATGTACCCTTTCCGTAACACCCTGTATATGAATCCTGTGTGGATTCATAGTCCTAAGCACCTACTACATGGACTCGTGATGTTCCCACGTTGTAGACAGATCGCCTACCAAGATAGGTACGCAACGCAGCCGCCATCTGACTTATGTACCTAAACCATGATGACATACATGACGAGACATCTGCCCAGCTTAGGAAACAGTATTTGAATAAAATTACTATAACCATAAAAGCAAACGATCCTGTAACGTGATACGACGGATTATGAGAAGAAATAATTGATTAGTATGTTTCCACTGATGTCTTTCTAGCCATTCCTGTCCGTAAAGATCTTTTTATGGGTCATCATATCGAATTTATGAGTATGTATGAAGATAACATCGGGAACATGTTTTAGATTTCTAGTTAGCATGTAATCTGACTAAGAGAGCGATGAATATAAATGTTGACGTATGGAGGAGAAGAGGGAGACCAAGGGAAAGCTGGATTGTGTGGGTGAGGGATGAAGAGAGTGAATGATATAGCGACGCTTTACAGAGGAATTATTAAAGAGGAAAACGTTTTGCACCGACAACCCCAAGTAACATGATGGGACAAAGACAGGCAGAAGAAAATGGTTAAAATGATTTTCTTAATAACTTTGTAATATTTATTGTTGTAATGTATGTGTAAATTTTGCATGCCCAAGTGACGGCAGAGCATGGAGAACATTACCAAAATATGACTGTATAGCATATACCCCTACCCATGTTGGCAAGTCAAAAACTTGACATGCTTCATTTTCTTTGGCGTCATCGCCGCAAAGAGACAAACGTGTCGCAAGCTTTATTGCAGTTCATAAAAATGCAATAAATCTTTCCCTAAGTATTACGTGCAACTGTCGCTAATAGTACATTGTGCACGTATATTCAAGAGATTACTAGTTTCAATGTCAAGTAAATAAGTCTTCCATAGTTGGCGTTCATGTAGTTTCCACATCTGCATACGAATTGCGGGACCTCTGGTTATGAGCGAGTTGCACACGAATGCGCCGCCGGTGACGGACATGCAAATACTGCACACTAGGGTGGTCCTTATTCCTAAGAAAAAAAAATTTTTTTCTTTAATTTCGCGGGGCACCACGTAATTTGGTTATATACCATAAGAAAGTATTTCAGTATTTTTTTTGAAATTTTTAAATGACATTTAAGGGTCGCTACCAAGGTTTGAATTTTAAATAAAAAGTATAAAAACTCAAAATCTGTATTTGTTAGAATTCTTTATTTTTATACTCAGGTCTTACAAAATATTATGAAATTATTGTTATTGTTATTCTTCAATGCTTCTGAACGTTTTTTCTTGTTTTCTTTATTTTTTTTAGATTCTGCCATTCTTTGAACAGTTTTTCAATTTTACTGATGACGTTTTTTTAATTGAATAGGTATGCCAGTTTTTTAATTTATTTATTACTTTTAATATAACCATCCAAAATATATATAGACACCTAAATTAAAAATTATTGAAACCTTTATGTAAGCTGTCTTTCAACGCAAATAGCGTTGAAAGACAGCTTACATAAAGGTTATGAGCGAGTTGCACACGAATGCGCCGCCGGTGACGGACATGCAAATACTGCACACTAGGGTGGTCCTTATTCCTAAGAAAAAAAAATTTTTTTCTTTAATTTCGCGGGGCACCACGTAATTTGGTTATATACCATAAGAAAGTATTTCAGTATTTTTTTTGAAATTTTTAAATGACATTTAAGGGTCGCTACCAAGGTTTGAATTTTAAATAAAAAGTATAAAAACTCAAAATCTGTATTTGTTAGAATTCTTTATTTTTATACTCAGGTCTTACAAAATATTATGAAATTATTGTTATTGTTATTCTTCAATGCTTCTGAACGTTTTTTCTTGTTTTCTTTATTTTTTTTAGATTCTGCCATTCTTTGAACAGTTTTTCAATTTTACTGATGACGTTTTTTTAATTGAATAGGTATGCCAGTTTTTTAATTTATTTATTACTTTTAATATAACCATCCAAAATATATATAGACACCTAAATTAAAAATTATTGAAACCTTTATGTAAGCTGTCTTTCAACGCTATTTGTAAAAATTTTGACAGCCGGTAGCGACCTCTAAATCTTAACAAAAACAAAAACATAAAAAGACGTATTTCATATTTAGAGGTATATAATCAAATGAGAAAGTGCCCCGAGGATAATTCAAAAGTCGAAAAATAAGGACCACCCTACTGCACACCCACTGATTACACCCGCGCCCCCACATATGCATACTTTTAACCAGACGGACACCTTCACCGCATGAAATTTGATGACGCGCATTAAACCTTCATAGCAGTACGCATCGAAACGCACTCAAGCTTAATGTCACGCACTTTGCGTCAACTCCAATTGGCACAAAGTGCACAATTTTAAAATACCTACAACCATATATGCTACATGACACCTCGAAATATAAGGACACGCTCGTAAAAAATATTCTGTTGCGAAATAAAAAGCTAGATAAGCTCTAAACGATCCGTGTCCGTCCATTCGCGCCGTGTATCGTTATGTTTTCACATTTAAGCATACAATCGTATCGATAAAGACAACCGTAAAGTTTCGATTTAAGTGTCTCGAGCCTACGTTCAGCTCATTTCAGACGGCGGCCTTCGTCCGCTTACGAGTGGCGAACGTGCTAAAAGGCGTACTAAATAGGTCCCTACCGAGTAGTCACACATTTAAAAATGTAAAATACATTCGTACTAAAACGATAATGGAGTCTGATCTTATAATGTTTCGATTTTACGCATCGCATAAGAAACGCGAAGACGACATAATAGACTGTACGTATATGAGTACCTGCAAGGCATGGACCTTATTTTCTTCGGTTATGTACGCGCTGCTGTCATTGTTAATTCTAACTTAAACGAGCCCACGGGCCACGGCGGCGTCGCGACTCCTTGCCCACTACGGCTAGAATAGGATATCGGCTTATGCTTGTTTACGACCGACTTATTGAGTCGCTGTACTTATTTCCTTGGACTCAAAATCGCCTAATTTAGAGATGATATTATATTGAGCTCCGGGACTTAAGTTAACCTGTGCTGTATGAAGGGTGCGATGACCTGTGGTAATGAAATAAAATTCGTTTGTAAACGGTACGAAATAATTAAACAGTGCAGTGGTTGTGTTGTGTGCAAGCGGGCAGCGGGTGTGGTCGGCGAATGCGGCCAATTTGCATTGTGTCTGGAGTGTGGCGAGCTGCCGGACCTCCCCCTCACCATGTCAACGTAATGCTCCTTGTATTTTAATTAATTTCGATTTTAAATTTCAATGAACGCGAGAGCCCAATTAATCTTCAATTAAATTGAAGTTATAACCCTGTATAATGACGCGTCACTTTACGAAAACCATGTTTTTTGTACAGACCCACTGCAATTTAAATTGATTATTAATGTAAGGACAGCCAGTTACACAGTGATTATGGTAAATAATTTTAGTGTTTTCGAGAACTGTTTAAATAAATACGACGGTTGGGAATGTAATGGGTTGAATTGTGGAGTTATTTCAAGCCTTGAACCGTGGTCAATTTTAGTTGTGTTCGTTATTAAAGCATGTTTGACAGGTGAATTATGGTATCCTATTAAAGTGTGCAAACAATGTGCAGCACGAGGTAGATAGTAGTGCGCGTGTAAAAGATTGCGCGCGCCGAGCGGGACCGGGGCGATTTGTAATACGCCACGGAGCGGCTTCGCTACATTGTTGCAAGTTTGCGAGTGCAAGCTATTAGTGTAGTGCATTATCCGAGCTAAATACCGGCCCGGTTGCTAATTCTACACTTTGCAAGTTTTTGTGTACATAGTTTTATTGGCATTTACTGCAAGCATTGCGTGTCAGATTGACATTGAAGGCTGAATTTTAAAAGAGCGCTATTCGTATACTCTTGGATGTTTTTTTCAGACGGAACCTAGAAGACCTACGTTTTTCTAATATGCTTTCTAGTAGTTCAACTAGGGCATTTAACACTTTGTTGCTAGCACTAAATATGCATTATGAATTATGATTCTCAACCACCTATATCAGTGCTAAAAGCTATACAGCGTATGTGCAGACATGTTAATCACAGGCAGTTAGAGCCAGGGGACACTATATTGGCGATGACAGGACTATAGACCAGAGAGCAGAGAAACAGTTACAATTACTTCAGCACTATAATGAGGCCGTCGCGACTCGATAAATCACCGCATCTCATGACGTGGGTGTCAAAGTTTACAACGTGATCAAGGTATTCTAAGATAGGGTTTGGGGGAGTACCCACAACCAGTTATACCAAGGGGCATGTGTTACTCAGTAACAGTTTTTTGTTGGGTTGTAGGGTTCGGATAGGACTCTATGTCAGGCACAACGATGATGATGAACAGCAAATAGTGTACACCAAAATGGATCAAGATAACGAAATGGATATGAACGCCAACAGAAAGACAGTTTCGTCAGACTGACAAACAGCAGTGATGCTGTGATTTGTGTGTGATGATGAGCTGTCCGATGACATTTAATCGTGGTGATGGATAGATCTATCTAAAACATTAACTCCGTGCTCGGTCCTGCTGCCGGTGTAACAATGTCCATTCTACTAATTTTTCTTATAAACCCCTACACATAGATTTATAATAACGTCCAGATTGAGTGTTCCGTACAAAACGCACCGTTCTTATTGAATGCATTTAGTGATACGCGTGTGCGTTGGTACCGCCCACCGCAAGTGTATTATTATCGTTTCTGCAGTTGTGTGCGTGACGTTTTCTAATACCAGCGCAAAATGATTACCCCAAAATGTGGGAAAATTCGTGTAGTTTTCTTATTCATATTCACTTAGGTAATTATATAGTTATTATATGTGTACAAAATGAAACCCGCCTTTTACATTCATACCGATTGACTCTTATGATAGTTTTTGAAGATTGTTATAATTTTATTTTTAACATGGTTTTCGTAAACATGTGTGAATGAACAAAAAACTTTTAATATCATAGGTACTAATATTATAAATCAGAAACTTTGTGAGTGGTACTGGTTTGAGAATTATCGCTAAACATACGTTAATGTAACAAACATACCTAAAATATTGTTTCGCTCCAAATCCGTTTGTTGACTCAATAATATCGTAGTATTAAAAAAGATGGTAAAAGTATTTCATACCCTTGGCAACCATTGATATCATTTTGTTGATAATAATAATGTTGATTTCGTAACATTATACAATATTAAAATATCGCAGCATAAAAAAAGGGTAAAAATATTTCATGCCTTACCTTGGCAATACTCAAATATTATGGCGTCGTTTTGTTTTTATTTTGTTTTCGTAATAATTTCAATGAAATACGTAGAAATTCATCATAAAATTGCAAACTTACCTGTGAAATGTGATGTTCGTATCCTTGTCTTTTTTTGGAGTGTAGTTTTTACACGATTTCACTGCACAAACCGTCATTTTTTCAATTATATTTAACAGCGTTTTCTGACGTACACGCGTTGAACGTCTGTCGCGTAATGGCGGCCTGTGGGCGGGGCTAACGAACGAATACACTATTTTGGTGTCTTTGAATTCGAAGCATTTTGACAGCGCGTACTAGGCATCTGGACGTTATTATAAATCTATGCCCCTACATGACAGAAGGCAATGAGAATAAGAGGAAATCAACTGAACGAAAATCTCAAGGAAAAACAAAATTGACAAAAGCAGTAGATAATGATTCCATAGCGAATGATGATGTTATCAGTAAATTGTGGGCAAAATTTGAAACTGCACAATGCTCAGCTAATCTTCTATTCATACTTTCAACTGTCTCGAATGCGAGTGACGGAAGTGCAACGAATATTAACATTGTATGAAGATCGAGGGCAAACTCTGATCCCGACTGACTTGTAAAGGCTGTAATGCTTTTATTCCCCGAGGTACGACAACTGTACTGATTATACCACAGTATTGTCATTTAAATGTCCACCAGATAAATGGGGTCTGAGCGCGACATTCTCGAAGTCAGCGAAATATTGCGCTTAATTTATGGAGGCTAGAGGTGTGGAACTTAACTGTATCTACATGCTATTTATGACGTACATTTTTTTTTTTTTTTTGACTAGGGTGTAGAATTCTCAATCTCAATCTTAAATCGTTTATTGCAATCCATAATGTACAATTTACAGGTGGTAAACAAAAATTAGAAACAATTATGGACCCTGTCGGGCACAGCAATTTTTTAAATAAGCAAGAGAGAGGAAGAGCGTTTTATTAATTTTCCTTATTATAAAGTTAGAAATATTTTCTATTTACTTTGTATTTATATTTCATTAATATTTTATATGCAGGTCTATCTATTTATTTATTATTTATTATTTATTTAATTAAGTATATTTAATATAATCTTTATTGATTCAGTGGGTAATAGTGTGGATGTTGATTGAATCACGATACAAGAGATTGTTTAGCGATTGGCTCAAACAGATAAATACCAATCACTAGATTAATAAAAATAAATCAAGTGGTAGTGTACGCGTCTCGAAATACCAACAATGTAGGTACAGACGCCAGCACATCAACCTACCCGAAACTGTCAGATTTTCCCAATCAACTTTGAACCTTATATTTTTGTGATAAAGTTGAAAATCTATTAAAGAAATTTGACAGATTGTAGTAGGTTGATGTGCTGGCGTCTGTACATACCTAAGATCCTAAAGCTTTATTTAATCTATCTAAAGTTATAAACAGGTAAAATTGTTTGTTCGTTTGTAAGTACTGATCCGATTACAAAAATTATTTCACTAAAAGAAAGCTATGTTTTATGGTATTGTTGACTTCTACGCGGCCGGAAATCGCAGGCCAAAGCTATTGTAGTTAGGTAGCTTAAGATAAAGCAATTGAACCCAAATGAAACCCTCTCAATTGTGGGAAAATCAATATTTGATTTATAACAATAGAAATTCAACTGTATCTCATTAGCCACAGTTGAGCTAATGGGTCCACGACAGAAACTTAACAACTTTCACATCAAAAATTGCAAAATTGATACATAATATAAAAATCCGACGACATACGTCAAGAATGTTCCCCCTGAAAGTAAATACGAATGCAACAATGTTGCGGGAACATTAACAAATAGAGCAACAGTCAGACCGCACTATAGCACGTAAGGGGCAGACAGCGAAATAGCTCACACAATCACTGGTAACAACGTCAGTTGTTACCAGTGATTGTGTGAGCTATATGTCAATATGGCTGACAGATGAGGATAATTTTATATGTAAGAATTGTAGAGCCACTTTCTCTAGCAAGCTTTGCAAAATTCCAAAGTTGGGAAAGGAAAATATCATCGCAGGTGACATTCCGTAGAAATATGTATGAAACAGTGAAGGTGATGTTTTTTACAGACCTAATCGATTTACAACAATGAAACTAAACGCGATCAGCATATCTTAACTTTGTTCAAGACTTGTCAGTGTCACCATTGTTGACTCAATGCGGTTTAGATGTAGGTACTCATCACGTTCAGTTTCATTGGTAAAATTTTGGCTTCTACTAAGAAGCCAAAATTTTAAATGTGCGAAATTCAAAATGTGCCAATACATATTTGGAGTTGTCGATATGCCCACAAACAAATCAACTTCGTGCGAATCACATGTAGAAAAAATAATATTATCTATTTAAAAGTTACGATTCGCATCTATCGGGCGAGTAAATTCGTGCGAATCGTAGTCGATTCGTACGAATTTACTCTTATTTTTTTTTTACTTTTAAATTGATAATATTATTTTTTCTACAGGCGATTCTCACGAAGTTGATTTGTTTGTGGGCATATCGACAACTCCAGAAATATGTATTGGCAAATTTTGAATTTCATGCAATGAAGTTAAGAAAAAAGTGCACTTTTTATAATATTTAACTTATATCACTTCTATGCGCTAGTGTCCTTTTTTCTATACTTTTATAGATTCTTCTATTCCTAGATCCCGTTTCGGGCGAGTAAGTTCGTGCGAATCGACTAATCTGCCAAAATTTGCTCTTATGTAAAAGTTGTTAGATATCCAATGCATTGAAGATTTAGGACGTGGTTGCAGACAAATGTATTGCATTAATGTCTCATGCTTCTAACTGAGGAAATAGCAGTTAGACATACAACTGAGAAATACGTATATGTCTCATCGATAAACTGCGAATCTGACAATGCACCTGCGCGTTGTCCATCCTGTGCGTTGTACATGCGGCATCTAACACAGACTTAGCACAGGAAGATATGCGAGTGATCTACGGCTTCACAACAAAACATTACTCTCGAATACAATATGAGGGCCACGATTACCACTTGGGCCCCACATCCGCCGTGCCAGATTGATGTTAACATTTACTCAAAGTTTATCTTTTCATTTTTGTGCCTTTCCGACCGGTTAAGAAGCGGTTTCAGTAAAAGCAAAAAAGGGTAGATTTTTAAGACATCGCATTTTGTGGAGTCCCAAAATAAAGTTTATTGTCAGCGTGCGTGGGTTGCGGCCCTTTATTTTGGGAAAAAAAAGTTCTCTTTCCGATTTGCGCGTCCACTTTTCATATTAAGCAGCGAATATTGGACAGCACTGGCTTGCAACATTGTATAAAGTTATTCGTACAATGTATCAGAGTATATTAATGGTACGCGATTTAACTAATTTGAATCATTTTTCATTTTAAAGCAATTTATTGATATTAAAATATGCATTCGGGTTACTGTTTGTTGTCGCTCGTATTCTTAATTTGTGATTATTAATGCTTAATACGAGCAGTGGTGGCCCAGTGGTCACGGCCGCGACTTACGGGTTGTAGGTCGTAGGTTCGAACCTAGTCAGATGCTTTACTTTGTGTAAATTATATCATCACTACTGCTCTCAAAACGGTGAAGGAAATAATTGGAAAACCGGCATGTCCTAGAACCAAAAATTCGAAGACATGTACTTCTACAAACCCGCACTGCGCCCGCGTGGTAGATTACGGCCCACTCCCTCTCATAGAGGAGGCTTGTGTCCCAGCAGTGGGAACATTATAGGCTGAGTATGTAATGCTTAATGAATTCGGATTGCCTTCAGTTGAATGTATTCTGCTCGTTGTGCGGTTCTTACTACTTTGATGTTCTCATTTAAGGCGAAAGCGTCTGGGTAGCCCGCGACATTCAAATTTTCTTACGTTTTTTGCAATTTGCAGCTCAGTTTCAGGTTGCATGTTGATCTAAATATGATTCGAAGCCGTATCAAATATGGCTTTACAGAATTATAATCATTAGAATCAACAATACAACTCCTTATGTTAGAAGTGGCCTTAAGAGTAAACTAGTCGCGAGCTCGAACTCACTGGTGGTCATGGCCAAAATCACGCTGTCTAACTTGGCTTCGTGTCTGACGGAGCTAGTATCAGTGATGAGCAGTTAGACGCTAATCTACACGCACAACATCTAGTTCTCACGCACAGAAACACCGTTCCGAACTGATAGGCGCATAAAAATATTTGAAAAGTGCTTTGGAAAATCGAGTTCTATGATAAATCCACTACATAAATCAATCACAAATAAAGTTTTTTGAACTCTTCGATAACTGAGCTTTGTCGGTACGGATTTGGTTTTTAAGATTTTTCAGTTCTTTTATTACTTATTTACACCCAAAGTTACGTTATAAATAGCAAGAAAAACGAATCTTTGTTGGCTCATAACTTTTTAATGGCTTGTTATTTTACAATTCTGCTTCCGTACAGACACAATTAATAATTAGACAAAACGATACAATGTTTAACTTTGGATGTACAATGTCAAACAGTGGAGTAGGTAATACTCTCCCGAAAGGACCATGCCCATATTAGTATGGAGGTGAAAGTCAGTAATGCCATGCAATGCCCAAATTGTAGCTCTATGTCATACGATAACTTATTATTAGTATTTTTATGATATCTAGATTTAATGTCATATAAAGCACTGATTGAAAAGTTATTGGACGTTAAACATGATACTGCCTACTGGTATTGTTTATACATTTTATCGTTTACAGTCAGCATTGCTATTAGTTTTCCACTAGGAACTTCATAATCATCACATAATCTAGGCCAGATCACTGTTCTTTTATATACATTAATGTCTGTAAACATTTAAGTTATTTGGAATTATCTAGTCGGCCTCCATAGTATCTCCATCAATATAAATGTGAAAACAATGATTGACAGAGTCTGGAGTCACCACTCACCCGATAGTTTTTTGGAATGTTTTTGACTTGGAGCTAAGTCTTTTGAGCCATTACTTTATTAGATTTTTGCTTGAATTATATTTGTTTATTTGAAGTGTTGATATATTTATACATTGTCACAAAGTAGTTTTATCTTTTACTTTTGAGTGTCTGAAGACATTCGAATGAAAAATATCAAGACAATTTACTCCGCCTCGAGTTATTCGCTCTCGACACGGCTAAAAAGGTTGATTTGGGGTCTTCTGAACTTTTCGAAACATATTTAAAAATAATTAATAGGACAGTCTCAAATAAATACGTAATCTATATTCAAAGCACTATAGAAGGCACACAATATGAATACCTACTATAATCTACATGCGGCTACTTTTTGTGAAGTTTTATCTTGCCGATCGTATTAATAATACGCAAATAAAACCGCAATACTATAGTAGTAGGTATTCGTTATCATCGGTAACAAGTAACAACACTATCACAACGAATGAATAAATCGGCCAAAGGACGTGATTCCAGACCATAATAAACTGCACTTTTAATGCATGAATGAATGAATAAAACATTATTTATCATAGGTAGGTACTGCAACGTAAAGAAGTCTTTTTTTTTTCGTTTTTTTTATCCAGTGCTTGTTAGGTTTCAAAATTAACAACTTAATTCTAGTTTTCATTTATTAGTACTATCTTGTAATTTACTTTATCTGGGCATTTCTGGGGCACAGATGGGCATGGTCCTTTGTATGGAAAAAATATCGAACAGTGGCACCTTAAATGTCATGACTTCATGAACTAGTTATTCAATAGGGTGATATGAACCTAGAGGGTTGTAGGTATTGATGATTTTAATGATTATAATTCTATAAATAGATGAATAAAAGATATCAGCAGCATAAATAGTCAAAGTTATACATACATATATCTCTATTATGGTCCAAAGTCACTCTTTCCTTTTAAGATATCTCGGTTATCTACGATCAGATTATGCTGTCTTATCAGATCTTTAGAAGCCTTCCCTCTGATACAAATTAACACAACTTACTTAAAACGGCCATAACTTAAAGGCTTACAACACATTTACATATAAAAACTTCATTTATTTCCATCTTTGTCACAACTGGATGTGTTAAGCAGTAATATTTTCCATCGTTTTACTGTTTCCAATTTTACTATAACATTGTCACCAAAGATGTCTTATTGAATAATGTCGTAACTTCTCTACCTTATGTTTAGAGCTTTTGGTTTGCCGACATCCACAATCCACATGGCAACGACAGTAGCAACAAATTGTTATTACTAAACAGTTTAAGACTCATACATACTAAGTACATAATACAGAGTGAAATTGAAAACATGCGACAAATCGAAATGGGTGATTGTACTCATCATTATGAACAACTTTTACTATGGGACCAAACCTGAAATCGCGAAAAAAAATCAGCTGTTCCCTACATTTTGACGAGTTATGCGAACATAAATGTAGGGAACAGCTGATTTTTTTGACACTGGCAAGAAAAGATGCTCAACATGTTTCAGTGTTGCTTAAAACATGCTGCACACGCACTATATTTTCCAGTGTTGCCAATTACATGTTCCTAAACTCAGATTTTAATTTTGTTAGACCAAAACGCCAAATTAAAAGTCAGAGTATGGCAACACATAAATATATTGCTGCAATTTTACGTATGTACACACGGGCACACATCAACCTATACATTTGCAGTTTCAGCCGATCTCGCATTGTATAGGTTTTTCGTACAATCAGAAGTCAGGTTATAGGTACTGGTTATGTATATCTTGATGTGCGTACCATGAATAAGAAGCTTTATAAAAGTGATACTATGGTACGCTAAGATATTCGAAAGATAACAAATGTTATTGGAGCTAATAGAACTATAAGAAAGTGTATTAGAATGCCAAGTTATTCGACGTTTATTTTCTTCCAAGACCTCTTGTGCAGATAAGTGGTTCAATCAATTGGCCGTGCGCCAGGAACGTCCGAGAGGTACTCCAAGTTTCTAAACTAGCACATTAGGACTGCATTCCGGGTGAGTATACAAAGGAGATCTTGACTTAAGTTTCTATGCCATCCAAACTAATATCCAAACTAATATTATAAATGCGAAAGTAACTCTGTCTGTCTGTCTGTCTTTTCTTCACGCCTAAACCGCTGAACCGATTTAGATGAAATTTGGTATAGAGATAGTTTGAGTCCCGGGAAAGGACATAGGATACTTTTTATCCCGATATTCCCACGGGATCGAGACTTGCGCGGGTGAAACCGCGGGGCGCAGCTAGTTTTTATATAAGTTAACTAGCTTCTGCCCTCGACTTCGTCCGTGTGAAATTTCACCCTCCCCATTCACCCTCTTAGGGGTGGAATTCCGAAAAACCCTTTCTTAGTGGATATCAACTCTTCACAAAGAATACACCCTCCAAATTTCATGTCTCTAGGACCAGCAGTTTAGGCTGTGTGTTGATTTCAGTCAGTCAGGACTTTGAATTTTATATTATAGATTTGTACTTTACGTGTAATAGTGTTAGTGGTCGCAAGCGCTACTGTTGCGCAAGAGGTCCAAGATTTGATTCCCAGGGCGGGCAAAGTGTTATTGGAGCCTGGATTTGTGTCCGGTTGATGGCAGTAGGTTTGCAGCCTCTTATTTTGGACTTGAACATAACTGGCGAAATGTGGGTGTTACCCACATTCGCACAACACATCACAACACATTTGACACAACACAACGCATTTGACACAACACAACACATTTGACACAGAGGTGTCAGAGGCCCGACCCTTCGGGGATTACAACCGTGATTTTATGTGAATATAAGCTGAGAATGCAAAGTTAGACGCCCGCTTAACCACTGAGAACTATGCGGAAATGTAAATATCAACTGACGAAGCTAATTTCGAGACCTCTTATGAAGAGTAGGTGTTGTTCAATTGGCTACAAGAGCATACAGACGAAAGTCATCGAGAAAGCACCCTGGCAATATCAGTGGATCCTCCTACCTACCTAGGTACTCCAAGTTTTTAAACACATTAGTCCGTCAGTGCGAAGACACGAAGGCACTTCTCATATTGACACAACACTTGGTGCACCGCAAGGCGACGAAGCGTCCGCGGACACATAAATGCAAACTCATCAAGGACATGCCAATATGCATGAGTGACGCGACGCGCGCTGACGCGACCACGGACATCAATTCCAATATTACCTTAGCAAATGTACTGACTAAACTTCGTTTTGGAAGTTCTTATAGAATGGACCTTTGTCTGCGACGATGTGTGCGAATCCATCATACAGATATAGGTACGAGAATTGCAAGACTGCAGTTTTGATAAATATAAAACGAAATATGGTTAGTTCAAGGTGATTTATGTTGCGCTAAACTGCAATAGTAAATGCTACGTTAAACACACAACTACAGGTCATAACATTTACTATGCGCGAATTTATTAGATTTAAATGGGTAAGATGTGTTACTCCTCTAAATACTGCCCCTACATTGTCATATATCACGTTGTATAGAGAACCAGCTCTAAAATAAACCAGAAACCATACTTATTTTGCTTAATAATACTTGCACAAACCGCAAACCTACACTTAAGATTAGATTGAAAAAGGCTGCCATTTAATTTCGCATCACCGTCCACAAGTTGTAATCATCGGCGGGGAAATCTATAATCTAGATAATTGTGATATTCTATATAAATTGCTAGTAGCAGTATTATACGTTAATAGCTAAGCTAATCACCGGCGGCTCATTGGGTACATAATATACGATGTGTGGTTACAGCCCATGCAACAATGTAAGGCTCGGGGAGAGGGGGAGCAAGTTGCAGACGGAGAGACGGCCCACGGCAGACACCCGACAAATGACTAAATTGCCTCGGAACCAATAACGGTAAGATATTTTATGTGAGATAGTGTTACGTGTCGGGTGACCATGCTTTGCAAATGTATGGCTTGGCTTGATGAAGTTTAGGAAATAGAATTCCTCTCAACCAAAGCACCTGCCATCTAATCTCCTCAACACTCTTGGCTGACTAACAGAGGATGCTTTAGGCACAAAGTCCGCGTTTGTACGTTTTTTGTGTGCGAAAAGTTTAAATAAATAAATACAGCCAGAAAATTCGGATGGAAGAAAATTTATTGAGGAATAGTAAACGCTTTGACGTCAAAATTATCAAACAATCGTCGCTGAATTTCAGACCTCGCTATTGCTACAGTTTACAGACTTTCTGCCCGATTTCTGTTACTATCACCCCTGCATACAATTCAGTAACACTCCAATGGGAACGTTCTAATGAATGTATACTCCACCTCCTATCGTGCCCTTTGCAACCCTAAACATACAGCCAAAGTGATATCTGCGCTGCCACCGATAATGCCGTGGAAGTGGCGAAGATTTGGACCAAAAATATTTGAATAACTGTCGTGCCAGTCACTCAAAGAAAAAAAAAAATATTTTAAGGTATTTTTCAGTCAAAATAAATCCATACTAATATTATAAATGCGAAAGTGTGACTGTTTGTCTGTCTGTTACCTCTTTACGCTTAAACCGCTGAACCGATTTAGATGAAATTTGGTATAGAGATAGTTTGAGTCCCGGGAAAGGACATGAATTATTTTTATCCCGATATTCCCACGGGATAGAAACTTATGCGGGTAAAAAAGAAGTAATAAATAAGTAGGCAGTACTCTCAAAACTGTTGATCATAGCGACAGTAGCTGTGTGGCAACGCGATTGTCAGCGATTTCATCACGTAGGCGGTTTCTATTTACAATTAACTGTGATGTCCTCTTTACATAAGTCCCTTTCATAATTATATTTAAGAGGAAATGCGGGTGGTCGTTTCTTCATAGAAACGCTCTCGCCTGTTTTCTTTCTGGTTAATGACCATAAAGCAATAATTTTTTACAGAATAATAAATATTAACTACTTGTATGTCCCTATGTTTTCCTTTTTGATAATATGTATATTATTTTTATAAGCACTAGAACCCTCAAAAAATGCCGCTTTAAACCGCTGTCAACAGAGGCCTAGTGTACAAATTTGACAACTATTAATGAAAAAAGAAAAACATAGGGACACAGTATATAACCCTTCTTATTCAGCTTATGAAATCTAAATTGGTCCAATATTTGGAGGAGAAAATAGGCGAGAGCCAAACCTCGAAATACGACTTTTTATTTATAGGCTTTTTCAAGTCTCTCCGACCGCATTTGCTCTTAAGGCATACAATTACTGTTCTATTATTACATAATAGTTGTAGCTATTTAATACATCGATTAATGATGAAATGAGGGATGAGCAATGTTGAATTATGTTGCAAAATTGCTCATCCTATCCTCCATAGCAAATAGCGTGATCATTTATAGCCTACAGACAAAATTTGAACAAAATCTATCCGGTTATATTTGCGTGATAATGGAACATACAAAATTCATACAAATACAGACAAACATACAAAATTCTAGAAATTATATTGCCGGCATTAGAATCGTTCCTCGCAATTACTTCTTTTCAAAAATATTTAATGTACAGTTTTGAATTCGCTACAATTTTATTATACAGGAAGATTTTTTTATCACCATCCAAATTTTTATACGGGGTGTTCTACCCATGAATCTGAACAACTTTCACTATTTGACCAACTCTGAAATCACGAAAAAAAAATCAGCTGTTTCATACATTTTGGTCAAGTAGGTATTGAACTTTTGTATGAAACAGCTGATTTTTTTTTTTCGTGATTTCAGAGTTGGTCCCATAGTGAAAGTTGTTCATATTCATGGGTAGAACACCCTGTAAAAATTTGGATGGTGATAAAAAAATCTTCCTGTATGTATAGATAAATGTAGTTTTATGTTTTTGAAGCTTACCTCTGGAATCTCAGTATAAGTACTTTATGCAGAGTTGATTTTGCCCAAAATCAAATGGCTTTATAGATTTTGTGCTTCCTTTCCTATGGCACATTACAGGATACATTTAAGATAATATACTGATGTAAGTCCCGTGTAACATTACAATACCTGGGTCAGGTGTTACAATAATTAATGGTACACACGCCCTGAGCACAGCACACCTAGGAAACTATGTGCCTTATACGAAAATGAACCTTCACAGTTCTTCATACTTCGATGGCGTTTCATATTTATTATTCCGCTTATAAAACGCCTTATTATTCGTACAAAATAAAAACAAAATAGTAGGTAATGTATTCAAATTATTTAAAAAATGAAAAAAGAAATACCGGTAAAATATAAAGGACTGCATTGTGTTATATTCAAAGTTAGTGTGAACGTCGACGAATGCAAAGGGCCTTATTACGGAGGTCCTTGTATCAATGATTGATGACATACGCCTCCGTACCTACTACCTACAGGTAGGCAGGTATTGAAGGTACACAAATAATGAGCCATACAGGCATCTGGGTTTACAGAAGACATATTTCATTTGTGACGAATGTCTGAGAATTTATGTCTAAATGAAAAGATTTGAGTATCAAAATGTTGGGCGGTTTCAGCGATTTTTTAACGTGGAGGATTAAAATTTGTTTTCACAGGCAGCGTCAGTATTGCCTATTGCCATGATAGCGAAAACTTTTTCTTCGCTAATGTTACAAGAAATTGGTAAAATGTTAAAATCAATACCAAGTTTAGACAGACAAAACATTTTTGAAGTGAAAACTTCTTTAGCGGCGTTGCATACTTTTTGTAATGGCTAAAAAATGTTAAACTCGCGTCAGGACACGTGGCCGTCAGGAGAGATTCCCCCCCCCTCTCTTTCTACGGCGGCGCCAACCGAAGTGAACCACGTGACACACGACAATGGATGGATGGATGGATGGATGGATGGATGGATGGACGTGGACATGGACGTGGGCGTGGACGTGGACGTGGACGTAAACGTGGACGTGGACGTGGTCGTGGACGTGGACGTGGACGTGGACAGATGGATGGATGGACAGCTGATGGCTCGACCGTCTGTGTAGTAGCCACACTGCTGTGTATTCGTAAAATTCTTGTATATAAAGTGTTTAAAATATGGAAATTGAACAAAGTGCATCTATTAATGAAAAAAGTGACGCAGAAATAGTGACAAAAAAATGAGTTATATTAATTCAATTAATAATTGATTTATTTCAACGTTAATATTCAAGTTTTCACTTCTGCCGGCACTCCCGGAGTGCAACCCGTCTTTTTTTTTTGTAAGTATAGCGTTCAGCTGCAATCTGCTATATAAATAATATCTAAGTGTACTTAAATATTTCTAGTCCTTAAATTACATAATGTTAAAAGCACAAATTCGCACGAGTTCGTACAAATCGTGGCTACTCGCACATCACACCGTCCGCGGCGGGAGTGATCCGTGACACGCGGTACTTACGCCGGTCGTTTATTTGCGTTAAATAGCCCTGCCCTTGTGACGTCTAAATGCACCAATAATTGCATCGCGACTACACTCCTGATGTCTGAGACGCCCTAATAAGGCACCGCATACATTAGTAATGTTTGCATCGGAATATGCGTAAATTAGCTTTAGGATAAGATATATGCGTAGACTTATTTTATGCATTTTAGATTCGAGTTTTAATTGGGTTTGGGAAATAATCCCGCAGGCGCCATGTTGCAAGTACGTAGGCTAGACAGACTAGATCCTGGTTCCCATAGAAACGACGTAATATTAACGATAGACGATAATCTTGGTCGCTGTACTCCACCACAGGTGTCGTAGTCTCGTATTAACGCGCATACAATTAATCCCACCCCATTCTATAATAAATTTTGTTGTTGCAATTCTATGACTCTTACGGACAGTTTCTTCATCAATAGTAACAGCCAAAGTAACGTCAAAAAAGTCAAAGCAACGGTTAAATGGTTTCTTCACTATTTTAGCTGTTACTTGAATGAAGAAACACATGTGCCGTAGTATTAGTAAAAGTCAAGTAAAAGTCAGTTTGACTGATTACTTCAGTTATTGATGAAGAAACTGGTCGTTAGAAATTTGCGCCCCATTTCTCACTACAACTATGGTTTTGTATTGATTTTACAAGATTTATCGTTTATCCTACGCTCAGATACATACGCGTACGAATTGAGTACCAAAAATCATGATGGGCACAAACCATAGTACGACAAGTTTAAGCAAATTCGGCTACAAAAACGTAAGCATCGTCTTGTATCCAAGTACATAAAGGTGCATATTTATACGGCACACAACGTAAACGTCACAGTATGCACAAGTTAATGGCAGGCCATCACTCCGACTCTAATGCGTTGCGCTTGCGACGCAAAATAAAACAAGTGCGCAAATTGTTTTAAATGGGCAGGTAGGCCCGCCTGACCTACAGACGGTCTTATTGCCAAAAACAAGGAAAAAATTCTTTTTTAGAGTACCGTGTGGAATATCTAAAATATGGTATGTGAAAATGTTTGGGGAAATAAATTAGAGGAGAAAATTATACATTCTCAAATACTATTTTTAAAATTTAAGAAGGATCAAGAAATTCTGTTTACTTTTTTATGAACGAACAAGATCCATACAATAAATTAAGTTCTCTTTTCTTTGTCTTGTACCTATAAGTAGTAGAAATTTACATTTGTATAGTGTAGAACTTTACGTTTTTCTCAAAAACGAGTTATAAGACTATGTTTTGGATACTTATCCTTGTTATTATGTATTATATGTATCACTTGTGCTTAAAGCTGAAATTCAATGTTGGCAGACGGCAATCATTTCTAAATAATAAAGAATTAGATTTTTAACTTAATTGACAATTTTTGGTACAAACTAATGTTTCCATACTATAAAAATAAGTTGGCTATATTTTGGATTCGCGTATTATATTGTTATTATTCCCGTGCGACGCTGAGCACCTGATAAATATTATTCAAAACTGCATTTTATAAAATGAATGGAGTCACAAAAACAAGGTATGTACTAAATTTTTATGACCACAATATCTGTGCTTAGGATGTAATAAAACAGAAATAAGATCCAACAACGTAACCCTTCTTGACACTTTAAATTGTCACGACCAAAAAAATATCATCAATGAATAATTACGAGTACCTACAAAGCTACAAGGGTCTTTAGGCTCGTGGGCAAAATCGGCCGCCATCTTGTTTTGTCAATACAAATTGTGACAATTTCACAAATGTTTACCAACAACAGGGGGTCCTGTCAACGTCATTCAGGCGCCAAAAGATCTTTGTATACTATTTTCATCTCACGAAGCGACGCACGCTTTACTTGTGGTAACCAAGTGTACAAACACGCTGTGAATGCGTGTGTAAGCGCAGGAATTCTCGGTACCGTCCGAGACAATGGCGAAGTCGGAAGCGTGTGTGTGTGTGTTTATGTGATGACGCTACTCGTCTTCACGCACACATTCACAGCGTGTTTGTACACTTGGTTACCACAAGTAAAGCACGCGTCGCTTCGTGAGATAAAATACTGTAGCACTCTACGCGGATGTTAGTATGACACATCGAGTTTCACAAAAACTGAGGCTTTGTAGAGCGTCGTCTTTGTCACTCACACCTGTCTGACAGTCTCTTTCTTAACCTCGATGTGTCTTTTTTACGGCTGGCTACAGATATCGCCATCCACGAAGATGCGCCCCACTCTTCTTCCTAATCGCTTACAGTACAAGTGTTCAACATTCCGCTAGTGTTTTAGTTTTGTCGATATACCTACAGTAATTACTTATTAGTGGGTAATTAGTGAGTATCAAAAAACTAAAACATTAGCGGAATTAACTAGCGATAACCACTATCGATTAGTAAAAAGAGTGGGGCGCGTCTTCGTGGATGGCACTATCTATACCTACTGTAAAATATCAGTATGTTGTAAAATCGAACTCGCACTTGACCGCAGTCTTCAGGTTTTACGATTCCGTATCAAGAGCAAGGTTAAAGATATTTAAAGATAATTGGTCTGGACTAATTAGTCACGTCAAAACGAAATCGACTTATAATTCATTTTGTAGTCTTAGGGCTGATTTTTCAATCATTTGATAACTTTACTCGAGGAATAATTTTAAAATTTTGACAGTTATTTCATACAAAAACTGCCAAACGTCAGTTTTATTCCTCGAATAAAAGTTATCTGGCGATGGAATAATAAGCCCTTAGTCGACGGAAGATAATGGATCGTTGATTTTTTTTTCTCTAAACCTTTACGACTCACATTCTTTGGTAATATTAGTTTTCATCTACTCGCATTCTTTGAGATGTTTACATTTTGATTTTCCTCATTGGTTATACTACTAATGCATCGACGGTAGTGTCATTATAATGTTTAGATGTGTTAAGTCTGACCCGCGGGGTAATTAATGCTTAACACACTAACAGTAGCAACGGCTTTCATTTGGCAGTTCAACAATATTCATTGCGTTATTTACGTTGTCGACCAACAAATTTTTCCAAAACATGAAGGAATTCGTCCCACAGTAATGGGACCATGAAGGCAACTACTGTTAATTATCTTTCAAACCTTCCAACTCCCAACCATCCCCCATTTATTTTTAGTCAATTCTCTGATTGTGATGTTAAGAAGAGCATAGTTTCAATCACGTCTAACGCAGTTGGTAGTGATTGTGTGAGTCGAAAAATGATACTTCCTGTCCTCGACGAAATCCTTCCTATCCTGTGCTATATCCTGAACTACTCTATATCCTATGGTGCCTTTCCATCGATGTGGAAAGAGGCCAAAGTTATACCGTTACCCAAAAAATCCAATCCTACTTCCTTTTCAGAATACCGTCCTATCTCCATCTTGCCTTTCCTCTCCAAAGTCCTAGAACGCCTTGTCCACAATCAGCTTAGTACTTTTCTTTGTAAGAATAGTCTACTGAATCCATTCCAATCCGGTTTCCGTCCTGGTCACAGCACCACTACAGCCTTAGTTAACGTCACTGATGACATACGGTTAGGCATGGAGGGAGGAAATCTGACAGTTCGCTGCTTACTAGATTTTAGTAATGCATTCAATACTGTCGATTTCGATATCCTGCTTGGCATGCTTCGCTCGCTTAACATATCTCCAACGGCGATTGACTGGTTTCGTAGTTACCTGTATGGCCGCCGGCAACGTATACGCATAGAAGAGTCTTTCTCTTCGTGGTGTAATACTTCTGCCGGTGTACCTCAGGGTGGCGTTTTATCTCCTTTACTTTTCGCAATATTTATAAACTCCATTACCAAAAAACTTCTTTCTTCCTACCACCTTTATGCAGACGATTTGCAAATTTATAAGCAAGCTGACTACTCGAATTTGGCTGATGCGGTTCATATTGTCAACAAGGATTTGGTTTCAATCTGTGAGTGGAGTGAGGCGCATGGTTTGCAGGTTAACCCATCGAAGACTCAGGTCATTGTTGTTGGCAGCTCAAGGATGATCCCCAAGATAAACTGGTCTCAACTACCCCAGGTTCAATTTAACGGAACTGCTATTCCATTCAGCGAAAAGGTGAGGAACCTTGGGGTTTGGATCGATCAACATCTATCATGGGATCCTCAGCTACAGGACGTAAGTCGCAAAATTTTTGCATCTGGTAAGTCACTGAGACGATTGCGGAACTTTCTTCCAACTGCCACTAAAACTGCGCTTGCACAATCCCTTTTACTTCCCATCCTTGACTACGCTGATGTCAGTTATCCAGATCTTACTGAGGCACAACTAGATAAGCTTGAGCGACTTCAAAACTTTTGCATAAGATTTATATTTGGCCTGCGCAAATATGATCACATATCTGAATTTCGTACAAAACTCAAGTGGCTTCCCATACGTCTTCGCCGGAATTCCCATATCATGTTTCAGCTCTACAGTATTTTGTTTAATCCTAAAACCCCCACTTATCTTAAAGAACGTTTCAAGTTCCTTCATGACACACATAATAGATATCTGAGGTCATCGGAAAACCTGAGACTAGAGATGCCGATGCATTCCACTAATTTCTATGATAAATCTTTTACTGTGCAAGCAGTACGGTTATGAAATGACTTGCCCGTGTCGATAAGGCGTGCTCAATCTTTGTCCACTTTTAAGACTATGATAAAAAATCACTTTCTGTCTCCTTAAACATTGTCATTGTATTTTCTTTGCTCCTGTTTCATTTTTGTTATTATGTATATGTATATATTTATATAGATTAATAGTACTTTATGTATGTATTTATTGTATTGTGTAAATGGTACACCACAGACTACCTACAGTATTTGTCTGTCCTTCCCGTTTTTAATCCATCCAAAGGTTGTCTTTAAAAGATCGCTCTTAGCGATAAGACCGCCCATTGTTGTCACCCATTGTAAAGTTTTCTATATTTATGTCTGTAATTTATATGGTGTACATAATAAAGAGTATTCTATTCTATTCTATTCAATGGATTAGCAATATCCTACAAAATTATTCAGATTGCGGTTTTACGCAATTAGGGTGCCGCAAGAAAGTATTTTACGATTCGCTGCGTTTGTCTTCAAAATTTGACTGTATTTGATAAACAGCTAAAACTTTATAACATCGCGAAAGGTACCAAAAATAAAGCCACGTTCTAAACTTATTGCTTAGTCTAACCGTAGCTCTAATATGCGTTCGCGATTTATTTGCCAAAAATGTAAACAAATATGAATTAATAGAAAAATAACTTTAATTCCTACACAATAAAGTTAGTCAGTCTGATATCAACTTAATTGTCATTGAAATTAAGTTGATATTTTATTAACGTGAAATAGAGTGGGGGTGTGCAGCACTGCGCACTTTTACTATAGTTGACTACTAACAGTCCTGTGGAGACTGGCTGTAAAGCAAGGCTGGCTGAAAAGCGACACCTCTTTACAGGACTGGCTGGTTGTATTTGAAGGAAGTTCCATTCGAACGTTCAAACAGGTGTCATAGAGAGTCGTAGGTTTGACGTCTAAGTAATAAGTCGATAAATAAGTATATGAATATGATAAAAGACTCCTAAAATATATCCCATTAAACTCTAAAGGGAGTTTAATTTAGTAGATAAATGAAACAGTTCGCAGTCCATGTATACATATATCTATACAAATAAATAAAATTGAAGTGTCTGTTTGTAATGTAAAAATAACAGATGTTTACTAAATGCATATAACAGTATATACGGTACTAATAACAAAAAAAAAAAAAAAACATTTTTTGAAATGTTTGTCTGTCTGTTCCGGCTAATCTCCGAAACAGCTGGACCGATTTTGACGGGACATTCACTGACAGATAGCTGAAGTTATAAGGAGTGACTATTTAAAATTCCAAAGAAAAGAATTAGGATTCCGCGCAATCAAAATTAAAACCCATGAAATCCAATATGCACGCGAACGAAGTTGCGGGCACGGCTAGTTTTTTTCTAAATTCGGACTTTTGGTCATTGTAATCAAGCAAGTCGACCCACACACTAGTTGTTAGTATGTGAGGTAATGCTAGACATAATAAGAAGTGACTTACTGGCTCCGTTTCTCCCTGGCTCTCCTTGCCAAGTCCCTCGCCCTTGTTCCAGCCCATCTTCTCTAACAACTTGAAGCCCTTGTTCTCTGGCTCTATAGACCTGTCAAAGAGATTTATTTATTTTATTTATTTCGACCATTTATTTTACCAACGTTCGTATACTATACACTACAGAAATTACAGGAAGCAACAGAAAATAAAGAACTAAATCTAACAAATAATTATAGGTAACCGTGTATAATGCGTAGCGGCATCTAAATCGCCATATGCAAACCACGCATCACACTGACGTCACACAAAATCCTGCATCGCGCAAGCAGGGTTTACCGCGTGACTAGCATATAATGTACGTCCCGACATCAATCATTGGGCAGTTGCTCACCAGATACCCGTCTGGTCGGAGGATCCTCCCTTTTCTATGGAGGATGAGTGATATACAATTTTAACGTTTTTGATTACTTTTTATATTTTAGCAGTCAGTCAGTTTTAATCTCAACAATAAAAGACCATATTTTCTACTTGCAAATGAGTTTCCTCCATATGGGATCCGAAACATTTTTAAGCAAAATTTTGTTTAATCCTGTCGATAACACAAAATTCTCCTTTGGGGAACCCTTAAAATCCATGGAACCCAGTTTAATCAATACGCGAAAAAGAAAGCTCTAAAAAGATTTTAGGGTTAATAATAATAATAGTTCTCCAGACAGTATATCGGCCACAGCGGCCAATCTCAACGGAGACTAGCCTGCGGCGCAGGAGATTTTATAGCGCAGGCGTGTGTGCGCAGACATAGGTGCACACTCTTTCCCTCACTCTCACAGTCCGATGGGACGGCAATCCGACGCGACCGGAGAGAGATCAGGCGCAGGACGAACAGCGTAGCGTGCTCCCCGAGATACGGGGCCAACACAGCGTCAACTTACAAACTCCGGGCTGTTACTAAGAAATTCCTAATGGAAAAATCCAATAACACTGCCCGACCTAGGATTCGAACCCACGACCACGCTCAGCAGTCTCGCTTGCGACTATGGGACCAACGGGGCAGTGTGCAATGTGCGAGGTTACAGTGATCCGGGCCTTAATTTTTGGGTATGGATTTATAAAAACCATTATTTAAATCTCATGCAATATTGTTCTACTAACGTGTTAACATCAGTGCTCTGCGTCTTCTCAGAGTGATGCGACGACCCCACAGTTTCTCTCCGCGCCTGCGCCCTATCGTTGTACGCCGTCTCTTCGATAGGCAGCGGTTTTTTCGGCGCATATTTGTTCTTCAGGCGGGCCAGTTCCAACTGATGCTGCATCTGAATGTTGCAGGTCCGCGTGTACGCGACTTTCTTCTCTTTTTCTATGGCTGTAGAGTTGAATTTTGTTTAGAAATTGGGTTGGATAATTTAAAAGAAACGCTTGCTTTCCGAACGCGTCAAAAATTACGTTACAAACAGTTTGGGGGCGTATGATACGCCCAGCTTCGCTACCGTATGGAGTATTTTACTTCTGTTGTTTAAGATTAGGGTTCGAATGACATAGTGCCCAAACTGAAAAATACAGTTTAAACGGTTGATAACTTCATAGTAAAGACATATTTGACTGTTGGCATAGTTAGTTTAGAGATATTCGGCATAGTAGATAGATAGATAGATAAACCATTTATTTGGCGCACACAAATGACAGCACAACACACAAAAGTACAACATTAGATGATTACCAATTACCCACATGAACATAATATAAAAACAAGGTGCCGATACAACCCAAAAAAAGGAAAAACATACATATCTAAATAAAAGTGACACTATGAGTCTATGACGAATACTTAAAATAAAATAAATAAATAGTAAACACATTACCTTCCATGAGAAGTCCCGGTTCGCAGTGTCCGCATGTGTCGTTGCCTGGATGTATGTGACACAGCAGTTTTGTTTCTCCAAGCTGTAGAGTGCTCCCGTGGACTATCTGAGACAGACAAAAAAGCTGAATTATTTCCGCAATTTTATCATCATCTGCCTAGCCTTGTTCCAACAATTTTTGGAGTCGGCTTTAGTATTTTAGTATTTTTTTAATTTTTTTTTGTCACTTTACTAACAATAGTTGTAAGTCATTATTGTAATTACTAACTCTGTGGATCTTAGTTATCTGAAATAAAGAATTATTATTATTTAGTCTAACCGGATGCAGCAAAATACCCAAAATTATACAGGGTGGCAGGAACATCAAAGCGCAACCTATTACCATGCATTCAGTACCTGCACCCTAATCGCGCAATCTGTATCATTTTGAAGAATATTGCTAATCCATTGCTTCATATGTTCGAAAAATGTGCCTGCTCAACAACGTCAATAACGCAATGAATCTTGTTGAACTGTCAAAATGAAAGCCATTGCTACTGTAGTGTTTTACGCAATTACCCCGCTGATTATAACCCCTGTGTTGAAATTATTCTTCGGTTATTAAAAAAAAAATTACAATCATGTGCTGAATTCAAGGTTACAGTTTGCACGTCGATGTCCGTACCACCCTATATAATATACCAGTCCATTAAATTATAATAAGGTATCTTTTGGAAACTGGGTAAACAACTT
Source organism: Amphipoea oculea (assembly GCA_945859645.1). Lineage (NCBI taxonomy): Eukaryota > Metazoa > Arthropoda > Insecta > Lepidoptera > Noctuidae > Amphipoea > Amphipoea oculea. The sequence continues at coordinate 13,318,709 of OX243878.1, forward strand.
CTGCTCTTTTTCACATTTTTACACATAACGGTATTTATTTTTTACTTCCTACTAGTACTTTGAAAGATAGCGGTTTTAATAGGGTAAGAAGGTTCATTTCTGCTAAGAATTTTAAGAAAATTTAGAAAAATCATAGTGAATTAAGGTGAATGGGTAGTTGTAGCCGGCGAAATTCAATTTTTCTTACGTTTATTGCAATTTTCAGGTCAGTTTCAGGTTGTATCTTGATCAAAATATGATTCGCGACTATAACCGGTACGTATTTACAGAATTATAATAATTAGAATCATTAATACATCTTTCTAAGTTAGATTTCTACCGTTAAGAACAAATCTCGTATGGAAAAGTGTTTATGGTAGAAATCTAACTTAAAGAGATATATTAATGATTCTAATGACTATGATTCTGTAAATACATGTCTATTATAGTCGCGAATCATATTTGGATCAAGATACAACCTGACACTGATCTGCAAAATGCAAAAAACTTAAGAAAATTTAAATTTCGCGGTCTACCATGTCACATTCACCTTAATCAAATAAAACAATAATTCCTACAGACAGGATTGGTCCACATCCACACTAGCTTAAGATGGAAAGGAGTGGAAAAGAGAAAGAGAAGTCGGGCCTTGAGCCCTTTGTACACACACGTTTTTCTTGCCGTGAAAAACTAAGGTTAATTCGCCGTGTGTATGCACGGTCATTAGTGTTGTATGGACCACTATGGAAGGTTGTTGACGGACACGTTTTTTCTACGACACGGTTTATACGCCGTATCGTAAAGAAACCGTGCTGTGTACAGACGCCAGCACATCAAGTTTCCCGAAACTGTAAAATTTTCCCAATCAACTTTGAACCTTATATTTCAGCAATAAAGTTGAAATCTATTAAAGAAATTTGACAGATTGTAGAAGCTTGATGTGCTGGCGTCTGTACAAAGCCCTGCAGTGGGACAACAAATCCCAAAAATAAAATAATAATAAATAATTACCTCCATAGGTTTGCTCATGACCTGGCTCTCTGCCATTCGAATGCCGTTGAGTATCGTCCCGTTCTTAGAGCCGAGGTCTATCGCCATATACAAGTTGCGTGAGGGGTCGAATTGTATATCCAGGTGATTCTAGAAACAATATGAAAGACATATAATGCGTTGAATAGAGAAGTATGGAAGAAAAAGACATGTTGGCAGGAGAATGATGATGATATAATAATAATAATAAATATTTATTTCTCAATAAATGCATTTATTTACATTATTTTGGTCTAAAAATGGCTAAGTTAGTGTTCCAGAGTGAAAAACCCTGACTCCTAAACTAGGTTTATGTATCTTAGAAGCCAGTGTCCCTTCAAAGTGATGTGCTTATAGAAAACTAGCAGCGCCCCGCGGATTTACCCGCATAAGTTTCGATCCCGTGGGTATATCGGGATAAAAACTATCCTATGTCCTTTCCCGGGACTCAAACTATCTAAGTCGGTTCAGCAATTTAAGCGTGAAGAGGTAACAGACAGGCAGCCAAACAGACACACTTTCGCATTTATTATATTAGTATAGATAGGACACACATTATACACAATAATCCATTAGGGCAAGTCCAAGAGAAATAAAAAAAGAAACCAAAAAAACAGAATACAAGAATAATAATGTGTTGAATAAATAAATATTAACTTAAGTCACTCAGTAGTTAGAAATAAAAGGTCAATGGCCACCTGGCGGGAGAGGGAGAGGACGCTCTGGAGGACATGAGTGACTTTATTGGTCATAATATGTAAGGATCGTAGAAGGTGGCGTTCTGCAGTTTCTGCCTACCACATGGGAAGGCGTGAGTTTATGTATAGTAAAGACTAATATGTTTCAAACTGATGTTATTTCAAGTTAAACAAATATCAACTTTATTTTAATGGAAATTCAGTTGATTTCAGAGTGACTAGCACTATTGAAAAAGATATATAAAATGTTTAAAGTTGTAGCGTAAACTGAACTTTATTGTGTAGGATTTAAAGTTATTTTTCCATAAACTCATATTTGTTTACATTTTGCCAAATAAATCGCGAATGCGGATTAAGTACTAACATACTCATGTGATCCCCTTGATTTGAGGCCCACGTTCAGTAATGCGAATGTCCAAGGAAATATGGCATTCTTATCCGACCGCGTCAGCATAAGGAGATTAATTAAAGACTAGCTTCAGCCCGCGACTTCGTCCGCGTGAAATTTCACCCTCCCCCAATCACCCTCTTAGGGGTGGAATTTCAAAAAACCCTTTCTTAGTGGATACCTATTCTTCACAATCACACCCTCCAAATTTCATGTCTCTAGGACCAGCAGTTTAGGATGTTGATATATCAGTTAGTCAGTCCAGATAGATAGAAGATAGATAAACTTCTTCTATTTTAAAATTATCAATTTCTAATCATTACCTAATTAATCAACGGTAATTCTTTGCAATGGTAGTCCAAGAGAGCCTCAAACTAACTTAACCACTTACCCTAGAAACATTATGATCTCTAAGCAGTATCGTGTGCTGTTCTCCCTCCCTGCCGACGGTGCCGCCATCTTTAGTGACGATGAACAGGTTGCCCACGCGCAGCTTCGGTAACGTAGTCTCTCGCACGATCACACGCATGCACGGTGGGTGATGCTTGGCTACTGCTTCTGGATATAGGAAATATGGGCTACTTGTAGCTTTTTTTTTTTTCTTTATGAAGTCCTCCAGACCGTATTTCGGTCATGGCGGCCAATCTCAACGGAGACTAGCCCTCGGCACGGGAGATATTATAGTGTACAAGTGTGCGCGCAGTCACAGGAGTACACTCTCTGCCCTCACTCTCATAGTCCGATGGTATGGGGATATTTGTCTTACTGACACAAATCATACACACCCACATTGTCATCACCAGTGATCGGAATAGGCTGAGTATATTTACCTAAAGTTTAAAGAACAGAGACGGAAATCGGAGACTTCCTTATGACAATTTTTTTTTTACCGGTAAAACCGGAACTTTAATTATGTAACTTTCAATATCTTATTTTATCATTAACAATATAAACGCTTTAACCGGTGAAGCGGCGCGCGTCGCCGATCGGCGACGAAACAATAGAAAATCACTTGTGTCTCATTAGCGGAGCTTGACAGATTAATAAATCGTAATCAATGTTTTGATAAATAAAATAACCATTATTAAAAATACATATTTTTTTTTATTATTTTTTTATGTTGGTTGAACATTTCAATATATCTAACATGAATATATTAATAACTCATTAATATATTCATGTTATATTAAAATGTTTAACCAACATAAAAAAAATATATTTTTTAAAAATTTTGTCATAAGGAAGTCTCCGATTTCCGTCTCTGTTCTTTAAACTTTAGGTAAATATACTCAGCCTATTCCGATCACTGGTCATCACATTGAAATCGGGAAACTGTTCCAATGCAACTTTGACTATTTTTGTACTGTTACCGCTGTTGGCACAGTAAAGGCAGGCGCACAACAGTCGCATCGGACCGCAGCGCTTCGCATTTCAGTGTACGTTGGTTCATACAAAAAGTACGAAACTGATGTAGGAGGATTTTGGCGTTGCGGTGCGACACGCCTAAATGTGCGTCAGCTTTAATGTACCATCACGGCCTTTTCCGCCTGATCACTTAAAAAATATTTCGCCTAAATCCTGCGGCGGCGCGAAGCCACGCCCCCTTAAAGTTTTCGCCTATTAGGAAAACGATAACACATTTAGTTGCAACCTGCACTGCACAGCTTAGTGAAGCATCACGTGTACTCCTTTTGTAAATTTTACCGACGAATTACTTGACCTTGGCGCGTACTAGAAAGCGCTTCTATTTTTTGAGTGCAAGCAAAAATGAACTTCGTGGTGTTCAGGCGGGAGTGTCCGCGATAGTACATAGATAATATGTTTATAGGGAAAAGGGATTGAAGATTTTTATATGGAGCCCTACTGTCGCGCCATTTTGCTTTTTCTTCAAAATCGCGGCCACGCATGGAACCTATATAAATTGATAGCCGATATCAATGCGAACAGAAAACATTATGAGAGCAAACTCCGTAAAGTGTCACATTTCCGAGATATTAGCGTTCAAAGTTAATCAAGTGACATCCATTTTTTTTTAAACTTGCTTTCATCTTGTTGCTAGATGTTTCAAATAATCACTCTGAAAGTTTAAAGTAATCAATGGCGCGACAGTAGTTATGCCACGGATCTACAAACCCCTTTCAAAATGAAGAAAAATCTATGTTAGCCGCAAAAATTATATAAACTGGCCCATGTCAAAGTTGTCAAAGTTATACACCTTTTACTTTCTTAAAACACTCACTAAGCTCAAAGTGCACTAACACAGGCATAAGCAGCCTATATTGTTCCCACTGCTGGGACACAGGCCTCCTCATTTCAAGAGGGAGTGGACTGTAATCTACCACGCGGGCCCAGTGCGGGTTGGTAGATGTCACATGTCTTCGAATTTTTGGTTCTAGGACATGCCGGTTTTCTCACGATGTTTTCCTTCACCGTTTTGGGAGGAGTGGCGGTGTAATTATTTTCACAAAGTAAAGCTCCTGTCTGTGTTCGAACCCACAACCTACAAATTTTAAGTAGGGGCCGTTACCACTGGGCCACCACTGCTGCATGGGCTGGCTGCCACAGGGCCAAAATGCACTTACACCATGATATTAAACATAATGATAATGCCTTATGAACCCAGATGCCCAAAATATTAAAAAAAAGGTCTCCTGATCAATTGGATCAGGAGACCTTTTTTTTAATATTTTGGTTTTATCAAAATAAATCACAGCTATGATTTAAAATTTACCATCATCACTAGCTGTTGATGTGCTAATGTTTGACTTTTTATCTTCATCTTCATCGTCAGAATTTTCAGTGCTTGTGTCACTGCATTCTCCATCTTCTAGCTCTTCTGGTGCAGCATTTTTACCATTAGATTCTTCTTTTTCCTCTTCTTTATCATCAGAAGTTACTGTTTCAACATTTTCTTCCATTTTTTCTTTTGCTTCTGTGACTTCTTCATCTTTAGTCTTCACCTCAGAAGAATCGTCTTTCTTAACTATCTTTGTGTTATTTTTCTTACGCTTCGATTTCTTAGTTTCTTCTTTTCCATCGGCTTCTTTGCCCTGTAATATAACATTTAGAATGTTGGTATGGGTGTAACCGTTCATCATTTAATTACCTAAGGCTTTTTGGCCTCGGAGTGAAACCTGAGATAAGTTTTTCGTCAGGTTATCAATGTCGTCTTCTGTTTTTCTTTCCTGAAAATATAAGTTTTGAAATTAGTTGATACAAGAACAGCTGAATTTTCATCATAATTTATAGCTTGTATATTATAGATAATGGAATTATTATTTTACCATTTCAATATAATTTTGGGTCGCGATTTAAGGCATACTTTTATAAGAAACCAATCACTTTCATACTGTATTTACATAGACATCAATTCTTATGCTTATATATTACAATATCTTATGTGTTACAATACTGAGTGAGATATCCACTAACCATTTTATGCTTTCTAGCTTTCCTTTTCTCGTGAGCCAATAATGCTGCGTTCGAGGAACTCCTATCTGGGTATGAGTGGAAAACAAATTTCTTATCTTCTGAGTAGTAGTAGTAACATTCTGTGTCCGTGTGGTAGTACAGGCCCAGCTCCTGAAAATTACGAAATATAACATGGTATGGCAGACAAGAGATAATAGAGAAGTATGGCAGAAAGGAACATGTTGCGCTGACCACAAATAAATTGGCATAAGTGCAGGAGAATGATGATAGCCAACAAGAGACAGTTTTTTTTTTTAGAAATTAAGGATTGATAGAATAGCCTTAGGTCCTACTGTAAGAGCAAAGGACTAAATTATAATGGTTTAAAGGAATAAGTAAGTAAGTATAGTTGAATGATTTGGACAAGGATTAATCATAGGTATTGTAGTATTATTTCTAATTATACAGAGTGCCAGAGACATTGACACGCAAATTGTAACCACGCATTTAGCACATGACTCTAGATCCACTAAAATAGTATTTTTTTTGTCATTATCAAAAGAAAATCAGCTGTTTCATAGAAAAGGGCAATACCTAAGCAGTCAAAATGTATGGAACAGCTATTTTTTTTTTTTAATAAACGAAGAATTTCTACTCTAGGGGGCCCAGAATCATGTACTGAATTCATGGTTCCAGTTTACACATCAATGTCACTGTTACTCTGTGTTAACATTTTGTAAGAGTTGCTATTATTAAAAAAATATGAAACAAGAAAACTAATGAAAATTTACCGAATTATAATAATATCCAGTCTTATAATCATAGTACATTCCCGCAGACTCCACATACACCATCCCAGATTCCTTCATAGCATCCTGTGCAACCTCGGCTACTTGCTCCGCTATGCTCTTAGTTTCCTTATTGTTGTCATTTATATTCCATCCTGAGTCCTCCGGTGTTTCTACTTCCTTAACTTCTTTTAGAGCATTATGTTCTGTGTTGTTTAATATTTCTTCTGTTTGCGTTGTTTGCTCCTTAGTTTTAACTAATTTAGATTTCTCAGATTCTGTTCCTTCTGATTTTGAAGTGTCATTATACTCTGTTTGAGTGGATTGATCATGGTCTTTAATAGTATCTGTGCTTGCTTGTTTAATATCAGTGATAGTACCTCTATCTGTAAGTTCTTTTACAGACGAAACATCTTTAAATCTATTTTCATATACCTGTAAAATTTATTAATATGGTAAGTACTAAGTAATCTTTGCATTCAATTGTTGCTTTGTTTTTATTTAACCCCTCTTCTGTTAGGCAAGTTTATTAAGTTCGGTAACAATAGAAAAAGTAACTGTCTCATTAGTGACAGTTGAACTTTTAAGGGTTTGTAGGCGAGCTGCAAATAAATAGTGAAAAACTGTAAAATCAACAACATATTTGCTTGTTTACTTACCATTTCATCTATGCCATACTTTAGCTTTTGTATCATAAACTGTTTCTGTTTGATACGCAATCTCAGTCTTAGTATCAGCTCCAGGATTTCAGGCCGGTATTTGAGAGATAGTCGAAGACTCCTCAAGTTGAAGCCATGTTTCGACCTCCGTAATTCCGTCATTTTTATTATGTCAAGGTTTGAGAAACTTGAGTCAACAAAAAAAATTAAAAAGCAATAATCCTATCATTTACAACGAAATAAATAAAATTATTATTATTGTATTGTAAATCACAATAATTAATTGACTGAAAAGTCCTCTGTGGACTACTGTCAAGTTTTGACAATGACTGACTGACATTGTCACCTGTGCCAGCTACAACAGTCACAGAACACATAATATCATAAATTATTTTTTGGTATACCGGGCTGTATCTAACTACTCTAGTTAACAAAAAATATTAATTTTCTAACTCGGCATACTTCAATCCGTTCCTGATCTTATCCTTCAAAGAAACCCCGTACTTAGCCCGGTCCATAGCCCGACTGTCAGTGTCCACGTTAAGTCCATGGTGCGTCCTGACCGTTGCGTTGGCAGGATGCACCTGTTTGATTGTTTTCCAAACGCTGCCCAACCCAAGTGGATCCTCCTGTCAGCTTTTTTCTCAAAGTTATGTCTACCGAGCTGGCTGACTCGCTCTAGGTAGACATACTCCTTCAAAACTTCGAGAAGTGACCCTTCAATGTGGACTGGACTCGGCAAGACGCAAAACTTGAATTGGGCTTCCATTTAGGCTGTACAGCATCTGGTCCAATCTCTGCCAATAAGACGATGTCATCGGCAAAGCGTATGCATCAGATAATTATATCACTACGTATCAACGTAGGTAAATGGCGGATATCAACCTTGTCCAGTCCAGCTGTTACGTCCTCCAACGCATTGGTGAACAGTTTCGGGACTATCACTTCCCCCTGTCTCACCCCTTTATGCAGTTGGATGGGGCTGGTTTTCTGATCGTGGATATGGAGTCATCATGGCAGTGTTATATACAGACATCTCAACACTTTGATGTAGCGCCAGTCTATTCGAAATCGCTGCAGAGAGGCCATATTTCGATGGAGTCGAAGGCTTTCTCGTATTCCACAAATGCGAATGCAATCAGCGGCTGGTTGTACAATCTCCTTCTTCTGAGCTTGTATACGTGGCTCAGAAGTGAGATGGGTCTATAGTTCTTTAGCAGGGTTTTGTCACCTTCTTTGAAAAATAGAACCACCGCACCTCTACTTCCCGCCTCGTGCGTGACCCTCTTAGATGATAGAGTTGAGTTGAAGCTATCTCAGGACTGGAACCCCACCCGCTTTAAGGAGCTCTGTTGTTATTCCGTTATCACCAGGTGCCTTGTTGTTCTTCAAACTTTTCAAAAACGAATTTGTTGATCAAACGGTTTTTCTGGGAATCACGCTAGACGAGAAATTACAATGGGGACCTCACATAACATCTCTTGCGGGGCGGCTTAGCTCGGCCGCTTATGCTATTAGGAAGATAAGACAGTTAACAGATGTAGAAACCGCGCGTTTAGTCTATTTTAGCTACTTTCACAGCATTATGTCTTACGGCATTTTACTATGGGGTCGAGCTGCTGACATTGAATCCATCTTTATTTTGCAAAAGAGAGCTGTCAGAGCCATTTATAATCTACGTCGCCGCGAATCTCTCAGGGAACTATTTAAAAGGATTAATATTATGACGGTACCTTGCCAATTCATATATGAAAAATATTATATAATATGTAAGAAAAAAACCGAGTGTGCTTATGACCACACGACTGAAGTGAAACTTCAAACGTATTTGGCTATGAGAGGAAGAGAGAAAGAAAATGTGCGCGCGCACTGCTTTCTCTTGCTTATATCCCCCACTCAACTCCCGTTCGCCTCGCCCGTAGCCCTTAGACATGGGTCGTACTTGCAAAATCGAGTACCAGGGCTTCCAAGTACGTCCACCTTAAGAAACCAGGGCCTAAAACCAGGGCCTAAAACCAGGGCCTAAAACCAGGGCTCGAGATACTTTCAAGTATTTTCTATCTGCATCGAAAACTGATCCATAACTTCATACAAATAAGAAGTACAATCGCGTAATCAAACAAAAGCCCTGTTGGAAGTAATAAGTACTTGCATAGGAAATTGATCCGTGAATTCCTATAAATAAGGAGCACAATCGCGTTTACAAATAAATACTTTTACAAACCATTAAAGTAAAAATACTTGCATACGAAATTGTTCCGTAGACTCTTACCACACCTCGGACACTCCATACAACGCTCGCAAAATAATTACCTATTACTACTACATAAACAAATGACGTTTGTATACGTGCAAATGTATGCGTGAAATGTAGTAGCGTAAAAAAAAATGGCGCGGAAAGCAATTTGTGTCGGGGAACCGAACGACGTCGGCGGCGGCGCTGCCCGAACGTGTGCATTATTATGAAGTGACCATGTAGTTCAATTGTTTATTTATATATAAATAAACAATTGAACTACATAGTCGGGTTCGTAATGAAATAAAAACACTAAAATAGTTTAGTTTAAATGACTTATCTGTAAATAATGGGTTATTAAATCGCATGTTATTATAAATGCGAAATCATACAAACAGTATATGTAAATACGAATTCGGAAAAGCATCACAATATCCAACCATCATGATTAAAACTCAAATAAAACTTTTAAATCGCATAATTGTGTGTCAGCAATACAGCGCTGCGGTTCGCGAGCGCCCTTGCTAAAGAGTCGGCGACGAATACCTCGAAGTGCGGGGTGAGGTGCGGTATCTGATATGAGGGCGAGGAAGGGAGTGTCCTTTCTGTACGTAGTACTATTAAGTATTCTGTGCTCTTACTGATAAGGAGTATGATCGCATTTGCGAAAACAAACGCGGTTGTTGAACTATTTGAGTACCTACATACGTACTCGAGCGTCGAGGCACGACGGAGCGAGATACTTTCAAGTATTTTCTATCTGCATAGAAAACTGATCCATAACTTCATACAGATAAGAAATACAAACGCGTATTCAAAAGCCCCGTTGGAAGTAAAACTACTTGCATAGGAAATTGATCAATGACTTCGAATAAATAAGGAGCAAAATCGCGTTTACAAATAAATACTTGCAAACCATTAAAGTAAAAAAAAACTTTTTAAGAAAAAAAAACCGACTTCCAAAAAAAACTTTACAAAGTGAAAAATAACTTTAATTTCGGAAGTCGGTGTCTTTGGATCTTTATTTTAGTTTTTTGCCACCGACTTCCGAAATTAAAGATATTTTTCACTTTGTAGTGTTTTTTGGAAAGTCGGTTTTTTTTTTTCTTAAAAAGTTTTTATTTCACGCTTTTTAGTGGGTCTGCTTATAATTTATCTAAGTTACAATAGCCTAGTGATCATCGCCTTTTACAAACAAAATATTGCTTTTCCCGATACAGGGAAGTTAATTGTTGAGGAGTTCTCCAGATCCACCATCAGCTCCGTATCACCATTCACATTGTGACGAGCATAAATTGCTTAGCAACCATATTAAAGTAATCGAATCGCAACCCGTGAAATACTTAGATATTATTGAGTAGTTCCGGTGGCCATCTGTGGTCTTCATCATCAGTTCCACATCACCAAATAGTGCTTTCCGAGAGCAAATGCACGAGTTACTATAAAAAATACCCAAATCGCTATAGGTGTGCCTATAATATTTGAAGAGTTCCTTCGATTTCTCCAGGATCCCATCATCAAATCCTGCCCTGATGTTTTTAGACTAGATGCTGATAGTCCTGGCTGCAGCATCAGGCCAGACTTGTCAACATTGCATTGAACTTAAAATTTAGTCCTGTTTAAAATGAGCCCAAACACGACTACGGTGCTGTAATTTCAAGGTTGGTACTTTTTCTAATGCTCCTGGCTTCAGCATCAGGTCTTTATGTACGGTAGGCTGCAAAAGTGCATGGGTAGTACAGAAACAAAATCGTATGAAGCGAGAAATGACGCCATCTAGCGTAAAACTAGTTAACAACTAACAAAATTGAATTATGCTGTTATTAGATGGCGTTGCTTTGCTTTATATGATAAAATGCTTTATATGATAAATCTTTTTGCCTCTTCAAACATTCAAACAATTTATAATTAATAGTTTCTTTTAAAGAAAATTGATCCTAATTATTAACCTACTATGTTAAAATTGAATATCAATTTATAAGTAGGTTGGTATCTGATTTTCTAAGTTTTAGTTTTCAAACTTGAGAGGGTAGGTTAAATATGGATTTATAAATAATTGGTAGGTGGTATGAATAATACTTAGATCGAAGATTTATGACAGCTCAATTGATCGTTCGCTAAGTTCATTTCGATTACCTCGTTCGAGTGCCTTTTGTTCTGTTTTTATTTATGATCAGGCGGATTACTTATTTTACCAAAACGAGCACGAGTTATAATATTGATTTCGTTACAAGAGCTCAAATAATTGCTTTGAATAATCAAGCCAAAAACTTGTCAGAAATAGCCAGAGACCGGTGTAAACGTAAGTAGTTTTATTTTTACACTTTTATATTAAAAACTGCATTATTTTTTTGTTACTATACTACATGATAATCATTATTGGGTATTATATATTTCTGTTTTATTGTTGCAGAGAAAAACAGTTGTTCTTTGGGTACGACGATTTGAAGAGGAGGGTTCTTTGAAACACCATCAAAGAACTGGTAGACCACGACTTATAAAACACATTGCAGCATCAAACCATGATAAGGCAGTATGAAGAAAATGGATTTCTGCCGCCGAACCACTATGCTGGTTTATTTGACACAAGTTTTGACACGGAGCCGCGTCAAAACTTGTGCCGCGGAGGCATGCTGTGAAACCCTTGCTCACGGAAAACCATAAAAGGGCAAGATTACAGTTCGCTTTGGATCACATAAACTTCGATTGGAGTAATGTCATCTTTACAGATGAAAAAACTTTTAAGTCCAGTGAACACGGACGCTTATGTTTGTGGCGTCGAAATAATACGCGATACACAAGTGGTTACGTAGCTACGAGCTAAATAATTATACTTAGATAATATTATTTATATTGACTGGAGACCTGGTTATGTGTGTATAAACTATAACTTACGTATTTTTAATAATTTAAAAAGTTATGAACACTTTAAGTTTAAACAACATAGTTTTTAGTTTTTTATGTTGCCTACTAACCATTTGATATGTTTTTGTGCAATTTTGTAGTTTTTAGCCTACTTATTTAGTATCCATTTAATCCGTTTGACCTTTGTAATAAAATGTTTGTTTTTATTGAGGTTACATAAGCTTCAATCCTCTTTCTGATTTTGGAAACGAATACTTAAGCTATCGCCTCAATAACTTCATAATATTATAATGTTATACCTATAATATTTAATAAACTGACTATTAAATTTGAATAATAAACTGTAAGAAATAAACCTCTATAATATTTTTTAGTGCCTTTTTTTGCGAGTCCACAAGGCGAGCCTGTTTACCTGCGATGAATCTGCTCTTTTTTCCTGTTGCTAAGTAACTACCTACCAATTCGAATATTAAATTAATTATTAAAATACCCACTCGTTAGCTTATAAATATATTCCTATCGGTTTCTATTATTCTTTTTATCATTTAAGCTACGTATGCTGGTAATTGTAATGTAATAATTAGATAAATGTATTAGCCTTGTAATTCCTTCGTTTCTTCCTAACTCCTTACTTACGTTTCGTAAATTAGTCATAGTTGTGAAGAAACCAACGCCATCTAGTTTATTTTCGAAAACTTGAATTCAAACGTTCACGGGAAAATAGACACTAAGGTACCCATGCAATTTTGCTGGCGACTGTACTTCGGTGTTCCTCATTAACAGTACGTTAATCCACACATCGAGCCCTTTTCAATGAGCCTTAACACGATATATCGCTGTTAGTTGTCGAGGAGTTAGGTACTCTGCAGACTATCCTGACTGCAGCATCAGGTCATGACTTGATGATCATGAGACCAAATGTGGCAAATGCCCTATCAAACATCAAAACAATTGACTAAAACAGTCCTTGCCTGTTCGAGTAACTTCTTACTGTTAAGGAGTTGTAACTTCCATCATCAGCCCAGCTACCTGAGATGGTGACAACCATACGCAAATACACAAAATACTTCGTAAAATATGCGAAAAACAATAAGTGAGCCTATAAAATTTAAAGGTTGCCCTCGATTACTCTAAGATCCCATCATCAGATCCTAACTTGGTGACAGTGGGACCACCTCAAAACTATCTACTTTGGAACAAAAAACGAATTTTGAAAATCCGTCGACATTTAGCGGAGTATTCGATGAACAAACATACAAAAAAAAAAAACATACAAACAGCCGAACATAGTACCTCCTCCTTTTTGTGAAGTCGGTAAAAAATACTTGCATACGAAATTGTTCCAAAAGTAGCATGATCGCATTTGCGAAAACTAACGCGGTTGAGTACCTACGTATTTGAGCGAGTAGCCGTATAAGATACTTGATAGTCTTGCAAGTATTTTGAGTCGGTACCCGGTGTGCGTACTTGGAAGCAAATACCTGTTGTAAAAACCCAGTCGCATATTTATGCGACCGGGACCGGGTTTTTACACCAGGTATTTCCAGCTATTTTTTACGTACCTTCCCTACTCGCGATCACACGTTTTCGTAACGCATTCGCCAGTTTACTCCCCAAGTCAAGCGCGCCTAAAGAAGTTTCACTTCAAAAATCTACATCTTTTTAAAATGACCAATGCATGTCCTAAACACACTGTCACATCAAGTTTCAATATATTATCTGTATGGCGGTACGAGCCGCAGCCGCCCTACAATGCGTGAACAAAAGTTTGCCTCTATTACATGCGCCCACGCTGCGCAGTGACTTACGGCATTGAACTAGTATTTATTGTATTGGTTTGTTGAATTTGACGTACAATAGTTAACTTGATAATGCAAATATTTCGATAAATGAAATAACAGTCGATTCTGAAATAATAGTAATGACAGCAAGTCAGTTTATGCAGAAGTTTATTTGTTTGTTTTCAATATGTGTTTATGAATGAATTTTTAGAATGGCGGAGGCTTGTAGATTTGGAAACCATAACATAGAAAGTAAAATATCAAACAATCAAGATGAAAACTTTTGTATTATTCATGTTTTGTGTGTATTTATATCACTTGTTACGATATTAGCTGATTTGACGACAGGTGAGATTATCTTTTATTTATAATTGATAATTTTTAAAGTTAATTACTAAAACCTGCGTAATGTTTTTCTGTTATAATTTGAATTTAAGCCGGAGTAGGTAATCAATATTATAGCCGTGAACCATGTAACTTACATGTTTTTTATTTATTTTTATTACAGATGTAATAGTTTTTGCCGAATATTGTAAAGATGGACATCTTTACTGGGCATTTGGTACATTAATTTTTATAGTAACTCCAAATATTCTCATAAATATATTTTCAATTAGGTGGTTTGTTACTGATCAAAAATCAAGTTTGCGTCATTGGATAACTCATATTTGCCTTGTTGGTTTACTAGAAAGGTAAAGTATCAGTGATAAGTTGATAACAAATAATAATTTATGTATAACTTTTTTTTAAATTTAATGTATGATTTTTATTTCAGATATATAATATTTCTGCGCAAAGTATTTGTGTGTAAAAACCTAGAATCTATAAAAACTCATAAATTAATTTCTCAAAGAAATGACTTAAGTTTGTTGCATTTTTTATACATTTTTATTGGTACTGTGCCACAAGTAATTTTACAAACATATGCTATTGTTACTTTAGATGAAAATTACTATACAAAAGGTAAATTTATTTTTTTAAACCTTAATTTTTTTTATTCTTTAGGTGAACAGAAGCGTGGTATTATGTTAATAAAGTTTGTTTATTTGCAAATTAAAATGTATAAAATAGTTTTGTCTCATAAAAGCTACTTTATTTTCAGTTTTTGCTTTATCAGCGTCGTTCGCGTCAGTTATTTGGGGTTGTGCGACATACATCTACAGTATTACAGCATTTTCCAATGAGAATTTCAGTTGGAATTCATTGCTGCTGAAATTGATATGGCATTTCGGAATGTTAATCGGAAGAATTTCAGGAATTTTGTTATTTGCTATAATTTTTGGTATCTGGACATTAATACCTCTAGGTAAGATTTTTTATTTATTTAGCTTGGTTGCCATCCTACTAATGTTATATAATATGTTAAAGTTTGTATGTATAGACGTTTGTTATTACGCAAAAAACGGCTGAACGGATTTGGATGAATGTTGGCATACAGTTACTTTATAACCTGGATTAACAGATAGGATTCTTTTATCCCATTAGTAGGTTCCCGTGGGATAATTTCCGACATCGATGTAGGCGAGGCCGCTGGCAAAAGCTAGTTATATAGCAATAAATGTAATTGTTATAACACATGTATACATTAGGTACTATTAAACCTAAAGCGTAATACTGACTAACTTTTATTATATTTTCAGGTTTGCATTGGTTTGCAATGACGTTTTGGATTGTCGTTCAAAAAACTACATTTTGTCCAAATAAATTAGAAGAAACTCTTTACAATGTTGTCATGGGCTTCGTTTATTGTTTCTGTTATATTAACTTGCGGGAAGGACATACGCGATATCGTTTGATGTTGTTTTATACGTTGATGGTATCACAAAACTTTGGAAGCTTATTTTTGTATGTGCTTATTTCTGAAACTGAGCGGCAAAAGAAATTATGGTCCATTGCTGCAGCCATTTGTATCATATTTGGTACAATCGTTGGTACGTTAACAAAGACGTTGGTTAAAATAATAAATATAAAATATTTTTTAAATCGACACTTGAATTTTAAGTTATTTTTATCGTTTTCAGGCATTCTTTCAATGATATTATACTACAGATATTTTCATTCAACGGGACCTATTTCTTGGAAAAATGACGACATCGAATTAAACAATAAAGTCGATATACAAGAATCAAATAATAAAAGAGATCATGGTAGCAGTCTAAACCATGTCAGATCATTTAAAAGTTCTCGGAAAGAAGAAGAAACAGATACCAGCCCCAGGTATGTACTTACAAAAAAATCAAATTTCTCGTACTTATATAACTTACAACAATAAACTTTATAAGAATATTTTTTTATGTTTATTTACAGTAAAGATGTGTCAACTGAACAAGCTCAGAGACAGGAAAGTGAAAACGCTGACAAAAAGTTTTTATTGGAACACTGGATAGCTAGATCTGGTACACCTACATTTACATCGGCGCCTATCGGGAACAATAGCTTAGAGGTTTCTAGCGTAGAATTTTACACTGTTGAAAACACACCTCAATCGATTTTGCACGAAGATGAATACAAACATAAAAACAACAAAAAAATTGCTATTTGCTCTCCAACAGAGTTAACATTAAAGTTAAGTTCCATGGAGAATTTAGAAAGCTCAATAGACGAAATAACTTCCAGCAATTTGAACTTGCACAAGCGTAGAGGCATATGTTCCTCAGATGCATTAAGAGACAATTTAACTAATTTAAACCTAGACGTTTGTAACTTAATAAATGAAGAATTTATGAAAATGTTAAAGACGGATAGTTCTGAGATCAGTCACGATACAGATGGTTCTAATAAAAAGACTTCTTCTGATTCTATTGATATGGATTTAGACCTTAGCTTCAGCGATATTAATAGCTCGGATATAAACACATTTAACGAAAATATTGTCCAAAAGTTATGTTTGAGTGCACTCAAGAATATTAAAGTTGGAAACCAAGATGCAGATATCGAAAACATTCAAAGAATAGCTTTAGATATCCTCAAGGAAATGTATGCCAAAAAGGATAAAAATAAGAATGGAATAGGAACGGACTTATTCCCTTCGAAACCACGTGAGTTAGATACTCCAACGGAGGTTTTGTCAGTTCATGATTATGAAAATATATGTGCCGTAAATATTGCTAGAGAAGCTTGGGGGCTGAGATCCTGGAATGGATATTCTGATATAGAAAACTGGCTTCATGATGGAAGTGTGGTAAGAGACAGAAGAAGAGACACGTTAACGTCAGGTAGCTCTGAGATAAGTAGCTGTGTTTCACAAGATCTTAAAAATGCTATTTTGGCTGCACCACCTTTCCCTAAAAAGCCTCATACATACTCGAATGTATTTGTGAAGTTTGATAGAACAAATCAGGATGATTATACCAATACTTTCGTTTCTCATGATGATACCTTCTTAGCAAAACCATGCATGGCTGAGGTTAGCAAGGATCCTAACCACTTAGAACCTATAATGGAAGAGTTAGATGACCTTGGCGATATAGATCCCTCGAATAAGAAAAGACTGAATTCTGAAAGCTCTCTGGTTGCAACAATAGATGAAATTCGTAAATCGACTGTTACAAATTCCCCAAGAAATTTATATTACAGGCGAGAACATTTATGGGACTCACCTCAATTCAACACATCTACGAAAATTGATTTAAAGCAAGCACTATGGAAAGAACCTTCCAAGTTTGACCCAAGCAATATAATGGAATCTTTGCCAGAAAAGGAAAACTGTATGAACATTAACCAAAGATCAAAATTTGAGATGATAAAAAAAGAGCTAAATGTTTCAAATATGTCATCAACATCTACAGATTTACATAGTGCAGAAAATGTTACTGCTTACAATAAAAATACGAGACGTCGTCAAAAATCGAATTCAAGTAACATCAAACTACCAGGCAAGAAAATCAATGTTAAACCTGAACAAAACCAACACGATTTTTCAAATAAGGACATTGATTTTTTGTGGCAGTTAGTTTCAGAAAGTGCTGCTCCTACTAACCCAACTGAAGACTGTACGTCAAATAAAATATCGACATCTTTACAGTCACTGATACAGAAAGATACTGCGATGCCAGTAGTGAACACGTCAACATTGAAAATATCAAATGTTAAGAAAGGAGCGAGAAGTCGACCACGACGAAAGTTTTCTATTTTAAGAGAAAGGTTTGAGCCTAGGCTAAATTTAAACTCTGACGAAGAAATGTTATACCGGTCATGTGAATTAAGTCAGCCGCAAGCTGATCCTAGCGTTGTTAACGTAAAAAACCAATTTGACGTAGATCAAGGAGTAAGGACATTGCCACGACAACATAATTATGATAATTCATCTTTTGAAACTAGTGAAAATCTACCAAGTGCTGCTGGATGTGACTTGATCATGTCTAAAAACATTAAGGAAAAACGATCTTTATTTATGAAACAAGTTTTAAGCCCACCAAAATTCAATACGAAATTAAGACATAAGGTGTAAATTGGTAGTTACAACATGTGATTATCTTGTTCCTAGTTTTTTTTCTATTTTATCGCTACAAGGAATGAAGTCATTGTGAACATGGATCTCAAAATGAGTGTAGTCATTTTAAACTACCATAATTTTACAACTTATACAATTTAGAAAATTTCCGTTGATTTAAAATGTGGTCTGTGTTGTTCAGACTTTTAGTAAGATAAGAATAATGTAGTAGTACTGATGACCGTTAGTCTTCCATAATGTGATATTAATATCGAAAAAATTGCAGCTACCTAGGTACGTGTCTAGAAAAGTTCGGAATTAATGATTGTGAATAATTTGTGATAATATTTAAGTAACATTATGAAATTGTGGAACTAAGACATATCGAAAACTTGCCTTTATATTTTTTATGTTAAGCCAGTATTGTAAACTATAATTAATATTAGTTAAATCTATAGAAATAAAATACATTTAAAAAAATATACCAATGTTATACTTACTTATTTCTTAAAATAATCCACGACAAAGTAAAATATAATATTTTTATTACAATATTATAAAAATAATATGCTGCCACAAAATTTTTATTACAATATATATAACTACACTAATTTAATCATAGAAACGATTTTATAGCATTTATAATGCTTCATAAATATAAGATACACAACAATATTGTCTCGATTATCACATTATGTAGTTACAATAAAAACCAATTAAATTATTTTCCATTAACCACTAACATTACAATAAAATTGACAAATATTAATCTGATAACAGTCTTCTTATAGAATACAATGGCTCAAAATATGCATATAAATAGGATTAACTACAGTACTACTTAGGACATATCACTAGAACATATTACCAGCTAAAATCATCAAAATATAGCTGTCTACTTCTACAAAAATCTACTAAGAATTAATATAAAATATATTATATAAGTTTATATAATAATGATAAGATGAGTTACATTTTATGATAAGAATAATTACGATTGAATTAAACAACATTATAATGGGATTATTCAGAATATGAAAAAAATGTGGGTTATCATGACTCATGAGCAAAACGTTCAAAGATCAGTCGTCATAACATTTGTGAGAAGGCGGATGCGATGAGCATTGCAGTTTCTACAAAGAATATGATCATCAAGTGGGTAACATCCTCGACCTTCTGACTCTGAAGACAGTAAGAGCCCACAGTCTTCACATCGGTAACATCTTACGTGGAAACTACGATCCAATGCCACCACTCTGACAGTCTCTTCTTCCCCTTCTTCTGGCATAATAGGCAATTCACAAACACAACAGCGTGGAGCAAATTTCTTATGGAAATCCTCAATACAATGAATTTGATTCATAGCATCAACAGTGAATGGTATTCCATCCAGACTTTTTCCACATACAACGCAAGTGAAACAGTTGGGGTGGTAAGGTTTCCCAGTAGCTCGCAAAATCCTATCTAGGATTGGCATGTCACATACAGAACATTTCTCTAAGGTTTCATAGTAATCAGTTTCACAGTATGGCTGTCCTTCCACAGCATAAAATGGTTTCCCTTGCAAGTTTACATTGCAACGGTGACAACAGAAGCATGTCACATGGTACATATTTCCCATTGCTGTGCATCCAGAACTCTCACCTATCACTTTACCATCGCATTTGACACATGTTCCAAACACATCTAAATCCTGACTGTCTGTTATAGACTTTACAAGAAGATTAGTAAGTGCATCCACCTCTTCTTCTTTATGCAGTGGTGACTTGCTTGTGTTAGACAAGTTATTGCGATAATTATGTATGGAATTAGACTGCGATGACATGTTGCTGTGTGGACGTGGGTTAATAGGCTCATAAAGTGACTCATAAGTTGAAGTTTGTGAGACCCCATATTCAGGAAACTCGTTTTGATATATAGGTGGATAAGATGGCCTTTCTTGATTATAGTTCAAGTTTGCAGTAGCTCTGACCAACTCACTGTAGTTAGAGCTTACAGGGGATGGTGGTGGCAAATATTCTTCATTATTTTGGCTCACGTTGTATGGTTTCGACGATGCAATAGAAATTGATGGTGGTGGAGGTGGCGGCGGCGGTGGCGGCGGTACTGGAGGCAGGGTATCATTGCTTCTGTACGGAGGAATATTGCTGTATGTTGCATTGTAACTCTTAGGCGGCATGGGTAAGTTCTGTCTATAGGAATGGTTAAAAGTTGCCAGATTCAATTGGTTTACATTTGCGTAATCTTTATGAATATGAGGGCGTATATTGCCTGGAAGTGTGTTACTATACGTTGTATTATTATTTGTAGTTGGCATGATCATTGCCGAATACGACGGCTCACAAATAGTGCTTACAACAGCACTGTGTGGAACTTGAGGTTGAGCCTTCTTTTTTGGCGGTACGGCTGGTGGTATCTTTTTAACTTTGCCAGAGTTATTTAAATCCTTAGCCATTTGCAATTCGGCTAATTGCTTTTCCAATGCGTCAATGTTATCAAGTCGTGACATTTCTGTGATATTGACCTGATAATGTAAGAATGGCAAGTGAATGTTAAGAATATTTACCTTAAACTTTTTGGAGATGTTCTTACTATAAATATATTGACAATATAAACATCACATTCTTTTGTGAGTAACACATTCACTACACATTTGAAGAAATGCTTTTGTTATCTTATAATCCACTTGTCTCGTTCGCCTTGCTTTGGTTCGATGATGACATGTTCTCGTTCTCCTCACCCTCCTCACACGTCATTGTCGCCCATAGATTGCAAATCCGCAAGAAAAAAAAACTGGCCATAGGACCACAGACAGAATAACAAAATGTAAACTGCGCATGTAAATAACAAAATCAATATTGTGTTTCCGTTGATAAATATTCTATTTCTGCTGCGTCGTATGCATATTTTTAAAAGTTTTCCGTAAAAGATGCTTGGATCAATAACTTTACTACAATAATTATTTCAGTTTTTTTTAGTCGATTAAATAATAAGTGAAACTGTTTGAATGATTCGTTCAGTAGTATTTACATCATCTGTTCTATGTAATTAAAGTTAATGTCAATGTTAAAGTGACAGTTTCGTATGGTATTCGCAAAAGACGCATTTTGTTGTTGTGGAAATCGATATTTCTAAATAAATTATTATTTTGTTTTCCAGATAGTTAAAGTTTTAGTTTCTAACATGTCTATGCAGTGTCAACTATGGATGGGCAGCGTAAGTATTAGATACTTTTCAAACAATATCATTTTCGAAGATATCGGTCTTGGGCAGACCGAATCTTCAATGTCTCCGAAGAAACTATCAAACATATTAAATTCTTATTTATGTGTAAAGCCGGATGAACGTTCCCGCGGGGAGCCGTGCATTTTTCTGGGATTTATACCGTAAAATGATGAGGGGTACGAAGTTCGCCGGATCAGCTAATTGATAATAAAGTGTCTGAAATCGCCAATCCGCCTTCAGCATGCGTGGTTACTACTGCTCGTACCTTCTCTGAATGAGAAGGAAAGGAACCTTGCCCTAAAGTCGGACAGTTACAGGCTGATATTTAATATTTATAGAAGTTTTCCCACCAAAATGATGATTTGTTTTAGTTGGAGCCCAATATGACAGAGAGTTTCATCATGGCTGCCTTCAATCGGATGGGGCAGCGTCCACTGGCCGTAAAAGTCATGAGAAACAAATTCACTGGAGAACCAGCCGGATACGCCTTTGTACATTTCCAGGTACTAAACCCTACAGAATTCAGCACATTTATTTGAAAAAATAAAGTAGTTTTGAAACTATTACATCTTTCATATCATAAAATATTTAAATTACAGACTGACGAAGAAGCTATAGATGCCATGCACAAACTGAATGGAAAACCAATCCCAGGGACATTTCCTGTGGTGAGGTTTCGCCTAAACACTGCATCACGGGAAGCTCGTGCTAACATGCAAACAGAACGTGAATTCTCTGTGTGGGTTGGAGACCTGAGCCCCGATGTTGATGACTACTCGCTCTACAGAATCTTTGCATCAAAGTATTCTTCAATAAAAACTGCAAAAGGTATACCTACCTTTTTAACATTCATTAATATATTACCATCAAATGTGTGGAAAGACCAATTCCATGGGTTCCCTTTGACATAGTTATTAACATTGAAATTGTTATCTTTACAGTTATCTTAGACAGCTCAGGATATACAAAAGGCTATGGTTTTGTGAGATTTGGCAATGAGGAGGAGCAAAGGAATGCTTTGTATGCAATGAATGGTTACAATGGACTTGGGTCTAAACCTTTGAAGATTTGCACCGCAGTGCCCAAGCCTAAGTGCAACAACTCCTCACAGAATCCATCAGCGCCGTCAACACCTAATTCTACATTTAGCGGTGGAACGGTAAGTAGTTGTTAATTGTTTAAAAAAAAAAGAATTTGCTTGCATTCTTTCCAAGTGGATGCTACGTAACAAATGCTGCTGTCGCAAAATGGCCGGAATCTCACCTTCAGTATACAACATCTTTCATTATATAGCTTGCTTTTCAGCACTACAAATGGCCATGCAGATGGCTTGAGGGATATGTATCTGAGCAAGATGAAAAAAATGCAGAATTAAATTGAAATTATTGGCATAGCTTCAATGGTCTTTTACATCTTGTAAATTAATGAAAATGAATTACAATAATTTTAAACACATACAGGACAGTATATTACGCGCCACGAAAGATGAGACTTGACTTTTATCTTAAACTTTATTATTTCGTAATAAATATTATACTTAATATTGTTCAGAATTTTTATCTAAATGTCATTGATAAATCCCTGAATAGATATACACATTATGGGTAACTATTTCGTACACGACTTACCTGCGCAAACTCCCTACTACTGAGCTTGTCAAGTCTCATCTTTTTAGTGGCGCGTATTATAACAAGTATTATGTATGCCAATGTTTTCAATTTTCGAC
This sequence comes from Amphipoea oculea, assembly GCA_945859645.1. Classification (NCBI taxonomy): domain Eukaryota; kingdom Metazoa; phylum Arthropoda; class Insecta; order Lepidoptera; family Noctuidae; genus Amphipoea; species Amphipoea oculea. Next base: position 13,341,926 of record OX243878.1, read on the forward strand.
ACTGACAATATCTGTAGGCCACCGCTTATTGCTTGCAAAACAAAATCAAGAAGAATTATGCTTCACAACAAGCTTGCATCTTTAAAAACTTCATCGCAATGAAACTAAAGAAAAAGCGGACTCTGGATAATGGCTTGACGGATAGACTGTCAGGATGTTGTACATATGAAGTAACATTTTACTTTATAGGAGTACAATCAATACTATGATCCGTCTGCATACTGGCAGAACTACTCTGCGTGGTCTGGCTACTACGGGCAGGGGGAGCCGGGCGCGGCGCCGGCGCAGACCGTGCCGGTCGTTGACCCCGCGCAGGCTCCGGCGGCCAAGGTGCAGACCGATGAGCTCGCGCTAGTTGGTAAGTCGACTATACTCACGCACGTATATGGACGAAGGCTTGGACTTTTGTATATAAATGTTTTCAAGGCTGAGATACAGGTCCCCTCTCATTGAGAGTGGGCGAGGAATCCGGGTTGCAGTGGGTGGTTACGTCACATGTCTTTGATCGTTTATTTAAGAAAATTCCAGATTCCACACAAAAAGTTTATCTTCAGCGTGTTCACTGGTCATGAAATAAATAAGCACGATATACAGTGCGCACGTGCATAGGTTCGTCTTCGTACCTATGACCCTGGACTCGGTAAGTCGGCAGTTACTGGGCCACCACAGGGCTGTAGATAAAGCTGATAGACAACAAGACTGTATAATTTGGTTTGTGTACATCTTAGCTTAGTTGGTATTCCTACAAATAAGTCTTGCCTTTATCCATCAAAAGGTATTTATATGTGTACGCAGATTGTCTATTGACAAAAATGTAATTCCGAAATCTTCAGTTTACAGCTTTACACGTTTTTTTCACCAATTCTCTTAAAAAATACCTACTCACCTTTTTCGCATACAATTCGCTTAGCTTGACTGATTTACAAATACTTAGGGTGAGTATAAATAAATGCTCTAGTCACTAGTAGAGCATTTTTTTGTAACAAAACATCGAGTTGCGCTATTTTTTTGTACTACATCTTTACTGTTGTTTTGCAGAACACAAGAAAGTTCTCGACGTTGACCTACTGAACCAAGAATTCCTGGACCCCGAGTTCTCGCTGTGGGACAGTCTTGAAGACTCGCAGTGGTTCCCCCACGAAGTTGTGGAGTGCTGATAGTGAGCATATATAGGTATTAAAGGTGTTAATGACATTTAAGTTAGTACTCTTCATTGTAAATAAATGATTTTGCATTTATTTTTGAGATTTTTATTTTGTGTACTCTGCGGCAGAATTATAGGGACGAACTGACTGTTAAAAATTATCTGAACTAAGAAACTTAAACTTTATATCAACTTGATGAAAAAAAGTATTTTCAGAATAACGGTTGTATGTATTGAATATTTTTGAGAAACGGTCTCTCAGATCATTTTGAATTTTATTTGTTCTATTAAGTACTTTCGCCGTTACTATTGCTGGGGTAATATCCATCCGGCTTCCCCAGCAACGCCCATAGACAAAGACAAATAATTAAAACTAAGTCTATAAAAGAACTCTTTTATTATACGGAGCAATACTCCATAACATAGTCAATTATTTTAAAAAGTTAATGATTAAAACGATCTATTGTAGTTTATAATAATTTTTAATGTATGTTGTTTCTCAGCATAGCTATTCACAACCATTAGATATGCTTCCATGCTGAATCAAACATCAACTTCATCAATTAATGCCTACTTTTTGTAGTAGAATACATTAATGTATTCTTTCAATTTATTACATGTGACGTGTTTAAATATTTGTATGCCAGTTCTTGGCGAAACATGTAAGATCATAACTCTATTTATATGACCTTAATGTAGGTACCATGTTTTAAAGCAAATAAATATATTCTATCGAAGGCTATTTGCGGTTGGGGACTAGGCAAATCAGGTAATCAAAATGTGTCATTTTCGACTCGGAACCCTGTCGAGTGGTTGTGAATAGCTATGCAGATTTGAACTAGTCGTAAAACATCTGATATGCACTATTCTATTCTCTCTATTGAATAAATTTTGTATACAAATTGCGGTCCAAAACATTATTAAAAAGCTTTTTATTTGTGAATATAAAATTAATCTGAGATCACACAAGATTTGATTATTAATATGTTCAATATCACATAAGTAGCTCGAATCTAAAATTCGAATCTAACCCCCTTACTAATAAACGTATTATATCAGATGAATAGTTACACATCGATTTCTCTCTTTCAGTCGTCAGTAATTTGACTTTCGAAAGAAGAAGACAAAGCGTTGTGTGACTATACAGACGCTATATAACGTTTATTAGTAAGGAGGTAATAGTATAGAAAGAATTTTAAAATACACAAAATATACTCCTTCCGAATTTCATTATAGTGTTAAACCTATTTTTAAGGAAAATTATTAGGGATACGAGCTGATCCCTAATGTCGCTTAAAACACTAGACTGTGCTCTCCTGTATTTTTGTAAATTGTTCGTTCTTGTTGAAAATAATTAAGCCCACGTTCTCACACGGGCGATTTTTTTTGGCGCACTTGATTTTCAATTTTTGGTACTGAGCCGAGCATTGAGAATCCAACGGAGCGCATCCTAGCTCATCATGAAAACACATTGTTGGATTTTCAACTCTCTGCGCTAACCAGAGCGTTTTGAATTCAACAGCGCGACAAGAAAACACATTCTTGGATTTTTAACTCTAGGCGCTAAGCAGAGCGTTCAAAATCCAGTACTCGAAAAAAAAAACGCTCGATAAAAATATGCCCTTGCGAACCTGGGCTAATAGTATGAACTTTCGTGGCCTACCGTGGAAGGTTCTTCTATTAAAATTGCGATAAGATTCAGTGATTCTTATCCTGTAAACAAATACTTGAATAGCTATTCATTTGGATCACCGCGACACTTTATACCTAACTAAGTTGCCGCTTGCTAGGTTTTCTACAAAATTCACTCGTGTTCCCAGCATTCGGGTAGAAAATGTACGCCATATTTAAAAGCGAAGCGAATTTGACGAATGTGAAACGAACTAAAACGTAATATGTACAGACGCCAGCACACCAAGCTACCCCAATCTGTCAAATTTCTTTGATAGATTTTCAACTTTACTACAAAGTAAGAAGGTTCATATTCAATTGGGAAAATTTGACAGATTCGGGTAGCTTGATGTACTGGCCTCTGTACATACAATTAAGTAGTAAAATAAATTAAAACCCTTACGTCTATTATTTACAAATATAGCATACAATAAACGTCTAATTCACAAATTGGCATAAAACCATCACTAATGGTGGTATTACACCCAAATTTTCGATGTCCCATCGATGCATTGATCAACTTCGACAGCGTTCGTGGTCCAGCATGATTGATACCCGATAGAAGTGCGAGCCACGTCGGGTTGGTGTATTTTTTTCTCTCGGCAATTGAGCCTGTGTCGACTACTCTATCAGCGTCACGTTGAGACGGCGGCGGCGCAGAGTGGTGGGTCGTCGATTTTTGTAGTTTGTGGTAGAATAGCGCAAAACGCTAAGGTCTATAAATGACGATGATAGATGCCATCGATTGACGTCGACCGTCTGGGTGTAATATTAATTATCTTATCCTATTATTAAAACTAGTGATAATCAAAACATCTGGGTACAAGCATAAGCAGCGCAGTGACATAATAGGCTAGTTTCCTAAAAAATTCTAATTAGTCCGTCAGTTAGATTATCAAAAAATATTGGACCCTTATTTTTTCTTTTGTCAATTGTATAAAAAATGATGAAGATATCGCCCGTTAAGTTTCCGCGTAACGTCACGCCGTGCGACACTTTTTAGCACGGCGTGACGTCACGACCACTCCCAAATTTTGACGTGCTTTATCTTTGTCATTTTTTGTTTGATTGACAAAAGAAAAAATAAGGGTCCATTATTTTTCGATAATCTAACTGACGGACTAAATCTAATTATTATTTTTTTACCCAGGAAAATACCCTATTATTGAGATAACACTGCTTATTAAAAGTTGAACATGATTTTATTACTTGCGTAAACAATTCATTTTGCATGCATATTATTAAGAGCTTATTATAAGTATTGGTGGTTACAGTACCCGGCAGTGTAGCCTTATATTCGTCAAGCATCGTCATCTGCCCAGCCTTTTCCCAACTATGTTGGGGTCGGCTTCCAGTCTAACTGGATACAGCTGAATACCAATATTTTACATGGAGCGACTGATAATCTGACCTCCACATCCCAGTTACTGGGTAACATGATTGGATACCCCTTGGTAAGACTGGTTGTCAGATTTTTGGGCTTTTGACTACCCGTAACGACAGTCAAAGTTCCACGAATCACATTCTTAGTCAAGTGTTCCTACATTAATTCCGAGACACACTCAGAGAGAAATTTAAGGAGATTAATATAATAAATGTGCCTTCTCAGTATATTTATTAAATCTTTTATATATATAAGCATATAAAATTGTATAAAATACATTGATATCCATATTATAAATACTAGGAAAAAAACTCAAATTTGTTGTACCTACAACTAGACTCAAGAATATAGGCGGCTCGTTTAGATGTTAATGTATACGCTTTTATAATAAACTTCCAAGTCACATTCAAGGCTTAATAAATTAAAATCATTCATTAAAATTAAATGTTGTGCCCGAAGGACTTTTATACAGAGTACAAAAATGCTTGGGATTGAGCTGCTCCAATTTTAACATACTGAATGTTGTTTTTTTTTATATACACTGACATTTATTTGATGATTATGATATACACAATGACATGAAAATTTCTTTGTGAAGTATGATATTAATATTATTTTAATTATTGTGAACTAGCGGCCCGCCCCAGCTTCGCACGGGTGCAATTTTTTTTTTCGAATTTCCAAAATTTTCTTTCATACAAACCTTGTCCCGGCAATACCGATCACAACAAAAAAAAGAATTAGCGAAATCGGTCCAGCCGTTTTCATGTTATGTCGTGACAACGGAAAACGGGTTTCATTTTTATATATATAGATGTAGGGATTACGTGGGTAATTTTTTTTTCTTCAGTTTTAATGGTAATCAGCTGGCATGTTTGAGTACTTTATGCGGTCTACCCAAACGTCCTTTCTTTGGTATTTATTGGTCATCGAGCCGTTGAGCTCCTCAAGTTCTGAGTTGAGCTACACGATTATTGACAAATGCGTGCACGAACTGGAGACGTCAACTCAAATCTGTATGGTTATGTCTTCTAAAGACCATCTCAGGCATTAACTTGCATGGTCTTCTATATGGCCTGACCAAGATTATGTCTAGACTTTATAACAAACTGTGACCTCTGAGTTTGTTTTGGTATTTCTTCTCAGAGTAGTCAGTTAGGAAACCCTGAACATTGATGAGTTCATAATATAGGAAAGTGGTTGTTATTGTTCCAGAGCAAAAAAGGGATATAGAAAGGACGTATAGAGTACTGTATCGTTCCACCTTTTTTTCACTTAAACAATGATGCCTTTGATGGCTCCGAACATGAAAAATGGCCTCAGCTCGTGGTCGCAAGCGACTGCTGAGCGTGGAGTCTTGGGTTCGAATCCTAGGTTGCGCAAAGTGTTATTGGGTTTTTCCATTAGGAATTTCTTAACTTCTTAACAGCTCGGAGTTGTGGTGTGATAGCCCCCGCGGCGCCGTGTGGATCGCGCCTGACGGAGCGGGAGCGAGTGGCGGATTGCGTGCCGTCCCATCAGACTATAAGAGTGAGGGAAGATTAAGTGCACCTGTGTCTGCGCACACGCCTGCACTATCATATTTCCTGCGTAGATGGCTAGTTTCCGCTGAGAGTGGCTGCCATGTCCGAAATTCGGTCTGAAGGACTATAAAGCTCCAGACACGAAGCCACTTTGGTTGATTAGCCAGTGTACAAAAAAAGTTAATTTGTCTGTATATGCAAAAAATCTCAAAAACGGTAATGGGCAGACCACGCCGCAGATTGCAATACAAGACCCATCCCTTTGCACAACATAATTAAGTAGACCGACTTTTCATTCTGCCCACTCGCTAACTGGTAAGTACCGTACACAAGACTTAAAGGTGGGTGATAGTATACGAACTATGCCGCTTTCGTTTAGGACTGTTATTCATTTGAATAACCCCTGGGGTGGAACTGGGCCGGCTATCCTGGCTGGCAACACTGCTAGGAGAAGCCAAATGAGGAGAAGACCCCGCAGACATATTGCTTTTAGGCGTACCACCGTTCTTCATATGGGTAACAATAGTGTTTAAGAATGAAGTCGGCAACGCGACAGGAGTTAGCCGACCTCCATCACCAGAAATGTACGTTTGCAACATTTTTTTAGAAGGAGAGTTGGGGTCATTGACCGTAAGTACAACGAGGGACCCGTTTTCGATATTGGGAGGTAAAGACACTACCGGAGGGGTTGGAGGTTGCTTATCGGGCGTTGCGCCCTGAGGTTTGGCATCTATTTTACGTAATGTGGCCATGTCATTGGTTCTCTTTGGCTTTGGCGCGATGGTCGCGAGTTTTGATGAGGCTGCGGATTTCGGTCGGCCCCTCGTGGCTTTAGGCTGTGTGATCTTCGCGCCGGTTGCCTTGGCCTCGTGGTGTCGAAGTATCAGTTCGTCAGCCGTGAGACCGGTGTTTGACGAGGGGAAGGTAGACGCTCCCAAGGCCTTTGAACCTCGACCTGTAATGTACAAAAATGTTTAGAAGCATAGCGTTAATCAAGTTAAGCTTCAACTTAAGAATAACTTTTAAATAAACTATTAACAATCTGTGAAGTAGTAGGTCAGTACGTGAGATGTTATTCAGAATTTTACATATTTTACATTTACTCAGCTACGAGTATATACTTTAGCGTTATCTAGTTTAAGTTGATTTTTGAGTGACCATAAATACAATCACGCCTGTAACCTCGAAAGATTGGGCAGAGGTGTACATATAATAAGTACACCCACATTTATTTTTGTAATTGTAGTAAAAAGGTCTTAAATTAATTTTGTTTGCAATGGAATTTGAACTTTGTCACGAAAGAAAAGAAATAAAAAGTATTTATTGAGACTCGCGCAGGAAGAACACAAACTAAATAGTATGACACAGATATTATTATAAAAGAAGTGGAAACTTGTAATTAGCCTTAATCTATACTAATATTATAAAGAGGTAAAATTTGTTTGTAAGTTTGTATGTAGGGGGTAATCTCTGGAACTACCAGTCGGATTTGAAAAATTCTTCTTGCATTTGATAGCCCAATTCTTGAGGAAGCCTATAGGCTATTTAACATCACGCTATGACCCTTAGGAGCCGAGCAAAAAGGAAAAAAGTCAAAAAGAACGTTAAGTGATAGCGCGGGCGGGTGTGCGATACGACGGGCTGGCTCGGGGGAAACAAGAAGTTTCACGCGAACGAAGTCGCAGGCTGAAGCTAGTTTTTAATAAAACTGTACCATTCACTGTTATTAGCTAAGTATAAGTTTTCTTAGTAAAATAAAATAAAAACAGCAGTAGAGTCCTTTCACAGTTATTTGACCTCTTTCAGCAGCAACCCAACTACAACCTTATTGTAACGTGAATAAAGATCACTGTGATTTTTACAGACTAATCAGTGGCATCAAACCAACAGCAACCTTTATAGTAACGAGAATAAAGGTCATTTTGATTTTGACAGTGATGCAAATTTAGAGGAAAAAATACTGTGAAAGGACTAGGTATATCAGCATTCATGGCATGCATGACATTGAGTTTTTTGTTCTAAAAGTTGATAAAGATTCTAAATTCAAGCCGTATACTTCGCCGCTACCACACCCCGGACACTCCATACAACGCTCGCAAAATAATTACCTACTATTACTACATTAAAAAATGACGTTTGTATACGTATGAATGTGTGCGTGAGGTACTTGTGTTTGCGAGCGCTCTTGTTAAAGAACTGCGACGAATACGCCGAAGTGCGGGGTGAGGTGCGGTAACTGATGTTAGTGCGGGGAAGGGAGTGTCCTTTCTGTACGTAGTACTTTAAGTATTCTGTGCCGCTACTCTAAAATAACAACACAAAAGGTACTCACTCATGCGCACACGTAGTTCCCGCGCCTCCTTCTGCCTGCGCCGCTGTTCTATGGCACGTTGCTGTAACTCCTGCGCCTCAGCGCGCGCGGCCTTGTCTGCCTCCTCCCGTTCAGCTTGGAACTCTTCTCCTAACCGAGTGGCGTCCCACTTGCATGTCGAGCGAAGAGCTTTGTCCACCTGAGCCATGTTTACACGCTCTTCCTTTTTGAACTGGAACCAAAAATATCACACTATCAAACTAATATTATAAAGGCAAAATTTGTGAGTGTGTGTGTTTATATGTTTGTTACTGCTTCACGCTCAAACGGCTGGAACAATTTTGATAAAATTTTGTATGGAGGTAGCTGACACCCTGGATTAACATATAGGCTACTTTTTATCACGATATTCCCACGGGATCGACATTTAGGCGGGTGAAACCGCGGGGCGCAGCTAGTTTTTTATAAGTTCAAGTTGGGCTTTTGGGTTTGTATTTAGCTGATGTACCGCTACTGGTTTACCTTACCTTAAGCTTCAGATCTCTCCTGGTCCGTCCGGGAAACAAGCTCTCCATGAGCATAAAGTCAGTTCCCATGGTAGCTAGCGCGCGGTAGAACCGTACTGTCTCTGCGTCACTCCAGTCGGCAGTACGTGGAGTGCGTCGGTACCGACCGCTAGTACTGCCGGTCCCCCAGGCGCCTTCGTGCACGACGTTTGATGATACCTTGCGCTTCTCTGATTGTTTTATTACCTAGAGAAAGTAAAACCAGATAATTATGATGATTAATCTGAGAGCTCGAACTCAAAATACAGTTGTTATAGTTTTTTTTTATTAATGGCATGACGTGGTGTTCCGTCGCTTCCGCGTACAAGTACCACAGAGCAGCACAAGAACAAGCTAGTGAAGTGCTATTTTATAATGAAAATATGTATGTTTGGTTAAGTTATTTAAATATGGGCCTGCGTCGCCTGAGACAAATAAATAAATAATAAAATGGTAACACCTGATGGCCCTGCCACCATGTTTAACGAAGGTAGGAAGAAAGCACTAAGGAAGGGATTTTAAAAATTCATCCCTTAAAGGGGATAAAAGTTTGTATGGAATTCGTAATTTCTGTCGATGGGATATCCATTCGGGCGCAAGACTTGTAAACACAGATATAGATAGATCTAGATAACGCAAGTATCACGATCTGTATGAAAACCAAGCGTGCCATTTTTGACTACCTACTATGACGTTTCAAGCACTATTTAGTGATGGGAAAATCAAATCGATTTAAAGACGTGCGGCGTGCGAGCGCGTGCGGCATCCGTCTCGCCCCACCCCCGGGGCCTACGCTCACGCTCACCCAGCCAGCAGTACAAAGGACTGAGCGCGAAAATGGCGCCTTACGATGTTGGTACGTAAGCTGGTGCGATTTTTGGGACGCGAAGTAGTTGCTCTTGCGTTATCTAGGTGTATCTATATCTGTGCTTATAAAAAAGCAATTATATATTGTTCACTACATACCAAGCTCTGTTCGTCCAACATGATCTCTCCATTGGGCCCTAGTTTGATCTGCGGCACGGGCGCGGCGTCGGTGTCCGTCTCGGGCGGATCATCTACCTTCTCTTCAGCCTCCTTAGTAGCGGCCTTGCGTGCCGCTTCCTCCTTCTCATTGGCTTGTTGGACTTTAACCTCGTCTTTATCGGGACTGTAAATGACGAAGGGTTTTAGGCTGCGTTTCCACCAGAGATGAGCGAGGATGCGTAGCGAGGGATATGTGTTAAACTAACCAATAACAAAGTTCAAGCTATAACAATGAAGCGATGTTATTGGTTGGTTTCACACACTCCCTCGCTACGCATCCTCGCTCATCTCTGGTGGAAACGCTGCCTTACGGTTATACGGGTTGAAATTGAAAACATGCGACAAATCGAAATGGGAGATTGTACTCATCATTATGAACAATTTTTACTAAGGGACCGAACCTGAAATCGAGAAAAAAAATCAGCTGTTATCTACATTTTGACGAGTTACGCGGACATAAATGTAGGGAATAGCAGAAATTTTTTTCGCGATTTCAGGTTTGCTCCCATAGTGAAAGTTGTTCATAATGATGAGTACAATCTCCCATTACGATTTGTCGCATCTTTTCAATTTCACCCTGTATGTCGTTGTTATGTGATACTATGAGTTCCAGTGTATAGTTGTGAAAAAAACTTTGATGATTTCAGAAAGAAATGAATTATAATGAATTTTTCGAGCTTATAAATCCACTAGCATTAACTTTTTTTTTTTTTTTGGATGTGTTGAGTCATCGACTCAACGGAATGAACGAGCGCGGACGAAGAAGGGAGCGAGGCGAGAGCGGCGCGGCAACAGCTGCGTCATCGCGCCCGGACGGACAGTAACCAAGGACACGCTACGTCAACCGGTCGCGCTCGCGCATCCTAAACTTAAAGCTACTTTATATATCAATGTTATTGTTTTCATATCATATTACACGTGTTCATCATATTAATTATACAGTCCACTCATTTTAACTCTCCACCTATGTACTATCGTCGCGAACAGATGGGAAATCGTCAAATGACCCCTCCCGCTCTGAGTGGAGCGGAAGGGAGTGCCTTAGCCCTTTGTGTTCCGGGGTAGCGGTAACCCTTTCTGACGACTTCGTCCGTGTAAAATTTCTTGTTTCCCCGACCCACCCCGTCGCATCGCATCGTCTGCCTGCGCTATTACTTCGTTTTCGCTTACGTTCTTGTTAAATAGCCTATAGCCTTCCTCAAAAATTGGGCTATCAAAGCAAAGATATATTTTTCAAAACCAAAAAAAAAAGTAATTAAAAAAATTAAAAAACCCGACTGCAACCTTATACTAAAACTAACCGAAAAGCTAAAAAAACAAGCCCATTTTAAATTAAATAGTATTTAATTTAAAATGGGCTTGTTTTTAGGTTCGGGTCCCGCCTGCTTCCAACTTGTATTTAATTTATTTCCAGCTTTTTAGTTTACAAATGTGAAAGATTTCGCAGACGATTTAGTTCTTGGTACGCGTTTTTTACGATTTGTCACTTTGAATTACTTTTAACCATATAAGTTGTATATATTTTTATAATCACCTTTTAAGACCCTTTATTTTGATACCCCACTCGATAGGTTTTGCGAAAAAAAAGATTTTTATGGCATAAATGGCGCCAAAAATCCGCCATTTTGGTTTCTTTTTATTCTGATATACCTACCCAGTGTCACTCTCACAGTAAATACGAATCTAACGACACCTCTCAAGCTAAAATCCATCGAGCCGTTCAAGCCGCAGAGTGTGCCAAACAATTATACATACTCTCGAAAAACATAACCCTCCTTCTGGCGCAGTTGGGTAAAAAACAAACAATCTCTTCAGAGCCCTGATTCACAACCATACGACAGACTATCGTATCGAAAACCTGATATTTCGATAACCTGATTTGACTTCCCCTCAAAATCAAATAGCTGTTGGAAGAATAGCGGGCGTCTATTTGATTTAAACTGACAAAATTTTCGGGTTTTGGACTTGTGAACAGCGTTGAGAAGACTCGTACGATAACAATGATTAATGTTCGATACGATACGGAAGCATATCGAGTGTTTGTGAATAAGGGGGCAGGTCTATTATTAGTATAGATAAATGCCCATTGAATAGAATTGCAATAGGTCTTAAAATAAGTCAAAGGACAATATACTCACATAATAGGGTTGCCGCTCGGGTTGTAGAAGATGAGGTCGTACATCGTGAGCGTATCCTTTTTGATGGTCTCACGGCGGCGGCGCATAGCGGCCATGCGGCGAGACATGTCCTGGCGACGAGATCTGAAATTAGATATTTTAGGTATAACATTATCCTGTTTAGATAGATTGCTGTTGTTGTTTGTATAGATTGTTTAAGGGGCCGGCGTATATTTATTCTGATTGGATTACAGAATATCTAGGTTCCCAAATATATATTTTGAAAGGACTCTGATATAAAGATGAGATATGAGGAACTTCAAATTTCTATAGAAAACCTTATTTTTCTCATAACTCGTCGTTAAATCAGTGTTCATTCAAAATATATATTTTCGAACCTAGATATTCTGTAATCTAATCGGAATAAATACACACTACATTAAGAATATGTTTAATTTACAAATTATTTTGGTATTACGTTTGAATGAACTACGCATGCTCCGCCGGTCTCTTAAGGGCTTATTGAAAGCATGTATCTATAGGAAGAGACGATGTTTCATGGTATCCATAATCAAAGGGTATCCATTGGTAAATGATATTTGTTTCTGTAAGGGCTGATTTTTCAAGCCTCTTAATTGAACAGTAAATATTGCCGTTTGACAGCTTTTGTATAGAGAATATGTCAAACTGTCATTTTTGTTCTTCAGATGAAAGTTACTGACTATTGAAAATTCAGCCCTAAATAAAAAAAAAACATGTCAAAAATAAATGTTTTATGTAATTAGATGAGTAAAACATTGGAGATGGCTCTAAAAAAAACAATAATTATGCCAGGCGGAGAAGACCTTTAGTTTGAACGATGATCAAATGGCTTGGGAAAGTGTGTGGGCAGCCAATGGATTAAAGTGAATAAAAGTAATGAATAAGAAATTATACCCAGTCACATAAAGAGGACAATTATGTTCTTTAAATAGGCCAATACAAGTGAAGATTATTATGTTATACTTATCAGTAGTGTCCGTATGCCATTTTCACATTAAAGTCAAGTGTTGCTTCTAGTATTTCTCACTTGACGCCAATAAAACACTCCGTAATAGACTTAAGGGAGTCGTACACGAAATTGACTGATGTTGATCAATTTTGTTAATTGTTTGTGTGAAAGGGAAAATAATTTTAACAATGTTAAGTATTCATGGAACATCACTAATATTAGCAACAAAGTTTTCCGAAAAATGACTGAAAACACCGATGAATGAAAACAATGTGTAAAGCGTTTAGAACGAGTAGTAAATTGGGTAAAATACTAGACAAAAAGTAAAGGTTCGCGCACATTATGTCGGGCCGCAGTGCAAAAATCGCTCGTATGTATTTTATATTAAATATCGCACACTATGCCGGGGCGCAGCGGCCGCATATATTCCGCCGCGGATATTGGTTGCGTGCGATGCGGCCCGCTGCGGCTCGACATAATATGCGCGAACCTTAAAGCTGCCATTCTACAGAATAGGTGAGTTATATGTATGTGAGGCGACTACAAAGAGCTAATCAAAGAGGTATCTCTCTTTGATTAGGCCAAATGTTTGTTGACCAGGGCCAAACAATTTTTACATTATTATCCTATGAATGTCAATGAACTACTTACTTAGATAAATGTTTCTCCTTGACGGGAGACGAAGCGGCCGGCGGCTGCGTTGTCGCCTGGCTAACACTTGAGCACACGGAGTCATTCCTGACACGGTTCACTTCCCTGAAACAAATGAAATGTGTCTTACATTACATTATTTGTTTTACCAGATCCTGAGGGGCAATTCGTTTATTCTATTTCAAATCAAATTTACTTACGTTCTTTGCAATTTGCAGGTCAGTGTTCTATGTTGATTACAATATGATCGCGACCGTAACAAATATGGGTTACAGAATTATAGTTATTAGAATCAGCAATACAACTCCTTCAAGTAAGAATTGGCCTAAAGTGTCATGATTTCATTAAATAGTCATTCAATAGGGTAATATGAACTTAGAGAGATGTATCAACATACAACCTGATACTGACCTGCAAATTTCAAAAAACGTAAGAAACTTTGAATTTCGCTTTCACCTTAATTTTATGAATGGTCGCATTATTTTGACATTGATTGTTGCTGAGATGAGATTGAGACTAGATTTTGAACGTTTTTAAATACGATAATTGGCCTTGTTCAAATGTATTTTATTGCTGATAGTCAGATTTTTCTATCCACGCCTGAGCGCGTATGTTGCGCATGCAAAAATTATCCTGCGTTCGCAATTTAGTTTACAAACATGTGTTTTTTGGAAAAATTACTTTAATACCCACGCACAAAGCTAAGTTTTCAGTCAATCTATTCATAATCAGCCTGTAAAGTTCCCACTGCTAGGACACAGGCCTCCTCCCGGTGAGAGGGAGTTTAAGTTTTTCAGTCACTTAGTAATCATCTTAATTTCCACAGTATTATTTGATTAACTGGAAATAAGATCAATCAGAAACAAGATAGAACATAGTTTAGATATTCACCTGTTGGGTAACGAATGCATGGTGCTGAGTGATGTGTGGGAGTCATGTCTCTGTCGCGGTGGAGCCGGTGTGTTGGCGCCGCCGCTGCTAAGCAAAGCACGACGACTTTCATCCTCAGACTCTGATGCGCTACCCTGAAGATATAATAACATTAGGTATGCTTTTAGAATATGGATGAAGTTGACGTGTATTGTAAGTACCTATTACTTTATTGAACAAAATGCTAGGGTTAAGGTTTGAGGGTTTTTCCTGTAGTGCCAAAAGCATCAAGCCTATATCACACCCCGGACACTCCATACAGCGCTCGCAAAATAATTACCTACTACTACTACATTAAAAAATGACGTTTGTATACGTATGAATGTGTGCGTGAGGTACTTGTGTTTGCGAGCGCTCTTGCTAAAGAACTGCGATAAATACGCCGAAGTGCGGGGTGAGGTGCGGTAACTGATGTTAGTGCGGGGAAGGGAGTGGCCTTTCTGTACGTAGTACTTTAAGTATTCTGTGCCTATATTCCCAAAAGACATGCATCATCATCTGCCTGTGCCTAGCCTTTTCCCAACTACAGTGGATTTCATTAATAACGACCTCGGTTATAACGACTTTTTGGTTATAGCGACGTCAAACTTACGACCCTTGAATTTAAAGCATACTTTCGTAAGAAATTCTTTCGGTAATAGCGACTTCGGATATAGCGTCAATTTCGGGTATAGCGACTTGTTTTTGTGAATCATTTATAACTGATTCCTAGAAATCCCTTGCGGATATTGCGACTGAGTCGGCAAAGTCACAAAGACTCATTCATAAAACTATTAAGCTTTCTTATCCTTTGTTTACATTCACAGATGGTCAAACAAATGTTTTGTTTGTATGTAGGACTGCTTAGCACGTGTACGAAGTTAAGCTTATGAATCAGTTAGATAGCAAATTTCTGTGAGTGAACAGTGTTTCTTAAACTTATAAATATGGCTTCTAGACGCACATTTACTGTTAAAGAAAAAGTAAATGATAGGTAAATACATACATATGTACATGGCTTTTTATTATTTCGGATATAGAGACCTCCGGATATAGCGACGATATTAAAGTGGTCCCTCCGCCGTCGTTATAACCGAAATTCACTGTATATGGGTGACGGCTTCACGTATTTTACATGGAGCGACTGCCTATCTCACCATAGGTGTATATAGATGTTGACATTATGCCAGTTTATTCAAATTACATTATTTGTCAGGTTAAAAAAATAAAAACTTTTTTACAAAAAAAACAACCGACTTCAAAAAAAAACACTACAAAGTGATAAATAACTTTAATTTCGGAAGTCGGTGTCTAAAAACGAAAATGCGGAACCAACGACACCGACTTCCGAAATTAAAGTTATTTATCACTTTGTAGTGTTTTTTTTTGAAGTCGGTTGTTTTTTTTGTAAAAAAGTTTTTATTTTTCACTTTTTAGTTGTACCTACCCCACAAAAAGTAAACAAAAAGATCGTTAATGTAGACAATGTAGATACATTTTTAGATTTTTGTTGATTTTTCAAAAACCGCTTGTCCGATTTCGATAAAATTTTCATGGGACCATTTGGAAAGTATACCCTTTCCAACAAAAAAAGAATTTTTCAAATCGGTTGGCAAACGACGGAGTTATGCGCGAACAAACATAAAAAAAAAAAAAAAAAAAAATACAAACATTCGAATTGAGAACCTCCTCCTTTTTTAGAAGTCGGTTAAAAAAACATGATATTCGACAATATAGTATAATGAAGCTTAATGCTTGTTTTGCAACATAACATAACTACATAACTTGTTTTATATCCTGCAGCTGTTCCAACAATTAAACATAATGTTGACTTTACTTGAAAAGAGAAAGCTATACCTACTATATAATATCATGAATTGCACACAGAGCTCTTAAAACTTGGGGTTAAAATAATGTACTTTCATAAAATATTTATGATTGTCTATTTCATCACTCCTGGATAAGATCATTTTTAACTTATCTGGCAGATAACTTCATACAAATATTATTGGATTTTTAACTTATATGGTTGATAGTAAGTAGTAACTATCTACATTGTATGAAAAAGCCTTTAACCTATTATTTTAAGTATTTGTTCAAATAGGCCAGCCTGGTCTCAGTTGATAGAGAAGAAAGAGAGGACTTTTCCAAGCAGTGGGACTCAATAGGCTTTTAAATATTACTTATTAAAAACTAGCAGCGCTCCGCGGTTTCACCCGCATAAGTGTCGATCCCGTGGAAATATCAGGTGGTATGGAGCCCAGAGGGTTTTTGAGCAAGCATATTCAGGGCGAGAAGTTGATAGCTGAGTAGGTCTGGCATGAGGAGAGAACACCGAAACTATATTTAAAAAGTTTCTGATAGGAGACCCCTGGTCAGGAGACCACTTTCAGATTTCAAAAAAGGGCCGAAATTAAAGTGATCTTCAGAGGCGTTGGTTTTGGCATGATCGGGTCTGGCCTAACCCATAATGACTTAAATAGGCAAATCTGACGGAGAAATTGTGGGCTTTCCCCAAATCTGACGACTTCGAAAACTCAGATTTGGGCCATTTCTAAAAGGATATTCAGGGCGAATGAAAGTTATTCTATGCAATAGTGTTACGTGTCCTGATAGTGAATATATAAATATCTGACGGGATGATGGAGCCTTTTGGCAAATATGAGGAAATTTCATCAATTCAGAAAATTACCCAAAAGTGGCCATAATTTTGCATTTATCCCTAAATCAAGGAACCTAGTAGCTTCGATTGCTGTTTGCATTGTAAGGTCACACGTTTGTGAAGATTTCTCCATATTCAGAAGTTTGAAAATACTAAACACTTGAACGTAATGATTAAAAGTTAAGTAGCAAAATTAAAACATCGTCGGAGTACACCATAAACAAAGTTGATTATTTCAATATTTTACTATGACACTAATTAAACCAATTATTTCAAAAACATCCTCATCTTATGGGCTATCTAACGAACTAGTAACGTTTTAAAAAATATTGAGAGATACCCGTCAATTGTTTGATAAAACTGGCAAAGGTGGAAAGCCATACTTACTAAAATTAACGAAAACATTAAAGTAACGACTTGTTTACGTCGTAATATTTTCTATTCGAGGTTTTATTGTAACTACGAACCTCTGCGCTCGATATCGTTACTGATATCGCCTCCAATTCTCAGTGATAGTTCGTTATGAGAGTTTTGTTAAATAAGTCCCAACACTTCTGCTTAGGCCGCCAGCTGCTAGTTAACTAGATTAAATGACAGATCATGAGATACAAATATATTTCTAACCGATTTCTAAAAGAGGGAGGTTATTAGTTCGTCTGTATATACAGGATGAATGTTTCAAGTCATCATGTGGATGACCAAATCCGAAACTATAGGTAATATCGAAAAATTCTTAAAGGAGTCACGGGGTGGATTTTGACGAATACTAAAACTGCATCATTAAATTTATGAAAAATCAATTGCTCTAGCCAGGAATCGAACTCGTAGATTTTGAAAAAAAAAACACTGCCTGTTTTATTGCACCCTCCGACGGTGTCGTTAGTAAGGATCAAATTCTGGAAAGAAATAATACACGCCAAAGTAAAGGAAAGTGGACATTTTTAAGATTAACTAAAATCAGATAAACAAACTGATTCATTATGGTTTAACAATGAATTAAAAATATGATTTATTATATTAAAAACATAAGTTAACGGCCAAATAACTACTGCTACAGTGTAAGTACTGTACTGACAAAGTAAAGTAAAGGGCGCATTTTTAACAGGAAACAATTATTTTAAGATAGTAACAGTTTTTAAGTATATAGAATGTAAGTGATTTGCTCGTTTGCACTGTAGCAGTAGTTATTAGGCCGTTAACTTATGTTTTTATATAATAAATTATATTTTGAATTCATTGTTAAACCATAATTAACCAATTTGTTTATCTGATTTTAGTTAATCTTAAAAATGTCCTCTTTCCTTTACTTTGGCGTGTATCATTTCTTTCCAGAATTTGATCCTTACTAACGACACCGTCGGAGGGTGCAATAAAACAGGCAGTGTTTTGTTTTTCAAAATCTACGAGTTCGATTCCTGGCTAGAGCAATTGATTTTTCAAAAATTTAATGATGCAGTTTTAGTATAATTCGTCAAAATCTACCCCGTGACTCCTTTAAGAATTTTTCGGGATTACCTATAGTTTCGGATATGGTCATCCACATGATGACTTGAAACATTCATCCTGTATATACAGACGAACTAATAACCTCCCTCTTTTAGAAATCGGTTAGAAATATATTTGTATCTCATGATCTGTCATTTAATCTAGTTAACTAGCAGCTGGCGGCCTAAGCAGAAGTGTTGGGACTTATTTAACAAAACTCTCATAACGAACTATCACTGAGAATTGGAGGCGATATCAGTAACGATATCGAGCGCAGAGGTTCGTAGTTACAATAAAACCTCGAATAGAAAAGTATTACGACGTAAACAAGTCGTTACTTTAATGTTTTCGTTAATTTTAGTAAGTATGGCTTTCCACCTTTGCCAGCTTTAAAAAACAATTGACGGGCATCTCTCAATATTTTTTAGAACGTTGCTAGTTCGTTAGATAGCCCTAAGCCCATAAGATGAGGATGTTTTTGAAATAATTGGTTTTCTTGGTGTCATAGTAAAATATTGAAATAATCAACTTTGTTTATGGTGTACTCCGTCGACGTTTTAATTTTGCTACTTAACTTTTAATCATTACGTTCAAGTGTTTAGTATTTTCAAACTTCTGAATATGGCGAAATCTTCACAAACGTGTCACCTTCCAATGCAAACAGCAATCGAAGCTACTAGGTTCCTTGATTTTGGGATAAATGCAAAATTATGGCCACTTTTGGGTAATTTTCTGAATTGATGAAATTTCCTCATATTTGCCAAAAGGCTCCATCATCCCGTCAGATATTTATATATTCACTATCAGGACATGTAACACTATTGCACAGAATAACTTTCATTCGCCCTGAATATCCTTTTAGAAATGGCCCAAATCTGAGTTTTCAAAGTCGTCAGATTTGGGGAAAGCCCACAATTTCTCCGTCAGATTTGCCTATTTAAGTCATTATGGGTTAGGCCAGACCCGATCATGCCAAAACCAACGCCTCTGAAGATCACTTTAATTTCGGCACTTTTTTGAAATCTGAAAGTGGTCTCCTGACCAGGGGTCTCCTATCAGAAACTTTTTAAATATATTTTCGGTGTTCTCTCCTCATGCCAGACCTACTCAGCTATCAACTTCTCGCCCTGAATATGCTTGCTCAAAAACCCTCTGGGCTCCCCTACCAAGGATAAAAACTATCCTGTGTCCTTACCCAGGACTCAAACTATCTCTATACCAAATTTCATCTAAATCGGTTCAGCGGTTTAAGCATGAAGAGGAAACAGACACATTTTCGCATTTATAGTATTAGTATGGATAGTTGAAAATGTAAATATCACTCACCTGCACACTATTTCTCCTCAAAGGTGCAAGTCTTGGCACAGGACGTAGTTTCGGCCTCACTTTGCTCGGTGAAGGCAGCGGCACGATGGGATCAAACAAGACCTCAGCATTTTCCGATATAATCTCATTCTTCAACAAGGCAAGGGGTTTTGGAGCACTGGACACCGCTTGGAGGGGCACGATGCCATCCATACCGGTATCTTCAGTGATGCTTTCAGGTACACTTGGAACACTGTAATCTGTAAAAAATATTATATTTTTATGATACGTCTGTTTGTTGTGGTACAAGAAGGCAATAAACAATAAGGTTTTATTGGATTTAGCATCTGTACAATTTTTATTTTACTTAATTTATGTTAAATCTCTCACTTTATTTATATTATTGTAAAATAAATATTATAATTTGCATTTGAACAGAACTTCTATCATATTATTAACTAGTTTTGTCTGCTTGAAAAATAAATTCTAGAGCATTGCATTGCCTGTCTGTGCTATTACTTAGCATTCTTTCTGTTTTTGTTTGGTTCCTCAGGGTCGCAGCGTGATGGTAAATAGTCCATAGCTGTCCTCAAGAATTGGGCTATCAAATGCAAAAAGATTTATTCAAATCCGACTGATAGTTTTAGAGATTAATTAGCACATGCAAACAAACTTTTCAGCTTTATTATTAGTACTAGCTGTTACACGCGACTTCGTCCGCATGGATTTTTTTTTCGTGGGACACTATTTTTTTTTTCTAAAACAAAAGTAGCCTAATTTACTCCTTATTACATCAGCTATCTGCCAGTGAACGTCCCGTCAAAATCGGTCCAGCTGTTTCAAAGATTAGCCGGAACAAACAGACAAGACAGACAAAAACAGTAAAAAATATGCATTTATTAAAAAGCGTTTATTTTAATATTACAAACAGACACTCCAATTTTGTTTATTTGTATAGACAGATAATTATAGATTTCAATAATAAATGGAGTAAGTTAATGTAAAATAAAATACTTAATTACTCATCATATTTTTATAATAAGTAGGTACGGTCAGCATCAAAAGTTGATTAACACTTGTTTTTTTTATCTTAGTTATTGAGCAAAATATTTGTTCAAAATAGTAGCAGAAGTAATTTTTTTAGAATATATACCTACTCTTGTCTATTATGTGAAAAGCTAAAAATCAGTTTATTGAAAAAAGTTGTTGTCAATTTAATAACATGTAAAAATGATAGTGTTAATCGACTTTTGATGCTGAATGTACCTGTTAATAAAATGTACAAGCAAATTATTTACTTTTTCTATGTTTTAACATAAACCACAACGGGTTGAATTGATTGACAGTATTTTTTTGGTGATGCTATTAAACACAAAATGATATTGTTGGGTTGTTAAGGAGTGATTGCATACTCTTTTGATATATTTTTAGTGGGTTAAAAAGTTCTGGTTTTACAGTATAATAATTTCTAATAATTATGAGCCAACTGTCAATATTATTTAATGAAGTGATACTATGATCTATGGTAGGCACATTGACGCACAACCTGTTATAATGGATTCAGTACATAATTCTGAACCGCCATGTGTTGAAATTTTTCATTGGTTCTTTAAAAAAGAAAAACTAGCTTTTCGTACTACTAACTAGCGTTTCATACATCTAGACCGTGGAGGTAATGTACTTTTCTATGAAACAGCAGATTTTATTCTTTGATAACCAACATAAAAATTCTGAGTTTTAAGGGTACATCAATGTCCCTGCCAGCCTGTATATTATAATAATTAAAAATCATACATACCATCTGGAACATCTGATGAAACAGTACTGACCACATCCTTCGCAACTTCCTTAGATTTGCCATCAGTAATGTCAACCTCCACTGGTATCTCAACACTATTTTGTTTTGGCTTCTCAGTAACCTTCTCCGGTGTGACTGGCGTCAATCTTTGCACATCTACCTCTATCTTAGAGCTGTGCACCAGAGGTGACTCCAAACGCTTCCTGAGAGGACTCCCGACGTTTCGAGGCGACACAAATACATTAGGCTTCACGCTATTGACACTTGTAATCACCGACACCTTTTCAGACCTTTTTGGAGTGACTGCAACCTCTTTTATGACCTCAGTCTGGGCTAAAGGCGAAGGTACTCTCTCTGCTTGATATTGATTTAAAACATTGTTTACAGGGCGCGGTGACAATAATGGAGAACCAGGTTTCGGGGAACGTCTGTCAAAGATATCTTGTGCTTTAATAGAACCTCGTGGCGTTCTAGGACTTCGAATCGGCTTTTCAGTAGTTTCGTTGTCAAGAATTTTAGCTTTGTTGTTGTCTGTGACATTGTTATTCTTTCTTCGGGGCGGTAAGGAGGTAACAGCTTTAATTCTTGCTCGTCTAGTCGACATTGCGGTAGTAAAATAATCACTCAAACTATTGCCTAGAAACTGCTATCTCGTCTCGTCTATACTAACTAATGTTTTAAAGTGCACTTGTAATATTTGTGTCTTTAGATTAATAATTGCAATAAGCGATTACAAACATTTTATTCCTCAAACCTTATAGTGAATTAACACCATGCACGATCAAAACAATAGTATATGATTTTGACATTGACAGTGACAGAATACACGATCGATATTTTGACTTGACAATAGCAATGTTGCCAAAAATAAATGTTTTTTTTTACCACGACGGGGAAACTCTTGGTCTTCTTAAAATGTCATTATCTCACAAGTATCTGCCATTATGACGATGTCATTGGCAAAGCGAAGGTGTGGATATGTATATCGCCGTTCACGTTGATATCCTGTACAGTTCAGTCCAGCTCGTGGGTGTTGGAGCGCCGAAGGTCACGTCGCGTCAGCTTTCTAATTATACGCCGATTGTTATTACGAGTATGTAAATATCTTGTTTGAAAATAAAAATTACAAGTTTTAGATATTTTTTTTTTCAACTGCGCAAGTTCCACAGTATTTATATAGTACATTTTTATTTAGCAAGCTAATACAGATCCATTGTTTCGATAAAAGTAGAAATCGTACCGTTATTCCTTGAAACGGGATAAAATTTATAATAAAAGCAACACTACGGGACTATAGACAATTTTGTTATTAAAATTATCTATGACACGGTTTAGTCCAGAAAATATATGCAAAAGGGCATTTCTTCTTCATAAATAGAAAATACCTACCTATTGTAAAAATTTATTACCGTTCGGCGTTCGTCAGTCTCGCAAAAACTCGAAAAAGGCTCGACCGATAGTGATGAAACTTTGGTAAGTTGATGTGTGCGCGCCGGAGAAGGTCCCTAGAAAAGCAATGAAAGGGCATTGCAACACATGCCGGGCGTTAGCTAGTTAGTCATAAATTCGCTTGAGTAGTTGAGTCAGTAGAAAATTCAAACCTTTAAAATTCTCAATGCAAATAGACTGTTTGGTAAGTTTGGAATCAGAAATAGCCAAAGAAATAGCGACAAGACGTCGTCGTTACTGCCTTCCGAACGTGTCTTACATGACTTGCCTTAGTTGACTTAATTGTATTTTCATAACTTTGCCCGTCACAACTGCCATACCTTTCATCATCCTGTTATTACAATAGCTTGCGCACACAGATTGTGCGTATTCTTTTACAATTTTAGACTCCTGCCAGACCATTATGCCCAATATAATATAGAAAAACAGTACGGGTCTGTGGGTCTTCCTACGTAATCTTTTTAAACGATTTTCAAGTGCACCGCAAGTGTTTTGGATTAAAGGTAAGTACAGTCACGAGCACCAATATGTCAACACTTGGCAAATTTCAATTGCGATTTTTTCGTGAAATAACGAATGCAACGTTGAAACACGACACTTAACATAAACCTATGGGTTCGAAAATACTATTTTCGTAATAACATAAAATTTCATTCAAAAATAAAGGAGAAAATCGCCTTTGAATAAAGCCAAGTGTATACATACTTATAGACGTGACTGTACATCAATGGTTTTGGATTAAAGATTAGTGTTAGTCATTATCGTACAAGTTAGTAGATTCATGTTACCTACTTATTCGAAGTCGAGTCGAAGTATTCATATTAACTCTTTACAGTAGTATAGCATTATGATGACCTTCCACGTTGATTTTAGTTCTATCGTCAAATTGGTCTGCATGGTACCTATCTACACCGCGCCATACCGCATAGGTATCTGTATCCTGCGGGGTAATTGCGTAACACACTATCAGTAGCAATGGCCATGTGAAACATTTAACATTATTAAGATCTTTTATAACACACATGTGAATGCAATAAAGATTTGAATTGAATTGAATTGGCTTTCATTTTGACAGTTCAACAACATTAATTGCGTTATTTACGTTTTTCGAACATAATGAAGGTGCCGGTCACAGTTTGCTGATAATGGAATTGGACCATTTTGGGGAAATTGGACAAGGTTAATATCGCTGGTTTTATCTATTCATTGGTATGTGACTAAGTAGGTATAGGGTTTTTAGAGTAGAATAAAAATGGGCCTAAAGTGCGCCTTGCGGTACTCCTATTGGTTTGAGGTAATCCAAGTCTTTTTATTCAGACCATTTTGGACTAGGTACTTCTACGCATTCATTTTACATCATTGAGTTATCTGATGCTATAAACATAATTATTGTTTTCTGACATTGACTTTCCCTAGGTACTACTATACTGGGATAATTGGAAATCCAGCTGTCTGTTTCTAGGTCGAAACCTTCAAAATGTTAGAGTTATAGTAGTATAGTTATAGTAAATACGCCCCTGATGGTCGATGGTTTTCTATTTGGGGGCTATACTATTGCCAGCCGAGGGCCGAAGTAGATGATGGATTGTAAGAAGGTAGTAATAGGGAAGGAAGCTAAATGATAGACATTAATTCAAACAACGGAGCGGTTTTCTTCATTCTTTAATGCATTTTTTCTCTAATTTTCTTGACAGCGATGAGCACTTTTGGTGACAATAGTTACCAGAAATTATTAAAATATGTAACAAATAACAGTTCAGATTAAAAAGAAATAAATTTTATATAGGTTTTTACTTATCCAGTAGATCAACTTCACAATAAAAATAGATCTCTTCTATAAAATTTATATAATTTACAAAAGCGGTAATGTTAGGTAGATAAAACAACAACAAATAAATGCTTCTGGGAATGAAACGCAATTATATTTCTCTTTGTAGATAAATTGACAGATAGTCACTCTGCTAAGACCAATGTATTGTATAAATATCTTACGAGTACAAAGTATCTATTGGTGTTAGTCGCCAAAACTGAGAACTAGGCTGCGTTCATCTACAAGTAAGCTACTGCGCATTGGTTCGTCATTCATTAACTATATTTTGGCTAAAAAGTCAACATTTGCAAAACCATCTTTACAAATTGTCATGACACTATAAGAATTAGTCAACGATGATTCGTGCCCAAGTTTGCGACGCCGGCGCGGCCGTCGGCTCGGCGACAGAACTAATGTTGGACTGAGCCTCGCTAGGATATGTCGCTCATTATAATAAATAGTACCTAAGTTAGGCTAAGTTATTTAAAAATGTATAAGCGTTTGCGGTAAGCCAATATCATTGCCAGAAGTAACTAAAGTGGCTATCGAAAGATTCAAACGATAGATAAGTTCAAGTCACAGAATCAGTGTCATGCGGTAACTGCGCTATCTACTGGGTCTACCTACTGAGTACTGTGTCGCCGAGCCAGCGGCCGCGGGGCACGCGCAGCCGACCGCTGCTCTATCACATAATGTAATTCGTCCGAATTTGTTAACGCTCCGGCCTACTTACTTCTACGAAATGATCACTATCGACAATAAATTATTTTCACCTACAATTAAAAACAATGTATGAAGTGTAGTAGTGCATCGAGAGCCGAGACGTCCGTCGCGCAATGCGAGCGCTCGGATAATTGACTGGGCCGCTCGAACGAGCGCCCGCTAACACTCCGCTCAAACGAACCGCGCTAAGGCAAATCCTCGATATTACAATATTTACATACAGAAACGACTCTCAAAAGATTCGAAGCGCTACTGATCCACCTCTACTTAAGAAACTGAGAGAGTTGTTTGCGCTAATTATGCCGATTATCGGTAGATACTACTTATAATTAAATGAAGAAAGCAACCGTGTGCTATTGGAATCGCGCGTGAGGCTCTCTGTTCAGTTGTGCGTCGCTTGTGCAGTGGCGGCGCGGGCGCAGCCGCATCGCCGCCGGCGCGACGCGCGGCCCTCAGCCTGCGCGAGCGATATACTATTGTTGGTGCGTTTTAGCATGGCTATAGCGGATAGCGGTCATTGCTATTTCCATAATATCTCTTGGTAGGGATCCTAACAATAAAACATGTATCGGTTTTCATTAGTGAAGAATGTTGACGAAAACGATAGATAGGTATTCAGGATGTAAATGGACTTTACTGGGTAGGATATGTCTCCCGCATGCCGGACAAACTGCGGGTTGAAATAGCACGGAACTGGTGCCCTGAGACAGTAAGACGGGGTGGCGGTAGGCCACGTTGGAGATAGCGGGACGAACTGAATAGGTCCCGTCAAAATTAAAAGGAGGACGCACGGGCTCGCGAAAGATGGAAGGAGTGGAAGGAGGCCTTTACCTAGGAGTGGGACAGAGAAAGGTAGAAAAAGGACTTTATTTTTGTTTTCGTAGAATCTATGAATAATGTACGTGACCATAACCGCTACTGCCATGCTAAAATGCACCGACTGACTACAGTCGCCGACGCAGCTCCGGGGACAGTGCCGAGAGTCGCGCGCCTGCTCGGCTCGTTGACGCTGTGTTCTGTGTGTGAGGCGGCACGGGCAACCCGTGCCCTCTTGCCTCACTCCACGTGTACCCTCCACGATCCAACTTTATAATTAAAGAGCTTCCAATATAATAATCTCTGAATCGTGATAATCAGGAACGTTTAATACACTTCGTAATTAACTTCGCGATCGAATATTCCGCATCAACAATAGAGGTCTATTTCATACGCCAACAAAGCATAAAATAGTGATATCTTTACATTTCAGTCTAGTCTATATAATTATTTCCTCTTTTAATGGCAAGGTATCTCTATAAAGATTCAATAGTATCATTCTTCAATATATAACAGGTATATCTATACAATCGGAATACGTCACGTATTCGTCGATTCCTCACAGCGTCAATGATATAAAATTTAACCTAAATTATAACACAGGAGAATTAAGTATAAGATCACAAAATGAGATTCAACGGGCGGCGCAGAGTCCGCCCGGCGAAGTCGCAGCTATAATACTCGTGTCTACGCTACAACTAGCGAGCGTGCCGCGGGACGCTCGCACTAAGCCTAGTATTGCTATGTCGCGCACTAGCACAGCGTGCGGCGTCAGGGCGCGATGCCCGCGTCGGACTTGTGGAAGGCGGCGCTGCCGGCCGACAGCGGCGCGGCGGCGCTGAAGTCGTGCTCGGACTTGGGCCGCGGCAGCTGCGCCGCCACGCCCAGCCCCGGCAGCGCCACGCCCGCCATGCGGCACGACGCGGCCTGCAGCGGCTGCAGCGCCAGGCCCAGCGAGCGCTCCGACAGGCGCGCCACGCTGTCGTCCGACAGGCTCACGTGCTCGGCCTCGGCCGCCAGCGCGTTCACCACGGCGTTTATGGTGTTGCCCTCGGACGTTGTGTCGTCCTCCCGGTGCGCCACCAGGTTGGGGTTCTTCCCTATCTTGTTTAGTCGTTCGGCCGCAACGCTCTCCATGGTCCGTCGCATGAGCGGGTATTGGTCGAGCACGGCGTTGAAGTGGTCCACGGATAGGGAGAACAGGTTGCAGTACGTCTCGGCGCGGACGGAGGCCACTCTACGAGCGTTCGTTAGAAGACAGATTTCACCAAAGTAGGAACCGTCTGACAGACTCGTGGCCACCTCTCCGTTAGCCATGACGATGTCCACGATGCCTTCTTGGATGAAATACATTTTGCTCCCAATGGTTCCTTCCTTGATGATGATATCACCTGAAATCATAAAATTGGGTACATTAGTATTTTGTTTTCATATCAATGAAACCTATCAAAATCCATACATCCTTATTAATAATTATAAATGCGAAATTAACTCTGTCAGGCACACGGATGACCAGGACCATGACTTGGCTAGGACATAGGATACTGTTTATCCCGGTAGTACATTCCGTTGGGATAATTTCCGACCTCCACGCAGGCGAAGCCGCTGGCAAAAGCTTATAATTGTATAAACTGGTAAGTGTTTTGTAAAGTCAACATAAATAAACTCACCAGGTTGGAAGACTTCATAACGTAATTTGGTCACAACGTCGGACACGAAGTTTGAGTCGGCGTTGGCGAAGAAGGGCACGGAGGCAACGAGCGAGCGACAGTTGTAGTTGATGACATCTTCCCGCAGCTTCTCGCTCAGCTCGCCCAGGATCAGCTCCTCGTCGAAGAACTTGCCCTGGTACCGGTGCTCGAAGTACTCCGTGATCCGCTGTCGCATCTCTCGAGGCAGCTTCCGATACGCCATATACTCCTCTACTTGTTTCACCTAGAATACGTACACAAGAAGCTATAAAACGTGAAACAATGGAATGTCGCGAATCACACACGCCTACAGCAAATATAAAATCATGCAGCTTTAAAAACCATGGACTGTTAGCGACAATTTCACTTTACATTGAAGGACAAACTACACACCTGCAAACCGACTCATCAACAATACACGCAATATATGTATAACCCTAACGAACAGAGTCCAGCAGTTAGTACCCATGGAAGTAAACAGTTATGAACACCCGTTAATATTTGTGAAATGTACGAAATAATGACTTTGTTATTTTGATGGGAGACATGACTATTGGTGCAGATGATTGAATCTGTAATAACAACCAGTGAAACACTAAACAAACATTCTTTTTGTACTCACGTCTAATCTCTGAAACAGGCAATGAAGGCTTTAGTGATCGATTTATTAGATGGGGATATTACATAGAAAATTTAGTCAAACACATGCATGTACGATTCTGACGTAATGGTATACTTCGAGACTTATCATGGAATACTTATTTAGAAGTTCTTTTACCGAAACTTCTTCCGATTTATGTCCATAAAGTTGACTCTGCAGGTGTTCATAACGATTTATCTCCGACATTAGAAAAAGGTTAAGAGGAAAAATCTACGAAAAATGGTGATTGGTTTTATGCAAAGGATGCTATAAAAGAGTTGCAGGTATACCTTTTCTCGGTACTGTCTTCGTGAAGAGTCAAGACTCTGGATGAGATTAGTGGCGTGACCGAGGAAGAGTGCGTAGCAGGTGGCTCCGGATATCATGGACAGCATGGTGAGCCACATGTCCGTGAGCGACTGCGGTGGGAAGCGGCCGTACCCGATGCACAGCATGTGCGACATGGCCTTGAACAGCGCCCACGAGTACTGTTCTAGCCAAAAGGCCTCCTGGAAAGTCATCATAATTTTCCATTATTTTATGTGATTATTTTAACTGAACCACTTTTTCAACAGTGGTCGCGGATTTAGTTGGCCTAATTGTTTCTTGTTTATAGACACTGTTCTGATACTTTCGTGTTCATACAAGAGCAGTGTCTACATACAAGCATTGTGGCAACACCTGTTCATCTTGCAGGGTTCAAGTCTTCGATGACGGCACCTCTTGAGTGCTTTATGAAAAAGTACGAAACCAACCTCTGTTTTTTCCTTTGTTCCAACAACTCAGAGCACAGTTAAGTCTTTAAAATTAACATTTGAATACTGACCTGCAGTTCGTTTATAGCAACCCAAGAGTTTGGTGGGAATCCTTGTAGCATAGGAACGAGGAACTGTAGACAACCGGACCAGTGTCCGATCAACAACATCATGCAGATCAGGTTGAATATCCGCATGAAAACTGATGCCATGTTGAGGAACTGGAAAGAGAAGAAAATAAATTAACGAGGTCAGCAACAGAGGGGATGTCGCCTCTAAAGGAAGCCGTGCGGACTGCGCGCGACAAGGACGCTCGAGGACAAGCATCGCGATGATTCTCTACCGATGGAGTCGTAAAGAAGTGTGAAATAAAACATGAACGCGTGAGACGAATTGTCGAGCGAGCATGCGTGGTGGCGGCGTAGTGTCGGTCGCGCGGCCGCGGCCGCCGCGCGGTCGCGCGACCGCACCCTGCGCGCCTCAGCCCGCGCGGCCGCCGGCGGGACGAGGGGTGGAAACAGAAACGCCAAAGAAAGAGAGAAAGCGAAGCGAACGCAGCGGACTAAGGGACGCCGGGTGGCGCCGCCGGCAACATGCTAAGCGGGCGAACGAGCACATGCGCGCCGGCTCGTGCCGACCCTGGTTACCTTGAAGATTAGATTGCTTTTGGTGCCACCCTTCTTTTTGTTGGCAACGTCGGAGCTGAGACGTCCCCTCCGTTCCGTGCGCTTTTTTTGAAGATTCTGCAAGATCTAGAAAACAAGCGAGAAACACGAGATAGTAGGAAGAGAGCCAGGCGCGCCCGAAGCGCGGAGGGGTCGGCGGGCAAAGGTCGCGCGAGGTGTGCGGGGCGGGGCTGGGGCGCGTGCAGGCACACACAGGATGCACTAACACCGAGACGAGCGGACGCGGGCTAGTCCCCTACGGATGCGCTAGCGCGCGGCGGGGCATGCTGCACCTGCGAGGCGAGGTCGCGCGAGCCGCTGTCCGCGTCGCCCGGCTCGTCGCGCGGCTGCGGCGCGGGGCTCATCTGCACACAACACCGTCACTGCGATGTCGTCGCCACACCCTCCCCGTACTCCACTTCTCACTGACTCTCCGCTTCGTTACCGTTGGTTGTACGTTGTTCGGACGTAACCACTACCTACTCTTTGTGTTGCCAATTCTAACTTTCTAATGTTATGCAACAGTTGCTGGTAATGATTTGTTTCATTAGCTTCTTATGAGGCGAGGTGTAATTCTCGGAATGCGAGTTGCTTTTCCCCTAAAGGTCTACATATTATTCGGAAACTACGTGCTCACTTTCACTGAACAGGCAGGTATTTGGATCGGAAGGCGTTTGATTTCATTGATCGCGTAAGATAACTCATGGAGGAACTATGTTCATGACGTTTATTGAATTTTGTTATGTATTTGCAGAACGTCAGCTTCACGAGTAGTACTAGAAGCTTTAAAAGCGGCAACATAATATTAACATTTTGGCAAATAATATGTCATGTTGGCAAGTGTGGGACGGTTCGGGTCGGCGGACACGTCGCGGGCGTGGATCGCGGCGCGGGCGCAGAAACAAGAGATAGATCAGACTTCACGAGTGAGAGCGTGCTCAGGCAGAAAGAAGCTTGCAGAGAAGCAGTAGAGAAGTGCAGAGCGGGACGTGGGGCTCACATACAGTGGGGGCGGGATCAATGGTATAATACAGGATTACAACAAAACTCCATATTACGTCATTAGGATCACTACGCTAAAACAGTTAACATTATTACTCATCATTATCACAACAATTTTCATCAAAATCATGTAAGTAGTAGCCAATCAGAAGATATCATAAACGATAAAAAATTTGAAAACTTCATTACTTATTGCAAATAATAATAATTAATCCAATATTATAGTAACTTTTAGTAGCGTATTTAGTCATGTCGTGTTAGTAAATGTGAGCGTAATGTATATTAGAGCAGTGTTAGTGGCAAGTAGTTAGGGGCAACCCATGGTATGTGGGTCAGAAGAGCATGATGGCTTACATATACTTCCTCCCATTGTGATACATATCGGACGAGCCTGGACAGCCGCAACAACCGCACCAAAGATAGTAGTTTTGCTAACCGAAGTATCCTTAGTGCACGACCCGCGTGAAGAATTTGAAAGCTTTCACTAAAGTCCTGTCAACATAAAAACACACGATTTAAATGGTGATGATTAGAATATTGATGCTCTCAGACAAATTCATTCAGTTCAGAGCATCGAATCTAGGCGCTATTCCTATTCAGTTTATACAGACGAAGTGTTGAAGACATGCATAATTGCAGTATTTGAAAGATTTTGTCAGCCAAAGAAAAGTGCTGAAGCATAATAACATGTTATAATTATGTTTTGTAAATTTACAATTTAGTAGAGTTTCAAGTGGGGAATATACTGTCTATTATTTATTAGTGAAAGCTGTATAGTATGTAAAGAACAGGCTGTAAATATTCTTCAGTGGCGAATCTATCATATTAAGCTTCAGTACTGATGCAATTTATAAATTAATAGAGGGCCATTTAGACTTGTCAGTGTAGATTGTTAATATTACAATTTGGTCGTGTTGTAGCTGTTATAAAATTAAAACCAAAAGAAAAATCAAAAATATATACGTATAATTATAAAACCAAAGACATGTTATAAATATGATAAATAGGAAACTAAAATTATTCAGAAGTGGTAATTGTTACAATAGGAAGCTTTGAGACCATGCTGTACACAAGTCTGAAGGTAGGAAACCAAATATTAGAAGGTAGAAAGAAGACGACGTGCATGTGACCAATGTAGAGCTTAGATTAGGAAATACAACTGTATATACCTAAGTACCAAATTATAAAGATATACAATAAACACCTTCGGAACAACAGAGTGCAATTTAGTGGAAGCATTTTAGAATAGCTCGTGCAATAAGTTGGAAAGTGCTGATTAAGATCTTCAAAAGTTTTTAGAAAAGGATTAAGTATCCCATACGATCACATAATCGGATACGTAGGTCGCTTACACAGCGGAGAATAGAACAACATCGAGAAATCATATGGGTTACTGATGATGACGTGCAGGTGATTTTCTGAGTGTGTCGAAATTATAATAAATTAAATTAAATAGAACAGACTTCGATGAGAATGAAAGTGGTGTGCTTTAATCAAACCTTTGCATTTTCTCTTAGACCCTGATAATACAAATACTAAATTGAATACACGATGACGCACAGGTTCTCGTGGCGGTTGGGTAAAAGTTCACAATGAGAAACAAAAACAGAATGGAAACAATAACAACATATTGTGTATAAAATAAATGAACACCCAAGCTGAAACAGAATATCAACAACATAAAAGATAGTTTAAAACTATAGTAATAAGAACAACACGGCCAAATTGCAACGTACGTTTACCTGATTGAAGATCAAAAATATATAATCTAGTGGTATACTAGAGATGAGGTCAAGGAAGAACCATGTCCTCAAATAGTGCTTCGCTATTAACTTGGGATCTAATATCACTTGTTCTGCATTATCTTGCTGCATTATTCCTGGAAAGATGAGAGAATAACATAATCAAATTTTTTGCACTATATACAATCTGGATGTTCTTTGTAAATATTTAATGAATACATACCTGTTCTAAAATTAACAACGATATCTATAAGAAATATGGTGTCGGAAAGACAATTAAAGGCGATCCAGCGCGTGCTGAGGTCATCGTTGAAGAAGGAGATGGCGACTGGCAGGATGATCAGGTTGGCCACGAGCAGTAGTAACATACATAAATCCCAGTAGAATCTGTAAGTAAGGAAAATAAAAGAATTACTGATAATTGTTATAAGACACATAATATTTGAGATATAAAAGGGATTATTGGTGAAACTGATCTATAAAATGTTTGTTTCACGTAAGAAGTATTTGCTGCATTTACCTACTTAGTTAACTTTGTATAAAAGTATTAACGCAAGAAAGTTTCCGAAAAACCGTACAAAATTATATACCTTTTACTCTCTTTGTATTTTGAGTCAGAGAGTTTAATTTAAGACCTTAAACCAAGGACCATACGCTGACACATGAAATTCAAAGTATTTGCCGTAAAATACGTCAAAGTTCTCCAATAAACTTGAGACTGAACACGCCAACTTTCACGTTACAGTGGCCTATTATTCATAGTCCCTTTGGTCTACAAAGGTAGCTATGTAGAAGCAAAGTTTTTATATTCCATTGCTCAAGGAAGAAAACATGGTGTCACAACTATGAACATGGATCTTTTAATACAACAACATTGAATGATGCAAACGATTTATTTTCATCACAACCAGCAGCTCAGAAAACCACAGATTTAGTATATACACGCTAGTCTACTAGGCATGCCTTTTAAGTTCTGTCGTTTCCATATTTCCCGGCAATTTTGAATTTGGAACTGTTCTATATTCGAATGTGTTTAAATTTTGAATCTCAAAACAGTTGAAAGTATTAGGATTAATGCTATTGTTTAGTCACAGCGTCGATTGGAAGCTGTCAGGTTACGTACGAAAATGAATCGTTCTAAGGAAAATGTTCGTGCAATAATTTTCTACAACTTTAGAAGAGGCCTGACACGGCTTCAGTGTATTGAAGAGCTAACATCTGTATTCAGTGATGAAGCCCCATGTCTGCGGACTGTCGAACGCTGGTATTTAGAATTCCAGCGTGGACATACTAGTGTTAGTGACAAATCTCGCGAAGGACGCCCAAAATCCGCCTTCACTGAAGATAACATCATTGCTGTGAGACAACTAATTCTCGAAGATCGTCATGTGACGTATCGAGAGATAGAGGCTCTATTAGGCATCTCAGGGACAACCATTCAGAAGATCTTGCATGAAGCGCTTGGTGTGAAAAAGCTAGTTTGCCGTTGGATACCGCATCTGCTTTCCGACGATCACAACGCGACCCGCGTCAGATGGTGTAAGAAAACTCTGCAAAGGTTCAACCGAGGAGAGTCAAATCACGTCTACGACATCATCAGTGGTGACGAATCTTGGATCTATGCCTACGATCCTGATTCCAAACAACTATCTACAATCTGGATCTTTCAAGACGAGCCAAAGCCGACTAAAGTTGTTCGTTCTCGAAGCACTTCAAAGAAGATGGTGGCCACGTTCGTTGGCAAAACCGGCCATATTGCGACTATTGCTCTTGAAGATCGTAGAACGGTTAACGCAGAGTGGTATACCACAATTTGTTTACCACAAGTCATCGCCGAACTTCGAAAATCTAACTCAAAGCGACGCATCATCATGCACCACGACAACGCAAGCTCACACAGCGCTCATCAAACGATTGAGTATTTGAAGCAGGAAAAAGTAGAAATTCTTGACCATCCTCCATACAGTCCTGACCTAAGCCCTAACGATTTCTTTACATTTCCTAAAATTAAGAAAAGTCTTCGTGGTCAAAGGTTCCAGTCCGGTGAAGAAGCAGTAGACGCTTTCAAGTCAGCCATTTTGAACACCCCACTTTAGAGTGGAATACATGTTATAATAACTGGTTTGAGCGAATGGAAAAGTGTATTAAGCTACGTGGTGAATACTTTGAAAAACAATAAAAAGTAGTATAAGGTTCTAGTTGTGTTTTATTCTTCAAACGACAAAACTTAAAAGGCATGCCTCGTAGTATCTAAATCTATGTAGAAAACAAATACGTAAAAGTTAGGAAATGTTATTGGATGCTACTCCAAGTTCTAGTAGGTATCATAATCTTTTCGCCCGACTTCTGCGAGACCAATACTACCCACCTGAGCCTAAAGTGCTGTGTAATAGGCATTTTGGTCGGTTTTGAGTTAAATATATATTCTGAATCCCCATTCGAAACCGACCATTACTGCCTGCCTATTACTGTACTTTAGGCTAGAGACGCCTCCTTTGTTTTGCCTAGCAACGAATGTCACCGTCATTCAGGAACTGAGATTATTAGAATTCTGTATGACATCATAACATCAACCTTAGCCCCCCCCAACCAACCCCCCCACCCCTCAACTCTTCCTCCTTTCTACCCTTATTCCAATTTATTTCCGTTTGTTTTTTCTTCCAAACATCTGTTACCCGTCAAGCCTTCCTATGTCCACTATGAAATCCTAAAGATCTCAAAATTATACAGTTTCGCTCCATTTTTTTCATTTTTCGCTGCTTAGCTATGACACTAGGTAATTCGAACCACCAGGTGAGTAATCAAGCAGTAAGTAGTTACATTGTTGTCAGTCGGAGGCGGGCAGGACGCGTAGCGTGCTCATAACTACAATTACCTAATTGAGAGGCGATTGAGCCAGCAATTGGCCGTGGAATGATCTCATCTGGCTTATAATCTGGCTGCACCTGTGCTGCCCCCCGCGAACGATCTACACTTGCGATACTCGAGTGACCTGTATTATTTTATTGTGGGAGGTAGATATATTTTACGGTTTCAGATTTTTTTCAGGCTCTTTTTGATTTGAACTCTTTTTCAGTGCCTTAGCGTTCACCGCTGAATATGAGCATCCTAATGACCTTAGTTTGATGGCACGATAATTTTTTTGGGCTTTTTAAGCGGGTTCGTGTTTTAAAACAATTTCGATATCTCTACTAATTACTCGTGTTGAATTTAAACCATGAATAATTAAAATAATTTTACTTATTTATTTTATTACGATCTTTAAACATACTTTAATATAATAAAATCGAGCAGTTCTCCAAACAGCTTACTGAAATTACGCTAAATCCAACATCCGGCAGCCGACCGCAGTTCGCAGAAATATAAAGAGGTAAATGACGGCAATTTCCAACAATAAGCTAGAAAAATCACGACTATAACTCCGGTTTCAAGAGATCTGCGAGGCTAGGAAAGCTGACTTGAAACTTTTAATGGGGCGTATAAGTGAAACTGATTCATAAAGAGAAGAAAAACTACGTTTATTATGTACCAGCGGAAAATCTTGAGTGATTTAATTTTAAGTTCTTTATGACAGCCTCAGCTTCGTCAGCTTTAGGCAGTGGCGGATTTACACATTTGCCGCCAGTAGGCTATTCAAATTTTGCCGCCCCTAGCGACCTCTACAATAATGTCCCATGTATATGTCTTTTGTATACTGCTTCGCCGTTTCTTCAAAATACTTAAAATGTTCTCGTTCATCAGCTACGAAAAACTTGCAAAGAGATTTGTAAAGATCGGGAACTATGATAAAATCTACGGTAGAAGCCTGAATTTGAGCATTCACTTTGTTTATTCTTTCCAAAAAAACATGGTAGGTATACAGGGTGTTACAGAAAGGGTATATCAATACAAACAGGTTGATGAGTGTATCTGGTCTAGAATCTCTCTACAAAATTTCAGCTCAAAAGCAGTAACTTTGAAAATGCTTAATATTTTTTTATTCCGATAGTTTATTAAATTGAAATCATAAAAAACCTGTCACCGCACTACGAGGGTCATTATCCATTATCTGTAGTGTGTCTGTGCGCCTAGTACACGCACATCACGCCGCCGCGCGCCAGTGCAGCGCCGTGATGTCGAAATAAAAAAATATTAAGCATTTTCAAAGTTAATGCTTTTGAGCTGAAATTTTGTACAGAGATTCAAGACCAGATACACTCTTCAACCCGTTTGTATTGATATACCCTTTCTGTAACACCCTGTACGTATAAATATTCATCATCATCATCATCAGCCTATAATGTTCCCACTGCTGGGACACAGGCCTCCTCTCTGTGAGAGGGAGTGGGCCGTAATCCACCACGCGAGCCCAGTGCGGATTGGTAGATGTCACATGTCTTTGAATTTTTGGTTCTAGGACATGCCGGTTTCCTCACGATGTTTTCCTTCACCGTTTTGAGAGCTGTGGTGATGAAATAATTTACACAAAGTAAAGCGCCTGTCTGGGTTCGAACCTACGACCTACAACTCGTAAGTCGCGGCCGATACCACTGGGCCACCACTGCTCTCCTTATATAACTGCTCTGCTTATACAAATATTAATCTTTTCAATTTCAGTAAGACATTTTAAAAAAATGTTAGCCCCAAATTTGCCGCCCCTAAAATCTGCCGCCCTAGGATCCAGCCTACTCAGCCTATTGGTAAATCCGCCACTGGCTTTAGGTATTCTTTATCCTAGGTTTATCTTGGTTAAAGACATAATCAGATTTTCTTAACATAATCTTTTTATCTCTGAGGTTAATCTTACGGCCCCAACTTACGAGTGTAGTTCGGACCCAGCCAGGCGCTTTACTTTGTGTAAATAATTTCATTATCACTGCTTTTAAAACGGTGAAGGAAAACATCGTGAATGAACCGGTATGTCCTAGAATCAAAAATTCGAATATCTACCAATCCGCATTGGGCCCGCCGCGTGGCAGATTACAGCCCACTCACTCTCGAAAAGAGGAGGCCTGTGCCCCAGCAGTGGGAACAGTATAGGCAGATAATGTTGATGTTAAACAATTGTTAAACTTCAGATCTTTAATTTCCTTTACCTCTAAGCTGATACCAAACTTTTCACAATCAAAAATCCTACGCTGCTTGAATAAAACGCTGCCAATGTAGGACTAATTTGTAACATCGTAATAATATTGTGTTAATTACAATTCATTTAAGGTTCTTTTAAACTTCCCGATTAATCAGCAGCCTCGTCAAAGTTTTACCGCATTTAAACATGACTTGCAAATCATAATGGTGTCAAAGTTCTAATAAGCAGTTTAACAACATTCTTTTCGAAGATATTTCGACCTTTGCCTTGCTCTAATTCGAAGTATTTGGTACAATGCAACCTAATTTATTATGCGTCTTGTGATTTTATCTTATGATTGAATGAATGATTATGTACTTGTTATGGTACCTATATTATTTATTCACATAATAGCCTCTGATTTAGGAGTCGTTAAAGTGTTATGCTTACAGCGGGGTAATTGCGTAATTATTCATACTCGCAGTAGCAATGGC
This sequence comes from Amphipoea oculea, assembly GCA_945859645.1. Lineage (NCBI taxonomy): Eukaryota > Metazoa > Arthropoda > Insecta > Lepidoptera > Noctuidae > Amphipoea > Amphipoea oculea. Next base: position 13,380,282 of record OX243878.1, read on the forward strand.
TTTCATTTTGAAAGTTCAACATGCATTGCGTTATTTACTTTGTTGAACAGACAATTTTTTCGAAAATATGAAGCCAATATCCTTCAAAATTGTTCAGAAGTGATTAGATAGTGCGTTAAGCAATTAAGGTTTTGGTTTAAAAAAACAACAATAAAAACTGTCATTTGCCAGGAAAATTAGACTTCTTCACTGTTATATAAAGAAACTGAAGAAAAACAAAGTTTTCCAACCCAAAAATATAACCGCAACTTCTTATTTTCCTTTGTGAACGGATTGCCAATAGACAGAGTCATTCAGGGTAGATACACCTCTTACTTACACCTTTTAGGGTTTTGACGCATGATGAGAGGAAGGTCGCACGTTACGGGGCGAGGTAATAAGGGACGACACCCTTGCATTAGAGGAATTACGAATATGCATTACCATGTAGGTACCTACACACTGTCTGTTGATACTCTGAACAATAGTCCTATATACCTCTAAACAAGTCTATTGTGTATTCACCGTTGTACCAACAAAGCTGTTGGTTTAGAAGATTTATATAGAGTTGTTATTTACAGTGAAAACTGGCAATAAATTACTGGAGCGGTGTTGCTGTAATCCGCTTTCCTTCAGCTTAGTTGTGCATGCTTTGAAGATGTAAAGTCGGTCAGTTGTCATAACCTATAAGTCCACTGACCGTACCATTAGGTGCAAGATAGAATCTCTCAACGAAATTGGGCATTGAACTCCATCTTTGTAGGTGATCTATCAATTTGCGAAGCATAATAATTACTGATGATTTTAGCACGTCTGGCACACCCTGCGACCCTTTGCAGTCAAACAAATTTTTTGACAACGTCCTAAGCTGTTCTCATATAGCATGTCTCGAAACTAGAGAAGAAGACTGCCTCATCATCATCTGCCTAGCCTTTTCCGAACTATGTTGGGGTCGGCTTGCAGTCTAACCGGATGCAGCTGAATACCAGTATTTTACATGGAGTGACTGTCTATCTGACCTCGTCAACCCAGTTACTGGGTAACCCCTGTGGCTGTTATTACTTAGCCACAAGCCCCTCAGAAGAATACTGCCTACACGAGAAAAAGAAGAATGCATTCGTCAGTAACGTTAACAGTCCACCAGACGGTATTACTGTATTAATGTTGTGCAAACAACTGCACCATATTTATGGCCTTTTAACTTCTGCAGTAAACGTCCCAGTCCAGTCTGGTCCATAATGGATCAAGATCTACCTACAATGACCGATGTTGGCAACACAACGTACAGTTATGGTTTCCTAACTACTTTGATGGACCGATGCAGGATGGAGATTGAAGCCAACGTGAAACATTGAGCTATTTTATTGCTGTGATGTTCCGCTATCCTGAAATCTGGGGGCTTAACGTGACTCGTATTGCTAGGCAGTTTAGGCTCCGGAAATGTACTGCCGTAAGTCGTACTGTGATATAATTTATCTGTAAGCAGCATAAATATCACACCTGTATCTCGAAGGAGTGCACAGAAGTGTAAGCACCTATCCATACTATTGTAAGTAGTATAAGTTAGTATAGATTTGTAAAATGACCGCACTGTCGCATAGGGTACACACACCTGTAATGATACCTAGTTGTAAGGGAGATTTTAATAAAATTAAATCATCATCATCATCATTTCAGCCGAAAGACGTCCACTGTTGGACATAGGCCTCCCCCAAGCATCTCCACTTCGACCGGTTTTGTGTTTCTCGCATCCAACGAGTATAAAATTAAATAAATAAAAATAAATAAATCAATCTTATAAGGTAACTCAGCATAAAAGCACTACTTCTGTTCTCATCACTCTCATCGTACTGAAGGCATTACACAATCTTCGTCTTTTGTTGGACTTACAAAAGATTAATACCGACACAACACAACGGGCATCCTCGCTAAAATTAACCTTTCTATATGATGTATAAATAGCTTTATCTCTCCTTTGTGCTTCGCTAATGTCATCTTAATAAACATTCCTAATTATAATGGTTAAACGGAATTGTTCAGTAAATAATTTATGTTAAGGTAATTGGAAAAGGGAATTTGGAGTGGGGTGGAGGATAATTTTGTTATAGGGTGACGTTTGAAGAACCGCGTTTTGCCCTCATCAAAGTATCTTTCTCGGTTAATGTTTTATGTTGGTTCCGGCCATCAGTAGTTTTTTCTCACTATTTTTAATCATCTTCATTCTCTCATCTGACCCCTGTAACACAGGTTCCACCTAGCATGGGGGTTATTGATCAAATCTCTGTGTACTTGTAAGTCCTACGCTGTACATTACTTATGGAAATAAATATTTTATTATTACTTCCTTTATTCAATTAAATACATATACATTATATTTTTAAATATTAGAATATATAAAAACATTTAAAAATATAAAAAATAGTATCCGGAGCAAGGTCAGGGCTCCAGAGAGAGGAACCTCCTGACAAAGCGAGCCATGTCCAGAAGTACTGCTTTCTGAATCAAGCTCTTGATCAGCTTATTATTATTATTATCTGATGATGAGAGCTGTAGCCCGATTTCACCCACTGCTGGAAATAGGCCCCTCTTTTCCGTGTGCAAATCACCATGCTCCTGTGCCAGCCTCATCCAGGTTTTGCCCGCGATAGCAACAATGTCGTCTGCCCATCTCGTCGCCGGACGACCGACATCTCGTCATCCAGTCCTTGGACGCCACTCTGTCACAGCCTTACTCCACCTGTCATCACTACGCCATTTTAGATGTCCTGCCCAACTCTATTTGAGTTCCATAATACGCTTTCCGATATCGAAGACACCGATGATATTCTCTCTATTCACAATAATTAAATGGGATATTTTCCAGGTAAGCTTACGTTAATAAGTAAGCATGGCTGCGAAATATCCCATTTAAATAAAATACAGGGAATACCGTGTCAGTACCGAAGTTAAAAATATGTTCTTTTGGTATCTAATATGTAGCGGAAAATCGCGGCTCGGGAACTCGGAGCGCTGTCATAAAGCGCGCGGAAGATATACGGCCGGCTGATAGAAAAAGGCTGTTAAAATATCAGTGTTTATAGGATATTACGGCGTAGGAGTTTCATAATAACATTTTATATGAAACTAGCAGCGCCTCGCGGTTTCACCCGCATAAGTTTCAATCCCGTGGGGATATCGGGATAAAAACTATCCTATGTCCTTTCCCGGGACTCAAACTATCTCTATACCAAATTTCATTTAAATCGGTAGAGGTAACAGACAGAAATACTTTCGCATTTATAATATTAGTATGGATTTATAAATAACATTCCGATGTCGAACGTCAATTTTTATTTTATTATAGTTATATCGACGCGTTATATAACTTCAAAAACGCGGCGCTTATTTTTCTCGTAATAAAATGTCGGGACGGACGAATGAAGTGCTCATAAAAATCGCAACATTATACAGCTAATATGCGTACATTTATCTAGAGTATCGCTATCAATTTACGTGATTGCACCCACATTAGTTCGTCTGCTATAATCTCTATTAGGTGCGTGATAGAGTTGAGTTTGTTGTGTCCATCGTATTCATTGCGAACAATAATAGTCATTGGTTTAATTAACCTTAATTCGATGCACTTACCTATTGTTGTATATTCAAATAGCGCAATCGCATGAGGAACTAATGGTTCAGATTTCAATTCAGATTCAATTTGATTACAGTGTAGAGAGAGTGCAATCTAAAAGCCAACTCACTTTTTAAAGCTTAAAACTTTTCGTTTAATGAATAAATTTTAATGGCGTATGAAGTCGTCCACTAAAATGAAGTGGATACTGAAATAAATAATAAAAGTTACACTCACTCAGAGAAAAAAACTGAACGACTCTGAAATTCATGAAAAGTAGACAATATTCGGTCTGAGGCCTGGTTTTAGTGGCAGTTTTGCATATTTAAATAAAGATGTTTTATTTAATTTTTGTATATTGTTTTTAATTTCTGGGGCGAGAACTTTACACTGCGTTTAAACAAGATGCTACTGAAGTGGGGTCTCGTTGAGATATTTAAATTCACACTAGTAAAATCGCAGCATCATGCTGAGATAGGAGCCTTTTGGCCTCGTATAGGAGTCTCTGTTTCATTTTTCTTTTTGTTACTTTTTTATATAATTTGGTTTTTTATTTTTTACTGTGTTTAGCTAAACTAAACACTGTAAAAAATTGTGAACTTCCTGTACGAGTCGCAATAAATACTTTTACTTTCTTTCTTTCTAAAATAACCTTATTTTATGAAATAAATTATTATTCACATAACAGTCACTTACGCATAGAGTACGTACCAGCAAGTATAGAACCATACAAAGCGTCAAATTGTACGCACTCTTGGTTAATAAAGGCGGCAAAGAGCTCTCACTAAACTGCGCCGATAAAAGCTCAAACAAAGGTAAGATTAACGATCACATCACGTGAGACTACGACCCTAATCAGTACTCGAATATACCTATAGGTGTACCTACTTGATGTACAGCTAGTGTCAAAAATATCGGGACGAGCACACCTTTCAAAATGAACTGCACGGCCAAGAAAATTATAAAAAATCTTTGACATGGGGGTATATTACTTTTACAATTTCAACTATATTATCTTACCTTAAAGGCTGATTTTTCCAATGCCAGATAACATTATCGGAGGAATAATTTTGGATGTTTGACAGTTCTTCCATACAAAAACTGTCTGACGTCAATTTTATTCCACGAATAAAAACTATCGGTCCATTGAAAAATAAGGAATAATTTATTAATTGTTGTACTTATTATTTCAACATATTTTATTCTTGCCACTTCTATGCTCTATTTTTTTATTCCTAAATGGGCGCACTCTTGACCCCGATCACGCCTGATGGAAAGCGATAGATGAGGTCTATGATGGAACGAGCGTGCCCAGAAGATGCCTGTTCACTCTTGATTTGAAGGCAGACGGATTAAATGTGGGAGGGAACACAGATGCCGGCAGAGAGTTCCACACTTTGGCTGTGCGCATAATAAAAGTGGAGGAGAAGCGCCGAGTACGACTCATCGGGATATCAATCAAGTGCGGATGGTACGCTGCAGTACGTCTGGTTGTCCGGTGGTAAAAGGGCGATGGTGGGATCAGGTCGTGGAGCTCCTGCGCACACTCTCCGTAGTACAGTCTATAGAAGACCGTCAGGCAAGCGACATTACGCCGATGAGCCAGGCTGGGAAGCGTAGCTACCAACGTCTCGTCGCCTATAAGCTTTTTAGCTCTGCGTTCCACCGAGTCAAGTGCAGCAAGCTGGTATTTTGCTGAGCCGTCCCACAAGTGGCTGCAATACTCCATACAGGAACGTTTATTTATCCCCCTACTGGAACGCCATACAGCAATTACACCAACGGAGCAAGAAATGACTCTAGCTAGTGTAGTTTCCTTAACTTTATTATACGTATTTCTGGAGTTGTCGATTCGTCTACAAATAAATTAATTTCGTGCGAATCGTGTGCAGAAAATAATATATTACTTAAAAGTGTCGATTCACCCGTTTCGGCCGAAGAAGTTCGTGCGAATGGGCCAATAAGCCTTCAAAATGAACATAATAGACGACAAATATTTTCGAGACTGTTTAACTTTCATAGTCGTTCAAACAATTCTGAACCGTCTGTTCGGTCTGATATTTTGACACTGACTGTATCCGTACCTGTAGCACCTTAATCCCTATTCAAAGGTATCCCTGTGGTTGTGAGGATAGAAAGTTTCAAGTTCAACGCGACCCTTTGGTAAATCGAGGGTGTAGCATATCGTTGAATTAGTTAGCAGGTTTATTTATGGGACGCCTATCCCTTGGGATCTTTTTCCATGGAAGCTCATAAAACGGAAAACCTATAGGTTAGAGTGTAGGTAAACACACAAGTTTATGTAAATCGCGTAACGCATTTGAGATCAATATTTAAAAATACTGACACGAGACAAAAACGCAAAAACATGATTTTTTTTTTATAAGATTTGTTGTGCTAATTGCCACACGATAGAAATGAAATTGTATTATATGATTTTCTATTTCTAAAATATACCTAAATATAAATAATGAAACGTAATTCTTAAAACGATGCACTCCTTTTTTTTTTAGACAGTAAACGTGGCCAATGACAGCTGATTACGACTGGCGCCGGGTGTACGCGATTTAGCGCCGAGTATACGCGATTTCGGCCACATAATGCGAAGGGGAGATAGCAGCCTTGAAAAGCTGGTTATTGTTGGCAATACCAAAGGAAAGAGAGCAAGAGGCCGGTCGCCAACACGATGGTCCGACCAAGTAAAAGAAGCTACGTCCTCAAGCAATTTTCAGCAGGTGGTGATGGCAACTTTGGACTGGAGTAGATGGAGGCAGATTGTCCGCTTGAAAGGGTCCAGTGACCACGATCCTCAGTAATGAGGGACCGATTGAAGAAGGAATACGCGATTCAGCGTGACGGATCGACTGGAGCCGAGTATACCCGAGTCAGCCTCACCGACCCGAGCATGACGGTTCAGTTTCAGAAACAGCGTAAAGTGCGCCTCAACAAGTTTTCACTTCAAAAAGGAAGTTTTTTTTTCCAATTTTGTTCAATTACACACGGACACGATACGGTAATACGGAAATGTAATCAGAACATTAAATCACTGATTACACTCATTATGTCATTGCAGGGGGAATTTTTAACACATATTCGGCTCTGCACGAAGCCATTTTAAGAGATCGTTAAACGGAATGGACTATAACTGACGTCCATAACACGTGATGGCTTATTTCGCGGTACTAGCTCCTTACATTACTGCTTAGGTACGTCAAATACATAGGGGATGATGTAACATAGAAATGTATGCTTTGGGCACTTATCTATTTATGAACGCACGGTGATGCCTGTGCGGATAGATTAAATTACCAAACCTAAGTAGAACCAGAAAACCGGACCAAAAAACATCTACAAACCCGTACTGGGCTCGCGTGGTGGATTACGGCCCACCCCGTCACAAAAAGGAGGTCTGTTTAGTATTTTAATGATTTGCAATATGGTCTAAAGAATCAAAATAGTAGAATTAACTTTTCATACTTGAAGTGAAATCGATCCAAGAATTTAAGTTAGGTATAATCTAAACGTGCATCAAAACTTGGAAAGCGATTGAATTCTTAAATGGATTGTAAATTGATAGCTATAGCAGTTTTAAGGTCAGCTATGATGAATGGCATCGTCGACCTTGCAAATAAACCGAATCACAAGACCTCATGCAGAAAATTATTGCAGTTTATAATAACAGATTAAATCAATTTAAGCATGTTTAACTTCAATAATATTTCCCTAAAGTACCTCAGTTCGACAGCCCCTATTATACAGCTCAGTTGAAATTATCAAATGAGATGTAATTCATAATCAGGTAACGGATAATTCAGTACATTTCCGTGTCAAATTAGAATCAGACAGGCGTACAGAGATACGCGTGTGCGGTGACCCGACCAAATTGGCAATATTGCTAATTATAACGTACTTCATGTGAGCTCACTGTACTGATCAGATTACACTCTAGTGTTTATACCGAGTAGGTACCATCGATTTATATCGAGCAATTTAGTCGAGTCGTAATTCGGTTGCAAAATTCGACTATCTAGCTAGAACTGGGGTAATATCAGCCCGCGGCAAAGAGCTCTGCAGTTACATACATTCTGAAATGTTATGACCCTTGTTTATGTACGTTGCGCAGTTTATGATAGAATTATAAACCGTAACTGTTGACTAATCGGCTACAACTCTATCAACATTGCACATCACTAGTAGAGTGGCTAATGATGATGCGTTGGCGGTAAATTAAGCACATCTCAAATTATATACGTTACGGTTGATCATTAATTATTGGCAGTGAAACGCTTTTGGTGTAATAAATTATTTATTTTGTCAATGAATGGGCTTATTTACATTTGAATGAGTAGAAAATGTTATTGCGTTTAATGGCTCCTGATGAAAAGCCGTATTGAAAAGATACGGCAAACAGTACGGCACAATACCTTGGCTATAGAGGCTATTGATTTGCTACAGAAAAGATTTTGTAGACATATACTTAGCGCTTTTTAGACTTCATAATAGAATTTCTTGAAGCTGATATTTTTGGATAACGGATACAACTTTGACTACTTTGCATATAGCTATAGGTACATAGTAAGTTTCGTATTTAAGAAATGTAATTAAATTGTCTAATGAAAAGAGGCATATTGTATAACGGGCCTCTGCGAGTTGGCTTCGGCCCCTCGTCCTGGACCTGTGGAAGGCAATGCCAAAGGTCCAGGACACCAGGGGCCCGATATATGTCAAATACATATAAATAACACATCGATTTAAGTATGAAGATCATGATAAAATGAAAATGGTTCGAATGCATTACTAGAATACATTTTAAGCATTCTTCTTTTGTGCCCATAGATGTTTGTTACTGTACCGTACCTACATTCTACCAAGGTCAACGAAGTGTTGTTTGCCAAAAAAGGTTTCAACGATATTAAATTTTCTGCGTTTTCCATTAAAAGGTGGAATGTAGAGAACAATATTTTGTGAGCATTAACGGTTTCTACTCTCTACCTACATACCTAAAAGACAAGCTTTATGTAAGTTTTTAGAAATAGAAACATTTTGAGCTCTCTGTGGACTTTAAGATAAGAGATATACAGGGTGAAATTTTAATCACCGTTTTCCTCTTATGGGGTCATTGTACTCATCATTTTGAACAACTTTTACTATGGGACCAAACGTGAAATTGCGAAAAAAAAAAATCAGCTGTTCCCTACCTTTATGTTCGCATAACTCGTCAAAATGTAGGGAACAGCGGTTTTTTTTTTCGCGATTTCACGTTTGGTACCATAGTAAAAGTTGTTTATAATGATGAGTACAATGACCCCTTTAGAGGAAAACGGTGATTAAAATTTCACCCTGTATAGGTAGGTACTTAATTAATTTATGATTGTGAAACACTGTATGTAATTAAATGACCCTCTATAATGTATACCCAGACACCTATATTATATCTTCATTTTCTTCGTGTCGCTGGAACGACTATACATATTTTAGACTTGCTCCAAAACTTCACCACTTCTACGATGGCTCGAACAGGTCTTTCCCAAGATCTCAAACGGCTCTTTTACGAGCCAATTCCCAAAACTTAACTACTCCAGCCGTTTGTGTTATTTCAATCAATACATTATATCAACAAATGAATTTCAACTTGATTGATACATGTGTCCGTGTATGTATTTCAATCAATCAATCAACTTAGCCTGTCGCAGTCAACACCCTGTCCTCCGCCTTCCGCGTCCAGTCTGCCCCAGCCGCCATTTCAAGGTCTATGTTTGAAAAGTTCTAACTAAGCCTTTCTAAATTATTATAATTGTTAATTTTACAGTGTAAAAGGTACGATGGTGTTGACATATCTGTTTAGATAAAAACCCCAAAACAAATAAAGAGTAAAAAAAAGCCATTTTGATTACAAAGTAATGCTCTCTACAGGGTGTTACGGAAAGGGTATATCAATACAAACGGGTTGAAGAGTGTATCTGGTCTAGAATCTCTGTACAAAATTTCAGCTCAAAAGTATTAACTTTGAAAATGCTTAATTTTTTTTTATTTCGACATCACGGCGCTGCACTGGCGCGCGGCAGCGTGATGTGCGTGTACTAGGCGCACAGACACACTACAGATAATGCATAATGACCCTCGTAGTGCGGTGACACGTTTGTTATGATTTCACTTTAATAAACTATTGAAATAAAAAAATATTAAGCATTTTCAAAGTTACTGCTTTTGAGCTGAAATTTTGTACAGATATTCTAGACCAGATACACTCTTCAACCCGTTTGTATTGATACACCCTTGCCGTAACATCCTGTATTCCTAACTCACAATCCTGTAACTCACGATTAACTTAACACCAGCTTGAAAAAAATAGCGAGTTTTACATATGTAATCAAGTCACAACTCATCAGCAACTAATAACTTGCATGAACTTGGCAAAAAGTCATCTTAACTTGTGATGTTGTAAGCAAGATAATCCGTCTAGGTGTGCGGTCCGACGGCTAACCAAGTTTTAAAGACCGTCTTACCTACATTATATAAGCAATTGAATTTCAACTTAATTGATACATGTATCTTTATTTGAAAAGTCCCAACTAAGCCTATACTAATAACATAGTGATGCTTTCTATAATAGCCTATGTGCAACCAACACAAAAGGTACCTAATCAAGCCTCGACTCATCAGCAAGTAATAACTTGGCAAAAATTCACCATAACTTGTGACGTAAGCAAGTTAATTCGTCTAGGTTTGCGGCCCAATATTTTAAATAGATGGCATTGATAACTCAGTTCATGAAAATTTTCGTTTAGTAACGGTTTTACTTTAAGTGTGAGGCCAAACGAGCGTAATTTTGTGAGTCGTGAGTCGCAGAATTTCGGTCGCGGAAATTCTGCCTGGCAGAAATTCTGTTGGGATGCCATACGAGCGCATTTTATTCAGTTACTACCCAACGTTTATAGCGCATGTTTATGTCGTGCAATGGAACCGTTGAAAATTTTGTGTATTTACGAAGCATATTTAGAAGACGAAGAAGTACATAATGCCAGAAAAAGATGCTGGGTAAGCCTTTGCTAATGACGAAGTGATGCTTTCTATCAACATAACATAACGAGGCTCAGTAAAACAAAACATCTAATCAAGCCTCGGCTCATCAGCAAGTAATAACTTGGCAAAAAGTCGCCATAACTTGTGACGTAAGCAAGTTAATTCGCCTAGGTTTGCGGCCCGCCGGCCTCGGTCTGTGGCTTACCAAGTTAAAGTCTGTCGAGCAGTGCCGGCCGCCTGATTAATCTGGCAAAACGGCCTTAACGCGTCCGTTAAATTTAACCTTAGTTGTTTGATGTCGGGTGCCAGATATACAACATAATTGCATGTAACAGTTTCGATTCTATTTTTAGTTGTACTGTTATAGTTCGCGTTATGACATTACTCACACATAACTTAACATTACGCCTGTAATCCTTAAAGGGTTAGGTAGTGTACGGTCTATGTCAACTTTTTATATGCTTGAGTACTAGGCTTTTGACTACGTTGTTTGTGTATATTTTATGTCTTTTTCTATTTGTAATGTGCATTTTGTTTGTGCAGAATAAACAATTTTTCTTTCTTTCTTTCTATAGTACTTTTGGAAGAAAGAAAGAAAAAATGTTCACATTTCGCCAGTTATGTTTAAGTCCAATGTAATACATAAGTAGTTTGTTGTTGAATTAAGATCTTTATTTATGATTGAGTTAGGTTCTGTTTTGAAACCTGAAGTGAGTTTTAAGGCATATTGTTTGATGTTGTTACCTAAGTTAATTAAGTAATGGTAGTTGAAATGCTAGGAACTATTATGTTATATTGTACGAAGAAACATAATAAATAATGATGAATAAATAAACATGAAGATTAATAATATTTATGGCGTTTCATACTAATACCACACCAATCCTAATACATTGAAACTAATGAATATTTACTGCTACGTTATGAAATCTTTCAATAGGAAGAAACGTATTGAGGGTATCACGATTATGTAGGTATTTATATTATTTAAATGAAATGATGAGTGTTTTGACGATTTATTTTATGCTAGCTGTGTCCGCGACTTCGTTCGCGTGGATGTCGGAAAACAATAATGTGTCACTTTATTAATTCTTATCCTAAAATAAGTAAGTTACTCCACATAACATAAGCTATCTGCCAGTGAATGTCCCTTCAAAATCGGTCCAGTTGTTTCGCAGATTAGCCAGAACAAACAGACCGACAAAAATTAATAAAAAAATGTTAGAAGTACCGTATATACTTTCATATGCATTTAGTAAAAAGCTGTTATTTTGGCATTTCAAACATACACTTATTCTCCAAATTAGCGATATGTAGAATATTTCCAGGAGATTTGCACATTAACTTGTTGACGTGGATAGACACGCCATTATGCAGTCTTGTTTACCTCTTCATTATGAAGAGATCTGGCGTCATATTTATTTTCAGGATGGCAATTACCTACTATTATTATGCATAAAATATTTTCTCGGTAAATACTAACCCCTTACTAATAAACGTTGTATAGCGTCTGTATAGTTACACAACGCTTTGTCTTCTTCTTTCGAAAGTCAAATTACTGACGACTGAAAGAGAGAAATCGGTGTGTAACTATTCATCTGATATAATACGTTTATTAGTAAGGGGGTTAGGTGGGAGATGTATGAACGTAAACGAAGCAAAAGGAGTATGTAAGGATCTTAACAGGTGGCGTTCTGTGGTTCCGCCTACTCCTATACGAAGAAGCCGTGAGTTTATATTTCCATATGTGCTTAGGCACATCAAGCTACCCGAAACTGTCAAATTTTCCCAATGAACCTTGAACCTAATGCTTTAGCGATAAAGTAGAAAATTTATTAAAGAAATTTGACAAATTGTAGTAGCTTGATGTGCCCTATTAAAATTACAAACAAAATTATAATTATCGTATTTATTTTTAAGATAGTAATATTCATAGTAACTATGTATATACAATTATACATATAGCGGTAAATACTTAATTTACCGTAAAATATAAATATTTCCTGCTTTGAGATGGCATTAGTGGTCAATCAACGACTTTTAGTAGCGCTAATTAATGTCATGCTGAAAAATGACAAGATCATTAGCTTCAAAGCACTAACCGACTTTAAAAAAAAAGTAATTAAAAAAACAAAAAAACCCGACTGCGGTAAAAAAATTAAGTTAAAAAAAAAACTGAAAAGCTAAAATCAAAGTCCATTTTAAATTAAATAAAAGTTGGAAGCAGGCGGGACCCATTTGAGTTTGAAAATATAAAAATGCAATGGGTCCCGCCTGCTTCCAGACACACACACACACACACACACACACACACACACACACAGCAGCAGCAGCAGTGGCTTTCATTCTCTAGTTGTTCAAAAATATGGTAGGTAGGTAACTAGAACTTTCAGAAAACAGAATCCATGGCACCAAGATTGTGGTGGTGGCACCAAGGTCATCATCATCGTCATCCGCCTCGCCTTGTTCTATCCACTGCTGAGTTTAGACCTCCTCTCTTTTGTGCCATGCTTTCCTGGGAATTGATAGGTGGGAACTAAAACACTATGGTATAATCCTTATTTTCTCTTTTTACTTCTTCCACATCCAAACCTACTCCTTTATAACCAAAATTAGCTTTCTATTTCCCTACATAATGTACGTACTCTATGTTGGATGTGGGCAGTCATATTTGCAGACGGCTCGACGACCAATGTTGCGTACAGCAAACATTGCGAACTGTCAACACAACACTTCTATTAGTATCCATATGTGTGCACCGATGCATAGCTTCCGGGAATAGAATGTCCGTATCACTGTTAATAAGCGGATATCAATAAAGTTCTTATTTATATTATTTCTTTAGTTTCCGGAATGAATACGACAGTGAATAGGGATACAGAAATTAGTTTTCCATTAGTTATGACAAGTAATCTGCATTCACGATTTATTAGCCAAAAATGTAAACAAATATGAGTTTACGGAAAAATTACAATAAATTCTTACACAATAAAGTTCAGTTTATGCTTCAACTTAAAACATTTTTATAACTTTTTCAATTGCGCTAGTCACTCTGAAATCAACTTAATTACATTAAAATAAAGTCGATATTTGTTTAACTTGAAATAATATTAATTTGAAACAAAAGTTTGAATAGACTTTAGGTGTGTTCTTGCTGCTTTTATGGTTCTAACAACTTTTTCTTTGATTTACATAACATAATACTACGACTTGTTTCCCTGAAGAGTTGGACAGATGTAGGTACCAGCACATCAAGCTACTACAATCTGTCAAAATAGATTTTCAAATTTATCACTAAAGCATAAGGTTCAAAGTTGATTGGGAAAATTTGACAGTTTCGGGTAGCTTGATGGCGTCTGTACCTATAGTATACTCACATTTCGCCAGCTATGTTAAAGCCCCATGTAATAGGGGGCGAGCCAGTTGCCATCAACCGGGCAAAAATTCAAACTGTGGGCTGCTAATGAGAAATTCCAGATAGAAAAACCCAATAAGACCTGCGGGCTAATTGCGTCACACATTATCAATCGGAATCGGTTTCATTTTGACGGGTTAACAACATTCATTGCGTTATTTACGTGTTGAGCAGACACATTTTTCGAGCTTATGAAGCAATGGATTAGCAATTTGCTTCAAAATTATTCAGATTCCGATTGATAGTGTGTTACGCAATTAGGGTGCTGGCCCGACATAGGCATCGAGCCCAGGGCCTCTTGCTTAGACGCTAGACGAAGCAGTCCAAGTTTTTTTTTGAAGTGAAACTTCTTTAGGCGCGCTTGACTTGGGGAGTAAACTGGCGAATGCGTTACGAAAACGTGTGATCGCGAGTAGGGAAGGTACGTAAAAAATAGCTGGAAACACCTGGTGTAAAAACCCGGTCCCGGTCGCATGAATATGCGACCGGGTTTTTACACCAGGTATTTGCTTCCAAGTACGCACACCAGGTACCGACTCAAAATACTTGCAAGACTATTAAGTATCTTATACGGCTACTCGCTCAAATACGTAGGTACTCAACCGAGTTAGTTTTCGCAAATGTGATCATGCTCCTTATCAGTAAGAGTCTACGGAACAGTTTCGTATGCAAGTAATTTTTACCGACTTCACAAAAAGGAGGAGGTACTATGTTCGGCTGTTTGTATGTTTTTGAAGGAAAACTTCTTTACGCACGCTTGACTTGGGGAGTAAACTGGCGAACGCGTTACGAAAAGTGTGATCGGGTGAGGTGAACGGGAGTTGAGTGGGGGATATAAGCAAGACAAAGCAGTGCGCGCGTACGTTTTCTTTCTCTCTTCCTCTCATAGCCAAATACGTATTAAGTTTTTTTTCTTTTGCTCATATCTCGAAAATGGTGCGTCCTATCGCAAAAATAATGAAAATTTCGACCCCCTTTATGAAACCCATAAACTCCTAAAACTCAACATGTAGGTAATCATTTTTCATATTTTCCATACAAAAAGTGAAAAATTCCTTAAAAAACACGCCAAGGCCGCCCCCTCCGCGCCTGCGGCTCTAAAAAACAATACACGGGGTTAGGGCAAATAAGTACAGACGCCAGCACATCAACCTACTACAATCTGTCAGATTTCTTTAATAGATTTTCAACTTTATTACTAAAGAATAAGGTTCAAAGTTGATTGGGAAAATTTGACAGTTTCGGGTAGGTTGACGTGCTGGCGTCTGTACCACGTGTCGACGAGTCGCGATTGTCAAATTCGATTTTTGTTGTGTCAAAATTATTTACGTGAAACTTCTTTACGCACACTTGACTTGGAGAGTAAGCTGGCGAACGCGTGACGTAAGCGTTACGAAAAGTGTGATCGGGCAAGTAGGGAAGGTACGTATTTACTCGACCAGGTTTTTGCTTCCAAGTACGCACACCAGGTACCGACTCAAAATACTTGCAAGACTATAAAGTATCTTATACGGCTACTCGCTCAAATACGTAGGTACTCAACCGCGTTAGTTTTCGCAAATGCGATCATGCTCCTTATCAGTAAGAGTCTACGGAACAATTTCGTATGCAAGTATTTTTTACTTTAATGGTTTGCAAGTATTTATTTGTAAACGCGATTTTGCTCCTTATTTATAGGAAGTCATTGATCAATTTCCTATGCAAGTAGTTTTACTTCCAACGGGGCTTTTGAATACGCGATTGTACTTCTTATCTGTATGAAGTTATGGATCAATTTTCTATGCAGATAGAAAATACTTGAAAGTATCTCGCTCCGTCGTGCCTCGACGCTCGAGTACGTAGGTACTCAAATAGTTCAACAACCGCGTTTGTTTTCGCAAATGCGATCATGCTCCTTATCAGTAAGAGCACAGAATACTTAATAGTACTACGTACAGAAAGGACACTCCCTTCTTCGCCCTCATATCAGATACCGCACCTCACCCCGCACTTCGAGGTATTCGTCGCCGACTCTTTAGCAAGGGCGCTCGCGAACCGCAGCGCTGTATTGCTGACACGAAAAGTTTTATTTGAGTTTTAATAACGATGGTTGGATATTGTAATGCTTTTCCGAATTCGTATTTACATAAACTGTTTGTAAGATTTCGCATTTTTAATAACATGCGATTTAATAACCGATTATTTACAGACAAGTCATTTAAACTAAACTATTTTAGTGTTTTTATTTCATTACGAACCCGACTATATAAATAAACAATTGAACTACATGGTCACTTCATAATAATGCACACGTTCGGGCAGCGCCGCCGCCGTCGTCGTTCGGTTCCTCGACACAAATTGCTTACCGCGCCATTTTTTTTACGCTACTAGATTTCACGCACACATTTGCACGTATACAAACGTCATTTGTTTATGTAGTAGTACTAGGTAATTATTTTGCGAGCGTTGTATGGAGTGTCCGAGGTGTGGTAAGACTCTTACTACACCTCGGACACTCCATACAACTCCGTAAGAGTCTACGGAACAATTTCGTATGCAAGTATTTTTACTTTAATGGTTTGTAAAAGTATTTATTTGTAAACGCGATTGTGCTCCTTATTTATAGGAATTCACGGGTCAATTTCCTATGCAAGTACTTTTTACTTCCAACAGGGCTTTTGTTTGATTACGCGATTGTACTTCTTATTTGTATGAAGTTATAGATCAATTTTTGATGCAGATAGAAAATACTTGAAAGTATCTCAAGCCCTGGTTTTAGGGCCTGGTTTCTTAAGGTGGACGTACTTGGAAGCCCTGGTACTCGATTTTGCAAGTACGACCCATGTCTACGGGCTACGGGCGAGGCGAAGGGGAGTTGAGTGGGGGATATAAGCAAGAGAAATCAGTGCGCGCGCACATTTTCTTTCTCTCTTCCTCTCATAGCCAAATACGTTTGAAGTTTCACTTCAGTCGTGTGGTCATAAGCACACTCGTTTTTTTTTTTTTTACAAAATGTGTTTGAAAGATTTTTTTAATAAAACTGTACCTACACGTTATACTTATTACATTTTGTAATTTATACTTTTTATACCTTCAGTTAGCTCACTCCAGGAACAAGAACAACAAACTATAAATTATTGTAAACCTAGAAGCGTAAATAAATAGGAAAATAATAGAACGTTATGTCAGTATTAAAAATAACTAGGTAAACAGTTTAACCGCAGTTGGGTGCACACGGTGGAATATCTAGCTATACAAGCCCAGTTTTATCTGACCTCACATTGCATAGGTTTTTCGTACAATCAGCAGTCAGCTTATACTGGTTTTGTATAAGCTTGATGTGTAGCCGCGCCAGGGGCGTAGCTACCGCCGTATCTGCCGTATCAATTATACGGGGCCCCCGGGCCACGGGGGCCCCCAACGTACGTAAGCAAAAATTAATAAAAACTTCCCAATTTTTTTTTTATTTCACAAATGACAAAAGTCAAAAAAAGCAAATCAGCTATAAATGATTTAATAAATCAGTTTGCCGAAAAAAAGGCAAGCAGAGTGTATATTTAATTTGAATTGTTTGTAAAAATTTTGGAAAAAGTGACAGATAATTATGATGAATAAATATTTCTTTTAATTTTATGCAAACATTTTTTTTTCTTTTGTGAAAATTCTTTACCCTTCCTAAGGGCCCCGAAACAAATTTTTATATGGGGCCCTGCCAACACACGCTGCCACTGAGCCGCACGTTCGTAAACAGTATTCATAGTCCAGCCGGTTAACTTAATGGTGACTATTCATAGTCGCGTCAGTTAATGATGAACAACGACAATAGAAGTGCGAACACATAATCATGTGTCAAATAAACACAATGCACGGAATTGGTGTACAATTTTGAAAAATTGTGTGGGTAGATAAAAAAGTGGGGCGAATTATTTGGGTGACAACATGGTGTCAAGCAGTTATTTAAAAGGTTTGACCGGAAAACTCACTGCAATAATTTATTTTGTTCATTTTAGCTGTAATTTAACCGGTCAAGCGTCGCGGTTCGCCGATCGGCGACGAAACAATAGAAAATCAATGGTGTCTCATTAGCGGCGCTTGACAGATGAAGAGGCCTGGCTGGGGTCAGCATATGACCTTTATAAACGTAAATTGATTATGTTCACCTCTGAAAATCAAAATAATTAAGCTCTTTTAAATAAGAGAATTATACTAACTTGTCTACGAAGAAAATTACACACTTAAATATAAATTAATACATAGTCTGCAAGATTCAACTTAATGTTCGCCCCAAAATGATTCAATCCCAGTGTCCCAAACAGCAAAGCTAGTCCTACAGTTCACGACAACGTCGCAGTATATCTCAAGAGGCGCATATTTTAACAACGGCATATAATTTTACATTTATGAAGCTCTACACTTCTACAGAATGGCACTTGCTTTGAAATGGAAGCTAATTTGTGCAGGCCTTCGACAAGTACGGTCTTTGTTACTGCCTACTTTCAAAGGGCAGATTGTAGGTATACTTAAGGGCTTGTTCCCAGGAGCTCCAAATCTATTGTTCTCCAAAAAATTTCTTTTCATAAGCATAACATAACATCGCGGTGGCTTTTCTCGAAGAGTTAGGCAGAGGTGAACCCCCACACATACATTTCACCAGTTATGTTTCAGTCCCACGTCAACCGCACAAATCCAGACTACGGGCTGCTACTGAAAAAATCCTGGTGGATAAGCCCATTAACATCTTGCCAGACCTGGGAATCGAACCCAGGTCTGGCGGGACATGTTA
Organism: Amphipoea oculea; assembly: GCA_945859645.1. Taxonomy (NCBI): domain Eukaryota; kingdom Metazoa; phylum Arthropoda; class Insecta; order Lepidoptera; family Noctuidae; genus Amphipoea; species Amphipoea oculea. The sequence continues at coordinate 13,399,071 of OX243878.1, forward strand.
TATGTCCCGGGATAACGCACACACTTAAGTGCACAATTGCACATGGACACTCAAAGATACAGAGATTCTCGACAGTTGGTTTAATTAATGAACAGATAAAGAACAGAATACCGATAATGGGTAATTTTTTAAACTTATTTTGAATGGTTCCGAAAGGTCACGTTTGAGACGTTATTTAGATAACTACTATACCCGTATTCTCAAAAGATAACTAACCTTTAAAAGATGTTCTGAAAACCCTTTCTGTAGCTACATTATGCTAAAGAAAAGAAACAAAATCGCATTACAATAAGTTCTTTTGTGTGGAAAAAAAAAAGTAAAATTCGCTATAAAACCTTGGCTACAAAGGCGGGTTCCACCATTTCTTACGACCAAGCAAGGTTTACTTCGTATCTAATGCTAACATAGCGTGATAGGCCACAATCCAAGTGCCTAGAGCACTTCAAATGTATCTACTTCAAAAACAGGAAGCCCATCGGAAACCCTTAACTGTGTAACGCGATATTGTTAAGGGTTTGACTTCTCTTAACTTATAAGATAAATAGTTTACCTTATTATGAGGAACAGGGTGTTAAGTTAACTCGTCCTTCATAGAAAAGGTACGGTCCTCCGACCAGATAGGTGAGGTGTCTCGTGACGTCATCATCAATCATATTGACGTCTGCAATCACATCGTCGACGTCAATCCATACTATCCATACTAATATTATAAATTCGAAAGTAACTCTGTATGGTATGTATGTTACCTTTTCACGCCTAAACCGCTGAACCGATTTAGATGAAATTTGGTGTAGAGATAGTTTGAGTCCCGGGAAAGGACATAGGGTACTTTTTAGCACGATATTCCCACGAGATTGAGACTTATGCGGGTGAAACCGCGGGGCGCAGCTAGTTGTATATAATGCAAGTTGCGCGGTAAACTTTGCTTGCGCGATGAAGGATTTCGCGTGACGTCATCGTCAGTGCGATGCGTAGTTCACATGTGACGATGCAGATACCGCCACAACACAACCTTAAACCTTCGTTTACATATGGTTTAAACCTACTTGGTTTTACTTTGTAAGAAGCCTTTTGATGTGGTTATAAAGATGAGATCATAAGTAATTATTTCAAAAGAAACAAACACATTGAATCAAAGTAGGTACTTAATTGCTAGGTAGGTACTTATTAAAATCTCTTCGACTTTAATCTGGCGGTTAAATATGACATCTTGCAGTCATTAGTAGTACGTTAACGCGTAGCCATTATTCTACAAAGTTCATAAATCTGCTTTAAGAATCAGAGCTGCCTTCTTACATTTGGTATCATTGTCCTCGGAATAACCATATCACGCCCTTATTCCACAAACATGGACGCCAGAAGATCTGTAGTACATACACCCACTGACATCTAACGGGGCGAGCCTATTGTCAAAAACCGAGCAGATACTGCAGGCAATTTATTACTAGGTATGTCTAGCAGTACTACACCGTACAGTGGTTGTTAGGGGATTTGTTAATCAAAGTCCTGGCTGTCTAACTGGCGGAGCAGCTTGGTAGCATCCTCCAGGGATGCCACGTCTCAGATAAATGAGATGGCTCACATGAAGCTCAGATTAGTAATGTATTTAGAAGCTACTGGAGGTTCTTAGAGGAAAATGATTAATAACAGTTAAATAAGTTCAAATGTTATTGGTTATACATGCTGGTGACGTCATAGCATAGTCATTAGCTATAATTAATTATTAAGGAAATATTATATAATAATAATCAATAAAATTTATAATAAATGATGTAAATACGGACTGGCATATGGTGAGAACTTTTGAATAATTCCAAATTCAAATCAAACAGTGTACTGCGCGGTCGTCAAGGGATTTGGTAATCAAAGTAACCTGACTATCTGGCGTAGTGGCGTAGCAGCTTGGTAGCATCCTCAAGGGATGCCACATCTCAGAACAACTGGATCAAGGTAACGTAGTCAGGCTACGGAGTTACTGGATTGTGTACTTTAGAACTTATTAAATATGGTTTTAAACAGGAAAATTGTGGAATAAATTAACGGTAGTTTCTGGTTTGTGGACGCAAATAAAACGGAATAAGTAGATAAGTACTTTATAATAAAATTATTTATTAAGGTTATAAATTATTGTGATTACATCGAATTACAAATTAATGTTCTCTGTGCGCATTTCAATTCTTAGAAATGATCTTTCGCAGTTATGAGGTTATAATGAAAATCTGAGTCATAGTTTTCTTTTTTCCTTCTCAGGTTTCATATATCAATGTTTGACATTATAAGGCCACTAACACATTCATAACATTCTCAGAACCTAATTCGAATTACAATCTTCCTAATATCCTATTCATGGTCTTTGAATTTAGAACACATACTTTCCGCCAGCATTTCCGTAAAAAAAGTATATTTCAATTCGTCCCTCACATTTCAGTTTTGCGAAAGTCAAGGAAATGTCAAAGCTGACCTTTATGTGGCTAGAAGGCTAGGGGGCCGGAACGACGCCCAAATTACCCTCGCAAATGTGCAAATGTTGATAAATTGTTTCTCTAAAAATATTTACTATGACAGCTGTTTGATTTGACGACGTAGGGTTGGGTTATGGTCATTTTATCGGTGGTAAATGATTTCGGAATCGTAAAAAGTGGTGAGGAATTGCAGAGTTGTAACACTAACAATATTATCGGCTTCTTTGTGATTTTTGCGTTATGTTTATCGTGAGTGAAAGATATGAGTTATTTTATTACCCTCAATTTTGTTAAAAATATAGCTGTCGGAGATCTTACCACATAAATGTCCCATTATAAGTAGAATGCTTTAGCTACTAAATACCTACCTACTTATCTCGAAAGCTTTGTTAAGTATTTATTCTCAAGTACAAATTACAATTAAATTATACAGTCGTCTTCAAACCCGTACAGACGAAGGAAAATGGCGTCTCAGACGAACGGAGAGAATTCTCTGTCCTTCTTAGACGCTGCCGCGAAGCTTTAATTTGAATGTAAATCTGCTAAATTACAACAATTTATCTCTCTTCGCGTGTTAGTGACAGCATACTGATAGTCTAAAGAAATAGAACAAGCAGTTTATACCTCCTTTGTGTGATACAGCTGAAATTTGCATCACCTCGTTAAGGTTGCAGTAAGCGACTGGACCGTAACGGACTTAGTCCTGTCCCTCTCTCTCATATAGCTTTTATCTGTAGAGGAAGCAAGATGCGATATATGTATACCGTGTACACACCATTCCGCACAATTGTGTCATGCTAGCCTGAGCTTCCAGGCTTTTGCATAATAGGATAAAGCCTAACTGTCATCTCCTGTACAACGGATTACACAGAGTAATTTCGTTTTGAGAGACACCAAACTTAGTTATTGTGTCGTTTCGGTGACTGTCCGCAGTAAAAGCTAGATTTATAAATTGTTACGTAAAAGTACTACCTACAGTTGCGGATTTTCGAGGACAATTTTGTTATTCTAAAGTTAGTACAAATACGGATTCTGTTGGAATTAAAGCTTACCTAACTTTTCTAACAAAGTCAAGTAACTATGTAGGTAGGTAGGTACTATTAGGTCGGTATTTTTGTTGGATACCGTTAGTTTCACCTTTACGTAAGCTTTATTTCATTTTAATCCGGTTGAGTCTTTTCTAATCGTAAACGCAGAAACAGATCGAAGCTTCACAAGCATGACAGCAAAGACAAAGAATGTCCGTGGTAAATCTTTATTTTGTTCTTGATCTATGGACCCTCCGAATCATAACTACCTACTCTACATTTTGACCTTCTGTATCTCTGCTACTCTACTAATTCATCACCCAATACAGGAATAAATCTTAAACCGATCGGGACCGCCGGCGATCACTCAGCGGTTCTCATCCTACAAACATTCGAGGTAGGCATTGAACCAGATTCTGGTTACATAAATAAATAAAACGATCAGATTCACAGGTAACTCGAGTACGTATTACCTACTTACCCACCTCGGTAGGTAGCCTCAATACTCTTTGGTTATTTAATATGTACCTGCTGTTTTATTCAACTCTTTATCCCGAGCACAACGCCCTTGGATTATGAGAAAAATGACTATGGAATAATTTTGGTGTGGATTCTAATCTTGATGAAAGATGAGGAACGGGGTGTAAAGTTCACTCTTACCTACTCTATAGAAAAGGGAGGATCCTCCGACCAGACGGGCGTTGTATCTGGCGGGCAACTGCCCGATGATTCATGTCGGGCCGTTGTATCTATGCTAGTTGCGCGGTAAACTATGCTTGCGAGATGCAGCATTTTGCGTGACGTCAGTATGACGCGTTGTTCGCATGTGGCATTGTAGATACCGCTACATGTTATTTTTTTTTTTATTTAAGTGTACTGAAGAGTCGCTCCGTGTAAAATACTGGTATTCAGCTGCATCCGGTTAGACTGAAAGCCGACCCCATCATAGTTGGGAAAAGGCTAAGCAGATGATGATGATGAGGTGTACTGAAAAATGGGGTTGTAAAATCTGACTGAAAATAGCTTCTATGTGTTTTGATAAGTTGGCAGTATGTTCGTATTATTGCACGTATTTAAAATGCTTAAAACTCGATTTGAGGGTATCCCTCGTACAATGTCATAACTTTTGTCTCAAATAAAAACGTTATGCAGAATCTGTGTTATGTTCTTAGATTATTAAGTATCCCCATTCTCTATCACTCTTTCAAAAGAAAATGTGTGTAAATAAAATAAAACTGAATATTGTAAAATGAGAACTTACGACCCCACATTTAAAATGCAGTTTGCTTCATTCAACACAATTTCTCAAACCACATAAATCTCAACTCTCATACCTACATAAAATAAATACATTCTACGTAAATTTTAATGTACATTTCCTACCGTAACAGAGAGCCCTGCTCGGTCGAGATATCTTTATCGTGTTGTGGAGTGTCCTCATCTCGTGTCCGTAAAAGTGCTGACTCCGCATTGGCAAGATCAAAAGCCGTACTTCGCCTGTCTTTTGACTTACACAATTTTGTGAATGAAAAGCTTTTCAATACTTCAATAGATAGTTTCCGCCCTTTGTTCGCAAGAGTCCAACTTTCGCAGGAGTCCAACTTTTATAATATCCATACAAGTCTTTCGCATGAGTCCAACTTTTATTTTTTATGTACTTTTATTAGCACTATTCCAACTGGACGGTGCAGTTACGCACATTTAGATTGATTTACTAAAGTATTTTACTACGTGTTTTTGTTGATTGAGAGAAAATGTAATATAACCATAGATTATGACTGACATTTCCTAAACGGTAGTCTAATAGTAGTGTCTGTAGGTACATTTTGCAAGGTTAGTACTATGTCTCACTCATTTATGATCGGTTCCTATAGAAAAAACGAATCGTTTTCATTACTAATGGTGTAACTAGTGGTATTTTACTGTCAAACTGGGCATAATATACATAGACTTGTAAGTTAATTTTACCTGTGATAGCTACTTCCGCAACGGAGGGTCTACTATGCAAAGTTATGAGGTCTTTGCTTCATTATTGGTAAAGATACAAGTCTTAATTTTAATCGACAACGAAGAATTTAATTCTTCTCATTGATTAAAACGAAGAATTTAATTCTTCTCATTGATTAAAACGAAGAATTTAATTTTAATCAATGAGAAGAATCGGTCATTATTAGGAGGTGACTAGAATAATCCCAGGCTCTATCCAGAAAGAAATCCATTCTTTGCCCAGCACCCTAAATTGCGTATCACAATCTGAATCATTTTGAAGGATATTGCTAATCCATTGCTCCATATGTTCGAAATATTTTCTCAACAGCGTAAATAACGCAATGTATGTTGTTGAATTGTCAAAATGAAAGCCATTCTTACTATTAGTGTGCTACGCAATTATCCCGCAGATCAGCAGTCGCTTGTGACCACGAAATCAACGAGGTTTAGAAAAATGTAAGAGTAACTGGAGCTTATCTATCATTTGAATCATTTTTATTGGTGAAGGAAAAACATCGTGAGGAAACCGGCATGTCCTAGAACCAAAAATTCGAAGACATGTGACATCTGCCAACCCGCACTGGGCCCGCGTGGTGGATTAAGGCACACTCCCTCGCACTGAGAGGAGGCCTGTGTCCCAGCAGTGGGAGCATTATAGGCTGGTTATGTATGTTATGTATCTATCATTTGCAAAAAGGCACGTATTATGAATCAACACAACACTGCGAAATAGGTCACGAAGATACACGCTGGACCACCTGTCTGGCGCGCTATGTAACATGCTTAAGTATAAGTACCTACACCTTACTGCAATATACATGAAAGTCATCAAACCCGGATAATTTCATCAGCCTACTCAAGATATCGATGTTTGATTATATGAAATATCCAATCTCATAACGGAAATAGGTATCGAGAGTAAGGAGAATTTTGACGTCGACGTCGGCAGAGCCTCAAGTGGCCTCGACAGGGCCAAGTGGCCGCGAGTCACTTGTTTGAGGGTACTAGGAGGCCACCTGAACGTGTCACAACCGCCTTTTTACTCAGCCAACCCAATTCTACACTATTGTTTAGGCACGACCAAAGAGTATTTCGCATCCTCCTCTTTACCTCTGTTGTTGACACGAATGATTTGATGTAGCATATGGCTTATCAGCCAGTACGTTAGCATAGCATAATCAGCCTATAATGTTCTCACTGCTGGGAACCAGGCCTCCTCTCGGTGAGAGGGAGTGGGCCGTAACCCACCACGCGGGCCCAGTGCGTATTGGTAAATGTCACATGTCTTCGCATTTTTGGTTCTAGGACATGTTGGTTTGATCAGTGGGCTGAGTTCGAATCTATGACCTACAACTCGTAAGTCGCGGCCATTACCACTGGGGTACTTGTACTTATGTGTAAAAGTGTGTGTGCTGCAAACAAATCAGAATATAAGTGAACGGTTATATTTTTGATTAAAATACAACTTTTAGAATTTAACGTCAATATGTAATAAGTCCAGCTAGCTTTTCTGTGGACTTTTCAAGTTCCTTCTTGTATATCGTAGAAACAAGTTTTTAAAACTTGGGACAGTTCAGGTTCGTTTGTTATGAGGGTCAAACTGTTTATAGGAGTTAGCTTGAAATGCCAACTGTCAGAATCTGTTCAAGGAATCTTGAAACACTCATAGATTATTTAAGTATAACGAAGAGTTTATATTTCTTTATTTCTTTCATATAGTCATTGATTTCTTTACAAGCTTCTGCCCGCGGCTTTGCTCGCGTGGATGTCGGATATTATCCCACGGGAACGTACTACCGGGACAAATAAATAAAAACAAAACCCATATGTTACTCCATAACATCAGCCAGTGAACGTCCCGTCAAAATCGATCCAGCTGTTTCGAAGATTAGCCGGAACAAACAGACAGACAACAAAACACAAAAAAAGAAATGTTTTTTTGTAATAAGTAGCGCGTTTTAGTAGTAGTACTTTCATATGCATTTAGTAAACATCTGGTATTTTAATATTACAAACAGACACTTCAATTTCACCTTGTATCCGTTGACCTAGTTTAGCATAGGTAAAAGGTAGGTAGGCATGAATACTTCAGGTTTTAGAGTACCTAAAGGTACTTCAATTCAATAATGAAGAAAGAAGTAAGTATATTTTATGTTTAAATTAGAGAATTGTTTTTGATTTTATGCCTTTTGTTTTACTTTTTACTCTTACACGTTGTGTACAACTGTTTTTATGTACTCTTCTATCGTAAGGATGCTGGAAGAAATTTCTTTAGAAATAAGCACCACCTTTATACGTATTTTTCTGTTCCTTTCTTCTTGTCTGTTTATGTGTGTAAGCACATGATTAGACAAACGGAACAGATACAAAGCTTCAAACAACCGCGCGAATCGGTTGCACTACTACAAGCACACGCTATGCATGTGTGCGTGACCACTGGCCGCTTGTCACGTACGCGGCGAGACTGGAAAAAACCGGTTTACGCTGGCACAGCTAGTTGACAATCTCAGGGTCAGTGCGACGCACGTTGTTTGTTATGTTAGTTCCAAGTTTGAATATTTTAATGTAAAAACGTGGTAAATTATTGTTAATAATGGTGCTTATTGTACTGTGTGTATGAATAATACTAGAAAAGATAAAGATATATCATACTGCAACTATCCCAAGGAGTACAATAGGTAGGTAAATATTTGATTACTTCTTTTTCAAGTAAGTACCTTTTTGATAAGAAGACGGTTGTACCTACACGATGTGTTTTTACCATAGATATACTGTTTTTTACATTTCTATGGTTTTTACCTTTTTATTATTATTACAAGTTTTTACTATATATTTGTAGGTACGTGGATGGGTTGGTATGTAGTAGGTATGTGTGTTAAGTTTAAATATTGCAAGTAAGGTTTGAACCACTTCCCGATGTCTGATTGAGCTGAAATTTTGTATACCTGCGTAACTTCGGTGATAATGCAATAATAAGATATAACCTGACGCTGCACCCAGGATTATCTCCTCACTAGGGAACTCGTTCAACGGTTTGTAGCACGATCACGAAATTTTTATGATAGATGAATTTTGATAATTCGACACGATATTTATCATGAACTGCTGCTGCAGCCAGCATTGTCTCCTTACGAGGGAACTCTTTAACGGTTAGTAGCATGGACTTGAAAGTGAAACTTTTTATTTAAATTTAATTTTGCTTGCTAAACATGATCTTTACCATAGACTGCTGCTGCAGACAGGTCTTCTCACGATGGAACTCCTCAACGGCCATAATAGCATGATCATGAAAATTTGAATACGAGTTTAAAAAGCATTTTTAATCGAAACTTATTATTAATACCTACATCGTACTTATTTCTCGCTACTAGTAGGTCTTGAAATTAAATATTTAAAAAATAGGTATACATATAATCTTTAAAATATAGGTCTACCTATGTCTTTTGTATAATAGTGTTCGGTTCGCATTTCCATTTTATTTTCGTTTCAGCTCAAAGCATTTACCACACCATTAAAAGAAACAATAAATGATTAAAAAACAAAAATTATAAAAAGAAAATTATTAGAGTATGTAATTTGTAAATCATACTGAACAATAAAACTATTTAACAAATGTTTTGTTTAATTTGTCTTAACCTATTGTGACAACCCTACCAAAATAGGTAACAATTTTGCACGTTCTTAAGAAGCTTTGCCTCTGTTCCGTTTGTCTACTCATGTGATCATACTGCAACTATCCCAAGGAGTACAATAGGTAAGTAAATATTTGATTACTTCTTTTTCAAGTAAGTACCTTTTTGATAAGAAGACGGCTGTGCACGGTGTGTTTTTACCTTTTTATTATTATTACAAGTTTTTACTATATATTTGTAGGTACGTGGATGGGTTGGTATGTGTGTTAAGTTTAAATATTGCAAGTAAGGTTTGAACCACTTCCCGATGTCTGATTGAGCTGAAATTTTGTATACCTGCGTAACTTCGGTGATAATGCAATAATAAGATATAACCTGACGCTGCACCCAGGATTATCTCCTCACTAGGGAACTCGTTCAACGGTTTGTAGCACGATCACGAAATTTTTATGATAGATGAATTTTGATAATTCGACACGATATTTATCATGAACTGCTGCTGCAGCCAGCATTGTCTCCTTACGAGGGAACTCTTTAACGGTTAGTAGCATGGACTTGAAAGTGAAACTTTTTATTTAAATTTAATTTTGCTTGCTAAACATGATCTTTACCATAGACTGCTGCTGCAGACAGGTCTTCTCACGATGGAACTCCTCAACGGCCATAATAGCATGATCATGAAAATTTGAATACGAGTTTAAAAAGCATTTTTAATCGAAACTTATTATTAATACCTACATCGTACTTATTTCTCGCTACTAGTAGGTCTTGAAATTAAATATTTAAAAAATAGGTATACATATAATCTTTAAAATATAGGTCTACCTATGTCTTTTGTATAATAGTGTTCGGTTCGCATTTCCATTTTATTTTCGTTTCAGCTCAAAGCATTTACCACACCATTAAAAGAAACAATAAATGATTAAAAAACAAAAATTATAAAAAGAAAATTATTAGAGTATGTAATTTGTAAATCATACTGAACAATAAAACTATTTAACAAATGTTTTGTTTAATTTGTCTTAACCTATTGTGACAACCCTACCAAAATAGGTAACAATTTTGCACGTTCTTAAGAAGCTTTGCCTCTGTTCCGTTTGTCTACTCATGTGATCATACTGCAACTATCCCAAGGAGTACAATAGGTAAGTAAATATTTGATTACTTCTTTTTCAAGTAAGTACCTTTTTGATAAGAAGACGGCTGTGCACGGTGTGTTTTTACCTTTTTATTATTATTACAAGTTTTTACTATATATTTGTAGGTACGTGGATGGGTTGGTATGTGTGTTAAGTTTAAATATTGCAAGTAAGGTTTGAACCACTTCCCGATGTCTGATTGAGCTGAAATTTTGTATACCTACCTGCGTAACTTCGGTGATAATGCAATAATAAGATATAACCTGACGCTGCACCCAGGATTATCTCCTCACTAGGGAACTCGTTCAACGGTTTGTAGCACGATCACGAAATTTTTATGATAGATGAATTTTGATAATTCGACACGATATTTATCATGAACTGCTGCTGCAGCCAGCATTGTCTCCTTACGAGGGAACTCTTTAACGGTTAGTAGCATGGACTTGAAAGTGAAACTTTTTATTTAAATTTAATTTTGCTTGCTAAACATGGTCTTTACCATAGACTGCTGCTACAGACAGGTCTTCTCACGAGGGAACTCCTCAACGGCCATAATAGCATGATCATGAAAGTTTGGATACGAGTTTAAAAAGCATTTTTAATCGAAACTTATTAATAATACCTACATCGTACTTATTTCTCGCTACTAGTAGGTCTTGAAATTAAATAAATATTTAAAAAATAGGTATATAATCTTTAAAATATAGGTCTACCTATGTCTTTTGTATAATAGTGTTCGGTTCGCATTTCCATTTTATTTGTTTCAGCTCAAAGCATTTACCACACCATTAAAAGAAACAATAAATGATTAAAAAACAAAAATTATAAAAAGAAAATTATTAGAGTAAGTAATTTGTAAATCATATGAATAATGAAACTATTTAACAAATGTTTTGTTTATTTTGTCTTAACCTATTGTGACAACCCTACCAAAATAGGTAACAATTTTTCACGTTCTTAAGAAGCTTTGCCTCTGTTCCGTTTGTCTACTCATGTGGTGTAAGTACATAAATGGTTACAAAAAAAAAAAAAAAAGAATTCGACCAACCGGACACAATTGCAAGATTTTATATATATCTAAATATTTTGCCGGAACAAACACATTATCCAGGGTTTCCGATACAGTGCTAATTGCAATACCAACGTCTAAATGAATTGGTATTTAGGTTTGTTGGCATTTGTCACGTGAATCGTGATACCCTGCTTAGAGATGAACTGCTAATTTGGCACTTATAAATATTATGTTGATACGGCAAAATATGTCAAGGAGTTCAATGGATCTGCTTAATATGATAATTTGTAAAGAGCACATCGACATATTTTCAGAAATATACTGTAGGTACTTAAGCTGCTTATTTATAACCAAGTAGTAATATTGATTGAGTCAACTCGGCCTATCGCAGTCTACTGCTGGACATAGGACTCTCCCATGCTGCGCCACAATACCTTGTTCTCCACCTTCTGCATCCAATCGGTCCCAGTCACCTTTCCGTCGGTCCATCTAACTGGTCTTCCCACATTAACTCTTGCCGATACGCGGTCTCCACACCAGGACTCGTTTACTCCACCGGCCATCGATCCTTCGACGAATACGGAAAGCCCACTGCCACTTCAGCCAACATCATTCATTTCATTCATTGATTGAGTGATGACTATCAATCGCAAAATGTTGCGTGGTACTCAGGTTGGTCCAGAGTTCGACGCAAAGATGGTGTGGATGGAATGGTTCGAACATGTTAGATTGACTAAGGATCAAAAGGCTGCTGGAACGGACTGGATACAGGACGAAGGTGGACCATTAGGTGTTATGACGCAACTTGAGAGAGACCTAGAAGCAACTGTGGACAGCGATAGGCTAACTTGATTGAAATACATCAGAAACCCGCCTGCAATAGGTACTATTCAAGATCTTAATTAAGTTCTATTAACCAGTCAATGTCTAGGTATGCAAATCGATCATAGTTAGTCCATGTTAGTCTGAAGCTGGTCTATAAACTAACATAGGCAGGCAGGAAAACCAATCTTGAATATCTAGTTCCTCGGCGACATGTATTTTATTTAGCAACGTAGTACGTTTTAGCAATAAATCTAGCAAGTTTGAAGGTGGGACAGGGATAAAGTAAGACTAATGGCGAAATAATCTCGATACGTAGAACCGCACTGTTGTGTGAGAAATGGCTGATATATTGTACTTATACGGCTGCGGCTGCGGTATAAAATGTACGCGTCTAATGAGTTGTTTATTGTATTTAGAATTATTTATTTAACTATAGTTTTTTATTTTAGTTTTAGATTTTGTTTATATTTTAAATAGCGGCTAAAACGTATCCTATGGCTCTCGGCAATAGCGTAGCTTTGTATCAGAAAAGAGTTTGTGAAAATAAAAGTAAAACTTCGAGGAAAACGTTTTATGGACGCCGAGGAAGCAGTGGCTGCGTTTCAAAATGCCGTCGAAGAGACGTCTAAGGACGAGTGGGCAGAGTGCTTTTCTCAGTGGTTCCATCGGATGCAGCGATGTATTGATGTAAATGGACACTATTTTGAAAATATATAATAAAACTAATAACTTGCTAGTTTGTTCAGTTTTTGATTTTCTAAGAACTTTCAATGTCACCCTCGTACCTGTTACATACAAGCTAACAAACTTTACCTCTTTATAATTGGTATAGGTATAGATAACTGCTGCAATGCCGCAGTACAATCCTTCATGGTTTCAGAGAGATTCAGATTCCACGAGAGAGAATAATTTCCATTAATTTCAGCCTGAAATGAAATCAAAACTAAATCAAAGACCAAAACTACTCTAGATACATAAAATTTGGTGAAGTACTACCTATCCCGGCAACATTTTGAATGTCGGTCGTAAAAAGCACGAGGAATGCATAATGTGCCCCAGTCTGCGAGTTCTTCCAATAAAAAATAACTTATTTTGCTTCAGTGAGCTCGGCCCGTGACTTACTACACGTTTACCTTGAGCGAAGATGCACAACACACTGAAATTTTCCAAAATGGTCGACTCTGTGGGGTGACTCAATAAAATGTTATTCGCGTTCGAATTTTAAAATTTGAGCGATCGTAATCATAGACAATAATAGATCTTATTTTAATGTCAATTTTATGATTCGATTTCAAATCGAATAGGTATTTTAAATTCAAAACATCTTTGAAAGCTTACGTGTCGTGTCGCTATTCTTCATACGAACTAGCCAGGTGTTCCGATACTAGGTATTTCGGCAACTTTTGTTCTAAATTCTGTGCACGAATAGTTTTGACTTAACATGTACCGGGTGGCACCGATTTGTATGTTATAATCGATTATGTCGATTCTTAAAATTCGGCACAGAGTGCCAGTATATTTTTTTGCCAGAGTAGTTTTAGTTTTACATGGCGATTTAATTTTTATAATGTTTGTATGACCGTTGTAAATTATGAACTTAAATAAATGTGTTGCCTGGGCACAGTTGATTATTTAAAGAATACAGATAATAATGAAAGAGTAAAGAGACCAACCTATATTTTACATTGGTTTCATTTTCAACGTGCAGGTAGATTTTAAGGACACTCTTGTTAAATTGTAACAGAAAGTAACAAAAATATTTTTTTTAAATCTTGACCTACTTTCTGTGTGAGAAAACTGTTCAAGGACCTTGGAAAAGTAACAAAAACGAATGAAACAAGCCTTCTTAGTTCAGACAAAGTCATAAAAAAGTTATTTGTAAAGGATTCTTTTCAGTTTTAAGGTAGGTAGGTACCATATAAATACAGGCGGTTTTTAGTGATTCGTTCTTTAACATGGAACTGAGAGCACCTGAAAAATTTAATAATATGTCCTAGAACCAAAAATTCCCCGCACTGGGCACGCGTGGTGGATTACGCCTCACTCCCTCTCACAGAGAGGAGGCCTGTGTCCCTGCAGTGGGAACATTATAGGTTGTTTATGCTAACTTTTTAAATTTAATGTAGAATTATTTATATCCCCTGAGAACAACCCTTTTCAGGCAGTTTTATGAACAACACCTATTATTCCTTCTTTTTTTTTTTTATTATTTTGTAGTAGCCAGTACTATTCTGGAGCCAAGCGTAGGCCTAACCATAGCCCCCCTACAAAAAATCCGAAGGGAATTTTTTTCAATGACCCATATAAAGATGATTCCGTAGGGATTTTGCTTATTTGTATATTTAGCAAGATGGATTGATAAAAAAAACATCGCAAATTATCCTTTCACAGCATCTAGGTACGGATAGTCAGAAGGCACATAGTCAAAAACAACACTCGGCGATAGAACACAAATTTAAAGTGTTTATTTAATAATAAAGTGGTCAATTATTCCAATATCATCGAAACACAAAGATTATTCACGAATTAAATTACCTATTTAGATCCGCAGCGTGAAAATCCAATCCTTTCCCGTCGGTGCGTGTAATCTTCTTAGTGCAGTTTATATCAATTGAGTGAGCTCCACACAAAATGGATGTGTTCCACAAATTTCAACCCATATGCTGCTCGCTGCGTATAGAGCGACAGATTGCACCAACAATCACATAAATACCTACAACTACAATGAAAATACTATAAGGGTTTTTTTAACTTAATTCGACGAGTATAGTTGAAATGACTTCGTATGTGAGAAATAGACATAGGTACTCGTACCAAGGCACTGAGATAAAGATGTGTCTTTACTTACTACTAGCTTCTGCCGTCGGCTTCGCCCGCGTGGTATGTCGATAAATAATCCCCCAGGATGCAAAGTATCCCCATGTTCTTCCCCAGGGTTCAAAGTATCACCATTCCAAATTTCATCAAAATCAGTTCGACCGTTTCGGAGATTAGGCGGATCAAACAGGAGACAGTATTTTTTTTAATTTGTTTTTTTGTTATAAGTGCAGTATTTACTTTCATATGTAATTAGTAAAAAACTGTTATTTTGACATTACAAACAGACATTTGAATTTTATTTATTTGTATACATATAGTATAAAATAAATAAAATTATTACATATTATCATATCCAATGGTAGACAAATATAAATACTAAAGTCATTCCGCAGAAAACAGTTGTCTAATGACTCCTGAGTACGAAAAGAATGTATGCACAGAATAATTATGTTGGATTGTAAGTTTGTAACATCTAATAATGGAATATAAATTACTCTGATTGACCTATGTAAGAATGTCTAACATAATAAATACCTAAGCCATTTGTAGACTAAACATGATAATAGCTAGTCGATTAGCCAAACATGACACCGGATATTCTTGTCAGAGTTGTCAGAGGAAAACGACATAAACATGGAAGAAAATATATTACGGAAACATACATCGACTTTAAGGCTCCCACGGACAGGCGCGACGCGTTTCTGGTAGAACTATTTCCATGAAGTTTTCAAAGAAATGGTTCTACTAGAGTCGCGTCGCGCCGTTCTGCGGCAGCATTTATTGCGTAGGTAACTGGAAATCAGCTGTGATGTATATACTTAATGTACGTATACGTACCTGCATATTAAATAAACTCTTCATAACGTAACGTCAATATTGAATGTTGACTATGAATATATAACGTCAACAAATATACAGGGTTATTGGAAAAACATTAATAACCCTATATGTATAGTACAGCCCCTCATTTCACCAGTTATGTTTAAGTCCCATCTAATAGAAGGCGACTCTATTGTCATAAACCGAGCACAATCCAGACTCCGTGCCGCTACTTAATGTCTAAAAGAAAACCCCAATAACACTTTGACCGACCTGTTAATCGAGTCCAGGACCACATGCTCAGCAGTAGGTAGCACTTGCGACCACTGGACCAACGAGGTAGTCAGGAATAAAATATGTATTCCAGCATTTAGCTTTCATATACAGGCTGAAATTAAATTCATGGGCATCCTTTTAAGGCGCTTACATGAGCTAAACGCAAAAAAACGGTAGTTTTCGAAACAATAAAAGTATATGATCGCCTACAGTAAACAAAATCAGAAAAATATATGATATTCTTCAGGATATTTGCTAGATAGATAGTGTTTTGAAAACACAATACAACTAATTTGGTACGATAGAAAAAAATCATGAACATACCTCTAAAAAACTTTCTTTTTACAATAAAAACCATACTAATATACATACAATCATTCTGATTTTTTGTCAGATTATTCTACAAGTAACATACTAAAATGATAGTGTTTTATTTTTTTATTTAAAACAATAGTTTTTTTGTAAATCGAATATTCATAGTTCCGAACATAAAAAGTGCGCATGTGTGCGTGAACGCCCGTGTAGCGACACTGCCGGCCGAGGCCTGATGCTATACGGACGTGTCGCTCTTTTCGCCGCACTATTTCCGTCAAGATTGTTATGTTTTTGTTAAGTTTTATTTGTAAATTCATTGTTTATTATTATTTGCATATCTTCTTTCCGTAAATATTTTTATTTCGTGTAAATATAAAATACTTTTAAGTTTGTTATGTATGGGTGCAAGGCGCGCGCCATCTATTGTACGGCGAGTCCCAACTCCCGGGCGTTTCACTTCTGTCTCCCGGCAGTGGTCCGCGTAACATAACAAAGTTAAAATAGGGTAATAATTTGTAAATAAATGGGAAATATAGTGAAACATTCCGTTAGAGGACTACAAAACGTTCATATAAAACAAAAGCCGAACATAATATGAACGAAAGTAAAAAGTATGAGCATTTTATTTTTAACTGAATATTTTTATTTTTGCAATAAAACTATGAATTTTGGTAACATCTAAGAAAGTGCAGTCATTTTGCATAAGGTAAGTATTTTCGACTCCGCGTACATCTGTCACACCGGCGCATGTGGACGACGTGTAGATTTGTATTCGAGAGTCCCCGGGTTCGATTCCCAAGGTTACGAAATCGTACTTTCTTTTTAAATTTTATTTAAATGTATTTTGAATTTTTAGATAAATAGTGTTTTGAAAACATGATACAACTAATTTGGTACGATAGAAAAAAATCATGAAGATACCTCTAAAAACTTTCTTTTTACAATAGAAACCATACTAATATACATACAATCATTCTGATTTTTTGTCAGATCATTCTACAAGCAACATACCAAAATAATAGTGTTTTATTTTTTTAGTTCAAACAATAGTTTTATTGTAAATAGCATATTCATAGTTCCGAACATAATAAGTGCGCATGTGTACGTAAACGGTAAACCCCCGTGTAGTGCCGGCCGAGGCCTGATACTATACGGGCGTGTCGCTCTTTTCGCCGCATTATTTATATGTACATACATTCATTGTTTATTATTACTATTTGCATATCTTCTTTCTCTAAATATTTTTATTTCATGTAAATATAAAATACTTTTAAGTTAAAATAGCGTAATAATTTGCTATCAATTATATCATTTGTAAATATGGGAAATAAAGTGAAACATTCCCTTAGGAGGACTACAAAACGTTCATATAAAACAAACGCCGAACAAAGTAAGAGCATTTTATTATTACTGAATATTTTTTTTCACTATGAATTTTGGTAGTTTAAGAAAATGCACTTATTACGCATAAGCTCAGTTTTTTCGACGACATACTCAATCGTTACATTGGCTTATGTAGACGACGCGCAGGTTTGTGTTCGAGGGTCCCCGGGTTCGATTCCCAGTGATACGAAATCGATTTAATTTTATTTAAATGTATTTTGAATTTTTAAATATATTTTTATAAATAACTAAAAAAACGTCTACAATGTAATTATCTTTCACAGGAGAAAGAAAGTCGAAAATATCAACGCAGAAGTTACTTCTAATGCGTAAGTACCTACACGTTTTCTAAGCCATTGTAACAATAAAAAAAACCTAAATTTATTAACAGACCGCGACTTATTGATAATGTGCATAAAGAAATCACAGATTCATCCGAAAATTGCGATGAAAATTATCACAAGCAAGAGTTTAATTTTTATTGATTGTGTTTATAATAAATAGAAATCATAATAATTATGTATGAATGTTAGGTACGAGTACCTAATCCTTGAGGCCGTTTACACATCTTTTGATTTTTGAGTTTTGATAAGATCTATCAAAACTCGCCGCCGCACAGTGGTCTGAAAATCGAGCTCCATACTCATAGAAACTTAAAGTACGGAAATAAAAAAACAAAAATTGTAATGGGTCTAGTACACCTCCCTTTACGTAATATTAACGTATGGATGGTATCAGTCGCTCCACGCGTGAGAAAAAAAAGTTTTTTGTTTTTTTTTTTTATGGGAGAAAAGAAAACACTTAATGTACATTTTTTTGAAACTGAATGGAACTGATAGGCTGGAGCTCACACGAGCTATTGTACCATACACGGCCATCAAGATGACATACAATTCATGCACCGTTGGGCGCCGCTTTGCACGTAGCAAATTTTTGAAATTTTGTGTTTTCGATATGTGATTTTTCAAATCTTTGACGTGAATAAATGAACTTGCCGATCGATTTACTTATACTATCGTTACTTTTAGCCTGCTTATGACCTTTATGATGACAACAATTAAAAATTATGTTGATTATAAGTACCTATACGTTTTTTTTTTAATTTCATTCCAAGAACTACTTAACTCATTTAATCACCGTTGTAGTGTATCTATTAAATAGATATGTAAACACTGTATCATTCACACAAGCGGGGTAGCTGCTGTCAGTTATGTTATGTCATCTGTCAGTTACGAGGAATGGCGGGAAACAGACAAAGTGAAGCAGGCTATATACGATGGCGCTTGGTGTGGTAGTGAGCCAGTGAAGTGATATGTTTAACATAAGTACGGAATCAACAGGATTCTACAACCGTGATTATGGTTGAGTTATAATTAGATACTGCTTCAATCTGAGCCTCAATCAGAGCCTGTTCTTCCACGATGTTCAACTTGTTTTCGTTTGAAAACTTAAAATAAATTGGTCAGCAGAACATTGTGGAAGATGGCTTTGGATTCTCCCATACCTTTTCTTCGCCACAAACTAAGCGCAGAGGCACAAAAGAACACATAAACATACTGGAATCGTCTTCGTCTGCCATAGTTTGCTTATACAAACTTTGCCCTGAAGCACCATCAAAGCCATACTTGCATATAATTGTTAACTCTTTGCCATCCAGCGAAGGTTCCACACGTAGGAATTTTCCAAGCTTTGCACAGTTTTATCCAAAATTTAGCTTTACTTTTACCTCTCCTTCCGTGATGTACAATGGTAACTTTTGGAGGGCAGCAGTCCTTCTTCGCCTCAAGGATGGCAGTATAAGAAGGACACAGTGGTACTCCTTCTTCTTTTGCACAAGATCTTAATGTTATATACTGCCACTTCGAAAGCTTCAATGAGGTCAAAATAAATAAAGCTTTATCAGCGGAATATATAGGCACAGTTTCCTTGGGCTTTAACAATTTATCCTTGTAGCCTCTTTGCTCCGAGACTAGTTTAACGATATCTGCTATATTCTTGTCATGTGCTTTCAAACCGGTTGCATGAGCAAGGCTTTCAGTGCTATACGTTAGGAGGTCTTCCGCTCTCCTTCTCTTCTGTAGCGGGCTTAGCTCTTTAAATGATTTTCTCGGCCTCACAACTGATGTTGATGTTCCAACACTGCACGTCTCCGGTGTGTAGGATGTTGATGCACCCTCATTTAAAACAAAGTCAGAACTGGAACGGGTTTGCTGCTCTACTGACACTAAATAAGGGGTCATCTTTCCTTTCATGATCTCAGGCCATTTTATGTTCTCTTGCAGCCATGTCTCATACTTTGTTATGTATGTACGTCTCGTGCGATTACACGAGATCCATTTGTTCCTCAACGAACAAACATAAGTCTGACAGAATTGTTTCAATACCCTCTTTTCATTTTCTGACAAATCAATAGTATTCTCAAAAACTTCAAATAAAACATTGGGCTGTAAAAAACAATTGTTGTTTGTCACAAACATGACAATGTCCAAATTGGTATCACAACCTTCCATCACAGCACAATAAAAAAAATAACGTAATAAGTTAGCGCGCACAAGTACTGAGAGCTACTGATAAAAGTAAGCTCAAACGTCCTATTTTTATACAACTACCCTCATTATCGTTCGCTATTCTTTAATTAGGTTTTACAGACTTTAATATTACAGACAATAGAATTTTATTGTGACTAGGGCCCATTTGGCCCTGCTAGAGCTGGTTGATGCTCATGTCATTGGTATATAATTATAACTCAACCATAATCACGGTGATTAAATGAGTTAGTTCTTGGAATGAAATAAAAAAAAACGTATATAATCAATATAATTTTTAATTGTTGTCATCACAAAGGTCATAAGCAGGCTAAAACTAACGATAGTATAAGTAAATCGATCGGCAAGTTCATTTAACCTCGTCAAAGATTTGAAAAATCACGTATCGAAAATTCAAAATTTCAAAAATTTGCTACGTGCAAAGCGGCGCCGAACGGTGCATGAATTGTATGTCATCTTGATGGCCGTGTATCGTACAATAGCTCGTGTGAGCTCCAGCCTATCAGTTCCATTCAGTTTCAAAAAAATGTACATTAAGTGTTTTCTCCCATACAAAAAAAATAAAAAACTTTTTTTTCTCACGCGTGGAGCGACTGATACCATCCATACGTTAATATTACGTAAAGGGAGGTATACCTGACCCATTACAATTTTTGTTTTTTTATTTCCGAACTTTAAGTTTCTATGAGTATGGAGCTCGATTTTCAGACCACTGTGCGCCGCCCGCGGTGCCATACTATTATATTCTGTGGCGATGCCGCTGTATTGGTTTCTCTTGGATTTGTATGAGCCCTTGCGGCGCGCCGCCGCGGCGCCGTGTGTTCATACAAATCCAAGGGTGACTGATGCAGCGACGACGCGACGGCGGTGCCGCTGCAGCTGCGGCATAATGTGTAAACGGCCTGAAAGATTAGGTACCTAACATTCATCTATAAATATGATTCCTATTTATTATAAACAAAATCAATTTTAAATTTAATTTCTTGCTTTTGATCATTTTCATCGCAATTTTCAGATGAATCTGTTACCTATTTCATTATGCCCATTATCAATAAGTCGCGGTCTGTTAATAAAAACATTAGGTCAGAATTTTTTTTATTTTTGTAATAGCTTAGATAACGTGTAGGTACTTGCGCATTAGAAATACCTAACTTCCGTGTTAATATTTTCGACTTTCTTTCTCCTGCAGACTTTTTTTAGTTATTTATAAAAATATTTAATAGATATATTTAAAAATTCAAAATGACATTTAAATAGAAAATTCGATTTCGTAACCTTAGGAATCGAACCCGTCCCCGGGTTCGAATCGAACCCGGGGACTCTCGAATACAAATCTACACGTCGTCCACATACGTCACTGTGACAGTTGTACGTGAAGTCGAAAATACGTACCTTAAGCGTAATGACTGCACTTTCTTAGATGTTTCCAAAATTCATAGTTTTAGAAAAAAAACACTGCAAAGTGATAACTTTTATTTCGGAAGTCGGTGTCGCTGGTTCCGCATTTTCGTTTTTTGACACCGACTTCCGAAATTATAGTTATTTATCACGCTGTAGTGCTTTTTTTGAAGTCGGTTGTTTTTTTTTTTCTTTCTAATTGTACCTACCCCACAAAAATTCAATTAACACTAGTGCATTGAAGAATCATCAAAATTCGCATAGAAATGCCGGAGATGCAGTACATTTATGCATATTAACTTCGGACATACTACATAAGAATAATTACCTAATGAACCTAATGAATATAGAATAACTACCTAATGAATATACTAAAACCTTCCTGGAAGTATGTAGATCACATTAGTGAAAGAATGATCAAAATTGGTTCATCAGTTTTTTAGAAAATCTACAAATATATACACAAACATACACACATACATACATTACATACATACATACGGGTCGAATACACAACCTCCTTTTTTGAAGTCGGTTAAAAATGTTTTAAATTTCATTGAATCAGTTTTATTTCAAAATCACCCACATCCTTAAGTTTTTCAAGTCACACTCAAAACGAATAAAATTTATTATGTTGTCACACATAACTACATAATTTGTGTTAGATCTTTAACTTATTTGCACATCGTTTCCGCGCCATCTATTAGAATACTAGGGCGTAATCTCACGAAACCGTTACTTCTAAATCTCATGTATGCTTTATGTCATAATTGTGATGGGCGTCGTCGTTAGATGGCGTTTGCGTCGATTTTGCATATGTGTGCATGCGTTTTTCAAGGACACTTAGCTCTAGTAAGCCTCTTAAGGGGTCATTGTACTCTTCATTATGAACAAATTTTACTATGGGATTAAACATAAAATCGCGAAAAAAATCAGCTGTTCCTTGCATTTATGTTCACGTAACTCGTCAAAATGTAGGGAAGAGCTGATATTTTTTCGCGATTTTGGGTTTGGTCCCATAGTAAAAGTTGTTCATAATGATGATTAAAATGCCCCCTTAAAAGGATGCCCATGAATACAATTTCACCCTGTATGGTATTTTGTAGAGGCCCCGTGGCTAAAATTTAATAACAGCCGCACAGGTCGATCGATCAGGTTAAGCTACGCTTGCCGCGGTTGGTTTGTGGATGGGTGACCATCTTTACATACCAAGACCCCGCCGTGCCTCGGAAAGCACGTTAAACCGTTGGTCCCAGCTGTCATTCGTGGATCTTTGACAGTCGTTACGGGTAGTTAGAAGCCCGAAAGTCTGACAATCAGTCTTACCATGGGGTGTCATATTACCCAGTAACTGGGTTGTGGAGGTCAGATAGGCAGTCGCTCCATGTAAAATACTGGTATTCAGCTGCATGCGGTTAGACTGGAAGCCGACCCCAACATAGTTGGGAAAAGGCTAGGCAGATGATGATGATATTGTATTTTGTAAACCCTGTAACTAAGTTAAGCTAATGTGAAATGTACCTAACAGTATTATCTGAGAACAAAGACCAACAAAAGTTCCTCGTGTAAACTGTTAACTAAATTGGTGAACTGCACGACATTTTGCTCATTCACAGTAGGCTGTGGTTTTTCTGTGTTTAACTACTAAATCGGTTTAAAACAGTAGGATCATAAGATATTATTTATATCTTATATTACAAAATAAATTTAATCTTATTCATAAAATAAATATAAATAAAAATAATATTATTTGAACCATTCAAAATATATTTTCTTATAAAACAAAAAGGAATTATAAAAAATTATATACCTAATTAAAAATTGTATCATTCTACAATGATGCTTAGTCTTATAATATAGGGATCAAGTCAGTCGCTAATAATAAAGCTGAAAAGTTTGTTTGATTGAACGCGCTAATTTCAGGAACTACCAGTCGGATTTGAAAAATTATTTTGACATTTGATAGCCTGATATATGCATTTCTATGGATAGCCCAATTCTTAAGGAAGGCTATAGGCAAACAACATATAACATCACGCTAAGACACTTAGGAGCCGAGCAAAAACAGAAAAAAAGTGAGAAAGAATACTTAGCGGAGGCGCGGGTAGGCGATACGTTGCGTCGGAATGGGTCGTGGGAACAAGATTTTATTTCTAAATGGCTCCGCTCTTGACCCCGATCACGCCTGATGGAAAGCGATAGAGAATTTCACGCGGACGAAGTCGCCGGTAGAAGGTAGTTTTAGAATAAGTCTAGTCGACCTCGTAACTGCTTCAAATATCACTTACGCGTCATAAGACACACACACATACCACACATTCAAACACTACACTGAATACAACAACCCAATCACAATTACACACAATCACACTATTACACACAACTACACTAGGTATTACAAAAAATTTGAATTCTGAAAGCACTTATTAGCCTAACTTATAAATTATCCATTGTTTTCGTAGATTAGATTCCTTTATTATATATTTTTGTATTATTGTTAAAAAAAAAAACAAGTTTATAGTTAAAACCAACAATGTATGGAAGAGCGGAGTCTCCTAATACAGGCTTTATTAGCTTAAAAGGAGGCTCCAATCATTACCTAGTAATGTAAGAAAACTTGTTAAAACTAATAAACATTTTTTTCATTTTCATTTTTTTCATTTTTCATAAGACGACCTGCACCGTAATTGAGTTTACTTTCAATCACAATCTGAATGATTTTGAAGGATATTGCTAATCCATTGCTTCATAAGTTCGAAAAATTTGTCTGCTCAACAACTTAAATAACGCAAAGGATGTTGTTGAACTGTCAAAATGAAAGAGCCATTGCTAATGTTCGTGTGTTACCCTGCTGTCTTTTTGTCTATCTGTTTTAACCATAGTGAAGCTTCAATTTGGCGGGAATTGTTGACACAAGTGTTAAGCAGCGATAATACAATACCAAACACCAACGTAAGTTCCGATTCTCCTAAGCAAATATTTGACCAAACTATTGATCAAACTTGCAACTATCACCAACTTCAGTCATGTCTACTGCTACTCCAATAAAACCTACCCCAAGCACTTTGCATATTTAAGCTAGGTAACAAAGGTTAACGAGAAATGTTACAAAAATGCATTATCAAAGTAACAATTGGAACAAAGCGAACAATGGCTGGTGTAGATCCTGTACTGTTACATGGAACTGCAGAAACCAGTTCATTTTGTACAGCACTGCGGTTTTTCTTTCTCTAAACAACCGTAACTGTTCCGGTATTCGCTTTTGAGTACTTAGTAGATGTTTAGGAACCGTTCATGTATGTATATAATACTTGAAATATTTAAGTCGAAAGCGTCTGGGGAAACCGCGAATTTTCTTACGTTTTTTGCAATTTGCAGATCAGTATCAGGCTGTATGTTGATCTAAATATGATTAGCGGCCGTAACTGGTATTTATTTACAGAATTATAATCATAAAAATCATCAATACTTATCTCTAAGTTCATATTACCCTATTGAATGAGTATTTCATGAAACACATTACATTTGAGGCCAATTCTAACTCAAGGAGTTATATTGCTGATTTTAATGATTATAATTCTGTAAAGCCATAGTCGTGGGTTACCTTTGCGCATCTTATCTAAACAAGTACATGTAACAGTTTTGGTATTCGCTTCTGTGTACTAGTATTTAGGAACCGTTCATGTGTAAATAGCTGTAATAAGCTGCGTGTTCTGGTATGCTTTTTGCCTACCCTTCAAAGCATAATTGCGTTTTAGGAAAATGTTGTTAAGCTTTATGTGTTGGGCTAAAGCAAAATTCAGGAGCTCTATGCTTAACTACGAGACTAAAAAAAAAAGAGACCGTATTTTTTTGCTTCTGTTACGGGTTTTAAGCTATTGTACTAATCAAACATGGTGTAGTATCGTCTGCACGTTACAGGAGCTGATAGACGCTAGTTATGGCTCCAAACATGTAACCGAATTCTGGGTCGAGTCCATTTAGATTGCCATCGATACGTTAAGAAGAAAAATAAAACATGGATTTACATTCAAAGTCAAAAGCTCCATATACATAAACCTCCAAAGCTTTAAAGGTCCCATTTTTCAGCCCATCCATAGACAATGTAACGGACCTGTCCCATATTTTTCCATAGATATAGCAGTCTATCATAAAAGTCCGCAGTGACCATAAATTGAGTCAAGAGTGATTTCAACTGGACGTTCGTAATCTTCGCAGTAAACTGTTCTCGATGACATTAAAAATAAACTTTATGAGCGAGCTTAAATCGACTTTGCAGTTTTATTGCTTTAAAATTAAATTTCTTTTAATGCATCTTTGAAATTGAAAATTAAATGTTGAGTTATCCCGGTTTTCATATCTTGCAATGTTGCAGTTTCCTTTTCAGTAGATTCGAATTTTATTTATTTATTTTTGTTCATTTACTTAGTTACTAAATAAATTAGGATTCAAACGATTTGGCTATTTTTTGTATTAAGATGTTCATAAAAGTCCGATTTAGATTTTAACGGAAATAATATTTGGCAAAGTTGCCGTGGAAATTGGTGCATTTTCTATGGGATTTTTTTGTGAATCATTAAAATTAGGCCAGGACTACGTCTGTTGGGTCAGATATAAACTATCTGCGCTAGTAATATGTCAAAGATTGGTCCTTCTTTATTGCTCTCAGTGTACAGTTGGTAAGTCGTAAATCAGAATTAATGAGCCACTTTTCAATTGTATACCTATACTTAAAAAGTATTGCTAGTTCTCCAACATAGTCGGTGGTTTGTGCCAACGTTTAGTACGCGGCACCCTTCAAGCCATTCGAAGCCAGTAAGTGCAAGCTTGCAACTTGCTTTGGGTAAAGTTCACATCTAAGACCTTGGCGTTTATAACTACGTCTATGCTAAATGTGACGCTTTAAAGCAATGCGCTTTCGTGACGAAAATAAGCGTCATGGGAATGGTTTAGCGTGCGAATCCATAATCCATACTAATATTATAAATGCGAAAGTGTGTCTGTCTGTCTGTCAGTCTGTTACCTCTTCACGCTTAAACCGCTGAACCGATTTAGATGAAATTTGGTATAGAGATAGTTTGAGTCCTGGGAAAGGACAAGTTGTTATCCCGATATTCCCACGGGATCGAAACTTATGCGGGTGAAACCGCGGGGCGCTGCTAGTTATTATATAAAAGCTATTGCCCGCGACTTTGCTCTTATACCCAATGATATTCGACAGTAGCGTAGCTTTCTAAGTTAAATATACCATAAAACATTTCTTATGGCATTTGGCCATAACGTAGCTTTCTATGAGTGAAAGAGTTTTCGTAACTGGATCAATATTTCTCAAGAATATCTCCAACATTCAAACTTGTAAACTTTACATCTTTATATATTAAGTATATATTTTTAGTTATTAATTTATATATTAAGGCACCCGCAGACAGGCGCGACGCGACTCCGGTAGAACCTTTTCATAGAAATTATTTCAACAGAGACGCATCGCGCGTCTTCGGAAGCCTTTAGTGTTGATTGCATTTTCTTGCCCGTATCTCAAAATTGCATAATGTTATTCACTAGGTATTTTTTTATATTACATTGTTTGTCTACATAAGTATGATAAGAGTAATTATAATTACCAATATGACTTTCGCTGTGTTAGACCATAATAAGAAAATGCATTAAAAATGATAAAATAGCAATACCAAATATTATCTGGAACAGGCTGAATTTATTAGGAATTCGTTATTATTCCTTTAGAATGGGTACATTACCTACTCGTAACTTTTGTGGGAAGCTCAACCAAGCTATTTTATTTGGAGTAAAAGTAATATTATACTTACATTATACTGTAATGTACCTAATCACTAAAGGCTAATGCTGTAATGTAAACTGCGTAAAAATAGAAAATAGCTAATTTATTTTCCGAGAAAACGCCATAACTTTGGGACCGATAAACAAACAGAGCATTTTGGATTTTATGAGCAAACAAGATAACACATAAATTGTCGAAAGATTTGGAACAATTTCAAAGTCATAGTGTTTCGGTAGTTTTTTCGAGAGCTTTGAATATGGCTG
The DNA here is from genome assembly GCA_945859645.1 of Amphipoea oculea. Lineage (NCBI taxonomy): Eukaryota > Metazoa > Arthropoda > Insecta > Lepidoptera > Noctuidae > Amphipoea > Amphipoea oculea. The sequence goes on from OX243878.1 coordinate 13,426,775, forward strand.
AGGGGAGTAACAATATAATTTATTAAGTTCTAGCTGCGCCCTGCGGTTTCACCCGCTTAGTTTCGATCCCGTGGGAATATCGGGATAAAAAGTATCCTATGTCCTTTCCCGGGACTCAAGCTATCTCTAGGTATACCAAATTTCATCTAAATCGGTTCAGCGGCTTAGGTGTGAAAAGGTAACATTCAGACAGACAGACAGAGTTACTTTCGAATTTATGATATTAGTATGGATGGATGTACATATTTCACAAGTAAACGCTCCAATTTTTTTTATGCTCCTGAGGATGGCCATAGCCCTAATTCGCTGATTCCTTACTTCGAAACCACGTCAAATCTTTAGCTAATCATGACATCTACTAATAACATATTCTCTATGGCACAATGCACGAACCGCGCGAAAAAACGCGAAATTAGCGTTGTATGAACTGGCAAAATACCCACGCTTGACTACCGTACGTCGTAGTTTGCACGAGGTAAGATTATGCGGGGAATAATAATTGCCATACAGCTTCCCGGCCTAGGCTGATTTCCGTAATCAAAAACGTTCAAAATATAGTCGCAATCACACAGTGACAAAAATTTAAGGAAATTAGAGGTATTTTTGACAGATTGAGACAGAGATAGAGAGATAGAACATGAACGTTCTTAAAAACTGTTATTTTAAACTCTTGGCTGTCGTCTAATTCTGGTTGTATTAATTGATTGACTAAGTAGTCACTATTTCTTCCCTCAAACCTGACATTAAGGCGACTAAATGACCTAAAGCGCGGTCTTTGTATCGACTGCATAGACAAGAAAGTGAAGCGCGATGACACAACGATGGTAATTTATTGCAAATATGAAGCAATTATCTATTTACAAAAACTATTGAATAAAAAATAATCCATCACTGAATGCAGTTTGGCATTAGTTTAATCTGTCAAGCTCCGCTAATGAGACACAATTGATTTTCTATTGTTTCGTCGCCAATGGGCGACGCGCGCTGCTTGACCGGTAAATGGTACCTATATTTTTTAATTATAATTAAAATTGTTAATGAAGAGATAAACTGCTTTAAAGACAATTAAGAGGTGTATTTGAAATTTTTTTGATGCATTAATGTATATTTAATTATGATTTGAGTTCCATCACTGTATTAAAATAAGACTTGAAAATATCATACATGTTTTTTGGTCAAAATTATTTACGGTTTAAGAGATACACTGCTTTAAAAAAACAACTTTTTGATCGTTTTCTGAAACCTCCGCCTTAATATTGGAACTTGGAAGTCACGAGCATGACCCTGAAACCGTGGGCGTTTCCAAAGGCAGATTGCAGCGTCAATATTTAACCCCCAGCCTGCTGACGTCGGCCACGGTCGCGAGTGAAGTTCTCGCGGGTACTAGTGACCTTTCCCTTCCCTCTTCATGTTTCATTCAGCGTTTTAACTCCCTTCAGATAGGTACGCATCGATAAACGTTACTTTTTGGGCAAATTACCTACATAACTCTGGCCAAAAGGTAGCAGGTGAGGTTAGAATTGAACACTTAGCTCAGGTCCATAAGGAGGAATTTTGAACGCGACGTTTTTGTTTACCGCGCACTTTTGTTTCCAAGCATTGAGAATCCATATCGTCAAAGTCGTGGGAAACACCTGGATGAAAGACGCACAGAAACGGAAAGTATGACAGAAGAAAGGGGAGACGAATACCCAGCTGTGGGTGATTCCGGGCTGAAATGAAGATGATGACGATGAGAATCCAACAGAGTGCATCACAGCGCGTCAAAAAAAAATACACAGTTGGATCTAAAACTTTCAGCGCTAAGCAAGAGCGTTGAAAATCCAGTGCCCGATAAGAAATCGCCCGTGCGTACATACAGGGTGTGTCGTAAATAGTGGTCCACCGTTAAGGATTCGATATACCAGATAATTTACTATAACATATTACAATTTTAACCATTTTTACCCAAGAGTTCCGAAAATATATATTTTTTTGTCTTTTATTTACGAAATGTCTACCTTTTGTTACAAATTTGGTTGTAGTTTCAACATAAACCATTATTTTTTCATTTTGATTTCTGTTAATTACTGCTGAATACTAGAGCTAACGTGTAAAATTATGGTTGTTTATGTAAATTTAGAGCTTTTGAAGAAAAAGTTAGTTCTTGTCTATTTTAACCCAAAATTTTAACATAATCGTGCAAATTCAAGAACGATTTTTGTAAAAAAAAATTTACTAGTAAAATAGTTAAAATTGTAATATGTTATAGTTAATTATCTGGTATATCGAATCCTTCACTGTGGACCACTATTTACGCCACACCCTGTATATGGCGATTGACATGTACATTTATGATGGTACGAATTTTCATTAAAATCAGTTCATTCATTTAGAAAAACAAAAGCTTGAAAGTTTGTATGAAATGCCGTACGTCGTAAACGTTCTTATAGGTACGTGGATAGCCGATAGCGAGCCATCCTATCGCTGTTTATCAGGTACGGGCTACTATATTACTAGATTTTCTCGAAGAAATCGAAAGATTTTGTACTGGTAAATTTTATAAATAACGTAACATAACATCACGCCTTGTTTCAGGGATGGGCAGAGTTGTACTTATGGGTGTACAGTACACCCACATTTCGCCAGTTATGTTTACCAGTATGTCCCATGTAATAGGGAGCAAACCTAATGCCATCAACCAGGCACAAATCTAGACTTCAGGCTGTTACTGAGAGATTCCAGATGGAAAAAACCATTTTTATAAATTCTCTTTCTTCTTATTTTTTGAAGTGTAAACTTCTTTAGCGGCGTTGCACACTTTTTGTAATGGGTAAAAAATGTGAAACTCGCGTCAGGGCATCGCGTCAGGACACGTGACCGTCAGGAGAGATTCCCCCCCCCCTCGCTTTCTACGGCGGCGCCAACCGAAGTGAACCAAGTGAGACACGATAATGGATGGATGGATGTATGGATGGATGGATGGATGGATGGTGATGTGGATGGGGATGGTGATGGTGATGTGGATGGGAATGGGGATGGGATGGGGATGGTGATGGTGATGGTGATGGTGGTGGTGGTGGTGGTGGTGGTGCTGGTGGTGGTGGTGCTGGTGGTGGTGGTGCTGGTGGTGGTGGTGGTGGCGGTGGTGGTGATGGTGGTGGTGGTGGTGGTGGTGCTGGTGGTGGTGGTGGTGGTGGTGGTGGTGGTGCTGGTGGTGGTGTTGGTGGTGGTGGTGCTGGTGGTGGTGATGGTGATGGTGGTGGTGGTGGTGGTGCTGGTGGTGGTGGTGCTGGTGGTGGTGGTGGTGGTGGTGGTTTTGGTGCTGGTGGCGGTGGTGGTGGCGGTGGTGGTGATGGTGGTGGTGGTGGTGGTGGTGCTGGTGGTGGTGGTGCTGGTGGTGGTGGTGGTGGTGGTGGTGGTGGTGCTGGTGGTGGTGTTGGTGGTGGTGGTGGATTTTCCCTTTTTATATACTAGTACATATTATTATTTTAAGATTGTTAGCTTTTTAAATTCGTAATTGATTTATTTCAACGTTAATATTCAAGTTTTCACTTCTGCCGGCACTCCCGGAGTGCAACCCGTCTTTTTTTATAAATCGCAATTCAGTGTTCCATAATTAACTTTGTACAGAAAGTTTAAATTAATTTAAAACAATCATGTAACGACTTGGGGAAGTTTGTTAAACATTTAATCTTCTTCAGTTTTAAACATTTATTTTTTGTTCAGACTTTGGAAGAATGTTTTCAGCGAAAAAGATTAGGAATGGACAACGAAGAAATTACCTATACTTACCTATAATATTTTATAACGTATAATATTATTTATTATAATATGTAATATTTTATAACATATTATCCATACTAATATTATAAATGCGAAAGTATGTCTGTCTGTCTGTTACCTCTTCACTTAAACCGCTGAACCGATTTAGGTAAAATTTTGTGTAGAGATAGTTTGAGTCCCGGGAAAGGACATAGGTTAGTTTTTATCCCGATATTCCCACGGGAAACTTATGCGGGTGGAACCGCGGGGCGCTGCTAGTATAACATATTTTATAACACACTAGTAACTAAAATATTTTATTACATAACATCACGCCTGCATTCCCCGAAGGGTTAGGCAGAAGTGTATCTACAGTACAACCACATTTCGCCTGTTATGTTCAACCCTTCGTATGCTTAAACGTGGATCCACGCGAGACACAATGGCTTTTTAATTATGCATTCAACCGGTTATGTCCCATTTAACAGGGGAGAGCCTATTGCCATCAACCGGGCACAAATCCAGACTCCGGGCTGCTACTGAGAAATTCCAGATTGAAAAATCCAATAACATTTTGCCCGACCCGGGTATTGAACCCGCTCAACAGTAGCGACTTGCGACCACTGGACCAACAGGGCAGTTAGTATATTATTTTATAGTGTAAAATTATTCCTCGTTCGGATGGCTACCCGGTATACCTGCCCATTATTACGACGTCGTTAGTAAAAGTTCTGACATTTCTCAAGTTTTTAATTGGAGAGTTATGTCGTTTCTGCATTATTAGGTCAAACTTGACTTATTTTCTGAAACATTCTTGTTAGAATAACTTGCACGTAGTACGTAAATTGTACCCTTATTTATAAAGTCACGATATTCTTAACCTTTTGAACGCCAGAGTATAAACGTATCGCCGTACCCCTGACGCCAGGCCACTTTAACAAAACAACACACACACACTTAAAACAACAAATTTCTCGATATCGGTGGTTTATTTATATTAGTTTCATGCAATACAATATAGACGGAAGCTTAAACTTTGAAATTAATAAATAAAAGCACACAAAAGTAATGATTAAATTGTTTATTTCATATGGTGCGACGTGTATTTTGTCATATATTTGTGACGTTGGCGTTCAGGGTAAGATTTCGTTTGTCACATACTCGTATATGTGACAATGGCGTTCAAAAGGTTAAAGCATGAATGGAACGCAGAAATTATAAAAATACTCCACGAGTGGTCACACTATTCTTTGTTCCCGATTTCGTTTTCAGATAAAATTATACCGAGATGGAATTTCCTGATCCCCGAGCATTTTCTAAGGAATTTATTTGTGTTAATTAAAGTTAATATTACTGTAAGAACTTTCAGGTCAAAGGTGACCGACCATTGAACCTCTTTCAATACTGGGGGTATTGAAAGAAGCTAAGCTAAAAGCTAAGCTAAAAGCACTCATAAACACGTTTTACAACTGGTCGTGTCTGAAAATTACTAAGTAGGTATTTCTAAAAGGTTAGAATCGTTGGACCATTGTGTTCCGAAGTTCCAGTCCATAAGATAAAGTGGAAAGGCGAAGATATCTATAGTGTCTACCTCTTTAATTAAAACTTTGTCAGAACATCCGACAGGGATGTTTGTTATATTGTTAGATACTATTGTTTTACGACTTTATATATTTCAGGTACTCTGGTACCTACATTTTTATTTGGAATCGTCTATGGTTCAATCAGTTCGTTGAACCTTCTTTCTAGTTTTTGGATTATTTTGTTCGTTTAGTTGTAGCTTAGTTGTTAGGTTCAGACGACTAAGCTGAATGTAGGTATTGATTGAAACACGATATGGCTACCAAGTGTTTATAGATAATTATGATGGCTAAAAGAGATCTATGGAGGAAAATAATGTTGAGCTAATCCGGAATAATTTGGTATAAGGGATCGTGTCGATGGCAAATTGGCAATCTAAATAGTGAGCCCAGCACCCTAATTGCGTAACATACTATCAATGATAATCTAAATCATTTTGAAGGATATAACTAATCCATTGCTTCATATGTTCGAAAAATGTGTCTGCTCAACAACGTAAATAACACAATGGATGTTGTTGAACTGTCAAAATAAAAGTCATTGCTACTGATATTATTGTGTTACGCAATTAGGTACCTCGCTGCATTTGGCTATGAGTTTGGCACTTACGGTAGCGTCCATCATGCAGTCCATGGTATAGGGAATGATAAGGATTTAAGATTTGGCTAAGAATTCAATACTCAATATTCTAAGAATTTGGCACTCAATCTAATTAAAAAGAAGGGCAACGCTTTACAGGTATTCTAGTGTAGATCAAAGTACTTGTGTGACATTGTAACAAAGTTCACTATTCACGTGTGACAGCGAGTGAAATCGTTGGCGGTGGAAAATGCGGTGAAATCCTGAACAGAAGTTGTGCATCCTTGGCACTAACAGACTTATCTGCTTCGAAATGTATTTAGTTCGCTTCACCAACTTTCAATTGCTGGCAATCCTATTTGTTTTAGAGAACGACTTTTGAATTTTGTCTGACGACGACGTCGAATTAAAGTAATAAGACTTTGTCGGTTGCATTAACAACTTGCTATAAGTATTCTGTTTGAATGTTACCCGTTTTTACTTTTTAAGGTGATTAAAATAGAATAAATTTAAAGTTGCAAAACCAATAAGTATACTGGTATACCTACGGGGCTCTAAATGAATAATCTAAAAAAAAAACAGCCCATAACTAAAGCTACAGTTTCCTAGATGAGCGGTGGCCATCATGAAAATCTGTAATTTTCACCAATCACACTTTACACTAATATTATAAAGGCGAAAGTTTGTGAGTGTGTGTGTGTGTGTTTATATGTTTGTTACTTCTTCACGCTCAAACGGCTGGACCAATTTTGATAACATTTTGTATGGAGGTAGCTGACACCCTGGATTAACATATAGGCTACTTTTTATCCCGATATTCCCACGGGGTCGACATTTACGCGGGTGAAACCGCGGGGCGCAGCTAGTTTGACATAAAGGTGTTAAAAAACACTATGCATTTGATACAGATAGCGCCATCCACGAAGACGCGCCCCACTCTTCTTCCTAATCGCTTACAGTACAAGTGTGCAACATTCCGCTAGTGTTTTAGTTTTGTCGATACACAGTAATTACTTATTAGTGGGTAATTAGTGTGTATCAAAAAACTGAAATACTAGCGGAATTAACTAGCGATTAGTAAGAAGGGTGGGGCGCTTCTTCGTGGATGGCACTATCTACAGCACAGCCGTTATTGTGTGACCGTTCACCGCTTTCTTCGGAAACCAAAGCTTTCTTCTATGATGGCGACAAAACAACAAATATACCGAAATATCCATACTAATATTATAAATTCGAAAGTAACTCTGTCTGTCTGTATGTTAAGTTTTCACGCCTAAACCGCTGAAATGATTTAGACAAAATTCGGTATAGAGATAGCTTGAGTCCCGGGAAAGGTCATAGGATACTTTTTATCCCGATATTCCCACGGGGTCGAGACTTATGCGGGTGAAACCGCGGAGCGTAGCTAGTATTATATAACAACAACTATACATTTAACTACAAAATCGATAATCGTCTTCACGAGGCTTTTATTAGGGCTCTATAAGATAATGAAACACATCTTTACATAAACTTTATTGCACTCGCAGTAGCAGAATGTCATTTTAATTGTACCATTACTCGGATGCAAGTAGGTAGGTACACAATGATGAATAAATTACTAAATTACCTAACGTCGCCATGTAAAACACCGTTCATACTACAATATCGTAAACAGTATTTTTAAATGGACATAATGATACAAAAACATGTCACTTAGAATCTTTTAAGTTATTATGCTGTTAACGATTTGTGTCGTTTGTAGAAATGTTTTTGTTAAGGTCTCGTCGTGAGTGGGCTATCCCCTTTCATTCTGTGAATAATGCTAACTTGTAAGGATGACACTATTCTTTGGATAACAGTAATCTTTTTAATGTTCTTTAATATTTCTGTAATACGTTATGATTATTGCAATCTTCCAGCAGGCATTAGGTACAAGAATTCTATTCTAGCACACTCTGCTGCAATGTAATTCTACTAAATACAATAGTCACAACCCATTACAGAAATATTAAAGAACGTTAAAACAAAACTCTTATCCAAAGAATAACAATGTTAGAACATTTTTTGGATTTAAAAGACAGTCGTGGAAATTCCACGGACTCTCTTTTAAATAAAAAAAATGTTCATATGGAGAAGAACGGGTAAGAAATCTCTTACCCATTCTTCTCCATATGAACGTACTACGCTTTGGAACGGGCAACTAGCTTCATCTTTCTGACAGACCGACCCCTTGACAATTCAAAAGTGCCTGTAATTGTTTGATTGAAATAAATGCTATGAAATTGAGTAGCAAAGTCTGCAAATGGGACACCAAGCTTATTTTAAAACAGGTGAAAGAGCAGAACACACTTCATAATCCAAAAGCTATGCGACATATTTTTTTTTTCAAATATAGCCTTAATTGTGCGTAAGGAAAATAGTGTTAAACCATTTAAGTCATTGATTGGCCCTTATTACAAACCCGCTGACTAGTGTTAGCATCATCCATTAGAAAAAATATGAAAGTCAACCAGGCTGAACCAAGCTTCGTCATTAAGGTTGAATTTCACCAAGCAAATTAAATGCGATCAATTCAATTTTGGCCACTATTACAGCACGCTGACTAGTGTAAGCAACATTGCGTAAAAAAAGTCTACCAGACTGAACCAAACTCCGTCATTAAGGGATAATTTCATGTTCACTAATGAAACTGAATGATCAGCTCAATTCAACTGCACCTACAACAATGATGACACTGACAGTTTCATTGGTGAAATTCGCCCTAAGGAGAATCCACAATGTATTCAGAGATTGGATCCATTTAATTGGTATTAGCAAAAAAATAAAAGCTTTCTGTGATCACTTTGCCCTTAAACAAATGGCTGTTCTTCTTCTTCTTAGCGTGTCGATGGCAATCTAAATGTACTCGGCCCAGAATTCGGCCACTTGTTTGGCGCCATCACTAGCGTCCATCAGTTCCTGTAACGTGCAGCTGACAGGACACGCAGGGCACGATATTAAGTGTCCCATCGTTTGTGGAACAGCACCACATTTACACTCCAAGGCGGAGTCGTCTATAAATTTCCACCTGAACAGGTTTTCCTTGCTTCGGCCAACCTGGGTCCGGAGTCTGTTTAAAGACTTCCAGTTTACCCAAGGTAACTCATGTCCAGGTGGGAGGTCCTCAGCGGGTGGAACGAACGGTTTGGGTAAGGAAGCACTGTCTCGCCACAGCCTCAGTCTTTCTTGTGGTAGTTCGCCAGTGAGTGGGACGACACACTTTAAGAAGCTATTTCGGCTTTTCAGCCTTTGTGGCACAAGGGTGTTGTCGTGCAAAGGGTGTCGTGTGTCGGAGACCATTTTGGCCCTTTCGTTGCAGCTTGCCACCGCTCTGCGAACCACTGGTGGCGCTATTCCTGCTAGCGGATACAGCATTTGTACCGGGGTCGGTTTTAGGCAACCAGTGATGATCCGGCACGTTTCGTTCAAAGCTGTATCCACTACCTTTGCATGGGCAGAACGACTCCACACGGGGCACGCGAATTCTCCCGCAGAAAAGGACAGCGCCAGTCCAGTAGTCCGCATAACGTCAGGCGAAGCACCCCACTTCGATGAGACCAGTCGGCGAAGAAGACTGTTGCGAGTGTGCACCTTCTGCTTGATGTTCTTGCAGTTTTTGCTGAATGTTAAAGACCTGTCCAGAGTAACACCAAGGTATTTAGGGGAGTTGCTGTGCTCGATAGACACCCCACCCCAAACGATGTTAAGTTTGCGGGTCGCCTCTCTATTGCGGAGATGAAATACGCAAGACTGGGTTTTGCTTGGATTGGGCTTAAGTGAGTTAGTGAAGTAGTATGTGGCTAAATCACCAAGAGCGTCTGACAAGTGGCTGTTCTAAATGGCTGTTCTAAAACGCTCGTTATTTAATGAATTGTTCTTTTTCATTCAGCTGGGTGTTAAATGTTACATCTGGGAGATGTAATCATTGTTGAGTAGGGTATTTACCAGGCTAATGGATTTTCATTCGTAATTATCGTTAAGAGATACAACGATTTAAATCGTTAGATTTGCCCTCACTGTAATGAAGTCGCGAAAAAAGTGTGCACACTGAGAAGAGTGATCTCACACATTGCGTATATTATGGCGTTTCCTTTACGATTGGGACTTTGTGTGTCAGAGGTGTTAAAACGAAAAAGAAAAGCGACCATCTTTCGACGTGGTAGGAATCTAACGGTTTAAATCTTTGGAGATATATGTTTTTTCTGTAATGACGGATATAAAATGTGAACCGCATTGTAAACATTTTATTTGCTTTGCGGTAGACAAAATAATGGATTTTCATTTGTCAATAACATGAGATAATGTTGAGTGATTTTTCCTTGCGACTGGCTCTAGAAAGTGAATTTTAATGTGTTTTATTTTACTTTTAAGGCATAAACCACAAGTTAAACACGTGTATTTGTTTTGCGGTTACGCTTGTGTGTTGTGCTATATGCAGTGGTAATATAACATTTGTCTGTTATGTAAGTACTTGTTTACATAACTTGTAAGGCTGTAGGTATTTGTCAAAAATATTGTTCGAATGGGTAGGTTATGATTTGTCTTTACCTTATCCTGCATGTCTCCTTCAAATCAGACTTCAGTTTTTAAATTTTGATTGTCATTAATTTTTTGTTCAAAAAATCATTGCAAGGAAGCCAATCAGCTTCTTTGTGGTAAACGTACCTAATTAAATAAACAAAATATGTCGCCTATTAAATATAATAAGTACACGTGTACATACGTCATAGGATTTTAATCAGCTTATGAGTTAGTAAACAGAGTTCTTAATTATATTATCATTATACACCTACTTAATGAACCTGTTTACAAGAACAAGCAGCTAATAGTTATTTATTGGCATTTCGATGTAGCCATTACGGAGCAACTGAAGTACAATACGGCAGATGAATCATGGCCGGTCCAAACTGCGCGGAAGGCTGCGCAATAACACTTTTTAGGGAGTCCATGAGCGACTTAGTATCTCAGCAACTTTTTTGAATCTGTCGCTGTCTCCTCGCCGAGATTTAGACGATGCGCACATGGAAGCAACAGCAACGCTACTTTTTCGTAAAATTTTGCCACATTCATCAACTGGCTGGGCGGCAACTTTTTTGTCGCCGTGCGCGTACTTACATTGTAAGCAATAGACGGGCGACAGTTGTGTGTCCGGCTCGTGGGCGCCCTCCCTTAGGAACCAAATGGTGATATGCGTGTGTGAGTGAGAAAACATGCGCGAAAGTTCGGAGAGCCTATGTTCAACGAATCAACGTCCGCATTAAAGACTGTCAACTGTTTTATAAAAGATTTCTTCTGCGGGGTAATTGCGTAACACACTCAGTAGCAATGGCTGCCATTTTGATAGTTCCACAACTTTCATTGCGTTATTTACATGTGTTGAGTAGACAAATTTTTCGAAATTAAGAAGCAATGGATTATCAATATCCTTCAAAATGATTGATGACTTCAGATTGTGACGTTGAGAGTAGCAGCACAGAATAGAAGTCACCTTAACAGGGCCTAGTGGCAATCGCTTTCAAAGCGGTTTGTATGTCTACAACGACTTTCAACAGGGTAATTTATGTCAGACCCATTCATTTTTGACTTCTCTATCATTGTTATCGCTGATGCCACTATGTTTAGTTATGACGAGATTACTACAAAAGGAAAATTCTGCACAGTTTGCCAAGAAAAACAAGTGCGCAAAAAAGACAATATTTTTATACTTTTCGTGTATATTATTAACAAGTTTATGTTCGTCTACGAAATGATATTCCTCATTCTCAATATGTTTGTGGTTTCGAAGACGAGTTGACGACATTGCGTATTGTGACTTCCTAGAAGCTAAAGTATTTGGGTATCCTAAGTTAATAACTTTCTCGGAAAAGTCGTTGTTTTTACGGAAATACCGATACAGGACGCATCTTGACATTTAAACACTTTTTCTCAACACTCAATGATGTGGTTAACTTGTGGTTTACCCACAACTATAAAACCGATTCTAGGTACACATGCTTGGGTTACTTCTAAATTGATTGCATAAGTAAAAGGTGACCATGCCTATACCTAGACCATGGAAAATTGATTACAGCCAGCTATTTTCCATTGGCTACATTTAATTTGATTTGAATAATTTATAATTTCTGATTGAATTAAGAGAGCAGTGGTGGCCCAGTGGTAACGGTCACGACTTACGAGTTGTAGGTCGTAGGTTCGAACCCAGACAGGCGCTTTACTTTGTAAATTATTTCATCACCACTGCTCTCAAAACGGTGAAGGAAAACATCGTGAGGAAACCGGCATGTCCTAGAACCAAAAATTCGAAGGCATGTGACATCTACCAACCCGCACTGGGCCCGCGTGGTAGATTACGGCCCGCTCCCTCTCACAGAGAGGAGGCCTGTGTCCCAGCAGTGGGAACATTATAGGCTGATTATTATGCTGATTGAATTAAGGTGGGCAAATACCTAAGTACATAAATCGATACACATATAAATTACGTATTGTGTTGAATCATACTTAGATATGACGCTAAGTTATACGATCTACATACTACATAACAATTAATTCATCAGAAGAAATGTATTGCACACGTATATAGAATGGGCTATGCTTGGAGTCTCTCTGAGGGATCGAATCCACAACGAGGTGATCCGGCAGAGAACCAAAGTTGTCGACATAGCTCACAGAATAAGCAAGCAGAAGTGGCAATGGGCCGGCCATATTAGCCGTAAAACCGATGACCGTTGGGGTAGACGTGTTCTTGAGTGGAGCGCCCTAAGGATAGGTGGAGCGACGATCTTCGCAGGATGGCTGGTAGCAGCTGGATGAGAGTTGCCGAAAATCGAGTTGAATGGCGTGCAATAGGAGAGGCCTATGTCCAGCAGTAGACTGCTATAGGCTGATGATGATGAGACATTTATGAGGCTCCTAATATTAATCTAATTTTTTTTTGTGTTAATCTTGCCATAACATGTACAAGATTATGAGGTAAGTATAAGTTTGCAAACTTGCAATCGTACAGTTACAAGCACTAAATGTATACACTTAGCAAAATTAAAAAGAGATGTTCGTAGGTCTTATTTCAAAGTATCAATCGTTAGTTTAGGACTAACGATTGATACTTTGAAATAAGACCTATTTCTTAATAGGATGGGTTTCAAAATACTATGTTTGTAACACCATAAAATTACAATCAATACTTAGGTACTTACATTAGGAGAAAATCACTTTTAACAGTTGCTAAGTGTACCTATAGGTACATTTAAGTGCTTGTGACTACTCTTCATTGACTTGTTTCAGTTTACACATCACAACATCCACAAAATATCATTTATAATAAAAGCATAAACAAAAGTAAAATATCATACAAGGTAACAAAATTAGATGCAATTCCAAATTCAATTAAATTAGTTTGAGTCAGCGTTGTTCAGCGGTCCGGTCCACACACGAGCACTGAGCAATGCATGAATCGAGTAGGTATGGTGCACACGATATTGATCCACAAGGATTGTATAATGTAGGCTACATTTGCCTGCTGGCTGTATTCCCTAGCTGGATAGTAACTAACTGGCTACGGTTTTTATATACCTTATACTGTAGGATATGAAGATAAGGTCTGAAAATGTGCATTCATGATGCTGGTTTGCTACTGGAAGCATAAATAAGGCTGTTTGTCCATGACGCTACATAACAGTATCGTGTTCTAAACTCAAATCACCAATGATTAGCCGGAATGTAATTGGTTGAGTCGTGTACGGATTCGAATCGCCATTGAAAAGTGATGTGACAATCTGGCATCAAATTTTTTTTTTTGTACAAAACAAATGACTTTTCTTTATTCACGTTTTTTGGTTCATTTCTTTTCTTGGTGTTTGAAAGTAAATTGTAAGAATGGTAGCGTTTTAATAGCTTTTTATCTTCTTCGTGTCGGTGGTACGACTTTTCTCGGATCTTGTTGGCGCAAAACTTCGTCACTTCTAGCTCTGCGCTAGCGCAAGGTCATTTTGACTGCAAGCTCCTAAAGCTTGCATAGTTTTTATCATACTCATATTTATTTACACTTTTTCTCGATGATATAAGCTTTTCTTTGAGTGTCACTAATTGATATTGAAGGAGACAAAAATGCATGTTTGCTATTGAAAGGCACCAGACATTTGATTCATGTTCTGTAAACTTTATTATTTTTATTATAAGTATTGTAGTTATACTTATATTGTAAAGCCATAATTATGAATAAATAACTAGAATATAATTTAAGTAATAAATAGGTACTGAGCAAAGCAGATGGGAACTTAAACACGTGACAAGAACCGGTGTCACGTTTATTTATGTAGTTTAAAGTATAATTTTTGTATAAAATGAAATATCCCTTAATTAGCAAGCAATAAAATCATGTGCATGACGCAGTACCCTATGACTGTGACGTCAACATTCGATACTTTTAATCAATCTGCGTTCGCGCACGTGCAACATAATATAAAGATCGATGTCTATGTTTACCTATGCATTAGGCCTGCATTGCTTCACGCTCATTTTCTCAATAGGTACCTCTTGAATCCACGTGCACTATGAGTCGCTAAACAAGAACGTAAATTTGCGTAAAGACTGACATACTTATATACTCCATGGAGTTTAAACTGGTGTGAACTAGCTTAACAACAGAACTGTTTACACACTACTTCTTTTCACGTATCGTGCATAAATTATACAGTGTGTCAGGTTGCGAGGACGTCATGTCTGTAGAGGAGGCGGCCGAGCGGGTGAGACTCATGGCCAGGGCCTTCATGGGAATGGCCGTACGGGGAGGTGGGACCCGCTGAGGAACAGCAGGTCGAGGTCTGTCGGGGGAGCGGTGAATGTTTATGTGATTCCCGCACCCCTGGCCATAGGCAGACGTGGGACACCGCGGTGGTTTTAGCCGGTAAGAGTCCGGCCGGCATGTCCCTCTGTCACCCCCACGATGGAGGAAGTCTAAGAAGATTTCCACAAAAAAAAGTGACAACGGCGCGCAACCTGTTACCATGGATTCAGTACATGATTCTGAACCCCTGCGGTGAAATTTTTCGTCGGTTATTAAAAAAGTATATATATTAGGTGTTCCATACATTTTGATTTGATTGACCGCGAAGGTATTGCACTTTTCTATGGAACAGTACTTTTTTTTTTGATAACCGACGAAAAGTTTTGTTTCAATTAACAACGCCAGGGGTTTTAGATTCATGAGCTGAATTCATGGTTAAAGTCTGGGCGTCGATGTCCCTGTGTAAAAAGCTGCTGTAGTAATAACATAAGCAAGTCAGCAAAGTAGGTAGTAACAGTGAATCATTGTCCAGGGTGCGCACCTGCGTTTAGTTATCGCCACTTTGATTTCTATAACATTTAACATGGCAGAAGAATACAAACTTCAAGCAAGGTAGAGTTACAGCATTGAAATCTCACAATCTCCATCAACACTTACTTTGTATACCTATAGAGTTATGAGAAACGGGTAGTAAAGTTCACTCATCCTCCAGAGAAAAGGGAGGATCTTCCGACCAGCGTGTGTCGTGTCTGGTGGGCTACTGGCCGACGATTAATATCGGGACGTTGTATACATTTATATGCTAGTTGCGCGGTTAACTCTGCTGGCGCGATGCAGAATTTTGCGGGACGTCAGTGTGAAGAGTAGTTCGAATGTGGCGATGTAGATGGCACCACATACCTACCAAAACTACAATACTAAACTAACAGCTATATATATTTATTTATTTATTATCTTTATCAGACATAAGTATACGTAATAAATTTTTGTTTTTATATACAAGTTTGTTTTTATTCTGTATGCCTTTTGGCATAGGCCTCCTCCAACACTTTCCAATCTTCTCTCTCCCGCGCCAGTCTAGTCCAGGTTTTTCCAGCTGTTTTAACCACATCATCTTCCCATCTTCTGAATGGTTTTCCCTTTTTTTCTCTTTCCCTCTCTTGGGTACCACAATGTTATTTTACTTTGTTCTATTTCTCTTCTCCTCTCATTACATGGTCAGCCCATTTCCACTTTAGCGTTCTTAATTTCAACACAACATCTTGGGTCTTTGTAGCTTTCCGAATTTTGCTGTGGTTGATTTTATCTATTTTCCTTTTCTCCATCATGCTTCGTTCCATGCTTCGCTGGAAACTAACAGCTAGTGCCGTGTAAATGTACCCTAAATCGTGCTTTCTCACTATCCACAATTAAAGTAAGCTTTACAAAATCACTAAGGGGAACAGACAGAAAAGAACCATTACGTATTTTTTCTTTTAGGATAGAAAGAATAGAATTGTTACGATCTTGAGAAAGGATTAGCTTGGTCACCAGCTTGTTAGGAGCATGCGGCCACTTCTTTTATTCATGAGTAGAAGTTTCTGATTTTATGTATCGCTTGTTACAGGAGTCTGCAATCCTTGGGGTGGAAAATGTAACATACGAGAGGGTTTCTTTGTAAGAAGCTGTACAGCAAAACTAATAATGTGGTAATGTGATATATTATAATTGAGTTCCA
The DNA here is from genome assembly GCA_945859645.1 of Amphipoea oculea. Classification (NCBI taxonomy): domain Eukaryota; kingdom Metazoa; phylum Arthropoda; class Insecta; order Lepidoptera; family Noctuidae; genus Amphipoea; species Amphipoea oculea. The sequence continues at coordinate 13,443,199 of OX243878.1, forward strand.
AGAGGTTTTCTGCAATGGACCAGGCCACTAAATACTTTCCTGTCATAGGGATGTCGTAAACTGCTATCGTCAATTATATTGGTCTACCGAACGTGGTTATTATGGACCAAGTTTTTTTTTAACATTGTATCGATTAATACTCTTAGTACATACCTAGAAACACTTGAAAAACACCGTTTAAAACAAAAAAAGGCTTTCTACTGAAGCCATGGGCATTTGTTCGCTAACCACAAATGGTTTTAGTAGAAAGCCTGGCTACTTTGATGAATATTATGGAATTGCCTTTTCTTTTAACTCAAAACTTACATTAGCAGATTAAAAGCATTTCTATCTCCTTCTAAAATCAGTCTATACTCTTCCTACCAACCCGATCATTTAGATACAGATAACCGTTCAAAGATGAATATCCTGTATTTACCCATCACTGTTTGTCTCTTTTGCGTTTTAATCAAATATTCATGAATGTGGCACAGGATGTAGAATCAAACTCCGGATATTAATAGTTCCATAGCAATCACGCAGCCTAGTGATCTGTCCGTATGTCATGTGAGGAAACTTCCAGTAAATATCATGTTTATTTACATACAGAAGTCGTTACTTATGTATCGATGGCGGATTATGGATACTGGAATTATTTTAAAAGCACTCGTTACGCAGAACGCACTGAGGATTTCCTTAGCTGTTAATGTTCTACGGATTGCTAGGGATGATAGTTTACGGACATTAATCTGGCACGCACCATCGGGATGACGACGAGGATGAAAATTTTGATCCAATTTCATATCTTTATAGTAACACGTAGCTAGATTAGAAAGGTGGACAGACTGATAATACCTACTGTTAGGTACATTTCACCTAGTTATAGTGTTTACAAAATACAATACATCATCATCTGCGCCTTTAGCCTTTTCTTAACTATGTTGGGGTCGGCTTCCAGTCTAATCGGATGCAGCTGAATACCAGTATTTACATGGAGCGACTGCCTATCTGACCTCAACAATCCAGTTACTGGGCAATATGATACCCCCTGGTAAGACTGGTTGTCAGACTTTCGGGCTTCTGACGATCGTGGATATGTAAATATGGTTGGAAGATCGTCCCGTGCAGCTGTTATTACTTAGCCACAAGCCCCCCAATAAATAACTTCCATATCAAACACATTTGATAATAAACAACTACGGATTGAGTACCACCAACCCGCACTGGGCCCGCGTGGTGGATTACGGCCCACTCCCTCTCACAGAGAGGAGGCCTGTGTCCCAGCAGTGGGAACGTTATAGGCTGATTATGTATGTATGTATGTATGATTGAGTAAGAACGGTTAGTAACTAGTTACATAAGTTCACAATATACATAGGTGAGGTATACATGGCTGATGATAAAGTTCCTTTGTCCCTTGGTACGTGACCCATAAGGGCATAATGTAACAAGGAAGTAATCAGTGAAGTTTTCGATAAACTTTGATAACGTTTTATGTTCTCCTGTGACTTCCAGCTTAGATAAGTATTGAAGGAACTCCATGATTTTCTTGACTTGCAAAACCTTTCTTAGAAGAATTCCAATCAAAACTAAGTACCACACGTCAGCTGTCGTTGAAAACCAGCGCTGGGGCTCTGTCTCGCCTAGCATTATGTTGAGCAATGGCCGCTTTTCATGGATGCTAATTTTCCCCCAAATTGTGATTTTTTTGTGTCATGTTTGCCACAAATAAACGTATTCTTTTTTGAAGTGAAACTTCTTTACGCACTCTTGACTTGGGGAGTAAGCTGGCGAACGCGTGACGTAAGCGTTACGAAAATTGTGATCGGGCGAGGCGAACGGGAGTTGAGTGGGGGATATAAGCAAGAGAAAGCAGTGCGCGCGCACATTTTCTTTCTCTCTTCCTCTCATAGCCAAATACGTTTGAAGTTTCACTTCAGTCGTGTGGTCATAAGCACACTCGGTTTTTTTTTGTATGTAATCATCTCTATTTTGATTTGAGGATTAGTCAATGATACTAGCAAGCAAGAGCATGGAATCATAATCGTTATGAATGATTTTCGTCGGTTTGCACCAGTGCTGCAAACAATGACTAACCACACATGGTTATACGATTGATTCTAATTGTCTTGCAAACATACCTACATACATATTATCACAGTATGAGTTTCAAGTTCTTGGAGAGATTGCGCCTAGCCGTGAAGATGCATCATAAACGCTGAGGCATGATAATTTGGCAGATTTCCTTGTGTTACGGTTACAATGAGAACAAACACATTATATACTGTATGTATTGTACAGTACAGTATTCTTACGTTTTCAAGAGAAAATACACTTCTGTTGTAACGTAACTCCAGGCGAGTCATAGAGCTTTGTACCGCTACCGTGTTCTCATTGTCCGTGCTTCTCATACGGCTAATGTTTATAAAACATTACCCGCGATACGGTCCGTATAGGAAACAATAATATCGATAAGCAATTTCTTCATTTCCTAGTAGCGCCATTTGTTATTGCGTTTGCCCTTGATTTGAGTTCTGTGCCAACCCGATAGTGTGTTGTTTTATTCCTACATACTTGCATGGACACACTTGAAAACAAAAGACAATACCTTGGATACAAAGGGCGAAATCGGGCCTATGAAGACTACTGTCCTTTCTAGTTTATCTCTGACAGCAGCAACCCAAAGGCAACCTTGTCATAACGCAAATAAAGATCAATGTGATTTTGACAGTGATGCAAAATCAAAGGTAAAATTATGCGGAATGACCGTATGTACTCGTAACATTGAATGAAGCAACAAATATAACAAAGCCTCCCTAGATTTTGTGAGCAGCATTAAAACTTACTCAAATTAAATTTCATTCGAAAACATCCGTCGGTTTGTAACTAAACTTCAACTATATCCGCCGACCTTGGTTACTTATCTCTTTTGGTAACTGTACATCCTACGCTATTTCCTCTGGGAGCCAAATTAACAGAATTATTACAAAATTCATAAAGTAATGTTTAAATTACTCGCATATTTTTTATCTAAATAATTTAGTCCGTGTATTCAGCCAGCAATAAAAATAACAAACAAAGGATCTCGCGCAGGGAGCCATATTTTTGTCTGAAACAGACATGAATTTCAGTTTTTATACGAACCGTCCGTGTTTTCAGACTCGTTAAACAATCTGATGAAAAATCAATAGGTATTTACTTTGCTCCATTTCAAAGGCTGTATGGATTTTTTTATACGATAGAAAAGCGCTTTTGCAGAATTTTATGGCTTTATAAACTCTGCACGTTATAACCTCTAAATGGTTGCAAGTCCCTGCTATATTGCGCTGCATTGTTACTCACACATCATAGTTGCACTTTAAAAGACGCCATGATATCTTTTTTTTTTTGGATTGGAAATCATCAAATGACCCCTCCCGCTCTGGGTGGAGCGGAAGGGAGTGTTAGACTCTTACTGACTAAACCCTTCCGTGTTCCTTCCTTAGCCCTTTATGTTCCGGGGTAGCGGTAACCCTTTCGGACAATCCCGCACCCCCGGCAGGCTTCGGCCCTGACAGGCCCCTTCATTTATGCTGACATCTTTTTGAGGCGCGCGTGGTACACATGCGCGCCGTCCGGCACGGGCCTGGTCCATTACCATAACCTCTGAGTTTAATTTAACACTTTAGGAAATGCGGACGCCATCGAGTTTAGAAATCTTGACCAAAAATTTACTTGTTAAAGTGTCTTAGATGATCTACTTACAGAAATAAACATCACACTACTTAATATTATAAAGACGAAAGTTTGTGAGTGTGTGTGTTTATATATGTTTGTTACTTCTTCACGCTAAAACGGCTGGAGCAATTTGGATAAAATTTTGTATGGAGGTAGCTGACACCCTGGATTAACATATAAGTAGGCTACTTTTTATCCCGAATTCCCGATATTCTCACGGGATCGACACTTATGTGGGTGAAACCGCGGGGCGCAGCTAGTTTCAAATATAGAGAGAAAAAGACCTTTGGACGTAAGTATTCTTCACTTGAACTTATTTATACTTACTCCTAATTAATGTACCAAGAGGTACTTATAACGTATCAGTGTAATTTCTTCATTGCTCTTCGCTATTCTCATTTGTACCGCGGTCATGTGCCTGAGTGAGCAATATCACAAAGTACACGATATTGAGTTAATTATAATGTGACGTCACTAGCCACAACAAGTGTACTAAGTTTATGTTCGTATTTTACGATCCATTTGCTCAAAGAAATTACTTTGAACTACTTTCCGATCTACAATATTATTATGTGTAGGTATATTACAGACCTAATCCATCATACTTATATGTATAAAGCTTATGTAAAGGAGGTAGGTACACTTCCCGACTATAAATACGGAAGTCAAACTGAAAGCCAATGGCTTGCATTTTGACAGTTCAACAACATTCATTCCGTTATTTACGTTGTTGAGCAGACAAATTTTACGAACATATGCAGCAATGGATTAGCTTCAAAATCATTCAGATCGTGATTGATCTCGTGATACGCAATTTGGGTGCTGGTACAGTTCCTTGTATTATAATACGTCTAAGGGTTATTGCTGGTAGGTAATTGGCCTGGCCTTATAGGTATCAATGATCGCCTCAGGTGTCGCATGAAGGTGCCTGAGCAATCATGTGCAAATAGCACCCAGAGGCGGAACTAGAGCGCTATTGTACGGTTTAGTTGTAGCCAGAGCTAACCAGGTGCGATCCAATTTGTGCCTTAGGTAGGACATCCACGATCGACGATTTTTAATACTTTGTACCTACTGAGTATAGTAATTTTATTCTAAAGTCCGGGCGTCGATAGAATGCGTTCCTGACACTTTTCAGTGCGACAATACTAGTAGCTGATAAGGATCAAATTCGCAAAACACATTGTCGTTTGTATGGAACTGACAGGTGTCAGTAACGCATTCTCTCAATGGCGTGACTGTAGGTACATCGTCTTCATATAATTATATGAATGTGTTCAAAATATTCTAAACATTTTAAAAGTGTAACTATGGAGTTTCTTGCCCATTCCTTTAGATAGACGTTAAAAAGTGCCTTTTAACGTCACAATTATTATTTCAAATAAATAACATTAACTTTGACGTAAAACCATTACTTATTAATAAGTCATTACAATGTAACTCTTATCTCGGTAAAGTAAGGTATAAATTAGAATGCCCGCCGAGAGTTTTATCAAACTCACGGCAATAGATAATAATTATAATATATACTTTATAACAATGAGATACATTGCAATAATTTATGTATAGTTTTACTTCGATCGTGAATGACCTAGGTACCTCAATTCTAGCCGGACTCGACCAGGGTCCTAATTGACTACGATTCCTTATTTCGAAACCACGTCAATACCTTAGTAAATGCCGCCAATTTCGAGTTCATTTCGAGCGGTTTCGTTCATTGTGTCATAAAGAATAAGGCTCCAGATGCGATCCAATTTGTAGCTAAACGATCCCTCTGACGGTTGACGGCTATTGGAACAACGTAATAGGAAGCCATGTTTACATGCCGTTCGACGACTTGAAGAATTGGTTCAATAATTCTGCTTTAAATGTAAGGTAATTCCGATTAGTTGAACTTTGGTGTAAGGTAGGTACTGTCCGCTGATTTGTCGGGGTGGAGTGGTTGCCCAGTGGTAAAGGCCGCGACTTACGCGTTGTAGGTCAGGTTTGAACCCACACAGGCGCTTTACTTTGTGTAAATTATTTCATCACCACTGCTTTCAAAACGGCGAAGGAAAATATCGTGAGGAAACCGGCATGTCCTAGAACCAAAAATTTGAAGACATTATGACATCTACCAACCCGTGTGGTGGACGCCCACTCCCTCTCACCGAGAGGAGACTTGTGTCCCAGCAGTCGAGACATTATAGGCTGATTATGTACTGCCGGTTGAATGGATTTGAATGAATTTAGGTACTTACAGAATAAAAGGGGAGAATCTATCCTGGATTGGAACTACTTTTTTCCTGGTCAAGTCAGTAGGTAGCCAAGTAAAACCATGGAAACTACAGCCTGCTATTTTTATACGAATATTCAGCATAATAGACATGTCAATGAACTTCAAGTCTAAGAGAAAAGTTTCAAGAAAGTGTCGGAAAGAAAGTTTAAACCTTTTTGCAATTTTTCTTTTACTTGTTAAAGTATTCCTACTGTTTGTTGGAAAGCTTCACAAGTTCACATATCTTAAAGTTCGGGTTATATTTTAACTTAAGTACTTAAAGTTAAAGTACAAGTGGGAGTTTCTTTTCAGTTACAAGTGGCTGCTACCCAATAAATTCTTTGAGTACAAATTTTAGCGAGTGCTCTGCTTTGCATTCGAGTAGAGTTTAACAAGAACAATTAGTTTACTCACTGTATTTAAGTACCCCTGTATATCCCACAGGTTAAAAAGTTGCGGTTTAAACAAAGGTTTAAACCACAACCTTATTTCACCAATTATGTTTAAGTCGCATGTAATAAGGTCTGAGAGCAGAGTCTGTTAATCTTGGACTCCAAGCTGCCATGGCAAAATTCGCAATGGAAAAACCGAATAAAATTTTGCCCGACCAGGAAACCGAACCCCATGTTCAGCAGTTGGTCTTAAGACCCCTAGATCAACGATATTTTCCTTTAAACAGCTTTTAATGGGTGCTATTCAAATAGTCTACGCCTCTTATACGCGTGCGTGGCCTATAATTTATAAACCCTTGACATTGGACCCGAGATTAGCTCACCCTAACCAGTTGTATCTTCTTTCAATGAGATCGTTTCCGCGCAACATACTAGCCCGAAACAGAATACAGAACTAACCAGAAGGCGCACACGATCATAACGTCATGCCGATGCCGCACACTGCGTCTAAAAACAAAACAAACAGGCACCTTTTCCTACCCACGTTACATAGCTTGGGCAAATTTTACCAGTTTTGGAAAAAATGGGTTATCTACTTTCCTCCTTTCTATCACTCGTAGGAATTATTTACTTTCATTTTTTAATGTACTATTAAAAAAAGAACTTTCTAAATGCGGAACGTAATGCCTTAGGCTAGCCATTTTCTACCAGTCTACCTTAGAGTGTTGTAGCTAGAACACTAAAACGGCCGAAAATTTAAGAGTCAAACAAATGTCAAACAACACGTTGTATGACTAGTTTTTAGACGTTTAAACTCCCTAATTGCGTAACACACTATCAATCACAATCTCAAACATACTGAAGGATATTGCTAATCCATTGCTTCATATGTTCGAAAAAATATCTGCTCAACAACGTAAATAACGCAATGAATGTTGTTGAACTGTCAAAAAATTAAAGCCGTTGCTACTGGTATTGTGTTACGCAATTACCCCACTGGTCGTCAGTGCTACTCACGTTTGCGGCTTCTGATTTTTTCCGTACTCTGGGTGGTGTACGTGGATACAGTCGTTCTCGTGTATTGTCCGGTCACTATGCGAAGCGCACGCCGCCATTGTTCTGCCAATAGCTTTTGATGAACATTGTTACTTTGTTGATTTTATTAATGGCGCTGAACTGATTGTACTCGCTAGTCAGTATTCTTTGGCGTTTTATTTGTACTGAAATGGATTGGAGATTTTTTGACGTCTTTTTAATGCGGGTACATTTAATTTTGAACTTCGAGTTTGGAATAAATGTTTCATGTTTTGTTGAAAGGATTTTTTTTGCAATGTGGGTTGCACTGTTGCACATAGCAAGATTTTCCGTAAAACCCTCCAACAGATATATGGCTACAGTCAGACATTGAAAGAAAGATACAAAATACAGCTATATGCAGGGCCGTCTTTAGCCTATTGGAGGCCCTGGGCCCATAAGGATCACGGGGCCCCTGTATAAATAAGAGTAGATAAGTACCTAATCATTCATTTTCATTATGATCAGTTTTTAAATATTCTCGTACAAAACCAATAAAATAAACAAAATACTAATATTTAATACATTTGGGAAGAAACTAGAAACTTATTGTAAATCACACTGCAAATCAATTAAGCATTTTGTCAATAATTGTCATTGAATCGGGTACTAATAATGCGTAGACTGGAATAGCGGTTAATAATAAGAATGATTTTTTTGAGGGCAGGCCGGGCCTCCCTTCGATCGCGGGGCCCTGGGCACTTGCCCAGAGTGCCCAATGGATAAGGAGGGCCTGGCTATTTGGCTTATTTTTGGAGTAGTTCTCGTCAATAGTGCAACGGCAACTAAATGCGACATACTTTCAATCGTAATCTGAATTTGAAGGATATTGCTAATCCATTGCTTCATATGTTCAAAAATATTTTCTGCTCAACAACATAAATAACGCAATGAATGTCGCTGAACTGTCAAAAGGAAATCCTTTACTACTGTTACTTTGTTAGGACTGAACTGACGACCTATTGCATGTCAATCCACCCTTAAAAATATGGGCTATTGTCATATCTTACTTTGATTAAGTTTACTTTGCTATTTTCTCAGTAATTTAGTTTTATTTGCAAAGAATTTAATTCAGAAATCAATAACGCTTCATATTTCTGAGACATCACTCAATAACATCTGTTACATTTTCATGCGGCATTTGTTTCTCCGAACCGTCCTTTGTTTTATTGTTGGCATGTCGGCGAAACGACACGGTGATGCAGCAAACGAACCGACGGTCAATATAACATCGATTGTGCATGATATGGAAGCGCTAATCTCTGGAACTACCAGTCGGTTTTGAAAAAATCGTTTTACATTTGATAGCCTAATTCTTAAGGAATTAACATCACGCTAGGACGCTAAGCGAAAACGAAGTAACAACGCGGGCAGGCGATGCGACGGGGTGGGAGCGGTGAATGCTTCTGCGAATCCCGCACCCCCGGCCATAGGTAGAGGTGGAACAGCGCGGTGGTTTTAGCCGGTAAGAGTCCGGCATGCCCCTCTGTCACCCCCACGATAGAGGAAGTCCACGAGGATTTCCACCGCGAAAGAAAAAAAAGGCGATGCGACGGGGTGGATCGGGGGAATAAGAAATTTTACGCGAACGTAGTCTTTTAATCTTGTTGTAGTTGTTGATACCTATATTATTCCGCATATATTGGATTTTTCGTTGGTGTAGTGGTCGCCAGCGCTGAGTATGCTCCTCTTTCCGATTCCCTAGTTTTGCATAGGTAGTGTCATTAGGATTTTCATCAGGAATGTCACATAAGAAGCCCGGATTCTGGATTTTTCGCAGTTGATGGCTTAAGGAGGCCATGCCTTAAATGGGAATTGCAAAACGTGGGAAATACATCTCTGCCACCCCTTTAGATAAAAAGGCGTGATGTAATATAAAGATTGGAAACAACACAGCAGACGTATAATTCTGAAGCTGTATCATTGAATTTTATTGAGAGAGAAGTGGGTTATTCGGTGCGAACGGATAAATAACGGATGCCAAGGTCGTCGTCGGTTTGATCTTAACAGTCAGCAAAGGTTGGCTGACAAGTACCCATTCAATGAATTGATGAGGTTGATCTCCAATGAACTAAGTTTAAGAAGACTGGAACATAATATCACGCTTGTTTTCTTTAAGCGGCTAAGCAGAGGTATTAATTACACTAACATTTCGTTAGTAATGTTAAGTTCCAATAAGTATGGGATGAGCGTAGCCCTTAGCAGCGGGGTTATTGCCTAACACATTGACAGCTGTAGCAATGACTTTCACGTTGTCAGTTCTACAGCATTCATTGCGTTATTTACGTTGCTGAGCAGACAAATTTTTCGAACATATGAAGCAATGGATTAGCAGTATACTTCAAAACGATTGACATTGTAATTGATAGTGTGTTACGCAATTAGGGCGCTGAATACAAATCTAAATTCCAGGCTCCTTTTGTGATTTTCCAAAGCAGTTTGTCCGACCATGGAATCAAACTACAAATCCATACGCTCAGCAGCTGCGCTTGCGACCACTAGACCAACAAAGCAGTTGAAAAAGCAAAAAAATATTGAAAGAAAGCATAATTTAAAATCTCGAAGACGTCAATACCTAGTGTCTATAAATTCGATATCGAGTATCGAATCGCTCGATCGATTGACGGTATCTAAGTAATCGAGACAGCAACTCAGCCGGAAGCTTTCTGATGTCGGACGGACATCACCGTCCGATAAACGACTAACGTTGGATTTCACTTTACAGACTAACAACTCAATATTGCATCTAATCGAATGGCTAGAAAGCTTATGCCTTTCTCTTAACCGTCACAAATGTATTTTTTTTTTATAGATTTCGTCTCGCAGGTCACCCTAGGAGGTTGCATTCTGCTTAACCGGACTTGAAATGTCAATTTAAATTAGGAATTAGGTTATATAGGAACATCATGTCAGTTGTCAGTGCACTTGCGACCAAAAAAATCGATTCGCTTTTTATCGATGACACAGCACAGAGTACAAAAATATATTGCTAGCATAAATACAGTGACATAGATATTGAAATGATTGCTAATTGCATGAATGATTAATGTTTATCACGTGCGTCAGAACCTGCAGATCATTTTTTATGCATGATAATGTTTTGAATATTTAATCTAGTTTCAATACGTTTTATTGAAATTGTATGATAAACTTTGAAAGAAAAATATTTTTTTATCCAGTCAGATAATAAACAACTCGGTATATTTATACTCGTAATTAAGTTCTACTTTTTGTATACAAGCGATAAAAATACTGAAGATAAATTTATTTTTACACATACGGTATAATAAACTGTCTCACCTTATTATGTCTGCTTTAACAGTATAATTACAAAAGAAAAAAGTAAAAACAGTCCGCAAACAAGTACTGCCCACTTGTCTTAACTGAAAGATTTAAATTCTATTTGCCAGAAGCTCGTTAATGGATTTAATTGCGAAGTTTCACTAGCCTAGTTAACAAGCTTTTCTCCTTTATAGGAATTTGCAATGGCGGCCTAATTACTAGTCCGAATTAGGCCCACAATACGGACTTTGTGAGTTCAGCTCTTGAAACATAAAATTTTAAGTTCGTGCTATATTTATATGTTCAGGATGACAGCTGAGCAAGGCACATTCAGTGTCTAATTTATTATTCGGATTAATATTATGCATTTAGGTACGCACAACGACAAAGAAGCTACACATTTCCAGTTCTTATTGTACGAATATCCTATACAATGCGAATTCAGGTAAAACTGAAAATTCATAGCTGTAAGTGTATTTTGTCGTATGTACGTGTGTTTAAAAGTTTGGTGCAATGATTGGATCAGGTGGGTATTTATTTCTGAACGAATGTGTATTTTTTTATGACATTTAGGTTTTTCAGTCACACAAACAGCGCCAGATTTACTTATAGGTAAATGGTGCTGTTGCAGTCGTGTTGTTCTATTGGTTTTTAATTGATAAGTAGGTAAATGTAGTAGGTAGTGTTTTCCTGTGTGTGTGTGTGTTTATTTTTGTGTAGTAGCACACCCCGGACACTCCATACAACGCTCGCAAAATAATTACCTACTACTACTACATTAAAAAATTACGTTTGTATACGTATGAATGTGTGCGTGAGGTACTTGTGTTTGCGAGCGCTCTTGTTAAAGAACTGCGACGAATACGCCGAAGTGCGGGGTGAGGTGCGGTAACTGATGTTAGTGCGGGGAAGGGAGTGTCCTTTCTGTACGTAGTACTTTAAGTATTCTGTGGTAGTAGTACGCACGGCTACACATCAAGCTATACTAACCAGTATAAGCTGACTTCTGATTGTACGAAAAACTTATACAATGCGAGGTCAGCTAAAACTGGAAATGTATAGCTTGTGTCGCCGTGTGTACCTATACAGGAAGATTTTTTTATCACCATCCAAATTTTTACAGCGTGTTCTATCCATGAATATAAACAACTTTGACTATGGGACCCACTCTGAAATCACGAAAAAAAAAATCTGCTGTTTCATACATTTTGGTCAAGTACTTACAGTATTGAACTTTTGTATGAAACAGCAGATTTTTTTTTCGTGATTTCAAAGGTGGTCCCATAGTGAAAGTTGTTCATATTCATGGGTAGAACACCCTGTAAAAATTTGGACGGTGATAAAATATCTTCCTGTATAAAGTTTACCTTCACTAGAGCCATTAGGTACCTCACAAACTGAACAAAATAAAGACTACTTTTAACTGTACATTTCCATTGATGTTTTTATTAGTTAGTTATTTGTTCCTATTCACATTCATATCGTGCAGTAGGATCTGTATGTGCATTTCAGTAATGCAGTGATACTGATCTACTGAATAATGCACTATGAATAGTTACTGAAAAAAGTAGGTGACTTACATGTTAACCCAAGGACATATTATTATTTGTCCTACTGTATTTAATCACTGTGTTTGACAGCTAAGTAATTGATAGAAATTAAAAGTCCATTAGACTAAGTATGTTATATTGAAAAGAAAATAAAATTAATTGGCTTCTGACTCAATTCAATAATATAGCTATGATGGATTTTATATATAAAAATAGGAGAATTTTTGGCACAAATATTTTTAAATTTTTCGATACGCTAAGGAAATGAAGAATAAATAACTGATGAAACTTTGTCATACACACGACGACATATCAAGCTATACATTACCAGTATAAGGCGCTCCACCCGCTGCACCGCGCCCCGTCGCGGCGACGAGCAGATAACGCGCCCCCGCGCGTGATTTTTTACATACAAATTCAATAAAAACGCGCTTCCGCGCGTGGAATTTGGCTCCGTTTCCCGCACCCCGCCACGTAATGCGGTGCAGTGGGTGGAGCGCCTAAGCTAATTGCTCATTGCACGAAAAGCAATGCGAGGACTGGAAATATATACCTTGATATGTCGTCGTGTGTACGATAAAGTTTCATCAGTATTTTTTTATTTTATCCAGTCCTTCACAATTAAAGACAACCCATACCCAGTACAGTCAGCGGAAAATGTCAACAGACAATGAGATAACAGCTCTATATAATTACTCATTCAACACTACTGCTGAACGGTCCGCTGAGCAAACTGATCGGCAGCTGACTAAGTGCTACGTTAACGTTAAAATAACCTCTCTGCTTTTGTGATAGGCTTCTATGATCGGCCATATTGTGGAGTGTTAATTGTGAAAAATAGGATGGAGGCTGTTTGATAATAAGTACCTAGATGTTTTATAATCGAGATTAAAAATACAGAATTTTACCTTCTGGGATTTATTTCAGCGTGAGTGATAAATTACATTCTCAAAATTGAGATTTAACTGTTCGGTTGTTCTTTTTTCTAAGGAGGAAGGCAACTGTCAAAATGGCGCTGTCGTAGCTAGTACCCAACACAAGACCAACAATATTACAAGGCGTGAGGTACTTGTTTTTTAGGAAAATGACGCGTACCTATTTGAGTTCGTAAAAAAAATTACATTTAAAATTTTGAAGTTTTTCTAATAAGGAAGGCAAGTGTCAAAATGGCGCTGTCGTAGCTAGTTCCTAATACAAGGCGTGAGTGAAGTGGTTTTATTTTATTTTTGCGAGAATGACGCGTTGTTGTGTTCCTAAATACTCCGAAATTTGAATCTACCATTTCCCGAAAGTCGCTAAGATTAGAAGATTGTGGCTTATAGCTATTCGTAAAGATTTTTTTTTAATTAAACAGTCGAGGTAATGTCGGAAACATTTTGAAGAAAGTGATTACGGGGCAATATTTAAAGTTTAAAATTCTGACACTACATGTCAAATAGGTATATAAGTCAAATGCTTGATTTAAAATATTGAATTCACCGAAAATAACGAAATAGTGAAATAAAACCAAACTCATGAATGAACACGACATGGAATGAATGAACGAAATGTCTAATTTATTGTAGGCCGTAGGGACCTAGCTATGATCACGCACGCCATTTACAATTAGCTTTCCCCGACCTTCCCCTGATTGAATTAAATTCGTAGAATTATTCGTATTATTAATCTATTGTGTAGCAGTGTTCATAATCTTAGATAGATTACATTCCATCGCCACTTAATCAGTAATCTACTTTAGTGAAATGAGTAATCTACTTTAGTGAAATGTATTTAAGTTAATTTTTGAGTGACCATTTGTAACAAAAAGGTCCTAATAAGTTTTTGGTTGCAATGGAATTTGAACTTTATTAAATACGACATTTATTGTTTTCCATAACTTCAAAATCATATCAAATTTAATTCAAATATAATAATAAAAAGATCAAAGCTAATCATAATAAATAAATAGAATATTTAGTACACCAAAATTGTAACACAGCTTATAGACAAATTACTTATTCGAAAAAAACTAACGCCCACTGCGTGAACTAAATAGATATTTAATTTAGGTATGGAAATAACAGTTCATATCAAAAACAGATTACCATTTCTAATTGAAGTTTATATTCAAATTGGACAGTCTCATCTCCAGTTGAATTTAAATGAGAACTTAATTCAATATTTTTTAATATAATTTTGTTTGTTGTTTTCTTATTCATTGGGTTAGTAACTTACAGAGAGAGAGAGAGAGTTATATCTTTCTTCTCTCTGTCTCTGACGCTGACGTGACGCATCCTTGAAATTTCACCGTCATTTCTGCGGGGTAATTGCTTAACACACTATCAGTAGCAATGTGTTTCATACTGACAGTTAAACAACATTCATTGCGTTATTTACGTTGTTGAGCAGACACGTTTTTCGAACATGATGAAGCAATGGATTAGCAACATCTTTCAAAATGATTCAGATTGAAATTGATAGGTGTGTTACGCAATTACTTAGGTGCTGGCCAAGTATCAAATCGTCGCTTATGAAGTTTCACTTCAAAAATTCAGAAACGTCTCTGTTTACAAACGTACACAAAGTTATTGAAACATTAAATAAAACGCATGAAACTGAAAACATCATTAATTCTTCGTTATCAAACAAAACGTATCCTTGAAAAAAACTTGACATTGAACGAAACGGACGAACAAAATGCACATGCCTGAGTTTACGTCAAAAGTTACGATCTCTCATCAAAGATGGCGGGAGTAAAAATACCAGACCGTTAAACTATAGTTAAACTTACCAATGCTAAACTACTGTAAACAATTAACCACGCGTTATTGTATAGTTAATCGGCGGTTTATAAGTATCGTATGAAGAGCTTTCCTCTTTCAGCGATATTAATTACGATATTGAAGTAGGTAAGTATCTCATTAATGGTTTTTCATGCAGTATTAATTTCGTGACAAAAGTGGCTTTTATAATGTAGATTTTAAGTACGGTCTATCGGAAACTCTATAAGCGTATCATTACGTATTGATTAATTGTTAATTTATAACAATTAACAACGGCATTTGTCATAATTAATTACTTTTAAAGTCGAATATAATTGAATATCTTACATCACTTATGTCGCCTAAAACACATCTATTTCAAAAACCATTTAATGATTAGACGACATCTCATGATGTATAGGCGAAATGAGTAGGTACATGTCCATTTCATTATCTCCTTCACTATATAGAACAAGACGTTTAAGTACAAAAACAATACTACTACATATTTAATTTTTGCGCCTCGGCAAAGTTCGTGTCACATTCCAAAAACAAAAGTCACTCACCTGAAACTACTGCACGGATGTATGACCCAGTGGCCCGCAGCTTTCTGCCTGATGCGCTCCTTCATCAGCGCCTTCTTAGACCCAAACAGTTTCATGGCTAGTTTGTTGTCGGTGGGCTGGAAGAGGGCCTGCAGCTGGTTTCGCAGAAAGCCTTGCTTGGCGTCCGTGGCCGGGGGCGCTGGTTCCACAGGCGTGCCGTACAAGGACACATCGTCCAAACCACCGAAGTGGACTTTGCCGGTGCCGCTGCCCTGCTTCAGCGACATATCGGCGTCGCCTGGGGACAAAAGGGTCCATTAGAAATTGATGAAAAAATGTTTGAGACTCCTGAATCTGTATGCCTGGATAAGAGAGGGTAAGTGCCGCCAGATATATATGAAGCATCCTTGTTCTTTCTTTAAAAATGATGGCACATACACTAAACATTATGGCTGGCATCTGCAAGCTCCATATCGCATAAAACTTCCTTCTTGTCCAAAAGACCCTGACAGAATTGCCACTAAATTCAAGCACATAAATCCCATTTGCAGTTTCCTGTCTGTACCAGAAGAATGACAATAATAAACGATGAAGAAGTTCGACGCGAATCGGTTCCGGCTTTCCGGGCGCGGAAACAGATGTTGTTGGAGCGTTTACATGTGCATCCCGTGTTGATCCACGGTCTACAAGATGGACATTTGTATCTAAGTGACAACTATAGAGAGTTTTATGCACCTGCAATAGCATTGTAAGGAATGTAATTACACCAGCCTTATCAAACTAATGTTGACTCACATTATGACTGCATTTGTCACGATTAATAGAAAAACATTTACGATATATTTTTATTTAAACTATAAATATTTGACAGACTCGGCACGTGTGCTCAATAAAGCAACAAGGACCACCCACATAGTAACAAATTCTATTAACAGACACTGCTGAACGTAACGGCAACCCCGAAATGGTGCAATAGTTCACTATTCACACGATTCAACAATACGCCAGGGTCAGTGACGTTTGTGCACAATTGTTCCAAAATCAATAGAGATGTGAACGGAGCACGGGCCATAGAAGCGACGCCCGAGGCGCGCCAATCAAGCCAATGTTATTGTTCTTTTCATGCATTCGCTTCCAATGAACTGTTTCATATGAATTGTAGAATGTTATGTGAATGGAAGGAAACTTTATTATTTAATCAATCTTGGCTTGGTGAAGGTTTGTGGGATACTGTAGCATTTTAGAAAACAAAGAGCCTGAAGTTCTCAATGTAAAACTATTGTGAACTACATAGAGATGTTTATAAAACCAACATTGACCTTTTGAAAGGTCGAACAAAAACATACGAGCCGGTATATCATGTACGTTCGACAGAATTAGAAGACATGATATTGCGGAGATAGGCAGGATAGGTAAAAGAAAAACAATCTCAAAAGGAGAAATGATTACGAAATCTGAAAAACTAAAACCGAATCCACAGGAATTTAATTTGCCAAACAGTTGCGTTAGTTCTGATAACAAAACAAACAAATTCTTGGAAATGGGCGTAAAAAATCGCACGTTTGCAAAGCTACAAACAATACGTATACATCGCAGGCACGCTGAACGTCGATGTATCATGATTGGGTGCCTTAACGAGCCGTTTGCACGGACATCTCGGCTATGTTCATTACAGCTGATAAAACAGACGATTAAACAATGAGCCAATGGCACTTCATTGATTCAAGTGGCGTCAACAGTGAAACGGGAGACGGCAAATCAAGCGATGCGTGAGACACTGCCCTAATAGCAAAATCGTTTCACTTATCAAATATTTTGTCGTCTCTAACAAGCCTAGTCCATGAAACCATCCTCTTCCTCTTCAAATTATCTGTTATGAGGTAAACTTAGTTATTCTTCTGCGTTTGTCATGTTTTATGAAGGTAGAGGAAGAATATGTTCATCTTTATATCTCATGATTTTTATTTTCATATATTCACTACTGTATTATTTTCTCTCATCATTTTTGCTAGCTTTTCCAGATGGTAAAATAAAACTTCTAGAAAATGTAGTGTTCCATTTGAATCTTTTATTTTCCGTAGTGTGTTCACCGACATACTTTACACATATTGCAATGGGTATTAAATGAATGCATTACCTACGTAGTAAATGATTACTTCATTCTTATTATTTATGACGAGCATAGGTGGAATAAAAACATAATAATCATAATAGACGTGACCTCAAAGTATCAAACTGAGAGATGAGAAGATGAAGCAGATCTTGCTATAAGACTAAACAATAGTGATTAATTATGGCTGAAACAATAAGCAGCAGTCAGATTTATGCCTCCTGGAAATATTGTTACTGTGCTACTTTATTTTGTTTGAGAGTTGAGACTTTAATTAAATGTAAAGTTTTATTCCAAACGGTTTAAGAAGCAGGTGGCCCAGTGCGGATTGATGCACCAACAATTTCAGTAGAAGAACTCGAAACAATTATAGAACTTGTGAATTGATTGCTTATTGCATGAAGCGAGGCAGTATAGACATGTGATTGATTAGCTCTTTTATTATTGACTTTATTAGATTAGTTGCATTTGTTGATTATTATTGTCAGCCTTGAAATCAGCAGTTACGATACTGTTTAGTGGCGGTGATGTCACGAGATGCGGACACGTGAGCATCAGCCACCAGGGAATTATAAACATTCCACAAAAATATAGTATAGTTGGGGAGCTCACTTGTCAAGATGTCTCCGTAAAATCTGTGCCACCTAATTAATAATACAAATATGAAATCCTAACATTTCCTTCATCAATTAACATAATTTCAAAATGGCAATTAATACATGTCTCAACTTCTTGGTATAATGAGAGTCTTGAGGAAAATACTTCGATGGAAGTGAGTCACGTCATGATTAATGGATCAGATCTGCAATACCCGTGAGTGTTGCTGTGTAGTGACACTTACCTTTAGGCATCTTTAGAGTTTTTAGTTTCCCGTAAACGTGACGATTTGTGGTTAGCGGTTAGTTATAAATATAATCCACGTGGCGTTCCATGCAGTTCTCAAGCACATCACATATAACACACATCGGAAACAGCACAATCAGCACGGAGACACTTGATATTATATTAGTTATATTTACACTATTCATCCACTAAGATTTACTTAATCCCAATGACTATGTATAATTGACTAATTTTGTTTTGGCTTTATATTTTGGCTGAAATAAAAAATAAATTGTTGACTATGTGAAACGTTGTGTGACGTTATCGCATCCGAACTAATTCAAGATCTACTACATATCAATACTATGAAGGATATATGGTGGTGGATACCGGTGGTGGATCGTTTAGCCGTTAGGTCTTTGGATGGCGGCCAGTTTTTTCATTCAATTTGTCCTGTCACGGCATAATAAGTTTTAACACGGAGCAACAGTTAAGGTGCAATTTGACAGAACAGTAAGTGCAAATTGTATCTGAGAATAGAACTGAAGACGTCCCCAGCAATTACGGGCCAATTGAGACAAAAGGATAATGTTTGGCCGCCTGGTCAAGGTCAGCGCGCTTTACTCGTTCAATTGGAAATAAAATTTGACACGCTAGATTTATTTATTAAATTTTAAATTAGTTTTTTTTAAATAAATAATTTATCCAAAATGCCATTTAGATATCATTGAATCTGCAGTGAATAAATCATTTAAGTTAGGTAAGTAGGTACTTTAAAGAAATAATAACTGATTTATACGTAAAAATAGGTAATTTACCCAGTGACCGCTATACTTTAGTTATTATTAATAATACCAAAATAAAAAATGCACCTAAGTGTAATATAAAATATGATTATTTTCCTTATTGGTTACGGTACATACCCACTGAATTTATTTCTATAAAACGTGTAGGTAGCTACCTAAGTATAAAAGAAGTTACTTCAAATTACCACATTACAACTGTTTGCTTATGGACTAAGTAATTACGGACAACGAGACGGTAATTAGCAAGTAGCACTATAAACAGGTAGTATTAGTAAGTATATCCCCAATGAAGTAGGTAAATGTCGACATGATATTGACTACAGTGATCAATTATATGATCCGGTAATTGAAGAGAGTGCATTTGATCCGAATAGGTCGTCAATAAGAGGAAACGCGGCGTAATTATATGAATTTTAGACAAAAAATATGCCAAAAACAGAACAGGAACTGGTAGATATATACTATATCGTTAAAAAAAATTGGACTGAAGGGCAATTCTCGTAATTTTAAGAACGTTTACAGTCTGATCTCAGTCTTAATCTGTCAAAAATACCTCTAAAATCCCTAAATTTTTTACATTATTGTCGCCGACTGTCTCGACTGTCGCGACTTGCTTTTGAACGTTTTTAAGTATGGAGATTGCCTTCTGGTATCATTAACCAGGGAGAAAACAGGAATACGTTAATATGGTATGGATGCCAACGACCACGTGACCGCGTTTCTTCTTAAGGCGAAGATTTTCTTCGCAGCCTCCGCCACAGCACAAGCTGCTACTTAGTTTCTCTCCGTTAGAGGTAAATTGCATCTTCCAATTACATGGTTAATTCATTTACGATTTTAACGAGGTAACAAAGAAATAAATTGGATTCTTAAATATTACCGTAAAATATTGTACAATTATTTGTCGTTTTGCTACGGAACCATTCAGTGTACTTCAAATTGCTATTGTAAAGTAACTTTCATTATAATGCGGCATGCAATAATAAATGACATATTGGACCTTGACTCCTGAACTATTATCGCGAGCGACATTGGCGTATGATTTTTATTTTATTTATTATATTATATTATAAACCAATGTACTGTTTGTATCAACTAAGTTCTTATAATAGGTAATATTACTTATGAAGTCATTATTGATGTGTTTAATTGTTGTCCAATGTGCGTGTTCGGTTTCAAATATGGATATTAATCAATTTAGGTAAACATTAAGTTATTTAATCAGTTTTATTTTAACAGAGCGCATTGTCTACAATGAATGCGTCAACAACTCCACTTGAATTCACGCATAAGTTTCGTTAATACCTATTCGTTTAATTTTTACGCTGCACCCACTCATGGCTTCCGAATGTTACCGATGGATGTTCCAGCTCTAAACACCAATGGTTTGTTATGAGTAAGCTTCAGCTTACACATTGTGTTCGTGCACATTCGACAGTGCTTAGACATACAAGTTAATTCTCAGAATCATTCTAGAAAGTTGCCTTGAGGACGTGTGGTGATTGAGCACTAAACTTGTCTGTCTGCACCGCACTAGGACGCAAAAACTATTGCACCACGAAAAATGTTAATAGTTTCGTAATTTGACGAGAGACGTCAATAAAAACAAGCATTAAAATAACATAAACACAACACAATGTTGTAAACTTTATGTTCCATCGACGTTGATAAGTTACAATGAATTTTGTAGTCACATGTAATTATAATGTACAGAACGTTATCGGGTTTAATTTTAGCGTCGGGAACACTGCAGATTGAGCGGCTCGTGTGTGCCGGACGTTTTGGCGCAGTTTTTACTTACTTTCGCGGCTGGCTAGTCCACATGTGTACTTCACTACACTACGGAACAGGTAGTCGGCGAACCTGGCACAACACATGTTTAATGTTTTTAATTTAACGTCAATGTATTGAGAATGTCATTTTGATGAGCGAGCGGCGCGGGCGGCGCGGGCGGCGGCGGCGTGCGGAGCGGCGACCGCGACTGATCGACGCACATAACACTATACTATTGACCGGTAGTGGCAGGGCTCGCTTTCGATGAGATACGCCACGGCGCCCCCCAAATATACACTCTAGAGCTTATAATACCATGTATTGTAAACGAACCGACGAACGAACGCCCGCCCGAGCCCGCAACCCACCATGCACTGATATTTTTTTCAATACAGAGGCCAATTAATGCCAATGACTGACGAAACCAGAAGCAGATCAGTGGTGTTGCTCAGCTAATAGGTCTAATGTTTACAACAGTTTTATGGGCCGATAGCTTTACGACTCATTTTATCCGTTTTGCTAGTAACTTAGAAATAATTAATGGCATCTTTGTTCTGCGCGTGAGTGACGATCGAGTGACATTAATAACTTGTAAGAGACTCATGAAACATTATACGTGTTTTAAAATGTTGTTGTTTTTGCATAATGGAACGTTACTATTGATATTTCATAAACAGAACATCACTGTTTGTTTCTTCGAAGGCTTGAGAGGTGGTGGAAGAGGTGTACACTGTACAGACGCCAGCACATCAAGCTACTACAATCTGTCAAATTTCTTTAATAGATTTTCAACTTTATCGCTAAAGGCCTATTCAAGCCTAAGCGGTATTCGCTGCCGTCGTGGGTAGAGGAACATACCGCGCGGGTTTCGCTCAGGTATAAGCATAAGGTTCAAAGTTGATTGAGAAAATTTGACAGTTTCGGGTAGCTTGATGTGCTGGCGTCTGTACCAATAAAGTATACCCACATTTCGCCAGTTATGTTTGAGTCCCATGTAATAGGAGAGATTGAAGAACCCAATAACACTTTGCCCGACCAGCACACTAATTGCGTAACAAACTAATCACAATCTGAACAATTTTGAAGGATATTGCTAATCCATTGCATCATATATATATTTATGTTCGGAAAATGTGTTTGCTCAACAACGTAAATAACGCAATGAATGTTGTTGAACTGTCAAAATGAAAGCCATTGCTACCGTTAGTGTGTTACGCAAAATTTACCGCGTAGGTACCTAGGTAGGTAATTGTATGCACGACCTCATGCTCAGCTGTCGCGCTTAGCAGCGTTACCTACCTATAAATACTGATTCTGAACATAGCAACTAAGTACTTCGCGAAAGTGCGACGACTTTCGAAACGGCTCGATCTTTGTAGATTATCTCATAAAGACTAATGTTAGCTTGAAATGTCAAAAGTCATTCTCAGCCCGAAGATAAGTAAAGTTATTAAAATTGTTTTTTAGCTTTTGAACTTTGAGGATATAATTCATGTTAATCAGATGAACGAAGTTAATTACAATACTTGGGGCATTGTTTCTTGGGTTCTTAAGATGATGTAATAATAAAACGAGTATTTACCAGAAAGGTGTGGTCATATATCTTAATGGATTACAATGAATACAGACCATCAAACTGAACAAGTTTCTCCGTGGGACCAAAATTGTAATCGTGAAAAAGTAATCAGCTGTCCTGTACATCGGGCGCCTATAACATCCAGGGCATCGATACTGTGGACAGTTTCAATTATCTGGGCTCTAATATTAATAATGAAGGTAGCTGCGTCCCAGAAATAAAAAGACGGATAGCCATGGCTAAAGATGTTATGACACGCCTCCAGAACATCTGGAAAAAGCGTGCTATCAGTTTTAAAACTAAAGCCCGGTTGGTGAGAGCATTAGTTTTCCCGATTTTCCTATATGGAGTTGAAACGTGGACAATTCGAGCAAGAGAAAGACAGAGGATAGATGCAATCGAGATGTGGTGCTGGAGGCGGATGCTCCGAATACCATGGACAGCCAAACGCACAAATGTGTCTATCCTTTCCCAACTCGATGTCAAGACCCGATTGTCTACAATATGCCTACAGCGTATTCTATCCTATTTCGGCCACATAATGCGAAGGGGAGATAGCAGCCTTGAAAAGCTGGTTGTTGTTGGCAATACCGAAGGAAAGAGAGCGAGAGGTCGGTCGCCAACACGATGGTCCGACCAAGTGCAGGAAGCTACGTCCTCAAGCAATTTTCAGCAGGTGGTGATGGCAACTTTGGACCGGAGTAGATGGAGGCAGATTGTCCGTTTGAAAGGATCCAGTGACCACGATCCTTAGTAATGAGGGACCGATTGCAGAAGAAGAAGTCCTATACATTTGGGTCGAGTAGGTATTGAATTTTTGTATGGGACAGTTGATATTTTTTTCGCGAATACGATGTTGGTCCCACGGTGAAAGTTGTTTAGTATGACTATGATGGTCTGACCACACCTTTTTGATACAAGCTTAGAGAAAAATAATTACTTTTTAAGGTGGAATGTAAGGAATGCCTAGCTGTTATGTCTTCGTTCGTCATCTAGTTATTACGACATTATTATAGAATGTATCTCACCAATACCTAAGCTTACATTAGTGTACTGTGACTTAAGGGAACGACATGATCTAAAGCGCGGTCACTGTCGGACTGCATAGAAAAGAAAGAGAAGCGCGATGACACAACAATGGTAATTTATTGCAAAATATGAAGCAATTATCTATTTACAAAAATATATTGTTAGGACTAAAAAATTAAAACACTAGTGCTTTAGTATGTTGCTTATAGAATAATCTGACAAAAAATCAGAATGATTGTTTGTATATTAGTATGGTTTTTATTGTAAAAAGAAAGTTTTTAGAGGTATCTTCATGATTTTTTTCTATCGTATCAAATTAGTTGTATTATGTTTTCAACACACTATCTAACTAGCATATATCCTAAAAATATCATATATTTTTCTGATTTTGTTTACTGTAGTCGATCATATACTTTTAGGCATTATAAAACTTGCGTTTTTTGCGTTTGGGTCCTGTAATCCCCATATGGACCCTTTTGTGAATTGAGTACCTATCTATTTAAGTACTAAGTACCTAGCCTACTCATGGCATAAGTAGGTACGCTTTTGACTCATACATAACTGTTTGTTTCGTTGGTCTAGTGAATTGCAAGCATGTGGTCCTGGGCTCGATTCTCAGGTGGTATTGCCAAGTTTTGCCATCAGGAATTTCTCAGTAGCATACTGGGTTCGTGCCCGGTCGATGACAATAGGCTCGCCCCCTATTACATGGGGTTGAAACATAACTGGCGAAATGAGGGTGTACAGGTACAGGTCTGCTTAAAACCCGTCGGGGATATACCTGGATACCTGCACGTGTAATGTGATGATAATTGAAATGAAAACTTCTTTAGGCGCGTCGGGCAGTTTTTGAGATGGGAAAAAACCATTGAACTCGCGATACTGTTACCGACACCGCGCTACATTCGGATGTGTTCGGCTGTCCTCGGGATGTACTCGGTTTTAATGTATTAACGATATGTCAGTGAGTGATGGCAAAGTATTCTGTTTGTGTTTTGTTTGTATGACGATTAAAAAAATACACACGTACCTAATTGATCAAGTTTTCACTTCTGTCGGCACTCCCGGAGTGGCAATTTTTTTAATAACTTTAGCTCCTTCTCAAAAAAGAGAGGTGGCCTGTGTCCCAACAGTGGGAACGTTATAGGCTGATTATGTAAGTTTCATGCAAAAAAATACGCGTATAGGTATAATTATGTCCACTTTTGAGATACTTAGGTATTCTGAAAGTATTTTCGCTCTCTAGTTAATCTAAATTAGAAAGTACGTCTAACCAACCTTTATTTAGTATGCAAATATAAGCAACGACCCTTCTGTGGACTTGTTTAAAATCGTGGACTGTTTTAAATAATATAATTTAAACTGTTTTAATAGTACTCGTAGGGCTTATATACGATTCACAAATGAGTAAGTAATTTGAGAAAGATAGATTACAGGAATTTGTAGAAACTAAAAACCTAATCTTTGCTTAGTGATTGCTCCAAGTAGGCAAACTAAAAACATGCCTAGCCCATATTGGGGTCGGCTTCCAGTCTAACCGGATGCAGCTAAATATATTACAGACTGCCTATCTGACTTCCGCAACCCAGTTATTGGGTAACACGATACCCCTTGGTTATGAGGCTTTTCGGGCTTCCGACTACCCGTTACGATTGTCAAAGATTAGGTACGAATGACAGCCGGGACTAACAGTTTTACGTGTTTTCCGAGGCATGGAGGGGTATTTAATTGATATGTAACGCATGTTATGTAGGTAAACTAATATGGCACCACCAAATTAGTTTACCTACATAACATGCGTTAAATTATTCCAATATCTTTCACCATGACTTGGTGCATTATATTGGCATTTTAGCGATTTGATTTCCTTTCTGTCTGCAAAAGGAATGTCTTTTCTGTGGACTTTGGAAAACTTTAAACACTCTAAACTTGCTTCAGATACTTTACAAACTATTTTAGCATTTCTGCGTCGCATATTCTTGATTCATGCTGTAAATGGATTGAGGAAAATGAATTATTGCGGTCCCGTGGCAGCCATTTTCAATCTTTTTAAGCTGGTTGTGCGAAACTGCAGGAATTACACTGAAAAATACTTGCCGCAGTAGATACCTTTGAGGTTATTAATTTTGGTCTCTAAATTTCTTTGAGAAATTCCAGCGCGATAGTTGTGTAGCACAGTTAGAATGGTTTTCGATCGCAATGCCTTATTTTGGTATAGATTGCTTCGATTCCTATTCATCCAGATGCATATCGAATGTATATCGAAGCAGCATCCTGAGAAAATACCCTGTGTAAACATTCAGCTCGTCCTATAAGGATAACAAACGTGAATATAGTTTCTGAATCCATTGTTAATAAGATGAACAATCATGTACCTATCTACGGTGTGCAATAAAAACATAAAATCATAATAACATTCAGAGAATACTTAGACAATTTGAGACCGCTAGTGCGAACCGGCAGTTTTTTTTCTTACACATCCGCAGACAGGCGCGTCGCGAACTCGCGACTCCTGTAGAACCATCGTTATGACGTTTTCATAGACATTTGATTGTTCCACCAGAGCCTGTCTGCGAGAGCCTTAAACTATAACTTAAATTGTTTATAAAGTTTGTTTTATTACCATTGTCTTGAGGAGTATAAAGTATTGTAATTCATTTGTTTCCAATTCAGAATCCATATTGCGTTCTAGGGAGGAGTGACTATCGTTCATTCATT
Organism: Amphipoea oculea; assembly: GCA_945859645.1. Lineage (NCBI taxonomy): Eukaryota > Metazoa > Arthropoda > Insecta > Lepidoptera > Noctuidae > Amphipoea > Amphipoea oculea. Next base: position 13,469,570 of record OX243878.1, read on the forward strand.
CGTTCGATCCAGCAGAGCACTGCTCGTAAGTTCTTATTTTGATTGATTTTCCTTTCTTTAAAGCTGATTTATTCGTTTAACGACACGTCAAAAACGGGACTTTCTTGCGGACAATGTACGATATTGGCAGATGATGATATTATACATAATAATAAGGCAATAAATAATATTGTGCACAAGGAAAACGAATATCTACTTATTATTCTTCTGAAATTATCTTCCTTTTCAATCTTTACTCATCAAAAGCTGAAAAGTCTGACATACCAAGCCCCAAGGGGTATCGTCTTACCTACTTAATAACTGGGTTGTGGAGGTCAAATAGGTAGTCACTCCATGTATAATACTGGTATTCAGCTGCATGTGGTGTCACTGGAAACCGACACACACAACATAGCTGCGAAGAGAGGCTAGGCAGAATGATTGTATTACTTTTCTAATACCGAAAATAATCTATTTAATGAGTGCAAAAAGCTCTGGCTGAATACAAACACTCACACATCTAGTTATTTTAAAAACTTGCAAGATTCTACTGAAATTTCAAGGTAGTGTTCAAGGTAGACTTTGTGTAGCTAGATTCACGCGAGTGGCGACTTTGCGATCTTTCAAGTCATAATAATTATTAATAATGGAGTAAGCAATAGGTAATAAAGTTGATTTTGTTTCATTTCGTAGTTGGGAAATTCCCACGGTTCATTGTGTGAGGACGTAATGCAGTGTCTGTCTAGAAGATAATAATGTATTAGCGATTTGAGCAGTCTGCGACGCTTGACGATTTTTGTAATTTGTTGCTGAACCAACAGTATTAAGTCGTTGCTCCAACCTGTCATTCGTACATCCTTGACAGTCGTTATGGATAGTCAGAAGCCCAAAAGTCTTACAACCAGTCTCATCAGGGGGTATCGTGTTACCCATTAACCGGGTTGTGGAGTTCAGATAGGCAGTCGCTCCATATGAAGTACTGGTATTCAGCTGCATCCGGTCGGACTCGAAGCCGACCCCAACATGGTTGGAAAAAAAGGTTCGGTAGGTTGATTGATTGCTGAACCAACCCTTAATTGCCGAAATTAAGAAAAAAGGTGAACTGCTAAATTTAAACAAAGTTAATTGAAAACTATATTGATGATATAAAAAGGATTTAATAAACCAACAAACGTGTTCCGTAAAAATGTCAAATAGGTAGGTATTTTGTTTTGTTTTCAACAGGTAATTGTTTGAAAAACAAGAGCGCGTTTCTTAAAACAAACTTGTCATACATACTGTGACTTGAAAAATGCATCAATTTCTCACAGTCAAGGAAAAGGTAGAGAGCAGCTGTGGTTGCCCATTGGTAATGACTGCGACGTACGATTTGTAGATCGTAGGTTCGAACTCTGATAGGTGTTAAAGCACCTACTGTTAGGGGGATAATTTACACAAAGTAAACTTTGTGTAAATTATTTCATCACCACTGCTCTCAAAACGGTGAACGAAAACATCGTGAGGAAACCGGTATGTCCTAGAACCAAAAATTCGAAGACATGTGACATCTACCAACTGGGCCCGCGTGGTGGATTACGGCCCACTCCCCCTCACAGAGAGGAGGTCTGCGTCCCAGCAGTTGGAACCTTATAAGCTGATTATGCTAAGGAAACCGCATACTTAGTTACTTTGACCAATAAATCCAAGATTCTTTCAGACGTCCGAATGTCAAATATTGTGATTTCATATGTTTTTGTAGGTAGTCTTATGAAAGTTTCATGATATTATTTTATTTCAATGCTTACAATTACTAGGGTTAATAGAGCCTTATCCTTGCTAATAGATTAATAAAATTAAATAAAGGAATCAGCTGATTCACATATTATTTTAGTTGTTTACTATCATTGCTAAATTTCTTAAAATGAGCATGTTGAATTAACATTTGAATGAAAATCCTCAAAAAAATGCATGCACATTACGAGAGTTCGTTGACACCTTACCTAATAGCTACTGTGAAAGAAATTACTAAAGTATGGTTAACAAAACACGGATAAGTAGTGTTGTGACCTTGTGAATGAAGAACGTGTATAATTAGACGCGGTTCGAGCTATAATTATAATTTTGGAATCGATGCGTATTGATAAAGTTCACCGTCGATTTCGTTTATTGACGAATTAACCTCAAACGGCGCAAATATGACAACCTTATTGGGAGCTATATGTTTGAGCCGTTTCGGGTTGAAACTCTAGGGCCTCGGGGTCCGAGTTCTCATCGAATATTTCGAGACATCGCCAAGCGTTTGGCTGACTCTTCGCGTGACCAGAGGGCTGGCCTATTTTTAGCCCAAAGAATAAGCATTGCCATCCAACGTGGTAATGCTGCCAGCCTTTTGGGCACTTATCCCATTGACAGCGATGCGGACGAAATTTTTGATGCCCAAGCTCCTGTCTTTTTTATTTTTATTAAACATATACATTTGTATACATATAGTATATATATATATTTTAGTTTGTGTGTACATAAATAGTGATAATGACTTGACGAATTTAAATTATGTAGAGTTTTTTTCCAGAAAATCTGAAGACAAATTCCCATAATTAAAAGCGTTCAAAATCTATTCGCAATCTCATCTCAGCGACAATCCATGTCAGAAACTTGTTAAAAATGTAGGGATTTTAGAGGTATTTTTGACAGATTGAAACTGAGATCAGACTGTGAACGTTCTTAAAATAACGCGAATTGCCCCTCTCATTAGTGTCGGGAAAGATATTGATAGTAGGTATTGCTCACTATTTTTTTATTTATGAATCAATTTTCAATCAAACATTACCATTATGAGTCATAGGATACAGTGACAAAAATGAATAGTAAAAGACTTAATATTTGAAAAAAAATACATTAATTTGTTGTACGATGTTACTGGTTTAGGTAAGTTATAATAAATAAAGCATATTCAAGTCTACTTAGACAGAACACAAGAAAAATACATTTTTTAGGATTCCGTACCTCGAAAGGAAAAAACGGAACCCTTATAGGATTACTTTGTTGTCCGTCCGTCCGTCCGTCTGTTTGTCTGTCAATACCCTTTTTCTCAGGAACGCGTGGAGGTATCAAGCTGGAATTTATATCAAATACTCAGGTCTACTGTCCCTTGGAGCTGTGAAAAAATCAAACTTCTAAGCCAACGCAATCAAAAGATACAGCCGTTTTTGCCGCAAATTTTCGACACTCGCAAGGGAATCAAAACCTACAGGGTACTTCCCGTGAACTCAGAATCTTGAAAACTGGTACGAAGCAACGTCTTATAGCACAGATAAAGGAAATATTGCGAAAACCGTAAATTAATAGTTACATCATATAATAAAAATATTTTAAACAGGTTTTAGGTACGGAACCCTCGGTGCGCGAGTCCGACTCGCACTTGGCCGATTTTTTTTATAACACGACTTATTTGACGTGGCTACGGATTATATTATACAAACTTACTGTTAGCAAAAATAACTACACAATAATATTTGTTTGAATAAAATTCATCGTATGTATATCTTTATAGGTAAATTCTTACGATATAATGCTCAAAAATAAATTCAAAAGTCTTAAAAAGATAATATGTAGATCTTTATATACAGTCTAGTAGTTGCGTCACCAAAACTTCCATAGGTGTATAAATAGCTTTTTAGAAGATACCCACTCTGTTTTCCTTACGTCACTAATTTGACAAAATTGTCAGAAATACTTTTTAAATGCTAATAGTACACTGGAGATTTACCCTCATTAAACAGCCGGGTATACCTATTTAACCAAACTTCCCGGTCACTGGGTACTCGGGTACGGTATTCCCGGTGACCGGGAAGTTTGTGTCTGAGTACAAGTTTTGTTGCTTCCCTGTTTAGCGCGGAAAAGTCACTAATTACTGATTAAGGTGACTTCTTTGTTGTATATGGTCAGCATCAAAAGTCAACGAATATAACTGTTTTGTTTAATTGTTTGTAAAGTACCTAACATTTATTAAAAAAAACAAAACTGTCAAATAAGGTCTAATCTATCAGTTATATCCCGTTTTCCGGGACTTTTGAATTTTAATGAATCCTACCTCCAATCTTCTTGCTGTTTCAAAATGTACAGTGTTTAACAATTAGTTACCTCTTTTGTTGACGGTACAAAATTGTACCTAACGAGATAATTGATAGCCTTTCGTTATTGTAAGGTGGAAATCATTATTGCTGACAAAACGATCGATAGGACTAATAATAGTGATTAATTATTGTTTAATTGGTTTTTATTAATGAATGGCTTAATTACAATGGAAATGTCATTGTCACCAACGTTATTTGAACCGCCCCGTTGGTTCCGTGGTCGCAAGCGCGACTGCTGAGCATCGGGTCCTGAGTTCGATTCTCAGGTCGGACAAAGCAGCAGTTTTTTTCGGAATGAAAGGTACCCTATGTCCGTTTCTGTACACTTGACAACGTATATGCAAAATTTCAGGATGATCGGTTCAGTGGTTTAGGCGTGAAAAGATAACAAACAAACCTACTTTCGCATTTATAATATTAACCAGCTGCACCCCGCGGTTTCACCCGCATAAGTCTCGATCCCGTGGGAATATCGGGATAAAAAGTACCCTATGTCCTTTCCCGGGACTCAAACTATCTCTATACCAAATTTCACCTAAATCGGTTCAGCGGTTTAGGCGTGAAAAGGTAACACACAGACAGACAGAGTTACTTTCGAATTTATAATATTAGTATGGATAGTATGGATTAGGATTAGTTATGATAGGTAAGGGAAAGATAAGAATAAAAAATGGCAAGAAATTATATATTTTCGAAATTTTAGTTCCTAAAAAAATTTCGTTCAATCATCCTGTAATAAGAAATGACGCAGCCCCATAACACAGCTATTACCAAAATAGCTAAATTGCTAACATAAATAAACAATGATATTAGTTTTTAAGTAAATTCCACTAAGTTACCGACAGATTTTTCGGTCACGCCATTATTCATAGGCCAAAGTAATTCTGAATTGTGTACAAAAGAGTATACAATTTTGACAACTCATTAATAGCATGTAGTGTATGTACATATAATTAAATCAAGCGTGGAAAACGTTGTCTGCCTTTTGAAATTGTTGAAACACGCTAATGACGTGCGTAACTGATCTTACTGTATACAATGTTTTAAGTATCTACTCCCTTCTCTCGTTTCTGCCAACGTTAACTAAATAGTGATTTGTTTTAGTAGTTTGTGGGTTTGCTTGTTTCATGATTTTGAAAATAAATATAACATAAACTTGTACTAGTAAAACGAAAATCTGACATCCAGTCTTACCAAGGGGCATCGTATTACCCCGTAACTGGGTTGGGAAGGTCAGATAGACAGTCGCTCCATGTAAAATACTGGTATTCAGACTGGAAGCCGACCCCAACATACTTGGGAAAAAGTAATGATGAAGCCTGCACTAGTAGAAAACAGAATTGTGTGGAAAAGGTAGAGGGAGGCCTTTGTCCCGGGCAGTGGGGCGATACAGGGAGTCTTCTCTCTAAATCCGTCAACGAAGATACGGGCCCGACCAAAAGTAACGAGGTATTTCACTCAGAGCACCATAAAACCCATACAATGGGTGCCTGAAGACGGACGGCGCTGCTGAGGCCAGCCCAGAAAGTGATGGCGATACGGTCTAGACGCGTACCGCGATAGCTGGTTCGACGTGACGCGGAAAAAGAGTTCCTAGAAGGATTTGGCGATATGATCCGACAAAACAAACGACAAATTCGATTTTCCGAACGGGCAAAATCACATCACGAGTAGGGATAACTGTCAAATCGTGTTGTCATTCATTGTTAGTTCGGGCTCCGAACTAATTTTATGTCCTTAGGTGATACGGAGTGTGAAACGCCAGTAACTTCGGTTGAAACTGCGGACTTCTTGCTTAGGGAGTAGACCCCCAGGTTTGTTAGGTTAGGTTAGTCGAAGTCTGCTTAACCACGCAATCTTGGCGTGGTACCTACGATATCGGCCCTTTACAACAGAAAATCAATAAGTGTCTCATTAGCGTTGATTAAGCGGTTAAAGACAAGACAAAGTATAATTAGGTCTCACTATCTAGACGTGTCGCCAAAAACTCAGTCAAACGGTAACAAAACTGTTTTCTACGTTTTTATCGGTACAAAAACTGTCTCGATTCTTAGTAGGTCATCATCATCTGCCTAGCCTTTTCCCAACTAAGTATGTTGGGGTCGGCTTCCAGTCTAACCGGATACAGCTGACTGCCAGTATTTTACATTTTAATGCGAAACCCCTTGGTAAGACTGGTTGTCAGACTTTCAGGCTTCTGACGACCCGTGACGACTGTCAAAGATCCACGAATGACAGCCGGGACCAACGGCTTAACGTGCTTTCCGAAGCACGGAGGGGTCTTACTCTTGGTATGTAAAGATGGTCACCCATCCACGAACCAACCGCGGCAAGCGTAGCTTAACCTGATCGATCGACCCGTGTGGCTGTTATTACTTAGCTACAACTGCTACAAGCCCCTTATTGATAGTAGGTATGGAAAACTATTTAATATGTTGTGATAGAATAGATCAGATGTCCAGATCCATCCATAGCATTGAACTATTTACTTGTGTGCCCATTCAGGCCTTCTGCATTGTGCCCTGTCCATACATTGATATGATTTAAACCGGTACATGGCTGGCCACTACTGGCCACCATTGTGTAATGGTGATATCATACATCGATGTAAACACATCAACAAGCCATCAAATAGTCTAATTCTGTAAAGACATGGTATTGATGAATGGGAGGCGCCTACGCGCTGTTAATGTTTCTATGAAGTTTTCTAAATAGGAACTGATTACACGTTGTAGTTAAGGTCGTTATTCAAATAGTGAAGCGTCTTTGTTATGTGTATAGAAAAAAACTTCGCATACAAGTAATTCTTCCTCTACGGAGGCTTTCAAAAACCCTAATGTCAGGGTCTATGATACTTCCAGTTTCGCTTGTGTACGAAGTATAATTTCTTTGTCTATGACATTGTTGTAAGCTTGTTAAATAACAATGCTCATTTAATTTTTATTGGTCACAAAGTACAGGTACAGCCAGGGAAATTAATTATCAACAATTATTACAATTTGCCGTTTGCCATTTAATACAAATGTCAAAGAATGACAGTTGTGATTTGAATATAACGGACAATTATTACGTCAGTAAGTCTCTCAAAACGGTAATTCAAAGACATGTGACATCTACCAACCCGCACTGAGCCCTCGTGGTGGCTTACAGCCCACTCCCTCTCACAGATAAGAGGCCTGTGTCCCAGCTGTGGGAACATTATAGGCTGATTATGCTAGTCAACTTGCTTAACAGTAAATTTCCGTGACTTTACACTATCTACAGCTTATGGAGCTTGTGTTAATCTTCGTTTGCTTGTGTTAATTTCTTGGTTTGGGAGAATAGAAGAAATTGACACTCTTGTTTGTACCATCTGGAATGTCTGTTGTATTCAGGTTTTATTTTATTAAATTCGTTCACTGTACAAAATAATTTTAAAACTAGGTATTACCTACAATTTGGGGAATATTTCGTCCTTTTGAAAACCAGATTATGCGGGGGAAGAACGAAATGAGACATTTGTGCTCACGAGAACTACAATATTTTGCTCCACAGTGTAGTTTTGAAATAATATTTCTCTTAGTGCAATATTTAAAGTGAGCAGCTGTATGTTCGTAGTTAAGTAAATGAAGATATAACTGTTTTAAGTTTGCTAATTACTTAAGTGTAGAACCAAGTTGTATTGTAAGTTATAACTAATGTTTTCTCTGAAGTAAGTGATGAAGACAAACAAAACAAATGCAGTCTTGTAAATCTTGTTTAATTCTTAGAAATTGGACTTTTGCCCGTAACATACCGTAAGATGAATATTATACTTTTAAAGATGGCGATAAATCTATCTAAATCTATACATATAACAAAACAATAAAGAAGTCAAAACTGTACGTGTAATATTTTTGAAAAAAAGTAATTTCTACGAAGTAGGAAAGGTGTTTGATGACGAAAGTATGATTTTTGAATTTTTGTCCGTTTTTCTGGATGTAAGTTCCGGATTGGCGTAATAACGGCTGAACGGATTCGGATGAAATTTAGCACACAGTTTTTTTATAACCTGGATTAACACATAGGATACTTTTAATCCCGGTAATACGTACCCGTGGGGTATTTTCCGACAGCCACGCGGGCAAAGCCTCGGTCAAAAACCAGTACAGAACAAAAGACAATATTCTCGCTTGACTGAAAGATTTAGCAACGACAGCCTTATTTTATGTCCAGGCAAAACACTGTCCATTCCGAGGTTGCCTGGAAGAGATTACAGAAAACGATAAGGCCGCCCATTGAATGCTTTGTAGTATTCAATTAATTTTTTGTTACTTATTGTGGCGGCAAGGTCGTTAAAAGATGCCCATCCATAGATATAATTACCCTTTTCTCCACTAGTCCAATGCTTGCTCTAGGATGCATATCCGGTAGGCTCTTAAATCCTTACCTATCCTTCGGGCACGTCTTCCCTACCATTACCGCGCCCCCCGGTCTATTCCTTGATATGCAATGGTCGCTGTAGCACCATGAACATGAGGCTACAGGAGCTAGTGCGAATCTTGGGGTTCATTCGATTAATCGAGTCTGGTTTAACCATGCTGAGATCGGTGCAATTCATTCATTCATTCATTCATTCATTATTTTTGTGGTGTACAATAAAGTATATATAAATAAATAAAAGCTCTAAGATTAACGCAACCCTAGAGAACGAAAGCTAGGACAAATGCCAGTCTTCGTCTAAAATACATATTTTTAAAAGGACGTCTCTTTTCATATAGTTTCAAGATGTACGTGCGGCTAAGTTACGTTGAACTTAACTAAGTGTTCAGTAAGCTACAGACACGAACAGAATTATCGTCTGCTCCGTCACGCCAAAATATTGTTTTTAATCTTCATAATTTACAAGGACGATGGATTTCAAAAAAGCAAAATTAGAAGTAGTCTCTGAAATCCTAACTATAAATGTTATAAATGCGAAAGTGAGCTTGTTTGATAATTTGTTGGTTACGCTTTCAAGCTAAAACGGCTGAACGGATTTAGATGAAGTTTGGCTCGTGGGTAGACCATGACCTGGGTTAGGACAGAGGATATTTTTATCCCGATATTGCTACGAGATTGAGACTTGTGAGGGTAAAACCGATATATAATGATAATGATATAATGATCTAAGTACCTGCTTAGTTTGCAAATCATGACAATATTGTCAAATTAAACTTATTTGCAACCCGACAGAACTAGAGGTTGTATGACGTGTCTAGATTAAAAAACTTTTTTACAAAAAAAACAACCGACTTCAAAAAAAAACACTACAAAGTGAAAAATAACTTTAATTTCGGAAGTCGGTGTCGTTGGTTCAGCATTTTCGTTATTTGACACCGACTTCCGAAATTAAAGTTATTTTTCACTTTGTAGTGTTTTTTTTTGAAGTCGGTTGTTTTTTTTGTAAAAAAGTTTTTATTTTTCACTTTTTAGTTGTACCTACCCCACACAAATTCAATTAACACTAGTGCATTGAAGAATTGAAGACACGACTCGAAGAATTATCAAAATTCGCATAGAAATGCCGGAGATGCAGTACACTTATGCATATAACTTCGTACAGAAGCATAATTACCTAATGTATTATATACTAAAACCTTCCTGAAAGTGTGGCACTAATGAAAGAATTATCAAAATCGGTTCAGTAGTTGTTGAGATAATCGCGGACATACAAACATACATACATACATACATACATACATACATACATACATACATACGGGTCGAATACAGAACCTCCTTTTTTAAAGTCGGTTAAAAAAGTAGGTCTATCTTTTCACTTTTCATACATAGACTCTGTTATTTTTCAGCAGTGGCTTATGGCTAAGTAATAACAGCCGGACGGGTCCATCGATCAGGTTAAGCTACGGTTGCCGTGGTTGGTCCGCGGATGGGTCACTATTTTCACAGACCAAGACCCCTCCTTGTCTCGGAAAGCACGTTAAGCCGTTGGTCCCGGCTGTCATACGTCGATCTTTGACAGTCTTACCAAGGGGTATTGTATTACCCAGTAACTGGGTTGTGGAGGTCAGATAGGTAAAATATTGGTATTCAGCTGCATCCGGTTAGACTGGAAGCCGACCCCGACATATTTGGGAAAAGGCTAGGCAGATGACTATTTTATTTTTCAGGAGCTTTTCTGTGTATTAAAAATAGCATCGTATAATTTAGTATGTAAATGAATAGACAATATTCGCAACATAAGTATTATCTGCAGTGTGTATGTCCTGCACGAATTCTTCGTTCTTGAAACTCTTCCGCAAGTGTGCAACACACAAGTGTCATATGTATAGTAACGCCTCATTTGCATTATGACTTTAAGCGGTCGTTAGCCTGCATGCAAATATCTATGAATACGACACCGCCTAAATGTTTCCCTGTAATATGCAGTTACCGTTACGTGTGACTTATTTTTATGCTCTGTTTTACAGAGTAGATGACCTCGAACATCTTGTACAGTTGGGAAATCTCTGAAGGCCAATTCCCGTAATTAAAAACGTTCAAAATCTAGTCGCATCTCATCTCAGCGACATCATCTGCCTAGCCTTTTCCCAACTATGTTGGGGTCGGCTTCCCGTCTAACCGGATGGAGCTGAATACCAGTATTTTACATGGAGCGACTGCCTATCTGACCTCCACAACCCAGTTACTGGGTAATACGGATTTTCGGGTTTCTCACGACCCGTAACGACTGTCAAATATCCACGAATGACAGCCGGGACCAACAGCTTAACGTACTTTCCGAGGCACGGAGGGGTCTTGGTATGTAAAGATAGTCACCCATCCACGGACCAACCGCGGCAAGCGTAGCTTAACCTGATCGATCCACCCGTGCGGCTGATATTAGGTACTTAGCCACAAGCCCCCCTCTCATTTCAGCGACAATCAATGTCAAAAACTTGTCAAAAATGTAGGACAATTACTTAGAGTTATTTTTGACAGATTGAGACTGAGATCTGAGTGAGAACGTTCACAGTCTGATCTCAGTCTTAATCTGTCAAAAATAACTCTAATTTCCCTACATTTTGACAAGTTTTTGACATTTGTTTGTCGCTGAGATAAGACTGCGACTAGATTTTGAACGTTTTAAATTACGAGAATTGGCCTTCAGACTGCGAACGTTCTTAAAATTACAAGAATTGCCCCCTCTGCTGATATAAACTTGTCATCCGTCTGAAGCGAAAGGTCCCACCGTTTAGCCGAACTGTCGTTAATGTAATGTTTATTTAACCCACGACTTACAATTTAGATGTAAATGATCAAATAATCATGTGTTATGTATGACTAGGAAGTTTTGTAGAATGACTAGTTGGGTTGCAGCTTCGCTTGTGAAGTTTTACATCGGGATATAGGTTTTCGTAAAGTACCCTATTTTCTTCTCTAAGTATTAAACTGTATTTTTTCAAAATTAAAAAAAAATCTAGGTTCTGCTCGTAACTTCGTCTGCGTGTTTATTGTTCCACGACCCACCCAGTCGGATCGCATCGCCCTGTCTGCGCTAGTAATTTTCGATCAGTTTTCTTTCTGACTTTTTTTCTTTTTTCTCGGCACCTTAGGGTCTTAGCGTGATGCTATATAGCATATAGCCTTCTTCAAGAATTGGGCTATCAAATGCAATTTTTTGTTTTAATCCGACGGATAATTTCAGAGATTATTCCCTATATACAAACTTACAAACAAACTTTTACCTCTTTATAATATTAGGTCCTTACATATGAAATTGGCGTTTTGTATGGAAGGAACAAAAAGTCGAATATTTTTTAATATAATATATTTAATTAATCAAAGTATGAACCATTGTTTTCAATGCACTTTTGCCATCTTATAGGTAGTTCATTGATCCCTTTACTAAAAAAACCAGTCGGACGGGAATCAATAAAATCTTTGAAGGCGATTTGGACTGCCCCATCGGAGTTGAATTTTTTCCCTTGCAAAAAGTTATCCAAATTGCGAAAAAAATGGTAATCTGTTGGAGCAAGGTCCGGGGAGTACGGAGGATGTCTAAGACATTCCAATTCAAGCTCTTTTAATTTGGTAGCCGTCTGCGCAGTGTGTGGTCTGGCGTTGTCGTGCTTTCAAGCTTTTTAATCTTCCCAATTTGCTTCAAGTGAATTAAAACAGTTTTATCACTAACATCGAAGCCTGCAGCTAACTCGGACGTGGTTTGCGATGGGTCCGCTTCCACAATAGCCTTCAATTCTCCATTATCAACTTGGGTCTCAGGCCGTCCACGGGGCTTGTTCTGCAGGTCGAAATTTCCAGAACGAAAACGTTGGAACCAAAAACGAACTGTGTTTTCTTTTGCAACATGACCGCCATACACATCATTCACCCTTCGAGTCGTTTCCGCAGCACTAGTGCCACGGCGGAACTCGTACTCGTAAATAATGCGATATTTTAAATTTTCCATTTTGTAAAATGAGTGACGCAAACAGAAAAAACAAGAAGAAAAAAAACAAATGAATGACGGTCATCGAAGCACAAATACATGAGTAAATAGCTGTACAAATTTGAATTTGGAATTCCTTACCAAAGAGGAGAAATTCGTGATTAAAGTGGCCAGTACGAAAAACGCCAATTTCATATGTAAGGACCTAATATTAGTATAGATATTCCATTGTTTTGCAGTGAAAACCTTCCAAATAGCACACAAAGTTATTTTATTAATAATTACTAGGTATTAATGTTATCGTCATGGGTGTGTCATACGCCAATTTATAGTATCTATCATTTTTAATGTATTCAAATTACTGTGAGAACTAATCGCTTGTATAATAAATAAGATTCGGAAGTACCTACTTCCGATCTACATACCTAACATGTTACGAAAACGCAAAACTTGTTTTATTTTTTTTAAAGGCTATCTATTTATGTACCTACGAGTATAAGTACATCATAATAACAAGTTTCAAGACTAGGGTTATCAAAACTTTAGATTGTAACTTATCTGGTTGTTACGTTATTTATTCTGTATTCAATTTCACGTATGTCTAAACTAAAATCACGTGATTATGATAAGTGTGTGTTTTTAATTAGCACCTATTTATCTATACTAATATTATAAAGAGGTAAAATTTGTTTGTAAGTTTGTATGTAGGGGGTAATCTCTGGAACTACCAGTCGGATTTGAAAAATTCTTCTTGCATTTGATAGCCCAATTCTTGAGGAATGCTATAGGCTATTTAACGTCACGCTATGACCCTTAGGAGCCGAGCAAAAGGGCTATGGGGAAACGAAGTGATAGAGCAGGAGACGCGGGCAAGTGATGCAATACGACGAGATGGGTCGAGGGAATAAGAAATTTCACGCGAACGAAGTCGCGGGCAGAAGCTAGTATATTATGGATAATAATTAATAGAAAACTTGTTATAACGTTAGTAGACTACTTCGTGTGGTTATTTTGGTCACTTTGGAGGGGCTTGTGGCTAATTAATAACAGCCGCACGGGTCGATCGATCAGGTTAAGCTACGCATGCCGCGGTTGGCCCGTGGATGGGTGACCTTCTTTACATACCAAGACCCCTCCGTGCCTCGGAAAGCACGGTAAGTTGTTGGTCCCGGCCATAGATATGTGTTTACATTTCTATGGTCCCGGCTGTCATTCATGGATCTTTGACAGTCATTACGGGTCGTCAGAAGCCCGAAAGTCTGACAACCTAGGGGTATCGTATTACCAGTACTTAACTGGGTTGTGGAGGTCAGATAGACAGTCGCTCCATGTAAAACACTTGTATTCAGTTGCATCCGGTTAGACTGGAAGACGGCTAGGAAGATAATGAAAAATTGAAAAATTTGGTCACTTTGGCAAAGATTCCGAATAACAGAATTACTACCTAGGTACTTTTATTTATTTCAAAAGATTATGTGGGTTTCTTATACCTAAGTTTTGCATAGAGTAATACTATTTCTTGTTTTTTTTTCACTACAAGTGATCGATTCTAAAACTCTTTTGTACAAGGTATCATAAACAAGACTATTCTTTAAAGGTTATGTTAATTTTGGCGCGGAGTTTAGAGACGGTGATTTCTGAAACTTTTTAGCAAAGAAAACGTTCTGTTCCTCTTTTAAATGATATGCACAACTGCTTAACATACTCTCATATCTACATAAGTTTATTTCGATAACGTTAACCGAGAACAGGAAGGAAGGAACCTTGCGCACGCGCGGCCGTGGCCTTTAGCAATTTATGTCTGCAGCCGTGGGAATGACCGCTCGCTGAACCATTTGTACAATGTTTTGGCGTAACGTACGGTCAACTACAGATAGTAGTAACATTTGAACTGCGAAATCCGTCTTTATTTCTACGAAATATAGTCGCTGTCCAAATGAAAATGTTACCATAGACGAACGGTTGATGGTCCTTGATTATTGATGTATTATAAATCATTATTGCTTGTTTGAACCTTAATCAGGGCAATTAATAAAATAAGGTATTTCAATGTCAACCGTTTTATTAACAAAAATAGGGTGTTTATTTAATGACCTTGTTGAACCTATTAAAGTTCATCATAATCTGCCTAGCCTTTTCCCAACTTTGTTGGGGTCGGCTTCCAGTCCAACTGGATGCAGCTGAATACCAGTATTTTACACGGAGCGACTGCCTATCTGACCTCCTAAACCCAGTTATTGGGTAATACTATCTCTTGGTAAGACTGGTTGTGAGACTTTCGGGTTGCTAACAACCCATAACGACTGTCAACGGGAACAACGGCTAAGCGTACCTTATTATCGAGCACGGCGGACTCTCGGTATGTAAAGATGGTCACCCATTCGCGGACCAACCGCGGCAAGCGTAGCTTAACCTTATCGATCGATCCGTGCGGCTGTTGTTCCTTAGCCATTAGCCTTTGTTGGACCTATTAAAGTTGTGGTACTAAAACCTGGCCAGAAATAATAATGGTTCTAGGTTTAGAAGTGCTTTAACAGACGGACAGACGCGAGACACTACATTTAAATAAAATAATGAAGCGATTTCTATAATGTAGAAATAGATTGATTGACAAGAACCATTCTGAAACCAGAACTTTTATCCAATGTCTGTGACGAGTATGTACTCACTTTGGATTTGTCCCTGGTTGATGGGGACAGATCGATGGATCTTAAAGAAATTGGCTGGGACAGACTGGATGCGGAAGGCGGAGGACAGAATGTTGTGGTGCAGCCTGGGAGAGGCCTATGTCCAGCAGTGGACTGTGATAGGTTGAGGAGATGGCAACAGGCTCGCCTCCTATTACATAGGACACTAGCTGCGGCCCGCGGTTTCACCCGCATAAGTTTCGGTCCCGTGGGAATATCGGGATAAAAAGTAGCCTATGTCCTTTCCCGGGACTCAAGCTATCTCTATACCAAATTTCATCTAAATTGGTTCAGCGGTTTGAGCGTGAAGAAGTAACAAACATATAAACACACACACACACTCACAAACTTTCGCCTTTATAATATTAGTGTGATAAATAATAAGTAAGGATAGTGACTCCTTTTTTTTTTTTTTTATGGATGGGAAATCATCAAATGACCCCTCCCGCTCTGGGTGGAGCGAAGGGAGTGTCAGACTCTTACTGACTAAAACCCATCCGTGTTCCTTCCTTAGCCCTTTATGTTCCGGGGTAGCGGTAACCCTTTCGGACAATCCCGCACCCCCGGCAGGCTTCGGCCCTGGCAGGCCCCTTCCTTTATGCTGACATCTCTTTGAGGCGCGCGTGGAACACGTACGCGCCGTCCGGCACGGGCCTGGTCCTGATCGGACGGTGAGCTAAAGGATAGTGACCCCTGCCTACCCCTTCCGGGAAAAACATGCGGGATGTTAAGTCACGTTATGTAGAGTATCGTGTTTGAAGAGCAATGTTCAGAAGTTAAACCCTGCAATGAAGCATTAACCGTTCATGTCAGTAGATCGTCTTGCAAAGTTCACGTTTACGACCTGCACAAGGTGGAGTGAAATCGATAGGCTGTATTCCAGTTAAGGTATCTTCACGACTTTGTTAATCTTCAGAGGGGTGAGCAGGAGTGTGCTGGTCTTAGCCCCTGACTTTATTTGATGTATTGTTTTAACAGAAAATGGAGAGATTTCCTGAACGTCTTAAAAGAAAATCTCCTTAGGGCCTTTGTGGCAGGCCTTAGGTGGTTCAACAAAATTAAAAGTTAATTAATAGATATTGTGTAAGTTTAACGTCGATCATTAGCCGAAGTGATTCGCTATGCTACTCGACGCAGTTTTCAATTTGTCACAAACCGCAAACAAAAATTAGACTTTGGTTGAGACGATGATTATAGTCTAGCTCACGCTACGCGAAGTGCAATAATTGTTTTTCGGCATAACAAGTTTAATTCAAGTACAAGGTATTTACTGAGTCACCAAATAAATTATGTCTAGTAATTTGAATGTAACTCTTCGGCTATACAAGTATAATTATCTAAAATAATCAGCCTATAATCTTCCCACTGCGAGATGAAAGGGAGTGGGCCATAATCCACCACGCGGGCCCAGTGCGGGTTGGTGGATGTCAGATGGCGTTGATTTTTTTTTTGGTTCTAAGACTTGCCGATTTACTCACGATGTTTTCTTTCACCATTTTGGGAGCAGTGGTGATGAAATTAAAAAGACAAAGTAAAGTGCCTGCCTAGGTTGGAACTCACGACCTACAACTCGTAAGTCGGGGCTATCAACCAATGGGTCACTGCTCTCCCCCCATTTATTTAAAAACGAAAACATGAAGAGATGGCAGCGAACCTTATCTCATTCTTATGAAGGTTCAATTTGACCCAATTAATCCTCATTGTTCTTGCATGCCCGACATCTAACCTACATTTAATTTTTAAACGGCAACCTTCTTCGTCCTTACTTAAATATCTACGTAGGTATATTATTACTTATTCGTGAGGTACAGATCTCGACGTTACTCTGCGCGAATAATAGAGTTTAATTATTCAAGGATTGAAGAAGTGGGGAATGGTTATGCAGAATCGGGTCAGGTGTACATGGCTACGGGGCAACAGAGCTACGGATTATCAGTGACGTCATGATTTAGGGCCTTATCACACTGGCGAGGTGAGTGCGCGGCGAGCTCGCTATGCGCCCGCAGCGTCTTCGCGGCGAGTTCGCTGCGCGCCCGCGGCGTCTTCGCGGCGAGTTCGCTGCGCGCTCGCGGCGTCTTCGCGGCGAGTTTGCCTCGCTTGCAAATCGCTAGTGTGATAAGGCCCTAACGATCGGAGTTAGTGTAAAGGAGTCGACGACAGCCATTAGTTACAGTAAATAATTTATGGAAATTCATACGCTACACTCAATTCGGTGTCTATACGGTAGCGCGTCTATTGGAAATTCGGTTATGTGCGTTTGTTTGGTAGAAGTTCTGAACTCAGATAAAATGTATATTCAAGTAGTACGTAGATAATCTACGTCTTGAGTAGGTACTATGTGTTTATGTTCCTTTATCTGACTTCAGGCTACTTCTTTACGTGGCAACACGAATTTCGCAAACTTTTTAAAATGGACAAAATTTTCCAAGTGAATATTTTCTACAAATTCTTCTTTGAAACAAATTTTATGATTATACCGAGCGTATGCTGAAGATTTACGGGATAAAATTTGGAGCAAGAAAATTGTTGAAGCTATTTCTTGAACTGAGCTTGAATATGTCTGTAGGTCAATACTTGTTTGCTATATACTTAAGGCGGTACCCCGACCAAATAACCTTGAGCGTTCGCGACAGAGACAGAGAGCGACACGACTTCCTCGTACCTGCAGGGGTACCTCGGGATGCAGCGTACCCTGCGCACGCCCCTTTATCTTAAAACTCGCAAAATGTTTGGAATTATTTTAATAAAAAAAGAATAGCAATCTTTTTAAATAAATTAAAACATGGATTATTTAGATATTTAAATTATCTATCCATTGGTGAAATCCTCAAATTAATAAAACGTCAACTTTAGCAAAAGATGCATGCAATCAATAATTTTAGTCACTTTTTTAAAAGGAGATTTTAAATGTATTACTAACAGAATTTTTATTTATTCCAAAAATTAAATATTTACATAATATAAGCTAACATATAAACTATAATAATATGTACAATTATATTAGTAACATATAAAATCAAATAATAACGGGCAATGTGATGATAGGATATCGAACATTAATAATGTGCTTTGAGATGTAGTTTATTTCTCATAATTATTGAGTTAATAGCCTCTGAATAACGAAGAAAAACGCGGTTTTCGTCGGGGTACCGCCTTAAACTAGCTGCTGCATGCGACTTCGTCCGCGTGAAATTTCTTGTTCTCCCGACCCAACCCGTCGCATCGCATCGTCTGCCTGCGCTATTACTTCGTTTTGGCTTAGCGTTATTTCTGACACTTTTTCGTTTTACTCGGCTCTTAAGGGTGTTAAATAGCCTATAGCCTTCCTCAAGAATTTGGCTATCAAATACAAAATGATTTTTTCAACACCGACTGGTACTTTCAAAGATTTGCGCGTTCAAACAAATGAACTCTTCAGCTTTATGATTAGTATAGAATAGATATAGGTATCTAATTCCAAGAACCATTTTATTAATGTCATATAAGGTCCCAACATTATTAATAATAATAATAAGTTTAATAATAATAAGTTTTATTGAATCATAAATTAGTGTTACATTATTTGGGTATGACACTGGATCCCGCACTAGGATACCCTGTGTCGCAGGATCCAGTCTCTTTCGACAGAAAATATGACTTAAGTATAGAAATTTTAACAAATGCAACGGTTTCAGTAGAAATAATAAATTTAAACTTAGAACTAAAAGGTAACCAAATGCAAGTGTGTGTGATGAGTGTAAGTATGAATGTGATGAGTGTGAGTGTGTATGTGATGAGTGTAAGTATGCATGAAATGAGTGTGAGTGTGTATGTGATGAGTGTAAGTATGTATGTGATGAGTGTGAGTGTGTATGTGATGAGTGTAAGTATGTATGTGATGAGTTTGTGTGTATGTGGTGTGTGTAAGTATGCATGTGATGGGTGTTAACGTGTATATGATGATGAAAACTTTATTAGTTGAATGATACCAGATTTTCCGTTTCAGCATAATTAAGCCCAAGCAGCCAATCCTGTACCTGTTTTTTGCACCGAAACTTTGTCAGGGGGTAGATACCAAGCTTTTTGTTAACTTTTTCATACAGGTATGGTCCAATACTAGAGAAAGCCTTATTGCCAAATTTAAGTCTGCAGAAAGCTCTGTTCCACTTAGGTTTTCTACGTGCGCGCTGGTCCGTCACCTCTGTGGCAGCTGCTGTTTTGTGAAATTTAAGTAGTACTGATAAAATGTACAGTTGGCGCACCGTAAGTACTCTCGTTTCTCGATATAACTTATCAGTGGGGTATCGGATTCCTAATCTATGGGAGACCTTAAGGATAGCCCTTTGCGCACGTTCAGCAGTAATTAAATAACTTTTGCCAGCGAAGCCCCAAGATATTATGCAGTAACCAAGCACAGACTGACATAAAGCCAGGTAAGTCATCTTGAGGGTATCTTTGTCAGCTACAGATCGAAGTCTTCTCTTAAATATGTACAAAAGTTTCCTTACGCGAGAAGTAACCGATTGTATTTGCTTTCCCCATGTCAGGTGTTGGTCTATGCAAATACCAAGATACTTGATACTATTAACATTTTCAAAAACAGGGCAGCTGCAGCTACCTCCTAGACTATAATTGCATTGGTGGGATTTGAGTGCAAATTGTTTAGGGGCAGCTGTTTTTATGCTTACAGAAAAATTTACTACCTTTGTTTTTTGAACATTGAGGGTAAGCAGATTGTGTTGCAGCCAACTGGTGACCTTCTGCATTCCAGCCTCTGCGGCACTGTAGGTTTCCCCCCAAGAGTCGCCGTGGAAAATAATAGCTGTATCATCAGCGTACGCAGATATTTGCGCGTTGTCCAAATTGAGTGAGCAGAGACCATTAACGTACAGGAGAAACAAGGTGGGACCAAGGACACTACCCTGGGGCACTCCATATTCCACTCTTGCTAAGGTGCTCTGAAAATCACCCAGGCAAACCTTCTGTTCACGTTCGGAAAGATAGGAGGTAAACCATTCCAATGCAATGCCCCTGATACCTAAGCGTTCCATCTTCTTGATCAATATGGGCCTTGACACGGTATCAAAGGCCTTGGCAAGATCAACGAAGACGCCGACACACTTTTTGCCTTTGTCAAGGTTATCAATGACATGATCCACCAACTTCGAGACTGCGTCCTCCGTTGATCTGCCATTTCGCAAACCGTACTGGTTGGCCGATAGGAGTTGCTTCTTTTCTAAGTACGCTAATAGTCTCTTGTTCACCAGCTTCTCTAGTATTTTGGACAGAGACGTAAGAAGAGATATAGGCCTGTAATTGGATGGAACTGATGCGTCTCCAGCTTTGTAGATTGGGCAGATATTCGCTGTTTTAAACTTTGCTGGAACTACTCCTGTCGACATGCTCAAATTGCATATGTGTGAGATGGGAGCGGCTAGAAAATGTTGAGCCAGTTTAAAAACACGATTCGGAATACCATCCTAGCCAGGAGCGGAATCGTTTTTAAGGTTGCCTATGATAGAAATAACTTCTGTTTCGTCAGTTGGAGTCATGAAGAAGGAGTGTGATAGAGAAGGGTTAGTGGGATCCAGCGTAAGTGCTAAATTTGCAAGTTCTGTCTCTGTTGTTTTAAGTTGAGTCAAGGACTGCTCAGCTAGTTGTATTCCCACATCAGCAAAAAAAGTATTTGCCATATTCAGTGAGACTACCGGATCAGGATTTGCGTTGAGTAAAGTTAAACTATTTAATTTTTTATTCTTAAGGTTACATATTGTTTTAATTGCTGCCCAGGTTTTTTTGCTATCTGTTTTAGAACTGTCCAGAAGGCTTTTATCATAGGCATTTTTTAAATTTTTAATAATATTATTACAGTGATTTCTGTATGTTTTGTATTTTTGTTGCAGAGCGTAATTGTCTTTGTTTTCGTCTTTTTTTGTTTCAGAGTGAAGTGTGTCTCTTTTACGTATACATTTCAGCAAATTTTTTGTCAACCAGGGGCTTCTAATGGTTTTAGAATTGCGCAAAATTTCTTTTTTGGTGTGTCTATTTATGATGTACCGTAACTTATCAGTAAATATGTTCACTGCTATATTCACGTCATCGGAGTTTAAAATAGGTTTCCAATTTGTATTTTCGATTTCGTTAAGAATGTTAGGGTAGTCCAACTTAAGCTTATATTTAGTTTGCCCAGAGATAGATATTCGACTCGATGGTTCTTTATTTATTCCTATCAACACTGTATCATGATCGGTGAGAGAAGATTGACATACGACAATTTTTGCTTTTTTTTTTGTCTTTATTAATGCATGGTCAAGGCAAGAATTTTCGCGTGTCAGATATTGGTGCCCGGGATAGAAACCATAGTAACCGGTAATATCAAGATATTCGCTGGCTCGTTTGTCTTCAGTACCGATTTTAATATCGATGTTTATGTCCCCTATAATTGCCATCGTTGGTGTATTGTTGGAGCTTAGAAGGGTTTCTAAAGATTCGCAAAAACTACTAATGTTGTACACTGAGGGCGATCGATAGACAGCAAAAATCGTAAATTCTGTACCCACATTAATAACTAAACAGTTTGCATCATTAAAAGGCGGCTCGAGTATGGTGACATTAAGTTCCGATTTATACAAAATTGCTAATCCATCGTTCTGATTTAAATAAAGTTGAGAATAATGACATTCGTAGCCATCTAATTGAACTTTTGGGGTGTATTCATGAAGTCTACATTCGGTCAGTATGATAATATCTGGTGAAAAATTTAGACGGGACAGAAAAACCGAGAAATTATCAAAGTTTTTTGTTATACTCCGAATATTTTGGCTAACTATATATAGTGTGCTGGTTTTTAACGTCACCAAAATCATTCACACATTGTTCTGGGATATTATGTTTAGTACTAATAAAAATTTCGGTACTATCGATGTCATCAATTAGATTAATTTGATTAGCCATTTTCAAAACGTGGTAATTTTATGGTTCTGTTGTAAGTTCTCGATTTATGCGGATAGACGTATTTAAGTGCGAAATAAATTAAATGTGAATTATATTTACATTTCAAACATGAGTATGTGTTGGAATAGTTAGTTAATTTTGTGGACTTTCGTAGTTTTGCGCGTTTTAGGGTGCTGTATAAAAATAATATTATTAGTGAATAGTGGAGTGTAAAAGTGTTGAGAGTAAATGTTAAAAATGTTATAAAAGTTACCTTAAAGTTAATTTTAAAATAGAAAATGTTATTTACATAATAATGGTTGGGGTTTGTTACATTAAAATAGTAAAAACAAAAATAAAAACAACTAGACAAGTGCGATAACAAAAGACTGCAACTAGTTACCACGCAACTGTACGACGGTATTCTCGTTTTTGACCAGTACATACTTAGCACCCTCTTCTTTACGTAGAAAAATTCTGCCATTTGCGATCCAACAAAAGCGATATTTTTCAGCAGCAGCGAAGTCTCGAGCAAGAAAATGCAACCGCCTGGATTTATTCGTGAGATGTTCAGAGAAATAGAGAGGTGATGTTGTGCCAGCGAGCCCCAAATGAGAGGAATTAAGCCGACAAGTACTATGTTCCGAATTATACAGTTTCGTACTTCTAAGGAATTTTTCCTTCGCGAAAATGTTGGAAAACTCTACTACGACTGTCGATGTAGTGGCACTCGCTTTGTAAGGGATACGATATACATCCCTTATTTCGTTGACAGATTCCATGCTAATTGACTTCATGAGGTTGATAGCTTGTTTTAGAAGGTCTTCCTTTTTTTTTTCCCTTCATAACTGAATAGGTTTTTTATTAAAATACCTATTCAGTTATGATTCCAGAGTTTTGTTCATACTACGGGAGAGAGTAAAACATTGCATACGAAATTGGCAACCCTCAAATTCGTACGACATTGTTTGCCAAATTGAAGCAAAAATACATATTAAAAAGTTCAAGGTGCTCTCATTGGCTTGTTGACATTATATAACACTTTCCGTTCAAAACTCCACTGACTCCGATCATCCAATTTTTCAATAAACTATATAACATAATTATTATTAAAAAAAAAAAAATACAAAAAATAAACAACTGACTTCCAAAAAAGACACTATAACTGTAGTGTGTAGTTATTTTTCACTTTGTAAAGTGAAAAATAACTTTAATTCCGAAAGTCGGTGTCGTTCGCATTTTCGTTGTTTGCCACCAACTTTTGAAATAAAAGTTGTTTTTCACTTGGTAGTGTCGTTTTTGGAAGTCGGTTGTTTATTTTTACAAAAAATAAACTGGTAGAGAATGCCTAAGGCATCGCCTTTGTACCTTTTTGTGTGAAAAGTTTAAATAAATAAATAAGTTAACAAACAAAAAAAAAATAATTCAAAAGAGTTAAGAATCTCCCGCTTTTTTTGAAGTCGGTTAAAAATAAAGTAACTTTTCGTGTCCGTTTGCTGTTGTTCTTCTAAGCTACGTAATGGATTTTGATGTGGTTTTCACCATCAATTTAGAGAGAGAGAGAGAGAGAGTTTATTTCGGTAGGCGGACGTGTATAACACATTAGTTTTTAACTTATATATACTCGTAGCTCAGAAATCTCGAAGTTTTGACGTGTCGCACGCATGCGAAGCAGGGCCGGATTACTTTCGATCCAGGGCTATAATCTACTAGATTAATAAATAAGTTTCAACCTCAACTGTTTTGCGTTCTAAAATAGTCGAAAATGTTTACCATCGCGCAATTTTCGACAAGATGACTGTCTAAGACGTAGTTTGTGGTTTGGAACCGTTCAGCCGGGAGCAACGGCTTAACGTGCTTTTCGAGGCGCGGAGGGGTCTTCATATGTAAAGATGATCCCTATCTACGGACCATGACTTGATAATCTTCGTTTGACGAGGACTAGTTAATTCAGGCGCGTGAACCCTAGCTGAATCAACAAAGGGCTGTTGCAGACAGCCGATTGTAAAACAAGTTTACTTATTTTTATAAAACTTTGGCCACCCTAAGCGAATCGCAGCGCGTCTAGCGCGGAAGTCACCTCAGTGTTCATAAAAAGCCTATAATGTTCCAAGTGCTGGGACACAGGCCTCCTCTCGGTGAGAGGGTGTGGTCCGTAATCCACCACGCGAGCCTAGTGTGGGTTGGTAGATGTCACATGTGTTCGAATTGGTTTTAGGTTTCCTCACGATGTTTTCCGTCACAGTTTTGAGAGCAGTGGTGATGAAATAATTTACACAAAGTAAAGCGCCTGTCGGGGCTCGAACCTACGACCTACAACTCGTAAGTCGCGGCCGATATCACTGGGCCACCACTGCTCACCACCTCAGTGTAAGCTGCATTAGGTTATATTCTCGTATAGCTTGTGCTGATACGAGAGAAAAAGATGTTCAACGAAAAAGTTGATGAAATGATGTTTTTGGTTTTTAATTGTTGCAATGGAATCACAGCTAAAGTGGAAAAATGTCAACTAACTTTTGGAGGCCACTGTATGTTGTAAGTAGGTACAGACTCCAGCACATCAAGCTACCCGAAACTGTAAAATTTTTACCAATCAACTTTGAACCTTATGTTTTAGCGATAAACTTGAAAATCTATTAAAGAAATTTGACATTTTGCAGTAGCTTGATGTGCTGACGTCTGTACATTCAAAAGATTTTAAAAACTACTATTGGTTAATGTCTGCAATCGGCTGTCTGCGGGCGCCCTAAATCGACGCGACCTTCGAGCCCGTTTGACGTGCTCTCGTCTTCGAAGGGAATTACAGTCGCCGCTCCGGTCACTTCATAAGTTTAATCACTGAACAATACATAAATAAGTAGGTATAAGATGCAACTGGGCCATACGGTCTATTAGTGATTCAATGTACTTGTAGGTACTTATCGTGGATGCCTTTAGTATGCGTTAATTTGAGGAAAATTAAAGTTTTGCAGTCACGTTTTTTTTTTTATATCGAATATATCACCGTCAAAGCTTTATCCTTAACACGAATTCATATTCTTTCTTAAAATGAGATATTTTATAACAAAATCAGTGACGTTAAGGAGAACTTCTTACGAAACGATTGAATGCGGTTTTGATTCTTGAAATAAGAAACGGATTTCAAAAGGTTTTCCCGCCGCCACTCATGATTCAAACGAACAACTTTAAAAGAAGAAAAAGAAAATTCAATATTCGAAATTCTAAAATGCATGGAAACGGAAAGTGTAGCGCTTTCGTACATGAAGAATAAAAGCTTTTGTATTATAATTCGCGACAGTGCTTCGGTCTCGAGCAAGAATCAAGATCGATACTTTCTTGTAGCCAAACTTATGGCCGGCTTCCGACCTTCCTCGATGCAGCTACCAACATGTTATATTGCTGTGTATTGCGATATAGTTTTGTTTATCTACCGTAGTTTATAAACACTGGATTAGAAGCTTTATGTGAGTTCCGTTCAAAATATATTTCGACGAAAAGTATTTTTAGTGGAAGTGTAAAATTATTTTGTTTTGGTATAGTTCAAAGAGTTTCATGTATTAATGACGTAAGGAACTATGTAGCAACTATTTAATAGGTACTTAAGTATGTTTTTGTTAGTTTTATATTTACTTTTGTAGCCATTCTGAAATTGCATTAGTCTGGCAAGCAAAAAACTAAGCTGAGAACTCATCACAAAAAAGTTAACTGTCATATTATTCTTACTTCTTAGTTCAAACTCCAACAAAAACGCGGCTCTACTAATGAATATCATTCATCCATCCTCTCATTTGTAATTGACACTTTGAAAGGAAAGTACCACGTGTAGTCGTGTCCTAAAACAACAAGAACTTACAAGAAAAAAGGTGCACATGTGCAAACACTTAGATAATTGTGTATTTTTCATAATTTTTTGTCTCAAAAAGGACCTATATTATAAAATATTAAAGCAACATACTTACCACGTAAGAAATTCTACACGGAAGACGAGGCGGTATGGTCGAAGACTATAGCCTGCCCAATGGGCGAATTAAAAAAAAAGCAATATACTGTGCACAAAAACTTTGTATGAAAGTACCTATGCAGTTTTTTTTTGTTATATCTAAATATTAACGCTTAATTATATCATTTTTCGGTCATTGACTTTTAATAATGAAATTGGTGATTTACAACCTCTGTATCTATCTATACGCCAGTGATCTACTTAACTACTGGTTAAAGTTGGTTTGATGGCAGTTGCTGATTGGTCGATCAAAAAAATAAATGAGGTTTCACAGCAAATTGAATTGATTCGAATCCAGAATCCAGGGGTAAAGTACTTTTTCCCACTTCAGTCTGGTCCAAAACAATATTACAAAACACATAAAGGAAGGAAATGTAACGCGGTCTGTGCCCAAAAGGCCATCACTTAAATGATGGAGTGCTAAACCTTTCCGTTGAGGGTTAAAACAAATTGTAAACACTTTGAAAAGGTGTTGCCGCATGCAAAAAATATGATTCATTTGATACTAAATATTTACGATGAGACGGCAGTATACGCTTAAAATAAATGTCCGTGGTTAAATATTTGTGGATATCTACTCAGTTGAGTATTTGTAGAATTGTGTCCATGGTTGACCATAATGTTTTTTTATCGCTAGATTGCTCGTTATGAATTTCTTTCTTCGATACAACTAGCTAGTTTTTCAAGAGGAGTTAGTTTAGTTATGAAGAAAATAATAAGGTTCATGTGCTAACATCAACATCATGACCTGACCTATCTATAAAGTATTCTAAGGGAAACGAAAATATATCTACCTTTTAAAGCTTGGTAAATGTCATATACATTTCAGTATTTTCAGCCTACTCAAACGTCCACTGCACAAGGTAGCAAACTCCACGAAAATGACTAAAACCTGCTTTAATGGAATGAGGATGTACTCGTACCAATCCCATTTAGCAAAACTGGACTCTGGCAATATGCCAGGTACCTAGTACAAAAGGTAAAATGTAGTATTTCGAAAAGCACGAGGCGTAGGTGCACCTATCTACGTAAAACCTTCAACTGAAATGACATAGGACCAATCAATGATTTATTCTTCTTCTTCTTAGCGTGTCGATAGCAATCTAAATTGACTCGGCCCAGAATTCGTCTACTTGTTTAGCGCCATCACCAACGTCCATCAGTTCCTGTAACGTGCAGCTGACAGGACACGCATGACACGATACTATGTGTCCCATCGTTTGTGGAACAGTTATTAACATTGGCATAATGATAAAATGACATAAACCTATAACACAGGGTTAGGCAGAGGTGCATCTATAGTACGGACAGCGTCAGAGAAAAGGAACCCCCTTTGGTAATGAGTCATTACCAAAGGGGGTTCCTTTTCTCTGACGCTGTCTGTACACAAGCATTTTGCAAGGCATATTTAAGTCCAATTTAATAGGGGGTGAGCCTGAACAACCGGGCACAAATCCAGACTCCAGGCTGCTACGGAGAAATTCCAGATGAAAAACCCAATTACACTTTGCCCGACCCGGCAATCTAACCCATTATGCTCAGCAGTAGCACTTGACCAAAAATGCTACATTACCCCGTAAGCAGAGGATATACTACCTAAATAAACATATACTTTAGGTACTTTATCATTTGCCGAGGCCTGTCGGGGGAGCGGTGAATGCTTATGCGAATCCCGCACCCCCAGCCATAGGTAGAGGTGGAACACCGCGGTGGTTTTAGCCGGTAAGAGTCTTTCATGCCCCTCTGTCACCCCTACGATAGAGGAAGTCCATGAGGATATCCACAGCGAGAAAAAAAAAGGTACTTTATCATTTCATTGATTCATCCGAATGACGACGGCGCGGCGTGTGACGTCTACAAATTTCGGCAAGATATTTTTTAACATTCTACTTTTTACAAGGAAAAATTAAATGTTAATGTATACAGTTTTATTTACGTGCATGTCGGGATTGCCCAACTGGTTTTTTTTTCTAATATAATATAAGACACTGCGTCATAATATATAAAAAAAAATATCCAAACGTCCACTCGCATGCGTCATCAAACTTGGCTATAAGATTATGACGTCTACAGGAAAAGCAGTCAAGTTTTCCTGTCTTTTTAAAAGTCCCCTAAAGCTGGCCGCATACGTCCGGTTTCCTGATTCGGAAACCGAATCAGGAATTCAGATTCGGAAACCGAATCAGGAATTCAGATTCGGAGACCCCGAATGCACGCATTTCATACAAAATCTTCTCTTTAGCGCACACGTTCTTATATTTTCCGTTCGAAAACCCTGACGGAAAATATAAGAACGTGTGCGGTAAAGAGAAGATTTTGTATGAAATGCGTGCATTCGGGGTCTCCGAATCAGGAAACCGGACGAGTGCGGCCAGCCTAATTCTAATAGTTTGGATATCCTTCACCTTTCTCTAGCCAAACTCAAAAGACTATAATTTTTTTTAATAATTGGTGTTTTTTTTCTGTCTTGATTGATTGTAACATTTATCAATCAATCTGCCTAGCCTTTTCCCAACTACGTTAGAGTCGGCTTCCAGTTTAACCGGATCAGCTGAATTCCAGTATTTTACATGGAGCGACTGCCTATCTGACCTCCACAACCCACTTACTAGGAAACACGATACCCTTTGCTAAGACTGACCGTTAGACTTTTTGAGGTTATGACTACCCGTAAGGACTGTGACAGTCGGACTGTCAAGGATCTACAAATGACACTCGCGAAGGAGGAGGCGGAGCGCGTGAGGGAGAGGCAATCTTTGCGCCCTCACGCCCCTAGTCGCCGCAGAGACGCCCAGGGTGTCGGGAATTGACAGCCGATTCCCGGCCACCATAGGCGCGGGCCTGCGGACGGCGAGCAATGGGCAGCTCGCCGTCCGGTAAGGACCAGGTCCGGGTCGACGGCGCGTTGTGTTCCACGCGCGCCTCAAAGAGATGTCAGCGCTAATTTAACTGACGGGGTCTGCTAGGGCCGATGCCTGCCGGGGTCGCGGGTTGTTCGAAAGAGATACCGTGGCCTCTGGCACAGGCAACTGAAGGAACACGGGTGGGTTTTAGTCAGTGAAAGTCTAACACGATAAGCTGGAGAAGTTATTTGATAAGTTCCCCCCCAAAAAAAGGGGTCTCGATATGTGATGTATGGTCACCCATCCACGAACATAACTCAGCTTAACCTGCGATCGACCCGTGCGGCTGTTATCATTTAGCCACGAACCCCTTGATTGTAACATTTAATTCTGTAAGTATTGTAGTCTGAGGAAATTATACCTATTGCAAGCGCACGACTTCTTAGTTAATTGTCGTTACAATGTATATGAACTAACATTGTCTTGTATATCGATTATTTATCATATTATCAAGCCATTTCTTATCTCTGACGGTAGTGACTGGGGGTCACTGAGATCATCTGTGCAGACATTATCACTTAGGGTACATGTTTGTTCTTGTCCCTAACTGACTGTTCTTACTACCTACAAATTGATAGGTAAACAATTAGAGTCTGCCGAGTCTCGATCCTTTAGTGAGTGTTATTGGTAGTTCTGCGTTTAGGGACACAATACTTTTTTTTTTCTCGCGTTGGAAATCCTCATGGACTTCCTCTATCGTGGGGGTGACAGAGGGGCATGCCGGACTCTTACCGGCTAAAACCACCGCGATGTTCCGCCTCTACCTATGGCCGGGGGTGCGGGATTCGCAACAGCATTCACCGCTCCCAGGGACACGATTACTGAGAAATACTTACACTGATTGGACTGGTCCACTCAAAAGTGTGTGGGA
This sequence comes from Amphipoea oculea, assembly GCA_945859645.1. Lineage (NCBI taxonomy): Eukaryota > Metazoa > Arthropoda > Insecta > Lepidoptera > Noctuidae > Amphipoea > Amphipoea oculea. Next base: position 13,499,426 of record OX243878.1, read on the forward strand.
CTTCCCTCAAAAGACCATTTCGGACATCAATCTACATGGTCTTCACATGATCTGACCAAGATTATGTCTGGACTTTAAAAGACCTCTGAGTTTGTTTCGGCCTTTCTTCTCAGAGGAGTCAGATAGGGAATGCCGACCTATTTTAGCTTTATTTTTTATAATAGGTATAATGCCGGCGCTACAGATTGGCCTCGTCCGTTGGTTCAGACTTGGCACCACATCCAATGTTGAGCAAAATCATTAAAATCCTGTCCAATATCTGTCCCGACCCGAGGCCCGATACACACTGTGGAGCCCACAGAACAGATATAAATTCATTTTGACAGTTCGACAACGTTCATTGCGTTTTTTACGTTGTTGAGCAGACACATTTTTCGAATATATGAAGCAATGGATTAGCAATATGCTACAAAATGATTCAGATTAAGATCTTTAGTGTGTTTTGCAATTAGGGTGATAAGACTGCCTCGGTGGTCTAGTGGTCGCAAGCGCTACTGCTGAGCAAGAGGTCCTAGGTTCGATTCCCAGGTCAGTCAAAGTGTTATTGAGTTTTTCCATATGGAATTTCTCAGTAGCAGCCCGGAGTACAGATTTGTGCCTGGTTGATGGCAATATAATAGGCTCCCCCCTATTACATTACCAGCTAAATGTGGGTGTACCTACTAGAGGTACACTTCTCTGCCTAACCCTTTGGGGCATACAGGCGTGATGCTATGTTATGTAATAATTATCTATTGACCAAACAATAGATGATAAGCTGCTTAGTTTTATTTTATTTGTAACTAGCTGCGCCCCGAGGTTTCACCCGCATAAGTGTGAATCCCGTGGGAATATCGGGATAAAAAGTATACTATGTGTTAATCCTGGTTATAATATATCTGTGTATCAAATTTCATCCAAATCCGTTCAGCCGTTTGTGCGTGAAGAAGTAACAATCATACAAACACACTCACAAAGTTTCGCCTTTATATTATTCTTAGTGTGATTTGATGTGATTTAGCTATCATCTTCCGTTGTCTGCGTGCATTCGTAATTTTTCCGGGAAGGAACAAACAATGGTAAAAACGTCTGCTGTTTCAGATTCAATAACTTTACAGGGTCAACTGTTTCAGAGATGACCTTGAAAAACAGACAGAGCATAAAACAGCTGTTTACACTGTCATGTAATATAGTGCACTGATGTGATTTATATATTATACTGCTAATTCACTGGCTGATATTACGTCCATTTAAAGTTTATGAAAGTTTAATGATTTTTCTGAAGCGACTCGCAACTTGCGTAGGTCCTACTGTGCGTTTGAAACAGTTTTAGAATGTTGTTCGACAAGTTCAATTGTTCATTCGAAAACAAAAGAGAATCTGACAGTTGCAGTATAGGTAGTTCTAGACTTTTAAGTGGTGAAGAAACACGAATGAAAAAATAAACCGAGTGTGCTTATGACCACACGACTGAAGTGAAACTTCAAACGTATTTGGCTATGAGAGGAAGAGAGAAAGAAAATGTGCGCGTGCACTGCTTTCTCTTGCTTATATCCCCCACTCAACTCCCGTTCGCCTCGCCCGATCACACTTTTCGTAACACGTTCGCCAGCTTACTCCCCAAGTCAAGCGTGCGTAAAGAAGTTTCACTTTAAAAATTAATCTGGCAATGATTATGAAGATAACCACAGTAGCAAACAAATCCGAACCATCCAAAACGACAAACACTAACTTGACAGACACATTACGTCCGTCGGTGCTAAGATCAAGGCTCGGCAAATATGTACGTCCGAGTATTGTCGAGCATTGCCGAGCGTATGATGTGCGGACAATATAGGCGGATGGTAGTGGCGTTAGCGCTGTCACACGGAACGAAAGCTATCAGTCAAATTCTTCACGACTGTCAGACAATTTGCAACATAATAAAAACTTTGCACTGTAAAATTGACGATCGTTACAGCCTGGGAGCCTGGGTAAACCATCTAACATAGAAAATAAACATTAGATGAGCGATGTGATGTGGTGCTACAAAAAACTACGTGTGCAAAAGATTACTTTTATAATGATACTCCACCAGTACGTGAACAGCTTAACCATCCAATTTCTAGAACATAACAATGCTATATCATTCAATGCATTCTATAATAGTTCCGATTCCTCGAACCACAATGACAATGTTTAATGTTATGTCATAGCCTCAGCCAGACCAGACACAACGTGCACGAATGCCGTCAAGGGCGTAGAAAGATATCGTCCTTTTCAATGTCACTCAAACTAGTTCCACATTGCCGCATTTAAGATTAATTTTGTAGTTACGGCAAGCGCGACATGCCCGTAATCACACTAATATTATAAAGGGGAAAGTTTCTGTGTGTGTGTTTATACATATGTCAATTTTGTATGGAGGTAACTGAGACCTACTTTTTATCCCGATATTCCCACGGGATCGAAACTTATGCGGGTGAAACCGCGGGGCGCAGCTAGTTTAACCGTAATTACAGACACAATTAAAAAGCCATTGCGTCTCGCGTAGATCCACGTTTAAGCATACGAAGGGTTAAATAGAATATTCATCGAGAGCACTTTCACTTTGGTCTATTGCAAAAAAAAAACATACCTACTGATACAATATAAACATACGGATGAAATTAGTTTAGAAACTTCCAAATAGTTCTAGAGCATAATCTCAATAATATATGTAGATAAAAATTGATCGCAATTATTGTAGTCGGTGAAGGCGAGCAAGTTCTTTCCATGTCACTTATAATGACCGGCGGCGGTAATAACAACGAGTTAACCGTTCCAAAAGAACTGCACGATGTAGATCACAATTGGATAAGAGGCTGTTAATATGAACATGAGATGTTAAAACCGCTTAGACGGCAGAACAATATCAAGATCAACGCTTTGGCAGCAGTAAGTGCTGTGACCGCTGAAGCGAATGAAATTAGATGAATGAATGAATGCGTGCCAGGAACGGATTAGGATCGCAAAAGGTGTGATAGCGACAATTTAGGAGAACGAAGTAAAACTTTGACCGCCAATTTTCTATCGTTTGTGTTGCGAATAATGTAAGAGACGCGTTATCGCATTGAACCTAGTACTTCTAATTCTAATAATATTGCAGAGTGTGAGAAATCATTGTTGAAATATGTGAGGAATTTTCGCTAAGAGCCTAATTGATTACGAATCAAAGACGTAACGCTTAGGCCAAAGTATAATATTTAACGCACATGAAGGCACACGTGTCTCAGTAACGTAGTCATTGATTGTGGATTAGCAAACTGTGACGAAAGACCCAACTTGAGCTGAAAGGTCGACAGCGATAAGACGTTCGAAATCAATTCTGTGTGTACACAATGGTTAGCTATGGGCCGCCTACGTTTATTTGTTGGTCTCGCTAGTCCTTTGTTTCGCTCGACTTCCAGGCCTGAGCCATCGCCTATACAGTTTTCAGCCTAGTGTCCAACGAATCGATTAATTGCTGGTGAATTCGAACGTGGGTCAGTGTGGCGATTGGCACGGAAATTGCTTGTTTCTACAATAAATGTTGTAGCCATTTCCCGCAATTTATCTGGCTGTACATTTGTTTTATCTAGCAAATGTTTATTTTGCAGCCAAACGGCCAGGTTGGAGTTATGGAATAAAGTGAAAATCTGGATGTAATTGCCACATTTAGGGTGATATCGGTCTGGTAGGTGAATTGGTTATTTTAAAATAGATTAAAGTATTCCCAGACGCGATGTTACGATTCGATAGGTTTAATAAAATCTGAAGTAGATACATATTTCAACAGCAACGATCGAATAACATTGAAAAGCTTAGTTATGTTCGATTGAGAAAATTCCACATCAGAGCTATTTGTCAAAATAACATTTGAGAAATAGAGTGATTCAGCCTCCAGCTGTAGTTTTTCTAGTGGAGAGAATGAAAACAGATAGATGTAGTGTGAAAACATGCCAGTTTTTTGGCGTTAGGCAACACATGTGGCTCTCTAGTCGTTTTGGTTTTTGCTGCTGGCTGGATACAGAATTTAGAGAAAAGGAACTGACGGCACTGATTTTTTTTGCAGTTCTGAATTTGAAACCAAACTGTCACATTTAATTGTCTCTTGTGTCATCACGGTTCATTTCATTGAACGAATTCGAACAACATATTTAAGTGTAGGCACAGAATAACTAATAGTACTTAGTAGTATAGACTTAGATAAAAATAAATTAATTACTGAAACATAAGGCAAATGCGGAAGTAATGTATATTTAACATTTTAACTGTATTATTTAATAATGTCAATGTTTATTATCAGCCTTCCTTATTTCACGCGTTCCTAAAATATGGAAATAATATTTTAATTTGAAAACAAAAGAGCTGAATTGAATGAGTGATACGAACCGAAACGTTGAAGCGTATTTTTATTTTATTGAGCTGATGTCATTTTTCAGCGTTTTTTTTACGTTTTTCCTATGCATGTATACTCAGTCATTTTTTGTTCATGTTCATGTATGAGGCGGGTGAATTCTGTTCGGTTCGCACCGTTTTGGTCTTCTTTTGCAGTAAGTGATACGTTTTATGATTATTCAATAGCCTCGTTACATTCAGAAAACGGAATAATTATGTCATTTTCTTGGATGTTCTCTTTCTAGTCATTATTATTTAATAAAGGTTGGAGCAGAGATATACATATGTGCGACATATATTTAACAACGCGTTAACTTAGCTTCTGATTGACAATCACTTGCAGTTATCTAGTAAAAATCATGTAAAAAAACAACGTTGGGTTCGCGTCTTTAAAATCACTTTTACGAGAATCGATCAAGGTAAATAATTTGTGAGTAATCGGTAATGAGTATATTATGTAAGAGCGCAGTACAATTATGTATATCGATTTCGAATTGTAACGCACCAGTTGAAAGCTGATATCATTCTAAACAAACACTAGTACTTTTAGTACCGCAACTGTATCTAATTAAAACAATGTCCGACAATCACCCTATCAAATTATAATTTTGTACGAAACGGTAGTTTTCCTACACAATATAACTTGAAACTAGAATTTATCTAAATTAGATTAAATATCCGAATATCCGAAAATAGAGCTTACTTGTCGTATATTTGCCGTCAGTCCTGTAAAGGCGCGGCAAATAAACAGCGTTCCTCATGGCTGCACGAAGAGACGAACCAATCCGCTTCAAAAGGTCCATATTTGTCAACTATTGCGCGAAAATAATATAAAACACCAAACGTTTACGCGAACAAATGTGACGTCACATAAACACAACATACTTGCTGTGAGGTTAAAATAAAACTGACATATAAACAGAACTGACTTAATTTTATTAGTTTGTTTTATAAACAACGAATATATTAAAACTACAGGAAACCGGTCGCGGACTCGCTGCACGTGGTTCGACAGCTCGCGATCATTCTTACTCATATCTTGATAACGACCAATCAAATTAAAATAACTAGCCGACGATTAGTGACGTCGTCGACTATCTTTATAAGCAAAATCAAGTCATTAACGTAATATTAATTAAACGAATACTCGCGTTCGAATTCGAAGTACTGTTTGACGAGTTTCATTGTTTACTTATGTAAATTAAGGAGTGTATTAACAGAATTCTTTACATAATAATGAATAATAATGAAGTAACGCATTAAAGTATGCGAGACGCAGCTAAGTAAATGATAGCTCAAAGTGACATTTACTTTTTTAAACCACGGACAAAGATCGTCGTAGCACAAAATGTACATTGGATCAACACCTCTGAAAGTATTCCAAAAAGCGTGTTATAAAAATCCCATATAAAACGCTACAACAAACAAAAGAACAGCTGAGTAATAAATTGTAGTTTTGACAGTTACTGCACGCGTCCAATAAATTACAAAGAATAAAGTCGTCAACTGTCAAAATATGAAATCCGACGCTGCAATAAAAACAAAGCTGAATGGCGCTAAGTCTATGATTCATAGCTAGCTAGCGTTAGATATCAATTTCTGATATCAATTGAGATCAGATGCCTAATGTGTGAATTAAATTAAGTAATTGGATTTAGCATAAAAACGCCAAGCGCCGCTCCGTCTATTCAATCGTCGCCGAAGACTTTTATTAGCAAAAAATGCTTTAATTTTTTTGGCCAATCACTGAATTTGATTGAGCTTCAGACATCATTTGGAGTATTGGAATAAAGGAAGTCGAATATAATAATTATGTTAAAATTTCATCGATATAAGTATCACTATTTCAGATAAGGTTTTTGTTTTACCAAAGCAAACTGATGCGATCATACAACAAGAAAGATAATTTTCCTGTAATTCTGGATCATAGAAATTAGCATCGGATTCTGGTTTCAACTGCTGTTCACAGTGACCTTGTGAGATATGCTTCCCATTCTACACATGCACTACAATTTACATTTTAATTAAGATCGTGAACGCATCGTGATGATCACGAATCTTATTTGAATTGGCGACCGATTTTTCTTTTGGATTGGATTTTCTATCCTACATGATGATGAACTCTTGGAACCTTTCAAAAACGTTTCGAACCCATGAGAAAATTCCATGCAACATGACCCAAAATTCTGTGTTTTCACATGGAGTTTACTAGCCCGTACTTTCATAGCCCACGCCCATTGCTGAAATGAATTGATCCAGACACAATTTCTATTGTCCGTGTGAATGGATGCAGTGAATCACGCTAGTACAAACTATTCTTATGCAGTTGTTTTGTGATGTCTATCTGATAAGAGGACGTTTGTCATTTCACAATTATTGGGACCACTAAGCTTCGTATTCTCATTACAGAATTCGGTCGAGCCTCGCTCCACGTCATTTACAAAATGCGGTTCCTGACTGACGCTCATTCACCATTTATTGGCATGCAAAACAGTTTGACGCCGAATCAACTTAACATCACACCACTAGAATATATTATCTTCTGTATGATGTATTTATTACCATGGTTAGTTTCAATGGAAAAATCTTGTAAAATATCCTACAAGATACATTAGATGATGTTGAATAAAAATATGTTAATAAAACGATATGATTACGAATATGTTGATAAAAACGATGTTTTTTCAGATGGTAGAGGCAGTAACGAAAGCTTAGAATTAAATGCCCTGTAAAATGTGAGAAAAATCAACAATGGGTTGAATCGGCTCGACGATGAAGAATTTGTCAATGGCGTTCGTGTATAGCCGTCAATCTCAGGGAAGGACTCCGTTATTTTAGTGTAGGCGTTAAATTAGACGTGTGTGTTATTACAGTAGCACTTAACAAATCTTATAGGAAATCAATTGAATCTATTGAGAACGTTGCTTTTCATTCATCGTCTTACAAAACCGGAAAAATTTATAATTTTAACTAGTTTCTCAAAGTTTTTATCAGTAGTACTGTTACGTCGGAGACGACAATTGATCCGCGTCGCTGAATATAAACTATTCCCAATTCCAACCTAAATGACAGAAATTACGTTTTTACCATCGCAACGTCACTATAATTCCGGCGTCGATACCGTTCCGGTTTCATGGCTTCAACCTTTCGCAATATAGTCTACGAGGTTTTTTTCTCATCGTCACTTCAGTATTCTCCGTCGGCAATTAGTCGTCGCGTATCTAATGCCACACTAGTATCGTTAATTTGTTTAATAAACATGAATTAATCGTCATCGTGCGACGTTCTTGCCACGTGACTTCGAATGGTAAATAATATATGTAGTTGCAATGTCAAGACTCAAGTGGTTGTAAGCAATATGTGTTGGTAGTTCGGAATCGTGGATTATATCAATTGAACTGGGGTATCGGGTGAGGCCGATATCAAGTGCGGCAGCTGCTTCGGGGCACTCTTGAGGGTAATCACTATAGGATTGCGATCGTCTTCCACACGCGTTACATTTTGCTTACAAATATTGCTGGTTGTTATTGCACGTTATATTGATTCTCTACGCAGCTAATTTAACATCTGTGGTATTTCTGGAATTCGAGAACTTTGTACTGTGGTGGAATCGATTTATTGTTTGCGATTTCTAGGTACACTTTATGGAAGTTGGTTGTTATAATTTGTTATTCTTTACGTCTGTGCGCATCGTGCTTTGGCATATTGATATAGGTATGTACCTAACCTATATTTTATTGTAAATATTGTTTTAAGTATTCAAAGGTGTCGGTTTCTTTTAGACTCCTACCTATTTCCTCTGTTTATCATTCAGCGTTTTCTTGTAACTTGCACCGCAAACTTTTTCTTACATTTTCGTCGGTTTAAAATTTAATATCTAGGTTAGTAGTTCACATTGGAAAAGTTAATGGTACTTTATTAATATCAGTGATATATTTGGGGGAATGTCTTCTATTCTCAGTATCGCAGCGATCGGAGCGCGATGCAGCGATGCCGATGGTGTGGCAATCCATTTGGCACTAAGCACGAACTATGTGTTAACCCACTTTTACATTTTATTTCTGTTAGTTATGCTCCTTTTCTATGGTTTCAGTCATGAATGATATTTTTTTCAATCATGATAAATGTGACATTTAGCGTTGTTATACAAGGTTAGGACATGCGATAACGTCGTTACAAAAATTACTTTGAAGCTTATTTTTATCACACTGGTTTAATTTGTTTAAATTGCTGAGGCAGCACATCCTATTTTGAACTCAATTTTTTTTTTCACTGAAGAAATTATTTTTCAGGATTTATTTTGTCATTGAGGACAAAATAGGATAATTAGCTAAGATTAATAAGTTTTATCATCTTGATTAATACTTGGTTGAATTGTCGAGTCTTTATTTACACTGTAATATTTGTATCAGAAAATTGAACAATATTACCTAGTTGTTCCCCATGAATTCATAAATTTTAACATTCAATTTCATTGTTAGTCCCTTAGTTAGGCCCCAGCTGACGAGACAAAACAAACCCGAACATTTAAACATGTACAACATTTATAAGCTTTGACACTGAAATTCAAATTATCTACGAACGTGACAAAATCCCCTTCGCGTCATTTTTCTTGAATAATTTCGTTCACGTTGAAACAAATCCTTTGATATTTATCACTGCACACGCGATACACGGTTTGTTTTTTTTATTGTATTGTCAGCGAGCTTGTTTCGCGTATGTAAGGAGCTTTAGTCGTGGGGGGTTGAGCGCGGCATGTCATCGCGCTCGACTGGGCGGCGGAGGACTGCTCATTGCTCGGAGCGAGTCGCCACACAGTCGCGGAAGCGAGCATGCCGCCATGCGCGCCTCGCGTCCTGAGCGCTGTGACCGCACATCTCACATGCCCAACATTCATGGTCAATGCTAACTGCTTGATAGCCGATAGTCGCGATGGCCACGACAGTCTGCTGCCCAAACAATCCGCCACCGAATTTCAATACAACGCCAAACAACAAATTGCACCAATTACACGCACGTTAAATGCGGATAATTAAAGCTAAACTATTGCTAATTGGAAGATTACACTTGTCACTATCTAAATTGGTCTGCTTTTAAAACTTACAAGAATGACAAAATTCTATGGCGGACTCAATTAGTCGATAATAAACATACAACATTGTAATGACGTGAGACACCATTATTTTCCTTGATGCCCACTCAGTGATGTGCTCGCGTTACAGTGATCGGTAGAGCTCGATCTAATTCTCGCGGTTTTCCCTAGAGCTTCCCATGGTTGTGTTTATTAGCTGGGCCAAATTCCTATCAGTATCTTCTTCGATCGTTTGGAGAGAGAGGGAGGGAGCAGTATCGCTGAATGTTTAACCGTCCGGACGGAGAGCGGCGTCAACTTTGCAATATTAATGTTGGAGCGCCTTAATTGTTTCGGGAAATGTGCTTCACATCCGCGCGTGCAGCCATCGTGCGCCGAATCTTCGCTTTACACTTGTCTTTTCCAGTGAAGTTCCGGAGTATGTGTGAGTTGGAAAAAAAATTAATTGTGATTGGTGACCGAGTTCCGGGGGGTTATGATGTTCCGCCGGCGTTTCTGTGATTCTCCCGCGTCGGCAAAAACTCTCAACTGTAGACGGAAGTTGAAACGGTGACCTTTTACTCGGTTTGAGCAAACATTTTAGTAACCTTTCTTATGTAATCGATTCATGCAGCCTTTGTTATGTTGCGTTGGGTATTTTGGTACGTCAATCCGGTAATTCTTTCAAGAAATTGCCGAGTAACTGATGGGTAGGTACTTCGCAGAATGACGAATACGAAATACTTTTACTTGGTCAGTTATAGATAAATTAAACAATACAACTAGAATGACGCACGGGGTACTTATTCTGTAATGTACAGACGCCAGCACATCAAAGTACCCGAAACTGTTAAATTTTCCCAATCAACCTTGAACCTTATAATTTAGCGATAAAGTTGAAAATCTCTTAAATAAATTTGGCATATTGTATGTAGTAGCTTGATGTGCTGGCGTCTGTACATCATTGTTTAAGTTCAAAGGCGTTACGTTACATAGTCTTGGTAATTCGATTCAAAGAATCAGTATCTGCCATCTTAAGTGTAAAAGATCGTCGTTCATTTTGTCTTCGAAAGAAGGTAGGATCTTGATTGAGTGGTGCATAGCGGCCAGCGACGAAATATAAGAAAAGAGATCAAGACGAATTCTGGTTGTTATGGAAACGTGACTGGGGGAGTTAAAATACTGACTTCAAAAAGTATAATATTATTATGTAGACATGGAACAGTTTTGAAAGTTCTTTCCAAAATATTTGACATCATCTTCATCAATCATCAGTTTTATCGTAATCTCTTCCTTTTTCTTTTCTTCTAGTCTGTTTAAAATAGCAAGGATGATAACCTAACCAATTTCGGCCACATCCACTGCACTTTCATTTCACCTACATAGTCCATAGACAAGTGACAAGCATATCCATCTTTCATGGAGAAACTCCGAGCACAAAGTGGCAAGGTAATTTACCGACAAACTGATCGGTAGGGCAATGGAGCTGCGACGATCAGGATCATACTCGTTTTGATCTGAATAGAATCTGCCTGCACAGGATACGCAGTTTTGTATCGACCTTACTGCTGGCAACTGACGGTAAACTATTGATATTAATGTGGGTTTCCTAGGTCCGTTATTGACACAGCTTACCTATGCTTAAACTAAGGTTGACGCCACACAATATGTTAAAGTAATATATAATCGTACTGCACCCTAATTTCGCAACACACTATCGATCTCAACCTGAATCATTTTGAAGTATATTGATAATCCATTGCTTCATATGTTCGAAAAATGTGTCTGCTCAACAACGTAAATAACGCAATGAATGTTGTTGGACTGTCCAAATGCTTGCTACTGATAGTGTGTTATGCAATTACCCCGCTGGCTACGAAAACGTACGTTGATATTCAATATATTTTTATTATGACGTTGTTGTCTGTCTTGTTGGAAAAAAGGGGAGAGTTTATGTGTATATATTTTTGTTCGATATAATAAATTTTCTGCAATATGCATGTAATTTTTCAAGTGAATAATTAAATAAATTCTTCCAGCCGTGATATTACTAACAAATTTCATCAACCCCGTTACTAATAAACGTATTATATCAGATGAATAGTTACACACCGATCAGTCGTCAGTAATTTGACTTTCGAAAGAAGAAGACAAAGCGCTGTGTAAATGTAGGTACAGACGCTATACAACGTTTATTAGTAAGGGGGTTAGTATACAACAACATTGCTAGGAGCTAGCTAAAGTAGCGAAGCTAGAATGAGTGACAATTCAGCATGCATGCAGCTTCGCATCAAGCGTGGCCACTGGCTATTTACAATAGTACAACCGTGCGATGATTCGATAAAAGCATGACAGCTAGAACGCAGCGTAGCATTAGCACCGAAGCACCTAGCAATGTGTCCACGACCTTAAGGACTTCTCCTCGAAATCTGAGATTTCCATACTAAATTCTTACTAATCGTTCTGTCAATGACCCTGACGCAGATGGTTTTATCAATGAGTCAGCGGTTTCAGTTCCGATTTAAGAATTCCAATGTGTTTTTGCTATTGATTCGGTTAGCGAAATAAAGTAGTAACTGGAACGGAAAACGATATTTTCGAAACTTTTTTATGAGTTAGTGGGATTCCGGAAACGCCCTAAGAAAATGAACCAAGACCTAATTTTATTTTGAGAAGGAATGGAACCATAAGCGCCTCATTGGTTTAGTGACCGCAAGGATAGCTGTTTGGTTAGAGGTCAGGGTTTTGATACTCGTGTCAGGTAAAGTGCTTTCGAGGTTTTTTTATATAGTAGGTAGGTAGGTACCTAATTCTTAGTAGATCGTGGTTACTATCGAGGCCACCAGGTTCGTCGCCTTTAGTCATAAGCATGATAGCATGATAGCTTTGTTTTTTTGCGTTTAATTAATTGTTATGGTTAACGATATTGTTATGATATTTGGGTTAATGAGTGAAATGTTAAGATTAAATTAATTATGGACTTGTTATACTTTTGCGTCACACCAAAACAGTCTCAAATCTGTTTTGTACCGAGACTTTTCTGTTGTGGTATGCGCACAATCATTGTCATTGTTTTCATAAAATATCGGATGGAAATGTAAATAAACCCTGTTCAGGTGAAATTGTTACGTAATCACTCACAGCTGAATTTTCTGATAAAGATATCGCCATCCAGAAAGACGCGCCCCACTCTTCTTCCTTATCGCTTACAGTACAAGTGTGCAACGTTCCGCTAGTGTTTTAGTTTTGTCGATACACAGTAATTACTTATTAGTGGGTAATTAGTGTGTATCAAAAACTAAAACACTAGCGGGATTAACTAGCATTTGTAAGAAGAGTGGGGCGCGTCTTCGTGGATGTCACTATCTATACATTTGTTGACATTTCTATCAGATACTTTTTAAACTGACTATAATTAACTTAAGACAGTATTGACTAGTCTGCGGCCTAAGGAATATCGCCTAGTCGTCAGCAGTATTTAAATATGTATTACCAATACTGAACCATCACATGACGTCATGAGCAGGAGAAAGAAAATACTAAATGGGTCAAGACAATTACGTACAGGGTTGAACTGCATACGTCAGTAATAGTATATAGTATTGTGCAAGGAGCCAAGTGCCAACGTGTTCGACCTTTGCATACTTCGGGAGGTCGCAGGCGCTGGCACTTGATTTAAATCTGCCTGCCCTTCTAGCCAATAAAGAGGGTGAATACCGTCACGACTGCACTAGCGAGTGACAGAGCTTAGCAGAGGCAACGAGGCATCTGCTTGAGTCAGATATGCGTTTTTATACAGTTCAAATAGAAATTCGAACTGGGTCGAACTGTGCTCTCCGATAAATTAACTGCTTTAAAAAAAAAAAGTGAGTTTGTCTTTGAATTGTGTGTGGTGTTCAAATTGCAAACTTACAGAACACTTGGAATATCTGTAGTAAACCCCTAATTGTTTTTTTCATAATATGAAACTTTTTCAAGTACCAAGGAAAACTTTTTCCAGGCTTGCATTACCTCTTCGTTAAGGCGCTGATGTTTTAACTGTTGTTAATTAATTCTATCAGGCTAAGTAAAGCAATTTTATCTTAGTTTCTGTTACAGCACGAGTATTGGCAGTTCAAGAGGAATGGCAAGTCAACAACTTGCTTCCGTAGCTTCAGTAACAAGTACCTATATTACCAACGTCATTCAACAAGCAACGAAAGCCCTTATGTTGATCAAGATGGCGGGTGGCGGGGTACCTAAATTACCAATCAACTGAGATGCGGGCTTAAGTCAAAACTGAATAGCGTACCTAAGTACTGTTGTAGATTCCCTACGAGTACTCAGGCCACTGGGACCGCTCTCATATACTGGGACCGCAGTCCAACTCACTCCATAGCGTTTTCGAATCGGTCGAATGGGAATGGGACCACACACCACGTGACGCTAACTGTACAGTCACCGGCGAAATCAAAAAACCATACGCAATTGAAACCTGACTGTGGTGGAGCCCAAAAGGCTTTTGGTTGGTGTGACCTCTGGCGTATGTATGATACAGTCAGTCTCACTTTCATACAAAGTTTTTTTTCGAAGGTATTACCAGACTGTTTGTAGGATCCATAGATGGCAGGGGTCAAATCTTAGTTCTACTAAAGACGAAAAAATATTGTTCCTCACCTAGCAGCAATGTCTCGTCGTCGAGGGCGGTGACGAGCGAGTCGGTGCAGCAGGTGTTGGTGTTGTCCATGGAAATGCGCACGGACGCGCAGTCGGCCGGCGAGTGCGGCAGCTGCTCGGCCGACTGCGCCGCAACCCGCCCGTTGGCGAGCCGCAGCGACGCCGCGCGCCCGCCCGTGCCTGTCGCCGCGCCGCCTCCACCATCCTCGCATCTGGAGACAAAAAAATAAGGACATAAGAAAACTATTAAGACACAAAAATAACCAGTCAGCTGTCAGGTGGTTTCAGACTCTTGAGTTGTTCCCCGCCAAAAAGGCTTGCTTACACCAGGCCACCAGGTCGACTTCGCTAGCCAACTCAGCGTTACCCTTGTCCTTTGACGATAATAGCTCACAGCCGGAGTAACATGGCGAAGATGGCAGTAGGTCACCATGGTGTAAACAAGCCATGATAGTTTAAATCCTATTTGACTAAAGTCTGCATCATATCTGAAAGCTGTGTGTGAGGGCTGAACAGGAAATTGAGGAGCAGAGTGAGTAAGGAGAAAAACGGAAAGCAAATACTTCAAGGGAACCGCGGAGTAGGTACCCATTATTGTGTGAGCCAACAAAAAGCATGAATGAGTTGACTTTGCAACCAGCTTTGCAGTAAATATACACATCACACAACTAGACACTGCTTGCAAATAACTGTGTAAATGCATTATCGAACCATTTCACTCTACTGAAAGTGGGTTTTATCACGACTCGGTAAGTAGCCTCCAGTCACATCATGTTTATTTTTATTATTAAGGGGTTACATGTCGAAAATCGAAATTCTACTAAGCGAGCGAAAGTGATGCAATTACTTTTGAAACGCAAAAGAAGAGTGATGGCTATAGTGTACGTGCGCTCGGAATAAAACGATGTATGTGCCAGAACTAATTTACTCCTTTTTTTAACAAAATAAACGAATTAAATTTAAAACTACTTTGACTAAACTTTGATATGATAATTCTCTGTGTTTTAAAGTAAATTCCGTTGAATAACTCTTAAGCGTTACGCCGAGATGTCGAAAAAAGTAAAAAAATAGATATAAATTTTAAATTTTTTTGTATCGAGAAAAAAATCATTGAATCGTGTATTCCTTTTACACGATACTAGACCAAAGAGTCAAAAACATATACCAAAATGTTAAATCCTTATTCCACATACTTAACAAGTTACACGAAATAGAAAAACCACATTTTTTTCAACATATCACCTTAAGCACAGTAGATATAATATACAGTAGAACATCTTCATACAAACGTGCCGCTCTCGGTTTGAATGTGTGCGTGCGCGCCGCGCCATGTCGGCACGCGATTTCACGCACACGCTAGCATAATATACATATGAGGGAATAAGGTGGCGGCAGTGCCGGCTGTGCAGCGCGACTGTGAGCACGCGCGCTACATGACCGCTTGCGTTCGTCAACTCTCGCCGGCGGCGGCCACTTAAATTACGAGTATCATGACTTCAAAAAGGGGAAAAAAATATTGTAGTGTTTTCGGGTGCCTCAATAATGATTTCGCAAACCCGGACTTATCATTCTTCATAGTTCCTACTCAACCAGAAATGTAAGTACCTACTTATACTTAAATATTATTAGAAAATGTGGTATTGTATTGTTTATTTCACAGTTTATTTGCTTTATTAAGAGCGTAGCCGAGTCGCATTTTTCCATATAAATGTATTCCCAAATTTACTTTCTGAATACTATGTTTAGAGCTAAAGTTTATTTTAAGAAGTCTAGTTTTTAACCGACTTCTAAAAAAGGAGGAGGTTCTCAATTCGAATGTTTGTATTTTTTTTTTTTTATATTTGTTCCCGCATAACTCCGTTGCTTGCCAACCGATTTGAAAAATTCTTTTTTTGTTGGAAAGGGTATACTTCCCAAATGGTCCCATGAAAATTTTATCGAAATCGGACAAGCGGTTTTTGAAAAATCAACAACAATCTAAAAATTTATCTACATTGTCTACATTAACGATCTTTTTGTTTACTTTTTTGTACATATCTGCATATAGAAAGATTTATTTTACAAATATTACAAAGCCTCCAATAGATGGTAATTGTTCTGAAGATATCACAGAATTTTTGATTAGTTTGAAAAATCACAAACATTTCGAAACAAGTGCCTCAGTAATCGACAAACATCTGACCAGTAGCAATGAAACACAAGGAAATTAAAATATTTTGTCGGAAATCTTACGTTCTGACTATGTACCAATACAACATGAGCTACCGGAAAAAAATGCATTTTTTTATGTTTGTGGCGCTTTGTTAAAAAAATGTGTTGATTACCATAAGAACTGCGATTTTTTAAATAATTACGTCGACGTTAATCAACGAGCGTGTAATTTAAGTGTAGAATCTAGATACACCCATTACAGGAATTACGGCAAAGATCGAAATTTACTCATGATCCCACCTGATGATTTTGTCGATAATGTAGAAAGGATGGAGCAGGTGTTTCGCAAAGCGTTCGAAAAGGACCACATCAACATTAAAATTGGCCGGTCAATTTACGATCAACTGAATGATATAGAATTTAAGATGCCCTGTCCATGCTTTCCCAAAAGCTTTACAAAAACTTTACATAAGAATGAGAATTTACTTTACATTAACAAATAATAATAAAGCGTTCCGGACGTGCAGAAACAGGAGAAAAATTTTCTTGGTATCAAATTTGTAACTTAGTATAATAAATGTTATGTGAATAAAGGCTTTTTATTTTTACTAAATTTATAAATTGGTAAAATATTCAATCATAATATGCTTTTTATTATTTCATAAATTTAGATCAAGTGCTGCTTGTTCGAAAATATTAACTAAAAGTAAAAGTGACAACCCTTTTTTTTTTTTTTTTTTTTTATGGATGGGAAATCATCAAATGACCCCTCCCGCTCTGGGTGGAGCGAAGGGAGTGTCAGACTCTTACTGACTAAAACCCATCCGTGTTCCTTCCTTAGCCCTTTATGTTCCGGGGTAGCGGTAACCCTTTCGGACAATCCCGCACCCCCGGCAGGCTTCGGCCCTGGCAGGCCCCTTCCTTTATGCTGACATCTCTTTGAGGCGCGCGTGGAACACGTACGCGCCGTCCGGCACGGGCCTGGTCCTGATCGGACGGTGAGCTACCCATTACTCTCCGTCCGCAGGCCCGCGCCTACGGTGGCCGGGAGTCGTCACGCGGCTCCCGACGCCCGGAGCGTCTACCGCGGCGGCTGGAGTGTGAGGCTCTCTCCCTCAGCCGTTCCGCCACCTCCTTCGCTAGCATGACTGCTTCGCAGAAGGAGGTGACCGCCTCCCACTCCCTCTCGCCCCGGACCATGGCTTGAACCAGGGCCGGACGCGAGAGGTCGCCGCCGCTGTCGATCGCCTCTGCGAGGGCACGGCGGTGCTCCGCCCATGCGGGGCAGACCTCCACCGTATGCTCCACCGTGTCCTCTGGGCGATCCTCGCAGTGGTGACACCCGGGCGTCTCCTCCCGCCTGATGATGTGCAGGAACCTCCCAAAACATCCGTGTCCGGTGAGGACCTGCGTCAGGCGATAGGTGAGGACGCCGTGACGCCTCTCTAGCCACTCCTCAAAGAGGGGTCTTATCGCCACTATCGTGGCGTGCCCTGCGCTGGGTTGCGAAAGTCGCTCCTTCCATGCCACCATGAGATCGCGCCGGAGGTCTGTCCGCTCCGCCGCGATTTGCCGCGGAAGCGGAGTTTCCCCCCGGCTCAGTGCCTCCGCGCGCCACTCATACAGGCGCGCTAGGACTATCGCCTCCAGATCCCATGGCGGCAGTCCGGCAAGGAGGCTTGCCGCCTCGCCCGAGATCGTGCGGTACCCCCGGATCAGCCTTACGGCTACCACCTTTTGGGGCGCGTTCAGATAGTGGGCGGCTCGCCGCCGCAGAGAACGCGCCCACACCGGGGCCCCGTATAGGGCCATGGACCGCACGACCCCCGCGTAAAGCCTCCGGCAGGAGGTGTTTGGCCCCCCCAGGTTGGGCAGGAGCCGCTTGAAGGCGGCCCCGGTCCTTTCCAGTTTGGGGGCCAAACGTCGGAAGTGTTCGACGAAGTTCCACCGGCTGTCGAGGACGAGACCCAGGTATCTCATCGTTGCCTCGACGCCGATGTGAACCCCTCCCACCGTTAGTTGGGATCCCGATGGTGGCCCGTTCCGAGGCCCATGGAAAGACATGGCCTCGGACTTGTGCAATGCCACCTCGAGACCCAACCGCCGGATTCTTTCCACGACTATCGCAACCCCGCGTGTCATCGCGTCGGCCGCCGCCTGATGCGACCTCCCTTGCGCCAGGACTAGCGTGTCGTCAGCGTAGCAAACCACGCTGACGCCATCAGGGAGGTCGGCTCGCAGCACCCAGTCGTAACCGATGTCCCACAGGAGCGGCCCCAGAACCGATCCCTGTGGGACACCGCACGACATCTCTCGCCGGTTCCATTCCCCGTTGCGACCAGGGTAGATGACGGCTCTGTCCGTCAAATACGCCCCAACTACTCGACGGAGGTAGGTCGGCACCCGGTGATACCGGAGTGCCTCCCCAATACAGCTCCAGGGCAGGGTGTTAAACGCGTTGGCGATGTCGAGTGACACCGCCACGACGACCCCACCCCGGGTCACCGCGTCCCCCGTCGTGAGGGCTCTCACGCGCATGATGGCGTCCACTGTCGAGCGCCCCTTGCGGAAGCCAAACTGGCTATCCGCAAGATCCGGCCCCGTCCTCACTAGGTGCCCGACGAGGCGGCCTGCAATCACTCTCTCAAAGAGCTTGCCGACCTCGTCGAGCAGTACTATGGGCCGGTATGCGGACGGAGAGTCCGCAGGGCGCCCTGGCTTCTGAATGAGGACCAGCTTCCCCGTCTTCCAACGGAGTGGAAACTGGCCCCTCTCCATGCATGCGCTTAAGAGCGCCTCTAGTCGAGGCCCGAGAGCCCTCGAGGCCAGGACCCAGACTTTACCCGGCAAGCCGTCGGGTCCTGGGGCGGTATTTTTGGCCTTCAGCCTGCCTACCGCCGCTCTCAGATCTACCCCGGTCACTTCAGGGATGTCGTCGTCGTCGTCTTCATGGTCCGCTTCGGGCACCGCAAGTGGCGGAGCCATGGGCGGGGGAGTATGCTCCCCCCGTGAAGGGAACAGAGTGCTCACCACCTCCTCCACGAGCTGTGGGCGGAGACTCTGCGTCAGCGGGGGGGCCCAGGTGCGGAGTTTATTCCGCACCATTTTGTAAGGGCGCCCCCATGGATCTCTGTTCAGAGTCTCCACCATCTCTTCGCGGGCCGTATCCTTGGCCCGCTGGACAGCCCCTTGGAGGGCGGTCTTCGCCGCTCTGTACCCCTCGTACAGCTCCGCCTCCGTGGCTTCCGCATCCGGAGGGCGGATGCGGAGCCTGCGGTGCCTGGTGTACCGGTGTCGCGCGTCGACGCACGCCTTGCGTAGCGACTCCACCTCCTGCGACCACCAGTACACCCGACGTCGGGCGCCTCCTGGCCGGACTCGGGGCATTGCCACGTCACATATATCGGACATGGCCTCCTGGAGCCATTCCGCCTCATTGTCAATATCGGCAGGCCTGTCCGGTGATGACACCCAGGCCTGCACGATCGAGGCTTCCAGGAGGAGCTCCCGGTCCAGCTGCTTCAGCGCCCACCGCGGACCACTCGGGGCCTGCTGGACCAGCGCGCTAGAGGTCTGGGTGGAGACGTCGAACCGGATATACCGGTGGTCGGAGTAGGTCTCCACCTCCTCCATGACGCGCCAGTCACTGACACGCTGTGACAGAGCGGGGCTGGCGAACGAGATGTCCACTACGGACTCGCCCCGCATCCGCACACACGTAGGGACAGAACCCCGATTTAGGACGACCAGGCCTGTTTCCAGGGCCCAGTCCTCCACCATCCTGCCCCGCACATCCGTGTAGCGGGAACCCCAGGCCAAATTCTTGGCGTTGAAGTCCCCGACCACTAGCACGGAGAAGGAATGGTTTCCGGCGACGACGACACTCAACTCTGTTAAAGAGTTCTGGAACTCGGCGAGAGTTCGGTTCGGAGAGAAGTACACTCCCACTACTACGATCTCTCCGAACCGTGCCGCTACGCACCCCTGTCCCTTTGTGACACCTTCGAGGGACGGGGTACCGGCGGCAGCCGACGAAATTATGGTCACTGAGCCGCTCAGGTCCTCCACCCAGTTATCCCTGGGCGGGACAAAGTACGGCTCAGCGACCACGGCGATGTTAATCGACCACTGCGCCATGCTCTGGAGTAGCAGGTCCTGAGCGCAGGCGCAGTGGTATAAACTAAAATTAAAAGTAATTAACTAAAAGTAAAAGTGACAACCCTGGGGATCAACGCAAGAGTAGGCTAATAACTCGGCGGGCGGCCTTAGATAACTTACTGTATATTATACTGTGCCTTAAGGGGTCATCTACATCGCTGAACATATGCATTTCTTCAAATATCTAGCAACAATAGCACCGATTTTCTAAAACTGTCCGGTATTTGGGTCGCATATAAAACCACATCTGCGTCTTTCTTTGATCATTGTGTGTATTTTATTTCTGAAGTGGTCTCACGTGTGATTTTCATGAGATCAATATGAAAATACACCTTAACATCATAGTTATTAGAACCACTTGTCTTGTATGTGAGGCCCTCACACCTAAACCGGAGCCCCTGTTACAATGAACTGTCGCATGTCGTGACAGCTACATAACTCATAATCATTAAGTTTCTCAAGCAGCTTAGTGATCGCTTTACGTTGCTATTGGCAAATCGGAGAATGCTCCTCATCATCCTGGTATGGTACATAATGCCTCGGTAGCCTTGTACGACATTAGGTTTAAAAGCGAATCAATACAACCACAAGAGACGTGTAAACGATCTACGATTACGCTAATTTGTTATGATTTTCTTATGGAGTGTAGATACTACATATTAACCCTTCATTGCATGATTTAATATCTTCTTGTAAAAAAAAAATTTAACCTGTGAACCGCCCACTAATTTGTGTGCTTTTTTAACATGTGAACCGTTTGATGGAAATTTCCATCAAGATGCAATGAAGGGTTAAAGACCAAACTAGTGTTTGTCGATGCCTAGCCAACTATTTCAGATGAAGCTGAAATGTCTCATGTTCCTGCGGGGTAATTGCGTAACACAGTAACAGTAGCAATGGCTTTAATTTTGACAGTTCAACAATATTAATTGCGTTATTAACGTTGATGAAGAGATAAATTTTTCAAACATAAAGCAATGGATTAGCAATATCCTTCAAAATCATTCACATTGTCAGCGATCGTGTGTTACGCAATCAGGTTAGTGAATTAGGTACCAAATCAAAACTTAGCAATGGTGCGTGGTAGAAATTGAAATGGAAAATGACGTTACGTTTAGTTTCTCGAAAGATTATTTTCAAATAGTTTTACTAACTATTACTACAGCGCTTTTGTCAACTTCCTTTTCTCTGCTGATAATGTACAGTATCAGTATATGTTACCGTACAGTAGGTATATATTCCTAAATATCTTAATACGATTTCGCACATCAGAATCTCGTTTCTAAAAATGCTTTAGACTGGAGTTCGTTCAGCTTTGCCATTTAGCACACGTAGGAAGCTGAATTCTTCCCTTGGGTGTTGTAAAAATATATGTTATACTAGCTGCGCCCCGCGGTTTCACCCGCATAAGTTTCGATCCCGTGGGAATATCGGGATAAAAACTATCCTTTGTCCTTTCCCGGGACTCAAACTATCTCTATACCAAATTTAATCTAAATCGGTTCAGTGATTTAGGCGTGAAAAGGTAACATACAGACAGACAGGCAGAGTTACTTTCGAATTTATAATATTAGTATAGAAGTATACGGGGTGTTACGGAAAGGGTATAACAATACAAACGGGTTGAAGAGTGTATCTGGTCTAGAATCTCTGTACAAAATTTCAGCTCAAAAGCAGTAACTTTGAAAATGCTTAATATTTTTTTATTTCGATAGTTTATTAAATTGAAATCATAACAAACGTGTCACCGCACTGCAAGGGTCATTATCCATTATCTGTAGTGTGTTTGTGCGCCTAGTATACGCATATCACGCCGCCGCGCGCCAGTGCAGCGCCGTGATGTCGAAATAAAAAAATATTAAGCATTTTCAAAGTTAATGCTTTTGAGCTGGAATTTTGTACAGAGATTCTAGACCAGAGCCCTGATTCACAACCATACGACAGGCTATCGTATCGAAAACCTGACATTTCGATAACCTGATTTGACTTGCCCTCAACAGCAAAATAGCTGTTGGAAGAATAGCGGGCGTCTATTTGATTTAAACTGACAAAATTTTCGGGTTTTGGACTTGTGAACAGCGTTTAGAAGACTCCTACGATAACAATGATTAATGTTCGATACGATACGGAAGCGTATCGAGTATTAGTGAATAGCTATGCTGATACACTCTTCAACCCGTTTGTATTGATATACCCTTTCCGTAACACCCTGTAGATAGTATAGATGTGGAGTGGCCACTACTGGGTTTTATACCGACCGTGTGATATAAGATTTGCATGGAGCGATGTGTTGAACTGTAATATTCTGAGGTTGATACGAAAATGATTGATTTTTGGTTTGATAATGGTTTTTTTTTCGTGTAAAGAGCAATAGGATTCGGAAAAGAAGACAGCATCCTAATTGCGTAACACAATCACAATCTGAATAATTTTGAAGGATATTGCTAATCCATTGCTTCATATGTTTGAAAAATTCGTCTGCTCAAAAACGTAAATAACGCAACGGATATTGACATTTTATGTGTGTTAAGCTCATTTCAGACTACGCTATAATATAATAGCATATAGCATATAGTCCATAGCACAACAATATCGCTCGCCATACATTTATTTAGAACACGTTCACACTTTGCTATACTATATATTATTATAAATGTATGGCGAGTGATATTGTTGTGCTATGAACTATAATGCTATATGCTATTATATTATAGCGTAGTCTGAAATGAGCTTTACGCTGCAGGACAAAGCTATTAGATGAACATTACGTTTTATGATTAAGACTATCAAATTTTAAGGCAATCTACTACAACGAAAATGAAAAACAGCTTCGAGCGAGTGTGTTACATGAAGTCGTGTTCATGTATATTCATTTGCATTGACAGTTGTCCATAAAGTCGTCATTGACTTGTTTATATTCGTTTCAGTAAGTATCTTCTGGATATGAGACCAGCAGCGGGGTAATTTGGCTGTAGGAATGGCTTTTGACAGTTCAACAACATTCATTGCGTTATTTACGTTGATGAGCAGATACATTTTTCGAACATATGAAGCAATGGATTAGCAATATCCTTCAAAATAATTCAGATTTTGATTGATAGGGTATTACGTGTTTAGGATGCTGAGTACCCAGAGTACAGTCACGAGCACCAATATGTCAACACTTGGCAATTTTCAATTGCGATTTCTTCGTGAAATAACGAATGCCACGTTGAAATACGACACTTTACATAAACCTATGGGTTCGAAAATTCTATGTTGGTAATAACATAAAATTTCATTCTAAAATAAAGAAGAAAATCGCCTTTGAATAAAGCTAAGTGTATACATACTTATAGACGTGACTGTACACTGCCCAGAGGTTTTAATGTTCTTAGATCTATCTCACTTAGGAGACGCGTTTTGATTGCCGTTTTTCTATGGCTTGCATGTAAAACTTCAGGGGCTTCATCCATCCAGCTCTGATATTAGTAAAACCGTTGATTGAATGGAATTTCCACAATCACCATTGTGGCGAGTCCAATGAAGGTAGAAAGACATGTCCTACAGGTCGTTAGGTATTTTATTATTTACATACTACTTCTATAAATGATAAATGATTTTATTTTTGTAAGTCAAACCTCAAACCTACTTACACAGACACTTTTACACGTCAATCATATTTTTTAAAACTAGACGAGGTCGGCGTTTCCTATCTGACTAGTCTGAGAAGAAAGGCCGAAACAAACTCAGAGGTCACAGTCTCTTTTAAAATCCAGACATACTCTTGGTCAGGTTATAACTATATTCATCATACTATGCATGTAAGTATTATAAATTAAAGTCGCTTTTCATGTTTGATGCGGTTTTCTCTATCATTTATAGAATTCATTCCGAAGTTTATGTGTAGTATACATTAATATTTAAATGACTTATATTATAAAGTAATAAAGAAATCTCAAAGTTTTGTCAAGTCATAAAAACCGCGCGAAACGGGCAGGTCGCTAGTAGACCATGAAAATAACGCTAGTAGAAAAAATTCAGATAGTCTGTCAAAAAATATATTACTCGTATCGTAATTATTTTTTACAGGTATGTACAGACGCCCACATCAAGCTACTACAATCTATCAAAGGACGATGAGTCAGAACGTCCCCCCAACCTTACATTGACCAACAGACTTAAAATGTATCTCATTCGAACCGCCTTAGCAAGCTGATCAATTTTTACTATGACGACATCTCTCAAAAGTGCGGGATATTCCGAGAAAATCATGTTTTAATGTTAATTTCGTCACAACGTCCCCCCAACCCTTACATTGACCAACAGACTTAAAATGTATCTCATTCGAACCGCCTTAGCAAGCTGATCAATTTTTACTACGACGACATCTTTCAAAAGTGCGGGATATTCCGAGAAAATCATGTTTTAGTGTTAATTTCGTCACAACGTCCCCACAAACCTTACATTGACCAACAGACTTAAAATGTATCTCATTCGAACCGCCTTAGCAAGCTGATCAATTTTTACTATGACGACATCTCTCAAAAGTGCGGGATATTCCGAGAAAATCATGTTTTAGTGTTAATTTCGTCACAACGTCCCCCCAAACCTTACATTGACCAACAGACTTAAAATGTATCTCATTCGAACCGCCTTAGCAAGCTGATCAATTTTTACTATGACGACATCTCTCAAAAGTGCGGGATATTCCGAGAAAATCATGTTTTAGTGTTAATTTCGTCACAACGTCCCCACAAACCTTACATTGACCAACAGACTTAAAATGTATCTCATTCGAACCGCCTTAGCAAGCTGATCAATTTTTACTATGACGACATCTCTCAAAAGTGCAGGATATTCCGAGAAAAATCATGTTTTAATGTTAACAGAATAAGAGTTTGTAAGTAAACCATATTCTTTGATTTTCAAACCTCTCAAGATCAATTAGGAGATGTCATTTAAAAAACAGAAAACGTCATTCGTTACTCGTCCAATTTTTTCTATTCCTATAGGCAGGCAGTTGTCCCACCGGCGGCGATGAACGATTAGCGAGTAGAACTAGCAACTGAAAACGAGTTGGCGAGCAGCGAGCAGCGTGTGTGTAGTTCCGATAGTTTTGTCGCTGGGCTATCAGCAAGTTTTCGAGTGCGACGGGCGATTACTCGCACCACTCGCTCGGGGCGGCTAGTCTCACAGGGGTTTCTCTCGGCGTGAGCTCTGACCACCAAGCGACCATCGCTGAGCGAGTATCGCTAGGCGAGTATTATCTTTGATAGCTCTTGTCGCTCAGCGACAAACCAGTGAAGCGAGTCCTCGCCGGCAGTGTGAACAGTCAGCGATCAACTGTTAATATATGCATCTCTTTTGTTTACACGGAATGTATATCTATTGTACGTTTCTTGAACGAGAAAACAGCCAACAGTTAGTCGCTTCCTCGCCGGCGGTGGGACAACTGCCATATGCTCGTCCACGACGGAGACGCGGGTGTTTTCGTCTTGGGCGAGCTTGAATCCCTCACTGCACTCAGGATTCAAGTCTTAACTCCCTCGCTTCGCTCAGGAGTCAACTCAAACCTAGAATCCTTCGTTGCGTTCAGGATTCAAAATAGCGCCCGCGACAACAAGACACTACTTTATCCAAAAATAAATAAAACGATTTTTTATTTTATTTCTAAACCCCATGGATTTTGGAGTTAAAACTGGTTGCTAGTATTTTTATAGATCTTTCTGAACCTGATAACATATACAAAAGATCTGTTGCAGGGCGGGGGACGAGCCTAGCGAAATAGAAAAATGAATAAAACGATTTTTTAATTTTCATTTTATTTCTAAGCCCCATGGATTATGAAGTTAAAAGTGGTTGCTAGTCTTTTTATAGATCTTTATGAACCTGATAGCACATACAAAAGATCTGTTGCAGGGCGGGGGACGGGCCTAGCGAATTAGAAAAATTAATGAAACATTTTTTAATTTTCATTTTATTTCTAAGCCCCATGGATTTTGAAGTTAAAACTGGTTGCTAGTCTTTTTATAGATCTTTATGAACCTGATAGCACATACAAAAGATCTGTTGCAGGGCGGGGGACGGGCCTAGCGAATTAGAAACATTAATGAAACGTTTTTTTAATTTTCATTTTATTTCTAAGCCTCATGGATTTTGAAGTTAAAACTGGTTGCTAGTCTTTTTATGGATCTTTATGAACCTGATAGCACATACAAAAGATCTGTTGCAGGGTGGGGGACGGGCCTAGCGAATTAGGAAAAATTAATAAAACGATTTTTTAATTTGTATTTTATTTTTAAACCCCATGGATTTTGAAATTAAAACTGGTTGCTAGTCTTTTTATAGACCTTTGTGAACCTACTAATACATACAAAAGTTCTGTTGAAGGGGGGGGACGGGTCTCATACAAATATGGTCATCGTTCTTTCTTTAATAGATTTTCAATTTTATCCCAAAGGGGAGGTTCAAAGTTGATTGGAAAATTTTACAGTTTCGGGTAGCTTTATGTGCTGGCGTCTGTACCTACCTTATACCATTCATTGAT
The DNA here is from genome assembly GCA_945859645.1 of Amphipoea oculea. NCBI lineage: Eukaryota > Metazoa > Arthropoda > Insecta > Lepidoptera > Noctuidae > Amphipoea > Amphipoea oculea. Next base: position 13,526,368 of record OX243878.1, read on the forward strand.
CTAGATACTTACCCACAAAAATAGGCTCTTGAAACTCAATACTTTGTTACTAAGAACGAAACAAAAGAAATAATGTAGGCTTTGACAGGCTTTCGGCGTCGTGAAAAGTGGGACACAATCTTTCGGGTAGGGGTTTCGTCAATGAGTTTCCAATGGCTTCCGTACGTGATCCCGAATAAAGGGAATTCGCTTTTGTGTTCCTTTAATAGAATTGTGGTAATTTTCCATGCAGGACAAGCTAGTTAGTTAATAATATTGTAGTTCAGGTAATAATAGGATTAGGCCCTTTGTACACGGCACGGTTTTTTAACGGTACAGCGTATAAACCGCGCCGTAGAAAAAACGTGTCCAACAACAAGCTTCCATATGATCCAAACAACACTGACGACCGTGCCTACATACGGCGAATAAACCGTAGTTATACACGGCAAGAAAAACGTGTGTGTACAAAGGGCCTTATGCTAATTTAGTTTGTAGTTCCATTTATATTGGTTGCGTTGCTAATTTCAGCTTTGTAAACGATAGATGCCTGAATTGTACCTAACTATTTTGACGAGGGTCAGATCCCCACTATAATCAATCAGCAGTAGAAATTGTGCCCGGTTAGTGGCATAAGAATTAACCGGTTATACTACGTCGTATTTTTATAGAATCAATTTAAAAAGCTATAATTGTGTCTCCCGTGGATCCACGTTCGATACATAGGTAATCAGCCTAGAATGTTCGCACTGCTGGGACACAGGCCTCCTCTCACATGGGACTGTGAGAACATTAAAGGCTGGTTATGCGCTTTTATTAGTTTCGACCGCTTAATAAAAGATTGACTAATATTAATTAAATAATAATTATGATGATGAAGGTGCAATAAATAAATTATGTTTTATGGACTATTGTTATAGAAACTAATAATTTATTATAACTACATTAATTTCTTTATAAGGTTACCTGCGCAAGTGGGTTTTTACTTGTTTTTTTAAGAAATTGCGAAGGTTTTTGTGGACTGAGAAGTAGCTAAAATTTTTTTTAGGCTGTGCAAGTTCAAAAAAGAATCGGCGTTTTTGCATATCGACGATGAAGTGACAAGAACTCCTAAGTGACATTTTTGCGATTTTATTTTTTTACGTAGATATACTTTAAATAATCGTTGTATATACACTAGTCTCATATATCCTCCTATACCCGCTTCTTGTATAATATATAACCAAGAATAATATTTTTCATACCTTGCGTTTAACATAAATAAAACGTTTTTTTCGTTTCCTGTAAAATTATGTTCTGATAGATAAAGGTTCTTGTCACTTCATCGTCGATATTTAATTTGCTACATTATCTAGCAAGTCAAATATGCAAAATGTCAGTTGCTAGGATTTGAAATAGCGCAGCCGAGTTATTTCTGACATTGTTTCAGCTAGAAAATTTAATGTATCTGTATTCAGCGTGACGCTGAAAGAATATTCGAAACTGGCTCAATTGCCAAGAAAAAAAAACTGTATTTGCAAAAAGGCTATATATAGGGTCTACAATAAACTAGGTACATTTTTCGTCAGTATAGGTACCTACTTAAATATTATGGTTATTTGAACGTAGGAATATTTAAATACGTATCTGTTCGAAAATGTGTATATTTATTTTGGCAGTTACGGGTTAACCACAGAAATAAATCAGTTTAAACATCTGCATTTCGGGCGCAGTCGTTTAACAGGGTTTAAAAAATATCCCGAGGTTTAACGACACGTATTCGATACGTTTGTATCATATCAAAATGAAAATATGTTTCTTTTATACTGCATATTGGACATGAAAAGCGAATGAAATTGTTGAATCTGTCGTTTTGTGACTTGAGAGCATCCAGTTACTTAAAAAATAAATCTTTTTTTTTCTGTGACTGCAAGTGTGTGATGATTTGATGAAGTCAATTTAAGTTGGTACATTTTAAAAACAAATAACTCTTGATCTAAATATATACTAGCATACACAACAATTTATAGTTATTGTTATTCTCCTAATTTTCCAAGAAATTACTAATTAATCTCTTAGAATTTAGATGATCTATAGTCTTCTTCTTCTGATAGATTGTAATTATTCCATACCTATAGATTGCTGAAGACAGCTTCCATCTTTGCCGATATCCCAAACTAAACGAAGGGTATAATCTATGAGTATGTTCATTTAATTAAAAAAATGTGTAGCCATTGACTGGCAATGATTAAGACGGTTGAAGATTAATCAGCCTCCTTTAATATGCCAGCTCTCCATCTACGTATCAAGCCTTCCTTGTCAATTAAAAATCCATCAATTATCTATGACTTGATTGGTCATTGACTATGCAACGAGGAAGAGTACCTTTCCTAGTTCTTTATTTTCCTTTGCTTCCTGTAATTTCTGTTGTGTATACAAAAGTTGGTTAATCATAACAAATAAATAAATTATCTACCTAACCTACCCAGTTGCGCAATAAAGAAAATTATGTAAAAATAAGAGCAATTAATTTTTTATTAGGTAACTTGTAGGTCATAGTTGAAAGAAGTATTTGCCTTCCTTATATCGGAAAATATTTTCTTGAAGTTTTCATTTTCTTTGTTTTAATTAGGTACATTTTCCTGCCTCAATCAACTTATTTTCAACATAAATTAATTACTTGGTTGTTAACGTTTAATTAATAATGACATAAGTAAGACATCCTGGTGTTACATTTACTGTGTAACCTTTCAGAAATAGTGTCCATCCCGGGAAATTTACGATTTAAAAAATAGCATTCACATTTAATACATGTTCAATCACAATCATTTCAAAAGATAGGTATCGCTATACCATTGCTTCATAATGTTAGAAACATTTATCTGCTTAACAACGCAAATAATAGCAACGAGGAAATCTTGCAACGGTTCCAGAATAAAGCCCTCAAAATGATAACCAATGCACCTCTGTTTATCAAAATCAGTGAATTGCATGAGTACACAGAAATGAAAACGGTCAAAGAAGAAGTGGCACACGGAGCATTAGCATATCAAAACCAAATAAAAACACACACAAATACCCTAGCAACTGCGTTATGTGAACCACTATGTGACAGAAGACTAACAAGGCAACACATATGGGACTTTGTTCCCAAACAAAGCCGGAGTTAAAATAAAAGCCAGCTTCCTCACAGGAGGAGCAGTTCTTACCTGACAAAAACTCTCACAACAAATCTGCTAAGGGCTTGTAAAGCGGATCGCAAGATGGTACATAGAATAAAAAAAAAATAAAAAAGAAAACAATGCAAATAACGCAATGAATGTTGTTGAACTGTCAAAATGAAAGCCATTACTGTAGTAATGGCTTTGGTATAGCGGGGGGTAATTATGTAACACACTAACTACTGTTAGTGTGTTACATAATTCCCCTCGGCTCGAATCCCTACTGGTGTGGGTCTAAAACATTACGGATTATACAATGTGTTTCAGCGGGGTGTGACCAAACTTGGGGGTGTGGTACGGGTCATCAAATTGAACAACTTTTTCCCGGGGACCAACATCGTAATCTTGAAAAAGACATCAGTCGTCCCATACAAAACTTCAATACCTACTTGACCAAATGTATGTGACGAATGATTTTTTTTTTCACGATTACGATGTTGGTCCCCGGGTAAAAGTTGTTCAGTTTGATGGCCTATACCACACCCCCAAGTTTGGTCACATCCCTCTGAAACACATTGTATTGAGGGACATCTGCTTAAAAATTAACTAGCTATAAATAGAAATAAGAAACCAACAACATGAGCAAACATTCTACTTTTATATTTTTCATTTTCCAGCATAACATTTCGGCTTATTTTTCAGTCAGTCATTGTCAACCATAAGAATATTGACCATAGCGAACGCGTCCGTACGTCGATAGACAAGCGTCGCATTGTCTCCTTCAATTTCAGCGAAAACAAAGGACCGTCATGTTACTAATTATGTGTAGACACAAAACGCAACAAATATGTATATACGTGTACAGGTCTGTTTTGATCTTTTTTGCTCAGAATTATGTGGCTTATTTGGTACTAGCTGCGCCCCGCGGTTTCACCCGCATAAGTGTCGATCCCGTGGGAATTTCGGGATAAAAAGTAGCCTATATGTTAATCCGGGGTGTCAGCTACCTCCATACTGAATTTTATCAAAATTGGTCCAGCCGTTTGAGCGTGGAGAAGTAACAAACATATAAACACACACACACACTCACAGATTTTCGCCTGTATAATACCTATTAGTGTGATTATTGCGGTTTTATGTTCTTTATATCTTAGGTGACTCAAAAATAAAAGTCCCTACTTATAAGTTATATTTTCATTGTGCAAGAAATCACTAGAAACGTTATTCAATTCAGTTTTTATAGGTGTCCTCTTCATCTAAAACATTCATTCATCTTACTTAATAAAAAAACTACAGTTTTATCTTACCTGTTATTTACATTTTCCTCTAAACTAATCGAGGCGAAACTTCAGTGATATAGTGTTTTAATAAAAAGAACAATTCAGTTAAAGTGATTACAATTGGATAAAGTGAATCGATTTCCAACGCCACAGAGGCGGTCGGTTTCACGTACGCGACATGCATACAGTGCAGTGTATATCTCGATTTAAGCCAATCGCCCGAAACCCCCGCACAACCTAGTTCAGGCTGCGGGCTATGATCAATAAATACTTATTCATATGGGTGACTCAATCTAGGGGTTTTCTTTGCACGGACGTGTATTAAAATGACCTCTATAAAACTAAAAAGCATTAAAGACAACGATTTCTTTAGACGTAACACCTTTAGGCAACAAACTGTCTTCGCTAAGTACGTTTTCTAAGACACAAAAACCCAAGAGAATTAATCTCAATCTTTGATTAATTCTGCTACGTTTTTGTCTGTCTGCGTACTTTTACGAATAAAAATCACTATTGGACCCATCGATTACGATTCGTGAAGACCCCGTAATAAATTACTTTTTTTGTCAACGTAGAAGAAAAACTGAAATGTGATTGTGATATAATGACATAATACCACGCGAGGATGCGGTAACTAACAATAGCTACATTACGTAGAATACAGTATCCCCTAACACTAAAACGTTTAGCCATTCCGAGAATTCTAAAGCGCTATACAGATTTCCGTAGAATTTTGAGGCTACACGAGAGATATACTGCGAAATCGTTCATCCCACGCTCAGCTGAAACACTACGGGGAACCATTTCTTTTCAAAATTTTCTCCGAACGAATAATATTCGCTGGCACTCGTACGCCACATTATTCATACGAAGACCTGGCTTCGGTAAAAACCCTCGGAGGTAAACTTCGGTGCTCGAACCGAACTGAACTTAACCTACCTTATAATTGCTAGTGGAAGTTTGCACTTGTTATATTTTGTTTCATTGCCATTGGAAACTTTGGTAATGGCGTTATATAATGTAACCTTTGGAAGCGGCTCCAAGGCGACGCTTTATACAATCAAGATTCGAGATAGCTGAAAACGTGCAAGCGATGCTCTCTTTTGTTGTTTTTGAATTAAGTTTCGTGGATGAAAAGGAGGACATTAAGAAGGTTAAATATATAGAGATCTAAGAAGCAAGGGAAGGTTACAGACAGAGCCTTAGATCATCATGATCTCGTTTCTAAAATATCTCAATTCCTGATGTAATTGACGAGACATCACGCTCTGCTAATGCCAAAACACCGATTAGACCACGTACGACACAGTTCGTGATAGGTTTCAGTAAGATATTTCTGTTCGAAGGTCGGCGTATAATTTCAACGGTTGGATTACTGTATGTTTCCGCTCTATCCCCGTGGGATAGCTACTGAGTGTCGGGCATGACGTATGTCCACCGCATGCCCCCGAACGGGGGAGGTTTCATACCGGGAATTCCTCTCAAAATCACCAGAATTACTTGGCCTTCCTCACCCTTCGCGGACAAGGCCTCTGAACAATGGGAGATGAAGCCTAATGAAGCGACGCAGCTCAATTTTCAATGGACGTCGCTCAAATGGACGTTTACACAAATTGTATAATATGTTTGTTATACTGAAATTGCGGTTGTGTGTCGTTTTATTGTTATTTTTGTTGTTGTGTTAATTGAAAAAAATGCACTGCGTATATTTTTTGCTCGTTGCCGAATTTAATCATGTGAGAGATGTTTTTATTGTGTACATACATAGTTGCTCAGTTGGGTATTAAAGTTTTAACGGAAAATTATTTTTTTATTTTGTTTTATGTACTTAACTAATTTTCACACGAATATTAAAACAGTTTTAATCAGTTGAGTGATTAAAACTGTTTCAAATGAGAGAGGTGAAAAGACGATACTATTTGACGCATCAAAAAACCACTTAAACTACTTACTTGAAAGCCTGAACAAACAGTTCTTTGAAAATGACGCCCCCTCAGCGAGGGTATAACACTGAGTACACTTATCTATATTCCTGTAGCCAAAAAATGTTTGGTGTCACACAATAAATTGAAGATGGCGAAGAAATCTGAAGGAATCCTCTTGACACGTTTGAGCACCAGCTATAGTACAGTCAACGGGCATGTAAGTGGTAATAATTTGAACATTTACAGCGCCTTTTTATGTTATAGAGGTATGAGGGGTTCACTCGACTTTTTTAGAAAAGGAAGGATCCAACGACCAGACGGATGTTAGTTGCCCGATGATTGATGTCGGGACGTTGTATATGCTACATAGTTGCGCAGTAAACTCTTCTTGCGAGATGCAGGATTTTGCGTGACGTCAGTGTGATGTGTTCGCAAGTGGCGATGTAGATGTCGTCACATTATTTTTTTTATTTTTATTTTCCTTTATTGGCCAACCTACAATTGTTTACACTGTAAATATTTAAGTAAATGTACCATAATCTAGGGTTAGTGTAACAATTTCTTACAGGTTAGCACCGCATGCACTATAAACATATTAGGATATCGTAGCTATGAGGAGGATTTTCGGTGTAAGTGTTGCCACTGTATGCGGTTGACTGTACCTACCTACCCCAAATAAGTAGACGAAGGACTCGCTTAATATATTCGAGACAATTCCTTTTTGGTCTTAAAGGCAAGAATTTATTCGCTATAATATGAATGTTTTATTATACATACATTTTTAGATCTCAAAGACCTTCTTTCTAACTTAGCCGTCCAAGTTTGGGGAAGTACTAAAACAGTTTCTAAGTTTAGTATTACCTAACTAACTTTACTGGTGCCTAAGTTTTGTTCTGATAGTACTAAGTCGTTTATATCAGATTTGTATTTGTACTTTGTAAGGCAAGCCTCTTGGGTCTACACTAGGGTTCGTGGATGAAAGAAGAAAAATGTATACATACAAACGGGTATACGGGTATGTATACGGTCTGTGTAATATTTGTTTGAATCTAATAAGTGAGCAGTGGCGGCCCAGTGGTATCGGTCCTGACATATGAGTTGTAGGTCGTGAGTTCGAACCCAGGCAGACACATAACTTTGTGTATTTAATTTCATCACTACTAACCACTGCTCTCAAAACGTTGAAGGAAAATATCGTGAGGAAACCGGCAGTCCTGGAACCAAAAATTCGAAGACATGTGTCATTCTACCAATTCGCACTGAGCCCGCGTGGTGGATTACGGCCCACTACCTCTCACAGAGAGGAGGCCTGTGTCCCAGCAGTGGGAACATTATATGCTGATGCTTATGTTTACGCAGCGTGTCTTTTCCTTCCATTAATCATAGAAGCAAATAAAACCGGTAGGTACTGACCTACCCTTCTATATTAACATGATGCAACACGACCTTGAAAGTAATATATTCTAAATTTACTCCAACCCTACAGTCTACTGCATCAAGGTCGGTAGTAAAATCGTGAACGTTACTGAAAATAGCATGCGAATATTTTTATATAAGGGGGAAACGCCAGGGTATCCTATTGACTGATATTTTTAACCGACTTTTAAAATAAGCCATGGCAGCAAAGAGATGACCAGTCCCTACTGACGGCGCCCGTTCACGAACATGACGCATGCATCGCACCATTCAGCTCAACCATTTTGAAGGGAGCTAAATGATCCAACACATGCGCCACCATAAGCGAGACATTTGAGTGAGCATGACATACTCTCAGCCGCCAAAGCACATTCAAGTCAATGAAAGACGTACCCAGTAAATGGTAGCTTTATAGTGTGTACATAGTACACACTACAAAGTGATAAATAACTTTTATTTCGGAAGTCGGTGTCTAAAAACGAAAATGCGGAATCAACGACACCGACTTCCGAAATTAAAGTTATTTATCACTTCGTAGTGTTTTTTTTTAAGTCGGTTGTTTTTTTTGTAAAAAAGTTTATATGAAATTGTCATGCAGTAGGGTTTTATGTAAAAGGTGGTAGTATTGACGATTTTAATTATTATAATTCTGTAAATACTAACTTGTTACGGTTGTGAATCACATTTTGTTAAACAAACAACCTGACACTGACCTGCACATTGCAAAAAATTTAAGAAAATTTGAGTTTATCGGGCTACCATGTTGCTAAGCATGAATGTATGGTACATTATTCATTAAATATTTTCTTATATTCTTTTATCTCTATACCAACATTGCAGTGGCGAAGGGTGAATTTATGACAGAGGAAAGCCGGAGCAAAAAAAAAAACCTCAATAAAGTTAATAAACCGGTTCATTATATTCCTATTTCTATCTGCTTTTCTATTAGGTATGAGCTTCATGCCAATTAGCGATAAATGACAGATGATGAATTGACTATAGAGTGGTTGTGTTCATAATTTTTGAAGGGAAGCCGGTGGGAATCGAGTTGTATGGTACCTTCGCCACTCACTGCAACATTGTAAGAACAAGCCAGACTTTTAAATCATTAATTTTTCTAAAAAGACATTTAAGATTATTATCTATACGGGGTGAATTAGAAAACTTTCGACAAACCGAAATGGGAGATTGTACTCATCATTATGAACAACTTTTACTATGGGACCAAACCCGAAAACGTGAAAAAAAATCAGAACATTTATGTTCGCATAAGTCGTCAAAATGTAGGGAACAGCTGATATTTTTCGCGATTTCAGGTTTGGTCCCATAGTAAAAGTTGTCCATAATGATGATTACAATCTCCCGTTTCGATTTGTCGCATGTTTTTAATTTCAACCTGTAGTTACTTTTAAACCGATATTCTCTAATAGCCAATCCGATAATCAGAAGGCCAATTCTCGTAATTTAAAACGTTCAAAATGTAGTCGCAGTCTCATCTCGGCGACAAACAAATGTCAAAAACTTGTCAAAATGTAGGGAAATTAGAGGTATTTTTGACAGATTGAGACTGAGATCAGACTGTGAACGTTCTTAAAATTACGAGAATTGCCCCTCTGATGTAGACATCTCACTGTCATTCCCCTGATGCTAGAAATTGACACTTTACAATTCACTTCAAGCCCACTTCACTTAAGTCATCATAGTTAGATTTTTACATAATAAGACTACTACTACTACTGGGACTATTCTACTAAATCAAACTCCCCTTAGAGTTTAATATGATATATATTAGGAGTCTTTTATCATATTTAAACAATTATATCGACTTGTTTATTGGACGTCAAACCTACGACTCTCTATATGACACATGCTTGGACGTTCGAATGGAACATACTTCAAATATAACCAGCCAGTCCTGTGAAGAGGTGTGGCTTTTCGACCAGCCTTGCTTTACAGCCAGCCTCTACAGTACCTACGCAGCGTGATACGGGGAAATGAGGAAAATGTCGTGAGGAAAGTTTTGCGTATGAATGTCGATAACTATATTATATAGGTAAGAGTAGGGGAAGACCGAAGAATCGATGGATGGACTGTGTGAATGATGATATGGTTAGAAAGGGGATGACTACCGAGATGACGACTAATAGAGAAGTATGGAAGAAAATACATGTTACGCCGACCCCAAATAGATTGGCGTAAGGGCAGGCAAATGATGATGAAGTACTCGAGTAAGCGTTAAATTGGATGGAAATCGAATTGCATAAATAAGGTCATTGGGTCAATACTGTTATAATGTAGAACACGATCATTAGTCGAGATCAGCATGGCGTTATCAACGCGGATACCATTAAGCTATGACCCCTTATATTACTTATCTCTTCACGTACACTTTGTGCTTCAAATAACGTAAATATAAGCAGTTTTGTTTGTAAACTTATAATAAACTAGCTGCGCCCCGCGGTTTCACCCGCATAAGTGTCGATCCCGTGGGAATATCGGGATAAAAAGTAGTCTTTATGTTAATCCAGGGTGTCAGCTACCTCCACACAAAATTTTATCCAAATTGGTCTAGCCGTTTGAGCGTGAAGAAGTAACAAACATATAAACACACACACTCACAAACTTTCGCCTTATTATATTGTGATTGCTGTTTTAAGCCCTTTGTCTACGACGCTATTTATAGCCGATTCCTATAATTAACGGACCGTTATTGGTTAAAATAAAGCCTCTTGTATCTTTACCAATAATGAAGCAAACACCTCATAGCTTTGCACAGTAGACCCTCCAATATGGAAGTAGCTATCACAGGTAAAATTACCTTACGAATCAAATCAAAAGTCATTTATTCAAACTAGGCTGAGAATCAGCACTTTTCGAAAGTCAAAATTACAAAAGACAGTCCCCAAAAACGCCCGCCCTTCACCACTTCCTAGTGCTTTCGCTGGGGAGAAGAAGTGGCGGAACAAACTCCCCAGCAGCACAGCTGTCTGTTCAGTTAGAAAATAATTGATTTTATACAATGCTATGAATCTATTTATATGCCAAGTTTGGCAATAATAAATGCTACCATTAGTAAGCAAAAACAATATTTATTGTTTATAGGAACCGAGCACTAATAGTAGGTAATGTGTTACAAATTCAACCCCGTTTATTTATAAACGTTGCTTAAACTTCAGTAATGATTAACTGTTTAACCATAAAATTTGTGACGTTTAAACGTCTCTTACCTTTAATCAAAGTTTATAAATAAACCCCCAAATCGCCAAAGAGTTAAATTTCACAGCACTGCATACAGTATTTCAATGGTGGTAAGTACATAACGCAATCAACCACAAACTAGTTAAAAACGCGTTAGTAAGTCGCATCTCATACGGACCGCCATGTTGTGTAATGCAGGCTACTCATTGGTGATTTCAGTTTGCAACCCGGTACTCTTGAGTAGTGTCGTGGACGATGGGCTTTACTTGAACAGTAATTTTCTATCGTTGTCAGAAAAAAGACTTTCGCAAACGGCCCGAAACTTGGCTAGTATGTATGAATCCAAGAAATTCGTTCAAATGACAAACAATAATTGAGGGAAGTCTGATATTATAAACGTTATCATGTTTATAATAATTGTTGTAAGTACTTATACAATTCCTTGTTATTTGGCTTTCGGGTCATTTTATTTTTTGTAAATTTATGTACAGACATTGTGACTTATAACATCGCCTTAGATGAGTCAGTGAAGTTGTTATAAAAAATAAAAAAATGTAACGCTTTAATTTTTTTGCCAAAAGCAACCTTACAAATATGATAAATAATTAAATGAATCAAACTCAATCTCAAAGAATTTATTTCAATTAAACCACTTACAGGATAGATTATGATATCTTTTATCCATTTATTATACGATACCTTTGGGTAGAAAGGTCGTATAAACCAAAACAAGACTATGTTAAATGATTGTATTCTTTGTCACCTAAATTTATTTTTTGAAAATGTGTTTCTCAATTCATAATTCGTTTTAAAATAATTTATAATAATAATTAAAATAATTTATAGTAACAATTCATAAATAATTTTAAACTAATTATGAATCGGTACAAATTAATATCATAAATAAGTAACTTTTTAGTACATAAGTTAGTTACGTTTAGTGCTTGATTGTTTTTTTTTATTTTTATTATTTAGTTGCAATTCAATAAATTACTTAGTAGTAGTATTGAATTAAGTACATCTAAATATGTACAAAAATTAAAAAAAACGATCAAGTCATAATTTTATAAATGACTAAAATGCCTGATTACTTTAATTTAGAAGAAGTTAATTTTTAATAGAATAATTTTTGTTTTTTTTATGATTAAGTAGATTTTTTTATTTCACTTTTCAGTTTAAGTTGTTATAAATATTTTTTTCAATTTAAAAATGTTAAAACTGTTAGGTATGTTGTACCATTATTGAAATAATAGTAAATGTTGATTAGAAGGTATTGTAATACTTAATAAATGTTGATTTCGTATTTCAGGTAGTTTTATTTTATTTGAATCGACCGTTATTGGGTATTAGAATAATAATAATTGAGTTCCTACTAATTCTTAGGGTAACAGGATTGTTTATTAGTCAGAATTCAATTGATCTATGATTATAAATGGTTTTTAATACAAAAAAAAAACTACATATCACGGCACGATTCCACTATGTAAAGAATAGACAATTTTATCAATAACAAAAACCTTTCCCTATCTATGAAAAAAACATGCGCAATGTCAATTAATAAAGCCCTTCTCTACTAGATCCCACTTCTCAATATAGATCTAGTCTGCATTAGTCCCAGTCTAAGTTTAATAGCATAATTGATGAGCACTACAGCACAACAGTTACTGAAGCAGTCAGTCACTCCGTCTTAATTAGAGCTGAGGTTACTTTCTGTCACACGTCACTCTAGGAAAATCCCAAGACTGCTGACAGAAATGTGTAAACCAACGTTTTACTCGTTAAGTACTTAATGAGGAAAATGATAAGTAAGATGAAATCTCATCTGTACAAATATATAAAATTGAAGAGGCTCTTTGTGATGTCCAAACAACAGTTTTTTTTTAATAAATGCCTAAGAAAATATACGGCAAGTACATAAAAGACAAAAATCCTTTTTATTTTTTTTTCTCTCTGTCTGTTTGTTCCGGCTAATATCCGAAACGGCTGGAGCGATTTTGACGACTTTCATTGGCAGATAGCGGTTATAAGGAGTAACTTAAGCTACTTTTATTTTAGAAATATAATTAGGGTTCCTCGCAAAAAACTTAAAACCAATGAAGTCCAATTTGTTTTACGAAATGCACGCGAAAGAAGTCGTGGGCAAAGCTAGTGATTCACATTCTAGCAGATAATAGAATCCGGGATCCCAACTTGGCCTTTGTTGTATATATAACGACTGAGAAGAAGTCAAATCTATTTTGAAGCTGGGTGTTGTGTACTTCCCCTTACACACCAAAACATACCTAAAAGTTTCCTTGTTTTAAATGACGTCACGGTAAAGAACATGTACCTAATACCTTTGTATAGCCCCTGATACGTGCCTGTAGGCAATGTACCAGGAACATATTCTTTATGCAATATTGCTCTCCTTAAACTCGAAACATACGCGATATTGCCCGGCGTGTCTCCGAGCAAACGTATCTAGAATTTCAGACAAACTCGTATAAAATATACATTTCCATACACACACTGTGTGTTTGTTATTAATTTCGACAATGAGGCTAACATACGAAGCAAGGCATGAATACACAGTATTGCAGCCTTTTAGCCCTAACTAGGTTGAGTCTAAATCTCATTTAGAATTGAAATGGGTACGCTTCTTGTTGTAGCATAGCTTTGCGTATAATTATACGTTAGTGTTGTGCAAAATTAAAGACCTTGTTTAGAGTTTAGGCTTGAATCTCGGTGGTTTTGTGGGCGTTTCTTTGTCATACTGTAAAGTGAAGCGTTTTGCGGCTGTCCGCAGGAATTTATTAATTAGTTTTAGTTAATATTAATTGTAAGTTTTTATTGTTGGCTGTGATTTATGGGGCTTGTCGTAAAGTATTTTCCGGGTTATTTATAAAATTGTAAATTGCAAGTTGCCGCTATTCGAAGGTTTATGAAAACGAGTTATTAGTTTATAAATAATAAGCTAGAGCGCAGGCTTTCATATCTTGGAGATCAGAGGTTTTATGTCTCGAAGCAAACTTTCTGACCCTATACAAATTGATTTGTGGGTCAGATTTAATTGAAAACGTAAAACATAACCTCCTGACATGAGTTACCTTGGCTAGACTTCCAGGTGTCTTCAAACAGACTCCGGACCCAGGTTGGCCGAAGCAAGGAAAACCTGTTCAGGTGGAGATTCATAGACGACTCCGCCTTGGAGTGTAAATGCGGTACTGTTCCACAAACGACACCTAATATCGTGTCCAGAGTGTCCTGTCAGCTGCACGTTACAGGAACTGATGGACGCTGGTGATGGCGCCAAACAAGTAGTCGAATTCTGGACCGAGTCCATTTAGATTCCTATCGACACGTTAAGAAGAAGAAGAAGACATTGAATTAATACCAATGTTAAACCAATTGCCAAATGATCGGAAAATTATAAGCAATGATTGATCGATGCGCCGGTGGGCCTATAGAGCCACTGGGGAGGCTCATGCATGAATACGTGGTAGCTAACAGTTATGCATTTGCATGATACATGGTTATTAATTATATCAGCCGTGTAGGTTGTACAACTTCATGTAGAACGTACCTACTGGCTTATATATGAATGTTAGGGTAGGTTCAGACTATGAGGCTTTAAAAATAGGGGAGGAATGAAAACTAGCGGTGTTCTTTATAGGTAGTAGTCGGTGTCGCTTAGAGTTACAGTAAATACCTCTTCTCCATTAAAAAGAAAGAATCTTTTGACATTTTAAATGTCTTTTCGTTCGCTCCAGTGTAGGCTCGGATTTCACGAAAAATTGCTATCCCCTTATATCTCGGAGAGTTGTGAAGATATGATATTCAAGAAGGCTCAGAAGACGCGTATGCACAAGAGCTGTATGGTGCAAAAATAACTATTCGAGAAAGTCAAAAACGAAAAAAGTTATGGCCGAAATAGTGAAAAAAAAAAGTTAAATTTTTCCGAATTTTTGGTTTTGGCGCTGGATATTTTGGAAACAAAAAATGATATCAAAAATTTGAGAAAAACTCCTCTGGAAAATTTAGTCAGCTACAATTTGAGTCTAAAACAAAGACGATCGGGTTAAGTGTTTGCCCTGTGGCCTAACCTTTTTGAAAAAAGTCAAAACGACATTTTTCACATATTTTTTCGAATTCCGTAGATTCATTTGCAATGTGCTCGATAGTCGTGTGAGGCACGAAATCCGTGAATTTTTTCGCTGTTTAAGTTATTTTTTACGTGGAACTCTAATTCTTTTTCTAAAATAAAGGACACCTAAGCTACTACTTATAACATCAGCTATCTGTTAGTGAAAGTCCCGTCGTACTTATCGCGTTCAGTTTTATTGGTGAAATCCGCACTTGTCCGAGTCTGCTAGTCTAAACCAACCTTTACAGATGTAAACTCACTCCCGTCGCATCCGATCGATGTGATGCAGTAAGGATGTCTGAAACTGTACTCTGTAGCTGGTGTAGGACTGTAGTGTACACGTTTTGAATGTTACTGCAACTGAGCAGAACATTCGGAGACTTTGAACAGATTTATTCAATCTGTTACGTTGTTTGCTTGTTGTTCCAGTTCGTGAATACAATATTTTAAAAATAAAACATGCCATCTTTGAATGCTGCTTTAAGAATTTAATAGAAAATTACTTTAAGGACTCTAAAACCTAAAAGTATATGATCGTCTATAGTAAAAAAAAATCAGAAAAATATATGATATTATTCGTCAGGATATATGCTAGGAAAATGAAGAATTGAAAAAACTGAGAATGTTAACTCTAAGTAGAAAATACCAAGTTATAAAGGTGAATTTTATTCCCGACCCGTAAGATTACGCTATCATAACAAGAAAGCTTCACATTAAAAAGTCATAAACTCACGAGAGCTATTAAGTACAAGCATCAAGTTACCCCATCATAAAATTACGACACCTATAACAAAGTTAACACCAAAACATCACATCATTTGAATTTCGAAATACCTAGTACCATAGACAAGCTAAAAAGCTTTTACCAACCTGATACGGTATGACGGGCAAAGATAATGAAACACGCAGCCTATGGCTTCCACATCGATGTGGGTTAAGGCTGTGATAGGCAAACTACAAAGGTTAATTGCTACGATTCTACTTATTTTTGGAAGGCTAATTTAGCAAAAGCTGATTAGTTGCTTTCGCGATGATCTGATAGGAGTTTCTCTTGATGTATGAAAGGCATAGGTAGAGATGACTGTTGTAGTTCGTTCCATGTGAGGTAGCGAGGTACTGAAACTGTACTTACATGGGTTTATTTATAAACGATGTTTAAAGTTAAGTGACGGATAAATGTCAAAAAATTATGGTTAAACAGTCCCTAATCACTACTAGGTACATTGATATACTTATAAAAAATATATCAATGACTAGGTACTAAGCAACTTTTATGAATGAAGGGTAATATTTTAGACTTCTGCGGTATCCGGACGACCTAGACGTGTACCTACCGCAAGGGTTGGGTCGAGGTGAGTCTAGAAAAGAATGCCTGGTAGGATTTGGGGGAGGCTTTGCTCAACAGTGGGACAGTGTAGGCAAACTTTGAAAAAAAAAAAAACGGCGCTATGGCAAACTGCCTAACATACATGGAAGTAAATATTGTTTTTGTTATTAAATGAAATAATAATTATGATAGACACAGAACATAATAAGGATAATGACTTTGAAATATTATGTTATCATACGTATTCCGAGCCCGTCTTCCGCCTAACTCTATTACACGAGTTAAATGTTACATGAGATTTAAATATTTATTATTGTTATTTTGGGCTCGCCTATTTTTAGCCCAAAGAATCGGCATTGCCATCCAACGTAGTAATGCTCCCAGCCTTTTGGGCACTTATCTCATTGACAGCGATGCGGACGAATTTTTTGATGCCTTTTTATTTTATACTTGTATATAATAAATATAACATTTATTAAATCCCAAGTAATTATGCCAAATAAGCTGTGGGCTAAAATAACCACTACGTGGAGCCCTGACACAGCCAGAAGGCGTCGCGGCAGACCTCGTAGAAGATGGTGGGACGAGCTGGACAAAACAAACGACCCAGTGGTCCACTTTGGCCCTGGATCGAAAGAGCTGGAAGTCATGGGGAGAGGTTTGCCCAGCAGTGGGATGATGCAGGATGCAGAACAGTAACCAGTAAATAATTATTCTTCTCTCCTGAATACATTTGCGTTTTACATCGTCACACTGCATAAAATCCACAAAATATACATGAATAATAATTGAAACTCTAAAAGTAGGTACATACAGTTTGAGCTGAACGCAACTCAGTCTCCATTAGCGGTGATTAAATCCAGCATGCGATCTCTGAATTACGCTTCCAATTTATTATTTAATTCTATTGCTGCCGGTAACTACCTAAATATTAGTTTCATCAAATCTGTTATTTGACGTAAAGTGCTTCAATTTTTAGGTTTTGTGGTCGAATCTGAAGAGAGAAGTAATATGTGTATCTTACAGTTATTTTATCCATACTAATACGAAAGTGTGTCTGTCTGTCTGTTACCTCTTCACGCTTAAACCACTAAACCGATTTAGATGAACTTATGCGACTGAAACCGCGTTTTACCCGCATAAATGTGTACCCGAGTGCGGACTTTTGACGATTCATGTCTATACCAAATTTCATCTAATTTCATCTTTTGCGGTTCAAGCGTGAAGAGGTAACAGACAGATAGACATACTTTTACATTTATTATATTAGTATGTATGGTGCCCAAGATACAGCCAGTGCCTAGTTTGGGACCAAAGATACCTCCATATTGTAATTTTGAATGATGAAATAAACGATTTTTACTTTACTTTACAGAGCACGGATACAGCTCGGCCGCCGCTGCTAGAGGCGGCATTGTCAACACTCTCCATACAAACCAACCGTGTCACCGTTTACTCGCACTACTACACAAATATCGTTTAGATATTGCCTTCAAAGCCACCAGCTTCTAAACTTTAGATGCTGACGATTTTGAAGGCAGTTTGTGGCAGAAGTTACGCGCTAAACGCATTTTCGGCGCCACGAATTTTGCTAGCCCTGCCACCTCTAGATGCTGTCGGTACGAAGATTCCGAGCTCTGTGGTCTATCTAGCAAGATAAACAAACTAATTCTCTGTGAATATTAATTGGTGCATAATCAGTTTATAATGTCCCCACTGTTGGGATACAGACCTCCTCTCGGTAAGAGGGAGTGGGCTGCAATTCACCACGTGGGCCCAGTGCGGGTGGGTAAATGTCACATATCTTAGAATTTTTGGTTCTAGGTCATGCCGATTTCTTCACGATGTTTTCCTTCACCGTTTTGAGAGCAGTCGTGATGAAATTAAATACACAAAGTGAAGTGCCTGCCTGGGTTCGAATTCACGACCTAAAACTCGTAAGTCGGGGCCGATACCACTGGGCCACTCCTGCTCTATTAATTTATTATGTTTGAAACATCTCAAACATACTAAATTAATAGAGTCTTAGTGTGTTTTTGATATTAATTGTTATTCTAAAAATTAGTCTCTTTGACACAAAACCTCTTTCGTTTTTTTATTTGTAGCTTGGAATAACTGCACTTCTAAAAGAAGCCTATATTAAGTCGTGCACTTAATTAAAACTGTCCTTTATGATTATGCGTACTCTGTAGGTAACCCATTAATTGCACTAAGACTATTATAATCAAGTAATAAAGCTGTTACCATAGATAAGACTAATGTTTTGATCTAGTTCCTACTCGGGAGGTCGTTTCCGTAGTGCATACAGATAGCCTATGTGCAATGTGCATGCTATAAGCCATTTGAATATTGCCCCTGGCAACATTGTCGATTGATTGACGTATTGTTATAACTAGTAGCTATTACACGCAATATTATCGTCGTTATGTTTATTACACACAGGTATGTTTCTTTTGACTTATTGTGCAAATAAATGACTTAATACGTAACGCTACTTTAAGGGGCTTACAGGACCTAAACGCAAAAAAACGCAAGTTTTAGAAACAATAAAAGTATATGATCGACTACAGTAAACACAATCAAAAAAATATATGATATTCTTCAGGATATATGCTAGGTAGCATATATCCTGAAGAATATCATGCAATGTGTGTTGAAAACATAATACAACTTATTTCGTACGATAGAAAAAAATCATAAAGATACCTGTAAAAACTTTCTTTTTACATTAAAAACCATACTAATATACATACAATCATTATGACTTTTTGTCATATTATTCTACAAGCAACATACTAAAACCTTAGTGTTTTAATTTTTTAGTCCCAAAAATAGATTTTTCGTAAATAGATAATTGCGTCATATTTTGCAATAAATTACCAGCGTTGTGTCATCGCGCTTGTCTTTCTTTTATATGCAATCCGATAGTGACTGCGCTGTAGGTCATGTAGTCCTCTTAACATGAAAACCGACACTAGTCGTGTATGGTTCTCTATTTAAGTACTAGTACTTAGGTAGAGTCATTCGGGGTAGCAGCACGCATCGGGTAAGAGATCGCAATGCTAAAATCTCCGCGGGGAATGAAGGGACAGGGGGCGCGTGTATGACGGAGTCAGTGGCTAGCGAGCGGCCATGTTGAAACCAAGCTGTTTGTAGCTGCGCTGCGGTACTAACGAAAAAAAATCAAAAAAGTGTGAATTTCATTGATTTAAACTTAGTTTTTTGTGTTAAGGAAAAGTGTATATCTCTCATAAATACAAGATAATCGTGGTAAGTACTATTAAGTGTTGTAACATCATTATTAAGCTATCCATACCGAGTAATAATTTTAGGTTATTTTTCGAACTTATGTATGTTTCGGCGCGGTATTCAAAAATGTGTCCTGTGGGGTAACAGAACGGGGTCAAGAGAACGCACGCGATCTCTTACCCTTACATGCGTTCTTTTACCCACCACCTTTTTAACGTTTAGTTTTTTATAATTTAATTTTGAGAATTATTTATATCTTGTTGATCAGTGTACTTAAACATTGGTATGCAATGATGCACATTAATTTTATCGATTAATACGCACCATTGCATACCAGGGTTTACGTGTTACAGGGTTAACTAAAAATTAAAAGTTATAGGTAGGTAGAGGTACCTATAGCTTAATTTTGTTACACAGTTTTTAGGTACATTGTTATAGCACCGCGTGATACATATTTATGGTTATTTATTTTTTAGTTTCAGAAAAATGCCCCGAAATTACATCAGAAAACGACCTGACCGAAAAATACTGACAGAGGAACAAATCACTAGAGCCAAAGCTCTTATAGCTGGAGGGATGAGTCAAAGGCGTGCCGCAGAAGAAGTTGGAATTAGCGAAGGAGGTTTAAGAAAAAGATTAAAAAACAATACCTAATATTCCAATATCTTTAGGTCGCTTCAGGCCTACATTTACTGAGGCACAAGAACTAGAATTAGCTGAGCACTGCAAGAAACTAGACTAATACTATATAACTGAACTCCTTAAGGCTGTTTAATTACTATGATTGCTAAGTTGGCTTAATTAATAGGTTTATTAAAAAATATCTTTAATTATTTGTTTTGTTTTAATTAACTTACTTACCACAAATTATATCATTGCGTTTACTTACCCCATATGCGAACTTTTGCCCCCCAGACTGCGTGCTGTTACCCGCATTACGGGTCAATTGTTCGCATTCTGAATGAGGGTCATAATTAAGTGATTCTAAGAAAACTATTTAGAAAGTCAGTTTACAAATATATGTATTTAATAAAGCAATAAGTAGCCTACCTAAATGTCAATACTCCATTTTTAAGAATCTATTATTTTTATATTGGTGTTGTAGAGAAAGGTAAAATGCGTCCTCTTGACCCGAATGACTCTACTGTTTCCATGGGTGCTCCAAATTTTCTTTAGATATATTTTTAGTCCTATGTAATAGAGGGCAAGCGGTGTCATTTTATGGTCACAAATCCATAGTCAGGGTGCTACTGAGAATTTCCTAATAGAATTAACCTAACAAAAGAAACCCGACCAAGGTTGACGAAGACCCTATGCTCAGCAGTTACACTTGATAAACAAGACATAGGTACCTACACATTAAAATGACTATATCGTACCGAAACAGTAAAATCTATTTTTGGATAGATACACACTATAGTTTTCCGTTAACAGTGTAAGGTCCAAATGAAACGGAGAACGAGCCTTTTAACGCGCACATTTCCAATTCTGAACCGTTTGGAAGTGTGCTGGAATTACTGACGCAGCAGCCTGAGTCCTGAGTATTTCCTTTCATTGTAGTAAAGACAGAAGTAAAATTATACGATATTAGTAACCCGCTGCTTTGCACGGTTATCAAGACTTGATGAAACATCGAGATTTTTTTGTTAAATATGGCTCATTTGGAGAAACATCGATGTAAATGTATTTTTTCTCAAAAATGAGTTAAATATGCCAAAGCACTTAGAAAGCGTATTTAGGTACGTTAGGAAAGCATAGACGTAAAAAAAAGTGCCTAGCAGTTACGTCGAAAAATGCCAAATGAGCGATAAGTATGTTAGTTTCATGGAATTATTATGTACTACGTACAACTGGAAGGCTTACTGATAAAATCCTGTCAAATAAAATTGTACTCTATTTGTAAAACGATATCGTTGTTTTTAGAATATCCAAATAAACAGTAAAAAACGGGCTCGAGAGAGAACAACTTAAGCTTCGTTGTGTCTCTTTCGCACGATTGCCATGTAAAATATTTAATTCTTTAGTAGAATAAGATTGTGTAAGAGGGCCATTCCGCGCAATTACGCCGACTTTTGTTTGGAAATGGTAAGGACATTTGGTGCGTGTTGATTGCAATAATAAATTAAATAAAGGTGTTATACTTTTTTAGATAGCGGCGCCATACGTAAAAACATGTAAGAAATGTCATATAAAGTAAAAAAAGAATGCAGCTATGATATTTAATTTATTATTAGCATATATTCGCCGTTACTGGATTTCCGCGGAATGACCCAAGAAATGAAAATTATAACGTATTATTTGCATAAACTTATGTGAGTACCGCATATGTACTAAAATGAATTACCTAATATCGCTTACAGGTTTACTTATTAAGAGCAAAAATATTTTTTACAATAGCACCGTAGGTAATTAGTAAATATTATAAATTTATTACTAGCAATACTAGCAATACCGGTAAATATGGTTGTCATGTCAGCTGATGTAATTTAGTGGCGTCTTGTTCGTTGTTGTGTTTTATTTTTATGCTTTTGATGCGATTTGGGAATCGATGCGGCTGTTGTTTTTTTTAAAATGGTGAATACTTTCTGTGGTGTGAGTGGGTGTCATAAATAATTTTACCCTGGTTGTGGAATATCCTTTCACAGGTGAGTTGTTTTTGTAATAAATAGGGTGAACATACTAAATGTAAAATCAGAACCTAACAAAACAGTTTTTTTTTTCTAGATTGCCGTCGAATGCCGAAATAAGAAGAAAATGGTTAGAGCTTATTCCTGGAAAGCTGACTGATAACTCTGTAATATGTAGCTTGCATTTCAAACGCGAAGATTACCTGACAGAAGCTCGGAAAAAATTAAACAAGCTAATTTACTGTTCGCTGCCATTCGATATTTGGGAGATATAAATATAAACGTTAGGTCTCTAACATGTGATGGCACTATCACAAATTTGAAGTCCTACGAACTTTTGGGTTGTAATTTTTCATTACAAAACATGAAAACATATATTATATCGAACATCCACAGAAAAATTATAAAGTATATTGTCTATTAGACCCACCTAAATATATTGTCTATTATTTTATTTGAAAACGTACAAACATCCTTGCAACCTCGCACCGACAACAAAACATGTTCCTAACATCTATCTAACGCAATCAAACCCTCAAAGAGTGATAGACATAGATAGCTGTTTATAACATGTTTTGTTGCCGGCGTGAACCTGGGGTTAGATACTTTAGCTAGTTGGGCCCATCGCCTATCGCACTGAGACGATCATCGCGTTCATCGCTATAGGTAGGGGCCTCCGTTAGAAAGAAACACGTCACGGCATGAATTATACTTAATAGAGGTAGAGAGAAGCACTTACTAGCATGTTTTGAATTATTTCTCAAATTCCCACCGACAAATCACCCTTGGGAAATAATGTTTTTTTTTTTCCTAAAATGCCCACCTATAGTTGCAAAACTTCTGAAAAATTCTGAATAATTCCGGAATACTTCTGGGAAAGTTTCTTTAAATCAGAATTATTCAAAATGAATTTAATTAAGATTTTTTTTTTTTACTGAAAATCGTATTTTGCATCGCTCGTCGATCGCCACCGCGCTACCCCTCTGTGCGCGCCCGACAGCACGAGTCGTGCGTGCCGCGCGCGCCCGGCTGCACGAGTCGTGCGTGCAGGCGATGGCGGTGCGAGGTGCGATAAGAGGGGAGATGCTCCCTGGAGAAGTTTTCTTCCCGCGAGAAAGATTCGTACCCCGCAATCGAATGTTTCCGCCGAATATTTCGCCCGAATAATTGGGAAATATTCCCAAAGTTTCGGAATATTTCGGAATACTTCCGAAGTATTCGACGGGAATGATTCGGAATTTTTCCCGCCAGCATCTATATGCCCACCACGACTTATATCAAATTTCAAGGGGATTTCAGGAATATAACATGAAAAATCCCTACTGGATAATAATGTTAAATTAAACCCCACCAAGGGTGATTTGTCGGTGGGGATAATTCAAAACATGCTAGTAAGTACTTCTGTCTACCCCTATTAAGTATAATTTATGACGATGAAAGACAAGATGGAAAATGATGACGTGAGTGGTCACTGTAATTTTAAAAATATACCTAGTGCCTACGATTGAAAATGTCATGCTACTAGGTGCTGATGAAAAGGCATGTAACATAAAGAACATCAAGAATCGACGAGCGTGTATAGAGTAATTATAATTATAAGGTGGCCTAGTAAAATCCGATGTACCTACCTCTTACATAAAATATGGTTACCCTACTTTGACAAGGACGGGTGAAGTTTTGGAACCTCTCTTTCGGCTCGCGTTTATAATCTGAGTGAACCTTCCAGTTGTACGTAGTACATAATAATTCCATGGTTAGTTTATTATTAATCTGTCAAGCTCCGCTAATGAGACACAATTGATTTTCTATTGTTTCGTCGCCGATCGGCGAACCGCGCCGCTTGACCGGTGTATACCTACTTAATAGACATAAACCTTCCGGAGTAAGTTCCCTAAATGATGGTGAAATCCGTATCAAAATCCATTGCGTTTAGAAAAAACAACGCGGTCACACAGATGTCTGTCACGCGAAAATAAACTTTAAGGGTTGATTTTTCCAACGCCAGATAACTTTGTCGGAGGAATAATTTTGAATTTTTGACAGTTTTTCATACAATAAGTAACTGTCAGATGTCAATTTTATTCCACAAATAAAAACAATCGGTCGATTGAAAAATCAGCCCTAAAATGTAAGTAGAATTAGCCACGTTTTTATTGTTCACAAAAATATCCATTCCAATTTTTAAAATTCAGTTTCAAAATTCGAATTGTTATATTTTATTTTTATTTTGCAACGCTCGTCGATAGAAACGATATTTTTTTTCCATCGCTAAAATATAGGTAATAAAATCAAATCGGCTCTAAAGTCCAGACTAGAACTTGAAATTGGCGAGCTATTTTATTGTGCTAATATTGAAACAATCCTTTTACCTTATCTATACTACACTTTAATGGACGACGATGGCCACAAGTGTTGCCACGTGCAATACCAATGGTATTAATATTTGTAGGTAATGTTGCCACGGGGGGAATCAATTGAAAATGTTTCCAGGAATAGTGAATGTCTGTTTTATCGCTCACTTTAAGCCGGCGCCATATCTATATTAGAACTTATGCCAATTCTAATATTAGTAATATTACATTGAATCCAAATGTTACATAAGTAACATGATTTCTTTGTATTACAACAAATTATTAGAATATGATGCAAACAATTTCACAACGCACGTAATTTTGTATAATTATCTGTAACGCTTGCATATACGTACTGCAATCATTTCTTTGTTACGTAAAGGTAATACAGATAAAAACCCCGAAGTGAAGAAATAAGGTAAATAAAAATTTATTGCTCATTATTAATTGTATCTATATGTACGTGTTGCATCCATTTTAATAAGATGACGACTGTATAATTTGATCATGGAATAACCGATTGATGTAACGTAACATAAAAAAAATTACCGTATTATCCCTTGCCAGGGTTTTCACATGTGTGAGAAAATAAATTGGTATTGGAAAGCATCAAGGTAAGATAAAATTACGGATATCTAATTATACCTATTTACCTAGGTACATCTTGCATTTTTAAAAGTACCTATGGATGTTCAGTGTGTGGACTAGACTTCTAAGTAGAAATGATTCTGACGTGGCCAACCACGTCAGAACCATTTCTACTCCTCTTAGGTGCTTTAACAGATATATTAATACCAATATTAATATAATATACCTATTAAAGCGCCTAAGAGGAGTTTTTTAAGTAATCCTGCATTGCAAACTAAGTACCTACTAGGACCAAAAATAATCCTTTAATAAGAAAGATGTTCAGTTTTATTATCTTCAGTCTTATCATACCCATAAATTACTGTCAGTACCAAATAGACGGGCTCCTTTTCAGCTGCAACATGGCAGATTGGGTGCAGTAAACCTAGTTATGTCAACTGCATCCAAACTGCAATGTTGCAGCTGGAATGCAGTACGTGTGTTTAGACCTTTAGATATTTCATAAAGTAAGTTAGTATTTATGCATGCAGTTTGTGCATTTTCCCCGTGAGTTTCAAGCGGTACCATTACGAGTTGATACCGGTAAGGTCATACCTAGTATTCCAATATATCTCGCTTTGGATTTTAAGAACAGTAGATTCCTATTGGTAAATAAATTTTCACCATAATTATCATAATTTATACTACTGAATAGTTAGAAAATAATCTACCTTCAGTATTAGTCATTTCTTTTTTCTGTTTTCCTTCTTAGTTAGTTTTAATCATGATCTGGCTGTTTGAGTAATTTACGCGGCCTACCCAAATGTCCTTTCTTTGGTATTGTTCGTCGAATCGTTGAGCTCCTCAAGTTCTGAGTTGAGTTGCACGATTTTTGACAAATGCGTGCACTGACTGGACAGGTCCGCTCAATCTGTGTGATTCTTTCCTCAGAAGACCATTTCAGACACCAATCTATCTACATGGTTTTCACATGATCTGACCAAGATTTTGTCTGGACTTTAAAAGAGACAGTGACCTCTGAGTTTTTTCGGCCTTTCTTCTTAGAGTAGTTAGATAGGAAACGCCGACCTCATCTAGCTTAAAAAAAAAAAAAATTGATGTGTAATAGTGTTTTGTACAAACCTACTTACAGGAAATAAATCATTTATCAGTATTATCTCTCCTTCCAAATGTTGTCTTGAAAAGATCTCTTTTAGCGATAAAACCGCCCATTGTGTCACCCCTTGTCTACATTTATATTTGTAATTTTAATGGTGTATATAATAAAGAATATTCTAAGTACCTTGTTTTTTCGATTCACATATAATTGACTGACTTTTTCCAGGAAAATGTATCGTTATTTATTAGCACAGAGTAACATGACGGACCTACCACCTCACATTGATGTTTATCAAAGGGTATTTTAACAAACCGACATTTTTCACTGCTTCATTCTCTTGCAGTAGGTAGGTATGTACCTATCTACCGAATGTATGTACTCATTAAACTTATGTAGGCAAACTATTGACATCATCAGTTATGTGTCATTTGCATAGTCGACCAGTGGGTAATTACCTACGTCGCTGAGATGGAATCACATAGAGAAGGAGAAATAAAATGATGAGGGAATGATGGAGGATGGAATACAATGAAATTAGTTCTACTTAGATCTCAAAAAGAACTCTCAAAAATTTAAGTTAGTATTGTCTCGATTCTTAAAGCTATGATAAAAAAGCTTCATTTACTAAGCTAGACAGCTTTCACATTAAAGATTGTAGAGAAACTCCCAACAGCTTTCATCTGACCATAAAAAAATTGCGGTGCTTAAAACTAAATCGCAAAATCTTTCACTCGATAAAAACTAAGTCGGCCGCCCCTCTAGTTATTGGTAGACGAGGTAACCCTGGAGGCCCAGGTAGGCACGTGACCTCGGGGTCAGGGTCGATACTGTACCACTTTACGGGTGTAGGGTGTATCTTGTGCCGACATCGATGACTTTCGCAAACAGCTGCTGTTTTCACCCCGCCGCGCCGCCGCCGTCGTCGTTACGTCACTGCCCCAATTTAGGATTGAAAATTGAAGCAATTATTTCAAAGTTCGATGAAATAGTGTTAAATTATTTTTCAGCGATTTAAGTGTTATGTTTTTGTTTAAATGTAATTTTAAAAGCTTTTGTAATACGATACAAACGTGAAATAAAGCATTTTTATTAGCGCCATCTCGTGGCAAGTAGCTGAAGTAAAATGTTCTAGTACAGCGCCATCTATACTGCACAGAGTGTACTACTTGTTGCGGAACTTGAACACCGCCTGAAATCAAGTGTATGGCGTCACTGTGCTGTGGTTGCCCGCTACTCTAACTTTTTTGTGCTTATTACGCTTAAGTGCACTTCAAAAAGCTTTTGCAGTGACAAATTTACTTTAACTTCAAAGCTGAAAGTACTTGAGTAATGGAAACATTTTTTATTCAGTACAAATTAAGTTCATAAAAAGAAGAACTTGCCAGTGA
Source organism: Amphipoea oculea (assembly GCA_945859645.1). Lineage (NCBI taxonomy): Eukaryota > Metazoa > Arthropoda > Insecta > Lepidoptera > Noctuidae > Amphipoea > Amphipoea oculea. Next base: position 13,554,058 of record OX243878.1, read on the forward strand.
CACTCAGCGAAAAAAAAAAACGCATTTTTTATATTAAATTGCTTTGAATAGAAAATTGGGCTGCGGTGTTTAGAAAGAAAGAAAGAAAGAAAATACGTTTATTACTGTCCGTGTGTTACGTTTATAACTGTTATCCGTTTTAAATGTTTATTAGCTTTTGCAATATTTAGGTATTCTCCTATTTAATCAGTGTTATTGATATTAACTAATTTATCAAGGCGTAATTTCTCACAATGAAAGGATAGGAATCAATAAATTAACTTCCATTTCGATATTACTTTTCTTTTCGAAGACATGCGAGGGCTATTTCGCAGTCTGGTCACGATTAGGTTTTTACTTTATGAGTTTAATAATGGTTTGTTCATAATAATAATACTATGTACGTACACACGCACAGTCATGTAATGTAGTTCGGTAAGCTACCAATAGATGGCGTGAAGGAAATGGCCTTATAATTTTAATTTTGTGTATTGTTATATTATTATGTTGCATGAATTTACCGCCCTTTCTCTCTAGTCTTTTAGGTAAAGGGGATGGCCAGAAGCATCCTTTCCTTTTGTTTACCAATATATGTAAATACCTAATATGCCTAGATAATAATAACGTTTATAACGTTTAATAATAATAACGTTTATTGTGTCCAAAATTTATACACAAACAATTTTGGGTTTGGAGTCTTCAGTTAAGCAAATAATGCCTGTATTATTGCCTAGATAGGTATTAGGTAGGTATGCGATCAGGTACCGCCCCGTTTTTGAAGAGGAGTTCTTTGCCGATATTTAGGTAGGTATTTGAACTTACAACGTTAATAGTTATTAGCAATTAATTCTATGACATAGGCACTACAATTTAAAAGCGATGTGGATAAGCTAAAAAGCCAAATGTTTTTTTTTAATTGATACATAGTTGTGTCCCAGCAGTGGGAACGTTATAGGCTGATTATGTTATTATGTTGATACATAGTTGAGTACTGAGAGAATATTCTAGCTAAACGACATTGAATATAAGACTTATTAGGTATAGCCTAAAGGACATTTCAATCCCGCTGTCAAAAAAATTCAAATGCAAATCACGCAAGAGCCGATGGCGATGTAAAATACTGCAAAAATTCACATGCATTCATTCTCTATGGACCATCGAACATCATGGATGGATTTTGCGACGAGATCCGATCCATCAGCTGCATTCCGTAGTGCATAAATTATATGGAAGTTATGTAGAATGTGTGCGACGTGAAAAGCTTTATTTTAGCTGCTGTAATGTAGGTAAAACACAGCAGTCTGCCTAGTTTTCGTGACAGTACCTATGTGTAGAACACAGTGATGGTAGGTATTGTGTTATTATCTGTGCTTAATTTAGTGACGTGACGTGTGTGAATGTACAAATTGTAAAGTAACAGTGGAAGTACTCGTTATAGTATAAAACAAAACCGCTAAAATGTCTGTAGCTACGCTATGTGCGTACTTACCTACTTCCGAATGACTGCACCAAATTGGTTAATTCTTTTTTGTTGTGTTCGGTATTGCCAGGAAATGGTTTGTATGAAAGAAAATTTCGGAAATTCGAAAAAAAATAGCACCCGTGCGAAGCTGGGGCGGGCCGCTAGTAATAAATAAATAAAATAATGTGATCGAATAGTTTGACAATATTTTGACAAAATAATGACTCTTGATTCGTTGAGCACGTGTATGCCTAAGACAATGGTAAATTATTTATAGCAGAGATTATAGTGCTTGATTTTGTAAAAAAAAATCCTTGAAAATTTTGGAGAAGTGAGTCACTCCACCTATCGACCTGTTCCGGATGGATTTAGAACATGTGTTTAATTTTGGTCGCATCACTTCTAGCTAAATAACAACTGCGTGGGCCGTGACGGTATTCGTGTGTAAGTGTAATAGGAGGCCAAGCGATTAGCAAGCCTCGTGCCATTATGATGCCGCACAATTCTTATTACGAAGGTGAAAATTTGGACTTCCTTTTGGGAGAAATGGACCGTATTTCCCTGGTTTTGGTTAGATCTTTACGCTGAATAGTCACTGTTAAGACCACAATCAGCATATAATGATCCCACTGCTGAGACACAGGCCTCCTCGGTATGAGAGGGGCCATAATCCACCACACGGGCCCAGTGCAGGTACAACATCGAGAGGTAACCGTACCTCTCGATGTTTTCCTTCACCGTTTTGGCCTCACTGTTATGACCACCAAGTCTTAAATAAATTCACCTTATTTACTAACCCCTTACTAATAAACGTATTATATCAAATGAATAGTTACACACCGATTTCTCTCTTTCAGTCGTCAGTAATTTGATTTTCGAAAGAAGAAGACAAAGCGTTGTGTAACTATACAGACGCTATACAACGTTTATTAGTAGGTGGGTAAGTAATGATCTAAAGACACTGTTAGAACATCATAGGTACAGTCAGCATCAAAAGTCGATTAACACTATCTTTTTTCCATGTTTTTAAATTGACAACAACTTTTTTCAATAAACTGATTTTTAACTTGTCACATAATAGACAAGAGTCTATATTCTAAAAAAAATTCTTTTGCTGCAATTTTGGACAAATTTTTTGCTCAATAACTAAGATTTAAAAAACTGAAGTGTTAATCAACTTTTGATGCTGACCGTACTAACTGAATGGGCTTATCGATCCGATGCCAAATGCCAATCGTGTTGATAATGCGAAGGCGTAGGCGCTTTCCTAGAATCGGAAGCGAGGCCCATATTACTGCTATTATGGTCTATTATTTATTATGGTTAACTTTTTCCATGCAAAAAAAGAACACAAGAAGGAGGTATTCACAAGAAACCTTTCAGACTAATGTAATATTTAAACACGCAAATGAGACTGTTTATTATTATTTCTTAGCTTTTGTCCGCGGTTTCGCTCGCGTGCGTGTTGCAAAACATCTCATGGAAACGTACAGCCATTGTTTTCATAAATAACTCTATGGGTTTACGCGGCGCACACCAGTAGAGAGCTCAGCCGTGATGATTTTTTCCGATATCTTCGACAACTATCGTCATATTCCAGCCAATTTACACAAACCTTTATGAATTATACCTACACCTAAACCTTCCTCATGAGTCACTCGGTCTATTGGTTAAAACTGTATGAAAATCCGTTAGGAAGTTTTTGAGTTTATCGCGTACAGACAGACAGACAGACACGTGGGGGACACACTTCATTTTATAATATATTGTAGTGATTGTTTTGCTTTCCTGGTTTTTTACGGTTAAAATGCAAACCCGATTAGAAACCACCAGAGCCACGGGTAGTATAATAACTTAACCCTACAACTGCTTAAAAGCTTTCACGCCAATAGCCGATTTATCGTAATTGAAAAAGTTTGAACAGACAAAATAATAGGATTTATTCGAGACACGGTAAATTAGCCGGGCCGGTAACCGTGGCGGCATACCGTGGACGATCCGCCCCTAATTGTAAGGGTTCTCTCCGGTTTATAGCAGCTTTTATTAGCCCGCCTCGCTCGTTGCACTCAAATACGAGGCTAATAGCTTACAGTGTAGGTTCTATGATTGTATTTGTTCCATCATTTAAGATTACTGCCAGCGGTTGAAGTGTTAAGGCGCGGGAAGTGGTGAAAATAAATGTAACAGGTGATTTAATTGTAAGTTTAGGTTCTCACTAGGAGGAGATAAGAGTAGCTTTGTGTACGGGTCGTGTATGAGTGGCGAGGCGCCCCGTGGCGCGCCGAAAAAAGTGTTCTGGGACATTCTAGACGATGTCACCTCTGCCTATCCTTTCATGGATTACAGGCGTGATGTAGTATCTATAAGGATAAGTAGTTAAAACCAAACTGATGCTGGAAAAATCCTACTATCCTACTTCCTACTAATACTAATATACTAATCCTACTTCCTACTATCTTATCTTACTAATATTATAAACGCGAAAGTTTGTGAGGATGGATGGACGGATGTTTGTTACTCTTTCACGCAAAAACTAATGAACGGATTTTGATGAAATTTTACATTATAGGTCAAATCAAATAATACATAGAATACTTTTTATCCCGATATTCCCACGAGATCGATACTTATGCGGGTGAAACCGCGGGGCGCTGCTAATCTTTCAAATGTTTGATTTTAATTTCTAAATGAGCTGTGAGTTATCTGAGGGGCCATTCTCGTAATTTTAAGAACGTTCACAGTCTGATCTCAATCTCAAGTTGTCAAAAATACCTCTAATTTCCCTATATTTTTGACATTGATGGTCTCGAAGATGAGATTGCGACTACCTACATTTTGAACATTTTTAATTACTAGAATTGGCCTTCTGATTCCAAATACTTAATCAACCAAACTCGCTCAAATTAAATTATATATAGACAACTCAACAAAATTCATTGTCTATTACATTATCCGCCCAACACTCAAATCATAACCCGACTAGCAATAAAGCCAGGAACACAGTAGTTGAGACAGCGTGTCGCTACTCGCTAAACACGTGACTGTAAACATTCCGCAAGCGATAAAAGCAATCGCTTGATCGCTTAGATTCGCAGAACGGTCGCTTCTATATTTAGACGGGTCAATACCACGACCGCCGCCGGCGTCTCGACGCGGGCTCACTAAACACCCTGTGTGTCGTGTTCCTATTTACCGATGTTGTTTCATTTTCAGCTCAGAGTATTAGGTTTTAACTGACGAAGTTATTTTCGTTTAGAGTACCTATTCAAGTCAACAAAAAAAATAAAAAATTTTGGTGCCGAGATATTGTTAGTGGTTTTGTATTAGGTATGCACTGGCAGCACTAAACATATTTTTTATCTTTTTTTCCTACGTGTAATTTTTGATCTACCCGCAGTTTTAAATATTGATAATAATCAGTACTTTCTTGTGCATGATTTGTTATCTTATCGATACATTTCTATAAATAAGTTGATTTTTATATCATGTCTTCATCGCGAAGAAGTTGTCTCAATGACTCAAATGTGTTTTGTTACATTTGTGGTGAAATACACAGTTAAAAAGTTCAGAAAACCAATAACAGATTTTATAAAAAGTGCTTATTTTTCTTACTTTAAGTCCAAAATTGTCGATGAATACAAGCCGTGGACACCTCAAATTGTTTGTAAAACATGCTATGAACATTTGCGACAGTGGATCAGTGGTCAAAGAAGTCGTATGAGGTTCGGAGTGCCTATGCAATGGAAAGAACAAAAAAATCACTTCGATGACTGTTACTTCTGCTGTGTCAATTTGCGTGGTGTTAATGTTAAAAAAATTACTTATCCTGACTTGGAGTCGGCTAGAAGACCTTTGCCACATTCAGAGGAAATACCTGTTCCAACATTATGTTCCATTCGTGAACCATCATTTGAAGAAATCTTTAATAAAGGGAGTAGCGACAGTGATTTCGAAGGAATACCATCTACAGAACCAAAACTTTTTACTCAAGAAGAATTAAATGATTTGATTAGGGATCTTGAACTACCTAAAGAATCTGCGGAGGTTTTGGCTTCTAGATTAAAAGAAAAAAACTTGTTGGCGTCAATTTTTTTTATGTAAATTTGTTTTTTTCTTTACAAGACAAAATCTATAAAACTACACGTAGGATAAATATCTTTTTGCTATTAATGTAATCAGCTAGTGTTATTGTGGTTCATGTTGAAGGTAAAAAAAACCGACCACCCGAAGGAACCTGAACCGTAAGGTCGAGAACCCTTTGGGAGCAATCGATTTTTTCATTCTAAATATTAACTTAGAAAGTACATAAGAGTTTAAAAAGTCTCGTTTTACTTGGACATTACTGACTTCGGTGAAGAAAAACATCGTGAGGAAACATGGACATAGGTATCTATATATAAAAAAAACAAAGTCGGGTTAGTTACACCATTTATAACTCAAGAACGGCTGGACCGATTTTTATGATGACTGTTGGATTTTTCTCCGCCCCGAAACTATTAAAACATGGGAAAAAATCACATGCAAAAAAGATAATTCATTTTCTAATACATTTTGTATGAGCGATTTTTTTGATGACTTCTCGAGAACGGATTGACTGATTTCGATGGCGGTACGAAGTTAGCCGGTGACTTAACATTTTGTTATAAGTAACCATGATTCACAATGTAAGTTGATCATACCCTCTGACCTATCCAAACGTTGGCAAGGACATGAAAGCCTGTACAGAACAAGGCTAAATTTCTGGCACACCGTTTATTGTGTAAAACTGATTGTGAAAGAGAAAATGTGTAACAAAGACGACCTAGATGGGTCAGTTATGTCATTAGGTCTTGAAAAACTCTTGTAGCTTTGTCCCGAATTATGTCACTGGGTCGGGACAAATAAATATGTCGAGACAATTCCTTCTCACTAGATAGAGATGTTGTCATGATGTCATGTTGCAATTGGCAGTGTAAAATGCTCTACTTGAAATAAAAAATGGGAGCAGTTCAAGAAAAGTAATGGCTACGATTAAAAATGTCATTAGTGTGAGTTTTAGTTTACATATTTTTGTCGTAGATACATTCTGTAGAGTAAATTCTTGATTTTGGTCTCGTAAACTGTGTGACCTTTCGACTTTATACTTAAACGAATTGGTAGCAGCCAGTGGTAACAGCCGTGACTTACGAGTTGTAGGTCGCGGGTTCAAACCCGAGCAGGCACTTTACTTCGTGTAAATTATTTCATCACCACTGCTCTCAAAACGGTGAAGGAAAACATCGTGAGGAAACTGGCATGTTCTAGAACCAAAAGTCAAAGACATGTGACATAATATACCAACTCGCACTGGGCCCGCGTTGTTGATTACGGTCCATTCCCACTCACCGAGAGGAGTCCTGTGTCCCAGCAGTGGGAACATTATAGGCTGATTATGCATATCCTATCAAGGCGTCTAGCTCCTTAGTTAGAATGACGTCACATTTTTAAGTTATGATGAATATAGAGAGGTCTAGAACAATGAGTCATGGAGTTATTGATTACACACCTAAAGGGACCGTCACGCATATTAATTGCTTGGAAAGTATTTTGGTTTATCGTCGCAGTGACTTCATTCTGTTATCTTAAACTTCTGTAATAGATTCTAAGCGTTTTCCCTGTTCGGGAACAATTGATTCTAAGTTGCAGGTACAGTCAGCATCAAAAGTCGATTAACACTATCATTTTTACATGTTATTAAATTGACTACAACTTTTTTCAATAAACTGATTTTTAACTTTTCACATAATAGACAAGAGTATACATTCTAAAAAAAATTCTTCTGCTGCAATTTTGAACAAATATTTTGCTCAATAACTAAGATTAAAAAAACTGAAGTGTTAATCAACTTTTGATGCTGACCGTACTTCTTTTTCTCTGAGATAAAGCTTGTCTAAAACAATATTTACCCTTGTCTTGCTTGTCCACCTCTTTTTAACACGCCATATCACAGATATAGATACACCTAGATAACGCAAGAACAACTACTTAGCGTGCCAAAAATCACACCAGCTTACGTACAAAAATCGTAAGCCGCCACTTTCGCGCTCAGTCCTGTGTACTGCTGGCTGGGTGAGCGTGAGCGCTGGCGCTAGGCACGCGGTGGCATCTTTGCATCGATTTGATTTTCCCATCACTAAATAGTGCTTGTGACATCATACTAGATAGTAAAAAAAAATTGGCACGCTTGGTTTTCATACAGATCGTGATACTTGCGTTATCCAGGTCTATCTATATCTGTGTGCCATATGGTCAAAGTTAGGAGCACTAGTAAGACGCGACTTAACTGTACGATACTGGAACTGATCTGTCAAGCTTAAACTTGGTTATGCTGAGAATCCACTACAGCAGAATAACAGTAAGTGTTGAGCTAGCAATCTCTGACAGCTCAACATCATCTTTTATTTCCTTATACGGGCTATTTTTATGCGTTGATTCTCCATGTTAGCCCGCATTGTGTGACGTCACGCCTCTGCCAAACGTTGGCGTCACACGCTGTATATTTACATCGGTGGTCAGATTGGCATCTTCCTTCAATGTTTGTTTACGGCGTGTCCCTTGCCTAATGAAACTGAATGACAGGTTTGTTACTTGTTTCAACCAGGAGTAACGGTGTGGTTAGGTTTGTTTATAGTGGATTCGAAGTGCAGTATTTGAGGAATAAATTGATAGTTTTAGGTTTTTTTTTTTAAGTAGAGAGATATCTTTGATTATATTGGTGTAGTAGTCGCAAGCACTCAGTTCATGTAGTGACCTTATTTGTGATGTTTTTTTAGACAGGTCAAATGAGTAAGTAAAGTAGATGATGAATTGAGTTTATAACTGTAGGAGTCAAAACTGATCACGAATATATGGCAGCTGTACCACTCGTAGTAGTGATGATGATGACTTCGACGCCACACAGTTCTGACGCGAACTCAATTCATTAGTATTGAATTTCTGATTTTCATCATCTACTTTTGCTGTTGATTGTACTTGCAACCGGCGTGCTTGTGTGAACTTAAATGAGGCAAAAGGGTTATGTAAGGCTCGTAGGTATTCTATAGTTTCTGACTAACCTCTAATGGGAAGAAGGCATGAGTTTGTGTAATCTGCATTCGCGACTTATTTGCCAAAAATATAAACAAATACAACGTGTAACGTTAAATGCGCAAAACCTGAAAATAGTTTGATCAGAATAACGAGCAGAATCAATTGAACCACTTTTTAATATAGGTCACATTTTTCAAAAAATCTTCAATAAAAACGTTGCCGTGTCTATTTATTAATAAGTCAAGCCATCACATGCGCAAACCCGCCAAAATAGGTAAACAAACACAAGTTGTTGTCAACCAATTAAAATTTTCCTATACGCGGGATAATAATAGCTCTTATTTCAATGCAAATTGCAAATACGAATCTTCCGTACAGTAAGTACCATGAATAAGACAATTTGAAATAAACAATAATGCTATATATCTTATTTTAACATAAACTTAACCTAAGGGTTAGAAAGAGAAATGACGATCTGCACGGGGCGGGGCGTGCGAAATACGTGACAGCGGCCGTGTTTACTTCAGTCTGAGCGGCGCTGGCACATGCGTCACAGGTGTAATTGTTCTATCCCGTTACCCCGGCGAGGCGGCGCGTGCGCGTGAATTTCGCAACGTTTTTGTACACAAACATTCAATATTGTGAAATGGTGAGAATGTTGGCGCATTGTAATGACAACGTTAATTTGGCCAAAGCCTGGAAAAGTGTGATGGAAACATTTAAGTCACTGTTCAAAGATAACCTAAGTTTTTTAGGAGCGTAAATGGAAAATAATGCGCGGCGCAGCGGCCCGGTGACTACTCCTCCCTCAATAGAGCGTCGTCGCAGACGCAGTAAACGATTAGAATTGCCAGTAAAACTAAAACAGCACATAAAACCTTTACAATTTTTTTAATGATTTTTTTCTCTCTCTGAAATAGGTCAATTGAATTAAAAATCAGTTGGGGTGTCTGAGGTTTTGCGCATTTAACGTTACACGTTGTATAAGTTTATGGAAAAATAACTTTAATTCCTACACAATAAAGTTCAGTTACGCTACAACTTCAAACATTTTTATAACTTTTTCAATAGTGCTAGTCACTCTGAAATCAACTTAACTACATTAGAATAAATTTGATATTTGTTTAACTTGAAATAATATTAATTTGAAACATACGTTTGAATAGACTTTATGCAGTCGCAAGCGTGACCGTTGAGCTTAGTTTCCTGTGTTCCATAGTTGAGTTGGTTGATTTTGATATAGTAGTAACTTATTCAGTACGATCCCAGAATCTAGATAGTATAAATATAGGTACTATACACTTCTGCCCACCCGAACCCTTCGGAGAATACTTCTATAGACGTGATTTTAATTTACCTGACAATCTAGTACCCTCTTTTTAGCCAAATGGCTTAAAGTTGGAAGTACTAACCAAGAATAAGCATTTACAAAAACAATCAAGTGAGCATTATGTTCTAAAATAAATATTCCTAAATTTATTAAAACCTTTCCTTTTAGCTCCCTATGAACCGGCTTTCAGTAAGGAATCAAATAGAAAAATGTTCGTCATTTATTTCATCCTAAACGTGTGCGTGTGAGTTGTGTAAATTCCAATTTATTACGAGTCTTAAACACGGCAGACACTTTGTTTTTGAATTATTGATGGGTAACCATTTGTATCAGCTGACAGCGCTTCGAAGAACTAGTACAAGAAAGCTAATTTTGCCTTGAAAGTGTTAAGTTGATGATCTATTGAACAGGCTAAAATTTGGTTTTGTTTTGGTTATTTTGTAAACTGATGGGTGCTACGTCGCGCTCCGCTACGAGCACTGCTACGGCGCGGCGTAGCACTGTGAGATACGACTGGCCGGTCTCCATGCCAACGAAACGTTTTGGAAAGCTTATTTTCCCTGATAAATGTAAGCCTATCAATATATAGGCTAAGATAACCACCGATTAGGACCTACTAAACGCATGACGTCATCGCGGCAGGCCGAGACGAAGATGGCGGGACGAGCTTGACTTATACCGAAACGACTGCCACTAGTAAAATATAGAACTATGTGGAAAAGCGAGAGGGAGGTGAAGACCTCCCTCTCGCTTTTCCAGGGCGAAGGCCCTGGACTGGGACAATACAGGCTAGATTAGATTAAATCAATTTATAGGCAGTCCTTAATATCTTATGAAGCACAGACGCCAGCACATCAAGCTACCCGAAACTGTCAAATTTTCCCAATCAACTTTGAACTTTATGCTTTAGCGATAAAGTAGAAAATCTATTAAAGAAATTTGACAGATTGTAGTAGCTTAATGTGCTGGTGTCTGTACAAAAACCAGTCTATCATTACTTCAAATCTGTCTGTTATATAAGAAAGGATAAAATCTTAGATAAAGCTCAAAACCACGAAAAAAATATGCCATAGGCGCCTCACTCACTATCTAATGAGCTGTCATCAACTGATCGCTTAAATGAAGGCTAGGCCTTTGCAACAAGCAAACCTTTACCTATAAAACAAAAACTGTGTTCTAATGTCCTTGACATGGCGAATTCCAAGGTTTACCGAGAAGTAGTTATTTCCATTTGAGTTTCATTTTATTAATATTTCAAAGAAGTGAAGAAAATAAGTGGTGTTCACGAACCGTTTTATCGCTTCTAAGAATTACTTAACAAGTCAAATTAGACGTCTGAACTTTAACACGTGATCCAATACTGCAATGCTATAAACAACTACAAATATACTCACGTGCCTTCGCCTCGTGAAATAAAAGGTCTTACAAAAAAAAGACACATTAGCCTTTCAAAAATTAAAGAGATGAAATACTGGACTATAACTGAGTTTTTCATACAGAAAAAACAAACAAGAAATTTTAAATTCCTCATATCTCGTCTTTATATCAGAGTCTTTTCAAAATATATATTTGGGAACCTAGACATTCTGTAATTCAGTCGGAATAAATATTTGATTTACAAATTATTTTGGTATTACGTTTGTATAAACTACGCATGCTACGCTTATGATTGTCCCCACGAGTAAGCAATACAGCAAAACAGCAATATAACCTTCTCCTAATCAAGAGTTAGCCAACAATCGTGCAAAACACACGTAACTATAAAGTCTGCCGAACAAACTCATCGGGCCTACTTTCCCTTTCGGAGCTCGCGTGACTGCCTCCGTGTAATCACTAAATCAATAAGAACTAGGAACACCTTTCACGCAACCTTGCGATCCATTGCAGGAGGTTTAGAAGGAAATTAGTAGGCTGTGCATCGATAAGAGGTAATTAGGGGGTGAAGACGTCCAAGGTTACGTAATTATTGTGCCCCTGGACGATTATTGGGCTGAGAGTTAGCCACTTTTCACAAGATTCGGCTGTGGGTTGTCGACGTTAGATTCCAGGTTGCAAAGTGTATAATTATAATGGTACAGACGCCAGCACATCAAGCTAGTGCAATCTGTCAAATTTCTTTAATAGTTTTTCAACTTTATCGCTAAAGCCTAAGGTTCAAGGTTGATTGGGAAAATTTGATAGTTTCGGGTAGCTTCAATTCTCAATTCTTTATTGCGTACCATAATGTATACAGTTGGTAGAGAAATAATTATATTAGTTACAATTATGGACCCTGTCGGGCACAGCTTGATGTGATAGGGTCTGTACATCTTTGTTGTGGTGAAAAATAAACAAAATATAAAATTTCTATGCCATAGGTATTTGATCCGTTCACCTATTATACAATATTTTTTTCAATACGGAAATATATCATCATGGATCCCAAGAGAAGGAACAAGGTCTAGGGGAAGACAAAGGAAAAGATGGGCAGACCTATTTGTACAAAGAATAGGGCCGAACTGGATGACCAAAGCCAGAGATAGACACTACTGGAAAGAACTGGGGGAGGCCTACGCCAAGGAGGCGACTACTACTAATTCAAATATTTAATATCATTTAGTATAAATACTTTATTACAACATAAAATGTAATATAATCAACTTTCAAATTCAAGTAATCACTATGATACAATCTAAATATTAAATAATTTAAAATGTGCTGAATCAATTAAAATACAATTTTGCATGTTAGTAATTCTAATGATAGGTATATTGATATGTGCATGCTACAAACATTTTTGTAAAAGTGTAAGAGAGTAGTAGAATAAATGGCTTTTTTATATTTATTTATTTTATTAATATATCATCCGGTATGACAATGATCAAACATGTGGAAAACGTCAACTATATAATATATGATACTTTATCCTTTATTCGTCAAAAGAGTAGTCTAGGATCTGTCAGCTACTGACAAAAATCTGTGAGAATCTGCGTACAAAACGTATTGTTTTTTGACCTTTGACCGTTCAAATTGTAGCTACCACTCATATATTCCAAACATTATCATCATAAAGACATCGATCTACATGGTCTTCATATAACCTGACCAAGATTATGTCTGGACTTTAAAAGAGAATGTGACCTCTGAGTTTGTTTCGGACTTTCTTCTCAGAGTAGTCAGATAGGAAACGCCGACCTCATCTAGTTTAAAAAAAATGTGAATGACGTGAATAGTGTAATAATAAGTAAATAAAACAATAATGAATAATTAATTTAAAAATAAAAAATGTTTTTTACAAATTTACTAAATAAATAAATGTGTATAATTTATAAAACAATAATTATAATTCGTAAATTCAAAAAACAATATAACTTACTTAACTAATACGTATTAAAATTTATCATAATAAACACCCAGTGTTCTTCCTCCTCTCTCCTACTATCTATGCTGTGCCCGACAGGGTCCATAATTGTGACTAATATAATTATTTCTCTACCAACTATATACATTATGGTACGCAATAAAGAATTGAGAATTGAGTGTTTGTTTGTGCAAACCTATTTACAAAAATAAAATCATTTATCATTGAAACTTACATCCACTTTCTATATTGATCGATATTCTAGAGACTTATCTCACGGTTGAATCAACATGCAAAGATCTTGAAGGTAAAACGAAAGAGTTTCATTTGAATATGATGAATTTTCCCCATTTTTGGGCAGCCGCCAATAAAAACTGTGAGCGCATTGTACATAAAACTGAAACATAATATCAAAAGTTTGCTATGATTTTAAGTGTACATTTTTGGTAGATCAACGAGAAGTAATGGTTTGCTGTTTATGTAGTGAATAGAAAGTATAGTTGTGTGGGAGTTTATACTGGTACCAGTACGGTCCCGACCAAAAAACAAATGAAACCGTACGTGTTCGAAGAATAAAGCCATTTTTTATTCAGTGCTAGCGGCCCGCCGCAACTACGTACGGGTGCAATTTTTTTTTCGAATTTCCCATATTTTCTTTCATACAAACCTTGTCCTGGCAATACCGAACACAACAAAAAAGAATTATCCAATTTAGTGCAGTCATTCGGATGATATGCGCGTACAGAAATTATGGCGGCTTTGTTTTATACTATGTAAGGATAAGCATAACCTTATTGTTCTAAAGGCTGACTGTTCCAAACCCAGATAATTTCATCGGAGGAATAATTTTGAATTTTTGACAGTTCTTCCATATAAAAACTTTCAGATGTCAACTTTATTCCACGAATAAAAATTATCTGTCGATTGAAAAATCAGAACTTAATTGAACGTGCACGTATTTTTTTACCTATTTTCTTTTTTTTATACTTAATGGTATATATTTTATACTGCATCACTTTTACTAGATTTTCTACATTAGAATCGATCAAAATACTTCCTGTTCTTTTAATTTATGTAGTTTCTATTACATAAATACGACCTTTTTGAGTTAGACCTTTTTGAGTTAACATTTTGCTGAACATTTTTAATCCTGTTGTATGAAACTAAAAATACTAACGATTAATCCTTCTACATCTGCTCGCTTCAATAAGTATTAAAACTGTTTCCTATCCAGTTATAAAATCACGCATTGAGTGCAAGAGTAGCAAGTATTAAATCTTCAGGCGTCCGAAATTCGCTTCCGAAGTGTTATAACTTATAACTTCATAACGCGAAAGTTGAAACGTTATATGAATAAAATATCGCCCGCGCTACTTTATATAGCTTTCGCTTACACTGGAACAATATAACACAATATAATAATATAGGGGGTGTCATGATTCGTGTTTGTAAGTTCTACCAAAATTGACATTAAATATTTAGGCGTAATTGGAGGGTATCGATATTTTAATTGTAACCTTATTCTATAAAATACTAGCTGTTGTCCGCGACTTTGTCTGCGTGTATTTTGTATTTTATATTTTATTAATACAAATATCCATGATGAAAAGTAAAATAATTTCCTTTCAGGTCCCAGGCTACCTAACTGTTAAATTTCATAAATATCGGTTTTGTGGGCTAGGCGTGAAGAAGTAACACACAGACAGAGTTAGGTACGTTTATAATATAATATTATTAATTTGGATATTGCATGGCGTTTGCCAAAAAATTAAATTTATTAAGAAAAAATGCTCATGCGTAGGGTCAACATTATACAATATTATATTCCATATCGCTGGACGGTATTTTAGTTTAATATAAAAGAACCTGTAACTACAAAGCAACGTGGTTACCGATTAATCCGGAAACAATAAAATATGACATTTAAAACGTCCTTCATTTTTGTTCAAACGATGTATACGCTCGGATGTATTATAGCTGTATGAGCCGCTACGGCGCTACGCCGCTCGTAGACGCTGCTACGTGAGCGGCCTACGCGCCTAGATGTCGTAGCCAAATCATTTTTCAATTCCGTTTCTAAGCCTCATTTGCATGAGTCGGTAAAAGGCGTATTGTGTCTTTATACGCCGTCCGATATAAGAGCTTGGTGGTTTTATCGCGGCCATTGGCTACAATTTTTATAGCCCCGTAAAGAGAAAGTATTTTTTTACATCGTTTTCCTTAATATCCCTTGTGTTTGTGTGAATATCTCGTTAGTAGACAAACATTATCGTAAACAGGTTTGTTATTGTTAGACGTTATGGTAAATATTAGTCTTCTATATATTTGGATAATTACGTTTAATAAACGGTTAACTAATGCGGATTGGGGGGTGATCTAAATGGTAATTATTGGAAATGGGAATTGAAAAGAAAAACGACTGCTCGTGTCAACCATATATATTTGAATAAATCAACGCGTTTTTAAAGAACGCTTGGAGTGAACGAGTAAGCAACAAAATAGGATGAGGCTTTATATGTTAGGAATATTTGTATATACCAACAGTAATTGACCTCATTGTATCTGGAGAGAGCTTGCAAAGTAAAACCAAAGAAAAAGATGATTGGCGATTCGCTTGCTATATTCCGACTTACAGGTTAGGTCGCGAGTTCGAACCCAGCCAGGCACTTTACTTTGTGTATTTAATTTCATCACTACTGCACTCAAAACGGTGAAGAAAAACATCGTGAGCAAACATGTTCTAGAACCAAAAATCGAAGTAATGAGTCATCCACCAACCCGCACCGGGCCCGCGTGTTGGATTACGGCCCACTCCTTCTCACAGAGAGGAGACTTGTGTCCCAGCAGTGGGAACTTTATAGGCTGATTATGTTGTATGTAGTTGTTGCTATATTCTAAAAGTTGCGTCGAATGAAATCCATACTTAATATTATAAATTCGAAAGTAACTTTGTCTGTCTGTCTGTATGTTACCTTTTCACACCTAAACCACTGAACCGATTTAGATGAAATTTGGTATAGAGATAGTTTGAGTCCCGGGAAAGGACATAGGATAGTTTTTATCCCGATATTCCCACGGGATCGAAACTTACGCGGGTGAAACCGCGGGGCGCAGCTAGCATCGAATAAATTAGGTCACCCACAAAGAGACCTACGCAAAAATTAATAAAACAATTACGCGAAATTTACGTAAAAGTAAAAATGTATTTCATACTAACTAGATGCTGGAAGTCTGAAGCTGGGGCGCTGGGACGTGAGTCGATTGCGAATACTAACCCCCTCCCTCCTTCGTCCCACTTCTTACTCCCCCCTCCCACGTCCTGCCTGCCTAAGACGTTCTTATAAGAACTTTTATATTGCCTACTGTTGTATTAAGCCTATATTCCCTGGCTTGACTGACAGCGGCTTATTAAATAATGATGTTCGGGTGATAAATATATGTTGAGGGGCTTGTGGCTAAGTAATAACAGCCACACGGGTCGATTGATCATGTTCAGCTACGATTGCTGCAGTTGGTCTGTGGATGGGTGACCATTTTTACATATCAAGACCTCTCCGTGCCTCGGAAAGGACGTTAAGCCATTGGACCCGGCTGTCATTCGTGGATCTTTGACAGTCGTTACGGGTCGTCAGAAGCCCGAAAGTCTAACAACCAGTCTTACCAACGGGTATCTAGTAATTGGGTTGTGGAGGTCAGATAGGCAGTCGCTCTATGTAAAATATTGGTATTCAGCTGCATCAAGACTGGAAGCCGACCCCAACATAGTTGGGGAAAGATTAGGCAAATTATGGGTGATAAATAAGTATATGGGTAAGATTATTCTGATGGTTTTAACGGTCTGTGGTTATTCAGGTCGTGTTTAATAGCTGTTGGTTACATTGTTGCGAGTTTATTTTTAGTTATTATTAGTTAATTACTTTAATGGCTGTGACTTTGTATTGATTGCGTGTATACAACAAGGAATTATTTTGTAACGCTCGACTGTGGTAATAGTGTTGCACATAAACCTTTATTACCTTAATTTATAAGCGTTGCTTAAAGTTAAGATATTTTTAAACGTCAAAAGAAATGTATGGTTAACCGGTCAAGCGTCGCGGTTTGCCGATCGGCGACGAAACAATAGAAATCAATTGTGTCTCATTAGCGGAGCTTGACAGATTAAACAGTCGCTAATCATTACTTTCTTTTAAGCAACGTTTATAAATAAACCCCTAAGAGCCCACCGACCTTAACCGTCACTGGTTAAACTCTCAGGCAAAACTAAATTCCTTATCTTCTCTTATTTACAACTTAAAAACCTACCCACCTACCTACTTGCTTCCAATCCGGCATGAGAACAGTTGGATCAGGAAAGGTTCCATTTTAAACTCAAGTATTGAACTTAATCTATCGCCTAACTTCGCTGTTAAAGAAGTTCCAAACTCACACTAATCGATAGAACTATCGATTAGAAATGTCATCACCCTTATATAACACTAGCTCCGCCCCGCGGTTTTACCCACGTAAATGTCGATCCCGTAAGAATATCGGGATAAAAAGTAGCCTATATGTCAATTTAGGGTGTCAGCTACGTCCATACAAAATTTTATCAAAATTGGTCCAGCCGTTTAAGCGTGAAGTAGTAACAAACGTATAAACACACACACATACACACTCACAAACTTTCGTCTTTATAATATTAGTGTGATGTGATAACATCACGCCTTGTTACCCCGAAGGATTAGGTAGAGGTGTACCCATAGTACTTACACCCACATTTTGCCAGATATGTTTAGGTCCATGTAATCGGGGGCGAGCCTATTGCCAACAACCGGACACAAATCCAGACTCCGGGTTGCTACTGAGAAATTCCAGATAGAAAAATCCAATAACACTCAACCTGGGCATCGAACCCAACCAACGAGGCATGCATAATGAAAAAAGGCAATAGTTTAACAGCGTTCCATAGAAATTTGTTGTGTACGAGGCGTGCATAAGTGGCGAGACGCCCCATGGCGCGCCGACAAAAAATGTGGGACATTGGAGGCAACGTCACGCGGGGAGCGGGACACGTGAGTGGATAATTTTCCCACTGCTGGGATACAGGCTTCCTCCCTTTGAGAGGGAGTGGGCTGTAATTTATCACGCGCGACCAATGCGGGTCAGTAGATGGCAAATGTCTTCGAGTTTTCGGTTCTAGGACATGCCGGTTTCCTCACAATGTTTGAGCAACGAGGTAGTCAAATCTAGTTCCTGATCTTCTCTTATTTACATCCGGCAACCGACTAGGAAAAGTTCCATTTTAAACTAAAGCATTTAAGTATTTAAGTACTACTCTAGCAGTAAAGTTGAGCGATAGATTATTTAATCTATCGCCCAACTTTACTGCTTAAGGAGTTCAAAACTCACACTAGTCGATAAAACTATAGATTCCAAATGTCATCGCCCTTATTTTATTGTTTACCTCAATCGAAGCCACTCGTATCGACCGAACCTATAATAACATCGAAGCGGGAACACATGTAATCCATTTTCTGTTATCTGATATTTATGAATACTAGTTGTAGTGATAAACTTGTCTTTATGAGTTATTTATGTCATTAGTATGAGTGCCGTAAATACTCGGAAGTCCGAGAAAAGGTTCAGGTTTTTTCTGTATTTTGCGGTAGATTTACTTGCTGTTTTTCTGAGTGGTTGCGTGGTAATATTTACGTCATTAAAAATAAATCTCATTGAATGCAAAACCTCCTCCTTTTTTAAAGTCGGTCTAAAAAGGATCCAGATAAATTTAAAATGGCACAAAGATTGTTTGACAATTATCAGCCAGATGAGTTATCCAGTGGTAAATATTCGTTTGTTTATTATTTGTTTGTTTACTATTGGTTGTGTTTTTGTTTGTGTTTGTTTATTCTATTCTATTCTATAGAAATTGATTTTGATATTAGCAACAACAAAATTTATTCACGAGTCCTAAAATTGCTGATGACCTTAAGTACTGTTATACTGTATATGTGAAGCAGTAAGGGCCCATATTATATAATTATTAATCTATTATCATATCTATCATCACTTAGCTGCCTCGGCTTATTTTTAATTATGTTATTTTTCGATTGTTGTTTTGTTACTATTTGCTGTACTCTGGACGCTTTTAACGAGTACATCTATTTTTTTTACATCGTTCTCACATGTAATTATAAATTCAACATTAATGATGTAACAATTTTTTTTGTAAAAATATAATTTATAAGAGTGTCCATGGAGTTTCTTGCCTGTTCTTCTCCATAGGTACCTACTACGCTTTGTAATGGGCAACTAGCTTCATATTTTCTGACTGACCGACTTCTTGATAATTCAAAAGTGCCTGTTAATGGTTTAATTGAAATAAATGCGTTGAGTTTTGAGTTTATCACCATTATCAATAAGATGCTGTATTACAAATCCTCGTAGTTAGCACACTCCCGATTACAAGATAAGATAACGCGTTCCTAATGAGAGGATGACGTCGTCGTGTCCTGTCGGTGTCAGAGGGGACATTATGTCGTTAGTTCTGTTATTTTTATGATAAAAGGCTGCTGCCTTAGAACATGGTTCATTGTGTTGCTCAAGACCTCCCAGCAACTTAGTTACATTTCTACTTGGCGATGCTAGGTATCGATTTCTTTACATCTTTAAATTGTAGCTGTGTTTCATGTTTTTAACGATAATAAATTAATGTATGTATGTTTCTGTCTAGCTTCTTTCCAACTATGTTGGGTACATGGAACGACTGCTTAGCTGACCACCACAACCCAATCACAGGGTAACACGATACGCCTTGGTAAGACTGATTGTAAGACTTTTGGGTTTCTGACTATCCGTAACGATTATCAACAATCTAAGAATGGCAGGCATGATCAACAGCTTAACGTGCTTTCCGAGGCACGGAGGGGTCTCGAAATGTAATGGATGGTCTCCAATCCAAGAACCGACCGCGGCAGGCGTAGCTTAACCTACGATCGACCCGTGCGGCTGTTATTATTTAGCCATGAGCATGAGCCCCTCAAAGTTAAACTACGTAGGTTGAATAATAAAGAATTATTAGAATTACTTTCTCCAATGAAAGTTGTGAGTTTCGTTTCTTAGAGCCAAGTATAAATCATGAAACTAGCACAATATTCAAATGGTTCTTATAGTAACGCTTCAACAAGTGAGCTTTGAATTGGAATTTGGCCATAAGAATAATTCAGCTCAGGACAATAAAGGAATTAATGTCGAAGCTGCAAGAACTAGGTTAAGTATCCTACCATTACTATTCCTTTCAGGCTTGTTGCTATCGCCAAAATATATGAAAGTAGACGCCAACAAAAATAAGCACAACAAAAGATTTTAAAGCCAAGATCCAAATTTGGGATCATTGAGTATTCATAAGTTACTGAAGACCTTACATATATAGGTTTTGACTTTTGCACTGGAAGAGGGTAAAAGTCAAAACCTCTTTGATCACGAAAAACCTTTCAGAAAAACATTGGCGTATCCATACAATACTGTCCCGTAGAGTATTAAAAGCGGATTGGTAATCTTAGCATGAATGATCCGAACCAATTTAAATATTGATATCGTCGCTTGCCCTTTTAGAACGCCCACGAGAAATAGACTGTTTTATTTTTAAACAAAAACGAAAGTTTTGCATGTTCATTAATTGATTTTAAATAAACTTGATAGCCGCTTAAGTTATTTGGCTTGAGCTAATAAGTACTTTCTTTTTTTCTTTATGTCTGAAATACCTAAATTTAAAAAGATACATCTAAACTTTTGTGGCCCACTCTGGGCGCCATTACCTACAGATTTTTTTTAATGCGTTAATAACACGAAGCTTTCATTCCATTTTATTTGGTATATATAACATGCGAGTTTGAGTCAAACCCCCTAGTGGAATCTAAAATGATATATCAATTTCACGCATTCATAGCCGCAGACATAATTTAGAAAATACGTCCTTGCCGCCTTCTAAGACGCCCACGAAAGATGAGTCCCTTCTATTTTTAGCCGAGTGAAAGCGTCAACGTACCATATTCTTTATAATAATAATTCAAGCTTGACCGAGTAGTTGTCCATTTTATCAGCAGTGGTCTGTTTTCTGTGGTAAGGTAATAGATTTTCCCTTAAAAAAGATAGATATATCTAGGTGCATTATTTTTAGAGTCCCGTGTTGGGCGCCATTTTCATATTCATTACAAAATGCTAGATTAGATAGAAGACAGTGAATTAATCACAATAAATACATAAATTCCCAACTCATTTGAGTTACATCACAATATTCGAAAGAGGTTTATTCTAAACGCATTCAATCCAGTCGAGCCGCTGTTTACGACGCCCACGAGATATTGCGGGCCAGTTATTTTTAGCCGGGTCTACAGTGACCTTATCTATTATTAAAAGATGCATGAATCACTTTTACCTAAGCAACTAATAAGAATTAAGACAATGACAAAATTAATTTCGCTTATAATAAAACAATTACTTTGTCCCATACTGGGCGCCATTACTGATTCAGTAAATTTAATGAAACACGGAACACTATATTGAATTTATCATTCTGAAGCATTAGCAACTCATGCGAGTCACATCGCGATATCCGAAAGCTCGTAATCCAAACGCGCTCAGTTGAAAGTTCTGGTCAAGGTCGGGACAAGGACTTACTTTTATTACATTATACTTTTTGGCTCGAAAGTTACGCCGATGTCGTGTTGCATCTTATGGTATTATCGGCCTTTGGCCTATTTTTTCTTTATTGTATTTGGCTGCAGCAAACGGGGACGAGGTTGTAACACAATTTTAAAATTTTGTACTTTCTATTCTTTGTTCGTAATTTCAATGACATCATTCCTTTTAATTTTAATTATTTACAAATCCATTTACATAAAAGCATTCGTGTATTGTTTTTGTATGCTATTGTTAGATATGTAATAATTGTTTACTCTATTCGTTTATCGTAATTATAAAAGCATACAATATTCCTCAAGGGAACAACGTATTATGGCTTTACAGTCATCTAAGTTTTCTTTATACTGTCATCAGTCATGTCATGTCTGTCATGTTTATCATGTTTTATTTTAGTATCATGCCTGATAAAAAAGCTGTTGCCATTATTTCGTATCCCTGCAAATTATTACAAACAGTGAGTCAAAAAGTAGTACAAAATAGTCCCACGTCGGGCGCCATTACGTAACAAAATCGGCTGGAGCGTGAGTGAATTTGATGAACGTGTTTAACATACTGAACATATAACATTGATCAACGTGCGTCTACATAATACTTACTTCATCTAAACATCGATCGCACGTTTCTATACATGAAGCTACAATAAGCACAAATAGGTACCCATACACTGCTGAAGTAGCTCACATCAAAATGCAAAATAAAACAACAATTTGTGGGAGTAACATTTATTATAGCAGGCATTGCATTATGACCGACGATGCATACAACAGACTGGGACCGTAACTCCAACGTGAAATGGGAAATGTGAAAACTGGAAATGTAAAGCGGGTGAGCAGCTGGCAGCCGGAGCAAAACAAACTTAATGTGATAGAGTCGCCGCGGAAATAGGTCTGACCGGACTCTTTGCACAGACGCTTTGCTTATTTACCCACTTTTATAAAACGAGTGGCGCTCTTTGAGCTTCATACATAAGCGTCGTTTTAAGGAATAGAGTTAGTTCCTTTTGAAACTTTACTGAAATGAATACATAAAAGAGACAAAAAAAAAACAGTGAAGGCAATGATGGGTCATGGTTACAGAAGCTTGCAAGACAGACATTGAGAATTGAGATATAGGAAGAAACGTACAGATGGTTGGTCTGTTCATGGTCATTGTTGTCTTGCGCCGGCTGCGAGCCGGAGCGCCGCAGCCGCCAGATGGCGTGGCGGGCCGCCACCAGCCGCGCGAATCCGTGACGAGCCACACTCGGGAGCGCTACGCGCGCATTATCACCCCGCGATCAACAAGTACCGCGCGAACACCGACCGAATACCCACCCAGTGCTCACCATGCGACCAGGAACACGGGAACAAGGAACCGGACAGGAAAAAAACACAATCAACAAGTTACAGGATGATGGGACCAAAAGGATCCAATTTCCACAACGTCAAAACGGCGGCTTAGACGTACACGACTCCGTTACACGATCAAACTTAACAGTGCAATATTATCAACAAATCACTAGCCCTATGATACTACCTACGAGCAAAAAGCTAGCCTAAAGGAATATATCACAACCGAATATCACAATAAAGCGGTGGCAAGCGAAGCTTCGTGGACGGCGGCGGCTTACGTAACGCTAACCTAAACTACGCGTGTAAAATGTCCTAAAATTTATTGATCACAGAAAGAAGCCTTAACACTATGAGGTTTAAAATGTGCCCTTCGGGGGTTCTTATGTAACGGAGTCGCGTTGTGTGGAAATTGTATAGAAGGGTATGTCTTGGGGACATGCGCGCGGGACGGGGGCCGGGCGAGCACTGGCCGTGGCGGGTAGCCGGTGCGCCGCCGCGCCCCGCACCTGAACCGACGACCCCTTCCCTCCCACGTCCTACTCCAACTTTGACATTTGTGCGTTCCTGTCCAGCTGATCACAATTAAACTAAGCTTCTGGTATAAACATCTTACATTCCGTATGCGTGTAAGGATATTAAAAAAAGGAACAGGAGTTGCTCATCCGATCCCGATCCGATCTCTTCAAAATCTTGAACCATTTGCGTTAAAAATTATACTCTTGAGATTACAGAGTTATAAATTTCATATTCGTGGTTTAGTTCCGTCTTTAAGAATTTGAATAGGCATTTTACTGGAATACCTACTAATGAATTGGTCCGGAGAAGGCAATTAAATAATTTGTGATAGGAAACGTATTCCTATCATATTATTCATGTATCTAATATGTATGTAGTACATATAATAATCGTAACAGTTATGATTTATGTACTCATTGTTTTCATTCCGAATTGGATTTATGATGTATGTAGGGACATAACTCAATTTGTAATAGGTAGACTAGAACAAGGACTATAGAAAGGAGAAGATTTATTTTATTCTAATCTAGACTCATTTATTTCTGACCTGAAAAAGCAGGTCTTTCTTTTAAAATTAAACGTACAGCTTTCGGGCTTTAAGCTAAATTAAGTACAGAAATTGCGTATCGCGCTGATGTGCCATTCCAAGACGTATAAAGTAAATGAGTGCGGTGGGGAAGACGAATGGCAAACATAAAAGTTTCATCAATCGAAATCTTCTCAAATGTATTTTAATGCTACTTTATAACATTTTAAACTCTAGTGCATGCGGTAAAGACTTAATTATAAAATAAAGGAGCATTGAGATTCGTTATACGGAGTTTCAATTGAAATGAGTTCCAAGTACCGAGTTCGAGGTCAAATGTTTTATTTTCTCTTTTGTTTTTTTTTATATACACATTGACATTAATTAATTTTATATAGACAATGATATTTGCTTACTTTGTAAAGAATTTTTTTTTTTTTTTTTTCTAATCTAGTTTATTTATTTCTCCAAAAATTAAATATTTACATAATATAAGCTTAAATATAAACTATAATAATATGTACAATTATATGAAAAAATAAACAATCATTATAGGGCATCAAAGAATTCATCCGCATCGCTGTCAACAGGAACAGTGCCCAAAAGGCTGGCAGCATTGCCACGTTGTATGGCAATGCTAATTCTTTGACCAAGATATAGGCCAGCCCTCTGGTCACGTGAAGAGTCGACTAACCGCTTGGCGATATCCCGAAATACCAAGTGGGCACTCGGACCCCATGGCCCTAGTGTTTCAACCCCAAACGGCTCGAACATATAAGTCCCAATCAGGTTGCAATATTTTCGCCGTTTGAGGTTTTCTGCACCTGCAGCAGCCGCCCCAGCACAGCCCACCGTGCTAGGAAGATGGGATGGCGCAAGGGTGGACACATGTTGCATCCCACACCAAAGGTCTGCCTAACTTCCAGGGCATTATGGTCATTCCGTCTGGTCTCTTTCCATCGTCGCGTGCCAGGCCGTTGGGTTCTAAAACAGCTGGCACCCCGGCGGTGACAAGAGCACGACGGATGATGTCATTAATGCTGGCGTGCCGTGCTATCCGGCCTGCGCTCCTACTGCAGGATAGGCCATGGTGTCCAAGGCAGTCGACAGCTTCACCGCACTGACAGCGATGCGGAGCCCCGCAAGGAGCGCCCAAACGCAGGCAGGTAGCGAGCCGAAAGGTAGTGTCACCCAGCATAGTGCCTATGTTGGGTGACGGGAGTGCTTGAAGCCACAATAAGAATTAGATAATTATTTTAATTATTGTGAATGTGGGTGGGTAATTTTTTTTTCTCTGTGCTGTTAGTTTTTGTCATGGTCTGGTCTGACAGAGTAATTTGTGTGGCCTACTCAAATGTTCTTTCTTTGGTAATGTTCGTAAAATCGTTGAGCTGTACGGTTTCTGACAAATGCGTGCACTGACTGGACAGGTCCTCTCAATTTGGTTCTTTCCTCAAAAGACCATCTCAGACATCGATCTACATGGTCTTCATATGATCTGACTAATATTATATCTAGACTTTAAAAGAGACTGTGGCCTCTAAGTTTGTTTCGGCCTTTCTTCTCTGACTAGTCAGATGGGAAACGCCGACCTCATCTAGTTTTTAAAATAATATGATTGACGTATAAAAATGTTTGTGCAAACCTACTTATAAGATCATTTATCAATCGTTAACCAGGATGAGGAGTATCTTACGACAATCTGTCCTTCCGGCTCGGAATCTTTAGCTTCATCAATTTCAAGTCGGGTCAACGGACTTATCTTAAGGTATAAAGATTTATCCCATTTGAAGCCTGAAAGTCGGACCAAAGGACTTACCCTGGGATATAAAGACTTTCAAGAAATTGCATGACTGTTGGTTTTGGCAAGCCAACGACTGCCGCGTGTCGTCTGGCTGTCGCTCGTGAATCTACCTACTGATATTTTCTTGTATCTAGGAAAATTGAAAGTTGATCCTATCATAAGTAAAGGCCAAATATAGCACAAGTCTGGTAAAAGTAAAACTTCGTTTTATATCTAGATGTAAAATGGTGCCATTATTCGTAATGGTGATTGTACCTAAGTAATTTTATTTATAAGTAAAAAATTGAAAAATATTATCATAATGCACTTATCTACCTAAAATTGTTGCGAAAGCCTTATCTGTCGCCAGCTGGGTAGCTAAATTGAATAGATATTATAAAAGGCAGGTTTTTCGTAATTGGATTGGAATGGAAAAATGAAGAAAAGTTTATTTTAAATATGCAATGTACTACCTATACCCACAAAAAACAATACAGTGTCCAAATATTGGCAATAATTATTGCTTAAAATTAAAATTTATTAATTATATTTACTTAGCAATTACTTAAAATTAAATAAGCGAAATAATTATCATATAGGAAACGAAACTACTATTATTTCAGTATTTTACACAATGAAACAGAAAATTAACAGCGCCATCTACCGGCAGACAACAGAACTACGACAACAGTCAGCCCGGTACTTTCAATGTCACGTTTTATATTTAGACACTTCAGGTAAGCGGGCGAAATGTGGATCACGACCTAATCCGCAATATCGGTCGCTAAACAAACATACAGCCTTCGAGTCGCCCTTGAACACTGCCCTTTGTGACCAACACAAAAGAAAATGGCTTCTTTGTAAAGCTACTAACAAACGCAAGATTTTCTAAAGGTAGCTCTAGCTATGTTTCTTGCATTGTGTTGACGACATCCGGCTCACTTTAAATGTAACAAGGGCTTTAGAATACAATATAACAAGTAATGAAAATTAAGAAATGAAAATGTATTTAGTTAAGGTTGTTTTGATTTTGACGTTGTTGATAATTATGACTTATATTTTTCGGAATTTTCATATATCTAATATTGTACAGTAGGTACAATACCTAAGTACTTAAATATTTTCGAAATAATTTTAAATATTTTTTAAATATTATAATTTTAAATTATTTAAATATTTTCGAAAAAAAATTTCGAAATAATCTCTTGGGATTCGTATTGCCTAATTTCAGTTACTGTTACGTATTGTTCCTATGTAGTACCAATTCTGAAAATGTACGTTTCCCAGTGGAGCTATACGGTACTACTACATGAAGTGACACTGTAGGCTTTTACGGCAGACTGCGGAACTAAAAAAAGCGTTGAGCTGTTGTGCTAAACTATTCGCTACTCGACAATAGATGGCGCTATAAGCACAAAATTTACCTAACTACTTGCAGTTTGGAATAATATTCAGTTTTGTAAGCTTTATGAGAATTCAAAATTGGTTTGTCTTCATTCCTTTCCCTCCTGATCAAAAGGTTTATGTAGCTAAATGTATACGTATAACAGCGCGAAACGTCTAATGTGCAGTAAATCTAATTAGCAAAATATCCATAAATTTATGTCTGTAAAACTGAAATTCAACAAGTCTATAATGTATATATTTTTAAAACAACTCCCTATATTGTATTGAAGACCTAGAAAACATCGCTGACAAGTGAATAAAAAAAATAGTCGCTTCTAAACTCAAAACATTTTTTATTTTATTTAAGGCAAATGGCAATACAGAGTGTAATAAATAAAATCAATAAAAAATAAAGCTCTGCGTTTTCTGTCTACGGTCATTTTAAATCATTTAGCTCAGTCACGAAAGCCGGGAATTACAAATTTAAAATATTTTATTAAGTGCTTTTTAATTACACAATTATTGTCCTGTTACAGCTTTATCCAAGGGTGTTGTATTGGGACGATTAAAGGATTATATCAGGACCCATTTAATAAACGTACCGAATCGTTGGAAATTTATATTTTATAGATTGTAGCTCAACATTTATGATACAATTTGTCATACGTTCACTTCACGAAATTAGGTCGATTACATACATAAAGCAGCAGCGGGAGCAATGGTGGCCCAGTGGTAACGGGCGTGACTTACGAGTTGTAGGTCGTGGGTTCGAACCCAGCCAGGCGCTTTACTTTGTGTAAATAATTTCATGACCACTGCTCTTAAAACGGTGAAGGAAAACATCGTGGGGAAACCGGCATGAGAACAAAAAATTTGGAGACATGTGACATCTACCAATCCGCACTGGGCTCACTCCCAACTCCCTCTCACTGAAAGGAGGCCTGTAATGTGTCCCAGCAGTGGAAACACTATAGGCTGATTATGCATACTTACATTTTCCGATCATTGATCAGTACCAAATAAGTGAAAACAGACAAATGAATAGAGTTAAAAATACGAAATATTTCTACGGTCTAATGCCTTTCCAGTTCACCCCAATCATATCGTTTTCTAAGTGTTGACTGGAGATAAGGTCATTTAATATTACCCTACCTAAACCTATGTAAAACGTGTTGTCAATACTTATACAAAAATATTACTCAACAGCTTTAGGGGTGTTTACACACTTGTACGGGTCGGCACGATTCGGAACAACCGGGCGGCAAAATCTAATTAATATTTTGCCGCCCGGCTGTGCCGTAACATGCCGACCGGAAAAAATTTGGAGCTGTCTAACGACCATAGGTTTGTTAGTCCCATAATCACTGTACATTATTACGAACTAGAATCACCAATTTTTCGTACCAATATTGCGAATTTGCCATATAAAAAGTTAAACCGTCGTAAGCACCAATATTGTTCATTGTACCGGTTTATAGCGGGTGCTCACGGTTAACGGCGGGTGTTTACGGTCTGTTATGATGACTGATTGACTGAATGGCTCAGTAATTTGATATGTCCAGTAATTGGAGGGACTTGCCTGCTTGTAGGTAGCTAGGTTTGTACTATAAGCTGCGGTGATGGTTATATACTCGTAACTTATATGAATTTGCTTTTAATTATTCATAGCTACATATTTTGCCTGTACTTATTTTATAGTATTACATGTAATATGGTAACAGCTAATTTTGCCAATTAAAACCCCCTTTCTCTCTCCCTCTTTGCTGTGCCCGATCTGGTCCACAATGATCATATCTTTGTAAACCTACCACCTTTATTTTTATTTTTATTGCTGAATGGGCTCGCTCTTGACCTCGGTCACACCTGATGGAAAGCGATGGATGAGGTCTATAATGGAACGAGCGTGCCCAGAAGATGCCTAAGGCACTGGAACTCCCACGCATCAACGAAACAATGCAGGCCGCTTGACGCCGGACTCCGGTAGGAGGGACCTGTCCTAAGGTTACACTTTGTAATGTCATAAATATATTGAATATCGAGGTATACAGGGTGTTACAGAAAGGGTATATCAATACAAACGGGTTGAAGAGTGTATCTGGTCTAGAATCTCTGTACAAAATTTCAACTCAAAAGCATTAATTTTGAAAATGCTTAATATTTTTTTATTTCGACATCACGGCGCTGCACTGGCGCGCGGCGGCGTGATGTGCGTGTACTATGCGCACAGACACACTACAGATAATGGATAATGACCCTTGTAGTGCGGTGACACGTTTGTTATGATTTCAATTTAATAAACTATCGAAATAAAAAATATTAAGCATTTTCAAAGTTACTGCTTTTGAGCTGAAATTTTGTACAGAGATTCTAGACCAGATACACTCTTCAACCCGTTTGTATTGATATACCCTTTCCGTAACACCCTGTATATTAGGATTTTTATTTCTATCTAGCAGTCAGACGAAATCTCAATTTGTGCCCGATTAATGGCAATTTATCGCCCTCTCTGACTTAAAGAACTTCTTAACTGGCGAAATGTAGGACCGCAGTAACACTACATCTATCTCTTTGGGGAATAATCATCATCATCCTTTCGGCTGAAAGACGTCGACTGCTGGACATAGGCCTCCCCTAAGCATCGCCACTTCGACCAGTCTTGTGCTTCGGGGAAATCCAGCATGATTTTGTGATGTTTAAAATTTTTTCATCCTTAATTCGTACGTGTTAAAGCTGAAATTCATGAAACAACTTTTTCAGGTTGTTAAGTCAGTTAAGAATTCCCCAAAGAGCTTGTAAGACCGTAATTGTTCAGTATTCTCTTTGTATGCTATTGTTAAATCCCTGGCTTGCTACTCTCAAAGCGAAGTGTGTGGGATTAAATTTGATTGTTTCTCAGATTTTACGAATCGAGATTTAAGGGCCTTACCGTGTGCTAGGGTCGCGGGTTGTCCGAAAGAGTTACCGAGACCCCTCGTACAGGCAACTGAAAGAACACGGGTGGGTTTTAGACAGTAAAAGTCTGACATCCGCTTCGCCCAGAACGGGAGAAGTTAGATAAAGAAATTAGCACCCAAAAAAAAAAAAAAAACCGAGTGTGCTTATGACCACACGACTGAAGTGAAACTTCAAACGTATTTGGCTATGAGAGGAAGAGAGAAAGAAAATGTGCGCGCGCACTGCTTTCTCTTGCGGTTAGTGGGGGATATAACCTCACTCAACTCCCGTTCGCCTCGCCCGTAGCCCTTAGACATGGGTCGTACTTGCAAAATCGAGTACCAGGGCTTCCAAGTACGTCCACCTTAAGAAACCAGGGCCTAAAACCAGGGCTCGAGATACTTTCAAGTATTTTCTATCTGCATCGAAAACTGATCCATAACTTCATACAAATAAGAAGTACAATCGCGTAATCAAACAAAAGCCCTGTTGGAAGTAAAAAGTACTTGCATAGGAAATTGATCCGTGAATTCCTACAAATAAGGAGCACAATCGCGTTTACAAATAAATACTTTTACAAACCATTAAAGTAAAAATACTTGCATTCGAAATTGTTCCGTAGACTCTTACCACACCTCGGACACTCCATACAACGCTCGCAAAATAATTACCTATTACTACTACATAAACAAATGACGTTTGTATACGTGCAAATGTGTGCGTGAAATCTAGTAGCGTAAAAAAAAATGGCGCGGAAAGCAATTTGTGTCGGGGAACCGAACGACGTCGGCGGCGGCGCTGCCCGTACGTGTGCATTATTATGAAGTGACCATGTAGTTCAATTGTTTATTTATATAGTCGGGTTCGTAATGAAATAAAAACACTAAAATAGTTTAGTTTAAATGACTTATCTGTAAATAATGGGTTATTAAATCGCATGTTATTAAAAATGCGAAATCATACAAACAGTATATGTAAATACGAATTCGGAAAAGCATCACAATATCCAACCATCGTGATTAAAACTCAAATAAAACTTTTAAATCGCATAATTGTGTGTCAGCAATACAGCGCTGCGGTTCGCGAGCGCCCTTGCTAAAGAGTCGGCGACGAATACCTCGAAGTGCGGGGTGAGGTGCGGTATCTCATATGAGGGCGAGGAAGGGAGTGTCCTTTCTGTACGTAGTACTATTAAGTATTCTGTGCTCTTACTGATAAGGAGTATGATCGCATTTGCGAAAACAAACGCGGTTGTTGAACTATTTGAGTACCTACGTACTCGAGCGTCGAGGCACGACGGAGCGAGATACTTTCAAGTATTTTCTATCTGCATAGAAAACTGATCCATAACTTCATACAGATAAGAAATACAATCGCGTATTCAAAAGCCCCGTTGGAAGTAAAACTACTTGCATAGGAAATTGATCAATGACTTCGAATAAATAAGGAGCAAAATCGCGTTTACAAATAAATACTTGCAAACCATTAAAGTAAAATAAACTTTTTAAGAAAAAAAAACCGACTTCCAAAAAAAACTTTACAAAGTGAAAAATAACTTTAATTTCGGAAGTCGGTGTCTTTGGATCTTTATTTTAGTTTTTTGCCACCGACTTCCGAAATTAAAGATATTTTTCACTTTGTAGTGTTTTTTTGAAAGTCGGTTTTTTTTTTTCTTAAAAAGTTTTTATTTCACGCTTTTTAGTGGGTCTGCTTATAATTTATCTAAGTTACAATAGCCTAGTGATCATCGCCTTTTACAAACAAAATATTGCTTTTCCCGATACAGGGAAGTTAATTGTTGAGGAGTTCTCCAGATCCACCATCAGCTCCGTATCACCATTCACATTGTGACGAGCATAAATTGCTTAGCAACCATATTAAAGTAATCGAATCGCAACCCGTGAAATACTTAGATATTATTGAGTAGTTCCGGTGGCCATCTGTGGTCTTCATCATCAGTTCCACATCACCAAATAGTGCTTTCCGAGAGCAAATGCACGAGTTACTATAAAAAATACCCAAATCGCTATAGGTGTGCCTATAATATTTGAAGAGTTCCTTCGATTTCTCTAGGATCCCATCATCAAATCCTGCCCTGATGTTTTTAGACTAGATGCTGATAATCCTGGCTGCAGCATCAGGCCAGACTTGTCAACATTGCATTGAACTTAAAATTTAGTCCTGTTTAAAATGAGCCCAAACACGACTACGGTGCTGTAATTTCAAGGTTGGTACTTTTTCTAATGCTCCTGGCTTCAGCATCAGGTCTTTATGTACTTCGGTGTTCCTCATTAACAGTACGTTTATCCACACATCGAGCCCTTTTCAATGAGCCTTAACACGATATATCTGCTGTTAGTTGTCGAGGAGTTAGGTACTCTGCAGACTATCCTGACTGCAGCATCAGGTCATGACTTGATGATCATGAGACCAAATGTGGCAAATGCCCTATCAAACATCAAAACAATTGACTAAAACAGTCCTTGCCTGTTCGAGTAACTTCTTACTGTTAAGGAGTTGTAACTTTCATCATCAGCCCAGCTACCTGAGATGGTGACAACCATACGCAAATACACAAGATACTTCGTAAAATATGCGAAAAACAATAAGTGAGCCTATAAAATTTAAAGGTTGCCCTCGATTACTCTAAGATCCCATCATCAGATCCTAACTTGGTGACAGTGGGACCACCTCAAAACTATCTACTTTGGAACAAAAAAAGAATTTTGAAAATCCGTCGACAATTGACGGAGTATTCGATGAACAAACATACAAAAAAAAAAACATACAAACAGCCGAACATAGTACCTCCTCCTTTTTGTGAAGTCGGTAAAAAATACTTGCATACGAAATTTTTCCAAAAGGAGCATGATCGCATTTGCGAAAACTAACGCGGTTGAGTACCAACGTATTTGAGCGAGTAGCCGTATAAGATACTTAATAGTCTTGCAAGTATTTTGAGTCGGTACCCGGTGTGCGTACTTGGAAGCAAATACCTGGTGTAAAAACCCGGTCGCATATTCATGCGACCGGGACCGGGTTTTTACACCAGGTATTTCCAGCTATTTTTTACGTACCTTCCCTACTCGCGATCACACGTTTTCGTAACGCATTCGCCAGTTTACTCCCCAAGTCAAGCGCGCCTAAAGAAGTTTCACTTCAAAACAAAGATTGAAATCGTTAGACTCGCCCTGCCTGTCAAAATATGATCGCGTTTCTATTGTTTTGACACCTCTGACGCACTCATTTTTGCATGCTGCCTTGAAGATGCCGTATACGGAATGTGTTGGCTTACTCTTACACAGATTTACAAAGGTAAATCTTGTTACTATGGTGAGGGCAAATCTAAAATCTTTGCCTCAAATGGAAGTAAGTCCGTCTGCGTAACATGTTGTCATAACAAGGAAGCTTTAAAACAGTATTCTGTTGTCAGACTTTTCGGCTTCTGACGACCCGTAACGACTATCTAAAATCTACGAATGACAGCCAGCTAACGGCGTAAATTGCTTTTCGGGGCACGAAGGGGTCTCGATAATAATGTATAAGGTCCGGCCGCGCTAAATTTGCCAAAGATGTAAACAACAATAGCAACTCGAAATTGAATAAAATCGATATACAAGAACATTTATTTTAAGTAATGTTTGTTTTCGTCTAAATCTCCGAGCTAACTAGACGAAAACAAACATTACTTAAAATAAATGTTCTTGTAAGTATATCGATTTTATTCAATTTCGAGCGTTGTTTACATCTTTGGCAAATTTAGCGCGGCCGGACCTTAATAGTTTGCCACCCATCCACGAACCAACCGCGTTAAGCGTATCTTAACTTTTGATCGACCTTTGAAAATATTATGATTGAAATTAGAAATCTCATAATAAATCCATAAACGCTTTGTTAAGATAATTCTCAATTAACAGACTACAAAGGAACAGATTACGTTGAGACCAGACTGGTTTGTGTTTAGATTTCTGTAGGCATTACCTAAAGCTGCTGTGTGTTGTACAAATAGACGCTTGAGCGATTAGAACGTCTGATTACTTTAAGGGGCTTACAGGACCTAAACGCAAAAAAAAACGCAAATTTTAGAAACAATAAAAGTATATGATCGACTACAGTAAACAAAATCAGAAAAATATATGATATTCTTCAGGATATATGCTAGGTAGATAGTGTGTTGAAAACATAATACAACTAATTTGATACGATAGAAAAAAATCATGAAGATACCTGTAAAAACATTCTTTTACAATAAAAACCACACTACTTAATATACATACAATCATTATGCTTTTTTTTGTCAGATAATTCTACAAGCAACATACTAAAGCACTAGTGTTTTTTTTAGTCCAAACAATAGATTTTTTGTAAATAGATAATTGCTTCATATTTTGCAACTAATTACCAGGGTTGTGTCATCGCGCTTCTCTTTCTTTTCTATGCAGTCCGACAGTGACCACGCTTTAGGTCATACTAGCTGCGCCCCGCTGTTTCACCCGCGTAAATGTCGATACCGTAGGAATATCGAGATAAAAAGTAGCCTATTTGTTAATCCAGAGTGTCAGCTACCTCTATACGAAATTTTATCAAAATTGGTCCAGTCGTTTGAGCGTGAAGAAGTAACAAACATATAAACACACACACACTCACAAACTTTCGCCTTTATAATATTACTAGCTGCGCCCCGCGGTTTCACCCGCATAAGTCTCGATCCCGTGGGAATATCGGGATAAAAAGTATCCTATGTCCTTTCCCGGGACTCAAGCTATCTCTATACCAAATTTCATCAAAATTGGTCCAGCCGTTTGAGCGTGAAGAAGTAACAAACATATAAACACACACACTCACAAACTTTCGCCTTTATAATATTAGTGTGATAGTGTGATAGTCGCCTTAACTGTTACGTACAGAGGTAGGTTCGGTCTTACTGTTTTATGAGAGTTTTAAGTATTCGGCATTTGGCGCACGTAGGTAAAAGTGTGGTTTTTTTTTAGCGCATTGTGAGAAAAGCTTATGAGGCCGTAAAAAGCCTGAGTTTATGTATGCATTTTATTATCTTAATGGGCAAGACCTGCTATCGAACATGACTTTGTTGGTTTTATATAAAAGCATATTTAATAGATATCGGGGAAATGCTAAATTAGGGACTGTCAGAAGGCTTTTACCTGTAACTGAATAGATTAGATTTTACATAACATGTAGATTATAACACTCATGGTAATGTAATTACTGATTGTATTATCAGTGGCCTAATGTCAAATTGGCGACTAGGAAATAGGAGGCTCCTGTAAGCTAATGACAATGTAATTGATCTATGCGTTATGTTCGTGAACGGGCGCCGTCAGTTGGGGCTGGTCATCATTTAGCTGCCTCGGCGTAATTTTAATTATTTTATTTTTAGATTATTGTTTTGTTACTGTTTGCTGTACAGTCACGAGCAATAATAGGTATGTCAACACTTTGCAACTTTCAATTGCGATTTTTTCGTGAAATAATGAATGCAACGTTGAAATACGACACTTTACATAAACCTATGGGTTCGAAAATACTATGTTGGTAATAACATAAAATTTCATTAAAAATAAAGGAGAAAATCGCCTTTGAATAAAGCCAAGTGTATACATACTTATAGACGTGACTGTACCTACTCTGGGTGCTTTTAACGCGTAAGTATAGGTATCTTTTTTTTACATCGTTCTCATATATATTTATAAATTCAATATTAATGATGTAACTAATATTTTTGTAAAAATATAATTAAAAACAGTGTCCATGGAGTTTCTGGCCCGTTCTTATCCATAGGTACCTACGCTTTGGAATGGGCATCTAGCTTCATATTTTCTGACTGACCAACTTCTTGCCAATTCAAAAGTGCCTGTAAATGGTTTAATTGAAATAAATGCTTTGAGTTTGAGTTTGATTGGAATAACTAACCAGTTTGCTTAGCACACTGATTATAATATGGTTGTTATGCTGTGCTGCACACCATTTGGCCTACGCATAACTGTCTGTCATAGTCTTGTATCGGGAGGCATATATGATCATTATTACCAGGCACTGTATGTTTTAAGGACAGAATAATAAACAGTTTAAAACCTCCTTTAACACGTTAAGTGCGAAACGAGGCCTAAATCACCCCACATGCAACTTCCTTGTGGTGCGGCAAGGAAAAACGTGAACATCTCTGTCGTGCGAAGGGCATAGCTTTGGTTTGGTCCAGTATAGAAAAGAGATAAATGTATATTTGAGACGCGCTAATGGTCCCGGACTCGGTGGTATACCTACCTTGGTACCGGATGTCTTAGGCCTCGTACCGCACTGAATTAATATAATTTTAATGCAGTGCGGAACGAGGCTAAAACGTCCCATATCCCCCTGGACCTCGTACCGCACCCAACGCGAGCTTGCCGCGACTAGTGTTGTGCATTTTTACCATCTCGTGAAGCTGACAAAAAATCCAAAAAGATTTTGACTCAGTGCTCTCAGTGCAAAAAATCTTATTGTCTACCCTGTTTCAATGAAAAACACTCATAAATAAGTACAAAATATATATTGAGATTTTTTATAAAAAAGTATATTGTTACTGTTTTTTTTATGTTAATTCAAGTTCTAATAAGTGTATTTTTAAAGCCCGAGGCAGAATAAATAGGATAGTTTCTTTTCTACTTCTGGTTTTCTTTTTTTTCTATTCTGTGAACCGCATTAAGATTTTCACACAAAAATAGATAAACGTCGTTGCGTCGATATTATTTTTCCCATCACTAATCTTAGCGAAAATTTACCCTATTTCAGTGCGTTACGAGGTGTATAAGATCCCATATTTTGTTTTGCCAATAAATTCTAAACTAGCTATCAGATCCCGGGGCGACGGTAGATTAGGGTTCATCAATTCACTGTCTATATCGATAAGGACCAAAATTTTCATTTGTCTTTGATTTCGCGCCAGAAAATGGATTTTAGTCTGTTAAAGGATGTGGGGTCTAATAGACCGCGTGTCGCCCTAACGTCTGGTCACGGTGCGGGCCGATAATGCCTCGTGCCGCAGGAACGGAAAGTTTGCAAATTTGGTGCCGCAGCTAACGTGTTAATTCCACAACTATATTATTACCACAGGCCACAGCGGTGAGCAAATTGCGATAAAGCTGGAATAATACCAAATTTATTTTTAATCGTGAAATCAATAAAAAATATGGCAAATGGTGTGTCTTTACGTGTTAATAGCTGTCGTTTCTTTTAGTATAATTCTTGGTTTATACATGCAAGTACAAAATAGCAAGATTACCTACTTTAGGTTGAGTAAGGCGTTTACAAACCCCTTACCATTCTTGTTAAAGGAAACTCGACGCTATTGTATAGGAAGCGGTCCGTGACCCAAAAGTGAAGTGTTTGTACATTTTAAAAGTAGGTACCCAACATGTACGTATACGCCACCAAACATCTCCAGATATTTGTCAATAAAATAACATTACCAAGTTTCTTTTGGTACGTGAACATCAGAATGCAGCCCTCGCATTCTGTAAAATCTCACCGCGAAAACTTAGGTGAAGTGAGCTGTCAATAGTGTCAATCCCAAGCATTAGGTGGAATGACAGCTCACTCGAAGCTCACTTCAAGTTGTCACGGAGAGATTTTTACAGAACAGACTGGCTGGCTACCGTCCCTCATAGCAACAGATCACGCTCACCGCCACGGGCCAGCGCTCGATTACACAGCTTTATTAAACGCACGCACGATGAATAGGAATCGATTAGATATGCCACTCACTATCTAGAGCCGGGGGCCAGTGGGGCTTATTGAAAAAATGTTGAAGTTCAAGGAATAAAATGAGGGCAATGATATTGATGAAGGTTGTTGGATGTAGGTATTTTTTAAATGATAAAATTGAGAAATGATTTTATTTCTGTATAAAAGATAAAAAAATGATTGACGTGTAAGTAAAAGTGTTTGTACAAAACAAACACTTTTACTTACACGTCAATCATTCTTTTTTAATATATGAGGTTGGCGTTTCCTATCTGTCTATACTCTGAGAAGAAAGGCCGAAACAAACTCAGAGGTCATAGTCTCTTTTATTTAAAGTCCAGACATAATCTAATTCAGTTGACTCTCTGGGTCTTACAATAAAAACTTAAATTTGTTCTACATGTGTCTAATGTCAGTTACGTCAAAGTCCATACAACTGATAAACACTATTTTGTGGTAGTAAGGTCTATGTTTTGCCAGCGGCGTACAAATTTTAAGTTACGTAGCGCAAATGTATCAAATACTTACTCTTGATAGTTTAGGCGAACCTATTTACGAATTATTGCCTAAACCTAGCGGCATAGCTATCGCCTTATCAGCCTTATCACTGATAGCAGTAGTATCAGAGTCAGGATGCTCCAATTTTTGAGCTCGCCCAAGCTTTATCTTTTAACCGGTTGAATGCCGTAATTAAAGACACAAATAAAAAGCCATTGTGTCTCGCGTGGATCCACGTTTAAGCATACAAAGGGTTAAAGTCACAACGACAGCTTAACTTCCCGACTCAGGTTGCTAGATTTTGTAAAAAATCAATACCGCTTTTGAGCTTCGTCGTCATCATCTACCTAGCCTTTTCCCAACTATGTTGGGGTCGGCTTCCAGTCTAACCGGATGCAGCTGAATCCGGTATTTTACTTGGACCAACTGGGTAATACGGTA
The DNA here is from genome assembly GCA_945859645.1 of Amphipoea oculea. Classification (NCBI taxonomy): domain Eukaryota; kingdom Metazoa; phylum Arthropoda; class Insecta; order Lepidoptera; family Noctuidae; genus Amphipoea; species Amphipoea oculea. Next base: position 13,593,053 of record OX243878.1, read on the forward strand.
CCCCTTGGTAAGACTGGTTGTCAGACTTTCGAGCTTCTGACTACCCGTAACGACTGTTAAAGATCCGCGAAAGACAGCCGGGACCAACGACTTAACGTGCTTTCCGAGGCGCGGGGCTTCGTCGTAATGGAGTAAAAAGGGCCCAACATATTTTGATACACCCCAGGGTTGCCTCCTTTAGCCCCTTTAGGATTAACTACGCTACTGTCTAAACCCTAGCCTAAGTGCAAATTAAACAAACTAGCCTCCAGCGGTATATCCAAGTTTGATAGCTCCATTTATTGTGCTCAAGGGACTTCTTTAAACATTTCAACATACGCTCTACAAACGAGTTAGAATATATTATGTGCCCTTCGAATAACCTAATCTGATTTATATGATTTATGTTTTCATAGGCGCTAGTTATAAAGGTGTGTTTACACGGTCAACTTAGATTGCTTAGGTTTGGGCAATCTTGGTCACATAATGACGTCATTAAATTGTCAAGCCGAGTCGACTTGGAAATCTCTAAATAGACTTCGAACCCAAGTCGGCCGGAGCAAAAACAATCTCCACAGATGGGTCAGATCTCCAGTACGTATACGGCAGCTCCCCACGGACAATAGCCCAACTTACATCCTGCTCCGCACGCCCTGTCACCTATGCACTTGATGATCTTAGGCGTCAGTGAGCGGAGTTTGCGCAGCTGAATGATTTTTGAACTTTTTGTCATCGATACGCTAAGAAGATCGTCAAGCAATTTACGGCGATGCCAATGCGATGATGGAAATCCTTACTTGAGACACTGCCATTTTGAGCAATATGGAGCAACCCACTAGACTTCATTGGCGATTCATTGGGTTAAATTTTCGTAATAAAGAATATAAATAAGGCAATTCATTAATAGTTCCGCTATAATAAATTAAGCAAATTTTATTCGTTCAAAAAAATCCCCCAATATATCCATCCCATCCGGCAATTAAGAGAATTGAGAGCAGTAGTGGCCTAGTGGAAACGGCCGCGACTTACGAATTGAAGGTCGTAGGTTCGAACCCAGGTTTAGTAGGTTCGAACTTTACTGTGTGTGAATCATTTCATCACGACTGCTCACAAATTGGTGAAGGAAACCGGCATGAACCAAAAATTCGAAGACATGTGACATCCACCAATCCGCACTGGGCCCGCGTGGTGGATTTCGGCCCACTCCCTCTCACAGAGAGGAGGCCTGTGTCCCAGCAGGGGGAACATTTAAGGCTGATTATGCATGCAAGCAAATAATGTAGGGTATGTGGCAATAATAGTTGCAAAAAACGCCTGTGTAAGTGCAGCCTTACAATAGACATAATACATCTAGCCGGGAGATATGATTTGATATCGTACCGCCCCCTCCCCTTCGCCCCGCACCCCGGTCTCGTCAATCATTTCATCGGAGAACTGGACCAAGTACTTTTTGCTCCTTTGTTTAAACGAATCCGCGGAATTGATGGCGCTATGTCGAAGAAAAGGGTAGTCTTTGTTATTCCATTCGAATCATCGCGGCCGATAATTGAAAAAAAAAACAGTTTTACGTGAAAGAATGTCCTCTGTAGATCTGACTTCGAGCCCTGTTGCGCTATACAGGGTGGCAAGAACATTGATGTGTAAACTGTAACCATAAATTCAGCACATGATTCTAGATCCCCTAGCATAGACTGTCAGTTTTTTTTTTTCTTTTTTCCTAGCCTGCGCTGTCCCACTCCTGGGCAAAGGCCTCGCTCCACTCCTTCCATCTTTTGCGAGCAAGCTCGTCCTCCTTCCTTCCTTCCTCTTGTTTTGACGGAACCTATCTAGCTCGTCCCGCTATCTCCTACGTGGTCTGCCGCGACCCCGCCTCACTGTCTCAGGGCACCAATTCTGCGCTATTTGGGCCCACAGTTTGTCCGACATGCGGCAGACATGTCCTGCCCAGTCTCATTTAAGTTGAGCAGCCTTTTGAGCCACGTCAACTATCTTTGTTTTGGAGCGCAGTATTGTGTTTCGGACACGATCCGTTAATTTAACGCCTAGTATACTGCGAAAATCAGTTATCAAAGAAAAAAAACTGCTGTTTCATAGAATAGTGCAATACCTACGCGGTCAAAATGTATGGAATGTATGAATTTATGTGTCTAGTTAGCTCGGAGATTTAAACAAACATTACTTAAAATAAATGTTCTTGTATATCGGTTTTATTCAATTTCGAGCGGCCATTGTTGTTTACCATCTTTGGCAAATTTAGAAACGCCGGACCTTAAGTGTGTTACAGTGCCGAACAAACTATTTTTCTTTCTTTCTTTGTACTCGCAGTCGGTTGAGGTTGAGATCCCGTAAGTTGCGGGATTTTAAGGTCGGCCGGGTCAAGAGGTTGAAGTTCTGTAGTAAAACTTGCGAGCTACACTAGATACCTATAAAAGATGGAAATAGGTTATGGAAGAGTTGTACAACAACATTTCGGACGGTTTTGGACAAGTACAGTCAACAAAAGAGATAAGTATGCAGGATCGTCGGATATAGTTGAAGTTTAGTAAGAAACCGATCGATGATGTAGACCGAAATTTAATTTGATAAATGAGCTGTTTGTTTTCTATTAATAAAATTAAATTTTATTTGAGAACATACCGCTATATCCGACGATCCTGCATACTTATTTCTTTTGTTGACTCTACGTCCAACTATAAAATAAACTATTAGTACATTTATGGCTAAGTTGGAAGGGTTAGCAGGAATAAGCAGTGTAGAAACCGCTTTTAGCGGAGTATGTGTCCTGATCATAACGATATATGCTAACCAAGTTTGTACCTACTATATCCGACGAATAAATGTCTTTAACTTCGTCTTTGAAACTTTAGTTTTATAATCTTCGTATTAGTATACTAAAATTAACTTTTTGATGAAGAAAAAATCTGTACTTCCATTACAGATACTTAGCGCCATTCACGAAGACGCGCCCCACTCTTCTTCCTAATCGCTTACAGTACAAGTGTGCAACATTCCGCCAGTGTTTTAGTTTTGTCGATACACCGTAATTACTTGTCAAAAAACTAAAACTCTAGCGGAATTAACTAGCGATCACCACTAGCGATTAGTAAGAAGAGTGGGACGCGTCTTCGTGAATGGCACTATCTATACAATTACCACAGACCTGAGTCATGAAACTGTTCTGCAATAATCGTATAGATATTACTATAAACAACCAACAACCACAAAATAAAAAAGGTGACGAGAAAAATTTAAAATAAACATTACGAGCTTTCATAAACCCAGGTGCCAATTAGAAAGAAGTATGGAACAAGTAATTTAAAACGGTACGAGTAATATTCACAGTTGTTGCATGTTTGTAGTAGAGAGTCATTAGCGACACACTTTTGCGTCAACGGCAACCCACTCCACCTGATATTACTCTTCGTGTCGAGTGTTAAATAAATACTAAATACTATGCTAACTTTAACTGTTTGTATTTTGAAGCAGATGTGGCCCGTTTGGATGAGAAAGTTTTGGATTAACAGGCCTGGAAATTATTGAATGTCCTTCTCTGAGAATCTGGCTTTCTATCTGCCAGATTCCATCAAAATAGTTTTGCTTTACCATCTCGAAACACTTCCATCAACTCAAATTATCACAGTCCATAGCTGGACATAGGACTCTCCCAAGTTTCGTAAGATCATACGGTTTTTTATTTCATCACCACTGCTCTTAAAACCTTGAAGGAAAACATTGTGAGGAAACCGGCATGTCCTAGGACCAAAAATTCGAAGACATGTGACATCTACCAACCCGCACTGGGCCCGCGTAGGCCCACTCCCACATTCGAGAGGAGGCCTGGGAAAGTGGAAACGTAGGACGTTAATGTTGATTATGCTTAATCATCCTTGGACGAAGGAGTTTTGAATTAACTGGCCTGGAAATGCTTCTATGTCCTTCTATGAGAATCTAGCACCTATCTGCCAGAATTCACCAAAATAGTTTCACTATATCATGTCGAAACATTCCCATAAAATTGTAGCATAGCAATCCACAGCTGGACATAGGTCTCCCCGAAATTGCGTCAAATGTCATCCCCCAGTTTTCCTTCTTTCTTCCGCATTCTGACAGTCCTAGTGCTCTCTCAAGGTTGTTGGCCCGTCTAACTAGGCCAAAAACCCTACTAGCTATAAATTAACATTCCCGTACGATATAAAACATATAAAAGCTCGTTTGGCCCAGGAAATCCAAAGGATACAATGCTAATATTTTTCAGCTTTTTTGCCTCTCGAACCGTTAGCTCAGCGTCCCTATAACTCACAAGGATTGAGGGAACTCGAAGGACAGCCCTAGAGGCATAATGTCGTAATATCCGAAATTATAGGAAAGGACGGCCACCCCCACTCTTGAATAAATAAGTAACGACGGCGCCTTGAGCGGCGAATTAAAATAAGATTATTTTATGGAACATTTTGCTAGAAACCAATTAATTAGCTATCATCGTTCCAAATTGAATCCGAGTCGATCAAAAAAATTGGACCATTTTCTTTTGAAGTTCGATTTTTTGGTCTTATGAGTACTTATAGGATGTTGAATTTTATCTAAAGACAATTTTCATTACTTTAATTTGTTATAGATTTTGCTAATGTACCTATTTGTTTTTCAATGAATATTCAAAACTTGTAGGTAAATTACATCTATACTAATAAAGCGATCTAATAATAAAGCTGAAGAGATTTTTTGTTTGTTTGAACGCGCTCATCTATGGAACTACCAGTTGGATTAAAAAAATATATTTTGCATTATGATAGCCTAATTCTTTAGGAAGGCTATAGGCTATTTAAAATCACGCTAGAATTCGTAGAAGAAGGGCAAAAATAAAATAAAAAGTAAGATAGAACGCGAAAACGAACGAAAGCGCGGGCAGGCGATGCGATGCGACGGGGTGGATCGGGGGAACAAGAGATTGTACGCGGACGAAATCGCGGACAGAAGCTAGTACTATAATAAACCTACACCTACCTTTGGAGTCTAACGGCCAGTTTCATCATCAATAGTAACAGTCAAAGTAAGGTCACAAAAGTCAAAGTAACGGTTAAATTTGTTTCTTCACTATTTTAGCTGTTACATGAATGAAGAAACACATGTGGCGTAGTATCAGTAACATTCAAGTAAAAGTCAACAGTAAAAGTCAGTTTGACTCATTACTTTAGTTGTTGATGAAAAAACTGGCCGTAAGTAAACTAGATTCAAACGTTACCACTCTGAAAAAAGAAAATTAGCCCCTTCACAGCGTTAATTATATTTTTTTCCGACATTATGACAGTTTTTATAACAAGTATAACAACTAACTGTCGAGTAAACGACTACAATAGCGAGAGAATAAAAACATGAATAAAACTCCATTTCTGAAAGAACATTATGAAACAGTTTCTGTTTTAGAATGATTAATTTTTGAGCAGCTTTTAATGTTTTCATTTTGGTTTTAAGTGCCTTATGTAACGAAAATGATGCTTTGATAAAAAAAAAAACATATTTTTCATTTGATAATAACACACATAACATAAGTTCACGCTTGTAATCCCCGAAAGTCTAGGCAGAGGTGTACCTTCGGAGCAGCCTGTTGTCAATTTATTTAATTAACTTGCACAAAATCAAGATAATATTTATGTAGGTAATATTTTTATTTTATACCCTTTTTTTGTGAATGGGGAATCATCAAATGACCCCTCCCGCTCTGGGTGGAGCGGAAGGGAGTGTCAGACTCTTACTGACTAAAACACACCCGTGTTCCTTCCTTAGCCCGTTGTGTTCCGGGGTAGCGGTAACCCTTTCGGACAATCCCGTAACCCCGGCAGGCGTCAGCCCTAACAGGCCCCTTCCTTTATGCTGACATCTCTTTGAGGCGCGCGTTGGCACAGACCTGGTCCTGATCGGACGTTGAGCTTTATTTTATAACCTGGTGTCTGGATTTGTGCTCGATTAATTGCAATAGGCTTGCACCCTATTACATGGGACTCAAATTACTGGCGAAATGTGTAGGTGTACTATACGTATTCTGCCATATAAAAATAACCCGTTAAAAAAATTGCTTATTTCTCAGATAATACATAACTAAAATTACGTTTTAATTAGATTAAGTAGGTATTAGATATAAATGAACGTGAATACAAAACCGTTACACAATAAGTCACTATTCCTGAATAGAGAGGTACCCTCATAAATTGCGTCGTAGTTCAGTTTTGACTTTTATCACCCCTTCCCCTCCTTCTCCCCTCCCGCATCCCGATACCTCGACACCCTAGTTAATCAGCAACATTCCATTTACAGGTTGACGCGTTACGAAGCGTGTAATCAATTAGATTACTACAAATGGTTTCAATTACGATTGTGTTTTGTCACTGAAATTTTTGAATCTATCTATACCTACGTACTATAGGTACCTACACTCAACCCTTCGGGGTAACAATTACATCATCATCCTCCTAGCCTTTTCCCAACTATGGTGGGGTCGGCTTCCAGTCTAACTAGATGTAGCTGAGTACCAGTATTTTATATGGAGCGGCTGCCTATCTGACCTCCGTAACCCAGTAACTGGGTAATACGATACCCCTTGGTAAGACTAGTTGTCAGACTTTCGGACTTCTGACGACCCGTAACGACTGTCAAAGATCCACGAATGACAGCGGAACAACGGGTTAACGTGCTTGTGGTTTTTCTATTAAATTTCGTGTAACTTGTTAAGTATGTGGAATAGGGATTTAACATTTTAGTATACGTTTTTTTACTCTTTTGGTCTAGTATCAGGTAAAAGGAATACACGATTCAATGAATTTTTCTCGATACAAAAAATGTTATATCAATTTTTCTACTTTTTTCGACATCAAGGCGTAACGCTTAAGAATTATTCAATGGAATTTACTTTAAAACAGAGAATTATCATATCAAAGTTTATTCAAAGTATTTTTAAATTAAATTTCTTTATTTTGTTAAAAATAACGTCGTTTTATTCCGAGCGCACGCACATTATAGCCATCACTCTTCTTTTGCGTTTCAAAAGTAATTGCATCACTTTCGCTCGCTTAGTAGGTTTTCGAGGTAGCGCCTTAACGGAAGGTCGTAATTTTTTCCATTGGGGAATCCTATCACGCACACGGCTTTTACAGACGCCAGCACATCAAGCTACCCGAAACTATTAAATTTTTTCCAATCAACTTTGAACATTTTCGAGTGACCACTGAAAATCAGCGCGGATATTCAGAGAGAGTGTGTGTGATGATGATGCTGTGCTGTATCTATATTAAAGATATAGCTTGTATGCCATCTTGTCACAGTCACAATAAGCAGTTGTCGTGATTATTATAGGTATATTTTATTTTTTTCCCTTATTAGTGTTTCGACACGTAAAACAAATGCTTATAAAATGATTAGACAACTTCTTTATTTTTGTTTGCACGTGTTTCTGTGACAAATAAACCTGTTTTCTTTATTTCTTTCTATTAGGTACTGCTAAAACTTTAACAAATCAAAAATACTAGCAATTACTCAACAAACAGGTTGTTTAAAAAAAACGATCCGTTTTTTCGGAAGAAATTTAAACCGTTATTTTCCGGCGCGATAGTGTCTGGTCTGTCGTCGTACTAATTAGACGAAGCCACTTCACCCGAGGGCCCTCGCTCTAAGGCAAAAGAGTTTCTTTGCGGGAGTACACGACGCGGTCTACTTAATTTACATGCATTCTGTCATCTATGCTGAGTTCGAAACGAAAGAGGAAGTGAGTTAACTACCGCTTGTGGGTGGAGTGGATTGAGAGATGCGTTGTATTTGAGTTTTCTGTTAAATGTTTAATTTAAAAAAATCTGAATTGAAATTATTGAATTACAGACGCCAGCACATCAAGCTACCGCAATCTGACCAAGTTCTTTAATAGATTTTCAACTTTATCGCTGAATTGACAGGCCTGATGGTCTAGTGGTTAGTGACCCTGACTGCTATGCCGGAGGTCGTGGGTTCGATTCCCACCCAGGACAAATGTTTGTGTGATGAGCACGATCATTTGTTCTGTGTCTGGGTGTAATTTATCTATAATATGTATGTATTTAGAAATATATAAGTATGTTTATCAGTTGTCTAGTACCCATAACACAAGCTCTGCTTAGCTTGGGACTAGATGGCGTTGTGTGATAGTTGTGGAATATTATTATTATTATTAATTAAAAAATTGATCTAGCCGTTTGGGCGTGAAGAAGTAACAAACATATAAACACACACTCACAAACTTTTGCCTTTATAATATTAGCGTGATAGTGTGATTTCACATAAACCTACATGGGCACTTGTGAAATGTCAGAAGCTAGGTGCACGGTTCCAATTGTTAGGACATATGAGACTCACAGAAGGCCACAGTGATCTTTCTCCTCAAAACAATAGAACTTAACGAATTAAATTTTCCGTTCCATAAAATGCTATTGTCCGTCGTCTACAGACACAGTAATTGTAGAAAATTAACCAAACACAAATCGTGCCCTTTATCCCTTCACCGGACAATAGGTAAATAATATATCGTGCTGAGCAACTTCCTGCCCTCTTCATTATTGAGTCCGGTTTGTATTTTGTAGTTGTATTACCCTTATTATTACCTATTATCTTTCTTCGGGATACGAGGATCACAGTACATAATCAGCCTATAACGTTCCCACTGCTGGGACACAGGCCTCCTCTCTGTGAGAGGGAGTGGGCCGTAATCCACCACGCGGGCCCAGTGCGGGTTGGTGGATGTCACATGTCTTCGAATTTTTGGTTCTTGGACATGCCGGTTTCCTCACGATGTTTTCCTTCACCGTTTTGAGAGCAGTGGTGATGAAATAATTTACACAAAGTAAAGCGCCTGTCTGGGTTCGAACCTACGACCTACAACTTGTAAGTCGCGGCTGATACCACTGGGCCACCACTGCTCTAGGAACACATCACAGTAAAAATGTCAAAACACAAATATTTGAGGGATATTTTTGTTTTTGTAATTAGCTGTTTCGTGATTTCAATTTCTTGGAATTTACGATTGGATACAGATTCTTCGTTGGCCATCCCTCGAAAACTTTTTCTCTTGAGAAGCTTTTCCTGGGATAAAAATACTGTAATTGGTTCTAGAACATGCTCTGTCCCCCGAGGTCTTTCATCTAGATTCTTACAGACATTTCGACTAGATTGAGTTGTAAAAATTCTATCGTTCTCTTTTATAAAAATACGAGTTTAAATCCCACTCCAGGGTCAAAACGACCGGAGGCGTTGAGGCGCGTACGTGTTCCACGCGCGCCTCAAAAAGATGTCAGCATAAAGGAAGGGACCTGCCAGGGCCGAAGCCTGCCGGGGGTGCGGGATTGTCCGAAAGGGTTACCGCTAAGGAAGGAACATGGATGGGTTTTAGTCAGTAAGAGTCTCATACTCCCTTCCGCTGCACCCAGAGCGGGAGGGGTCATTTGATGATTTCCTATCCATAAAAAAAGGGTCAAAACGTTAGTGAAGTGAGCTGTCATTCCACTTGATGACTGACACTATTGACAGCTCTTAATTTAAGCTCACTTCACGTACGTTTTCACGATGAGATTCTTACAGAATGAACCAACAGAATAGAAGAGTTAGTTTTCACCCATGCATGGGCTAAATAAAATGCAAAATTACATTTTCGCATGTTTGGCCTGCTCTTGTAGTACGACTGACTGTCAAAGATCCACGAATGACAGCCGGGACCAACGGCTTAACGTACTTTCCGAGGCACGGAGAGGTCTCGGTATGTAAAGATGGTCACCCATCCACGACCAACCGCGGCAAGCGTTGCTTAACCTAATCGATCGACCTTTTTTATTTTTATTCTTTCTTTTTTTTTTCAATCGACCTGTGTGGATGTTATTATTTAGCCACGGGCCCCTATTAAATAAATAATAAGCCAAAATACGACGTCTCTGAATAGATTTGTTAATGTTAATTAAGGTGAATGGGTAGTTGTAGCCCGCGAAATTCAATTTTTCTTACGTTTTTTTGCAATTTTCAGGTCAGTGTCAGGTTGTATCTTGATCAAAATATGATTCGCGACTATAACCGGTACGAATTTACATAATTATAATAATTAGAATCATTAATACATCTTTCTAAGTTAGATTTCTACCGTTAAGATCAAATCTCGTATGGAAAAGTGTTTATGGTAGAAATCTAACTTAAAGAGATATATTAATGATTCTAATGACTATGATTCTGTAAATACATGTCTATTATAGTCGCGAATCAAATTTGGATCAAGATACAACCTGACACTGATCTGCAAATTGCAAAAAACTTAAGAAAATTTAAATTTCGCGGTCTGCCATGTCACATTCACCTTAATCTATAAAAATATGAGCATAACCGCGTTGTCAGAAATGTTCGAGACTACTAAGTAATTAATGTAGGACACTACGTGTTCCATTATCGTAAGCCGCTGCCAACCTTTGCTGCTGACCGTACTTCTGCTTAACACCGTTTGGTTTAAGGTAAGGTCAGATAGGAAAGTGTGTTGATTTGGTGTTTTTTTTTTTGGGTGGTACGAATTCGATTGGGTTAAGAAAATATTTGTTTGAATCCTTGTTGTAATGTAAATTAAGTATATTTTTATTCTTCTTGTGTTAGGTTCTGGGTTGGATCCCCAGTTCTAGCTTGTGTATAAGATTATTTAAGAATAACTAGGTACTTGACAAAATATCGCGATTTATTTGTTAAATGTTAGCTCAATATTAATTTATTATACCTACACATGAACGTTCCGGAATAAATTCTATAAATGTTACCAACATTTATAGAAACCGCATCAAAATTCGTTGCGAAGTTTAACAGAACAACGCGGTCACACAGCAAGACACAAAAAGAAAATTAAATTTATAATATTTATAGATATAGAAGAGAAATCAATCAGGACTTCAGACTTGTGAAGCACGCCTTCTATAAGTAACATGAGACCAAATCCGGACTTAGTTAATCTGTCAAGCTCCGCTAATGAGACACAATTGATTTTCTATTGTTTCGTCACCGATCGGAAACGCGCGGGGCTTGACCTGTTAAAATGATGTCATACAGTACTTACACATATAACCTACCTTTCTATAAAATAAATACAGGCTGATATTGTGGCGGCATCTACATCGCCACATACGAACTACGCTTCACACTGACGTCACGCAAAATCCTGCATCGCGCAAGCAGAATTTACCGCGCGACTAGAATTTATTATACAGCGTCCCGACATCAATCGTCGGGCCCACTAGACACGACACCCGTCTAGTCCGAGGATCCTCATACCTCTATAATATTAAAACTATAAGTTGTAAAACATTTTCATTCAAAAAGCTGCCAGCAAAATTGTTTTCATACTACAAATTAATAGACATTGATATTCAGACGAGTATTTAGCAGAATATACAACAACCTACAACTACGGTAACATGGTAACATTATCTCCGTGCTACAAACTTCAGTACCGGGTACCGGGAACATGGGTTCATCTTACGGTACTGAAGGTCAGTACCGTAGTACTATGAATAGTTCACTATCATATCCAGACAGAATTCCAGGTATTTAGATGCAACGGACACCCCACTGCGCCAGACAAAATTCCTGGAACTACCGGTACTAGGTATAATAGGTGGTGCTTCATTTTATTGAGTCTCGCCGTCTATAAATACTTTCATTCAACGTTGGGTTTATGAATGCAAGCTTGTATTTCCCAGAGGGGTATACAGAGTTATAGGTACTGTTGTACTTTTCTGTTTAGATTATTAGTAAGAAGGAGAATGGTGATTAATTACATCCTATAAACACGGATTTACATGACTAAACTCGTTGCGCAAATTTACGTGTAAATAGATAATTGTTTAAGCCCATCACAGACATAGCAATAAGCAATGACGTATTATATATAGACACGTTATCAACCAACATCTCGGCGCTTAAAAACGGCGAAAATACTAGATAACTACTTATACGCGTAAAGAAAGGGAAAGAAAATATGACACCGTACGGCGGGATGCCTGATGCTAGAGGGAGATAAATAAACATCTTAAGTTACGTCACAGGATAAGTAATTGTCAAATTACATGCTCATTGGTCGAGCGCATGAGTGACGTAGCTATCAGAGGCATATGGGGAAAAAAGGACACTCGATTTTCTAGAGTTAATAAAATAATTGATAATTGTACCGTGTTACCTACTTTACCAATAAAGTAATACCAATATTATATCTTTTAAATGTAGTTAGTATTTTAGTATAGGGAGTTGGTAGCCAATCGTTTTCACGTCTTTGAACCCTTATTATGTTAAGCCACTTTTCTTTTATCAGCCCATCTGTAGGCAATCTAAAATGAAACGGAAAACAATAATGTATTCATAACATAACAAGTGCATATTATATTCAAACAATATTATAAATTCTAACAACCAAAAAAAACTTGTATAATAGTGTCCCAACCTCCCCTAACGTCACGTGACTACTAACTTCATGCGCCGGCCGCCATTAGACGCAGCGTCGTACAAAATAAAAATAATAAAATAATGTAGTTTTGTAAACTTACGCGTGAAATGACACATTTTTGTCTTTAACTTTTGGGGTATAATTTGTACATCCTCTGAAAACACACGACGGCATGTTTTCTTTATGTTTTGCACAGGTTTTCACACTTTTCACACACGATATAAATTAAAAACAAACACTAGCGCATCGCGCGACAGGTTGGTGCGTGACTGAAAGCAATGTGGCCAATTGGCTTCATTTCATGTTGCCATTTTAGAGTGCGGACAACGTATCTATAGTTTTATACATCATTGGCAATAAGTAATAATTATATCATATTAATATAATCATATAGCTAGCCATACTATTATCTAATCACACTAATATTATAAAGGCGAAAGTTTGTGAGTGTGTGTGTGTGTGTTTATATGTTTGTTACTTCTTCACGCTCAAACGGCTGAACCAATTTAAAAAACAATTTGTGTGGAGGTAGCTGATACCCTGGATTAAGATATAGGCTACTTTTTATCCCGATATTCTCACGGTATACGCGGGTGAAACTGCGGGGCGCAGCTAGTATTATATATTTGAAAGTGTGTTTGTCAGTCTGTCTGTCTGTTACCTCTTCACGCTTAAATCGCTGAACCGATTTAGATGAAATTTGGTATAGAGATAGTTTGAGTCCCGGGAAAGGACATAGGATAGTTTTTATCCCGATATTCCCACGGGATCGAAACTTATGCGGGTGAAACCGCGAGGCGCTGCTAGTATTTTTAATACATCTTTAATTTGCCTGGCCTTTGGAAGTAGCGCTCGCCTCGCTTCTCTCTCTCGGCTCGCACGCGGTTGATCACAGTTCTAACCTAACCTAACCCATTTGGTCGGGGTGCCCTGGCTTAGTTACTGCGACCAATACCAATTCGGCTCGCGCGTGATTGTTTACAGACCTCCAACCTAAACTATAATTGAATATCATTCAGGCCGTTAGTTGAACGGCCACCGTTTAGTTAAAAGGCTAGGCGGTTAACTAAACGGCTAATTAAACCAGTTGGAGGCAACATACCTATACATAACTGAGTATACACCGAGGTACCTCTTTTCCCATGCCGGTGTATTTTTAATGATACACCCAGGTGTACCTTATGTTTAAGGGCCGGGGTAATGATGTATATTGACTATACACAGTTTCATACATTTTATAAGGCGATTCGATAGGGCTAGAGAACACGCCACTATTTATGACTTTTAGCCCGTATATGACCGTTGACGCTGAGTGTGTTAAGTCCCATGTAATAGGGGGGAAGCCTATTGCCGTCAACCGGGCACTAATCGAGACTCTGAGCTGCAACTGAGAAATCCCAGATAGAAAAACACAAGAACACTTTGGACGACTTGAGAAGCGAACCCAGGACCTCATGCTCACCAGTAGCGCTTGCCACCACTAGACCAACGAGGCAGTTAGTAGAGTGACCTACTTAAGAGGAAATGCGGGTGGTCGTTTCTCCGTAGAAACGCTCTCGCCTGTTATCTTTCTGGTTAATGACCATAGAGCAATGTTTTTTTTACAGAATAATAAAAATTAACTACTTGTATGTTTTCTTTTTTGATGACAGATTATTTTTATAAGCACCAGAACCCTCAAAAAATGCCGATTTATACCGCAGTCAACAGAGGCCTAGTGTAAAAATTTGACAACTATTAATGAAAAAGAAAAACATAGGGACACAGTATACAGGGTGTTACAGAAAGGGTATATCAATACAAACGGGTTGAAGAGTGTATCTGGTCTAGAATCTCTGTACAAAATTTCAGCTCAAAAGCAGTAACTTTGAAATTTCTTAATTTTTTTTTATTTCGATGGTTTATTAAATTGAAATCATAACAAACGTGTCACCGCACTACGAGGGTCATTATCCATTATCTGTAGTGTGTCTGTGCGCCTAGTACACGCACATCACGCCGCTGCGCGCCAGTGCAGCGCCATGATGTCGAAATAAAAAAATATTAAGCATTTTCAAAGTTAATGCTTTTGAGCTGAAATTTTGTACAGAGATTCTAGACCAGATATACTCTTCAACCCGTTTGTATTGATATACCCTTTCTGTAACACCCTGTATATCCTTCTTATTCAGTTTATGAAATATCTTTTAAATTGGTCCAATATTGGAGGAGGAAATAGGCGAGAGCCAAACCTCGAATTACGACTTTTTACTTAAGCTTTTTCAAAAGTCTTTCCGACCGCATTGCCTCTTAAGTACTTATTAGTAAATAAATATTAAGTTATTCTCACAAAATGCTCACTTTCGCGTTTTCATTGCAAAGTGGCGAAGTTCACTAAGCCGGTGAAGCCAAGTCGTGTAAGCCGGAAATCTTTTAAGGACCTCCGAGTAATCTCTTACCTACCGTAGGTAGGTAGCGGACCAAGTAAGCCCATGGATAAATGGCGAAAAGAATCGATCAATAATTACGTCGTAGGTAACGTACGATTTCGTTACAATTATGATTTTTTACCTGTAGTGGCAAACTATTGGGTAGATATGGTAATAAGAAACAACAACTATCTCAAACACTGTATATTAACAAACTGATACATATTAACAAAATAAGTTCAACCCTACTAATAACAAATTATTGCCAGCCAGCTAATATTTAAATAAAGAGAGCAAAGGTCGTGGGGGGTTGGAGATAAACCCCGTACTGTTCCGTTTTAATGATTTCAAAACTAAGGAGAAAGTAACCTTCCAGTTATTTTTTAAGTTAAAATCTATTAAATGGGTGCCAGGGACTTTGAGAGTCCCGGATCCCGGAGCCGACGAAGGTGTTCAATACGATTCTGGACCCTAGGATGTCGAACCCGAGATCCTCTAATTAAATTATGATGCAGGCCGGTTTCCAGTATCGAAAACCGGACCAAGACAATCAACTACAATTTACAACGTTACGATTTCGTTTCGTTACGTTAAAATTACGACTGCAATGTAAAAAAAGTCGAGAGGTGTCGTGGGACACCCGGTTGGAATGAAGTTTCTATTGCTGTATGTTATATAATAAATATCAGGCACAATGGAATAAATTAATAACGTTTGAGAGAAAGTAAATGAAAAAAAAAAATAGTACAGCTGACGCGCATCCCGCACGTCTACACTACTACAGTAATGCTATCCTATCCTACTATCCTACTAATATTATAAAAGCGAAAATTTGTGAGGATGAATGGATGGATGTTTGTTACTCTTTCACGCATAAACTGAACGGATTTGGATGAAAATTGACACACAGATAGTTTAAGTATAACCAGAATTAACGCATAGGATACTGTTTATTGAAAATATTTAAAATATTTATTTCAGACCAGCATACTAATTTAAATACAAGTCCATATTATCCCGATTCTCCCACGGGATCGAAAATAATGTAGGTGAAACCGCGAGGCGCTGCTAGTTTACCTACAGGTAGTATTATAAACAATAAACATACGCTTGTAAACACACATACTAAAGTAAAACTGTCGTGAGGCCCATTTTACACTATTTACAGTTTAGTTTTCTTTATTTATTCAAGTACCTATGCAGAGTATAACGATAAAGAACTTCGTTCTAAAAGCACACAAATACAGGTTGAAATTGAAAACATGCGACAAACCGAAATTGGAGATTGCTTTCATCATTATGAACAACTTTTACCAAGGGACCAAAGCTGCAATCGCGATAAAAAAATCAGCTGTTCCCTATATTTTGACGAGTTATGCGAACATAAATGTAGGGAACAGCTGATTTTTTTATTCGCGATTTCAGGTTTTGTTCCATAGTAAAAGTTGTTTACAATGATGAGTACAAACTCTCCCATTTCGATTTGTCGCATGCATAGATATATACATTTCTATGGTCGCATGTTTTCAATTTCACCCTGTATAGTTTGTTAAAATTATACTAAAACAAAAACATTTGTTTTATCTGCAGGCAGTAAGAGCGGATGAAGTTTCTGGTATTCTGTAATCGGATGATATATTTGGAGCAATAGGTTGATTGATATGATTGATACTAATATTGATATTAAGCAATAGGTAATTTTCGTGCAAGCAGTGCGTATGCTGGGGCCCAGCTAGATGGACCGACGACCTTCTGGGATAGACAGTCTGCGGAAGGACAGGGTGTTGTGACGTAGCCTGGGGTACGCATAATATATTATGTCCAACAGTGTACTGCGATAGGATGAGTTGATTGAATGAATTGTTCGTTCATAGGTCACACGCTTACTATTTTTATTTACATTCATTCTCAGCGTGCAAGTCACTTGCGAGTTCAAGTCAGTATCCATTTTATAATAAATTTTTCTATTGTATATTTTGTTAAGATCCTTGCATGTACGTGTTGGTCGTAAGAATTACGAATACAGTCGGATTTTATTGCTTCTATATTAATATTCCGCTCAGGGATCTCACGTCGAGGAAAACGTACTTATACGTATAATAATATACCTACTTGGTTCCACATTCGGCTGTAAGGGGATGGGCGTTGTTGCTACGAGAACTTTTTACTTTTTCGGGTTGTAAACTGGGTAGTAACATAAAAATTCTATATTTAGACGTACAGATTTAGACATCGAACTTTGTTTGTTTTCATTACCCACTAACAATTTGGGATACCTTTAGGCACTCGTTAGAAGATAACAAAATAGAAATGTATTTTTTTTTTGTACTTAATATGGAAACCTTCAACTATAGCATTTACCTACAGTTAAACCAGAAAAAGTTTGCGCTTCGGTAATCTTCGTGTTTCCGAATTAGAGCAAGTGTAGCGCCACAGAGTAACTCCTTTTTGTTATTCTTGAAAACCTATTTTTCTAATCTAAACATAATTGTAATTGGTGGTCCACATCATTATGGGTATTGAGTATAGGCTTCGAACTTACTACCATGCAATTGTAAGTCTGACGTCTTAATCTTTGGGCTATTGAACTTAATGAATATCTTCTTTTTGTTGCGACTAAATCATTAAGGGTTTAAATACGAGTATATGTATACATAATAACTTTATTTCAAACCATCTGTAGAATCTTGTAGATTCCGTATTTAAATTGATTATATCACTACACTGGCTCAATGCCACGCCAAGCATCTCGTGCAGGCCTTTCTTTTTCACTTTGTGTCTCTTCCCGCCATTCGTGGTGACTAACAGATGAGATAGTGACAGCAACCACACTATAAATTTGTGTGAATGAGACAGTGATTACATAAATCTATTAAATCCATACACTACACCATTCATTACAGAACATCCATATTTATTCCATCTTTTTTCCCTCGATAAGTAGTTTAACAAATTCATACTAATGTTGTAAATACGAAAGTGTGTCTGTCTGTTACCTCTTCACGCATAAACCGCTGAAACGATTTAGATGAAATTTGGTATGGAGATAGATTGAGTCCCGGGAAATGATGTAGGATAGTTTTTATCCCGATATTATCACGGAATCGACACTTATGCTGGAGAAACCGCAGGGCGCTGCTAGTCAACCATAAAACCAATTTTATTCAAATCATCCATACAAAACAGAAAACACTATGTCGGTCCACTAACCTCAAATAAAAAGGTAAATCATACAAATTGATAATACGTGAATGAAATGAATGAATATGTCCAATATACTGTAAACGTTGAACGTTGATTGACTGAGGGACATAATCCCTGTATAATGAACGTTACTCACAGACTGGTAAAACCTTTATGGACGATTTATTGTTCTTAATTTCTGTAGCGTTTTTATGTTAAAAGTTTACCGTGTTTTAGTATATATGAAGAGTTCATTTGGGTAAGTAAATACAGGGCGGTATCGACGCACAGCCTATTATGGATGGACTCAGTACATGGTTGTGACCCCCCTGCGTTGAAATTTTGTCCATACATTTTGTTCGCTTAGATATTGCACTTTTCTAAGAAACAGCAGATTTTTTTTTGATAACCAATCAATCAATTTGCTTATCTGCCTAGCTTTTTCCTAACTATGTTGGGGTCGGCTTCCAGTCTAACCGGATGCAGCTGAATACCTGTATTTTACATGGAGCGACTGCCCATCTGAGCTCCACAACCCAGTTACTGGCTAATACGATACCCCTTTGGGTGACCATCTTTACATACCAAGACCCTTCGTCCCTCGGAAAGCAAGTTAAGCTGTTGGTCCGTTCTGTCATTTGTAGATCTTTGACAGTTGTTACGAGTAACCAGAAGCCAAAGAAGCAAAAGCCTGATAACCACTATTACCCAGTATCTGGAATGTGGAGGTCAGATAGGCAGTCGCTTTGTGTAAAATACTAGTATTCAGCTGCATCCGGTTAGATTGGAAGCCGACCCCAACATAGTTAGGAAATGGCTAGGCAGATTAACATTATTCAATCAAGCTATATGCATAATTATTTCATCATTATAATCAGCCTATAATGTTCCCATTGCTGGGACACAGGCCTCTTCTCGGTGAGAGGGAGTGGGCCGTAATCCACCACGTGGGCCTAGTGCAGGTTGGCAGATGTCACATATTGTCTTCGAATTTTTGGTACTAGGACATACCGGTTTCCTCACGATGTTTTCCTTCAACGTTTTGAGAGCAGTGGTCATGAAATAATTTACACAAAGTAAAGCGCCTGTCTGGGTTTGAACTTACGACCTACAACTTGCAAGTCGCGGCTGTTACCACTTGGCCACCACTGTTCATAATTATTAACCTACCTTCATAGCTCAGCACATGTCTCATTTCTCTGGCCTGAACCTCAATGTTTCTCAGTCATCTAGCGACCCATATTCGGCCGAACCTTCGTGACCTCCCAAGTCTTATATACGGAAAGCAATTTTGTCGGATAATAGGTAATTGTGAGCGATTTCAGCAAAACACTGTTGAATTGGGTTCGTTGTTTACAGGGTGTTTATTTTTTCTTTTTTTTAAATATCTTGCGGGGTGAAACAGGTGGATATTAAAAGCCAATTTAAGACAAAAATTATTTATTTATTATTTTTTTTTAATTATCCTCTTTTTACCCGACTACGGCGAAGCAAAAAGGAGGGTTATGATTTTGACAGGTATGTATGTATGTAAGTATGTATGTTCTTCTATTCCCTCATAACTTCTAAACTCCTTGTAATAATTGGATAAATGAGGTATCGTTGGAAGCGTCTTGATCGTCCACTAGTTATAGGCTATGTGACGTCACATTAAATTTAATAAGGCGCCCTCTAGCGGATTTTTTAATCATGCCTTGTTGGGTATCAAATGAAAGCACATTTCAAAAATATAAATATTACTCCTGTGGTCGCATGCTACCATAGCTTATAATATGTTAGTACAGCGGCATGCGACCACGGGAAGTTACTTTCTTGTTTCATCCTTTTCAGTAGTCGGGTTTTAGTTTTTTATTAATAATACCAGGCTGTTACTGTCCCACTAAGTGAAGTCTGCAAGAATCCACTGGATGCGAGAAGTACAGAACCGGTCGAAGTGGTGGTGCTTGGGGGAGGCCTATGTCCAGCAGTGGACGTCTTCCAAGCTGTAATGATGATGATGATAACTCTCCCAGGGCAGAGCAAAGGCCTCTTCTCATCCAGAGAAGGCACGAGCATTGACCACGCTTGCTCAAGTCGTTTTGGCGATGTAGCGGTATCTATAACGCCACATGCGAACAACGCGTCATACTGACGTCACGCAAATCCTGCATCTCGCAATCAGAGTTTACCGCGCAACTAGCATAGATACAGCGGCCCGACATGAATCATCGGGCAGTTGCCCGCCAGACACAACACCCGTCTGGTCGGAGGATCCTCCCTTTTCTATAGAGTATGAGTGAACTTTACACCCTGTTCCTCATATCTCTAGCGATATCAGACTTGTCCTAACCGTTAAATCTCAGAAGATCCATTGGCCAGATCCATGATGGATCTAGTGACGATTGTTTTCCCATTGGATCCTGATTTCAAGATGTGATGTGATTGCAGGTTTCCTCACGATGTTTTCCCTTCACCGATGATGTTCGTAAAGGCTCCCGCAGACCGGCGCGACGTGACAGGGCGACACGAGTCTAGTAGAACTATTTCTGTGAAAACATCATGCAAATTGTACCACCAGAATCGCGTCGCACCGTCGCGTCGCGCCTGTCTGCGGGTGCCTTAATGTCTGATAATGAGGGAAAAATTAATGACGTAATGCCAACAAGTTCTCAAGTCATTAGTGTGTGCTTTAATAATTTCTTAAGGGCTTGTAATACTTCAGCCGAAAATCATATTTTGCCCCCACTTCCCCGCGCCATCTAGATCGCTCTATCCCGCTCACACTGTCAAACTGATTCAGTTAGGGTGAACTACATTGTTGATGGACGGCACGACTACAGCTGCCAATAATGTTTAGTTAAGTAACAAAATATAATTATAATATCGCATTTATGTACAAAGAAAACGATTAGGTACGGTTTTAATAAAACTTATTAGACAAGAATAAATTAATGAGTTAATATAATTTTGACCAACCTTGTAACAAAGATATGAAAATTCTGTTTGCGTAATATAATTTAAAATACTTATTTAAATAACCTTTTCTTGTTTGTTAATACTTCCAAGCTATGAATTTACTTTGTATAGGGTAAAGTAGGTCCGATAACCAACATTAATAATCTACAAAAGTTAAAAACTTCCACATGACTATAAGAAAATTGCTATTCTGTTCTACCTTTTGATTTACCATATTAAAATCGCTACCCTCTTTTGTATTTGCATTCGAATTTCTAATAATCCCTTCCTCCAGCCAATCACAAGCTGGATCGTGTCCCACTAGTCTACATACCCCACTACTTCAGCCTATTGAGGACGACCCTACTTTCTTCGCCTCTCCATCACCCGTGACATTTTGTACCCAATACACCTGGCTCACCCTATTGATAACCTCAACCTAAATCTATTGTATCTTGTATCCCATTACGTAACTAGACGGGTAGGTATTTATATGAATTAGTTGGCTCAAATTAAAGTATTTTTCAGAGAAAGATTTCGTTAAAAGATAAATATATTTATTTTGTAGTTGAAAATAACATTTTCACTTGTCAATTTTGTTAACTAAAACTAGATGAGGTCGGTGTGTTCTAACTGAAAACTCGGAGAATAAACACCGAAACAAACTCGGACGTCAAAGTCTCTTTTTAAGTCCATACAATTATAATAGATACATTGTAATGGTCAGATCATAACGAGGACCATGTAAGTTAATATCTGAAGTGGTCTCTTGAGGAAAGCACTACACAGGTTAATTTACAAAGTGTGCTTAAAAGTAGTAGCAATAATTTCTGGGTTCATATCAGTAGTTTATTTATTTAAAAACGATGCTTCTATGTTTCGTAGGGATTTCGTGCAATCCCCATTGATATCACGCATATAAGCAGCAAATAAGCAATAGATGCTTTGCTTATCGTGAACAACGATCGATCGATGGAAAATTCGATATCATCCATGGTTTTAGGGATTTCAAGAAATGCTTATTAAAAGTGTCCTCATTTCTTAGCAGCTTTTAGAGCAGTGGTGGCCCAGTGGTAAAGGGCACTTATGAGTTGTATGTAGGTCGTGGGTTTGTACCCAAGCAGGCAAAACGATGAAAGAAAAAAACGTGAGAAAATCGGCATGTCCTAGAACCAAAAAATCGAAGACATGTGACATCCGCCAGCCCGTACTGAGCCTGCATGGCGGATTATTGCCAACTTCATCTCTCATAGGCTGCAGATTGTGCAATTCTTGCGACACGTCATGCGCCGATGACAAACATAAGCAAATAACATGCTAGTTAAAGTGCTATAAACACGTAATAAATAGGTACTGAGCTGACATTAGCAATTTAGTTTACACGCTTTGATAGTCAAATAATAAAACTTGATAGCTTAGCAATTATCAAGGTAATTGGACGGGACATGGTGTTAATTAATGGTTATATAGTGTTCCCCCGGGACTTCATTCCCATAGATTTTATTAGCACTTAAAACATGGCGTTTGGCGTAGTTAAAAAAGTTAACGTTAAATTAAATGGAGATTTAAGTACCTAATGCGTTATCTTTTTTTTTTACGTGAACTTTTTAAGATCTTGCACGCTCCGGGCAGTTAGCTTTACTACCAATCTTGCTGCCTTTTGCTGATGATTTTTACGATAGCATCAGCTGCTTCAAAGGCTATGAGAGAGTAGCTGATGAAACAAAAAAAAAACCGTACAATTGAAAGGACATGTCCAGTTTCTGCCCTCTGGTAATTCTGGTATAGATAAATGTTCATGATTTAAGGTTTTTCAGTAAGATTTAAAAATTTAGATTTAAATTACTATGGATTAATTAATTCAGTATTACTTGCGTAACATAATTCTCAAAAAAACAGTACTCAATCGTAGCTTCCGCGTTGCCATTTTAAACGGGAAGTACTAAAAATGTTTTTGACGTTCCATTTTATCCCGTAATTATCTTTAAATAGTGTGAGCAATAATTATAAGCCGCTTATTTTAGATGAAAGGAATATATTAACGTATTTGCGTATATAATACGACAATATTACTAAAAAAATTCAGTGTACACATCAAACATGTTTTTCTTCGGATACCCACTTCCTAACATGAAGGTAAGTATTTATTACTTTTTTGACATGGCATTGACATTTATTTTTTGGTTGTCAATTCCAAGTTGCGTGTATGCGTTCCTTGCTTACTATGCGATTATTTTCTGTTATGGATATTTTCTTTAAACGACCATTGCTTGCTTTTCCTTTCGATTTGGATATTATGATGAGGTGCATCGCTGTGCTGCGCATTCGCAGACATATCGTGTCAAGGCTGGCGTTACCCCTGCAAGTAAGACTTGCTCGATGGTTATCAAATCAGGTTGGCCTCTATACTACGGCAGTCGTGTAAACCATGCAGGAAAGGCAGTACATTGAGCAGTTGTGTTATAATTTGAAAAATACAATGACGTCTTATTGTTCCAGCTCCCATTAGATGGATACGCAAGTGTCACGATTGTTATAATTTATTAAATACCAAAGCTGCTGACAATGAGAGATTACTAGGTCATACAATGGTCTGCCACGTCATGACGCTAGTATGGTATCTTGGCTGGGCAAGGCATCAAAATAACGTGCTAGCACCAGCTACATTTTTGGACAATGTTTTGGTGTCTCTAGAAGACGTTTATTTTTTTATCATTTTATTTAAGAATGTATCTACAATAAATTAATTTGTTTTGCAATAAATACATACATAGTTTTATTTATTATAATCCCAATTCAGTATCAACAAGTAGCTACATATAAATAATATTATGGGTATTGAAGATAGAAACCAAAATACGGAATTAAAGATGATGCCAATACAATATTATAATATTGTGACAAACAATAGGTGCTTAACATTTTTGTTATACAAATAGAAATATCCAAAAAGTTGTAGAATATGATCTCAGACCAACAAAATGTTTCATTAACCTCACAAAGACATACCACCAATTAGTACCTGTATTCGCTCACAGATGTCATTATACTAAACAAAGTTAAGAAAAATCCCTTGCGTATAATCCTTATTTTGACCAGTTTACGCAAGATCCTGACTCCTGAAACTTATTAATTAATAAACTATAAACTACGACGATTACAATAATATAACAATCATTACTGAACATTTTCTTTGACTGCCTAGACATTCGCCCATTGCTCCACCAGACATGTCCTTTACCAAATATCCGTCATAAAAGTCACAGAAACCATACAATAGCAAAGAAAATAAACATCATCGAAACCCGACAGCGCAAATCAGTGGTGGCCCAGTGGACTTACTCGTTGTAGGTCGTAGATTCGAACCCAGGCAGGCGCTATACTTTGTGTAAATTATTCATGACCAGTGCTCTCAAAACGGTGAAGGAAAACATCGTGAAAACAGGCATGTCCTAGAACCAAAAATTCGAAGACATGTGACATCTACCAACCCGCATTGGGCCCGCGTAGCTGATTACGGCCCAATTCCTCTCACCGAGAGCAGGCCTGTGTCCCAGCAGTGGGAACACTATAGGCTGATTACACTACACCCGACAAGCTCTATAACCTACAAACAAAAAAAAAGCCCTCTTCAATATATTAACACGTTTAAACAACAAAACACAGAACATTCAGCGGACAATGGGAGAAAAAGCATAAAAAAGTAGGCGTCGCGTACAAACTTGTAGGCGACATATTCCCACAATGCGAGTACAGTCGACGGCGCGTAAAAGTGGTGTACAAACATACTTTTGTGTATTTTGCTTGTTGTGCTGCACCCATTTTATAACTGAATTAATCGGTGGGTGTGGTGTAAGTTACAAGACGTGGAGTGCATGACAGGGTTTTGAAACAATAACTTTGTGGAAATCATCATCTGCCTAGCCTTTTCCTAACTGTGTTGGTGTCGGCTTCCGAGGGGCCCGTGGCTAAATAATAATAGCCGCACACTGCACAGGTCGATCGATCAGGTTAAGCTACGCTTGCCGCGATTGGTCTGTGGATGGGTGACCAACTTTACCTACCGAGACCCCTCCGTGCTTCGGAAAGCACGTTAAGCCGTTGGTCCCGGCTGTCATTCGTAGATCTTTGACAGTCGTTACGGGTAGTCGGAAGCCCGAAAGTCTGACTACCAGTTTTACCAAGGGGTATCGTATTACGCAGTAACTGGGTTGTGGAGGTTAGACAGGTAGTCGCGCCATGTAAAATAAGTACTGGTATTCAGCTGCATTCAGTCGGCTTCCAGTCTAACGGACTGGAAGCCAACCCGAACATATATAATTAATGTACACATGCAAATTATTGTAAAACATTTTAAAAGAGGAACGGTGGAGTTTCTTGCCCATTCTTCTCCATACGAAAACTACCTTTTGGAAGGGGCGACTAGAATCAATTCTATTTTAATTAAGGTAATTTTTGACGTTCAAGAGTGCCTTTTATGTGCCTATTTGAAATAAATGCTTTGACTTTGAACATAGGAAAAGGCTAGGCAAATGATGTTGGTGTCGACTGCCAGCTTGTGGCTGAGCACGTTTATATTGGGTTCTGGACCAAGTTTGAATTTGTGAAAACACGTATTAACTTATGTTTGTTTTCTGAATCTTACTATAGTCGTCGAGGTGCGTTAAACTTGCATGTTCATTGTGTAGGCCTCGCGGCCCATGTTATAAATTAATAAAAACATTTTCAATAAGTTATGCGTATAAGAACTTTGCACTCCAAACTCCCACTCGCTGTAGTTTGTGAATTTATAGGTATGTGTAGTGCAGGCACTTCCTACTACTCAGCTAAAAATACGAAAGAAAACGATACTATTTTTTAACCGACTTTAAAAAAGGAGGTTCTGTATTATTATTCCTACAAAATAAACAAATGATTTGATAGTAAAGCGCGTATCCTGTTGTATATTATTATGATTGAGGCGACGACGACGCAATGAATTTAGAATTACCCTCGCACCACATATAACTTTATGATGGAAATAAAATTGAGTTTCATGAAATTACTCTAACTTGGTCATACGTATCGCGTATTGCATATACTTGGTATGTATATTTGTATTTGTTTTAGGAAGTTTGACTGTATTTAGTACAGAAACTTAGAGACGATTTTAATTAACCTAAACTATGTAGGATAGTATAGGATGCATCAAAACAGACGGGCCAATATCGTCACACAGTGGGTGCCTGCGTTGTCACCGAGGCAGACATTTGGACTCGTTCCTGACCAATTGGCCGGAGAACGCATAACATAAGGAAAATTAGAAAAGTATGGGGGAGACCATTGCCAATTGCCATGGGAAAATATAGTTTAACAAAAAAAAATCGTTATACACTTGTTGCCAACTCAATACTTATAGCTACTTTGACTTTTAGAGTACAGTACATCTCTCACCTGGACATGAGTTGCCTTGACTTACCTGGAAGTCTTAAAAAAAGACCCAGGTTGGCCGAAGCAAGGAAAATCTGCACAGGTACAAATTCACAGATGACTCCGCCCTGGAGTGTGAATGTGGTGCTGTTCCACAAACAATGGGACACTTAATATCGTGTCCAGCGTGTCTTGCTGCCTGCACGTTACAGAAACTGATGGACTCTACTGAAGGTACCAAACTGGTAACCAAATTCCGAGCTAAATTTATTTAAATTGCTATCGACATGCTAAGAAACTAGAGTATTGAGCTGGCGGATTCTGACAAATGGCCAATAATAAAAATATGCTACTCTGCAATCCACAGCAGAACAAGAAATAATTGATAAACTCTAGTCTAATTTGCAGTACCTTTTGCAAATGGTTTCATTAATGCGATTGTACTTGGAAAGGGTCCAATTTCTAAAATTAATTGTTTAATCCAGTTTAGTTTGCAGTTTAAATTAAATTAAAACAGACCCACCACGAACCAATTATAAGGATGTGCAATTGTAAATTCAAGTTATTAAGTTGCAAAAACATTTATCATTGAAGTAAAACCTTTCATTTTATGCAAGATATGAAAATTAACTTAAAATGTGCACTGAATAACATTTTCTTACGTTAAATCTTGAATCCTAGAAGCAGCATAACGCGAGCTAAGCTCCTTACAGCAGTTTAGCTTTATTCGCTTCTTTACCTCCAGCTTAAGCTTAAATGCAGCTTAAATTTTATTTCATCATCATTATATCGTTAGTGTCCACTGTTAAGTGTTCATTATTAAGTTGGCTGTCCATTAGTGTTATAAGGAGGTCGTTTGATGAAATAATCCTGAAGAATATCGTGTCTTTTCCTGAAGTTTAGATGCTTTTGAAGTGAAACTTCTTTACGCACGCTTGACTTGGGGAGAAAGCTGGCGAACGCGTTACGAAAAGTGTGATCGGGCGAGGCGAACGGGAGTTGAGTGGGGGATATAAGCAAGAGAAAGCAGTCCGCGCGCACATTTTCTTTCTCTCTTCCTCTCATAGCCAAATACGTTTGAAGTTTCACTTTAGTCGTGTGGTCATAAGCACACTCGGTTTTTTTATAAAGATTACATGATTTGCGGGGATGGTTAGTAGCCTAGCTAATACCTCTGGCTGTCCGCGTGGTTTTTCGGCCCTGACTTATCGCGTCTTCTCGCATCGCCCGCCTACCCCTGTTACTTTGGTTTCGCTGAGCGTTCTTTACTATTTT
The DNA here is from genome assembly GCA_945859645.1 of Amphipoea oculea. Taxonomy (NCBI): domain Eukaryota; kingdom Metazoa; phylum Arthropoda; class Insecta; order Lepidoptera; family Noctuidae; genus Amphipoea; species Amphipoea oculea. Next base: position 13,620,713 of record OX243878.1, read on the forward strand.
TTTTCTTTTGCTCGGCTCCTAAGTGCCATAGCGTAATGTTAAGTAGTCTTTAACCTTCCTCAAGAATTGGGCTATCAAAATGTTCAAAAAATTTTTTTTTAATTCTTCTGGTAGTTCCACAGATTAGCGCGTTCAAACAAACAAAGTCTTCAGCTTTATTATTGATATAGATTACGATAATACAGAATCAAGTCTGTGCTATGTCAAATATTTTCTCAGATAAAGTCTTTACATATCTGCCGATAACGTGAAGGAAAATACAGGTTTAGTATCGAAATATTGAATCGATACTGCACTTCTAAAAGATAGGGCTAGCACTTGCATTATCGAAAGATTCTTCTCTCATATCCTTCATGAGCTACAAAAAATAGTCATTGATTGGTTACCTACAGTCCGCCTGTCAGGAGAACGCGTTTCTGACACCTATCAGTGCAACAATTCTAGTACCTAGCTAATAAAGATCAAATTCGTAAAACACATAGGTAAGTAGGTACAGACGCCAGCACATCTAACAAAACTTTAGAGACAATCTTGAAACCTTTTCGAAATTTCCCAACGTTATCATAACCGCCTACGATGTTTTTCTTAGGCTTGTTAATACTACCACCGCAGGCAGGATATAGCGGAACAAAAATATTTAGCTATCGTAAACCTCTCATCACTTACGTCCCACCAACCCTGGTGAATAATACAGTTCTAGGTACGTAAGAATCGCGTGACAAGCGTCCTGGACCTCGCGTGTCTCTTAAACTCTGTTTACACCGCGATATGGCTATCGCACCGTCAAACTTACACTGTATACCTCACTACAACTTTATTCCGTCACCTTTCATTCAGCAAATAAGTGATAAAATCAACGGAATTGTCGACACAATTGCTCCAACCTTTTGGGAACACTTCGGGTACATTGAGAACGGAATTAATGTTATCACTAGATTATTTAAAGGTTTTCGTGCGAATGCAGGGCGACTCTCTAGGGTGCGTCCGTACGCAACATTTGTTTAAAAATTGTAGAAGGTGGAGCGTTTCATTTTAATGACAGTTACGTTTTTTTATAAGTAGAGTTTGTTTTGGTTTCTTTTTTTAGTCTTTGCCTGTTCCAAGACCAATGTAGGTAACTGGAAATACTATTACTGCCTTATTTTTATCAATAAAAGAAGAAACAACATAATGAAGGTTAAGTATGTATTTATAAATGTTGCTTAAAAAGGGTCCATTAAATTAGTTAACAAAACTCCGTAGCCGATGATTGATGATTTGATGAAGATTTCTTTTGGTAGTGTACCTTGAAATATGAGCCGAGAAACTATTTTTTTTTGTTTTGTCGTGTTTATGTAACGATAACCTTTTCGTCTGTGAAGTTTCGGTGACCAATTTAATCCGACCCTGTAGTTAAGTAATGATTAAGTTTTGCGTAACTATACATATTTTTATGTCTCTGATAAACTTTAAGCAACATTTACAAATACATGCATATAATATCTAGCCTTGGTTAAATCTTGGTCCTGTCATTGAAACCGTCCTGCGTTCCTGTCATGCCACTAAAGTCGCGAAACGATGAAACTGTTATTCCGTAACTATGTCGTGCTTGTGGCGACGGAAAAATTGTAAATATTATACTTTAGTTTAAAACGTCAGGCTAGGAATTTTATTTTTTAGAGCAACTAAGTTTGCAGATTACCTCAAACGGCGCAAATATTGGGAGCTTATTTGAGCCGTGGGGTTCAAGTGCTCATCGAGTATTTGGGTTTTCCTATTGACAGCGATGCGGACGAATTCTTTGATGCCCAAAGAGCTCTTCCCTTTTTTGTATACTTGTACATATAGTATACTAGCAGCGCCCCGCGGTTTCACCCGCATAAGTGTCGATCCCGTGGGAATATCGGGATAAAAAATATTCTATATATTATTCTGACGTGTATAGCTATATTACTGCAATGTTTCATCATAATCCGTTCAGTAATTTTTGCGTGAAAGAGTAACAAACATCCTCACAAACTTTCACATTTATAATATTAGTAGGATAGTAGGATATATTTTAGTATTAGCTGGTATAGGTATTGTATTTAAGATTTGTCAAAAGAAAAACGGTTGCACCTGCTAAGTTTGGTACCTAGTATAACAAAGGCTGTAAAGTTGGATTTTGTTTCGATGACAAATAGAATGAAACTATAAATAAATAAGTAAATAATAAACAGCCAAGCATTGACAAAATAAAAATTAAATAATAAATATAATAATTATTAATAAATTAAATAATTGACAGCCAAGCATTTTATTTATTCCAATATTATTAGTATTAATTAGTACGTGATCCGCTGTCAAAGTGTTAATGAAAATTAAATCCATACATAATAATATTATAAATGCGAAAGTCTGTCTGTTACCTCTTCACGCTTAAACCGCTGAACCGATTTAGATGAAATGTGGTATAAAGATAGTTTGAGTCCCGGGAAAGGACATAGGATAGTTTTTATCCCGATATTCCTACGGGATCGAAACTTATGCGGGTAAAACCGCGGGGCGCTGCTAGTATGTTTATAACACGAAAACGCGAAAAACGTGTGTTAAATGAATGATACCATTAAAGCAGAACGCTGTTTATCGATCGTAGCAGGTCTGTGTCTGCAGGATCTGTAATATCCGCGAACCCCCATGGGAAAGGGAGTGACTTTATTATTATATATGTAAGGTCTATATAAATTCATGTTTCCAATTGATGTTATTTCAGTTAAACAAACAAATATCAACTATAGTGAAGTGACAATTAAGTTGATTTCAGGGTGACTAGTACTATTGAAAAATTTTAAAAACGTTTGAAGTTGTAGCGTAAACTGAACTTTATTGTGTAATTATTAAAGTTATTTTTCCAATAACTCATATTTGTTTACATGTTTGGCAAATAAATCGTGAAAGCAGATAATGTCATCTCTATTATGCTAAGATTCAAGAAGCGACGTTTGAAACAAAATAGTTTAATCCAAATTCTCTCAATCGACCCCCAATATAACTATTATTTTTCCAATTATACCCCTTTCTGTGCCCGATATCTGGAGATCACATTAATGTTGAGATCTCTAATGATTAGTTTAGGGTTGTACCAGTATTTTTTTTGGCTATCGACATTCTTTTTTCATTTATTTTGCAAACAACAGTTGAGTATCTGAAAAAAGGATTATATATAAATGAGGTTGCATTTAATAAATGCTGAATTACATCACGCCTTGTTAAGTATTAATAATTATTCCATGCGTGCATTCGTAACCAACATTTATTAAGAATTCCCGCTCGCAGGGAAATGTAAATACATAATGCAGGTTAAATAAAGTGTAAACACAGTTCCATAAACCCAACGAACCGCTGAGCTACATACTGTTTCATATTTTGTAACAAAATATACGTGATATCAAATAATATTTCATTGTGAACAGTTTAGCCACGCATTTACCGTTTCATATTACAGCCGTTCATTGATAATTATTGTTAAAGCTCGTGTAACATTTCATAAATCGCTGTTAAATAGTGTTTTAGGTTCCAGCTGTAACAGATTTATTACCTAAATAACTAGGTAGGTAACATATGGTATTTCTGTTTTGTTTTCAATCCTTTAAAAACTATGAATGGTAATCGTGCGATAGTTACGGCATAATCGATACACCTCAATTATTATCGAACGCACATCACTAGTGGACAGAGTTGTCGGTATAGTAACAACACTATATCTACGCGTCGATAATGATGAGAGCAACACTAGAAGCTGTGTTGTCAGGCACAAGTATTCGGTTATAGCGAGTATAGTGTCACTATTTTCATTTCTCGATTATTGTGAAATACTTATACATAATACATACAGGCTTTAAAGGTGGAGTAAGATTGGTTGATCTAAGTAACAATAGCATAGCTCTAACTACACTATTTTGTACTTATAATATTTTGTGATTCTAATAAATCAATCACGGGTGGGTATGAGTTCGAAATACTATTTTACGAAAATTGTTACATCGATGATTATACGTCGATGCCTTGATAATGCGACGTTATGTTTTTACTACACCTTTTTTGTTCGCTGTTTTTTTAATATCGATAACCTTACATCGAACCCTTGTTTCTTTGACGTTTGTTTGTTCTATGTAACGTTACTTCGAAAATATTTAGCCAACACATTTTTCTACGAAATAATGATACGTCCAAGATTGAGATGAGAACCACCCACAGTGGAATGTTTTACCTACATTTACACAAACATAACGTCTTGCTTCACACCCACATTTCGCCAGTTATGTCCCATGTAATAGGGGCGAACCTATTGCCATCAACCGGGGACAAATCCAGACTCCGGGTTGCTAACTTGCTACTTAGAAATTCCTGATAGAAAAACCCAAGCAAATCCTTCCACAGATGGTAGTTCCAGAGATTAGCGCATTAAAATTTATACATAATTATAGATATAGATACAGATAGATATATATTAGTATAGATAATAAAACGTTCAACATCTAGTCGCAGTCTCATCTCCGCGTCAAACAAATGTCAAAAACTTGTCAAAAATTTATTGAAATTAAAGGTATTTTTGACAGATTGAGAGTGAGATCAGTCTGTGACCGTTCTTAAAATTACGAGAATTGCTCCACAGGTTTCTTCACGATATTTTCTTCACCGATTTCAGTGACGATCCACCAAAAAAGCCGAGGCCAAATAAAATTAAGCATCATTTCCTCAGAGTATTTTTTTCGAAGTCGTTTATTTGCCTTACTTTAAAATTCATAGAATTTAAAACACAAGAAGCCACAACGAAAAGTCTTAAAGCATTTTAAAAAGCACATAAATAAACTTTACAAAACACTTTGTCTTTTGCCGCCAACATAATTCTTAGTCAAGAACATTAAAAATATTCTCACGACAAATAAAACCATTCTGGAGGAAATTTCAGTTTCCCAAAACCGTTCTGCATTAAGTATAGGTAATTACCCGAACAATAGGTCTTCTTGCCCCTCCGTTTTTTTCCGCTATGAATCGTTGGTTTTCTTTCGCGTTTTTATATTTTATTTTTCGCGCATAAAATCTCATCTTCTTTTGCACGGTGATTCATACGAAGATTGTTTTCGTTGCCAATGACATCATTAAAATCTACTTTTTGTAGTCAAATTAATTTAAGCCAAGTAGATATTATTAGGATATAGTAATCTATAATTATTATTGACGAATTTTTTGTTGCCCTTTGATTATTTCCCCTCCCTTTTTATATACATGTACATATTATTATTTTAACCCTTCATTGCATCTTGATGGAAATTTCCATCAAACGGTTCATAGGTTAAAAAAAGCACACAAATCAGTGGGCGGTTCACAGGTTAATTTTTTTTTACAAAAAGATATTAAATCATGCAATAAAGGGTTAAGACTGTTAGCTTTTTAAATTATGTAAATATTTGAGTTTTTAATAAACTAAATTATTGTTGTACTGTGCACTCTCGTCTTAAGAATCATCTTGTATAACTAACTACTCACAAGTTGCATTGGGTATTATAAAATCAATATAAATTCTCAATAGTCATGAACTCGCTGATCATTGCTCGCCAACTCCTTTTTAGTTGCTAGCTCCATTCGCTTCTCGTTAATCGCTGTCGGTGGGGCAGGTGAGTTACGCTATAATTTCACCCTTCCTTTGTTTTACCTTTCCTTTTGTTTACGTACGGATCTAAATTCCAGCAAAAACAGGTGGAATGTCCGAGCCGATTGGTTCTTGAAAGCCTTCATTTAATTAAAACCTTAACAATTTGAAGCTTTCATATTTTTTCTGTAAACTATTCGGGCTCTGAACATGGGAAATATTAAACTTTTGATCGAGGAAAAGTTGTTCCGTTTTTATTTTTAGAGTCTCGAGTTTGAACAAGACGAACTCTTAAATTCTCTCTAGGTTCCTTTGGCAATGCATCAGTGGGGTAATTCGGTAACACAGTAACAGTAGCAATGGCTTTAATTTTGACAGTTCAACAACATTCATTGCGTTATTTACGTTGGTGAGCAGATAAATTTTTCGAACATATGAAGCAATGGTTTAGCAATATCCTACTATAATCCTACTAATATAATATTTATATTTTATATAATTTTATATTATAAATGCGAAAGTTTGTAAGGATGTTTGTACTTTTTCACGCAAAAAGTACTGGACGGATTTTGATGAAACTTTACAATAATATAACTTATACATCAGAATAAGACATAGGATACTTTTTATCTCGATAATTCCACGGGATCGACACTTATGCGGGTGAAACCGGGGGGCGCTGCTAGTCCTTCATAATCACTCAGATTGCAATTGAAAGTGTGTTAAGCAAATTTGGGTGCAGTGTGATAGTGGTTAGAAGCGAGCCTGTCCAAGGTAAACAAAAGCTTCATATTTGTTGAATCTGGCAATTGTCTCCACATCTAATACCGCCAACAGGTCCCATTCTACAAGAAATACGGTGTATTGGTTTTAAAGTTTGCCAAATTGCCCGAACAGATGGTGCTGCTTGCCAAGAAGACGCTAATAAGTTTTATATACTATCGGCCGACTCGTGGTTTGCTTCCAACTGCTTTTGGACGTAAATAAGACTTTGATAGCTGATATATGGCTGGGAAACTGTGTTGGTTTATTTTTACTGTCGATTTTCCTGAAAATAACAGCGCAATCCTTTCGGTTTTTAGCTTTTGATAAAGTTATGGTCTAAATGTTACGATCTTTTATTGGCTACTAGCTTCTGTCCGAGGCTTCTTTCGCTTGGATGTCGGAAATCGTCCCATCCTATGTCCTTCCCCAGGATGCCATCTCTTTTCTTGCCAAATATTAAGGTAACACACAGACAGTTTAACTTACTTTCGCATAAATTATAATATTAGGATTAGTATGGATTTATTGGTTATAATGATACACACTATAATACACTTCTGCACTACCCTTTGGGGAATACGGGCGTGATGCTATGATGACCGCATCATCATCTGCCCAGCCTTTTCTCAACTATGTTGGGGTCGGCTTCCAGTCTAATACGTTTAAACAACAAAACACAGAACATTCAGCGGAAAATGAGAGAAAAAGCATAAAAAAGTAGGCGTCGCGTACAAACTTGTAGGCGACACATTCCCACAATGCAAGTACCTACGAACATACTTTTGTGTGTTTTGCTTGTTGTGCTGCACCCATTTTGTAACTGAATTAATCGGTGGGTGTGGTGTAAGTTACAAGACGTGGAGTGCATGACAGGGTTTTGAAACAATAACTTTGTGGAAATCATTATCTGCCTAGCTTTTCCTGTTAGTGTCGGCTTCCAGTCTAACCGGATGCAGCTCAATACCAGTATTTTACAAGGGCGACTGGCTACCTGACCTCCACAACCCAGTTACTGGGTAATACGATACCCCTTGGTAAAACTGGTTGTCAGACTTTTGGGCTTCTGACTACCCGTAACGACTGTCAAAGATCCATGAATGACAGCCGAGACCAACCGCTTAAAGTGCTTTCCGAGGCACGGAGGGATCTCGGTATGAAAATATGGTCACCCATCCACATAGGTACCAACCGCGGTTAGCATAGCTTAACCTTTTTTTTTTTTTTTTTGAGCGAACGACCTGTGCGGCTGTTATTATTAAGCCACGGGCCCCTCTATGATTACCACAATCTCATTAAAATTGACAATGTTTTGTATGTGCACAATTTTCTTCTCTATGGCCGTTCATTATACTTAATTGGGAGGCACGGCGCTAGCAGACGGTTAACGACTGATTATGTTGATTGAGTGCAATAAGCATGCTTTCTATATAATTATACCGAATTTAGGGCACTATTAAGTACAATAAATGTAAATGGGTAACTTGGACATTGTATTTTCAAAGCATAATTATATCGAACTAGCAGCGCCTCGCGGTTTCTCCCGCATATGTGTAGATCCCGTGGGAATATCGGGATAAAAAATATCCTATGTCCTTTCCCGGGACTCAAACTAGCTCTATACCAAATTTCATCTAAATCGGTTCAGCGGTTTAAGCGTGAAGAGGTAACAGACAGACATACTTTCGCATTTGGATAATTAATCAGTGCAGGCAAGATGACAGTGCCTCTCCTCATCAAAATTGCAACATTTTTATAAGGATCCTATGGAGGTCCAAGGAGCAGTGGTAGCCCAGTCGTAACCGCCATGACTTATGAGTTGTTGACCGTAGGTTCGAACCCAGACAGGCGCTGTACTTTGTGTAAATTATTTCATCACCACTTCTATCAAAACGGTGAAGGAACATTGTGAGGAAACTGGCATTTCCAAAAATTCGAAGGTATGTGCCACTTCTCCCCAGCGAAAGCCCTAGGAAGTGGTGAAGGGCGGGCGTTTTAGGGGACTGTTAGACGTTCAAAAAGTGCTGATTCTCAGCCTAGTTTGAATAAATGACTTTCGATTTTGATTTGATTTTGATTTACCAACCCGCGTGGTGGATTACAGCCCATTACCTGTCACAGAGAGGAGGCCTGTGTCCTAGAAAAACAGCCACATATTTAACTTCTTCTGAAAATAACGTTATTTACGTAGGTACACGTTACATGACGTGACACTTTGCAATATCGCACAAAAATGAGACGAGACGCGTCAATTTAGAATTTAAATTATAGTTGCTGGCATCTATATTTCAATAAAGAAGACTGCTAAATTCTGCGAATACTGAAACGATTTCCTTTCGGTTTCAAGTTTATTTCATTCATGAAAGTTCTTTCAATCAGGTGGTGCTCAGTGAAGAAAGCATTGAATCTTATTCTATTTAATTGTAATGAAATATCTCGTTACAATTTTGAGCTCAATTGATTTTAAACGAAGTCAGGATTCCTTTGTGTCTTATTTTCTTCAATTTCGACGTCTAAGTTCAAAAGAAAATCAGAACGATACCTACTGGTGATACTGGAATTCAGTTCAATGATGAATGGAGAAGAAAAAAACCCTAAAGACCATAATGGCGTAACACACTATTGAGAACAATTTGAATCATTTTGAAGGATGTTGCTAATCCGTTGCTTCATATGTTTGAAAAATTTGTCTGCTCAACAACGTAAATAACGCAATGAATGTTATGTCCTATTGCTAATGTGTTACGCAATTGCCCCGCAGTTCCATTGAGGGAGTTTGATGAAAACCGTTGTTTCGGTCGTAAGTTTTTCGTTTTCATAATAATATTCTCTTACGGACGTAACATTAGTTCGGGCCCGAACTAAGGATGAATGATAATACGATTTAATTGTTGTCAGTTTCCCTAATCAAGATGTGTTTTTGCCCGCCTAAAAAATTTCATTTGTCACTTGTTTTGACGGATCAACTACTTTCTGACGGGCCCGCATCTTTGTTGTCAGACTTAGAGAGTACACCCCTGATTAAGGCTCCTGTCAAACGGAATTCACTCGCGCCAATTTTGTCGACTAACTTGTACGGAGGTGTACAAACTGGCGCGAATAGTCGCGTGGTTTCCTAATCATTAAAACAATCGACGCACACAGTCTTGTCCCACGTCCGGCGTGGGATTACCTCAGCAGGGTAAATTTTACATGACACACTAACAGTAGCAATGGCTTTCATTTTGACAGTTCAACAACATTCATTGCGTTATTTACGTTATTGAGCAGACAAAATTTTCGAACATGTGATGCAACGGATTAGCAATATGCTTCAAAATGATTCTGATTGTGTTTGAAAGTGTGTTTCGCAATTATATTATTATTTATTGCTGGTTATCCAGAGCTTTATATCTAGTTAGATAGACACATCAAAAACCACCTGTCATAATTCCTTTATCTTCGAACATACTTGTTCAGTGATTACCTACCGGTCTCATTCTACAGCATTACATTCCTAAATAGAGATCTAGAGTTTGCGATAACAGTCAACACGTCGTTTCAGACAATTTTACTGAAACACCCGCTGAATTTTATTCACATAAATATTCTAAAGCGGAAACGATACTCCAAACTCTTCACTGAATTTCCTAAATTAGTGCTTTGAAATTTTCCTGTTTGTTCTAGACTTTGTAAGTAATGTTTCGTTTGGAATATACGGTTAGGTAAAACCTCATTTCTCGTCAAATATTAAACTAGACCCGATGCATTGTGGTTTTTGGTCGGACGTGTTAAAAACTATGAATATTTTAAAGAAATATCGGTCACAAAAGTTATTGTAATTTTAACTGCGTTTTTTATATTTATGATGAATTTTGATCGAGTGAGAGAGTGTCACCGATTTGATTTTTATCTTCAATCGAAATAAAACTTTTATGTCACAGAACTGAATCTCAATTGGCAGAGACTTGTTTATGAAAGCTTCACAAAATCTCGGTTGTTTAAAGTATACGCAGCACTCAAAAAGGACTCCAGCTCCAGCCAAATGTAAAAAAAAAAAACTTCTAAACCAATTCAAGCAACACACAGCCTACTAAAATGAGTATACCCATAAACGACCCGAACGCAAGCCAAAAACAATATTCTCGCCCATCTGGGAACATTTTCGGATTTTTACGAACATTCTAAGCAACACACAGCGAGCCAAGAGGCCTCAAATGATCACAGCAAGTGTGTCTTCGACAGTAATGTGTGTCGTTAGTCGTCGGCGCTGGAAGCTCGCCACACCACGACGCGCGACCGCGCATCGCCCCATATAAGGCTTGCGCCACATGGATTTGTAGGGGATGCCACAGATTAATAAAATTCAGATGACCAAGATGATTTTATACTGCAATAATTATTAATACCCAGTTTTTTAAGTGACAGATGAAGCAGACAATATTTCAACACAAGATCAAGGTGAACTTAAGTTATTTTACTCGTGTATTTTGTGTTGTTTGCTAGATGCAGCAGTGACAGTTGAAAAGTGTTGCGAACATTCTAAGCGACACACAGTGAGCCAAGAGGCCTCAAATGATTACAGCAAATGTGTCTTTGACAGTAATGTGTGTCGTAACTCGTAAGTCGTCGGCGCTGGAAGCTCGCCACGCCACGACGCGCGACCGCGCATAGCCCCATAAATAAGGCTTGCGCCACATGGATTTGTAGGGGATGCCACAGATTAAAAAAATGGAGTGGAAGAAGATATTATTGTATTTTAATTAGAGAACCGTTTTTGTTGTAATAGATGTAACAGTCAATGTTACAAAAGAATATCATAGAGAACAAGTGATTTCACACCTGTATTTTGTATTGAAGCCTTGAAAAGTCATAACACTTACAGGAATACCGAATCGAATATTATAAGTGGCCGGTTATTCCATTTTTCCATTCTTTAATGTTTATGGGAGAGCATTTTAAGCAGCTGTGGTGCACAGGGAAGATGAACTATCAGGGCAAGTATTAAGTTTCTGGTTTTGGAATTAGATTCCCATTTAAATCATAAAGAAACGAAGAGAAGGTACTTCATTTCTTTATTATGCAGTAACTCTTGTGAAACAGACTTTATTTTCCGTTTTGCCAATTTAATTTGCATTAATTATACAATAATAATATACAATTTATATAAAGCGTACCTACGTATACGTTTTACCCTAAATTTTTTATAATTATTATCTCATGCATACTTTAAGAATTAAAAAAAAAACGTCAAACAATCACAACCGAAAGCCTGACAACGCAACGTGTCAAGGGGTACCGTATTACCCAGTAACTGGGTTGTGGGGGCCAGATAAGCTGTCGCGCCATGTAAAATACTGGTATTCAGGTCCATCTAGTTAGACGGGAAGCCGACCCTACCATGTTGGAAAAAGGCTAGGCAGATGATGATGACTTTAAGAATGAAAGATTAATCAGAAAGAAAATCATTTTTACGATGCCACCTAAGTTTGGCTCAACAAAAACTTCAGTTATGAATAAAAATGTCGAAAATATTGTAACAAAACTCCAACAAAGAATGTGATTTTATTTCCAACAGAGACCTAGATATAAATGCAAAATGCCCACCGTTTGGCGGACAGTCGAGTAAATAAAATAAATTCAAAAGATTGACTGTCGCGTTAAGCCAACCCCCAGAGCTGAGTCCCAGCCTAACAAATCCGCAGTTGGAATATTTTCAGGCTGAAATACCTACTGTGTCAAATATTAGCAAATAGAACGTTTCATGTGGAATGGGTTTTTGTACCATTTATTGGTTTGTTTTCAATTTTACGAACGGAAATATTTTGCCTTCGTTGTAGGTTCGTCATAAATATTACCTATTGCACCTATAACACCGTGTTCCGGACGATATACATAAACTTCGACCAGATGTTCAGACCATGGATTAAGCATTTTTCATTATGGACACATTAATTAATTATTATTTTTTATTTTTTGTTCATTTTCATATAAACTAAATACCTTGACGTAAATCGCCTCATATGCGTGTCTCTTTATCCGAATTGGCAAAGATGACGTGTTTTCATTCATAAGATTTGGCGGGCTGCAACTTGTCAAAACTGAGTTAAGACCCTTTCTTACTGCATGCTCAATTAAATTTCACGAAATGAAATTACAAATATCTTTGTAACGAAGCCTTTTTAAGTACTACTTCTTTTATTGGATTTAATTTGTAAAAGCTATAGAAGCCTTTGACAAAGTTTATGGATATCGTAAAGAACACGGTGTAAAGAAGACATCGCAGCGTGTGGCGCCGTCTAGTTTTGCTACCTACAATGTTACTAGGAATCACCGAAGACGTCGGATAAGAGTGACTGGCTGGTGACTGTCACTCTGGCAGAGCGTCGCATCGATGGTTCCATGGCGGCTGTCTTCTGATGACAGATGATGTCAGGGGAGCCACTGTCGTACCACGTCTACGATGAACTGCTATATTCCGGCACAATCCTGATGATCATACGATGACCACTTCTGGTAAATCTTTATCTTGCACTGTTATGTTCATTTTCCTGGTACACTTGTTCACGAAAGCACTATATTATACCTACTTGTGCTATTCCAATAAATAAAAAGTAAAAATTTACACAGATATGTAATATACAGAGTGTAAATAAGGTTTTTTTAAAACTATTACGTCACACCAAAGATGCAGACCAGAACCCAGTAACAGACAGTCTGGGCAGAATTGAGAAAATACTAGACAGAAAATCACAGCTTTTCATATTACCTACGAAAGCCTAAATCCTTCATAAATCACGAAATCTCGGTAAACTGTCACAGACTTTAGATAAACCCCGACACCAAAACGGGTCCAAACGGCATACAAATCAAACTATCACTTACTCAAATTGAGACAACAATCTTAAGTTCGGCAAGCAAGCATCTATAAATTGGAGCCTCGGCGACATCTACTAAATGTATGTACTCAGCTAATAACTACTGCCCGGAGTTTGCTCCAGTTCAGAAATCAAGAGACAATAGTTACAACCTTAGAGTAGGAATTAGACAAGCTACTGCACGTTCACGGAAGCGTGACCTGCTAAAGTGAGCAGCGCACAATATGGTAGTCAATTTAGTTCTAAGTTGGTCGAAATACTCGAAATATTAGGTTTAGGTAACATGGTTAGATAGTTTTCAGCTATCGATAAAGACAGCTGTAGTTTTCAAGTAAAAACTTTGTATGTCAAAAGAAAATAGAGAAGAATCGACAAGAGTTGTCATGCGAAAGACATGACGTATCTTTCTTCGTGGTTAATAAATTAATATCAATCCGATTCCATTTTTTTACACCTCCCGGAAATTTCCAAATGTTTTCTCTAAGAAACTGGACAAACAATTTGAATGTACTTCTGCTACTTTGTGTTTTACTGTGTGTACATAAATAATAAAATAAATAAATGGTAAATAAACGCTCTACTTGTATTGTACATACTCTCAGGCGCCCAGAGAAATACAAGAGCTAATTGTAATCGTGCTCAGGTGACATTTGTACTACCATGTACGAAGGAGGCCGCCTCCCGCCCCTTGTGCGGCAGTTACGCCTAAGTGCATAAGTTTGGACAACGCCTAACTTTATTGTACCCAAATTGTAGAACAAATGTGGAGACAACACAACGAAGGTTTAGAATAGATAGGACTACCTTTTACCGTTCCTTGCTGTTTGGGACTTTTTACAAGCTTTTATGTATACAGGATGTTACGGAAAGGGTATATCAATACAAACGGGTTGAAGAGTGTATCTGCCCCCTTATTCACAAACACTCGATATGCTTCTGTATCGTATCAAACATTAATCATTGTTATCGTAGGAGTCTTCTTAATGCTGTTCACAAGTCCAAAACCCGAAAATTTTGTCAGTTTAAATCAAATAGACGCCCTCTATTCTTCCAACAGCTATTTGCTGTTGAGGGGAAGTCAAATCAGGTTATCGAAATGTCAGGTTTTCGATACGATAGCCTGTCGTATGTTTGTGAAGCAGTGCTCTGGTCTAGAATCTCTGTACAAAATTTCAGCTCAAAAGCATTAACTTTGAAAATGCTTAATATTTTTTTATTTCGACATCACGGCGCTGCACTGGCGCGCGGCGGCGTGATGTGCGTGTACTAGGCGCACAGACACACTACAGACAATGGATAATGACCCTCGTAGTGCAGTGACACGTTTGTTATGATTTCAATATAATAAACTATCGAAATAAAAAAATATTAAGCATTTTCAAAGTTACTGCTTTTAAGATGAAATTTTGTACAGAGATTCTAGACCAGATACACTCTTCAACCCGTTTGTATTGATATACCCTTTCTGTAACACCCTCTATAACTTGCCTAGTTAGTATGTATGGGACAAATCTTGCAAGCTGAATTAAAACCACTTTCTCTTATCCTACGGAGTTGAAATTCTACATGCTGATTCTGTTTCAAAGACAATGCATTTTTATGATGCATGGCCACCTGGCTTCTGCATCCAGGATTGGCTCCAGTCGAGGGTGCTCCTCAGCGGTCAACAGTACAGACAAGATTATTTTTTATTGCGAAATAGACCTGACCTCGATCTCCTGATAGAAAGCCATGGATGAGCTCTATGAGCGTGCCAAAAAGAGAAACGAGCGTGCCTAGAAGATGCACTCTTGTTTTGTAGGCTGACGGGTTATACGTGGAAGACAACACGAACGCTGTGGAAACTGAAACCTGTGGTCATCTTAAAAATCAGATTTCAGCGTCTCACGTACTTTTTTTTTACGCACCTACCAGGCCTGAGGGCCGAGACAAGTGGCAATTGCTTTCAAAACGTTTCGTTGGGGTAATTGCGTAAAACACTTATAGGAGCAATGTCTTTCATTTTGACAGTTCAATAACATTCAATGCGTTATTTACGTTGTTGAGCAGACAAATTTTTCGAACATAAGAAGCAATGGATAAGGAATATCTTTCAAATTGATTCAGATTCTGATTGATAGCATGTTACGCTATTAGGGTGCTGCCTGGGGAATAGACATGTAGCAATTACTTACTATCAAAGCGTTTCAAATTTCTAGAAGGATTTTCAATAGAATTGGTCGATCCAACACAACTTAGACTTTTCCATCATCGTTTTCGCTGACAGAATGACAGATAGATAGGATAATACATAATAGATATTCTTTGCGAATAGATATTTTTAGAGCAATGGTGGCCCAGAGGTAATGGCCGCAACTTACTTATTTATTTATTTATTTTAGTACATGGAGGACTTACAGCTAATAAAAACAAACAAAAAAGAAAACCATGGTCACCAGAAAGCCAATTACAAATCTTCACGTATAGACTTATAATAGTTATTTAAGGTGTGAGCACAAAAACAACAAAAACACCGCCTAAATTAAAGTAACAAGTAATCTATACTAGTCTATACTAATTTCTTTTCTAATATTATAAAGAGGTAAAGTTTGTAAGTTTGTAAGTTTGTATGTTTGTAAGTTTGTAAGTTTGTATGTAGGGGGTAATCTCTGGAACTACCAGTCGGATTTGAAAAATTCTTCTTGCATTTGATAGCCCAATTCTTGAGGAAGGCTATAGGCTATGTAACATCACGCTATGACCTTTAGGAGCCGAGCAAAAAGAAAAAAAGAACGTTAGGTGATAGCGCGGGCGGGTGATGCGATACGACGGGGTGGCTCGGGGGAAACAAGAAGTTTCACGCGAACGAAGTCGCGGGCTGAAGCTAGTAATATTATAAAGAGGTAAAATTTGTAAGTTTGTAAGTTTGTATGTAATGGGTAATCTCTGGAACTCATAATCCAATTCTAACAATTTTTTTACTGGCAGAAAGCTACATTATTCCTGAGTGCTATAGGCTATAAATTGTTTCTATAGCATGTATATTAACCGAGCTATCACAACTTTTGTCTAGCAAGTCGGAAAAAAATACCACATAAAACAGAATTATTTGCGTGCGCTGCCTAAACAGTTGCTTAAAATTAAAAACAATGTATGGCTACCTGGTTCGTCTTCATTATTTCTACAAAAAAGTCCGCGATACCATATCTCTATCTTTTATATTTTATCTTTTATACTTCTTTTATTGCATTAAAAACATTTTTTTTCGGTATACTTACGTTTGGTTGATTATTTGAGCAACAAAATATTAATTCTTATGACAATAAATTATTTCAGTATCACAAGAACATCATACAGATAAGATTTGCCATTTACAGTATATCAATTGGTCATACAGTTTCGGAGATAATATAAAATTACTAAAACGCAAAATGCCCCTAGCATAACTTTCATTTTGCAGACGTTTTACCTATTTGCCCATAGATGGCGTTCTGCAATTACGTCATTTTTCTGAATCGCGGTGTTAAGACTTTCCGTAGATTGATGACCCTCTCGAATTTTTATTTAAGTTCCATACGAACGATTCGATTATAAGCACGGAGATTATGAGGTATCTATTAGATACCTCATATTCGAAAATATCGTAATTTCGTTGTACGTTTGTTTTCATTGTTTTGTATGTTCGTAGTTTCGTACTTCGTTCTATCGTATTCGTAATAATCGATACGAGTTAAAGTTATTCGATATTACCGATTACGATTGTTTTGTTTTGTAAAGGCGGACGGTGTTCGAGTCGCTCTCCCTTTGTTCGTAATTGGCTATTTGACAGTTGTAACGATAAAATATATAATATGTTAGATATAGTAGCATATAGGTTCACAATAATCATACAATAGGTTTTATGCATTAAAATAAATTGTAAATATTTTATTTTTGAAAAATAAATTAGAGATTTTTTATCTGTGGATTACAAAAACTGAAACGCGAACGGCCATGATCGAGCATCGTATGACGTCACATCACAATAAATAAAACGTTGTGTGTTACTGTGTTTTATCATCGTTGGCAGTTTGCTGATTTTCCACACAAAATATACTTTTTATGCAAACTTTCCACACAAAATATGTTTAAGAGTTGAAGCGTCGTAGTTAGCTTTACTTAGTTTATTGAAATGTGACGTCACAGCCATAAATGTCACGTGATCGGCTGTTTCCGCGCGAATTTCAAAATACGGAATGAAAAAAAACATTTTTTTTCGAATAAACAACGCTTTTTTAAGAAAAAATAATTGTAAGAGGTATAAAATAAACCTACGTATATTTAAAAATATCTTTTCGAAAACTGTCAAATAGCCAATTGTTTTCAAGTCTGTGCGTAGTTTGTCGAGAGCATGCCTAAAAGGAAATCTCAACTGTCCCGGCAGACATCACAGACAAGAGCCGCTCGAGTACGCCGTACGGAAGAATCTGCCCCTGAAAATGAGCAGCGCCTCTCGAGAAATAGAGAAAATATTTCGCAAGCACGCGCTAGAGAATCTAGCTCCGAGCGCTCACAGGGCCTCGCTAGCCAAAATGTGAGGACGTCGCGGGCCCGTGCTCGAGAATCTAGCGCTGAACGTGCGCAGCGTCTATCTGAGTTAAGGCAGCATGTCTCTGAGACAAGGGATAGGGAGACTAGCGCTGAGCGCTCGCAGCGGCTCGCTAGGCAAAATGCCATAACATCACAGGCCCGCGCTCGAGAATCCAGCGATGAACGTGCACAGCGTCTATCTGTTTTAAGGCAGCATGTCTCTGAAACAAGGGATAGGGAGACTAGCGCTGAGCGCTCGCAGCGGCTCGCTAGGCAAAATGCCATAACATCGCAGGCCCGCGCTCGAGAATCCAGCGATGAACGTGCACAGCGTCTATCTGTTTTAAGGCAGCATGTCTCAGAAACAAGGGATAGGGAGACTAGCGCTGAGCGCTCGCAGCGGCTCGCTAGGCAAAATGCCATAACATCGCAGGCCCGCGCTCGAGAATCCAGCGATGAACGTGCACAGCGTCTATCTGAGTTTCCAATAAAAACATCATTTGCCCTGACTATTAACAAGTCCCAGTGATAAACATTCTCTTTGGTTGGCTACGAAAAGAATGTTTTTCCCATGGGCAATTATATGTTGGTCTATCAAGAGTGGGATCATCCGAAAAGCAGATTATTCTGTTACCGGAAAATAAAACAACCTCAAACATTGTATATAGAGAAGCTTTAAATTAAATAGATACCTAACTTAAATAAATAAAATAAGTAAAAGGCGACCAAGGGTTAAGTTACCTTGAGCAGAAAAGAGAACTTAGGTAATCTTTGAAGTTACTGATCTGATTCCAAACAATATTTTACTAATAAAATTAAATACAGTAATATCAATCGAGTGTTATCTTATGTTAAAACAAGAAATTTTCCGCGGACGAAGTCGCGGGCAGAAGCTAGTATAAATAATACAATAACAAAAACAAATAATATAACCTACCACTACTTGAAAAATTTGAGGCTTAAGCACCTTCTGGCCGAATTCACACTTATTGTGAATGGATCAAAATCATATTCCTTGCATATATCATTGAAATTTCTGCTTGCTCGGACAATGTAACTGTTCTGCCTATAATTCGAGGATGTGTGAGGCACACGTACGAGTTATAGGTCGTAGATTTGAACCCAGACAGAGGCTTTACTTTGTGTAAATTATTTCATCACCACTCCTCTCAAAATGGTAAGGGAAAACATCGTGAGGAAACCGGCATGTCCTAGAACCACAAATTCGAAGACATGTGACATCTACCAACCAGCACTGGGCTCGCGTGGTAGATTACAGCCCTCTCCCTCTCACAGAGAGGAGGCCTGTGTCCCAGCAGTGGGAACATTTTTGGCTGATTACGTAGATATTCTTTATTATGTACACCATAAAAATTACAGATATAAATGTAGACATTTAACAAGGCATTTAATGACCGGTCTGAATATACCTTTGTTTGGTGACAAAAATAAACCAACCTTCTCTAAAATTCTCGTTGCTTCCACGAAAAATCGCGTACACGTATAGGTACTATTGTAGTCTTTGGCGTACACAATCCTCCCTAAACGTGATTCAGTTACGGAGAACATGACGTTACTGACAGCCCTAATGTCAGTTGTGTCCACTTGCATATTCAGTTATCGGGAACGTGCTCTCATTGGCTGGCTTCCAAATTGGCCTCACGCTCGCTATATGGCCGTATGGACTACATAATTGTTCTACGGTGCAAACCTAGTAAACATCACGTCTCTTGTTGCCAATTTTCACTTTCTAGAGTCTGGATTCTAGAGTCTAGAATAATGAAATTACTCGCCAAGTCCGGGTGAGCGGGTTAATGAAAAATAGTTCGATTAATTGTTTGTCTGTTTTTGTGTTTGATGTTTGAAAACTTATTTTTTGTTTCTATTTGATTTATGTTGTTTATCGAATGTTTTCCTCCTCCCTAGCTCCCGTAATAAAATTAGTGTTGCAAGTTTTGAATTGGCTTTACTAACCAAAAAAATAATAATACTATTTACCCACATACAAAATCCAGGCGACAGTAATGAAGGCGACGAGACTTACCTGAAAAGATAAATAAAGAATTAAATTACAGAAAATTAGACAAGCATTACAATTACAAAATCATGCAAGTACACGAAATTAAAAATCACTCCTCTTAGATCCTTAATTAAATATCACTATCAAAAAACGGATCATTATAAAAATCAAGAGACACAGTGAAGTACCCTACAATTAAGCGCTTTAGTCGCTGTACCGGTCGCTTCCCGCTGCTCCGTCGAAAAAACGAATAATGAGGAGCTCTGCCCTCTAGGCGAGGTATCGATACCACCGCACAGCGAGAATTACTAACGATGCTTTACGGCCTCATTAAAAAGGCCAGTGAGTCAGAATATTAATCCCGTAATCCTCTTCTGTGGAGGTTTTAAGTTACATGTATTGTTTTTTGTTTCCACGTCCTGTATGCGAAATTGCTGAACATGAGTTCTGTTGCCATAGAAGAAATGGTGGGTGTTTTAAATTTTTAATTAACGCTTCATCATTATGATTTTTTTTTTTTATAAACATGAGATGCATGCACCTAATTGGATATTAATTGAAAGAGCCCCCAACAGTAGAGAGATCTAAAGAAGGTATTTATTTCAGCCCACTACCAACAATTTCATTGTACTGGCTGGTAATATTTTCTAATACGAGCCTACCTGAGTGACACATAGGCGAAAATCCTGCTGTAGAAAAATAAAACCGTATGCCTGATTGTTGTTTATAAGTAATTACAGCACTGCTAAGATAGAAGCCCTCCCCCATCAATACAAAACAATACAACTAACAACTCGATTGGAAATCACACATACGCCATCACAAATAGACTTTTCTCCTCACAATCCTTGCCACGAGGTGTCGAGAGCTACCCTCGGGATCTGTCGCCTGTATTTTAAATCACACCGCCTCTCTAAGGATATGTCACAATCGTTCGATATAACTCGCAATAGACATGGAGGTATTGAGGTTTCAGAATACGCCTTTTTATTTACGATTTTGGTGTAAATCGGTCGTGGGATATTTTAGATTTGTTATATTGGTTTAGATTATGGACTTGTCTACATTTGGGTATAAACTGACGTGTTATACAAGATGGAGACGACAGTAAATTAAACTGCATATATCTATTAATCTTGTGCGATCTCTGGCCATGTTGACCCTGAAAAGATCTTCACACCGCCTTCGCCTTGGTCTACCTCGACGGCTATGTCCGTCCTCAGGCGTCCAGTGAGTGACGAGGAAAATTCAAGGAGGTTTGGAAGGAAAAAGGGGAAGCCTTTGCTCAGCAGTGGGACAAAACATAGACTAACAAAAAAAAAAACAGTGGCACTTCGGGAGTGCCGACTGAAGTGAAAACAAAACACAAACAGAATACTTTGCCATTACTCACTGACATATCGGATATACATTAAAACCGAGTACATCCCGAGGACAGCTGAACACATCCGAAGCGGTGTCGTTACGGTAACAGTGGGGCGAATTTAATGGTTTTTTCCCATCTCAAAAAATGTCCAACACGATTAGAAGTTTTCACTTAAAAAAAATACCTACCGATGTTCTGAGTTTACATACGAAAATTCAATCAAATATATCCAATAGTTTAATCCCTATAGCCAGTCGCTTATCATCAAAACCCATAGTCGGGCCAAAACTACTATTTAGTTTGGAACAATATTTTTTTTATTTTGTAGTTAGGACTTATTTGATAGTTTCAAAATACTCCTTTTATTTGTATTAGTATTACCGGGGTTTTAGTTTATTGTGGTATTATTGTCTCCTCTGCCATAGCGCTCTGAGCGATCTGGAATTTGTGACCCAGCCCGACCGCCAGTGTCCACGTTTCAGCACCGTTTGTCGTGAAGTTAGTATTATAGTGGTCTATCCATCCATTTACATTCAAACGACAAGGACAAGGTATCAGAAGGCAAATTCCCGTAATTAAAAAACACTACAAAGTGATAAATAGCTTTAATTTCGGAAGTCGGTGTCGTTGGTTCCGCATTTTCGTTTTTTGACACCGACTTCCGAAATTAAAGTTATTTATCACTTTGTAGTGTTTGTTTTTGAAGTCGGTTGTTTTTTTTTTTTTGTAAATAAGTTTTTATTTGTCACTTTTTAGTTGTGCCTACCCCACACACAAATTCAATTAACACTAGTGCATAGAAATGCCGGAGATGCAGTACATTTATGCATATAGCTTCGTACATAAGAATAATTACTTAATGTATTAGGTCCTTACATATGAAATTGGCGTTTTTCGTACTGGCCACTTTAATCACGAATTTCTCCTCTTTGGTAAGGAATTCCAAATTCAAATTTGTACAGCTATTTACTCATGTATTTGTGCTTCGATGACCGTCATTCATTTGTTTTTTTTCTTCTGTTTTTTCTGTTTGCGTCACTCATTTTACAAAATGGAAAATTTAAAATATCGCATTATTTACGAGTACGAGTTCCGCCGTGGCACTAGTGCTGCGGAAACGACTCGAAGGGTGAATGATGTGTATGGCGGTCATGTTGCAAAAGAAAACACAGTTCGTTTTTGGTTCCAACGTTTTCGTTCTGGAAATTTCGACCTGCAGAACAAGCCCCGTGGACGGCCTGAGACCCAAGTTGATAATGGAGAATTGAAGGCTATTGTGGAAGCGGACCCATCGCAAACCACGTCCGAGTTAGCTGCAGGCTTCGATGTTAGTGATAAAACTGTTTTAATTCACTTGAAGCAAATTGGGAAGATTAAAAAGCTTGAAAGGTGGGTACCTCACGAATTGACTGAACAGAAACAGACGGCTACCAAATTAGAAGAGCTTGAATTGGAATGTCTTAGACATCCTCCGTACTCCCCGGACCTTGCTCCAACAGATTACCATTTTTTTCGCAATTTGGATAACTTTTTGCAAGGGAAAAAATTCAACTCCGATGGGGCAGTCCAAATCGCCTTCAAAGATTTTATTGATTCCCGTCCGACTGGTTTTTTTAGTAAAGGGATCAATGAACTACCTATAAGATGGCAAAAGTGCATTGAAAACAATGGTTCATACTTTGATTAATTAAATATATTATATTAAAAAATATTCGACTTTTTGTTCCTTCCATACAAAACGCCAATTTCATATGTAAGGACCTAATATTATACTAAAATCTTCCTGAACGTATGTAGATTACACTAGTGAAAGAATTATCAAAATTGGTTCATTCGTTTTTGAGTGAATCGCGGACATAAAAACATACATACACACATACGGGTCGAATACAGAACCTCCTTTTTTGAAGTCGGTTAAAAACGTTCAAAATCTAGTCGCAATCTCATCTTAGCGACAATCAATGTCATAAACTTGTCGAAAATGTAGAGGAGAATAGGTGGGTATGGTTTTGACAGATTGAGACTGAGATGAATGTGAACGTTCATAATTGCCTCACAGGTTTAAATAAATAGGGGGTAAAACAACAAAGACGGATTAATCGATAAAGCCTTTCAGACAACAAATTACTTTATGACAACGATCGTTTAAAGGGTAAACGGTTTGCAATGCCGGTACAAAAACGTTCTACGAATAATTTTATTAAAATTTTCACCCACGACACCTTGACGTTCTTGTGTTTACCTACTTTACTGAACAGAATAGTTTGCAACTACTCCGTGTTAGCAATATTAAACTTGCTATATTAAATATCTAGTCTCTTTTAATTTTAATGGAAACGAGATATTTGCACTGGTAAAATTAGTCTACATTATATTACCTACAGTAGGTACTGAGGGCTCATTTTTCCAATGCCAGATAATTTTATTCGACGAATAATTTCGAAATTTTGACAGTTCTTTCATACAAAAACTGTCAAACGTCAATTTTATTCCTCGAATAAAAGTTATCTGGCGATGGAAAAATCAGCCCTAAGTCTAATATTCTGCAGACTTAATCAGTTGAATAAACAATTTTGTTTTACATATTTATCATCACGCCTGTACACTCCCCGAAGGGTTAGTGGTAGTAGCCCCAACTTACGAGTTGTAGCTCGAGGGCTCAAACCCAGACAGGCGCATTACTTTGTGTATATAATTTCATCACCACTGCCCTCAAAACGGTGAAGGAAAACATCGTGAGGAAACCGGCATATCCTAGAACCAAAAATTAGAAGACATGTGACATCAACCAACCCGCACTCGGCCCGCGTGGTGGATTACGGCCCACTCCCTCTCACAGAGAGGAGGCTTGTGTCCCAGCAGTTGGAACATTATAGGCTGATTATGTAGACTGAGGTGTACCTATACTATATAACACCCATATTTCGCCTATTGTCATCAACCGGGCACAAATCCAGACTCCGGGCTGCTACGGAGAGAATCCAGATGGAAAAACCCGATAACACTGCCCGTTCCGGGAATCAAACACAGGACCTCATTCTCAGTAGTAGCCCTTACGACTACTAGACCAACGAGGCAGTCAATACCATTACTTAATTAAAAACTGATGCCAAAAAACTGCTGACAAACCAATTTTATAACTCTACTAGCATCAAGCAGCGCCCCGCGTTTTCAGCCGCATAAGTTTCGAACCTGAGGGAATATCGGGATAAAAATTATCCTATGTGTTAATCCTGGTTACAAACTATCTGTATGTCAAATTTCATCTAAATCCGTACAGCCGTTTGTACGTGAAGAAGTAACAAACATACAAACACACTCACAAACTTTCGCCTTTATAATATTAGTGTGATCTCCGGGATTAAAATATCCAAAGACGAGCGTGAATGAAGACTGTACAACACTATTTTACTGTCACATTAGTGACGTTCCAATGCGCCGGGAATTTATTTCTTTGATCGGTGCGCAAAGGAAATGATTTCATTGCTATTCTTTGCGGATTGGTAGCTTTTTATAAATAAAAGGGAAACACATCAAAGGGAGAAAGGAATGCTTTTATCGGAAGCTTTTTAGGCGCAACAGCTGTGTCGTTTTGTGTGCTGCAGTACCACAGTACCCATGCGGGATCAATGCCACTCGAGAAAATAAATAAAGTACCTCAATAAAGTACCTGTATGTAACTAAAAAGATGAATACATAAGTAGTTAGTTTTTTTGTCTCATGGATTTTAAGTTTTTGCATAACCACAGACACATAGAGCAACGGTGGTCCGGTGGTAACAGCCGCGACTTACGAGTTGTAGGTCGCAGGTTCGAATCCGGACAGGTGCTTTCATCATCATCATCATGCCTACAGCAGTCCTCAGCTGTCTTACTGCACTGCTTCTACTATTGCACGCCACAGGCGCTTTACTACCGTGTAAATTATTTCAGCACCACTGCTCTCAAAACGGTGAAGAGAAACATCGTGAGGAAACCAGCATGTCCTAGAACCAAAAATTCGAAGACGTGACATCTACCAACCCGCACTGAGCCCGCGTGGCAGCCTGTGTCCTAGCAGTGAGAACTTGATAGGCTGATTATGCTATACAGGGTGTTACAGAAAGGGTATATCAATACAAACGGGTTGAAGAGTGTATCTGGTCTAGAATCTCTGTACAAAATTTCAGCTCAAAATCATTAACTTTGAAAATGCTTAATATTTTTTTATTTCGACATCACGGCGCTGCACTGGCGCGCGGCGGCGTGATGTGCGTGTACTAGGCGCACAGACACACTACAGATAATGGATAATGACCCTCGTAGTGCAGAGACACGTTTGTTATGATTTC
This sequence comes from Amphipoea oculea, assembly GCA_945859645.1. NCBI lineage: Eukaryota > Metazoa > Arthropoda > Insecta > Lepidoptera > Noctuidae > Amphipoea > Amphipoea oculea. The sequence continues at coordinate 13,646,207 of OX243878.1, forward strand.
AATTTATAAACTATCGAAATAAAAAAATATTAAGCATTTTTAAAGTTACTGCTTTTGGGCTGAAATTTTGTACAGAGATTCTAGACCAGATACACTCTTCAACCCGTTTGTATTGATATACCCTTTCCGTAACACCCTGTATATCCACACAAAAAAAGGAATGCTTATAATTTAATTATTGCGAATTATAACAACAATATATTTGTCCATTTTGTGTGTTTTTAAGCATTAACAAACACTATTTGACGATGATGGGGCTCCCTTTTCCGCACTTAGACTCCCATTTGGTCTATTGTCCCACTATTTGACGAGAAATAAATAATAATCGCACTACCATAACTGACACCTAAAGTTTTCACACATCTAACTTCATCTCCCAATTAAGATGAAACAACTAATTGTTCTACAACTCTATAAAAGCCTCGAATGAACTTTAATTTGACATTCAAGTAGTCAGAATCGTCAAAAAGTTCCAAAGTCAGACTAGACACGTCTATTATAAGTGAGTTTACGGGTACATATTTGAATTTCGAAAATTTAAATATCGAAAGACCACAATACCGAAAATTAAAATAACGTAAGTTTATATTGTCGAATGGTTAGATAACCTACCTCCAATATATCTAAAATCTAATTATCGACAAACATGACATCGAAAGGCTTAAATATCGAAGTACAGATTATCTAATGATGTAAATATCGAAGTACAGAGTATCGAATGTCCTAAATATCGATATTTATTTATATGTTGTGCTACAAAAATTATTGACAGAAACAAATCGCTGCAAAACCGACTCCACGTGGTCTTGTCTGCCCTACCCCTAGAGTGTAATTTAAGCCCGCGTAGGCGCAGAGGGGCGAGGCGGCCCGCGAGCTGAGGCGGAGGTGGCTTTAACGCCCGCCGCCGTGGCTGAGGCTGGCCGGCGAAGCCGGCCAGCAAGCCGAAGCTGCGGTGGTGAGCGTTAAAACCATCGACGACGATAAGCTCGCGTGGGACCGCCGGAGCCCCGCAGCGCCGGAGCCGTGACAGAAACCATGCCTGCTGCTGTGCTGCATGATGCATGCTCGCTTGCACTCTGCATGCTTAAGTAATATTATTTTCACATAATAAGTAACCTAAAAAAAAAAAACCGAGTGTGCTTATGACCACACGACTGAAGTGAAACTTCAAACGTATTTGGCTATGAGAGGAAGAGAGAAAGAAAATGTGCGCGCGCACTGCTTTCTCTTGCTTATATCCCCCACTCAACTCCCGTTCGCCTCGCTCGTAGCCCGTAGACATGGGTCGTACTTGCAAAATCGAGTACCGGGGCTTCCAAGTACGTCCACCTTAAGAAACCAGGGCCTAAAACCAGGGCTCGAGATACTTTCAAGTATTTTCTATCTGCATCGAAAATTGATCCATAACTTCATACAAATAAGAAGTACAATCGCGTAATCAAACAAAAGCCCTGTTGGAAGTAAAAAGTACTTGCATAGGAAATTGACCCGTGAATTCCTATAAATAAGGAGCACAATCGCGTTTACAAATAAATACTTTTACAAACCATTAAAGTAAAAATACTTGCATACGAAATTGTTCCGTAGACTCTTACCACACTTCGGACACTCCATACAACGCTCGCAAAATAATTACCTATTACTACTACATAAACAAATGACGTTTGTATACGTGCAAATGTGTGCGTGAAATCTAGTAGCGTAAAAAAAATGGCGCGGAAACTAAAGCAATTTGTGTCGGGGAACCGAACGACGACGGCGGCGGCGCTGCCCGAACGTGTGCATAATTATGAAGTGACCATGTAGTTCAATTGTTTATTTATATAGTCGGGTTCGTAATGAAATAAAAACACTAAAATAGTTTAGTTTAAATGACTTATCTGTAAATAATCGGTTATTAAATCGCATGTTATTAAAAATGCGAAATCTTACAAACAGTTTATGTAAATACGAATTCGGAAAAGCATCACAATATCCAACCATCGTGATTAAAACTCAAATAAAACTTTTAAATCGCATAATTGTGTGTTCGTTCGTGTCAGCAATACAGCGCTGCGGTTCGCGAGCGCCCTTGCTAAAGAGTCGGCGACGAATACCTCGAAGTGCGGGGTGAGGTGCGGTATCTGATATGAGGGTGAGGAAGAGAGTGTCCTTTCTGTACGTAGTACATACTATTAAGTATTCTGTGCTCTCACTGATAAGGAGCATGATCGCATTTGCAAAAACAAACGCGGTTGTTGAACTATTTGAGTACCTACGTACTCGAGCGCTGAGGCACGAACGACGGAGCGAGATACTTTCAAGTATTTTCTATCTGCATAGAAAATTGATCCATAACTTCATACAGATAAGAAGTACAATCGCGTATTCAAAAGCCCCGTTGGAAGTAAAACTACTTGCATAGGAAATTGATCAATGACTTCTATAAATAAGGAGCAAAATCGCGTTTACAAATAAATACTTGCAAACCATTAAAGTAAAAAATACTTGCATACGAAATTGTTCCGTAGACTCTTACTGATAAGGAGAATGATCGTATTTGGGAAAACTAACGCGGTTGAGTACCTACGTATTTGAGCGAGTAGCCGTATAAGATACGTATACGTCACGCGTTCGCCAGCTTACTCTCCAAGTCAAGTGTGCGTAAAGAAGTTTCACTTCAATAATTTTGACACAACAAAAATCGAATTAGACAATCGCGACTCGTCGACACGTGGTACTTATTTGCCCTACCCCGTGAATTGTTTTTTAGAGCCGCAGGCGCGGAGGGGGCGGCCTTGGCGTGTTTTTTAAGGAATTTTTCACTTTTTGTATGGAAAATATGAAAAATGATTACCTACATGTTGAGTTTTAGGAGTTTATGGGTTTCATAAAGGGGGTCGAAATTTTCATTATTTTTGCGATAGGACGCACCATTTTCGAGATATAAACAAAAGAAAAAAAACCGAGTGTGCTTATGACCACACGACTGAAGTGAAACTTCAAACGTATTTGGCTATGAGAGGAAGAGAGAAAGAAAATGTGCGCGCGCACTGCTTTCTCTTGCTTATATCCCCCACTCAACTCCCGTTCGCGTAGCCCGTAGACATGGGTCGTACTTGCAAAATCGAGTACCAGGGCTTCCAAGTACGTCCACCTTAAGAAACCAGGGCCTAAAACCAGGGCTCAAGATACTTTCAAGTATTTTCTATCTGCATCGTAAATTGATCCATAACTTCATACAAATAAGAAGTACAATCGCGTAATCAAACAAAGTCAAAGTCAAAGTCAAAGCATTTATTTCAAATAGGCACATAAAAGGCACTTTTGAACGTCAAAAATTATCTTAAAATAGAATTGATTCTAGTCGCCCATTCCAAAAGGTAGTTTTCGTATGGAGAAGAACGGGCAAGAAACTCCACCGTTACTCTTTTAAAATGTTTAGGTACAATATTTTGCATGGGTACATTAATTATATAATAACATGTGAGGACGATGCACCTACAATAAAATTACTATACCACAATAGGTAAAAGAATTAAAAACGAAACCATGACATATAAATTAATTATCTGATAGATACATGGTGCTCACATATTTACACATATTTACAAACATGGTACAAGCAAAACGATTTTAATTAAAAAACAAAATACAAGTAATAAGTCAGGGTGTGAGTAATAAATGTAAAAAAAAAGAATAAAAAAATTTACAATTAAATTAGCAACCAGTTTGATTTTGTCTAGACTCTAGATTGTCCTATGGAGCAGGACCAGCATGTTTCCAAGCGTTCTTATCTTGGATATAATCTTCTAATTTATAGTATGCTTGTTTACAAAGTGTACGTTTAATGTGAGTTTTAAATTTTCTTTCATTTAATTGCAATATATCACAAGGTATTTTATTGTAACATTTAACACAGTACCCCATAAAAGATGTATGTACTTTGGCTAATCTGAAAAATGGTTGATGTATTTTATCTTTATTTCTTGTATTAAAGTTATGTCTATCGCTTATTTTGTTAAAAAGATGTAGATTTTTTCTTACATACATAATATTTTCATAAATGAATTGGCAAGGTACCGTCATAATATTAATCCTTTTAAATAGTTCCCTGAGAGATTCGCGGCGACGTAGATTATAAATGGCTCTGACAGCTCTCTTTTGCAAAATAAAGATGGATTCAATGTCAGCAGCTCGACCCCATAGTAAAATGCCGTACGACATAATGCTGTGAAAGTAGCTAAAATAGACTAAACGCGCGGTTTCTACATCTGTTAACTGTCGTATCTTCCTAACAGCATAAGCGGCCGAGCTAAGCCGCCCCGCAAGAGATGTTATGTGAGGTCCCCATTGTAATTTCTCGTCTAGCGTGATTCCCAGGAAAACTGCACAAAAGCCCTGTTGGAAGTAAAAAGTACTTGCATAGGAAATTGACCCGTGAATTCCTATAAATAAGGAGCACAATCTCGTTTACAAATAAATACTTTTACAAACCATTAAAGTAAAAATACTTGCATAGGAAATTGTTCCGTAGAATCTTACCACACCTCGGACCCTCCATACAACGCTCGCAAAATAATTACCTATTACTACTACATAAACAAATGACGTTTGTATACGTGCAAATGTGTGCGTGAAATCTAGTAGCGTAAAAAAAATTGGCGCGGAAAGCAATTTGTGTCGGGGAACCGAACGACGACGGCGCTGCCCGAACGTGTGCATTATTATGAAGTGACCATGTAGTTCAATTGTTTATTTATATAGTCGGGTTCGTAGTGAAATAAAAACACTAAAATAGGTTAGTTTAAATGACTTATCTGTAAATAATCGGTTATTAAATCGCATGTTATTAAAAATGCGAAATCTTACAGTTTATGTAAATACGAATTCGGGAAAGCATCACAATATCCAACCATCGTGATTAAAACTCAAATAAAACTTTTAAATCGCATAATTGTGTGTTCGTATCAGCAATACAGCGCTGCGGTTCGCGAGCGCCCTTGCTAGAGTCGGCGACGAATACCTCGAAGTGCGGGGTGAGGTGCGGTATCTGATAAGAGGTCGAGGAAGGGAGTGTCCTTTCTGTACGTAGTACTATTAAGTATTCTGTGCTCTTACTGATAAGGAGCATGATCGCATTTGCGAAAACAAACGCGGTTGTTGAACTATTTGAGTACCTACGTACTCGAGCGTCGACGCACGACGGAGCGAGATACTTTCAAATATTTTCTATCTGCATAGAAAATTGATCCATAACTTCATACAGAAGAACAATCGCGTATTCAAAAGCCCCGTTGGAAGTAAAACTATTTGCATAGGAAATTGATCAATGACTTCCTATAAATAAGGAGCAAAATCGCGTTTACAAATAAATACTTGCAAACCATTAAAGTAAAAAATACTTGTATACGAAATTGTTCTGTAGACTCTTACTGATAAGGAGCATGATCGCATTTGCGAAAACTAACGCGGTTGAGTACCTACGTATTTGAGCGAGTAGCCGTATAAGGTACTTTATAGTCGTGCAAGTATTTTGAGTCGGTACCTGGTGTGCGTACTTGGAAGCAAATACCTGGTGTAAAAATCTGGTCGCGTAAATACGTACCTTCCCTACTCGCCCGATCACACTTTTCGTAACGCTTACGTCACGCGTTCGCCAGCTTACTCTCCAAGTCAAGTGTGCGTAAAGAAGTTTCACTTCAATAATTTTGACACAACAAAAATCGAATTTGACAATCGCGACTCGTCGACACGTGGTACTTATTTGCCCTACCCCGTGAATTCTTTTTTAGAGCCGCAGGCGCGGAGGAGGCGGCCATGGCGTGTTTTTTAAGGAATTTTTTCACTTTTTGTATGGAAAATATGAAAAATGATTACCTACATGTTGAGTTTTAGGAGTTTATGGGAATTATAAAGGGGGTCGAAATTTTCATTATTTTTGCGATAGGACGCACCATTTTCGAGATATAAGCAAAAGAAAAAAAAAGATACAGACAGTACTGTTTTTGCACCTGAAGTCGAGGTGTTGGTGTGAATTTCTATTCATGACAACTAGTTTTATTCCACACCTTTTTAATTGCGATTAAAAATTGACAAAATAAAAATTACACGGAATTGTTCTGTAGACTCTTACTGATAAGGAGCATGATCGCATTTGCGAAAACTAACGCGGTTGAGTACCTACGTATTTGAGCGAGTAGCCGTATAAGATACTTAATAGTCTTGCAAGTATTTTGAGTCGGTACCCGGTGTGCGTACTTGGAAGCAAATACCTGGTGTAAAAACCCGGTCGCATATTTATGCGACCGGGACCGGGTTTTTACACCAGGTATTTCCAGCTATTTTTTACGTACCTTCCCTACTCGCGATCACACGTTTTCGTAACGCATTCGCCAGTTTACTCCCCAAGTCAAGCGCGCCTAAAGAAGTTTCACTTCAAAAAAGATACAGACAGTACTGTTTTTGCACCTGAAGTCGAGGTGTTGGTGTGAATTTCTATTCATGACAACTAATTTTATTCCACACCTTTTTAATCACGATTAAAAATAGTCAGATTTAGTTCGATTTAGTTAGACAATCAAAATTTTTGGTTGAGTACCTACGTATTTGAGCGAGTAGCCGTATAAGATACTTTAAAGTCTTGCAAGTATTTTCAATCGGTACCTGGTGTGCGTACTTGGAAGCAAATACCTGGTGTAAAAACCCGGTCGCATAAATACGTACCTTCCCTACTCGCCCGATCACACGTTTTCGTAACGCATTCGCCAGTTTACTCCCCAAGTCAAGCGCGCCTAAAGAAGTTTCACTTCAAAAAAAAAACATACAAACAGCCGAACATAGTACCTCCTCCTTTTTGTGAAGTCAGTAAAAAATACTTGCATACGAAATTGTTCCAAAAGGAGCATGATCGCATTTGCGAAAACTAACGCGGTTGAGTACCTACGTATTTGAGCGAGTAGCCGTATAAGATACTTAATAGTCTTGCAAGTATTTTGAGTCGGTACCCGGTGTGCGTACTTGGAAGCAAATACCTAGTGTAAAAACCCGGTCGCATATTTATTCGACCGGGACCGGGTTTTTACACCAGGTATTTCCAGCTATTTTTTACGTACCTTCCCTACTCGCGATCACACGTTTTCGTAACGCATTCGCCAGTTTACTCCCCAAGTCAAGCGCGCCTAAAGAAGTTTCACTTCAAAAAACACATTTGTAGGCCGCGCCCGCTCTTGCATCTTATTTCGACGGACTCATCCGTGAACCCGCCGGGGCTGTCCGTCACCGGACCCTCCTCTGGGGAGTATTCCCCATCACCGGCGCACCAGATCACATAGCACGCCGTGACCACCCCAGGGACCAAACCAGCACATGGGCGCCAGACGACCCCGTGTCTGGGCACTCTTGGTCCCCCTGCGACGGGTCAGGTCATTGGCCCCGCCGCCTGCCAATTTTCGGCCGCAGAGGATAGGGAGAGCGGCCAACGTCATACCAACACTCCTCTTCCTCTGCGGCCCCACCGCGTCCGCCATCGGACGGTGGCGACCCCGTCAAGGCCGCGGAAGGTAGGGAGAGCGGCGCACCGCAATACCCGACTCCTCTCCCACCGCGGCCTCCAACCCTCAGCCGCGATGCCTCCGATACGACATCGCGGCCCGCCTCAGTTGCGATGTCGCTCAACCTAACCTAACACCGGGGTGCCCTTCGCTCTCTCTTGCATCCTGCAACCATGCCTGCCTGCAAGTTCGATATTTGAACTAGTAGGTATTTTTAACGTAAATATAATGAACTAAAGTGTATTGAATGTTGACATTTTGAACTTAGATATAATGATTATCGATGTTTTTAATCATTAGATATATTTTTATAACTCGGCATTTCATGTTAGACATTTTATGCTTAGGTATAACAATTTTCGATATTATGATATAACCGATATTTAAACTTTCGATGTTTTGAACATTGACATTTTACACGTAGGTATTTTAATGTTCGACATTCAATAGTATGAACCCGAGTTTACTTTAGTGATATAGACTCAAGGACTTAGGATAGGACGCTTACTAATGTGTTGGCAGTTAACGTTAGGTTTTACTAGATAGATCTCAAGTGAACTGAACTGGGTCATCATTCTCCTGCCCTTATGGCAATTTATTTGGGGTCGGCGCAACACGTCTTTTTCTTCCATACTTCTCTATTACTCGACATCTAGGTAGTCACCTTCACAGAACATAATACTCTCTAACGTGAGTCACCTCCTTCCTACTGAACTGGGTACCTACCCGTCACCTCCTTCCTACTGAACTGGGTACACGAGTTCCTCAGGTGTTTCCCACATGTAGCGCGTTTACTTGGTCGTTTATACAAAGCACAAAAATATAATCTTCTTTCGGAAGTGAAGCTTGCGGAAGTAGATTAATATTAACATAATATAACATCACGCATAGGCGTACGCATAGCTATGTACCGTTCGTGAAAAATAGTTTCCACGAAGGGTTTTTCAAAGGTGTGCATATAGTTGACACACATTTCCACAGTTTTGTTTAAGGGCTCTAACACATAAACACGATACGAGACGTCGCGTCGTGCTTCGACGAATATGATGGTATATGATTGTAGTAACTTTTCATTCAAACGTTAAAACGACGTCGAGTCGTGCTACGACGCGACGTCGCATCGTGTTTATTTGTTGAGAAATTTCTGATGGAAACTCGCAGGTAGATTAAGATTCTTGATAATAGAAGTTTTTTCATTTTACCAATATTGTTTCAGGGGATTACAGGACCTAAACGCAAGTTTTAGAAGCAATTAAAGTATATGATCGACTACAGTAAAAAAATCAGAAAAATAATGATATTCTTCAGGATATGTGCTAGATAGATAGTGTGTTGAAAACATAATACATTTAATTTGATACGATAGAAAAAAATCATGAAGATACCTCTAAAAACTTTCTTTTTACAATAAAAACCATACTAATACACATAAATTAATTCTGATTTTTTGTCAGATTATTCTACAAGCAACGTACTATAACACTAGTGTTTTAATTTTTTAATCCAAACAATCGATTTTTTGTAAATAGATAATTGCTTCACATTATGCAATAAATTACCAGCGTTGTGTCATCCCGCTTCTCTTTCTTTTCTATGCAGTCCGACAGTGACCGCGCTTTAGGTCATATAGTCCCCTTAATATTATCTACACATGGCGCTATCTCTTTGAAAACCCTTCCAAATAAAAATGTTGACACAAGAAACCTGTTTGAACCTCTGAAGTAATTTTGTTAAATATACACTGCAGATAACAGTAATAACAAGATTCTGCCTGCTTATTATGTTAACTTAGCATTAGGGAGAGAACATACGTGTTTTGATAGCAAATCCGGCGCAATGCAAACACAGTCTGTGTTGTTATTTATTTTGTGTAATAAGCTAGGTACCTCGCTGAAAATGAAATGACTGGCTCGATCGTCGAATTCTGAGCGTGCGATCCTGCGGGGTAAGTGGCTTTCATTTTGACATTTCAACAACATTCATTGCGTTAAGTATTAACTTGTTGAGCAGACAAATTTTTCGAACATACGAAGCAATGGATTAGCAATATCCTTCAAAATTATTCTGATTGTGATTGATAGTGTGTTGCGCAATTAGGATGCTGGGTTCTATCTCCGAGACAAAAAAGAGTTGTTCAGTTTTTTCATAAGGGTTTTTCATTAGCAATTTGGAGTCTAGATTTGTGTCCGTAGAGGGGTAGAGGTAGATGGGCTTGTGGCTAAGTAATAACAGCTGCACGGGTCGATCGATCAGGTTAAGCCACGCTTGCCGCGGTTGGTCCGTGGATGGGTGACCATCTTTACATACCAAGACCGCTCCGTGCTTCGGAGAGCACGTTACGCCGTTGGTCCCGGCTATCATTCTTGGATCTTTGACAGTCGTTACGGGTCGTCAGAAGCCCGAAAGTCTGACAACCAGTCTTACCAAGGTGTTTCGTATTACCCAGTAACTGAGTTGTGGAGGTCATATAGGCAGTCGCTCCATGTAAAATACTGGTACTCAACTGCATCCGGTTAGACTGGAAGCCAACCCCAACATAGTTGGGAAAAGGCTAGGCAGATGATGAATTTTGTCCACTTATTGGCAACAGGCGCGTCCTCTATTCCAAAAAATTTGCTGCAATGTGGGTGTATGTATTCTACTTTTATAATTATTACTTTACAGAGTAATGTGATGTTATGCTTCGTACCGGTTTCAGGCGTTGTTATGTCTGAAGTTCAGTAGCTCGTCAGACTAGCGACTGCCCCACGCTTAACTTTCCTAAATACGGTAGGTACTATCCCTCTTTATTTTCATTAACCTAAAACTAGAAAGACATGCAGTAATAATCGTTATTCTGAATAGCAATCATACCTACCGAGTAATCTGCTAATGTAATCGAGACATTACCGTCGATCGAAGCCACATGAGTGAACAATGTAATCGTATTAGTTACGCTCTATATTATACAAAATAAAAATATTATGTACTATAAGCTGTTTTACCCGCATAAGTCTCGATCCCGTGGGAATATCGGGATAAAAAGTATCCTATGTCGTAATCCAGGCCAAAGTCTACCCATGTCCCAAATTTCATTGAAATCCGTTCGGCCGTTTTAGGGTGAAAGTGTAACAAAAAAACATACTAAAAATCAAATATTTTCTCTTTTTATAATATTAGTTAGATAATAAGGGGGTTCATTATAGTGGCTTTTCTATAAGTAAAGCGTCAAGCGTAAAATTCAAACATGGGCGCGATTTTTTTCTGATTTTTTTTACGTTTACCTAAAAAGTTAACATCTATGGGACTATTTATTTACACGAAAAAGAACCACAAAATATTTATAATATACGTACTTTACCATAGTTTAATTTAGTGCCCAAACATACCTAAATAAATTACTTTATAAATTAACCAAAACCGCCTTTGTACCATAGTTAGGGTTAAATAATAAAATACAAAATGAAATATTTTAGAGCAAATAAATTACGCTTAACAAAGATGGTCTAATTTAATGTAGAAGCATCTACATAATATATATTTTCCATTTTCGAGCATCGTCACTTCTACCTTAAGAGTAAATATGTGTCATGCTTGAACACACACCAATGAAGCAAGGAGTTCGCAGTACTTATAAGTACATGTTATTTAACCTTGTTACCTAATTTAGTGAAAAGCGATTCCTAAGTTTGTTATCGTAAGTTTATATTACGTCTGTTCGTGTTGTTTTGTGTTTAAACTTTAGTATTGAGTTCCACTTTTTGGTCGGATGAAGTTCAAATTAAATGTTAAAGGTTTTTTGTGGCTCCGTAGTCTGCTTTTGCTGATTACTTTTGAAAAGTATGAAGCGTTGTTAGTAGTAAAGTTAATCTAATTTCTAACCCGAAAGAAAGAAAAAAGTTCTTTAAGCCCATATCCTACCTTAACGAAAAAACCCTGTGTGTGAGTTTTTCCGTTAATGTAGGCACTTATTTGTATACATAGTCAGCCTATAATGTTCCCACTGCCGGGACACAGACCTCCTCTTGGTGAGAGGGAGTGGGCCGTAATTTACCACACGGGCCCAGTGTGGGTTGATAGATATCACATGTCATCGAAATTTTGGTTCTTGTACATTTCGGTTTCCTCACGATGTGTTCCTTCACCGTTTTGTGAGCAGTGATGATGAAATAATTTACACAAAGTAAAGCGCCTGTCCGAGTTCGAACATACAGCTCGTAACGTAAGTCGCGGCCGTTACGACTGGGTCACCATTGTTGTCTGTAATATTTTCTTGAATTTGGGTAATTGTTAACGCCTTGCATAATATGTATAAGGGTATACAGACACATATACAAACGACGTACTATGTCAACGGGTGGAATATTCTAGAAGTCTGCGCCCTCTTTAGTTTTTCACATTACCTTATTCTTGACAAGAAGAATGTCACCTTTATTATTTTCTACAAATTCCTTTATGTTTAATTAATTATATTATATTATTTTTATTGGGGAAACATGTTTATTATTTATTTCCATCCATCGCCCACAGCGAACACCATTGCCATTACAGTAATAATATACATATTACCATAAAAGTTCTTTAAACCATATTCTACCTTGTTAAATTAGGTATTTTTATAATAGGTGCTTATATTAAATGAGGCAGAGTTCACAAGTTATTCAGCCTTGTTACTACAGTACACATATACGAATATATACACACATACATACAATGTAGTTTAGCGAAATAGAAGCGATTCCTAAGCTTGTTATCGTAAGACTATATTAGGTACATCTACTTTTGTTGTTTCTAAGACTTTTGTGTTTAAACTTCAATATTGAATTTTAGTTCGGGGTCTGAAAAAGTTGAGATTACATTGAGCAAAGGATATTTTTTTTGTGATTTGGTTGTCTGTTTTTCGACCTATTCATTGTTTCAGGTTAAAACTGAGGAGAAGAATGAAAGGCGTAAAGATTTATTTAATTTCTGACCGAAAAGCAATTATTTCATTTATCTACTAAGTACAACAAATAAATATTTATTGAAATACTATTTGCATTACTTTGAAAATACGTCCTAGTTCCCCTATTTTTACTATAAAATATAAAGTAATTGATGAATGGACTGCTCGTGATATTATTAATGACTAGCAGTACCCCGCGGTTTCACCCGCATAGGTGTCGATCCCGTGAGAATATCGGGATAAAAACTATCCTATGTCCTTTCCCGGGACTCATATACCAAATTGCATATAAATCGGTTCAGCGGTTTAAGCGTGAAGAGGTAATAGACAGACAGGCAGACTTTCGCATTTATAATATTACTAGCTGCGCCCCGCGGTTTTACCCGCATAAGTCTCGATCCCGTGGGAATATCGGGATAAAAAGTACCCTATGTCCTTTTCCGGGACTCAAGCTATCTCTATACCAAATTTCATCAAAATTGGTCCCGCCGTTTGAGCGTGAAGAAGTAACAAACATATAAACACACACACACACTCACAAACTTTCGCCTTTATAATATTAGTGTGATTAGTATGGATTGCTCTCAGCTCTCATGGGATCTATTTCAAACAATGCGTTTCTAATTGTAATTATTTTGTCAGTAAAGACTTGGAATAATTACCACGGGTTACACGCTCGGGATCCTCGGGTATCTTCTAATAGGAGTCGAAACTCTGACCGCCATTAAATTATAACATGGGAGGAATAATATTACGCTGATTTCAAAGGATTCGCTATATATCATTAGAATTATACGTGCAAGGGAACTCCGTGCTTGTATGACTGGTCGTTGTTTCAAATAAATCAAGACAAAAGGAGTATGTAAGGATCGAAAGGAGTAGGTAATAAGTATGTGGCAGTGGCGTGCATTGCATACCTATATGCCATATAAGCAGTGCCTACCTTGATATATCAACATAAGCCTGTCAATTACTTTTTAGTGTGTGCGCTCCATTAAGACACTCACTAAATTATCATACCTAACAAAAAACAAAATCTTCATACAAACACGCGCGGCAGTAGGCAGTCGCCGGAGTCGGCTCCCGTACTATTCGTACATTGTCATTGGTCTTCACTCGTTCAAGTTAATGCGACAAAATTAAAAATACGTAGGTACGTCTCCCGAGTAATACCATGACGTTCGACCTTCGCAATTTATCACCCTTAAGTAGGCATGCCTACTCAAATAACCACACTTTTGACCACACTTTTTTTTCCGATTAGTGTTTGCCTAGACTAGTCCCGGCCTAGTACCTACCAATTCTGAAAACCAATGCACGCCACTGAAATGTGGCCCTGGCACAGGTAACTGAAAGAACACGGGTGGGTTTTAGTCAGTAAAAGTCTGACACGAAGAGTGGGAGAAGTTATTTGATAATTTCCTACCCAAACAAAAAAGGACTAATAAGAAGAATACACTGTGTAGTTTCTGCCTACCATAGTAAAGAGACGTGACTGTATGTATTTGAGTGTAATTACGAGTACAAGATTGTTAATAGTCCAAGGGATAGAGCGTCGGAGCGGCTAGCGAAAGCAGCTTGAGAATTCTAGTAAGCTCATCACATCGCACTAATATTATAAAGGCGAAAGTTCGTGAGTTTGTTTGTGTGTGTGTGGGGGTGTGTATATGTTTGTTACTTCTTCACGCTCAAACGGCTGGACCTATTTTGATAAAATTTTGTTTGGAGGTAGCTGACACCCCGGATTAACATTTTTATCCCGATATTTCCACGGGATCGACATTTACGCGGGTGAAACCGCGGGGCGCAGCTAGTTGTAAATAATTTTAGAAAATAATAATTTACCGTACACTGTCCTCTCTAATGATACAAGGTTTTCGTAGAAATCGTCTTAAGCCCATCCTATTGTGGTCTGTTTAATGATTTTATAATAACATAGTTACATGAACTTTGCAGAATGCAGTCCTCTTATGTAAGCTCTTTGTCTCTCACCGAACATTAAGCTCAGTGATTCCAATATACGAACAAACAAAGCATTCTGGAGATTTTAGCAATATTGTGAAACAATTGAAGACGATTTTAGCAATATTGTGAAACAAATGAAGACGAATAAAACATGTTCACAGTTTCAAAGTTACCATGCTCAAACATTACAAGGTGACTCATAGTAACCTGGTCTAGCAGTACGCATCCGATAAGAGTACGCAACGCCAGAAACCGTGAAGTTGTTTACGATGCGCGGCTAACTTCAGTTGCATTTTGATGTCAACTGTGATAAACAGTGCTATGCCAAAAAAAAATGAAATCCCGAAGAAAACACAGAAGTTACGTAAATTTAAAGATTTTTGCTCAAAATCTTAAATATTTTTACCATTTTGGAAGTATGTCCGAGATAAGAATGCAATTATTTTGTAAAAACGAATTAAACTGTGGGGTTTTCAAAGACGATGCCTAACGCATGCTGCGGGCGTAATTCCGGTCAACGCCAGGAGATAGCGTTGAATTCCGGTTATTTACGATTTGGCTAGTGTGTGTATGAGTACGCAGTTATGTATCTTATAAGAGTACGCGCGTACTCTTACACGCAATTATTTTTAAGTTAGTTTCGTTACTGTATTTTTGTTTCTTAAACGTTGCAAATACATACATATACAAATAAAAATATAATATGTAATGTGTAATTTACCGCAAAAGATCAAAGTCTGATAATTGACTGGGTATATATACAAGCTGGCTCTCGAGGAGCTTTTGGCATCAAATAAAATACCAAATAATGCAATAAAAAATGCACTAAAGAATGTACCAGAGAGTGTTCCAAAACCAGTTTCAAAATCTCTTCCTAAAGAGGCCAACCTTTTAATTTGCTAATGAAAATGCCTAAAAAAGGTTTGGGAGATGCCCAGCATGTACTTGAAATCTACGTAGACCCCCCCGCAGAAGACTGGATAGGATGATTAAAATACTCCGAATGGTGGCATGAGGCTTGTACATACGACGAGGGTCATGGAAATTTTACTTGCCACCTCTGCAAGTAAAAAAAAAAGTAATGCACGACCCGCGTACTCTTATCAACGTAGACGCGTACTCTTATCCAATAGTACTTGTAAGAGTACGCAATTCCCATTTCTGATTATTTTTGTTATTTAGAGAGATAAAACGTAATTATGTTTTTTTTTATATTACTTTATGAAAGATGCTTAAATTGTAGACGTAGTAAACGCCTAGTTGATTTCCTAGACATCATTTTTATTTTTTTAGAACATTTTAAACCTTAAGTGCGTACTCCTAGACCAGGTTACCCTACATATACTATTACTGCAACGCCGCATCGCGTGTATGTATCCCCTTCCGTGGTGCCACCTAGCATTCCTGCCACCCTAGTACCTGCAACGACAAGCGACTGCCTTCTTGGTGTAGTGGTCGCAAGCGCTACTGCTGCATGAGGTCCTGAGTTCGATTCCCTGGTCGAGCATAGTGTTATTGGGTTTGCCACCAGGTATTTCTCAGTAGCCTCTCGGAGTCTAGAGTTGTGCCCAGTTGATGGCAATAGACTCGCCTCCATTACATGGGACTTAAACATAACTGGCGAAATGTGGGTGTACTTTAGCTATTTCTCTGCCTAACTCTTCCGTCAATTACAGGCGTGATGTTACGTTATGTACAGACGCCAGCACATCAAGCTACCCGAAACAATTTTGAACCTTATGTAATAGCAATAAAGTTGAAAATCTGTTAATGAAATTTGACAGATTGTAGTAGCTTGATGTGCTGGCGTCTGTACAACAAAAAACTAAAGCATATCTACCGAATAAAATATATCCGCGCCTCGAAGCACAGACTCCCGGGAAATCTTAATTTCATAAAATTAAAAACGTCCTAGAAACGTCGTGAATAAAATATTATCTTTTTCATGATGTTCTGTATTTTTTAATACGATGCCTGCAGTCTTTCCGCAAACCAGTTGAATTAACGAAGCTCCGCTATTCTTTTGATTTGAGCTGTGCATTTTATTTTCTGAACAGACAGGCGGGAACTGCTACGTAAGCTTAATTTGGTTTGGTAAACAGAATTATAACCTACAAAAGTGATTGTGATTAATATTAAAAATGGCTACTCCTATACAGAGTGAAATTCAATTCATGGGCATCCTTTTAAGGGGTCATTGTAATCATCATTATGAACAACTTTTACTATCGGAAGAAACCTGAAATCGCGAAAAAAAATCAGCTCTCCCCTACATTTTGGCGAGTTATGTGAACATAAATGCAACGAACTGCTGTTTTTTTTTCGCGATTTTAAGTTTAGTCCCATAGTAAAAGTTGTTCATAATGATGAGTACAATGACCCCTTAAAAGGATGCCCATGAATTTAATTTCACCCTGTATACTCTTTGTGTACTTAATCTGTCGAGCTCCGCTAATGGGACACAATTGATTTTCTATTGTTTCGTCGCCAATAGGCGACGCGCAGTGCTTGACCAGTTAACCTCATACATACATACCTACCTAATATGTAGGGTAAGCCACAAAAAGTTGTTTTCATAGATAAGCATCCCAAACGTCTACACTCATTGTGCCATAATATTATACAAATGCATTTGAGTTTCTAATATTACAGGGTTGCTTTCTTGATCCAAATGATGAATGAAGTCATAAGTTCTCGATTTAATGCAATTTTAGACACAAAATATACTATATGTACATTGGGTATTTAATTGTAGCTACATATTATTGGATTAAGATTAGAATAAGGAACACAAATTGTAGAAAAACAAATGAGTTCTAGTCTATGTCATACGTCTTTTTGGGGCTAACTGTACCTAATACGTTATATTCATGACGTCATATTAAAGTCACAGATACTGCTGTTTTATTCATATCAACGACAATACAAGCATGAAAGCGTTGCATGCACGTGTCGGAATATGTAGAGATATACAGAATACAATCTTCCTAGATTATGGAATTAGTATGTACTTTCCTAAATTACATGGAATTAGTATGTACTATATTTTTGCTAGAATGTCGAGAGTGTTACTAGATAAAATAATTAACGAATTCCGAACGTAACCGGAGGTCTGTGAGTCGGTCTAAATAAATAGAATAACTTATTTTCCTTTTCACCCAAAATGTAAGGGTAACAGAATTAAACATTGTATTTAAATATTTTCTTAATTTTATGTGCAATTCTTGATGTATTAGTGGTTATAAATAATAAATATAGTAAACTCAGTGTACGCTATCTTTAAGGGACTTTATCTAATTGTAGTCGGATAAATTGTTATAAAAATACATTCAATATCTTATAACGTTTTAAAACAGTTCTGTCAAAATAGATTTACATAAGACGGTCAATATTAAAAGTTATTTGGTCAAATAGGATCATTGTTAAAAATGGCGGGAACGTTAGATGTACTTGAGTAATATTGGAAAACTTTATAAGGTGGGCCCGCCAAATCTCGCTCTCTTGAATTTCAACTGGGGGAAAAGATGGACTACCGTCCGTTCATGTAAGTGAATTGATATTATTGCTGTTAACTGTGTTGCTCTGTACCTAAATGTTGCTTTAGCTTTGAGAAATGGTCCAAGAGATTAATGTGATAGGTAACAATATTATAATTGTAGCAAATGTACAATGTGTTGATACAATACTTTATAAAACAAGCTACCATGAAGTTTCCTTGTCCTTCCTTCTTCATGATGACCTAGTTTGGGAACGGACAACTAGTTTTCTGATTAACGTATTCAACTGACAAGCTTGATTGAAATAAATGCCTAGTCTTGTCTTTCTGTACTTTTCTTCATAAAACCCTTTCCTTACACACTATATTCATAGGTACTTCATACAGTAAATAACTAGTAACCTCCATACACAGTAAACAACACCAACCAACCACACTCTGAGCTTACTAATTAAGCTGATTTTACACATAATCATATAGTTTTCATTCACCTTTCTGACATCAGAAGTGGGATAGTGCTCCAGCTTACATAATAGATTTCTAATGAATTTTATTTTTCTATTTTCATGATCAATGTTGGAGCTATCGATGGTCTGCTGGAAGCTGTTGTTAATCGGTGTGCTAAGGGCTACTAAGACGATGACGTCGCGCTGCCGCCTCTGACTTCAGGACTGCGGAGCTGCAAGTAACTATGGGCATCGGGACTGCGGAGCTGCGAGCTGCTGTACGAGCATCGAGGGTCAGTGGATCATCTTAGGGTCGAGAATGCAGAGACTCGAGCTGCTGTACGAGTATTGGGAACCTTTCCAGCAATAAGAAGTAGCTAAAGTCGGTAAGGCCTTAAGAGGCTCTGCTTTGATATTACTTTGAAACCTGAGATCATAAATCCAGCTGATGGTGCATCATAGTATGTAGTTTGGTCACATAAGAACTTGAATTTAAGAACAATATTTTTGTAATTAAGAGTTAAGCTTTAACTATTCAACTTCAAATAGAGAAGGTTCAAAATGATGATGGGTAAATTATATAAAAAGATTCCCATAAAAATAAAAAAATAAAATGTACCTACCTATTATTAAATAATATAAGTTGAAAGGTCATCAATCACCTAAAATTAGCTTGTGAACATTTAATTGAAGCTTAGGTTATAAAACCAATAGAGAATTGTTACTATGTTAGTAACTAGATTATTATTAATTATTGCTCAGACAGAAGTTTTCACATAAAATGAAACTTTGCATAAGTAACAAAGATTCAAGTATTAAAAAGATAAGGTTGAGAATAAGTTACCAGATTTCAGAAATTAAGCCCGGTGTTACTGAAATACACTGATGTTAGATTCTGGTGTTCATAAATTATTTTCGAAGATACATTTTGGGTAAAATTGCAAAACTTATTAACATGACCTGATCACACTTTACACTAGACAGTTTAAAGGCGAAATTTTGTGAATGTTACTTACCGGCTGAATGGATTTGGATAAAATTTAGCACACAGACAGTAGGTAATTATAACCAGGATTGACACATAGAATACTTTTATCCCGATATTCCCACGGGGTCAACACTTATGCTGGTGAAACTGCGGGGCGCAGCTAGTTGCAAGTATTTCATAATGTAGTACTTAGTAAAAGCAAGATTTTAAAGTTGGTACTATGTCGAGTAAATGAAACATATTTCTCTTTGATCTGAGATGTAAAAAGAAATAGTGAATATCATTTAATTTAAATTATTCATAAACAAATATGACAAGGTGAAGGGTTATTAGTAATTCTCTTTATTTTATTGTTTTTCACTTTTAAGGTTTAAAGAAACTTTATTCTCAATGAAAACATAACATTTCACTTACTTGATAACAATACTAATTCTAATTCAAAATAAAAAGTTTGACAATACCAGTTATATGTAGAATATAATCCGCTTTTTAAAGTGCTTACTAATAGCATACTATTAGTTATTCCGTGCTAATAATAGTGTTAAAATAAACTTTTAGTATTGTCTGAACTGCTATCCTGGGTCTTGATAATTTCATTTTGGGTTTATAACATTTTACTTGCAAGAGTAAAGTAGGTGTCAACTGTTCAGTGTGATCATGTCAAAGCCTGAAATTATTTTAACAGAAAATGTATCAATATAATTTGCAATGCTATTGCCAGATTGCCCAAGTGATGTATAATTTAAATTATTCCTAAAATCAATACTGGTTGTTTGATAAACTGGGTAAATTGATGAATTATTGCTTTACAGTTACCTATTTTGAAAACTGACTATTAAGTACTGCTCTGAAATGATTATTTATTTG
The DNA here is from genome assembly GCA_945859645.1 of Amphipoea oculea. Lineage (NCBI taxonomy): Eukaryota > Metazoa > Arthropoda > Insecta > Lepidoptera > Noctuidae > Amphipoea > Amphipoea oculea. Next base: position 13,666,425 of record OX243878.1, read on the forward strand.
ATATAACATAACACTCCTTTTTGGGCAGTTGTGTAAAAAGTTACTCTACTGGTTGACTATTAACTTGATGCTATTTTTGTCACCAAAAGAGGACGAGTTGCTCAGTTACATAGCAATTGTTATTGACGTTGTGTAAGTAATCTGATCACATAAACCAGAAACTTAACATACAAGTTTGAAACTTTTGAATTGGTCACTATCACATATTGCTCTTTTTGGTCTTGCTAAGTACATACTTCGAGAACGAAGTAATGGTCAGTATAGCCGTGTGCTAGTACTCAAATTTATATAAGAATACCTATCTCATTGAATATTGATCACTATAACGTATTGATTTTGTGAAACAATAAATCACTGTACGTCAGCTGTCAGATGATAATGACATTGACATAATGGTAACGTTCCATTTCAAGAATATTTTATCAAACGTAAATTATCATTTTGTGAATAGAAAGTTTATGCTATTCAATTTCTTAATTGATATTTTAGACAAAATTGTGACTCGTAAGGTTGCTTCACAAATAACGATTTATTTATAGTTTTACATAATCAAAACAAATGTTTATTAACTTAGAATTAGGTACACTATAATATGAATGTGACAAGTTCAAAGGTTATTTTGTCGACTTGACAAAGTGGTTAAAACTTCTAGATGACTTCTAGTTTTGCCTGAACCGCTGCAGCGGGGCTTGATAATTTGGTGTTGGCTGTTAACTGTTTACTTGGAGAGTAAAATTTGGTGTCAACTGTTCAGAGTGACCATGACAAAATCTGAAATTATGAGTATTGTCAGATTGACCGAGCAATGTGCTGTTTTGTTAATTTATGAACGATGAATACTGGATTACTGGTTAGTGTTCGATTGAACCGTTACAGATTAGAACATTATTTTTATTATGGTACACACAGCTCCATTAAAGTGGCTACCCCCCCAAAAGACACGTGCGTTTAAATTAGAGATGATGAATATGACCATCAACCATTAAACTAGGTAATATTCAATAGGTAAACAAAATTAACTTTATCGAATAAAAATATTATCAACTTCTTCGGCGCAAAATCTGCAACGTCTAATAATTAAAAATATTCATTCCGTTACGTGCATTCAATTGTATGCTCTATCTCTCTTACGATAAAACACATAAATTTACTGTTGGAGGTATTTTATTCTAAACAAAGGAAGTGATATTTTTAACAAATATTTCGGTCGGTTAATGGTTAATTTAAGTTGTTAACAAATTCAACATTCATTACTTAATAGAATAGGTATTCAACATGTTGCAGATACGATTATATTGATGATATTTTAACTAACTAATTCTACTACTTCTGTAAATATTTACATAATATAAGCTAACATACAAAACTATAATAATATTTACATTTATAAGTATAAAAAAAAGGCAAAATAGATATGCAGATACTTACTTGAATAAAAATATTAACGAATATTTTCAACCAATAAAAATATCGATATTTTTAACAATAACTAAGTATTAACCAATAAACAAAGATTGCAAGGTTCAAATCCTAGACATGAAATGTGCTTTTTGTCATGCTTTATATATTTTTCTACTTTGTTTTAGTATTATTCATAAAGAATTTAAAAATCAAGCAAAATAAAATACCTTAATAATCATTTAATATTCATATATATATAATGGGTAGGTAAATCGTAGTAGTTTACTCTTCGTCGTTTTAATTGAACGTACACATCTAATGGTTGTAGCTTGGGGGTGTGGATTAATTTTATAAAGGAGTTAAGTGACTCTGACCATAGTAGATAACATTTTTTTTTTGCAATTCATTTGGGCTTGCTGTCTAGTTCGTAACACTGCTGGTATGAGTCTGACGACGTTCGGTGATGCGATGGTTCGAACATGCGCGGTCCGAGGGGGGGGGTCGTGGGGGTCATGACCCCCCCCAAAATCAATCAAGCAGTTGAGAGTCTGAATGATTAACTTGCCTTACTAACTTAAAACTGTACTTGAGCCACGAAAACCGCGATTGGAATATTCATAAACATTAAGAAAATCGGCAGACATGGGGACTGCCGACTGAAGTAAAAACTTAAAACCATGAAATGACAGTGGGTTTTTTAACGCGCCTAATAAATATTTTCCTTTAAAAAGCCTGTTATAAAAATATAAATCCAGGATTTAAGAGCGAGCGAAGTAAACGCGGGATATTGGGCACCCCCCTCGTACGTAAGGTTGAAAGGCTTAGGTAAGGCCAGATTCCAAAACCTAAGCTGCTGTTTAAACTTTTCGTCATATTTCGATAATGTAAGTTCTCTTTTTGTATGATGGGTAAAAGAAAACAGAGACTATTCAAGGTGGGGTGCTAAAATTTTCAGGCTCGCTACGCTCGTTCTTGCAATTTACATTGGTTCTTGAGCTTTTCTTCAAAAGTCGACAAAGCAAGTAATTCCTAGTCCTTTTGGAATGATCATAGATTTATGAAAGATTTCTATGGGAATGATCGAAAGAAAATCGAACCTATCCGAGAGTGTGCAAAATTCTCGAGCTCGCTTCGTTCGCTCTTGCGTTTTAGGTTCTGATAGCTGCTTGAGCTTGCCTGCATAAGTCGACAATGTAACTCCTATTTCTACTTGAAAATATAAAACAAAACCTAATCGACAGAGCTGGATTGTCAAAATTTTCGAGCTCGCTTCGCTCGCTCTTGCGTTTTAGGTTCTGATAGCTGCTTGAGCTTGCCTGCATAAGTTGACAATGTAACTCCTATTTCTACTCGAAAATATAAAACAAAACCTAATCGACAGAGGCGGATTTTCAAAATTTTCGAGCTCGCTTCGCTCGCTCTTGCGTTCTAGGTTCTGATAGCTGCTTGAGCTTGCCTGCATAAGTCGACAATGTAACTCCTATTTCTACTTGAAAATATAAAACAAAACAACCGACTTCAAAAAAAACACTATAAAGTGATAAATAACTTTAATTTCGGAAGTCGGAGTTGTTGATTCCGCATTTTCGTTTTTTGACACCGACTTCCGAAATTAAAGTTATTTATCACTTTATAGTGTTTTTTTTGAAGTCGGTTGTTTTTTTTGTAAAAAAGTTTTTATTTTTACCACTTTTTAGTTGTACCTACCCCACAAGTAAACAAAACAAAAAGATCGTTAATGTAGACAATGTAGATAAATTTTTAGATTTTTGTTGATTTTTCAAAAACCGCTTGTCCGATTTCGATAAAATTTTCATGGGACCATTTGGGAAGTATACACTTTCCAACAAAAAAAGAATTTTTCAAATCGGTTGGCAAACGACGGAGTTATGCGCGAACAAACACAAAAAAAAAAAAAAAATACAAACATTCGAATTGAGAACCTCCTCCTTTTTTAGAAGTCGGTTAAAAACCTAATCGACAGAGGCGGATTGTCAAAATTTTCGAGCACGCTTCGCTCGCTCTCCCCACCCTACATAATCTACTGTTCTAATAAATACGACCAATTTGGCAGCATTTAAATAACACCCCTATGTAAAAGCTGCGTCCCTGAATAGCATAGGTAATGTGGAGCTGGAGATGTACATGAACCTTAACATATCATCACGCCTTTAATCCCCAAAGGGTTGGGCAGGGGTGTACCTTCATATAGTAGTTACACCCACATTTCGCCAGTTATTAAGTGAAATGTCATAGAGGGCGAGCCTACTGCCGCCAACCGGGCACTAATCCAGACTCCAAGCTGCTTCTGAGAAATTTCTGAGGGAAACACTTTACCCGACCTAGGAATCGAACCCAGCTAGGACCTCATTCTCAGCAGTAACGCTTGCGACCACTAGACCAACGAGGAGATGTACCTCCCTTAAAATATTCCTCGGCACCCATAATGACCCCCCCCAAAATCTTGGGCTGCGACCGCGCCTGGGTTCGAATCCAAGTCAAAACAATGAACTCCTTTCGAAGTATTCTTTAGATATTCGCAATGAATTCAATGTTGTAGCAGTGTCAACATTTTAAAACTTGAGGGGTTAGCACAACATACTGACGCTGTGTGTACGTTTTCTTATCATTATCGTTAATGTCAATTATCAATTTGTTGGTTTTATTTTATTGTTTATGGATGTGATATCAGAGGATATCAATGTGGATAAGGATGTGATATCAAAGAGGATATCGGTGGATAGGGATGTGATATCAAAGAGGATATCAATGTGGATAAGGATGTGATATCAAAGAGGATATCAGTGTGGATAGGGATGTGATATCAAAGAGGATATCAGTGTGGATAAGGATGTGATATCAAAGAGGATATCAGTGTGGATAGGGATGTGATATCAAAGAGGATATCAGTGTGGATAAGGATGTGATATCAAAGAGGATATCAGCGTGGATAGGGATGCGATATCAAAGGGGATGCCAGTGAAAACAGTGATGTTATAACTAAGAGAACATCAATGTGGTTAGGTCAATGTAACACATATCTAGTTATATATAGAATGTATGGACACAGATTTCATATCAATGGTTATATTGAAATATGAATAAAACTTTTAGTCTGTCTTAAACCAATGTTTGTAATCTGTAACTGAACAATGATGTCTTATGTTATGTTACTCTTAACTACTATTGCCTATGTTCTTCGGGACGAAGCACAGATCAGAATGGCCGTGTCGGAATATGTAGAGTTATACAGAATACAATCTTCCTAGATTATGGAATTAGTATGTACTTTCCTAAATTACATGGAATTAGTATGTACTATATTTTTGCTAGAATGTCGAGAGTGTTACTAGATAAAATAATTAACGAATTCCGAACGTAACCGGAGGTCTGTGAGTCGGTCTAAATAAATAGAATAACTTATTTTCCTTTTCACCCAAAATGTAAGGGTAACAGAATTAAACATTGTATTTAAATATTTTCTTAATTTTATGTGCAATTCTTGATGTATTAGTGGTTATAAATAATAAATATAGTAAACTCAGTGTACGCTATCTTTAAGAGACTTTATCTAATTGTAGTCGGATAAATTGTTATAAAAATACATTCAATATCTTATAACGTTTTAAAACAGTTCTGTCAAAATAGATTTACATAAGACGGTCAATATTAAAAGTTATTTGGTCAAATAGGATCATTGTTAAAAATGGCGGGAACGTTAGATGTACTTGAGTAATATTGGAAAACTTTATAAGGTGGGCCCGCCAAATCTCGCTCTCTTGAATTTCAACTGGGGGAAAAGATGGACTACCGTCCGTTCATGTAAGTGAATTGATATTATTGCTGTTAACTGTGTTGCTCTGTACCTAACTGTTGCTTTAGCTTTGAGAAATGGTCCAAGAGATTAATGTGATAGGTAACAATATTATAATTGTAGCAAATGTACAATGTGTTGATACAATACTTTATAAAACAAGCTACCATGAAGTTTCCTTGTCCTTCCTTCTTCATGATGACCTAGTTTGGGAACGGACAACTAGTTTTCTGATTAACGTATTCAACTGACAAGCTTGATTGAAATAAATGCCTAGTCTTGTCTTTCTGTACTTTTCTTCATAAAACCCTTTCCTTACACACTATATTCATAGGTACTTCATACAGTAAATAACTAGTAACCTCCATACACAGTAAACAACACCAACCAACCACACTCTGAGCTTACTAATTAAGCTGATTTTACACATAATCATATAGTTTTCATTCACCTTTCTGACACACGCATGTTACGATTGCTTTGAATAACTTTAAATATTCCACGAAGTTTCATGCACACACTGTAAATAAAACCATGTTATGGTATATGTATTATTACCTTCACACACGCTATGTGCCCAAATAAAAAACAAATTAACCCTTGTAATATCTTTCACAGAATTTAGAATAAGCCAAAAAAAAAGGGGGTTAGGTGCAACACACACACTTCTTCGGATTATCATGATTCGGTATACTTAACCGGGCATAAAAATCAAATAATTCTAGATGTATTTATGTTCGGGGAAAAAATTGACTTAGCTCGAATTGTGTCGAGCTGACTCAAACATGATCTAGCGAAGCAAGATGCCGAACGGAATCCGATTGACGCTAGCCGATTGAAAACCCGAATAATTATCTATAGTAATTGCTTTGGGTCGGGTTTGATTTTCAACAAATACTGCCGAATGGAATGTGCCGACTTGAAGAAGAGTATAGCACCGCGCGTCGCCTATTGGCGACGAAACAATAGAAAATCAATTGTGTCTCATTAGCGGAGGTCGACAGATTAACCCTTCGTATGTTTAAAAGTGGATCCACGCTAGACACAATGGCTTTTTCATTGTGTCTGTAATTACCAGTGATCGGAATAGGCTGAGTATAATTACCTAAAGTTTAAAGAACAGAGACGGAAATCGGAGACTTCCTTATGACTAATTTTTTTTTAAGTACCGTTAATTTTACCGGAACTTTAATTATGTAACTTTCAATATCTTATTTTATTATTAACATTATAAATCGTAATCAATGTTTTGATAAATAAAATAACCAATATATATTTTTTTTATATTTTTTGTTGTAAAAAAAAATAAAAAAGAACATTAAAAAAAAAAATAGTCATAAGGAAGTCTCCGATTTCCATCTCAGTTCTTTAAACTTTAGGTAAATATACTCAGCCTATTCCGATCACTGGTAATTACGGTATTCAACCGGTTAAGCCCAAATATGTGATCGTTGCTACTTGTATTATCTATAGCTATACTAATAATGAAGAGGTAATTTATTTGTTTGTATGTAGGAGGTAATCTCCGGAACTACCTGGTGGATTAGAAAAAATCTTTTTGCATATGATAGCTCAATTTTGACGAAGGCTGTAAGCTATTTAATATCACGCTTCGAGTCTTAGGAGCCGAGCAAAAGGGTAAAAAGTCGGAAACAACGCTAAGCGAAAACGAAGTAGTAGCACGAGCGAGCGATGGGATGCGATGCGATGAGTTGGGGGCCGTTTCACGTGGACGAAGTCGCGGGCAGAAGCTAGTTGTATATAACACTAAAATGCATTAAAATAACAAACTTTATATTAATATTGGCGTGAATAAGAACACACAAACTGCTCTCAAGAACGCGTGATGTTTTCATTAAAATACGATTGTTTGGCCTAGATTCCTCGGTTGGCAGAAATGTGATACTGTAGTTTTGTGGTGATAAAAACTTTCTAGACACCAGTGTCTGTTGATATTAAAAGCATTTTTAATAGTGAAACGTGCTTTCCTTTACTGTATTAAAATATGACGGAATTTATTGCATACTTGGTGCGATATTGCTCTTTAAGAAATATAGTACAGCAAAGTTTGCCTTTTCAATTTGTCGTGATATTCGATGTGCAACATGGATATTTTTAAGAATACGTCTTTATGTAGGTAAAGGAATTCAGCTTAGAATTCATGCAGAGTTACCGAGAATCGAGCTGAAAGGCGTGCATTTTGAGAGGTCATTTCCAGCAGTGGACTGCTGTAATAGCTCTTCAGACCGTATTTCGGCCTCGGCGGTCAATCTCAACCAAGACTGGGCTTCGACGCGGGCATGGGTGAGTGAACCCTCTCTTTCCTCACTCTCATAGTCCGATAGGACGACACGCAATCCGACACGACTGAAGAGAGAGACCAGGCGCAGGACCAACGGCTTAACGTGCTTTCCGAGCACGGGGGTATCACACCGCCAACTTCCAAACTCGGGACTGTTACTAAGAAATTCCTAATAAAAAAAACCCAATAACACTTTGGGGAATCGATCCCATGGCCATAAGCTCACCAGTCGCACTTGCGACTACGAGACAAACGAGGCAGTCAACTGGCAGTCAGCAGTGGCTGATGATGAAAGAAATTCAAATCTACTTATCAAATGGTTTCTCTATGTATATGAAAAAGAAATGAAATTTTGACGAATTGGACACTGACCTTTAATATAATTATCAACATCTGCCTAGCCTTTTCCCAACTATGTTGGGGTCGTCTTCCAGTCTAACCAGATGCAGCTGAATACAAATACCGTATGTACAAAAACCGACAGTAATTATTTTGTAAAATATTATTAAAAGTCAGTCGCTCCATGTAAAATACTGATATTTATTTATTTATTTGGTCTCATGTACAGACGCCAGCACTTCAACCTACCCGAAACTTTAAATTAAAAACAAATTTTCCCAATCAACTTTGAACCTTATTATTAGTGATAAAGTTGAAAATCTATTAAAGAAATTTGACAGATTGTAGTAGGTTGATGTGCTGGCGTCTGTACATGAGAGCAAATAAATAAATAAATATCAGTATTTTAAATGGAGCGACTGACCTTTAATAATATTTATTTATTTAATACTTCAAGCACATAAATGTACAGAGGCGGACTTAATGCCATAGGCATTTTCTACCAGTCAATCTTTGGGTGATGCAGAGACAAACAGTCTAGTTAACAATATAAAAAAACGGTACGTTAAATATATATACAGGGTGACGGAAACTCAATGAATTCTTTGAAAGGGGTTATACTAGAGGTCAATAGCAACAAATTAAGTCCAGTTAGGGGTCAAAACTGTATGGTTACAAAGTTGTGTCCGTTCTTCGATTTTTAGAAATTTTCTGACTTGTTACCAAAAACAATAATTAATTATGAAAAAACTACTCCACTCTAAACAGTTAATTGATACTTTTGTGAAGGCTGAAAAATAAATGATCATTGAAAAAAAAATGCTTGCCTAAAACTTACATGATCTCAGAAATAAAAGATCTTTATTAGCAAACATTTTTAATAAATTAATTAAATAAATAATAATTTAACATTTTTTTTCTTTACTGTGCTAATAACCTCTAGTATCACACCTTTCAAGGAATACGTCGAGTTACCCTATCAACCTGTATGTGTGCTACCTGAAAATGTTACCTAACAACAGTCGGCTTGTCAAAACAGACATAATATTATAACAGTAAAAAGGGGTATCAATATCATAACATATCTCGCATATATTCCCTAAGGGATAGGCAGACATATCAATATAACGTGTATTTTTACCCCACGGGTACTAAGTGTACAATAAAGGTAAAATATCTGAAGATACATTTGTAATGCAAATTCTCCTGTATACTAAACAACTTCATATTATTTAAATAGTTTCTTCTCTCCTTAGCAACACAGAACATTTTTGCATTTCAATCGAATTTGCAAGTTACAATCTATATTTATGGAGTGTTAAGAAAGTCTGACTTGCCAATACACTTACTGTGTGCAAAATTTTCAAAGAAAATGAGTAAATTAGCTTTTGTAAAGTCAGGGAAATTAATTGTTAATCAAATTGACTACCAAACTAACTTAAATTGTCCGTTTATTCAAATCACAAACATACATTTATTCAGCAGTACTAAATGTCTTGCTAAACAATGAGATAAGTTTTAAAATAACAGCACACTGCTGACACCAATCCACTATCCACGCGTGGTGTTTTTTTACAAATATGAATAAAACTATCAGTTACCGAGTTATTAATCGAGTTTATCTCGCAAATATCCACTCTTTGCGCAACTACACCGAAAATAAATATTGGCTAAACGGTTACAATAAAATAACATACATTTATGCATCGTTTTTTATACTTTTTTTTTATTCTAAACAAACTAGAGAGTTAACGTACAGAATAAAAAATTGGTTTTACAATTTACGTGGCAGTGTCGAAACGCAAACGGTTAGTTGGATTACTACGCATCGCCATGCTACGAGCGTAGCGCGTAGCCGCGTAGCCCGTAGCACTTTTGCTACGACTAGATAAATGTTATGATTTTAATTTGTTGAGTTTTGACTTTTGACTTTTATTTTTTTTAAAGGTTTCTTGTTATGGGTACAAACAATTAGATAAATACAGAACATAACGTTGTGTGGGCCCACGTGTTATTTTAGTTTTGAAATGTAATTTACCAATTATGTAACTAAACTTAATATTATAAAGAGAAAATATTTGTATTGTTGTATGTTTATTTGCTACGCTTTCACGCTAAAACAACTAAACGGGTTTGGTTAAAATTTGGCACATAAGTAGACCAGGACCTGGATTAGGACATAGTATACTTTTTATCCCCATAATTCCCACGGGATTCAGACTTGAGCGGGTGAAACTGCGGGGCGCAGCTAGTGTTGCAATAATTATGTATTAGGGACAGTAACATTTACGATTACCGCCGAAGCATGATGTATAAAAGTCGTGCAACTATCATTAAATTAATCATCTGCCTAGCCTATTCCCAACTACGTTGGGGTCGGCTTCTCGTCTAACCGGATGCAGCTGAATACCAGTATTTTACATGAAGCGATTGCCTATCTGACCTCCACAACCCGGTTACTGGGTAATACGATACCCCTTGGTAAGACTGGTTGTCAGACTTTCGGGCTCACTGACGACCCGTAACGACTGTCAAAGATCCACGAATGACAGCCGGGACCAACGGCTTAACGTGGTTTTCGAGCCCCGGAGGGATCTCGGTATGTAAAGATGGGAACAACCAACCGCGGCAAGCGTAGTTTAATCTGATCGATCGACCTGTGCGGCTGTTATTATTTAGCCACGGGCCTCTCACTACTACTAAATTTAAATTGAGACTGTACAACAATTGCTACAATGTAAAAGCTTTGTTACAGCCCTATAGTCCATCCAACAGTGCAACAGTAATATGTCTCCCGGACGACATTAACGACTTGTTATTTGTACTTTTTTTTCTCTTAAGTGGAACACAAACACTACACTTTTTGTAAGGCTTTTTGTAAGACTGTCAAGTTTAGTGTCTAATCGTCCGTTTAATGCACATATTAGCGGTCTGCAGTTTGTGAGAAATAAAAGTGTCTTGAAATATGTATAGATACCTTCATTCATTGGTGTCCTATGCAAATATAGTAAATAAAATTGAAGTGTCTGTTCGTTGTGTCAAAATAACAGTTTTGTACTAATGCATATGACATTATATACTTTCCTATGCATTTAGTTAAAAAAAACAATTTCTAAAATATTTGTCTGTATGTCTGTTTGTACCAGCTAATCTCCAAAATAGCTAGACCGATTTTGTCGTGAGTTTCACGAGCAGATAGCTGATATTATAAGGATTAACTTGGAGTACTTTATTTTAGAAAAATAGAATAAGGGTTCCGCCCCCTGAAATCCAATTTGCTTTCAGACTTACAAGCGAACGGAATCATGGGCAAAGCTAGTTAAAACACACAGCACAGTTAGTATAAATGGTAAAACGGTTATCCTTTTTCCTTTTCTAAGGTATGTTGATACGTAGAAGTTGTTTGATTAATACAGTAAGGCCGCGTCCTAACCGATAGCGATCGTCATGGATTCAGTACATGATTCAGGTTCTCCTGCGTTGGTTATAAAAAAAAATACCTTTTCTTGCAACCCCTACCTTCAATTGAAGCAGATAGGAATTATAATAAAACTTAGCGCAAGGCCCGCTCGTATCGACCGATCAAATATCAATTTTGTGCGACAAGCTCGTTCTGCCAACGTAATAAGTTTCAAAGCTCTGCATATGTGACACATACAAAATTTTAAATTGCATTTTAAGAGAGTAATCTTATCGTTATGAGGGTAGAGTTACGCCTGTATTTTGCGAAGGAGTGGGCCGATTTGTGCTGTTGATTTGTAGATAGATTGCAATTATTAAACAACCAGCGAGGCAATTGCGTAACACTTTATCAATCGGAATCGGTTTCATTTTGACAGTTCAACAATATTCATTGCGTTATTTACGTGTTGAGCAGACAAATTTTTCGAACTTATGAAGCAATGGATTAGCAATTGGCTTCGAAATGATTCTGATTCCGATTGATAGTGTGTTACGCAATTAGGGTGCAGAGCTGCGGTTTTTTTTTATCGCAGCTTCATGTTGACATAGAAGCCTTTATTTGGTCTCGCACATGTCTTTTTTTTTGTTGTTTTTAATATAATTGTTATTTTTAAATGCTCCGTTTTTGCTGTTTATGTTTCCAGTGCGTGTCCCTCATAAAATGTTTTTCTTTTCCTTTCTTTCTGTATTTAACAACAAAATTACTGTATCCAGCCTAAGAACATAGCAGGAACTTTTTAAACTAATGTGACATCTACCAATCCACACTGGGCCCGCGTGGTGGATTACGGCCCATTCCCTCTTACAAAGAGGGGCCTGTGTCCCAATAGTGGGAATGTGGCTGATTATGCTATGTACAGACGGCAGCACATCAAGCTATGAGTTTATGAAAAAATAACTTTAAATCCTACACAATAAAGTTCAGTTTATGCTACAACTTCAAACATTTTTTATAACTTTTTCAATAGTGCTAGCCACTCTAAAATCAACTTAATCAACATTTAAATAAGGTTGATATTTGTTTAACTTGAAATAATATTAATTTGAAACATAAGTTTGAATAGACTTTACATAAACCCACGACCTTTTCCCATGGGGATTGTCAGAAACTACAGAACGCCACGTGAATACTTACATACTCCTTTTGCTTTTAAAATAATTTTTAGCCAAACTAGGTTGCACTGTTAATACGTTAAGGTTTCCTGTTACTCACTCCAACAATTCCATACGTAATGTTCGTGGCCCAGCATGGCCGATAGAAAGATAGGTACTATTGAAAACTACACCTTGTCTTCGAAATTCTCGAATAATAAACGAATTCTTCCAATGGACTATATCGGTTTCGCTCAAAGGAACAAAACGTGCGATCATTAGGTAGCGCACGAGTGCCCTCGACATCTATAACATTACGCGAATGGGGGAGCTGGTCGCCTGCCTTCGACATAATTCTCGAAAGAATTGCGGTGCCGGTCGATAATTTGTACAAACCGAACTACGGAACGTCTTATATCTAGTCTATGTAGTGGCACATAATGCCTTTATGTGGATAAAGACATTATTGTGATAGGACATAATCTGTTATGGCGAAAGGAAATTCAGAAACTAAAGATTTTACAAAATTTTACTCGCTTTTCTTCTCTCGTATCGGCGGGATGTATATGTTTATAATGTGTTATTATAGATATAATTATATGAAATATATCTACATAATATACTCTATATGTAGAAAAGATAAGAGACCATCACGAAGTTTTATATACTGTAAGTTGACTGTCTCCAAAAAGATTTAAGAAGCCTACTATAATTAATTGTCTCTTGACTGATAGTCAGCAAGGTTAATTATTAGGTTATGTATTACTTTATTTATTGTGAGTGTGAGGACTATGTGTGTCGATTATTTTTCTTTCTCCGTTTGTTTTTATGTTGGTCTGCCAGTTTAAGTACTTTATGCGGACTACCCAAATGTCCTTTCTTTGGTATTGTTCATCGAGTCGTTGAGCTCCTCAAGGTCTGAGTTGAGTTACACGATTATTGGCAAATGCTTGCACTGACTGGACTGGTGGCGCCTCAAAAGACCATTTCAGGCATTAATCCACATTGTCTTCACATGATCTGACCAAGATTATGTTTGGGCTTTAAAAGAGACTTTGACCCTTGAGTTTGTGTCGCCATATCTTCTCAGGGTTAGTCAGATAGGAAATGTCGACTCCATCTAGCTTATTTTTTTATAATACGACGTATAAAAAGTGATTCCGATATACTATTTACAGAATAAAAAAAACATTTTATATCAATCGACTGTCCCGAGAGGGGGCATAGGTACTTTAAATGCAACGTAAATTCTCCTCAATCTCCTAGATTATAAGAGCGATGTATTAATATGAACATGTAGGTAAACCCACCATTTTTTCGTCAAAATTTCTGCCATGTGTAGCGATGTCAAGGCCCTGGGCCCACATGGGGCTTGCCCTTTACTTGGTATTTAGAGAGCATTGTTGTCGCACAGAGGGCTATTAATATCTTTAAGAGGCATAAACTTTAATATCCTGATAACGGTACAATATATCAAACTTTATGGGTCTTTGGGCTCAGAATAAACAATGTATTTGGTTGAGGGTAGTTTTAGCCTGTTGAAGGTGACATTTTTATATGAAACGTTGCCTCGAAAGTTGTGTCGTGGGTGCGTGAACATAAACATCTAAAGCTGTGTACAGACGCGTGTAATGTGTAATAAAATATATCGTGTAATGCAACACGAATTCTGCGTTTGCATGTTGGTTTTTAGCAAACATTAAGGCTCTCTCACTCGAACGCATACAGGATCCGCGTTGAGTTTATACACACTATTCTCATTACAATACACCAAGGCAGCCCAACCAATTTTGAAGGTGGGCCATAATTTTGATTCCGTGTCAGCCGGCGGGCCATCTTGGAAGTAAAACTGTCTCAGCTTTTTTTTAATAAAATTAAGTCTGAAAATATGTTTTACTAGCAGCGCCCCACAGTTTCACCCGCATAAGTGAGTTTCACCCGCATAAGTTTCGATCCCTTGGGAATATAGGGATAAAAAACTATCCTATGTCCTTTCCCGGTACTCAAACGATCTCTATACCAAAATTCAGAGGTAACAGACAGACACACTTTCGCATTTATAATATTAGTATGGATTGTTGACTAATTGTGCATGGGTTCATGACAAGTAAAATATTTTAAGACCTGGTTTGAAGTCTTGAAATATATTCTCAAAAGTCTATCTACCGCCAGCTGATAGCTTTTAGCGAGCCAATTCAAATGCATTGGCGGGCCATTGGTGGCCCGCAAGTCTGGGGTTGAACATCCTTCCATTACACGATAAATTACCATTCACACGTGTTTACATAGTTTAATGTGCAAAAACATTAAGCTATAAAATAAAGATAATTCTATCCTTTATAGCACTGTCTGACCTAAACCTGCACTTAAGTCACGCTTTCCTGTGACTTAAATAGTCCATTTTACACAGAGTCTGACATAAACCTGCACTTAAGTCACGCTTTCCTGTGACTTAAATAGAACAGAAAAGCGTAACTTAGGAGCAGGTTTATGTCACATGTGCTATAAAATAGTGTACGATACGTGTGACTTAAATAGTCTATTAATGCACAGCGTTTAGCACTCTCGCTATAATGGACTACTTACGTCACACGTATCGTAAAGTACTATTAAATAATTAATTAAGATATTAATCCCTCATCGTTCCATTAAATCACCGGTAATTGTAACCACCGCCACCGACTAATTAACAGCAGGTATAGGAAATGAATTTAATCAGTTTAAAACGAGGCTCTATGGTATTCAGTAAACAGCTTTCAACAAAACTAATTATTTTACCCGTAATCTTGCATTATAGTGATCTTTATTCTCGTTGTTATAATGTTGGTAATGGGTTGCTGACACAAGTAAAGAGACTATGAAAAGTATTGTAGAATTTTTAATTTTTTTTATAGGTTAGAAGTAGAATGTCAAACCACACAGCAGCAAAAACAAAAACAAGTTCGAAAACGCAAAACTATAAACATTGCTCTCAAAATACTAAATGAATTTCAACCCCATTTTCTAAGTCCACGAAATTTTTTTCAACTCCACTCAACGCCACTCAAAGTATTGTCAAAAATCTCGACTAGATGACGTTTCGAGAACTTCTCTTTGAATCTCGATTTTTCTGAGAAACGCCATAGAATGCGAGTGTCAATCTCAGAACGCTTGACCGTTTTCTACCCTTAAGACCAATTTCCGTAATTAAAAACGTTTAAAATCTAGTCGCAAACTCATCTCAGCGACAATAAATGTCAAAAATGTAGGGAAATTAGAAGTATTTTTGACAGATTGAGACAGTAATTTTAAGAACGTTCACTGTATGATCTCAGTCTCAATCTGTCAAAAATACCTCTAACTTCCCTACATTTTGACAAGTTTCTGACAGTTTTTTGTCGCTGAGATGAGACTGCGACTAGATTTTGAACGTTTTAAATTACGAGAATTGGCCTTCAGACTGTGAGCGTTGGTTCTAAAATTTACAAGAATCGCCCCTCGATTCAAAATATCGATCTCCGCGCTTTACCGCGCAGTTCTATTATTCTTAGTTTAAAGTCAAGTTAAAACACTTCCAGTGTCGACAACTTTATATACCCGCACACAATCTAAACTTGTCGCTTCCAGTAAAACTTGGATGCAACTGTACCGCTGGCTCCCGCTCTCCGACTACACCCAGCTTCATTCATCAGTGCAAGACACTCGGTTTCGTAGCGGTTGACTTGAATGAATCACACTTGTCTATGGCACGAACATACGCCACAACATGGCCGTTACGTCACTGGAATCGACTGAGGGCGCGTTTACATTCGGTGGAGTAGACATGCAAGATGCAAGTACTTACTGGTCGGTGAGCTCGAAGGATATATTTTTATACGGATTTATGGGTTAAACCGATAAAAATCATAAAATAATTAAAGTTTAAGTGTGTTTATAATGTCAAAATAACAGCGTTTTTACTAAATGCATATGAAAGTATAGGTATACAGTGCTTATATCAAACAAGATTCTTTTTTAATTTTTGTCCGTCTGCCTTCTGTTTTTTCCGACTAATCTCCGAAACGGCTCGACTGATTTTGATGAAATTTGGTGTGGGGATACTTTGAACCCTCAGGAAGAACAAATAATATTACATTTTATTGACATACCTAGCCACGGATGGAAGCTAGTTCTATATATTTAATTTTGCATTATAGTTAAAATCGGTTTATAAAGCCGGCCTGGTTTACAACAGACTTTCGTCATAAAGTAAGTATTGTGTTGAAAAGATAATGATAACCGCACAATCTAATAAAATGTAATGCAAAAGTCGCAATAACTTTTTGGCGGGCTGCCTAATGTGACAGTTAGAAGATGAATTATTATAAATGATGTGTATGCCGTTATTCCTATTCGCGCGTACTAACATAAAACATTATGAGTCATTCTAGCCTGCCATTCGTCAAATCGCCTATACATCGAGCAAGCATTCTACGATTTATGATGAAACCAAGTATTAAAATTATGGCTGATTCATAAAAGGCCTAGTTCTACTTCATTTTAGGTTTGGTCATACTATAAAAAGAGCACAAGGCGCGTTTAGACCCAACGCATATGGAGCAATTAGGTAGGTACTCGGTACTTAGATCCAGGAACATAATATCCGACAAATGCAGAATATCCGACAAAATTCCTCTTTAAAACTCAAGAAAACGTTGCATAAAACTTCAAAATAATCGTCTCTCATAACTCCTCATTTTTCCAACTATCTCGGTCGCACCAGCTTTTCTGGAGCCACATCGTAAAGGTTGCAGGCAGGTGGGCGATACGGCAGGCATCAACTATTCAGAGCACGCGACAGTGACTGATGGCCGGACGGTGTAGAACATTCCAAGATGTTATGCGGCCGTTTAGAAGAATTGCTTGAAGCCGCTGTGGCCGAATTAGCTGGATAGTTTGTGTCAAATTAGTTTGATGAAGGTTTGAGCTGTTCATTTATAGGGTAGGTTTATGTTAGGAGTGTGGAATGTAATGGTCTTTGGGTTGAACAGTAATGTTTTACAATAGAACACGGTGTTTAGTGATGGTGATTAATTAGTGATGATGGAATAACATTTTTTGTTTTTTTTTTGTGCCTTATTAATGGATGGGTCGACTGTGTGAATGATGATAATTATGGTTAGAAAGGGGGTGACTACCGAGATGACGACTGATAGAGAAGTATGAAAGAACACACACACACATGTTGCGCCGACCCCAAATAAATTGGGATAAAGGCTGGAGAATGATGATGATTTATGCATAATTTTTTGCATAATTTTCTTCGAAACCTTTTGGTATTTTACAAATAAACTTACCTACTTCGGGATATGAAATTTTAACTAACAGCTGCATTTTCCTGACACATTTTACTGGTTTAAAGAATATCCAGGCAGATAATTCCGGACAGCACAAAGCTTTCCATTTATTCTTAATTCAAGAACAATTTCAAAAACATTTCACACGTAATTCCAATCAGCAAAGAGTACAGTCATTACGAAAATGTTCTCTGTAAATACTCCAATTTTTAACACATAAAAAATGTTTAAAACGGTGCTGTCATCCGCGTATATTAACGAGAAAACAATTTTGTTCCCACACATCCGTAACCCACGGTACGTACGTTATTTTTCTTCATTCCACTGCATCTTCATTCGCATTTATCTTTTTATAACATAAGGCTCAGTTATATGGCTCGAATCTTACGTGGATTTATTTTTGGGACTCTTTCAAATACGACCTTTTTAATCATTAATAATTAATTATTCGTATTCATTCAAAATACTGGCCACTTTGCGTCAAAATAAAACGAAAAACGCCATTAAGTTTTTTTTTTATTTCTTGTTTCTTTGTTTTTGGTAAATGTCTTTTATTGATTTTTTTCGTCGGTGAAGGCCAGCATTTTTTTAACTGTATAATTGTTTATCCTCAGTTTCTATATTACAAGAATTTTCTTGGGTGGTCCTACTATACAGTAACTTGTTGTTGATATTCTAGTATCAATTTACTTCGAATAAAGGGCATTCTAATAGGTTCACAATTACCGACAACTTGGTGGTTAGTAACATCCAAGATAAAGTTTAAAAAAATATTTAAAGAAATTCTGACGGCGTGTAAGCAAACCTTTATTCTTCATACATATTTCGCGGAACAAATAAGCTCTCACTCCCTCCACGATCTTATGAAGCGACGAAATGGAGAGGAAACTTCTACCTTTTTGCAAATTGAGGCTCAGGCTTCGACTCACCGAGATTAGATAGAGATGTTTCTGTCTGTATATTTTGCTGGAGGTCTACCGTGGGAAAGATAAATACAAATAAGGCTATTGTCGTGTAGTAGTTGTAGCAAATGTTGCTACATCGCATTATTTGGTTCATATTTTTTACATGTTTAGCTCAGTTTTCTGCTGTTTTATATGGTCAGAGCAAAGGATGATTTGACTATTATGTTACGACATATTTTAGTTATTTTTCAGAACACGAGTAACTTTTCAGACCCAATTATAATGCGTAGCAGTATGTATTTAGGGTATGATAGGACTGTTATTTGGCATTGCGATTATGAAAGGCCACAATTAAAAAAAAAAAAAAAAAAACATGAAGTATAATAGATGGGCTAACCCTGGCTAACCTGAAGCTTTCTGTAAAATATTTTACTGCCTGCTTACCTATGGGTAGGAGAGCAGTGGTGGCTAAGTGGTAACAGCCGCGACTTACGAGTTGTAGGTCGTAGGTTCGAACCCAGACAGGCGCTTTACTTTGTGTAAATAATTTCATCACCACTGCTCTCAAAACGGTGAAGGATAACATCGTGAGGAAACCGGCATGTCCTAGAACCAAAAAATTCGAAAACATGTGACATCTGCCAACCCGCACTGGGCCCGCGTGGTGGATTACGGCCCACTCCCTCTCACTGAGAGGAGGCCTGTGTCCCAGCAGTGGGAACATTATAGGCCGATTATGTTACCTATAGGTAGTTACAAATTGCTACACTTAGCTCTACTTATTTTAATTGTAATTCCAATTAAGATGTTAAGAAAATTAAAGTGTTTAGTCGTATGAGTTTGGACCAGAATCTGAACTAAACATCACTGGGAAAAGCAAAACGATGTTCACATAAAGTCTACACTCAAAACATTTCCAACAACACAACCCTCATGTTTATTTCACTAACAACTTCTAAAAATAGCCTCAAAACCAACTCATTGACCCTCAAAAATAAATAGCCAGTGAACTAACAACAGTTAACAACACACCAACTAATTTCGTAATTACGAGAGCGTAACATTTTCGACGGTAGTTCGTCAAATATTTGTGGTTTTCGTAAACAGGACGGCCATAGTGGGAATTTTCGGACGGGAACATACCCGATGCTGTCGAGTTTTAGTTTGACACCGCTGTCAAACGGGGGAAGAATGATCGATGTTCCCAGTCTAGTGTAAAACGGGCGCGATACGTGTTGGCACACTTGATGCGTTTTTGTTTTTGTAAATCGTTTTGCTGCTAGATTTGTTTGAGAGTGGTTGTGATTGTTTTTTTGGCTGGTGTGTAATGGAGTTGTGTGCTGTGTGTGGCGATATCAATTGGATTTTGAACGGTTAAATGACGCGGTTTTTGAAAGTGGTTCGGTGGTTTAATTTATTGATTCATGTGCGTGTAGAGCTATTATGGGTAGCTGCAGCAATAGATTTTTCCTACCATTTTTTTTCTTAGCATTTGTGAGAGCAGGCTCAGTTTAGGTGACAGGGTTGCGGACGAATTTTTTTATGCCCAATGAGCGCTTCCTCTTTTTATATATACTTGCAATTAAAATATGTATATATATTTTAGTGTTAACCTGTATATTGTATTTAAGATTAGAGTTTGGCAAACGAAAGTAGACACTCGAATTATTTACAGACTTTTTATATGGCAATGTTAGACAAAGTGTCAAATTAATTTTTCAAACCAGATACATGCTCTGTGAAGATGGCGTGTTGTTGGTGATTTGTTGTGATCTTGTTGACCATTTTTCTAACTCAAAAGTCTCTAAGTCAAGCAGTACCTAGTGTTCAAATAATACCGTTTTTCATCAAAAACAAATTATTAGAAAGTATCAAATTAGGTTATCCCAGGTATGTCATACTAATTTTGGGGTTTCTATACTGATATTTTTTTAAATTTGCCGCGCTTTTTCAGTCTCTACTTTCGTTTGCCAGACTCTAAGTACCATGATAAAACTGCCTAGAAACCAGAAATGAAGAACAAAATATCTTTGAAAACGATGTTGTTTCACTTTCCTCCTTTCGAAACAAAGACTTTATAATCACTTACAAAATTTTCTACAAGAATAAGCCCAATTGAAGATCATCCGTTTAAAATATAAAGCATCGTTACACAAAATACGTATAAAATATTTGACAGCGTTCGTAAAATTCATCGTTAATTTTCCTCACGATTATGCACGGGTAATAACACTGTGGAAATGACCGAGCTCCCCAAAGTCCACTCGTTCATTCAATCAATCATTCCATTCATTCTCGGGGATCCTCCCACCTCGTAACTCAATTTACCTTATTATTCTATTAAATTATGCTCAGATTATTATGTACCGTATGTTGTTTTTAGTCTTTTATTATTTTCGTGATATTAATGATATTAGATATTGTTGAAACTCCTTTTATTTTATCTTATATAAGTGGAATTAATGGATTTTAAGTTAGTTTCATTACATTACATGGTGACCAATTAGGTAATATCATTAATATCACAATGTCTCTTAAGTATGATGAATACAAGAAATGTTTGCTCCGTTCTTTGGTAAACGTGTTTTATTATTTATTTATTAAAACTCTATGCAAAAGTAAAAAAAAAAAAAAGTGTACAAAGGCGGACGGCGGCGGCGGCCGTTTTCAATGATTACTTGGAAGTTCAATGTTTATCGTACCGTATTATGTATTATTACCGCATTATACTTTTAAAACCTAATTTACTTACCTACCTACTTCCGGACTCAAGTTCACTCAGCATAAAACCCAGAAACGACAGTAAACACCTGTGTAAATATTATGTGGCGAAATAATAACAGCCGCACGTGTCAGTCGCAGGTTACGCTTCGATTAACACTATGCTTGCCGCGGTCGGTTCGTAGATGGGTGACCATCCTTTACATATCGAGACCCTTCCGTGCCTCGGGGCTGTCATTCGTTGATCTTCGACAGTCATTCCGGGTAGTCAGAAGGCCAAAAGTTGGACAACCAGTCATACCACGCGGTATCGTGTTACCCGTGGGTTTTGGAGGTCAGATAGGCAGTCGCTCCATGTACAATCAATATTAAACTGGAAACTGACCCCAACATAGTTGGGAAAAGCCTAGGCAGATTGATTGATTTATTTTCATGTCCTTCGTGTTACATAAACCAAAAACAAATAATACGTACAATATCGTCGAAAATTACCATTCTCACAACGATATACGTATTCTCTATCCCTGTTTTGCCTATATACCAAGCTTATTCGCGAAATCCATGTATATCAAAATGTTATTTGCAAATTGCAGTTTATTTCAGTTGTGTATGTCGAGACCTTGTTGCGTTAGTTCAGCTAGGATATTACTTATGAGTAATTCTGCATCCCCGATCTGGGAATTGAGAGAAAATATTAGTGTGATATTGTTAAGTTTATGTTTCTCGACGGAGTAGTAAACTGAACACATTCCTAGTAAGTGCAGCTAAGAACACTGACTAACACTAGCGTGAAGAAAATGATCCAAAATAAATCTTAAAAAAGGAGCTTGAACAACAAGACTAAAGACTCGTTTTTCGCCTCGCCGTCAAACAGGCGTCAACCTAACGTAAGCACGTAATTAAAGCGGATCAGAAGCTCCGATACGTCGACTCGGCTACGGCTAGGCGACGCTGCGCTTACGGCTCGCCAACCGCTAGTTGATGGTGCACACGCTATGATGGTGCAGCAGGCAGGCCGGAGGTGTGAGAGGGGTAAGGGTGGACGAAGAGACATAAGCTCAGATACGGAGAGACGTAAGCGCGGGCACGATGAGCCGTAACGCACCGCACCGCGGTTCGTGAGCTTGTCCCGAGGCAAAGCGGAATCGTAACGATTACGTTACGATTCCGATTAGTGTGCGTTGCAGTAGGGAGTTTTATACAAAGAATACTGAACGGCTCGAGTTGATACGGTGCCGATCCCCTTTCGGTTTGATACGTGTGCTATGACCTTAAGTCGCTTTCTAAGGCTTTCTTATAATATTTTGGAAAGAGAATACAGTTCTTATACGGGGTGGCATATATTGACATTGACGCGCAACCTGTTACAGTCCGATTCAAACTTTATGGCGGGTCGGAACATGAGGCGAGTCAGTGAGTGTGTATTGTCTTTGGTCGCTGGCCCTGACATCAAGCAATGTACAAAATTGTCAACATTTTATATGCTTGAGTACGAAGCTTTTGACTACGTTGTATGTGTATATTTTATGTATTTTTTTATTTGTAATGTGCGTTTTGATTGTGCAGAATAAACAATTTTTCTTTCTTTCTTCTTTCTTTATCAATAACTGAACTTTGAGATCTTCGTTCCGGGCACACTCCGCCATGATGTGAAGAGGGAAGAAGATTCATTTTAACTTGTGGTTCTGGTCATAGCAATACTAGTGCGGTAATGAAAAAACCTTAATTTTTAGCCGTGTATCCCATTTAGTACTCATACACACGAGTAACACACGCCTCTGTCGTCGACGCATGTCGCTCGTGTGTATGCAGACTTATGGGAAACCTTTAACTATCAGCACAGCTGCTGGATGCTACAATAATTATCTTAAATTATTAATCAGTATTTTCTGGTCGTATACGTGAAGTATGGAATAGTAGTGTAAAGGTAATCATGGGTGCAGCAATTTGTCATGTTCAACTAACTCAATTATGTTACCACAGCGCACGGAGTGCAATGAACAATGATATATGTATTTGAAAATCTACTTCCTTACAAAGCAAGAGTTTTAATGGCACCAGTACGAGATCTTTTAGTACTTCAAAAACCAGCCTTAGGAACTTTATTATCTTGCTTCGGAAGCCAGCCGGTTTGGAAACCTATTGGCTTCGAAATGAGTGTCTTTTAACTGCAAATTGGTATACACGACACCTACAGGCTATGCTCAAATGAATGGTCGAGGCATACATGGTCAAATCTATCTTCAGGTCCGTCGAGCCTCGTCAAAGTCCCAAGCGTTCGTGTTTGTCTCAAGATCTATACGGCTATATCGCCGGAGCGATTACTGCTTGAAGGAAATTGTTTAAATTGATGAGATTGTTTCGAGTACAGTCACGAGCAAACGTTATTTTAAGACCTATTTCATTTCTGTGTTCCGAAATACTATTTTCGCAACAAAACTATAATTAATACAGTAGGAGAAAACCAGTTTTGAAAGTGGTTAAGTATATACATTATTAGTGCTCGTGATTATACCTATATGCATCCGCTGAGAATGATCTGGCGCAGTATTGTCTGCCCAGATTGATATTTCCATGTATACATAACTAGCTTCAGCCCGCGACTTCGTTCGCGTGAAACTTCTTGTTTCCCCCGAGCCACCCCGTCGTATCGCATCACCCGCCCGCGCTATCACTTAACGTTCTTTTTGACTTTTTTCTTTTTGCTCGGCTCCTAAGGGTCGTAGCGTGATGTTAAATAGCCTATAGGCTTCCTCAAGAATTGGGCTATCAAATGCAAGAAGAATTTTTCAAATCCGACTGGTAGTTCCAGAGATTACCCCCTACATACAAACTTACAAACTTTTACCTCTTTATAATATTAGTATAGATGAGACTTTAATGTTCACATTGCTGGGTCACATGCCTCCTCCCTGTGAGAGGCAATGGGCCGTATGGTAATCCACCACGCGGGCCCATTTCGGGTTGGTGGACGTCACATGTGCACGATGTTTTCCTTCACCGATTTCCATATAAGGTAGCGTTCATTTGTTTCATTGCCAGTGCATCAATGCAGCGACATAAAAGACTAATCCGATCAACTGAAACACACCTGAGTATTACCATTCATTGTAAAGTGTTCACATTGTTGATAGAACAACTGTGTCCGCTTGTCATCGCACCATTGTCCCCCAGATTTAACAAAAGGGTGGATCAACTGGGATCACTTAATTACCTACCACCACTTCAATCTAGTAACACAATAGTCTGACACAGAGGTGTTTATATGCTAGCTCTAAACTGTTTTGAAACGCCATGTTAGGTTAAGGCTGCGTAAGTCGTCCTCTAAGGGAAAACTGCTGTAGTTCT
Organism: Amphipoea oculea; assembly: GCA_945859645.1. Taxonomy (NCBI): domain Eukaryota; kingdom Metazoa; phylum Arthropoda; class Insecta; order Lepidoptera; family Noctuidae; genus Amphipoea; species Amphipoea oculea. The sequence goes on from OX243878.1 coordinate 13,691,124, forward strand.
TACGGCAATTGTAATTAATAAAACTCTTTTCAATATACTGCATCTTCCAAACTATTTAATATTATAAATGTGAAAGTAACTCTGTCTGTCTGTCTGTCTTTTCTTCACGCCTAAACTACTGAACCGATTTAGATGAAATTTGGTATAGAGATAGTTTGAGTCCCGGGGAAGGACATAGGATAGTTTTTATCCCGATATTCCCACGGGATCGACACATATGCGGGCGAAACCGCGGGGCGCAGCTAGTTATTTATAAACTACCGTCCAGCATTCATAAAAACACTAATATTATCTTTTATCTTAAATGTTTTTTTTTGGTTGTCAAATGGTATGTGAGGAAACCGGCATGTCCTAGAACAAAAAAAAATCGAAAACATGTGACATCTATCAACCCGCACTGGACGCGTGTGGTAGATTAGGGACTACTCACACTTATTCAGCTCTGTTCAGCTTTTGTCCATGGAAAACAATGATTTTGAATGGAGTCAACGATTTTGTAATCTTTAATTCTTAATGAGTTGACATTGAAAATTTTATTATATTGTTTTATCATGATGTTAATTTTGATGAAGATGTTGTGAGTTATGTTGTTAATTTTTAAATGTGTTAGGTACTTGTATTATGAATGTTAATTTTTTTTTATTTTTTTAATCCTATGGATGATTTGAAACACAATGTACATTGTTTGTGAAATAAATAGAATTGAATTGAGTCGGTTCAGCTTTCCGCGGCTGAACGGACGCGTACGCATCTCATACAAAATCGTTGTTTTCTATGGACGAAAGCTGAACAGATCTGAATAAGTCTGAGTAGTCCCTTACGGCCTACTCCCTCTCACAGAGAGGAGGCCTGTGTCCTTATAGGCTGATTATGCATATAATACAGATTAGATTTGAAAACACAATAACCTCGGCTATCAGAGGTAGTCTAGTACATCCACTCGTGCAGCCTCTCATTCAGTGTTCAAAAAGCAGCGATATACCTAATTACATAGCGAGGTTACAATGTTAAAAAGCATCTACCTACTGGTATTGTTACAGTGTAGTGGTCAGAATGTGCACGAGATTAATCTCCTAGACCAACAAAACATTTGAGCTGAATCACGGCTGTGTCAGCCGGCAAGTGACTGAGTTCGCTGAATCGATTGCACTCGATACGTCACCACTCAGCAGTGGCCATTCGAACTCTATGTCAGTTGATTCCGCAACCGTTTCCTTCACCCGAAAGGTAAGTGTGGAAAGGTAAGTGTGCTAGAGGCTCGAAACGGGGATAGTTTGAGTAGTGCCGTCTCCATTTCATTGACTACCCATGATCTGTTTCAAAACTATCCGATGACAGTGTAAACAAAGCCAGTTCAGTTTAAATTCTTACGGAATCACTCACTATAATGGCGGTTAGTTACAAATTCGAGTGTATTTGGAAGGTTTCAAGTTTATATCTCATCACTTTTTCTAGTAGGTAACTAGTTTGAATAACATTATTCACTTGTAATTGAAAAATAATAAATTAATGAAAATTAACCTCAAATTGTCAAATGAAAAACATTTTTATGGTGATTTCAAATTCGAATTTGTTTATTAAAGTATTCAAAAAATCAAATGAAAGCACCCAATTTGTAAATGGCCCTATAAATTGGAATCTAAAGGTGCGTTTCTGATACATTCGTTGAAATTTTCATCAGGTAATGTTGGAACACACACATGAACTTCACGAGACAGGCTCGACCTCATGTCGAATTCATAAGCAAAATGCTTCCTTTGAGTCTTGTTTTGTTTTTTTTTGTAAACCTATCTATAAAATGTGGACTATAAGGAAACGTAAACACTGTTTTTGCCAAATAAACATTATCTTATCTTACTATACATGGAAGTAGAAATAGAATAGGTACTCTTCAAAGGAAAATGAACTCGCAACAAGATAATGTAAGCCATTGTACAATACATCCATGTATAGTGTTATTTACACGCGACTTGAGAGTACCTACAGAAAAATCTCGAGAAACAATTCTAGAAACTATTTTTTTTATTCTTGTAAAAGAGATGTGTCGGTTTGGTCATGTATAATCACAGTCATCTGGAAGCGAAGGGAAAACAAAACCTTAAATTGTAATTGACGATCAAACCGAGGGCGATCCACCACTAATGTGTATGACCGGCATAATTATATCGTTCATGGGCGATTGGCTAAACCAGTAATTACTGGTTTTTTTGGCCAAAAATTTGGTTCAGATATTAAAATGAACAACGCTTTATTCTGAGAACTGTAAACATTAATATGTTAGACTCTGTGCTGGCTTGATGTAATCATTCCCGTCATTTGTCATATCCTCAATTTTTCTGCATCTAGTGAGGTCTCTCCATGTTCATGGTAACATGTATTAATTACCTGAAAAAACTAATCCTTCAATTTCATCCTTTTCTGAATATCGTCCAATATCCGGCTTACCATTTCTATCCAAAGACGGTTAAGTTAAGATTCTTTTAAATATTAGGATCTTAACTCCCGTTACTGAAAACAAGGCTTCCCGAGGAATCATAACCGTAGTTTACAACTTTATAAGCCCTCAATTAATCAAATATTATAGCCCGACCGGAGCAAAGCCCAAAAGGAGGATAACGTTGTTACGGTTTATAACACCCAAGACTGCCACACCAATCCAATCAAAGCCCAATAAATTGACCCAAAAATATCTAAACAATGACCCGACCAACCATATACAACAAAGCAACATAAATCGATCCAGCAGTTAATAGAAACGGAGGAAGCGGACCACATAACAACAATATGCCGCACTCAGCTTGTCAGCAATTTGTCAGGCTCATCATTGGGAGGAGTAATTAAACGCTGGTCGGGCGTTTGGCCGTCTTTATGGGCCTTTATATTGACGCGCGCGGGTACATCGTAAACTTAATTTTTATTATTGCCTGGTACTGGTGGTCTGTTTTTTTCATTTTTTTTGCGTTTTTATAGGACTTAATGCGGGGCGATGGGGTTGTTTATGTGTGTGTGGTTGGTTTAGAGAGGAATTTTAAGCAGGTTGGTTAATTTTAAGCACATGTCGACGGGAATGTTATCTCTTTGCGCTTTGCGCTTGGGTTAATTTAAGCATGTGACGCAGTACTCCATTTGTTTACATACGAGACACTGATGTATTACAGACATGCAAATAATTGTTATTTTGGGCGTCTATCAGTAAGTGGCTTGTGGCTAAGTAATAACAACCGCACTGGTCGATCGATCAGGTTAAGCTACGTTTGCCGCGGTTGGTCCGTAGATGGGTGGGTGACCATCTTTACATACCAAGATCCCTCCGTGCCTCAGAAAGTATGTTAAGGTGTTGGTTTCTGGCTGTCATTTGTAGATCTTTGACAATCATTACGGGTCGTTACAAGCCCGAAATTCTGACAACCAGTCTTACTAAGGGGTATCGTATTACCCAGGAACAGGGTTGTGCAGGTCTGAAAGGCAGTCGCTCCATGTGAAATACTAGTATTCAGCTGCATCCGGTTAGACTGAAAGCTGACCCCAAATTTACGTGAATTTGGGTAAAGAATGCGCAAACCGTTTTCCACCTGCGCAAACTTACAGCTGTAGTTACATAGACCATATATTATGTAAATCGAAGTGACAGCAGCATCCTTTAATTCGCGAATAACAAAACACTACTACTACCCACCCATCTGCCAAGTCATAACAACATTAACCCGAACAATCTTGTTATCTAATAGTCTCTATTACCCTGTCACTTTCATTGCTCGAAACACGTGCAATACAACAAGAATTTCCTTTCATTCTAATAGACTTTATGTACACATAACACAGGCTACAGCTCCGACCGTGTTCACCGTGTCACCTGCCACAAACAACACGTTACTTCATAGACAGTGCGACACTTTGGTGGAATTTACAAAAACTACACTGCAAAGATTGCTCTTTATTTTGATTTTTTTAAATGAAACTTCTTTACGCACGCTTGACTTGGGTATTAAGCTGGCGAACGCGTGACGTAAGCGCTACGAAAAGTGTGATCGGGCGAGGCGAACGGAAGTTGAGTGGGGGATATAAGCAAGAGAAAGCAGTGCGCGCGCACATTTTCTTTCTCTCTTCCTCTCATAGCCAAATATGTTTGAAGTTTCACTTCAGTCGTGTGGTCATAAGCACACTCGTTTTTTTTTAAAGGTCCTCTTTTTCTGCCTTTATCCCAATTTATTTGGGGTCGGCGCAACATTATCCTTTTCGTCCATACTTCTCTGTTAGTCGTCATCTCGGTAGTCACCCCTTTCTAGACATATCTTTCACACAGTCCATCCATCTTCTTTGGTCTTCTTCTTCTTCTTTTCTTCTTGGCTATAAGATTAGGGAAGAGCCTGCATCCTCAAAACTTTCCTCACGATGTTTTCCTCATACTTCCGCATCACATACGATTAAAATTGTTTAATTTTTTTAAAGTGCGTAAACGTCCCAATCCAGGGCAACGCAAAAGTAAAGCTTCATACAGACAAATAATGAGCATGGATGGTTGCTCCTGTAGCAATTTTAGAGTCAGTTAGATTTTACTCATTGGGCATTGAAAATGTCATGGTGGATTAAGATGCTGAATGCTTTTCATGAACATTCGTGAATCCAATGGCCACTAGACCTTTTGCAGACCTTTTGGTCATATTGTCAACCATTTCCTTTCTTAAATGGGTAGGTATAACTTAGATCAAGATAAATAAAAAACATATCTTGCAGCTTTTTACACGCCAAAAATCTCAAGAAAATAAAAATTCAGGGTGTTATAACTATAAGTCACAAACTTATGAATAACGCGACGACAAAATTAAGAAGAAAATAATGTCCTCATGAATTCATAGAGCGTGAACTCTATGGATAAAGAATTCCGTAATTTATTTCTAATTCAGTCATAACAGGGCTTGCTCGTACACCGTCATACACGGGTGGTTCCGTGTAAGAGATTGTACAGTGTCGTACAGAAGTGATTCCAGATTCCTTCCGTTAAGAATTCGAGTTTAATTTTAGAAAAATGATAAATGATTTACAAGTTTGCACAAACACTTTTACACGTCAATCAAATTTAAAAAAATAGATGAGTTGCGTTTCCTATCTGATTACTCTGAGAAGAAAGGCCGAAACAAACTCAGAGGTCACAGTCCATTTTAAAGTCAAGACATAATCTTGTCCAGATCATGTGCAGACCATATAGATTGGTGTCTGAAATGGTTTTTTAAGGAAATAACCACACAGATTGATTGGAGTTGTCCAGTCAGTGCGCGCATTTATCAATAATCATGTAGCTCAACTTAGAACTTAAATGGAGTTCTAAAACAAATAGGTAAGTTAAGTTTTTTTTAGAAAGTCCCAAAAACAGAAATTAATTATACTTATCGAAATTATCAAATCGATCTTTAATACAATGAAAATGCAATTTTCTTCCAACACCTTGAATTAAATTTAATTAAGTAAATAGTATCCTACACTAACAGTACACTGTCGCACACAAGTGCTTCACAAAATATAGTAATGAGCACGCAAGCTACACTTCATTACTGAAAGAACCGGCTCGCGGGACACGATATCATTTTGTGAGAACAGCGCTTTTAACATATTGTATGGCCCAATGGCGCCTCCCCGTCTTTATGAACAAACTTCTGCTTCGTACGTATTTTATATAGGTAGGTAGGTACCTTCAATCTGGATCATTATGCCATACAACTTTTTACGATAGGGAAAAAGGGTGGAGATACGTCATTTTGATGGTATTCAAATGGATTTTAAGTTCCATAGTATAATCAACATGATTGATACTTAAAAGTATAACACACGCCAGCACATCAAGCTACCCGAAATTGTCAAATTTTCCCAATCAACCTTGAGCCTAATGCTTTAGCGATAAAGTTGAAAATCTATTAAATAAATTTGACAGATTGCAGTAGGTTGATGTGCTGGCGTCTGTACAACAAGAGTGTACTACGTGAGCCCGACAAATGGATGTGCGATTAACGCTTACAAAGCGGGTTAGTAATTTGGATAGTAGGTATGCCCCGTCAGCTATTCTTATAATATGTTACGTCATCATCTGCCCAGCATTTTCCCAACTATGCATGTTGAGGTCGGCTTCCAGTCTAACCGGATGCAGCTGAATACCAGTATTTTACATGAAGCGACTGCCTATCTGACCTCCACAACCCAGTTACTGAGTAATACGATACCCCTTGGTAAGACAGATTGTTAGACTTTCGGGCTTCTGACTGTCAAAGATCCACAAATGACAGCCGGGACTGAGGCACGGAGGGGTCTCGGTATGTAAAGATGGTCAACCATCAAAGTCAAATCATTTATTTCAAATAGGCACATAAAGACACTTTTGAACGTCAAAAATTACAATAAAATATAATTACATGAGAAGACAATGCACCTAGAATAACATTACTCTACCACAACAGGTAAAAAGAATTAAAAATAAAGCAATGACACGGGTAAATCAATTATGTGATAGATATGTACATGGTGCCCACATTCTTACAAATATTGTAAAAGTAGATGATTTTCCTAGAATTTTAACATGTGTGTAAGTTACAGTATTCACAGAATATAAAAATCAACGTCATAAAAATTAAAAAAATATACAATTAAATTAGCATAAGCTGTCCCAACACGCAACAGTGATATCAAGGCTAAGCACACATGGTGTTGTTCTAACAAAATCGATCAACTGCGCCATTGAAGGTTTATAAATACGACTGGATTGATGGCAACTAAATCGGGCTGTAGTCATTAAAGCCATTTAAGGCGAAAGCGTCAGGTCCTCCTGCAAAATTCAAATTTTCTTACGTATTATATTGCAATTTGCAAGTCAGGTTGTATGTTGGTCTAAATCTGATTCGCGGCGGAAACAAATATTTATTTATAGAATCATCACACTATCACACTAATATTATAAAGGCGAAAGTTTGTGAGTGTGTGTGTGTTTATATGTTTGTTACTTCTTCACGCCTAAACCACTGAACCGATTTAGATGAAATTTGGTATAGAGATAGTTTGAGTCCCGGAAAAGGACATAGGATAGTTTTTATCCCGATATTCCCACGGGATCGACATTTACGCGGGTGAAACCGCGGGGCGCAGCTAGTTATAATCATAAAAACATAACCCTCCTTCTGGCGCAGTTGGGTAAAAAACATCAATACATCTCTCTTAGTTCATATTGTCCTATTGAATTGAAGTAGGTACCTATTTCATTTGAGGCCAATTCTAAGTTAAGGACTTGTACTGCTCATTATAAGTAATAATTCTGTAAAACCATATTTGTTACGCTTTCGAATCATATTTTAATCAACATACAACCTGATACTAACCTACAAATTGTAAAAAAAAAAAAAAACGCAAGTATATTTGAATTTCGCGGGACACCTTAGCGAACCCCCCTTAAGAGCAAACTAGTCGCGAGCTCGAACTCACTGGTGGTCATGGCCAACGTCACGCTGTCTCACCTGGCATCGTGTCTGACAGAGCTAGTATCAGTGATGAGCAGGTAAAAAAAAAAAAGGTAGACGCCAGTCTACACGCACCAACGTCTAGTTCTCATGCACAGAAACACCGTTCCGAACTAGCGCAGATTAAGGCGGATCGCAACGCATTGTAAAAATCCTCCTTCATCACTTTCGTATACAGGGTTAGTCTTCAAAGACCAGCCAAATTTAAGGGTGTGGTACAGACCATGAAACCGAACAAATTTCTCCTATTTTCTACGAATCAACGCATACTAAATGCGGGCCGCACCGCACTTTTTTGTATGAAAATGCGTTGTGCTGCGGCCCGTTGCGGTTGTACCTAATGTGTGCATGGCTTAATAATAGATAGATAGTTCCGCGGTCGCCGTGAAAGAAATCCAAAAATCGCAATTCAAACGATTTTTAGGTTCAAGCGCAATGCATTTGAAAATCAAAGTCGATTCAATTAACATTCGTTCCTTAGAATTTTGATTCAATCAAAGACGAGATTTGGAGATTGAAGTGATCAATAGAGGAAAGAGGTCGAAGAATAGTGGGGTAATTTGCAATGCCTTAAATTTTGACAATTCGACCACATTCATTGCGTTATTTGCGTTGTCCAGCAGACGAACTTTTCAAACCTATAAAGCAATGGATTACCATTATTATTAAACCCTCGGATTATGATTAGGGTGCTGGTTTACCTACATAGACAGAAATCGCATCCAATGAAGATGACACATAGACACTGTTGTAAATCCTGTGAAAAGATATTAAAGTTGTGTTAAATGTCTCACTGATGGTGGCGCGTGTGTTGGATCATTCGGTTCCCTACAAATGGTTGAGCGGGATGGTGCTGATCCACGCGTCATGTTCGTGAGCGGGCGCCGTCGGTTGAGACTGGTCATCTCTTAACTGCCAAGGCTTATTTTTAATCTTATTTTTTTAATTGTTTCTTCATTTGTGTGTTTTTTTAACATTGTTTTCACATATAGAAGCAACAAGAATAATGTACCTAGGATTTTGTAATATCTTGATTTAAAAGAGTGTCCATGGAGTATCTTGCCCGTTCTTCTCCATAGAGATCTACGCTTTGGAATGGGTAACTAGCTTCAACTTTCTGACTAACTGACCGACTATTTAATTTTGACAATTGAAAAGTGCCTGTAATGGTTTAATTGAAATAAATGCTTTGAGTTTGAGTTTGTGTTAAGTAAATTGAAAAAAAAAAACTGGCTATTTCGTCAAATAACTGTGTAGTTTTTAAATTTTCTCTAACATAACCCTCCATGTCAGTCTCGAATTCGTTGTCCGGGTAGTGACACTTTCAGCTCACGAAACATTTTTCAACTACGAGGGTTAAAACAGATGACAACCTTCAGCTACACATAACTGTGTCTGCTAGAATGATTGATGTATGACTGTCAGAGCTGACCGTCTGTAGATCACACTAATATTATAAAGGCAATAGTTTGTGTGTGTTCATATGTTTGTTACTTCCTCACGCTCAAACGGCTGCACCAATTTTGATAAAATTTTATATGAAGGTAGCTGACACCCTTGATTAACATATGGGTTACTTTTTATCCTGATATTCTCATGGGATCGACATTTACGCGGGTGAAACTGAGCCACGACAGCTCACCAAAATCATAAAAGATATGCAGTAATTTGGAACATTTTAACTAATATTAATGTGAGAAAGACAAATAACCCAACTTCAATCTAAGCATAGTGCAGGAAACACGATAATAACTTATTAAAAACTAGCAGCTAGGGTTGCAACTGTTGACAGCCTTCAGCTCCACCCGACTGTGTGCGAGAATGATTGATGGGCGGATCATGAACAGCTTGAGCGTTCTGTAGATTGCTTCCTGACTGTCGCAGCTGACCGTGTGTAGGTGGCCTGAGAGAGTTGCATTGAACTTTAGTATATGACATCTTTGTAAGCTAGTTCTACAGGGTGAAATTGAAAACATGCGACAAATCGAAATGGGAGATTGTACTCATCATTATGAACAACTTTTACTATGTCAATAAAAATCAGCTGCTCCCTACATTTTGACGAGTTATGCGAACATAAATGTAGGGAACGGCTGATTTTTTTTTCGCGATTTCGGGTTCGGTCCCATAGTAAAAATTGTTCATAATGATGTGTACAATCTCCCATTTCGATTTGTCGCATGTTTTCAATTTCATCCTGTATAATATAGTCTGTGTAGGCCTTGCTCCTAAAAGATAGGTGCTTTTAGTCTAACATTAATGTGAGACCAAGAAAGAGTCAAGAAACCAACTCCATTATAAGATTACTGCAGGAAACACGATACTTATTAAAAACTACGAGATTGCTAGCTGGGCTTGAAACTGTTGACAGCCTTCAGTTCGAGTCGCGACCGTTTGTCCACACGACTGCGTGTGCTAGAGTGATTGATGTGTGGATCATGAACAGCTGGAGCGGTCTGTAGATTGCCTGGTGACTGACGCAGCTGACCGTGTGTAGGCGGTATTAGTGTTGTATTGAATTTTGTACTCGGGGAAGGGTTACTAAAATTGGGCCAACAATCTCGATAGTATTTTTTTACTTACGTTAAAGTTGTTTTCTAGTCTAACTTTTTAGAGATAGAAGTCTAACTGGTCTTAGCTCCGTAACTCAATTAAATATTTCACTGGAGTTAACTGCAGTTAGTTGGTCTAGATGTGTAAATAATTCCCGCATAGACATTGAATTTTTACAAACAACGTATATTTTACAATTTTCTTAAGTAAAAAAATTTAATTTTAATTTTTTTATGACTGTCGGGAGATTGGCTAGAGAAGGTAACACACAGGGAAGAGTGGAAAACTGTGGTACAGTCAACAAAAGAGATAAGTATGCAGGATCGTCGGATATAGTTGAAGTTTAGTAAGAAACCGATGGATGTTGTCGACTGAAATTTAATTTGATAAATGAGCTGTTTGTTTTCTATTAATAAAATTAAATTTTATTCGAGAACATGCCTCGGTTTTTTACTAAACTTCAACTATAGGTATTCGACGATCCTGAAAACTTAACTCTTTTGTTGACTGTACCAAGCCAGCAGCAGGAAAACACAGGTTGAAAAAAAATGCTTATTAATTAATATGATGTTTTCATCGATTTTATCATTTCTTTTCTTATTCGAAGTCTTTATGCAACACCTACATGACATAAACTTTAGCTTAAATATGGTGAAGAAGTACTTATTTACCTATCAGTCATTCAGTAAGGGGAGTGAAAGTAACAAGCCCATACATAATGTATGACCGAGCGTGTTTAAGGAGGTTACGTCTATTCAGACTCATGAATACCAATACATAGTGCATTACATTTTAATAATGGATATACGTAACCGTGTTAGTTTATTCGAGAGATTTTCCCCAGGTCTAATTGAGGTTAATCTTTGGGATTATATCTACTAGTGCGTTAACGTTTTCAAAACAAATATGCAAACCCAAATGGGTTACTTCTGCTCCCGAAGTCCGTCAACAAAGATACAGGCCCGCCCGTCCAAAAGTATAGTTGATCTGTCAAAACAAGTACGTCCCAATTTTTCGGACGGGCAAAAACAAATGGTAATTAAGGACAACTGTCAATTCGTGTTGTCATTCATTTTTAGTTCGGGCCCCGAACTAATCTTATGTCCGTAAGTGATACGGAGCAGGAAGGGCCCGTAACTTTGGCCAAAAGTAGGTACGGGATTCGTTCTTAGGGAGTAGAGCATTGCAAGCGTGAGTAAGCATGTCGAAATTTCCGTCGCAGATTCCATAGAAATGCAAGAACGTTCTTATCCAGGTCTAAATTTTATTAAAATACTTATTCCTGTGATAATATCGTGATGACTTTTTATCCACTTGAGACACTTAACCTATTTAATTAATGCCTTTCCATAGTATTATCATTCCTATGTTATTAATGAATACCTTTGGCCACATCTATGGTACAAATGTCCATTTGAAAAAAAAATTCTCTTTTATTAAATTTAGGTGCCCAATATAGCGTCGCAGCGTAAGATAAACTCCTCAGAAAGTACCTAGGTGAAGGTATGCTGCCAGAACTTTGTAAATTATGGCAACTTAAAATAATGGCTTAAAATGAACAGCAATTGCTCTGTAAACACAAAGAGTTACTTAAAACAGTCCACCATTGTTGTAAAATAATTAAGTCGTGGCTTACAACGGGAAAGTTTTCAAATATATTTTTCTTGGGAGACAACGTTTTGTAAGGACGCTTAAAGAAAAATACGCATTTACTAAGATTTTGTATTAAGACCAAAAGGTATATTCTGTAAAAAAAAACTCACCTTGTCCATGGATTGACACTGCTCACAGCTGACTTCACCTAAGTTTTTACTGTGAGATTCACAACAGATTACTTTGCAAGAATTTGAATATGCAACGTCACGCAACGCTGGCACCATGACACGATGCTGCTATCGGGTGGTATATTTTCCGATACGATACTTCATCCAGCGCATTCTAAACAGCCCTCTACCTATCTTGCTGACTGGTTAATCTCTTCACTATGCCATCAGCTATTCTCGTGCCGACACGAGACAAGATCCAAAATAAATTTTCTCCACACAACTGCAAATCGGTGCCGTAAGTGGAATAGCTTAGGCCATTCGGTCAAGTGTCGTTCAAATCGGTGCTGTAAGTGGAATACCTCGCAAAAACACGGGTAAACAATCAACGACACCTTCGCCGAAGAAAAACCACGCGTTGCCAAAAACATGTTGATCAAAGAAGCAACAAATGTTTTGCAACAAAACGTTGCTAGCCAGCAGGCCTTAAAGGAGTCAGTTTCAGTAAACATCAGGAGTCACGTAAGTTGAAATATTAAACTGTACGTGTTCCGGACATTGTGATATTATCGGGGGTGTTAAAATCGTTCTCGTTTTACCAGTTCATTTTTCACTGCTAGTCAAGTTTTATCCTAGTTGTACTGTTATAAATGGTGCGATTATATTTCAAGTAAGTAAGATAAGAGTTGTGACTGTGGCAATATTAACTGATGCCGACTTCAGTTCGTGAAGCCGTTAAATATACAAAGAATCTTGAAATATTTTCTTTTTATGAAAATTGAATAAACAGAATTAGAAAGTGCTGCACCGTCACGAGCTTTAAAGTAGAAATCACTCTAGATTTACGTGTATATTAGATCTTTTTTCGATCTTTTTGGAAATGGTTTGCCTATCTATTCGCTAACAATCTCACTTGAAAACTTAGGTGATACGTATGAGCTGTCAATAGTGTCTATCCCTTGCATCAAGTGGGACGACAACTCACTTCGAGCTCACTTCACATAAATTTTCACGGCGAATTTTTGACAGAATAGCACTGCAGTAGATACAGTCATGGTCAAAATCAATAAAGAAAAAAGTCAGCAAGCCAACAGTAAGGTCACTTATTCCTCCCTCAAATCGATGTATATTCCGGGAGTGTCTCCAATCCACATTAGGTACGTCCAAGTTCCCCCCATTTGCTGCTAACTGAAATTACCGAACTTAAGGGCTGCGGAACCGGACGCCATCCATTTTTTCGGCCCCCGCCGCCCCTGGCCGTAATTAAGGCCCGCTTATCCCACTGGCTAGTTCAACAGTCCTATTAACAGCCTGTTTCCTCAGTTATGTATCCCTGGATAGGTTTTGTGTTGGTAATGGGGCCATCTTTGTGTGGATGGTTTTTGTTGCTAGGGTGCTTAAAGACACGTGGAATGAGACATTGATTTTATTCAAGATTTTGGACCAGAATATCCTCCTTTTTTTCTCGATATGACGGAAATATTGTCACCTTTGAATTCGCCAATATACTCGCAGATTCAGAGCGTGTCGGGTTGGTTCAAATTTTTAAAACCAATAGTTGTTTTCATGGAAAAATAACCTTTTACACATCGACACGGCGACCACCATAACTTAATTATGGACGCAAAAAATGTCAAACAAAACGTTACGTTGTTCAAAGCTAAACGAAATTCTAAACAAAAAGTCGTGACACGTCGACGTAATTGAGTAAACATTAATAAATATCACTTTGAAATTCGTGTATGAAAAATTACGTTTTCGCTACAGTGTGTTTAAAGAAAAATATTCATTTAGAATTCAAAATCAACCTTATAAAATTGTGTCAAGACTTATTAGATGTGTAAAATACCTACTTATATACAATACATATAACAGAATAAACGCAAGTCCTAAAAGCAGTTTGTTCATAATTGCGTGCTAAATCGATTTCAGTAATGTTTAATATAGGTATTTCATCATCTTCCTGCCCTTATCCCATGTTACTTGGGGTCGGCGCAACACGTTTTCTTCTTCCATTCTCCCCTGTCAACCGACACGCTATCATTCACTCCCTTCTCTTTCATATCATTCCTCACACAATCCATCCATCTTTTCTTCGGCCTTCCTCTGCCTCTCCATCCATCAACATGTATATTCATCACTCTTTTAGTCACATGCGTTTCGTCTCTTCTCATCACATGCCCATACCAAGCCAAACGATTTCCTTTCAACTTTTCTGTCACTGGCGCCACTTTCAAACTTCCTCTTATATACTCATTTCTTACTTTATCCATTCTCGTCACTCCACACATCCATCTCAACATTCTCATCTCCACTGCATGAAAGTTTTTATTTAAAAAAAAAAATGTCGTACTGACCGTTGATATTAAGTTAAAGAAAATTAAATCTTATAATTCGTTAATGCTAGGCTAAATAAAATAAATATTGATCATTGAATTATGCTTTTAACTCAATACTCAGTCTTGAATTGGGGTGTATGGGGCATTTTTGTACTATTTTATTTTATTTCCTGCACTCTTGTACCTAGCTCTAACAAAAGAAATGCAGGCCTCAGAAAAATACCTAACACAGAAGAAAAACAGATTTTCGGAAAAGCCTGTTGCATCCCCGGTGCGTTGCTAAGAAGCCGAAGCAAATAGAGTTGACACCGTCCGGAATTTGCATAGAATTTATATCCGAAATCTACGGATCTACCTCCGTTTCCCACAGAATTCCGTTCAGAAATGCATCAGTTGGGAAATAGCAATATTACAAATTCAAAGTGATGATTTACCTGTAGGTACCTTTGTGACTAATATTTGGATATGAATATATCTGTGTATCTATTTTAGTATATTGTATACTTACTCGTATTATTTGTACCAACAACAGCCCCTTTTTAAGTCGTGGCAAACCACGGTTCATTCCAAGGTTTCCTTGAATAGATCGCGGAAAGCGATAAGTCCGCCCTTTGTATTTCTTGAAGTGTTCGATTTGTTGTATGTATTTTTGTGGTGTACAATAAAGTATATATAAATAAATATATACTTAATAGTAAACGTCGTTACATCATTTCTTCAGAAAGAGGAAGGCTATCTACCGAGTTTATCTCGTGCATACGATCAAGAGATTAATAGCTCGTACGTTTTATAATATTCTCGAAAGACGAGAGATGCAGATAAGAAATTGTTCTAAATTAACATTTTGTTTGGAAAACTACACTTTATACTAAGTGTGGATACAGCTCAGACTGAGATTCTTCTAACCACGCTTACCTTCTCGTAACATATTATTGTATTTGACCTTAAAAGTGAAAAAAGAAAGTAGGTGCCAAGTCTCCTTATAAAAGAATACAACTCCTGATTAATCTTAACACCCCGCAATGAGAAGCAAACACTTACTTTCCATGCGTAACATCGATAAAAATTCAAAGCATTGTCAACGACTACTCCAAAAGCCCTTAATGGTTATACAACACACATTATCTTCCAATAATACTGGCAATAATATCAGGACGCGAACAAAGCTTTTAAGGCCCCCCCAAATAGGCGCGACGCGACTTCACGACGAGACTAAGGGCGACTTTAACAAATTAAACTGAACGCGATCAACAGATGTGTTGAACCGCGTTCAAGAGCTGTCAGTGTCGTCGTTGTTATAGAATATTGACACTGACAGCTCTTAAACGCAGTTTAGATGTGTTAAAGGCGTTCAGTTTCATTAATGAAGTAGGCCCCCAAGATATACATCTATAGCGCGACACAGGCGCGACTTGTTGCGGTGTGTCATGAAAAGGAACCGCTATGTCTAAAGACTCCTGGTCAGTGTTACATCTAGATATGTCTGCTCAAACTAAATCTGTACGTGTTACGTTGATCTACACGACTACAACGCGCAACGCTTGGACAGACCACTTCCTGAAGCTAATAATTTACACTGATGAGTTTGATTCGATTTGCCGTAATCCCGTCCGTTCAGATTGATTTCTCCATATACGGTAGCCTTTAATCGCATGTCAAATCGCGCCTGTATGGAAGAGTCTTTAAACGACCGTGGCTCAGACAATCGCTATGTGTAAGTGTGCGCGCGCCGACTTACATCGTATCATGATTGGATTGGAATCAAGTGTCTTCTTTCATTTTGCCGTAAATTGAGTTTTGATCGGTTATTCTCGTCCTTTTTCGTCGTCTGTGGGCGTCGCATCTGTTTTACTTTTTTGTTGCGATGAAACGTAGAACTTTTTAGGGATTATCAGGCAGTCGTAATCTTTATTTAAATTCTTGAATTGAATAAAGCCCGTCTAATTTTCTTTGGATTATTCAACGATCAGCATTGGTGGCAACTTAGGTACGAGTTGTAAGTTTGAACCCTGACAGGCGCTATACTTTGTGTAAATTATTTCATCACCAGTACTCTCAAAACGGTGAAGGTAAACATAGGGGAAACCGGCATGTCCTAGAACCAAAGAATTCCAAGACATGTGACATCTACCAACCCGCACTGGAGCCCCGTTGTGGATTACGGCCTACTCCCTCTCACAGAGAGGAGGGCTGTGTCCCAGCAGTGGGACCAATATAGGCTGAATATGCTATTTAACGATCGGGATAAAGAATTTCCCTGAGAATTTCCCTGTTTGCCGTTGATACCAAGTTTCATAAGATCATAAAATTTTTGGCCAGCAATGGGACATTACGGGCTAAATTGATAGGTAGATAGCCGTTGCGCATGTGCTCTTTGAGTGCACAGGCTTCACCCAGATTAGATCAGAAACCCTCGGGACAACCAGATCGTACACTGACGTTCTCAACAGACCAGGAGACTTAATCAGCTTCTGGAGGGAGGTGGGCTGGTTGGAATACCCACCGACGTCCGCCATGGCTCACGCACAATGGTCCATTTGAAGGAGTAAGTGCGGAAACCAAACCCATAACATAGATAGATATGTAGATAGATCGATTGCAAGGTAAACTTTATTGAATCAATTTCTATTTTATAAGCCTACTCGTATCATAATAATTATGCTTACTGTCAGTAAACTCTAGGTCTTGTCTCAATAACGAGCTGATGGCCCTAATCACCGGTCACCAGTCACCATATAAAGACAGTACCAGTACCTACGTATTCTCTAATTACCCTGACGAGGAAGTCCCGACATTAACCACCAGTAAATTATCCTGCCTATACCACACCCCCATAAACATAACGATTGCAAGCAATAAAACAAGAAGTTATGAGGGTGATCAGCATAAACGCATAAATTTTGGCATCAGCAGTTCGTAGCATTAAAAGGCATAACCGTTCAATATTACTGGTAAACTGTTAGTACTTCAATATTACTGTAAACTGTTAGCATTTCAATATTACAGTAAACTGTTAGTTTTACAAGCTTATGGTACACGCTTGTAAAACTGAACAGGCTGGCTATAATAGAAGGAATTTTATAATAGTACTACATTATGATACGTGTAACCTCATAATCAGCCTATAACGTTCCCACTGCTGGGACATAGGCCTCCTCTCTGTGAGAATGGGCCGTAATCCACCACGTGGGCCCGGTGCGGGTTGGTAGATGCCACATGTCTTTGAATTTTTTGTTCTAGGACATGTCGGTTTCCTCACAATGTTTTCCGTCACCGTTTTGAGGGCAGTGGTGATGAAATAATTTTGTACAAAGTAAAGCACCTGTCTGGGTTTGAACCTACGACCTACAACGCGTAAGTCGCGGCCGTTACCACTGGGCCGCCACTGAAAGAAAGAAAAGAAAGAAGAAAGAAAATACGTTTATTTGCTGTGAAAATGACGCAAAATAGTACATAAACACAAAAAATAAAATAAAAAGGTAGGGGGAAACATGCGTCACATCCACCCAAAACGGCTATTGCTCAGCATTATGATGCGACCCTATGCAAGACAGAGCCCCAGCACTGGCCCACTGCTCGTGTAACCTAAGCGAGCTAATATAGCGAGATTGCTAAACGTCGTGCATAAATATACTACTTGTCACACGTATTGTATACTATTTTATAGCTCGTGTGACCTAAACCCGCATTTAAGTCATGCTTCTCTGTGTAAAAATGGACTACTTAAGTCACAGAAAAGCGTGACTTAAGTGCGAATTTAGGTCACACAGTGCTTTATAATCTGTTCCATTGGCCAAGAAGGCAGATGTTATGATTTTTGATGATATTCGGCTGATGATGGTATTCGGAGGATGATGTTACGCAATTACCGCGCTGCTCATACGCGCATTTCCATTTTATTTAAGGCGATGACCTAAAGCGCGGTTTTTGTGGGACTGCATAGAAAAGAAAGAGAAGCGCGATGACACAACGCTGGTAATTTATTGCAAAATATGAAGCAATTAAGTATCTATTTCCAACAAGTGCACGAGTTACTATAAAAAATACCCAAATCGCTATAGGTGTGCCTATAATATTTGAAGAGATCCTTCGATTTCTCCAGGATCTCATCATCAAATCCTGACCTGATGTTTTTAGACTAGAAGCTGATAATCCTGGCTGCAGCATCAGGCCAGACTTATGTCAACATTGCATTGAACTTAAAATTTAGTCCTGTTAAAATGAGCCCAAACACGACTACGGTGCTGTTATTTCAAGGTTTGTACTTTTTCTGATGCTCCTGGCTTCAGCATCAGGTCTCTATGTACTTCGGTGTTCCTCATTAACAGTACGTTTATCCACACATCGAGCCCTTTTCAATGAGCCTAAACACGATATATCTGCTGTTAGTTGTCGAGGAGTTAGGTACTCTGCAGACTATCCTGACTGCAGCATCAGGTCATGACTTGATGATCATGAGACCAAATGTGACAAATGCCCTATCAAACATCAAAACAATTTACTAAAACAGTCCTTGCCTGTTTGAGTAACTTCTTACTGTTAAGGAGTTGTACCTTCCATCATCAGCCCAGCTACCTGAGATGGTGACAACCATACGCAAATAAACAAGATACTTCATAAAATATGCGAAAAACAATAAGTGAGCCTATAAAATTTGAGGGTTGCCCTCGATTTCTCTAAGATCCCATTATCAGATCCTAACTTGGTGACAATGGGACCACCTCAGAACTATCTACTTTCGAACAAAAAAAGAATTTTGAAAATCCATCGACAATTGGCGGAGTATTCGATGAACAAACATACAAAATAATAATAATAATAAACATACAAACAGCCGAACATAGTACCTCCTCCTTTTTGTGAAGTCGGTAAAAATCTATTGTTTGGACTAAAAAATTAAAACACTAGAGCTTTAGTATGTAGCTTGTAGAATAACCTGTCAAACAATCATAATGTTTGTATGTATATTAGTATGACTTTTATTGTAAAAAGAAAGTTTCTAGATGAATACTTATTCATTGTTTTTTTCTATCGGATCAAATTAGTTGTATTATGTTTTCAACACACTATCTACCTAGCATATATCCTGAAGATTATCATATATTTTTCTGATTTTGTTTATTGTAGTCGATCATATACTTTTATTGTTTCTAAAACTTGCGTTTTTTGCGTTTAGGTTCTATAAGCCCCTTAACAATCAAGCACCAATAATCGTTGTATACCTTGCTTCATGTATACCCCAGCTGGAGCCCTATCACTATTAATTCCGTTTGTATAGGACCGTGAGCGGTATTGGCCGCGGCATATTTACCAATATTATTGCATTGTGTTCTCGGGCTCCTCACAGATTGAATGCTACCAATCTGTCCCAATTTGTATTAATCCTATTAGTCTCTCGAGATTGACTTTTGGTTGACTATGATCTGAGGGGCACGAAATTGAGCTGACAGCTTGGTTAGTGGAAGACGAAAATTAGTGCGCGTATAGATCGAATGAAATGCTTTTCAAATACGAGTACGTTACTATGGCCGTCTTTTTTTTTTTGGGTGGGAAATTATCAAATAACTTCTCCCGCTCTGGGCGGAGCGAGAGGGCGTGTCAGATTTTTACTGACTAAAACCCACCCGTGTTCCTTCAGTTGCCTGTGCCAGGGGCCACGGTATCTCTTTCGAACAACCCGCGGCCCCGGCAGGCATCGGTCCTGGTAGACCCCGTCAGTTAGTGCTGACATCTCTCGAGGCGCGCGTGAAACACAACGCGCCGTCAACCCGGGCCTGATCCTTACCGGACGGCGAGCTGACTGTGGTCGTCTTAGAATTCTCTAAATAGACATCGAACTCAAGTCGGCCGGAGCAAAGACAGTCTCCATATTTGGGATTCTCGGACGGTTCAGATCTCAAGTGCTTAAGCGACACCTCTCCACAGACAATGGCCCACCTTCCATTCTGCGTCGCGTGCCCTGTCACCTGTGCACTTGATGATCTTATGACTGTGTCAGTGAGCGGAGTTCGCGCAGCTGAATTTTGGGCCAAAGATGTTTGAACTATTTGCCATCGATACGTTAAGAAGGAGAATTGCTTTCTGCGTGTTTTATGTGCAAACACGTTGCTTATCACGCCTGTATTCAGGAATGGGTAGGCAGAGGATAAGTAGGTACGACCACATCTTGCTAATTAGGTCTTAATTCTCTGTAGGCCGCGTTCCGCGCGCGCCTCTCTCTAGAGGAATGGTGGCCGTTTGCGGCCGCTGAAGGTGACGGGGTCCTCATGAATTCATGCGGGCCAACACCTGGCCGGAGAAGCGTGCGCAAGCACTCTAGCACCCCGGCAAAAGGTAGCAGCAGGACACCGTGTAGTTTTAGTCAGTAAGAGTCTTAAATACACCTCCACCCACTTCAAGGTGGTGGACATCCATGAGGATTTCTACACAATAAAAAAAGGGGGCCAGCCTACTGCATCGCCATTAACCGGGCGCAAATCCAGCCTCCAGGCAGCTACTAAGAAATTACGAATGAAAAAGTTAATAACACTGCTCGTTTTAGAAATCGATACCAAGAGCAACACGCTCCGAAGAAGAAAAAGAATTTCAACCTCTACATCAACGAGACTGATCTCAATCTTTAGAGGAACCATGGATACAGGCCTTCAAAGACATGCAGGATTGCAGGTGTCTGCAATCACCCAACATCATTCAGTCAACGGTACAAGGGCGAATCTCCTTTGTCTTTTTTTACAGTTATGCTACATTATTTCTTCGCAGACTATCACTTTTCAACTAATTGGATAAAACGTGTAACGTTGATTTGTGCCAGGTTTAGGGC
Organism: Amphipoea oculea; assembly: GCA_945859645.1. Classification (NCBI taxonomy): domain Eukaryota; kingdom Metazoa; phylum Arthropoda; class Insecta; order Lepidoptera; family Noctuidae; genus Amphipoea; species Amphipoea oculea. Next base: position 13,712,095 of record OX243878.1, read on the forward strand.
GAAGTGTCGGGCCAAAGAGGAAAGGTTTTAATTTCCCTAAGTAGGCTTTACTTTGGCTTATTAGCTGTCCCTGCCTATATTTCATTTAACATTATACTTGATAACTTGGTAAAAGAAAGGTTGCCGGCTCGTGGAGGAAAAGGTCATGTCTTCTTAGCGTGTCCATGGCAATCGAAATCTTTATTTATAATTTATCTTTTTTTAAGTCTAGTCAGCCTTTGGCTACGAGTTTAGCACCTTCAGTAGTGTCCATTAGTCCCTGTAACGTGCAGGCAACAGGACATGCTGTACATGATATTAAGTGCCTTATTACTTGTGGAACAGCACCACATTCACACTCCAGGGCGGAGTCATCTGTGAATCTCTACCTGAGCAGATTTTCCTTGCTTCAGCCAACCTGAGCTGAGCCTGAACTCCAGCGGGGTAATTGCGTTCATTTTGACAGTTCAACAACATTCATTGCGTTATTTACGTTGTTGAGTAGACAAAATTTTTGAACATATAAAGCAATGGATTAGCAATATCCTTCAAAATTATTTAGATTGTGATTTATAGTTCGTTACGCAATTAAAGTGCAGAGCGGGAGTCATCTGTGAATCTTCACAATTCAATGCAAAGGTCATGTGAAAGTTGTTCTTATTGTCTAATTTTCTTTGATCGAAATTGGTGTAAAAGGTTTCTTTTTGACAAAAACAACTCTCCTCCTTTTTATGCCGTTTCAAACTACTAAAGGTAAGTACTAATTGTTGTTGGTGATTTGGTGAAACAATCACAAAAGTTAATGAGTTAATATGAATTTTGACAGCAAATTGAATAGGTTAGATTCCAGAAATGGGGGGGGGGTCTGGAGTAAACAAAATACTTGTGTGTTATTGTCATCTTCTAACAAAGGATTAGTTTGACATGTAGCTCCACTGTTGTTATCTTAATCCTAACTAATATTTATAAATGCGAAAGTATGTTTGTTACCTTTTCACGCCTAAAACACTGAACCGATAATCCTGAAAGTTTGCATTTACGTTGGCAGGTGTACAGAAACGGATATAGAGTACCTTTTACCCCGAAAAAAGTACTGTCCTCGAAGAAAACAACAATAACGTTATTATGATATTAGATGGCGCCAAGTGTCTTTCGAATCATGATTGAATTATATTAGAAACTCGAAACTTACGCAGGGCGCAGATAGTGCTGAATAAAGCAGGTGTATGTGCTTACATGAATATCATCAAAGTTACCTATGAGGTCAATCAGTTTATGCCTAGCCCTTACCTATGTTGGGTTTGGCTTTCAGTCTAGTTAGCAGCTGAATACCAGTATTTTACATGGAGCGACTGCCTATTTGACCTTCAAAACCCAGTTACTGGGTAACCTTGGTAGGACTGGTTGTCAGACTTTTTGGGCTTCTGACAAAGATCTACTAATGACAGCCAGCACCAACAACTTAGTGTGCTTTCCAAGGTACGGAAAAGTTACCTATGAGGGAAATCCGCGAAATATTTCCAGGCACGCTCATTCTTAAATAAGAATTCGTTTCGGTTTGTGACAATTTTTTTCCAAATCTTAAATAAGAAATCGTCAGATCAAATTGAGGGCAAAGGTTAATTCGACTGCTCATATCTGTGGCAACAAACATACCTTCAGTTGCCATTTTGAGAAGTGGACATTCTGCGCATAAATCCTGTACTTACAATTTATGTAAAACCTCCTCTAACATCGACTGTCACCAACAGCACTGACTTACGAACAACTTACTTAGAAACAAAAAAACAATTTTCGGACCAATGAACATGTCGGAAACATCGGCAGATATCTCCACACAAGACTTATCATTTAATTCAGTTACTTGTCATTTACAGGCATCGTTGATATGTAGGGGCGAAAGGAATCGTAAGTAGGTCAACCGTTCCCCACCCTGTTTACACCTAGACCCTACCTGAGTTCACTTGGAATCCCGTAAACAAACAAGAATACAGAATGTAATGTGTATAACTACACCTAATATTATATTGTTTGGAATAGTTTCAAGTTAAGTAGGCTGAATTTATGACATCTTTGCTTCAATCAATAATAAAAAATAAAAAAAAAATTGTGGAACTCCGGGAGTGCCGACAGAAGTGAAAACAAAACACAAACAGAATACTTTGCCACCACTCACTGACATATCGCATATACATTAAAACCGATTACATCCCGAGGACAGCCGAATACATCCGAAACGGTGTCGTTACGGTAACAGTGGCGCGAATTCAATGGTATTTTCCCATCTCAAAAAATGCCCAATGCGCCTAAAAAAGTTTTCACTTCAAAAAAACACGTACTGGCTGTATGGTTTCGAGATCTTTGCCTACTTAAAATCGAATATTTTAATGACAAAGCAAGCGCGACAGGTTTACTTTTGGCGGGAAAGCTACGTATTAATTATAGTAGATTTCATTGATAGGTAATTCGACCTAAATTAGAAAGTAAGAAGTATTTTTCTAACCTATTTCTCTGTTCAATTATAGGTATTATTTATATACTACATTTAAACAATACCGCGTTATAATACTTAATCACTGAGTAAAAAACTAACTTGGCAAACTTAGCCCAAGATCGCACGAGCGCGTTTTTCCCACGGCGAATCGTTTTCGCGCACTGGATTTTTAACGCTATGCTTATTGCCGAGTGTTGAAAATCCATCAGTGTGTTTTTTTGACGCGCTGGAGTGCGCTCTGTTGGATTGTCAATGCTCGACTCAACGCCGAGAGTTGAAAATCCAGTGCGCGATAAAATCCCACCGCGATATTTTTACGTCCGTGCGAACGTGCAGACGTGGGCTTAGAGCGGTTTCGCACTACATCCGACCCGAATCCGAATTAAAGATCCGACTTCAATCCGAATTGGGAATGTTCTAAATTCGAACAGATAGAGTTCGGATCTAGTGCGAACCCCTCATACAAAGAAGACTGTGGTCACTTCGAACCATTTCTCAGATCCGGATCAGATGTACCCAGAACCGCTCTTACAAGTCGAAAATGTATGATCAATCTGATGTCTATGCTGGTTGTAAGAGAGTATCTGTATTATTAACTATTTACTACAAATGTAAGCGTTGTGCTCAACAAACAATAATCATACTTACCTTGCCCAGATCCTAGTCGTAAAAAGGGACGAGGGGAAATATGTCAAGAAGATGGGTAGTGTTTCCGTGTCTGCTAATAACAACAAACTGCCAACGGCGTGATTAAGGCAATTTCCCCTTTGTCCGTTCATTGGCAATGGACAGTCATGCCTTTAGTCGAGATATAAGTATCTTTTTTGCCACGGGGAGCGAACGGAAATGCTTGTAACGACAAATTAATAAATATGTAGGTATGATAGAATAATGAAATTAAATGCATTATGGTGTTAACATCAAATCAAATCAAATCACTTTTATTTGTTAAGACAGGTAAAGAAATACAGATCTTGAGTTTGGTGTATAGAACGCTATGTTATGCCAGGAGGCGTACAAATATGGTGTGCATCTAGCTCAATATTAAGAAATTACATCAACATTATCATCAAAATAAAAAAAAATATATGTTTGAAAATCATGCATACAACAAACCAGTGTAGTAAGCAATTGTGTAATACAATAACAGTAGTAATGGTTTTCATTTTGACAGCATATTCGGCATTTTCTTGATTTTTGATAGGACATTTTGTAAGTAAGATGGAAGTTGAGATGCGGAAAATGTTGTAAAGAGCGAAAAAATGTGTTACAATTACAAAAACGCTTTGGCGCCACGTTTTCACCAATCTTTTTGTTTGTCCCGGGACTGTGACAATTGTGATAATTTTTGTTGTCAAGGAAAGAACAGAGTACGAAATAATAACGAAAATTAGACGTGGTTGTAAAATGGTCCTTGTTGCTTAGTTTTTATGACTGAATTTTAAAAAAATCATTACGTCTATAAATCCAAAATTTTTTTTAGAGGTCGTTCAACGAAAAGACTGTCTAGCATTTCCAACCAATGTGTTTGAAGTAATTTGCCAATGCGCTTAAACTTTTGCATTAGACAAAAACCCATGTAAAATATCAGCTGAGAGACTCAATGACCTACCTCAACGAACATTTTTGAGCCTATGAAATACCATAACATCACAATAATAACAACTATTACAACCTGATTCACAACATCAATTTACAAGGTAATATTTAATCTAACATTGTTCAACGGGGCCGTATTTACCTAGTTAATATCCCACATAGGTAACAAATCATATTCATGAAGCCACTTGACTGCCCATTAACTGATTAAAACATTAATTTAATTATCTGCATGCTCGTTGGCTGTTACAGCATGCAATATTGTTTCCAACATTATTTCATAGTTTTGTATTTTTAACCGACGAAAAAACGGAGGAGGTTATCAATTCGACGCGTATATTTTTATTTTTTTTATGTATGATCACGCATAACTTTTTACAGAGCAGTCCGATTTTGATAATTATTTTTCTATTGGAAAGGATATACCCCGAAGTTGGTCCCATATAAATTTGGAAAAAAAAATCCAACCCTAAGGGTAGGAAAACAGGGGATGATTGATTGTTCACTCACTGATTGTAATGTATGACCACGCATAACTTTTTACAGAGTAGTCCGATTTTAATAATTCTTTTTTTATTGGATAGGACATACCTCGAAGTTTGTCCCATGTAAATTTGGAAAAAAAAATCCTACCCTAAGGGTGGGAAAATAGGGGTGATTTATTGTTCATTCACAGATTTTAATGCTGAGCTGTGTATTACAATTAAAATAAAAGGCCTATCTATGTTGGTATATAAAGCCTGTTTTTTTAAATATTTTATTATACAAAAAAGAATAATTAAAGTAGGATTATATAACAGTTAATATCTAAAGTAAGGTAGGTAGCTATTTTAAAAGTAATAAAAAATTAAGCATGTAGTAATTAGTAAATCATAGCCTCAAAAAATTATAAGTAAAATAAAATCATTTTAACAAAAAAATTAAACCTCCGAAAAAACTGAAAAGCAAAAAATAAAAACCTTTTTTATTTCACCTTAATAAATAAGTTCTTAAACTAATGCAAGTATACCTAAGAAATTTTGAGTCGGCGCCAAACAATCAATGAACAAAGATCACTAAGTTACCTTAAATTTAAAGAAATAACCAAATCAAAATAATAATGCAACGTGAAATCTCCAGCGATAAATAGTATAACATTCCAAACAAAAAATGCGCTCTCCGCACGACCACTCGCAACGATATTAAGTTGCTTGTTTGCCTTCCTTGTTGTCCTTCTCCAGGTCATAGTCTACCCATGTGCCAAATTTCATCCAAATCTGTTCAACCGTTTTAGCGTGATAGCGTCACAAACAAACATACTAAAAAGCTAATCTTTTCTGTTTAGATAAACCCGTTACAGGCACTTTTGAATTGTCAAGGAGTCGATTAGTCAGAAAGATGAAGCTAGTCGCACATTCTAAAGCTTAGTACCCGGTACCTATAGAGAAGACCGAGCAAGAAACACAGTATATAGTCCTCCTTATCGATTCGATATTCGTCCTCACTTATATATTATTAGATATAGGATAATATATAAAAAGGGAGGGAAAATAATCAAAGGGCATCAAAAAATTCGTCCGCAGCACTGTCAACGGGAAACGTGCCCAAAAGGCTGGCAGCATTGCCACGTTGTATGGCAATGCTGATTCTTTGGCCAAAAAAATAGGCCAGCCATCTGGTCACGTGATAAGTCGACCAACCGCTTGGCGATGTCTCGGAATACTAAGTGGGCACTCGGGCCCCATGGCCCTAGTGTTTCAACCCCAAACGGCTCAAATATGGAAGTTCCAAAGAGATTGGAGTATTTGCGCCGCTTGAGGTTTTCCGCACCTGCAGCAGCCGCCCCAGCACAGCTTACCGTGCTTGGAAGATGGGATGGCGCAAGGGTGTCGACACACGTTGCATCCCACACCAAAAGCCTACCTACCTTCCAAGGCATTATGGTCATCCCGTCTGGTCTCTTACCATCGTCGCGTGCCAAACCATTGGGTTCTAAAACAGCTGGCACCCCAGCGGTGACAAGAGCACGACGGATGATGTCATTGATGCTGGCATGCCGTGCTATCCGGCCTGCGCTTTTACTGCAGGATAAGCCATGGTGTCCGAGGCAGTCGACAAATTAATGTACATATGCAAAATATAGTAAAACATTTTAAAAGAGTAAGTAACGGTGGAGTTTCTTGCCCATTCTTCTCCATACGAAAACTACCTTTTGGAAGAGGCGACTAGAACCAATTCTATTTTAATGTAATTCTTGACGTTCAAAAGTGCCGTTTATGTGCCTATTTGAAATAAATGCTTTGACTTTGAATTTGATAACGGCGATCATTCGAATTCACTTCAATATCGTTTTGAAAACCCGGTCCCACAGTACCCAGATACTCAACCACCTTTTCCAAAACGGCTACCTAGAGCAGAGTATTAGATATATTATCTGTGCCCGAGGGATTATCTCAACATTTTGTAACCTATTTTCATCCTTAGTCCGTTGATACAAACTGTTAAACTCACAATTTAATTAATCCAACGTGTCCCGGCTAAAATGCTTACCCCGTTACCCCATCAGGGATGAGCCCAATCCGAGTGGGCTAATGAAGTGAAATAATTGATTAATTGCGAGCCACGCGCGGGTCGCGACCCTGACTAATTACGACTTATGACTGCTTTGACTTATGACTGGGCTGACTTATGACTATAAATCGCTTTGCGTGGAATATGACGTAGGCGTCAGGGTCTCATTTTGAATTATAATTTTCAAATAAACTACTACGCTTTAGCATGGGCACCTAGCTTCATATTTTCTGACTGAACGACCCCTTGACAATTCAAAAGTGCATGTAAATGGTTTAATTGAGATAAATGGTTTGGATTTGAAATAACTCAATACCTTTTGATGACACCAACAGTTTTTCCGAATCTGCAATTTGTAAAAGATGACTATTGAACGAAATACGACAAAAAGGGTTGTTCCACTGCGCTCCAAAACCAATTGTTCTCATATGTTCATACATTGATTCCACTGCGCTCCAAGAAATGTTGAGTAGAGTTAGCAAAAAAATAAATTAAGCATGAAAAATTATATTAAATATCATACAAAAAAAGAAAAAAATGCATATCAAATATGTTTATTCAGTCACACTAGGGCCATAAAGTGCGAAATAAACACGATGAGCAGGGTATGTCACTGCAAGCAAAAACAAAAGACAATCAACAAAATGTCTGCTAAGCTTAATGATTATGGGATACTAATTCACAACAATGAGTATGACATTAGTAGGCATGTTGTTGTACATAATAGGGTACTTTAGACCCCCAGCCCCATTGAATACATACATACGCCATAAAACTTACAAAGACTTACGTATGTATAGAGTTACTCAGAATCTCGAGATAAACTAATCTGTATTGATGGTAAGTATATTTATTCTTACGCTGTTATCGTGTTTGTAGATATAAATTGGGATACTATTGACGCGAGATGTATACAAGCATCAGCAGAAATAGATGATTCGTCTAATAAATATATCGGTTAAGGTTAACTATCAATTTTAGTGGGTGAAGGCCATTAGCGATTTATACAGGGTTATGCACATATTGGACCGCGTACCGGCAAGCGTAGTGTGGGACGCCCCCCAGCTAGATGGACGGACGACCTAAAGAAGGTGACTGGGGTATACTGGATGCGGAAGGCGGAGGACAGGGTGCTGTGGCGCAGTCTGGGAGAGGCCTATGTCCAGCAGTGGACTGCGATAGGCTGAGTCGATTGATGAACATATTCTAGACCCCTAGCGTATGAATTTTTCATCCTACTTGCTGTCCTACTATATAATATTATACTGAAAGCTTGTGAGGATGGATGGATGGATGTTTGTTACTCATTCACGCAAAAACTACTGAACGGATTTTGATGAAACCTACAGTAATATAGCTTAACGCATAGAATAATTTTTATCCCGATAGTCTCACAGGATAGACTCTTAAGCAGGTGAACTGGGCGCAGCTAGTACGTTATAAGAAAAAAATCTGCTGATTCATAGAAAAATGCTTACATACACGGTCAAAATGTATGGAACAGCTTATTTTTTTTTTTTTTTTTTTGATAGACCGTAAGGAAAGAATTGGCCAGTCAAATAAGTTGTTGGGTGTGACTGTCCAGGATGCGCCGAGCGCTCGGTTCAGTTGAGTAACTGGCGGAACAAACTGCGCTACACGAGGAGGCTTCTTCATGCATCCCAAAATGTTTAACGGCAAAATTTTCATCGGTTATCAATTAAAAACATTCGTTCAGAATCATAAACTGAATTTATAGCACTTAACAGGTTGTGCATTGATGTTCCTGTCACCCTGTATAAGTTCATATTGTCTCCCCCATGAAGTGGGAAGATGTAAGTCCAACCTGGTGCCTACCTTGACGAAACGGCAGTACGGTGTGATTGTGGAGCTCTATGTCACAAACCATGCACCCATCCACGAACCAACTCCACGAACCAGCCACTCTACTTCGTTTCCAATATTCATACAAAACGGTTTAGAAGTCTAACCTGTCATTCACATTTTCTTTACCAAAACGAAACCAGACGATACGACGCGACGGCTTTATGCTTTATTATAGTCTAGCTAGCAAGCTAGTTATATTGTGAATAGATTCGACTCTGTGTGAGATGAAATTGATTTAAATCCACTCTAATATTAGTCAAGTGGCGTGAGTCTGTCTGCTACGCTTTCAAGGCTAAACTACCTAAGGTGGTCTTGTCTTTTCGCATGAAAGTATCTGGGTTTTTTGACCTGGTATCTACGACAAGACAACCCTTCGTATGCTCAAACGTGGATCCACGCGAGACACAATGGCTTTTTAATTGTGTCTATAATTACGGTATTCAACCTGTTAAAGGTAGCTTTTATACACTCGTGAAAGGTAGTAGGTAGTAGGTAGTTACACAATAGTTTCGTCCACTGCTGATTTCATTGAAACATTTGCAATGTTAGACGAACATGAAAATGGCCTACTTTACAAAAAATTCGTCATTTTCCCAAAATATGACATGAAAGAGGTCACTAAAATGATATCCTAATCTCTATCCGTTTTATTAGTGCATATACCTACACACGAGCGACACGTGTCGCCCGTGTATATGCACACTTAGTGACCCTATTTGCCACTGAAACAAGACCATACCCCAAAAAACAGTACCTTTCCAAAAACAAAACTAAAATCGTACCTAGATTCTAAGATATTTCCAAACCGATTTACATAATTGAGTTATTCGGGCAGTCGAGGCAAAGGTTTTCGAAGTTATTGTCTCCAATTACTAAGCGGCTTCTTCGGACGAAATGAAATAAAACAGAAGAAAAAAATGTCATTATATTCAGTCGACTGTGTCTCTACTGGAGCGGCGTTATAGCTCCCTATAGGAAAGAATCGGTAGTGAACCTAACTAGATTTTGATTCCTTTTATCCTGTGGCTTGAAATGCAGCTATGTCATCGAAGGGGTCGTTTTATGTCGTAAAACTTAGAGTTTTCAACAGTAAAGAGAAACAGTTTGGTTTTGAAAGTTGCTGTATTTTAATTTGGTAAATGAGATCCATCATCTGCCTAGCCTTTTCCCAACTATGTGGGGGTCGGCTTCCAGTCTAATCGAATACAGCTGAATACCAGTATTTTACATGGAGCAACTGCCTATCTGACCTCCACAACCCAGTTACTGGGTAATATGATACCCCTTGGTAAGACTGGTTGTGAGACTTTCGGGCTTCTGACGACCCGTAACGACTGGACGAATTTGGTAAATGAGATGTGTGTTTTATACAACATTATTTTTAGTATATGCGAAACCTGAATATAGTTTGTTCAGAATAAGTAACTGAATCGATTCCAATAATTTTTACCCCATGTTATATTTTGGCCCAAAAATATTTAAAAAAGGTTAATAGTTGGACACCCCGAGTATATTATACTGTGCCCCGAGGAGCGACTAAGTAGGTAGTTATCTACCATACGCGCACAATGGCGCGGCGCGGACGCACAGCGAGCGGGGCGACCGGGGCGGGGGTGCAGCAACCTCAGTCACCCGGGTACCACTGGTTGGCGCGCACGTGTCGCGTGGGTCCAACTGCATAATCGCGAGCGCGCGGCCCGCCGGTGGCCGAGTTGTGTTTCGGTTGATCGTGTATTTACCTATCGTATGTAAAAAGTGTCGTGTAACCATGACTTTCTCATACACAAACGTCCAGTACACAGAAACAACGATAACAGTGATAACGTTTCCGTGGCAGTGCGGCGGTACGAGGAGCAATCAGAGTATCGTGTCCGGAACACAATGCTTTGCCGTGATGATTAACATTTTTAAACACGCCAAGATGGTTAATTGTAGAAAGTTATTATTTGTACCTACAGCCTGCTGTGGTTAAGTAATGCGATGTTTAACACTTTTCATCCACTTTGAACAAATCGCATTGACTACATTGTATCACTTACGGCTTACGAATAAGTAATTACTTATTCGTAGCTTACGGCTGCATTTATTTACGAATAAAGTACATTATAATAACTACCTACACTTGACCATTACGACAGTCCAAAGCCTGCAAGTGTGATGGAAAATGTTATCACCCGTTAATTACAATACAATCGCCGCGCGGTACGTTTAGGCACGCGGTGCCCATGATTTCATACGGACAAACAGGTAACATAACAAGCTTATAACTTGGTGATTATTCATGATACAGTTTTGAAATTTTGTACATAGATTCTTTACATAAAAATACTAGACACGTGTTTCGGGTTTCGCATATACTAAAAATAATGTTGTATATTTTCACAAGTTTCATCGTCATAACATTCTTCGAAAAATTGATAAAAACATCTATGAGAGCCACCAAAAGAATTTCTCATCATTATGAGAACGCCTCAAAAAACAGACGAACTTAGAACCTTCTTAAAGAAAAACATTTTTAAATTTTTAGCACCTTTAATATTCTTTCTATCTTCAATGTTTGTTATCGTTGTGTTGAAATCTCATTTTGTGTTTTAATTTATTAAATCAAGTTGGCTGAGGCAGGGAAATTGAAGGCGCCTGCCATTTGTCCATAATAACCCCCTTTGTCTTCATTATTTTTGCCCCGCCCTTGCTCTGTCAAAAATGCTTCTTCACTTCGCCCAAAGGCGCATTAAGGTGTTGTAAATCATCTGATATTGTGTTGAACGGTAAGCTCATTATGGGCATTTGTTAATTTGTCTATTTATTAGCTTCAGTTTTGTATTTACCTACAGCTTTTTACCTATAAGTACTACTGTTTATTCTAAATTATTGTAGGTCATGGCTATTTCCTAACATTATAAGTAGGTACCTATGTTCCCGTTGGTTCATTATCATGCAACAACGAACTCATATCATGATATTATGTTTTTTTTTTATTCTACAAAACGCATCGTTAAGGCCAGAAATAAATGTTATTTATCATAAACTCAATCAATCAGATAGGAAGTCCATCAAATAACTCAGTATTAGACTTTGCATGTCCATTTATGTTCGAAATGTATCTATATTTCATTATATTCCATTTGCACTCGTAGAGCTAAATCGATTTTCAGAACATATTTTGTCATTTTGTTTATCAAACTACCAAAGAGTTTATATTTATAGTACTTACTAAATCCATGCAAACTACAATCTGCATACATCCGCTTTTCCTGCCTGTACCAATGCGTTTAAAATTCGAACACATGTTGCGGAAAAAGTTGAAGTTTCAAATTTAACCACAGACACTAACAATCAACCACTCAAATGCAGTCGTGTCTCAATTCTATTTATATCTTCCCGATCAAATCGTTCCCACAAAGAAATCTCTTTTTTCGCTTTTTATTCGACAAACTGGGTTCAAACATGGCAAGTTTGAAAACTTGTTTACTGCAAGTTACGTCTTCGTCTACCACGGACGTCCGCAAAATCGATTGACGTTTTATATCGAATCGAGATCTTTGATAATCGAGATAAACCTACTCGGGTCTGGATGAGACTGAAACATTTTCAATCCTTCCCACCCAATTTCCGATTCAATTGTAAATTGTTTTGTTGCCTGTTTGTCGTCTGTTTTATCGCCAAGGCATCAAGTGCGAAATAAATTATAGTAAAATTGCTTAAATCCAATGGTCATTTTCAAATAAGTAAGTACCTATTTTATTTTATTTATTTGGGAAAATAAACGGTAGCACATTACATTATTACACACAATTTTAGCTATAGAGTGAGTAGACCCACGACATTTTTTCCATATTATAAAGACAAGTTATAAAATAACATAATATGTTAATGATAAAACTAAGCAGGCATATGCAGAAAACTGCCACTAATTCAATATTATTAGATATATATAGACCGTCATAAACACACTGTACTCAGTGCAAAAGTCGGACGTCGAGAGAAATTTCCAAAAAACGATTTTTTGCTATCAAAGTATGTTAATTGTCAAACTACACAAAATACGGCGTGATATTTACTAAATCCACGATTCCTTACAACAAACATCTCACAATATTAACTTTAAGGAGCTCTCCACATTCCCCCAAAAAAGTGTTTAAAGGGATTACATGACCTAAAGGCAAAAAACGCAAGTTTTATAATGCCTAAAAGTATATGGGGGACTATAGTCAACAAAATCAGAAAAATATATGATATATGGATATATGCTAGGTTAATGATGTCTTGAAAACATAATGCTAATTTGATCCGATAGAAAAAAATCATGAAGATACCTCTAAAAACTTTCTTTTTACAATAAAAACCATTTTAATATACATACAATCATTCTGATTTTTTGTCAGATTATTCTACAAGCAACATAATAAATCACTAGTGTTATAATTTTTTTGGTACAAACAATATATTTTTTGTAACTAGATAATTGCTTCATATTTTGCAATAAATTACCAGGGTTGTGTCATCGCGCTTCTCTTTCTTTTCTATGCAGTCCGACAGTGACCACGCTTTAGGTCATGTAGTCCCCTTAACAAAATTCAATACTGACACGGCACTTGCCACCACAGTTGCCACCATCTGTTGTTGCATAACTCCGATCGATATTCAAGATGCGGTCGAGTCTTCAACTTTGGACGACCACTCACTGGCTCTAGTCCAAAGACTCCAAACCAGAACAGGACAGTACTTCGAAACAATTGAATGTTATTAGGTTTAAAATCAACTTAGTCTTGCCTAAACTGGAAGGGACGCGAGGTACTGGCTGGTTGAGTAATTTAATTTCTAGTTTTATCGTTGACTGTACTGTGCGGCGTGGCTTGAATCGTTTATGGTTTCGTATTTTTCTCGTTGGGGAAAGGTGTAAGGAATAAATTGAAAATAATTGTTGTCAGTATTGACTCTGAATTGTTAGCAGGCAGTCACTCGCTATTTATTTGTTATCCTTTATTTGATTGATTTGAGGATAATACAAAGGTAAGCGTTATACCGTTTATTATTTACTTGGCGTAAAAAGGCGAGATAGTCAAAATGATAAAAAAATAAATAGTCAGGGAAATACCGCTCTAAACTGTTTTAGAGCGATATTTCCTTGTCTATTAGTCTCAAACAATTCGCCATTATTACGTTTTTGCAACGATTAATTCTTAATTCAGGATAATGATAGGATAACAAACAGAAAAGTGAGTAAGTACAAGAACGAAGAAAAATCACTGCTGCTCACACCACACCGAGTAAAATAATAATTTGAATGTAAGACCAAAATTTGGTTCATCGAATCGACTCATCCAACAGCACGCTATGCAAAGACACAATGTATACAATGTAGATAAATGCCAACATCCACCTGGCTAGCCTTTTCCCAATTATTTTGGGGTCGGCTTTCAGTCTAACCGGACGCAGCTGAATATTTTACATAGAGCGACTGCTTATCTGACCTCCACAACCCAGTTACTGAGTGCAAACATGCTCCTTGATAAGACTGGAGGTCGGGCATTCTTTCTGACCATCCGTGACGACTGTCAAAGATGTACAAATGACAGCCGGGACCAACGGCTTAAGGTGATTGGATACTGACACTTTTTCATACATTCTTTCGGGGTACAAATCTCGAAAAATAAACGATTTTTGCAGAATAAAAGCACGTATATTAAGTTGTTATGACTTATTATTGACGCATATCGACAAAAACCTATAAAAAAAACACTATTTCCAGGATATCTAGGCCTGACAAAATCGATAAATTTTTCTATGTGTGCGCGGCCGGAACACGCCCTCTGCAGGATATTTCAAAGAACTATCGAGAAGCAGAACACAAATTTTTGCTAAGGTTATCAACAACAATTGATCTTGCTCGTTAGATGGCGTTGTTTGTCAATGTCAAACAGGTTGGCCAATTTTATAATAAATCGTTGAATTATGCGTGTTTTTTTTGACAAGTTGCGAATCGTTGGTAGGTATGCAATATTTCTTACAAGGCTGGCGCGGTGGCTCTGCCCGCGCAGTTATATATTAAATCAATTTATCAATTGAATCATGAAGTGAGAAAAAATGCTTTACCTACTTATTGATAGTATTTGCGATCTACCCTGGGTTCGATATTACTGTAATGAATGTATGTACCTACATACTAAGTTTATGTACCTAAGTACCTACATAAATGTAAGTACTAACTTACACTTGAACTGTCTTCAAAAAATTTTCTGAATTAAAAATCTTTCTGCATTAGGCTGGTAAGTACCTATTGAGAGAGCCCTTCCCAGTTCCCACTGTTCCCAAACCGTCTATCCTATCGTCAACGCGGGCATAGTCAAAAGCTTGTTCACAGAACACTATTACCTTTCCCTAGCGGAGCTAAGCTTGTTTTTGTTGTTCAATCCAGCGCATTGTTTGAAAAAGAGGCAAAGCAAAAAGAGAGAGATAGCGCCTGAACGCTCGGTTGGCGTTCGGTTCGGGTTCGGTAACTTCCGCCGCTCACTCGCAGGCGGCAGCATGGACTTTGGGCGGCAGGCCCGGCCGGCACTATTGGAGGCTTGGCCCCGCGCCGGGGAGATGTGTGTTTGAATTTTTATCAATCTAGGTACCTACCTACCGAACTAGCGTTATTTTTGACTATATGGAAATTATTTATAATATACACAAATACTTTAGCTTTTTCATATTATGTTTGTTCCTAACTAATATTGTAAATGCGCAATTGACTTTGTTTGTTCCACTTTCACGCTAAAACGGCTGAGCTGAACGGATTTACTTAGATGAAATTTGGCACATGGGTAGACCATGACCTGCGGGGTAATTGCGTAACACACTATCAGTAGCAATGGCTTTCATTTTGACAGTTCAACAACATTCATTGCATCATTTACGTTTTTGAGCAAAAACATTTTTCGAACCATAGAAATGATATACATATGTTTCGAACATAGGTAATGCAAAGCAATGGATTAGCAATATTCTTCAAAATGATTCAGATTGAGATTGATAATGATTGTGTTACGTAGGTAATTAGAGTGCTGGGTTAGGATTACGACATAGGATACTTTTTATTCCGGTAGTACGATTCCGTGGGATAATCTCCGACATCCACGCGGGCGAAGCTGCGGGAAAAATCTAGTACCTCCATAAAGTACGATAAAGTAAAAGTAAATAATTTTATTCTACCTATGGAGTAGAGTAGCAGTACCTACCTAAATAAATTCTTAATTCCGCGTTCCGTTACCTAATCTCAACTTCTTCAATAGACGTATTGAAGAAGTTGAAATTAGGCAACGGACTTGTATAAAATGTAGGTACGTACCGTATATAAATGTAATACCTAGTACCTACTTGTACCGCGCAGTACCTACAGGCACAAAATATAGAGAGTACCTACAGACTGCCATCCGCGCGAGACACGCGTAGCTGTGAAGTGCAAAAAACCGGCCAAGTGCGAGTCGGACTCGCCCATGAAGGGTTCCGTAGCAGCAAGTAACATAATATAAAAGTTCTTGTAGTTCGTTGTAACTTTGTGAAAGGTAAATTGCGGTTTTCGATTTATGACGTATTAAAAAAAAAACTACTTACTAGATCTCGTTCAAACCAATTTTCGGTGGAAGTTTACATGGTAATGTACATTATATATATTTTTTTAATTTTATCATTCTCTTATTTTAGAAGTTAGAGGGGGGGGGGGGACACACATTTTACCACTTTGGAAGTGTCTCTCGCGCAAACTATTCAGTTAAAAAAAAAAATGATATTAGAAACCTCAATATCATTTTTGAAGACCATCCATAGATACCCCACACGTACAGGTTTGATGAAAAAAATTTTTTGGAGTTTCAGTTGTAAGTATGGGGAACCCCAAAATTTATTGTTTTTTTTCTATTTTTGTGTGAAAATCTTACTGCGGTTCACAGAATACATCTACTTACCAAGTTTCAACAGTATAGTTCTTATAGTTTCGGAAAAAAGTGGCTGTGACATACGGACGGACGGACAGACAGACAGACAGACAGACAGACAGACAGACAGACATGACGAATCCATAAGGGTTCCGTTTTTGCCATTTGGCTACGGAACCCTAAAAATGGAGTAACAAAAAAAAAAGTAATTATAAGTAACTGTTGAGTGGATGGTTGTTTAAATTCAACATTACGATGAATTATCGTTTTTTAAGCTACCAGTTGTTTCAGAGAGGTAAGTAGGCATTTGCTTGTATTTCGAATAGTTAGATAGGTAGGTAAGCGCCCCGGCCCCCGGTGCCGAGCCGTAAAAGCGAACATGACTTTGTGGCGTTGTAATATTTTTACAATTTATATTAGATATTTATTGTAGTAAGTACCTATAAGCTAAAAAAATACGATCATTTCCTTTCTTGCTGTTTCATTCTCAACAATGAATCAAATAACTAGATACGAGTACCACTACTACACTAGTTTTTTGTGTTTTTTGTTTTGTGTGTTTTTTGCCAAAGTTGACAACCCCAGCGCGACCGCCGAGCGTAGGTATGAAAAGTGCAAGTACCAAATTACCTTTCTGTTTTGTGCGGTTGATCAAATAAAGTAATCTGAATACAGTCATTTATATTTACGGTACCTACTTTGAACAAAAAACATTTGTTGTTAATTTTTGTCTCTGTCTGTTTATTCCGGCTAATCTCCGAAACGGCTAGACTGATTTTGACGAGACTTCCACTGGCAGAAAGCTGATGTTATAAGTTCCGCGAAAAAAAATAGGTGAAAATGAATGAAATTCAATACTGTACAGACGCAAGTACATCAATCTACTACCGCGGTAATATTATTATGCGAGTCATACCTACGCGCCGCGGCCCGCGAGTTCGGTTTACACTCGGTAAACAAACAGTCTCGAATGCTCCACAGTGACGAACGGACGCCGGACGATGTGATGGTTTTGTACGCAGTTACGAGCGTAGACCATATAGGTACATACCTACTGTTTGACAAATTGTACAGAAGACCGAGGAGTACAGTCAGCCACTGTGTATGGCATTTGTGGACTACGAGAAAGCCTTCGATTCCATCGAAGTATGGGCAGTTCTGGCCTCTCTGCAATGATGTCGAATTGACTGGTGCTAAATCGAAGTGTTGAGATGTTTGTATGATGCTGCAACGATGACTTTCCAGATCCAGGATCAGAAAACCAGCCCCATCCAACTGCTCAGGGGGGTGATACAGGGGGATGTCATATCCCCTAAATTGTTTGTGAAATACTAGAAGAAATACTAAAATTCACGGCAGTAGTACTTATATGTCACGAAATCAAAATCACAGCTGAGTAGACTTTACGAGTAATAGTCGACCAACTTTTAGTTGCAATGTATGGGAGGACATGATTTTCAACTACAATGTTAAGCTTGTTCTTGGGATAAATTCATTTCGACTACGGAACTCTTCATTGTGGTCCGACATGGACTTGGCCGGTTTTTCCTTGCTAATTTTAATGTAACTTAGGGTGTAAATAAGTACCTAATAAAAGATGTATAGAATCTTCAAAACAAAGTCGGTACCAACAAAGCTCAATTATCGAAGAGAGAGAAGAGTTCAATAAACTTTATTTGCAACTAGCTGCGCCCAGCGGTTTCACCCGCATAAGTTTCGATCCCGTGGGAATATCGGGATAAAAACTATCCTATGTCCTTCCCCATACCTACCAAATTTCTTCTAAATCGGTTCAGTGGTTTAGGCGTGAATAGGTAACATACAGACAGACAGGCAGAGTTACTTTCGAATTTATAATATTAGTATGGATATAATATAGTATAAGTATATACAGGGTTATTGGAACAACACTAACATGGTCATTGTACTCATCATTATGAACAATTTTTTTTACTATGGGACCAAACCTGAAATCGCGAAAAAAATCAGCTGTTCCCTACATTTATGTTCGTATAGGTATCATCATGCGTCAAAATGTAGGGAACAGCTGATTTTTTTTCATTTTCTCATTTGAAATTGGAATTGTTGGTTTGAGTGGACGCTGGTGTATGTGAATTTGTTGGTTTTTAGGCTAAACATACAAACACACGTAAATAGTAAACACATAATACATATTACACATAACACTTATATACATATACATACACATACACACAACAGTAATAAAATTACACTAATAATTAAATACCCACAACCGTGTGTACACGGCCTAATAATTTCACGCGTCTGTACACTGCCTTACTGCCTGCGACGGCGGGCACGCTGGGCTGCGGTTGAATGATACATTATTATTATACCTACGAGTGACCGAAATTCGCGGAATTCCGTCGCGCCGGCTGCATCTCTCGCGCACGACTCAAATAAACATTTTATATATTTTGTTTTATAGTAGCGTTTAATTATACAAAGAATCTTAACTGTCCCGTTGGTTTCGTGGTCACAAGTGCATCTGCCGTTCTCGGGGTCCTGGGTTCGATTCTCAGGTCGGACAGTGTTATTAAAATTGGGTTTTTCCCGTTAGGAGTTTCTTTACTCTTTTTCTTTTTTTTTTTGCCCGGAGTTTGGAAATTGGTGGCGTAATACCCCCGTGCCTCGGAAAGCACGTAAAGCCGTTGGTCCTGCGCCTGTTCTCTCTCCTGTATTTGCGCACACACTTGTGCACTATAATATCTCCTGCAAACCTGGCTAATCTTCTTTGAAATTGGCCACCGTGACCGAAATCGGTCAGGGGATTTATTATTATTTTATTATTTTTAAACCTAAACCTACCCTAACACACTACAAAAGCACCCTTAGAATAATTGAATAAGCAACTGACAACCCTTGTAGCAATCAAGTATTCTTTTCTTCGGTTTTTACTATAAAAAGTACGCTTTTCTTTAGAGAATGAAGGACAGTCATAAAAATATTTTCGTAAAAATATTTTATTTTAATTAACGCCACCTCTGGAAAACAAGTTCACAAACCAAGTTTATGAATACAACGCCATCTAGTTATATCGCAAGTAAAACTATACACGTAGTGTGTAACTGTACATGTGTGTGTAAAGACATAGTAAAGATATAAAGTGAAACGGCTAAATGTTTAGGGGTACAAATCTTTGTATGTGACGAGTTAACAAGCAAAGTGAATATCTAAAAAGATTATGTTAATGCGTTAGTTGACGCATATAATAAAGTTGTTTCGCAAAGCTTTCTGAGTTAGGCGTAAAAATTGAAAATGTTCGAAGTGCGAATGTGCCGCCATCTAGCGATAAAGTGGCTGGGAGATCATGTATTGAATAGCCTTAACATGCTTTCCGAGGCACGGAGGGGTCTTGATAATGTAATAGATGGTCATCCATCTACGAATCGACCGCGGCAAGCGTAGTAATCTACGACCGATCCGTACATATCGTCGCTAATTTAAGTGACGTAACTGATTCGAAGCATATTTTACGGTACAGTATTACTACTATTGTTATCGTGTTAATATTGTTTTAACAATAAATATTTTAACAGATACGTCACTTCGTGAGATCTTTTTTTTTTAATAATAATATCGTTTATTTGCATGAAATATGGTGCTTACAGATCTCATAATACAATAAATAGTACTTCATATTCCGCCTACTAAATTCAGCATGCAAATTTAGGTTGTTCCATAGTTTTAATTAATTAAATAATAAATTGCATTTAAATATGTCACAATGGGAAAATATCATGAAATTAAAATACAAATGTCAAACTATGAAAATTACAAATGTCAAAGTACGAAAAATTACAAATGTCAAACAATAAAAATACTAATGTTAAAACTATAAAAATTACAATGTTCAAGATAAGCTTAGAGGAATGGCAAAGTTAATTTGTCATGTCTGTAATAAATTATTCTTTGTATTAAAATTCATAAATTCATTAATAGAATAGAAACAGTTTTCAATAAGCCATGTTCGGAGTCTTCTTTGAAATAGATTTGTTTTTATTTTGTTCGGAATACATGATCAGATATCAGATTCGACTTGGAAAATATATCAAATTACTTTAGTTAGGTCGGCTTAGTCCAAAATGTCAGATACGTCAGTTAGTTAGATTAGCGACGATATGCACAGCAATTAATCTAAACGTCTCGCTAACAAACCGGCGTGATATCGAGCCGATAAACGAAGGTTGAGGTGTAGATAAATACTAGTTTAACTGAAATGGGTCATGGTGAAGTCTTCAAGCAGTTTCAACGTTAAAATTAATACTTTTTTACGAAGAAGTTTAATGTTTTTTAGAAAAAAAAGTCCATACTATCAAAAACCAAGTGCTACTTCAGGGCTGACTAGACTTGTTTTCACGGACCAGTGTTTTTTTTTTCACATACATATTTTACTACAAACTTTATTTTATAGAGTTAGCGTAAACAGCCTATGATGTTCCCACTACTGAGACACAGGCGTCCTCTCTGTGAGTGGGAATGATCCGTAATCCACCACGCGGGCCCAGTGCGGGTTGGTAGATGTCAGATATCTTCGAATCTGATCCTTTCCTTCACCGTTTTGAGAGCAGTGGTGATGAAATAATTTACATTAATACACAATACAAAATAATTTATATTAGTGGTTGGCCATCATATCACTTGGTTTTAATTTGTCCTTTTGGTAGATTCTTATTTTGTAAATGTGAGGACTTTGTAAGCCTTGTAGACTTTAGATTTGTAGACCATTTTTTATTTTATCAAGTACCTGGTACTTGTTGACAAGCCTACGCTGTCCTCCCATACCTACTGTAATTTGAAAACATTGTAAAAGCCAATTATGTTTAAAAAATTTAAAGAAGAATGGTTGTGGAAGTGTTGCCCCTTCAACCTTTAAGCCCGATTTTCATAAAGATTAAAAAAATAACGATCTACACAACCGATCCAAGCGTAGTACTAGGATACCGGCCAAGGTATCATGAGACCTATCTCAAAAATACAGAACTCTCACAGAAATATTAATCTGCAGTATATTTTAATTCGGCCTTTCTATATGCGGATGGTAGTACCATCAGTATGCTCTGTATGTTTTTGCATCATTTTACGTAATTGCAAAACTCCAAAGGGTGGAATGCGAAGGGCGTCTATTTAGGTCAGTATGGATTACTGTGCGCGTGAAATTGGTACGCTTTTGAAGCTCTGTTGTTTTAATAAGTTAAGTATCTAACATACAATGGAATATAGGTACCTACAGTAATTTCATTTGTTTATTATGTAAAATTTTTATGTGCTCTTTTGAAATAGGGTACTTGTTACTATTTGTTTATGACAGTAGTTTAAGTTTTATGTTATACTAGCTGTTTCCCGCAATTTCGTTCGCGTGAATGATAAAAAACAAATTAGATTTCAAGGGTTTTCATTTTGCTCGGAACCCTATTTTTTGTTCTAAAATAAAAGTAGCCTAAGTTACTCCTTATATCATCAGCTATCTACCAGTGAAAGCCATGTCAAAATTGGTCCAGCCGTTTCGGAACAAACAGACAAACAACAATTTTAAAGTTGTTTTTTTTTTTTGTTATAAGTACCGTTTATACATTCATAATAATATGCATTAGTAAAAAGCTGTTATTTTGACATTACACACAGAAACTTAAATTTTATTTATTTGTATACAAGTATAACAATAACTAAGAAAGTGGGTTTATTTTCACCCTATTTATATCTCACTAATATTATAAAGGCGAAAGTTTGTGAGTGTGTGTGGGTGTTCATATGTTTGTTACTGTTTCACGATCAAACGGCTGGACCAATTTTGATAAAATTTTGTATGGAAGTATCTGACACCCTGGATTAACATATAGGCTACTTTTTATCCCGATAATCCCACGGGATCGACATTTATGCGGGTGAAACCGCGGGGCGCAGCTAGTATAATTATAAAAAGTAATAAAGTCTGACATCTAAGTCTGAGTGTTGTCGTTGGAAGGCCTCCCACGAGGTGGTCCGACGACCTTGTGAAAGCTGCAGGAACCCGTTGGATGCGAGAAGCACAGAACCGGTCGAAGTGAAGGTGCTTGGGGGAGGCCTATGTCCAGCAGTGGACGTCTTTCGGCTGACATTATGATGATGATGAATAAAGTCTGAGAAAACAGTGCTCATTTCCAGGTTTTTAACTACCTTCCCATAAATATTTTTCGTAAAGACTAAAATACTGCTTCAATTTTGCTCTGAGAAATCATATTAGTTTGGATCGTATAAAAAAAAACCGTCATTCATTTCCGTATCGAAAAAACGTTCCAAGGGTGACAGGTGGTGATGAAATTTTGCACAAAGAAATATCGCCTTCGGAAAAGAAATAAGGAGTCTTTTATAGCGAATAGCCCGATGCTCCTCCCGGGATATGAAATAAAACATTATTCCTCAGTATCGCTCACATGACTAAGAATATCTATTCAATAAGGTATTAGACGAAATATTTTCTGATTCTCTAAAGGAAATTGATGCGTTTAATATAGACACCACATTCAGGTTCTCTATGTCCATAATTGTTTTTTTATTTAAGCTCTTTAGAATAAAAACAGTTCATGTAACTGTTAGCCAATTACAAGTCTTCAATTATATAAACAGAACAGTGTACACAAAAAACAGCACTGAACAAAAAAGAAAAAAAAAAGAATCAAAGCTTCAACTAAAGGTACATAACGTAATATTATCAACATAGAAATTAATATTAAAAACTAGGACTCAACCTATTGAACTTATTATAATACTGTTAAGTAAAGAGCTCAGGTTAAGCTACGCATGCCGCGGTTGATCCGTGGATGGGTGAACATCTTTACATACCAAGACCACTCCGTGCCTAGGAAAGCACGTTAAGCTTTTGGCCCCGGCTGTCACTCGTGGATCTTTGACAGTCGTTACGGATCGTCAGAAGCCCGAAAGTCTGACAACCAGTCTTACCAAGGGGTATCGTATTACCCAGTAACTGGGTTGTGGAGGTCAGATAGGCAGTCGCTCCATGTAAAATACTGGTATTCAGCTGCATCTAGTTAGGCTCGAAGCTGACCCCAACATAGGTGGGAAAAGGCTAGGCAGATGATGAATTAAAAATACAATATGTGCCTTGTTTACATTTTATGCTCATCAAGATTCACTAACCCGCAGCCTAATTGCGGAACGCCAAATCGTCAAATGATTCTGATCAGTTGGCTTCATTTCTATCACAATTGGCTTCATTTTACGATTTTCGAATTGCGAAACTCTAGTTTCTGCGCAGGGCCTTAACGTTCATAATTGGTTTCATAATAAACTAGAGTTTCGCAATTCGAAAATCGTAAAATGAAGCCAATTGTGATAGAAATGAAGCCAACTGATCAGAATCATTTGACGATTTGGCGTTCCGCAATTAGGCTGCTGATTCAATATCAAGATCCTGTAGATCTTAGCACACGAACGAGACTTCCATTCTTATGAAAGGCTTAGGTGAAAGTATCTTTTTAAAGGACCACACGAACTACGTCACTACGTGAGATTCTCGGTGAGAATACCTGATCCCGACAAACTTTAAACATGATGAAGATGAGTACTTGTCAAACTCTTCTTTAAGAGTCAGGGTAGCCCACGAAATAAAAATTTCCTTACGTTTTTTGCAATTTGCAGGTCAGTATCAGAAAGTAACAAATATTTATCTATAAGTATAGAATTATAATCACAAAAATCATCAATAGATCTACAGCTCATAAAGCTCATATTGTCCTATTAAACGACCATTTCATGAAATTATGACATTTGATGGCAATTCTAATATATTGCTGATTCTAATGGTTATAATTCTGTAAAACCATATTTGTTACGGTCACGAATCGTATTTGAATCAACCTATAACTTGACACTTACCTGCATATTAAAAAAAAAGTAAGTAATTTTGAATGTCGCGGGCTACTTAAGCGCATAAACCCGCGAGAACAATTTTATATTTGGCAAACATTTAATAAGTATTGAATTTCACTTGTCTCTACTTCCAATTCGCAATTCTGATACCGGTTGTAAGCATCATCATCTGCGTAGCATTTTCCCAACTATATTGGGGTCGGCTTCCAGTCTAACCGGATGCAGCTGAATAAGTACCAGTACTTTGCATGGAGCGACTGCCTATCTGACCTCCACAACCCAGTTTCTAGGTAATACGATACCCCTTGGTAAGACTGGTTTTCAGATTTTCGGGCTTCTGACGACCCGTAACGACTGTCAAAGATCCACGAATGACAGCCGGGACCAACGGCGTAACGTGCTTTCCGAGGCTCGGAGGGGTCTTGGTATGTAAAGATGGCCAACCGGACCAACCGCGGCAAGCGTGATTGATCGACCCGTGCGGCTGTTATTACATAGCCACAAGCTCCTCCGTAATACCGGTTGTAAGCATCTCCACTCGTAATGGTTATTTAGAGCCACTCAACATTGAAAAAAACTACACCATTAGGTAGTTAAATTAGGCTGCTGTTAGTTGTAACTCACCCATTCCTAAAACGCCTCACAAAATGCATAACTCACTTTTCCCACTGTACAATTCTAATCGAATATCAAGTTCAATAATATAGATACACAGTTACACACTATACACGTATGAAATGCAAATCCATGTAATGAATAGTCGAGGAAGCTGCGAGTGTATCGCGAATTGATTAATGGATGGCTTGCCGAACACGTCAGTGTGGGACACAATATCTATTAGTCATAGATGAAGGACACGACTCGACTATAAAGTTCGCGTTGTATTGTTGGGCTATTCTGTAGCTTACTTAAAAAAACTCGAACCTCACTCTAGTGGCTGCAATAAACGCATATGTTTTTAAAGAAAATATGGTTATTTTTGGTCCTTTTTTATCTTTAGCACGTTTAATTTTTGAGCCGGCTTTTTTTATGCAGACATTTATCCTTTACTAGCTGCGCCCCGTGGTTTTACCCACATAAGTTTCGATCCCGTGGGAATATCGGGATAAAAACTATCCTATATCCTTTCCGGGGACTCAAACTATCTGTATAACAAATTTAATCTAAATCGGTTCAGTGGTTTGGGCATGAAAAGGTAACTTACAGACAGACAGACAGACAGAGTTACTTTCGAATTTATAATATTATATAGTTTAGTATGGATATAAGCTCTCAACCGCCCTAAAGAGTCATTAAATGCTGTCAATATGGCCGAAATCAGCTAGAAGACATCATCATCCTTCACCAGACACCACTATTGGTATTAGGATTATTCTTTTAGAATGTCCTAGACTCTTATCACGTTATTATCTTTTACCATACCCAGACGAGGGCGATTTTTTTTTTGAAGACGATAAGTGAGTTTTTGACAATATATCTTGAGGAGGGGAGAATATACTTTGGGGTAGGCCTATGTCCAGCAGTGGACATAATACCCAGAACAGTCGCCTTTTTCTTTTCCAGGACGACAAGTAAGTTTTTGACAACATAATTATCTTGACTATAGGTGTATATGCTATACTTAGGTATAGCATTATTTAAGCAGCTAACTTGATCGTTTAACTGATCCATAAAAGAAGCTTATAATTATAAGATTCGAAAGATATATTGCCCCAAGTGTCCATAAAAACGATAAATAATACAAGGTGACCAGTTTTTGTTTGAGTAAGTAGGTGTTTTGTGTAGGTGGATACAATAATGTATTCATTTATGTAAATTGGGTTTTATTGGAATAAGATGGAGTACCTACGTGAATCAGCTCCGGTCAGTGCCTTCTGCACGATTTACGAAAAAAGGTAGTATCTATTTCGATCGAGGATTTATTCTACAGTCTTTAAAAGGTGAGTATAGATTAGAGCATTTACTTGTAACAGAACATCGAGCATTCGCCGTTTTATAATTTTCGAACACGACTCTCGATGTTTTGTTATAACCTGATTTGAAAAACCAATGAGCATATTGGAGTAACATTTTATCGAGCAAAGTCACGAACGTTCAGGAACGCACAATCATCAACAATGAACGCAAGGTAGAAATAAATGTTACAGGTAAAATGCTCACTCGCTGTGAGCATTATATCGAACGTCGAGCATTCGCAGGAATGTTACATTACATGGAAATTATATTGCAAACTGAGCTTTTGACTTTATTGTACAGACGCCGGCACATCAAGCTACTACAATCTGTCAAATTTATTTAATAGATTTTCAACTTTATCTGCTAAAACATTAGGTTTAAAGTTGATTGGGAAAATTTGACAGTTTCGGGTAGCTTGATGTGCTGGCGTCTGTACCATTCACAAGAACGTTACATTTCATGGAAATGATATTGGAAACTAAGCTTTTACCTTTATTGTACCATTCATAAGTACGTTACATTTCATGGAAATGCTCGAGACAATGCTCTAGTTTATACTCACCTAAACGAAATCTCGAGTACATTTTAAAACAAAAGAGTTTACAAAATGGCTGAGTACTCTGTCATATAGTGGATCCTGACAAAAGGTTGAAGTGTCGAGGAAAACAATTGAGGAGCTTTAAGCACGTCCAATTTTTAAAACGCCGGCAGCCAAGTACTCTTCGAAGGTTTTACCCCCGGAAAAATAAACCAGGTCACAGTAACCTGGGTTCGTAATAACTTTCACGCATATTATCATCCTGTTTATGATTCAACTCAAAGTTAGATCATCACCATGGTCATTTTTATGTTCTTTGCACTTGATTTAAGATTATTATTGAAGTGAAAACTTCTTTAGGCGCGTTGGGCGTTGGTTTTTTGAGATGGGAAAAAAACTATTGAACTCGCGCCACTGTTACCGTAATCGACACCACTTCGGATGTGTTCGGCTGTCCTCGGGATGTACTCGGTTTTAATGTACCTATATCCGATATGTCAGTGAGTGACGGCAAAGTATTCTGTTTATTTTGTTTTCACTTCTGTCGGCACTCCCGGAATGCCACTGTTTTTTATTGTATATATTTATTTATATAGATAAATGTATGTTTTATGTATATATGTATTTATTGTATATAATATGTAAGTGGTACACCACAGACTATCTGCAGTATTGTCTCTCTTTTTTCCCTTAACCGGTTGAATGCCGTAGTTACAAACACAATTAAAAAGCCATTGTGTCTCGCGTGGATCCACGTTTAAGCATACGAAGGGTTAAAGATCGCTTTTAATGACAAGACCGCCCATTGTGTCACCCCTTGTAAAAATTCTACATTTATATCTGTAATAATAATATTTTATGGTGTACAAAATAAAGAGTATTCTATCTATCTACCTGAATACACTAACTCCGCCTCAAATTCTCTAAAGTTAATCTAGAATATCGGCACAACATACATAATACTGTAGGCACACCAATTTATCGATCAACAAAATCTATGTAGACACCTAAACCAGTAACCTTATAGTGATTACCATCGACCTTTATAGTACTTTTCTAATCTGTGTGATAAAATTAAACGTGCCTTTAAAACGTGCTGGTTATTGTGTTAAACGGAGCTTAAAACCGATACTTGAATGACAAAGTTGGCAATAGCGTGTAAGCCCATCGCCTTCGAGTGCCGTATTAACCCATTTTCTTTGGAAGCACTCTTGCTTCTCGTGCGGGAAATACCACCGATATTTTTCTTTCAATCCTATAATATAAAGCTATTGAGAAGTGTCAAAGGACTTGTAGGTTGCCTGTATTTATTTTCTTATTTTATGACAGCTATATAACTTTGTAGTTCGAAAAGGTTGGGTACTTCTTGACCAGGAGGTTAGGTAAGTACTGCAGGTAGTAATATCTTTTTAACCGACTTCAAAAAAAGGAGGAGGTTCTCAATTCGTCGGAATCTTTTTTTTTTTTTTTTATGTATGTTCCCCGATTTCTCGAAGACGCCTGGACCGATTTGGAAATTTTTTCTTTTGTTTGAAAGGGTATACTTCCCAAGTGGTTGCATGATCATCAGGTCAGGATCTGATGATGGGATCCCAGGGAAATCGAAGGCAACCTTCCAATTTTATAGGCACATAGTACCATTTTCATATATTTTCTAAAGCTGTTTAAGTATTTGCATCTGATAATCATCATCTCAGGTGGATGAGCTGATGATGGAAGGTACAACTCCTCAACGGCTTGGAGTTAAAAGAAAATTCTTTCAAAATTATTTATAGTAACACAAAAAAACCGACTTCCAAAAAAACACTACAAAGTGAAAAATAACTTTAATTTCGGAAGTCGGTGGCAAAAAACTAAAATACAGATCCAAAGACACCGACTTCCGAAATTAAAGTTATTTTTCACTTTGTAGTGTTTTTTAGACTCCCTGTCTAGGTAAACTAGGACGTGTTATAAGTATAGGCAGAGTCATTTACCTTATACATTATGTACCTAAGTAAGACTCAAAATGCGAAGCGAAGTAAGATTTATTACTTATAAATTAGAACAATGATGAGATGTTCTTTTATTCCTTTGTTGCTTTCAATATTAAACAAACAACGCTTCCATCCTTAATCAAAGCAGTTACAATAGATCAAAGATCCTACAATCCATACAGAATAGGAAGGCTGATATTTCCTGACAATACCCCGTGATTTAAAATACAAAAGCTAAGGGGAAGTGGCGCGATAATAAATTTATATATACTTAGAGAGCTCAGCGACGATGGATTTTGATTTCGTGGGAAGGAGCAATAGAGCGTGCCCTATTTCCCCATTTTATTTTTTCCGCATTTTTATTCATTTGAACACACCTTACGCCCGTTTTGTGAGCGTTTCCGAATGTGTGTATGTAGCTTAGGAATAAACGTGTTTATACGGGATTCGAATTCGCAATTGTGTCATGAATATCGAATAATAACGGGCTTAGGGAAAACTTTTATTGGTGTTGGTACAAGGTTATGCTATTACAGTTATAGGGGCTTTGCCTAGGGTTTTGATTATCTATAGGTACCTATTCAGGTGGTTGGTTTTGTATCTGTACGAAAATAGATACTTAAAATAGATTTCTGAAAATAAGTACCTACATACTTATTTTTAGAAACCTAAATAGATTGATACGTTTTAAATTTATGATTCTTCATAAAATAATGCCTAAAATAGATTCCTTTGTGATAAAAATAAAATTGCTTAAAAGCTTTGTTTTGAGATTCATAACAAGAATCGGCACATTTTCTGATGTCAAAAATCGCTTCAAGATTTTTTGGTATTTTTATTTCGTTTCATCTTACCCCATGCTAGTCCAAATATAAAGTGAACCCCAAAAACTCTCCACTCAAGCATCTATTGAAAAAGTTTTTGATAACCGGGTCAAGTTGTTACAGCACCGAAAAAAATAATAATTATACAATGCACCGTTGTCAAACATCAAAGTCAAGAGTTTGGTAATTAAAAAGTGAAAATTGGGAACGGCTAGTATTTCACTCCATAGTAGATAACACATTCTGGCTTGCCGCCAGCTTTTGACATTTGGGTCATTCCGTAGGTCATCAGAATTTTGAATTTTGTTTTTTTTTTTTGTTATTTTTAAGTTACAAGTTGTTTGTTGGCCGCTGTTATGAGGCGATCAGTTTTCAGCTTTGATTGCTGTATATTTTACAGAAATTACGTACATTTTATTATTGTACGTACTAGCTTCTGCCTGCGAATTCGTCCGTGTGAAATTTCGGCTACTGACCTACCACGTCGCGTCGAATCGCCCGTTTCATTTTCGCTAGCCGTGCTTTCTAACCTTTTTTCGTTTTGCTCGGTTCCTAAACGCCGTAGCGTGATGTAAAATATATTATTATGATCATTCTTGAGGAAGGTTATAGGAACCTTCCTCAAGAATTGGGTTACAATTTTTCAAATCCGACTGGTAGTTTCCGAGATCAGTGCGTTCAAACAAACATACTAACTTTGTAGCTTTATTATATTAAGTAAATAGATTCAATGAACAAGAAGTTAACAGACAAATAAATGAAGATAACAAAAAATATATTTACGCCGTATAAAGAACAACCCATTGACCCGGGCAACAAAATATTATCGGTTACACATTAATCACTGAAATAAATGCACAATAATTTACACACCCTGTATAAAATAAGGCTGGAAACCTGTACAGAATAAGGCTGGAAATACACCAGCGGCTTTCAAAGCAACCCACACAACAATTTACACACGCTGTATAAAATAAGGCTGGAAATACACCAACAGCTTTCAAATCAACCCGCTCAATACCCGAAGAAGACATGGCGCATAGAATTGAGTGGCACAGTCGGACGAGGCCATCAGATTAGCTATCGCACCTGTCTTTACAACCTGGCTAGCTGATGCGTTATCAGCCTTACGTAGCCTTCCCTCGGAGGGGTGTACTATCACAATCGTTTGCGTTGCTTTGAAGTTAAAAGAATGAATGAATCGCGATACGGTCGAAGAAACGAAACGAAATATGTTCCTATTATTGTAATTTTGGTTGAGTGTTCATATTAATTAAATACATAACCTGCAGCCTGTCATGGCCTTATGTTATTTCATCTTTGTTAACCTTTCGCGATTGACTAAAAAACATGAAAAAAATCACAACCAATACGTATCAGTGAAGATAAGTGGATAAGACAGAGATTAAAACAGAAAAAGAACTAGCAGGGGATCGAGGGGTGGGGGTGGAGGGGGGGGGGGGGGTCAGAGGATCAGATCGCAATAAATCATCAAATTGGTGCTGTGGGTGCTCCAACAACACTATAGGTAGGTATTTTTGTGACACGCGCGGAGACGAAGCGCAATACGATGCACACAGCATGCATACATAGAACTGATGTGATTGTGACAACAATAAGGTTTTTGTTAGTATAATAAGCACGATAATAATAAGCATATAATGTTCCCACTGCTGGTACACGGCCTTCTCTCTGTGAGTAAGAGTGGGCCACAATCCACCACACGGGCCCAGTGCGAGTGTCACATGTCTTCGAATTGTTGGTTCTTGGACATACCGGTTTCCTCACGATGTTTTCCTTCACCGTTTTTGAGAGCAGTGCTGATTTATTTATTTATTAAACTTCACACACTATCTTTACAGGATGATAAAATAATTTACACAAAATAAACTGCTTGCTTGGGTTCGAACCCACGACCTACAACTCGTAAGTCGCGATTGTTTCCACTGGGCCAACACTGCTCTCACTGGTTCTTGTTAGAAGGTACAATATTCTCATAACTGTCATTTCGGTCAGAGCTGCTTGAAGCAGGATCCATACCACTTCCAATGACCTCATATCCCTCTTTTACAGGGCTCATTAAGTAGAATCTGATCAATAACAAGCCCCACATTATCTCGTACATAGTTAACATAATAAAAAACAAAATCCACCCTTGTATAAACGGTGACATATTGATTGAATAAGAAGTTCTGGAGCGATGCCAACTGGGGACGCTCGCGAATGAAATCAAGTGGCTGGTTTACACTTGTAATATAACGACCAGTGATAATTTGGACATGTCGCCGATGTGTGTATGTGCCTATGTCATGTTCAAATTGCAGAATGACAGCCAGGTCGATCCGCGTTGTGCTTGTTAGTTAGGGCATGTAATTATGATAGACGTTGTGCTTTGTCTAGACCTAGCAGCTCCCCGCGGTTTCACCCGCATAAGTTGCGATCCCGAGGGAATATTGGGATAAAAAGTGTCCTTTGTGTTAATTCTGGTTTTAAACTATCAGTGTGCCAAATTTCATCCAAATCCGTGCATTAGTTTTTGCGTAAAGAAGTAACAAACATACAAACACAAGCTTTCACCTTATAATATTAGTGTGATGTGATTCTAGGAGGTGCTGTGGGTCAGATAAAATACATAACATAATTTGGATCTAGATGAAATAAGTACGTACTGTGTATTGCTCACCGAAAAAACCAAAAGTTCCAAAAAATTCGTGGTCAATTTTCATTTGGAAAAGTATAAATATTGATCCGGGATTTCACAGATTTTTCGCCTAATACATCTCATCATCTGCCTTTTTCTAACTATGTTGGGGTCGGCTTCCAGTCTAACCGGATGCAGCTGAATACCTGCCGCCTAATACATCTAGTAGAAGTAAGATCAAAGATTATGGACAGGCCAACAACTCCCTTGATATATTAACGCCAAAGCCCTAATGATTTGTCTAAAGCCTACCGACCCTCATCAAGATTGGAAAAGCCGAAGGTTGAAGAATAAGTCATTTACTCGTAAATAGAAGAGTAAGGTCGTATATTGTGTTCTCCTTTAAAATCTTTGCTAAAATTAGGTACTAAATCCATTGGTACTATCCATACTAATCCATAATCAATAATAATCCATACTAATATTATAAATTCGAAAGTAACTCTGTCTGTCTGTCTGTATGTTAACTTTTCACACCTAAACCACTGAACCGATTTAGATGAAATTTGGTATAGATATAGTTTGAGTCCCGAGAAAGGACATAGGATAGTTTTTATCCCGATATTCCCACGGGATCGAAACGGTGAAACCGCGGGGCGCAACTAGTAATTATTTAAAAGAAAAAGTGGTATATCAACTCTACATCAACAAAATAGGGACTTTTTACTTTATACTAATCTATACATGCATATCATATTATTATAAATTCGAAAGTAACTCTGTCTGTATGTAACCTTTTCACGCTCAAACCACTGAACGGATTTCGATAAAATTCGGCAAGGAGATAGATGGTGTCCTGGGGAAGGACATAGGCTACTTTTTTGTCCCAGTAGCATGTTCCCGTGGGATAATTTCCAACAACCACGCTGGCTAAGCCACGAGCTTAGCGAAACTCTAAACAAACTCAAAGAGTTTATATGTAGGTATCTTCCGAACTGCTGATCCGATTCCGAAAATTCTTTCACTAATGGAAAGCTACAGTATTGCCGAGTGTTATAGGATATTTTATGAAGAAGAAATGTCACGCAGACGAAGTCGCGGGCAGAAGTTAATAAATAACATTCCCATTTTAAGCAAAAAATAAAACGTAAACAGAACTTAAATGATAAGATTTGATGGATGATTGTCAGTTTTTGGTTAAGTCCCAAACAAATGACAATCATCACGCACCTCTCCATAACGTACCTCTTTGTGAATATCAAAGTTAAAGCCAACAGTTCAACAATAATTTGCTTTTGCAGCCAATCGATTCGCTCGTCATTTCGTTTTCCATCCAGTTACCACTGTAATAGGCGGTCCAAACGACCGTGTGCACATACATTGCGCAATTCGTTCGTTGTACCCTCCGACGTTTACATTGCCACTGTTCCGTGGTTGCGTCAGTTTTGTTAGTTCTGCGTTTTGTCTTCAAATTATATATTTGGGTGTGTAGTTTAATGTTTTTGGGTAATAATCTTTAAATACAATGATATGTGATATTTTATGGTTACAATATCCTAAGTAGGATTAAATCAAAGTGTAATACTAAGGTTATCTTCTTTTGAGTTTAATTTACAAACACGCTGTGAGTGAAGACGAGTATCGTTAGAACATGACTCACACACATGCACACACACACACACACGCACACACTTATCTCCGGCGGTACCGAGAGCTCCTTGCGTTTACGCACACATTCACAGCGTGTTCATACACTTGGTTACCACAAGTAAAGCGCACGTCGCTTACGCTTCGCGACGAGATAAAAATGAAAGAAATTATTTTATTTATTTCCTTTTTTTGTCTAGAGAAGTAATTGAGGTTTATGTAGAGCAGAAGTCTACTTAATCTGTGATTTGATACACTGTTCTCTAGAACAGTGTATCAAATCACAGATTGCGCGAACAACGATGCACGACAGCGACTCGACAATTCCCTGCTCTAGATTTATCGAGGTTCGCGATATGACAAATAATTTTTAACCAATGCATTTCGAAATAAAAGCGATACCACCGAGTCCAATTTGTAACACATCCATTACATCAGTTGCGAATGAACGCTCCAAATAAACAAGTTTAACGAATATACTTAATTCGATATATTAATTAATCCTTTTTGGACAAAACTGCGAATGTCGCAAACAAACTTTTATAGTGTAAAATATTATTTGTACATTCCAATACTTTATTGATAAATTAAAGCTCGTTGCAAATTCCATTTCTGATATCGTTAATGTTTTTTTTAACCCGTCGTGTGTGTAGGTGGACCTCGTTAACTTTTGCGAGCGGCCACGGTCTCCGCAACTCGCTTGCACTTTCAGAAATTTATGGTTTTCATTCGCCGGACCCATGAATATTTAGAAGCTATATGCGGACCGCCGCTAGCGTTCAATTCATTCACAAAACTCACCAAATATTAAACTTTTGCACCGAGAGTTCCGTACAAATATGTAACAAATTCGACTCATAATCATAACATAACGGAGGTTTTTAATAAACATAGAATAAAATACTCTCTAATATGTACACCATATAAATAAAAAGCAAACCTACAAACAAACACATAACAAAAACATACCTACTTCCTACTTCAGAGACACAATAATGATACACTAGAGAACCACTTCCCCTCAATCAATCAACTCAGCCTATCGCAGTCCACTGCTGGACATAGGGCTCTCCCAGGCTGCGCCACAACACCCTGTCCTCCGGCTTCCGCATCCAGTCTGTCTCAGCCACTTTCTTCAGTTCGTCGGTCCATCTAGCTGGGGGGCGTCCCACACTACGCTTGCCGATACGCAGTCTCCACTCCAGGACTCGTCTGCACCATCGGCCACCGGTCCTTCGAAAAATATGGCCAGTCTACTGTCACTTCAGTTTGCTTACTCTGCAAGCTATGTCGGTGACTCCGGTTATATTCCATATTCATTCCTGATTTTATCCTTCAAAGAGACTCCAAGCAAATTCCCCCTATTAAAACCTTAACAGACACAAATACTCACAAATGAATAATTGAAACTGTTGAAAACTTCAGCGTTTATCTGATATCTAAAGGGATCCTCAGTACTCGTAACTGAATATTAAAGGAAACTCTTTAATAGGACGCCGTTGTTTTTTGTTCTCCGATTACGGTCCAACCGGATTCAATTGATTTTTGCTGCCCGGTTGGTAATAAGCGATTTGTAATCTAAAAGTGCTTTCTTTGTTGAACTATTTATAATTGGAATTTTAACAGGTTCACGGGTATTTTGTTTTAGAATGGGTTTAAAAGGGAAAAATAATTTTGGTAGCCCGGAAAAGGCTCATTTTTTGTGTAAATGGTGTCTAGAAAAAAATGCCTAAGGCTTGCAAAAAGAAGCGATTTTTCGGGCCCGACTCCCGGTATAGATTTCTGCAGGTTGATCTTCGGAAGGAAACGGTTACATGTTTTATGTGCGAGCGCATAAGGTCGGTACCAACTTGTTTTTACCGGGAACCCGCTTCTTTACGCAAGCACCCTTATGCATTCAGTCTACATCTATAAGTACTATTGTATGCTTAAAGAATGAATATGTATGTCAATCATCGTTACGGGTCGTCAGAAACCCGAAAGCCTGACAACCAGTGTTACCAATGGGGTATCTATCGCATAACTCAGTAACTGAGTTGTGGAGGTCAGATAGGCAGTCGCTCCATGTAAAATACTGGTATTCAGCTGCATCCGATTAAACTGGAAGTTTACCCCAACATAGTTGAGAAAAGGCTAGATGATGATGGTAATGATGTCTTGGTAGGTACAGACACCAGCACATCATGCTACTACAATCTGTCCTCTCCAATTTTCAACTTTATCACTAAAGCATAAGGTTCAAAGCTGATTGGGAAAATTTGTTACAGTTTCGGATAGCTTCATGTGCTGGCGTCTGTACATAGTCATAATATGTCAGGTTACCTTAAAATACTACCGACTTGGTATGGGAATGTAAAACGTGAAGAAACCTCGTAGAGTGGTGGTCAGGTGCTCTTTTTTTATACGATAAGAGAATAGACTTCATCTCAGTAGCAGTCGGGACAATTACCTACAGACAGAAATGACTCGTGTTTAAATTCATTGAGCTTTGACATTCAAATGACAAAATAACTGTTTTATCCTAGCTCATCTATTTTGTTTTGACTTTTAATTCGCTAAATTACTTTTGTATATATTTAAATCGTAGCCCATCTGTCCTAATTCCAGCCTTGGGATCGATCTAAATCCTTCAATAAGTACGTATTATGAAATAGCCTCAGTGTACCAAGATCGAGCGCTCACCTCAAGATGTCCCCTTAACCTTGCTTGCCGAATAACACTACCTGTCTTGCTCTAACACGTAGATTTTTACATTCGTGTCTCTTTCGATGTTTGCTTCTTGCCGAACCCTCTACCATACACCTTTATATAATTTTGTTGGTAGATTACTCCTGGAAGAGCATGTTTTTACGTGTGATGTAACGATTTTCATTAACTTTTTATTGTGGGAAGCAAATTGAAAACGAGTGCGGCAGTTATTTTTTAAATCCTTGTCATTTTGGAAAATATTGTGTGCTTATGGGAGGATGATTACATATAAATTTGGTTTTATTGTTTGTTTTGTATGTTTGTGTCTTTTTAATATGTATGCCAGTGAGTCCTTTCACAATTATTTTACCTCTCAGCAGCAACGTCCAACAGCAACCATAGAAGAATGAGCAACCATAAAGATTACAATGATTTTGACAGACTTGTCAGTGGCAGCAACCCAACAGTCACCTTATAAGAATGAAAATAACGATCACTGTGATTTTGAAATAAAATAACTGTGAATGGACTGCACCGTTTGTCGCTTTAACCTTTTGAACGCCAGAGTATAAACGTATCGCCGTACCCCTGACGCCAGGCCACTTTAACAAAACAACACACACACACTTAAAACAACAAATTTCTCGATATTGGTAGTTTATTTATATTAGTTTCATGCAATACAATATAGACGGAAGCTTAAACTTTTAAATTATATAAATAAAAACAGACAAAAGTAATGATTAAATTGTTTATTTCATAATATGGTGCGACCCGTGCGACGTGTATTTTGTCATATACACTACTTTGCAAAAAAAACGGGCACCTAAGGAAAGGACATGTCCAGTTTCTGCCCTCTGGTAATTCTGGTATAGATAAATGTTCATGATTTAAGGTTTTACAGTAAGATTTAAAAATTTTGATTTAAATTACTATGGATTAATTAATTCAGTATTACTTGCGTAACATAATTCTCAAAAAACAGTACTCAATCGTAGCTTCCGCTTTGCCATTTTTAACGGGAAGTACTAAAAATGTTTTCGACGTTCCATTTTATCCCGTAATTATCTTTAAATAGTGTGAGCAATAATTATAAACCGCTTATTTTGCATCAAAGGAATATATTAACGTATTTGCGTATACAATACAACAATATTACTAAAATATTTTTGTGTACACATCAAACATGTTTTTCTTTAAATACCCACTTCCTAACATGAAGGTAAGTATTTATTACTTTTTTGACATGACATTGACATATTACCAGTTAGGTATTTTTTGGTTGCTTTGATTGCATTGCAGTTCCAAGTTGCGTGTATGCGTTCCTTGCTTACTGTGCGATTATTTTGTGTTATGGATATTTTCTTTTAACGACCATTGCTATTCTACACGGACTGACATCATCTAGACACGATGACTATTGCTATTCTTATAGGATTCTACTTT
Source organism: Amphipoea oculea (assembly GCA_945859645.1). NCBI lineage: Eukaryota > Metazoa > Arthropoda > Insecta > Lepidoptera > Noctuidae > Amphipoea > Amphipoea oculea. The sequence continues at coordinate 13,750,108 of OX243878.1, forward strand.
TCCATTCGATTTGGATATTATGATGAGGTGCATCGCTGTACTGTGGATTGGCGTCAAGGCTGGCGTTACCCCTGCAAGTGAGACTTGCTCGATGGTTAGCAAATCAGGTAGGCCTCTATACTACGGCAGTCGCGTAAACCATGCAGGAAAGGCAGTACATTGAGCAGTTGTGTTATAATTTGAAAAATACAATGACATTTCTTATTGTTCCAGCTCCCATTAGATGGATACGCAAGTGTCACGATTGTTATAATTTATTAAATACTAAAGCTGCTGACAGTGAGAGATTACTAGGTCATACAATGGTCTGCCACGTCATGACGCTAGTATGATATCTTGGCTGGGCAAGGCATCAAAATAACGTGCTAGCACCAGCTACATTTTTGGACAATGTTTTGGTGTCTCTAGAAGACGTTTAATTTTTTTATCATTTCATTTAAGAATGTATCTACAATAAAATAATTTATTTTTCAATAAATACATACATAGTTTTATTTATTATAATCCCAATTCAGTATCAACAAGTAGCTACATATAAATAATATTATGGGTATTGAAGATAGAAACCAAAATACGGAATTAAAGATGATGCCAATATAATATTATGTGCATTTATGTGACAAACAATAGGTGCTTAACATTTTTGTTACACAAATAGAAATATCTAAAAAACTGTAGAATATGATCTCAGACCAACAAAATGTTTCATTAACCTCACAAAGGCATACCACCAATTAGTACCTGTATTCGCTCACAGATGGCATTATACTAAAAAAAGCTAAGAAAAATCCCTAGCGTATAATCCTTATTTTGACCAGCTTACGCAAGATCCTGACTCCTGAAACTTATTAATTAATAAACTATAAAATACGACGATTATAATAATATAACAATCATTACTGAACATTTTCTTTAACTGCCTAGACATTCGCCCATTGCTCCACCAGACATGTCCTTTACGTTCTAAGGTCGATTTGAGTTAATTAAATGAAATTTATTTTTTTAACGTAGTCTGTAATCTGTAGGTATACTAATAATCGTGTAACACGTGAAGTGAATTCTGGCAATTTTTTTTTTTAATTTTCGATGAATTTTTTTAAACCGATGTACACGGCCAAACAATAAGAAGTGGTCGACAATAAAGACAAGAAGTTTTTTTTACTTTTTTAAATTAAATAAAGTTACAAATGTAAAAATCTAATAGAGTATGACCTGCTCTTGCCAAAATCACAGCTTGAATCCTTCTGGGCATGATTTCCACGATGTTTTTAATAAAGTTTTGAGGAATACGTTTCCACTCTTCTGCAATGACTCTTTTTAACTCCCTGATGTTTTGTGGAGCAGGTTGCACTGATCTAACCCGTCTTTTTAGAACATCCCAGACATGCTCAATTGGATTGAGGTCAGGACTTCGAGCTGGCCAATCTAAACGATGGATCCCAACTTCTTGCATGTATGCTTCCACGTCGCCAGAACGGTGCGGGCGAGCATTGTCGTCCATAAAAATGGAATCTTCCCCAAGTGCAGTCAATGCGGGTTGTGCATATGGAATTAGGACTTCCATTATGTACCGGTATGCATTTATTGTTCCATTTTTTCTGAAAATTAACTCCGTACGCTCCGTCAAATAAATTGCTGCCCAAAACATAACGGAGCCTCCGCCATAAGGAGTGATTTCTTCGAAACACACTTCCGCATAGCGTTCCCGTGGTCTTCGCAGCACTCGCCGGCGTCGGTTCTCTCCACACAAAGAGATTCTAGCTTTATCAGAAAACAATACTTTATTCCAGTCCTCCAGTGTCCATAAAGCACAGTTTCGAGCAAACTGAAGTCGAGCAACACGGTGCTCACGGAGTAATTTAGGGCCCCGAGCCGGGCGGTAACTCCTGATATTGGCAGCCAAAAGCCTCCTCTTGACCGTCCACAACCTAACTTCTACTCCTCTTACTTCTTCAAGGCTCTTCTTCAGGTCCATACTTGACGCCTGACGATTCTGCAACGCCTGACTCACCAAACTGCGGTCATCTCTTGGTTCTGTGCATCGTTTTCTTCCCGAACCGGGTCTTCTTTTGACCGAGCCGGTCTCTTGATACCGTTGCCAAGTCCTCTGGACAGTTGAACGACTCACATTTAGCCGCTGAGACACGTAAGTTTACGAACAACCTTCTTCAAGTAGGGCTATAATTTTACCGGCCCTTATCGCTTTATCACTCATACCAAAAAGTGGTATTTAATGTAAAAAGAAAGATTAAATTGTTTAATTTGCAGAAAATATACAAAAAGTTTTAAAATTTTAGTAACGAGTAAAAACTTCGTTTCAGCAATTCGCGCCAGTAGTAAAGCATTTTTACAATAATCATTATTTTTCTTTTGTTAATTTCAAAATTTAAATTTGGAACGTGAAGAATCATGCCAGGATGCTTCAAATAACATACCAATACATCTTCAAATTAATAAAACTTCTTTCTTATTCTTCTTCATTGAAGTAGAGAAAAAAATCTAAAGTGCCCGTTTTTTTTGCAAAAGAGTGTATTTGTGACGTTGGCGTTCAGGGTAAGATTTCGTTTGTCACATATATGTGACAATGGCGTTCAAAAGGTTAATGACGTTGTTGGTAAACATTTTAAGCACTTTTTCAAATTCAAATTCAAAATTATTTATTCGGGACAACTACATCCACCGGTTAGCATACAAAAACTTAGAAACTATTGTTAGTACTTAAACAAACAAAAAAAAAAACATAAATAAAATCACACAAAAAAAAAACACAAAAAGCCCCTGTGCTGAGACACCCCGCCCCGACAAGATAACCAACAGGGAGATACCTCCCTACAAGATCATCAGACGAACGAAATGCCTCACTTTTGAAGTGAAAACTTCTTCAGGCGAGTTGGGCATTTTTGAGATGGGAAAAAACCGTTGAATTCGCGCCACTTTTACCGTAACCAACACCGCTTCGGATTTGTCCGGCTGTCCTTGGGATGTACTCGGTTTTAATGTATTTCCGATATGTCAGTGAGTGACGGCAAAGTATTATGTTTGTGTTTTGTTTTTATGACGATTAAAAAAATACACACGTAATTGTTCAAGTTTTCACTTCTGTCGGCACTCCCGGAGTGCCACTTTTTTTTTGTGAAATGTATTGAAAAGACAAAATGGCGGCGTTAGTTCTGATTTTAAAAAGGTCCTTGTTCAGCTACCTAGGAACGCCAACATTAGAATATCATACTGAACGGTACGACAACAAGGAAACAGTAGTTTGGAGCTGTCTAATAAGTTTTCAAATCACCTTAGCATGACGTATATTTCGGAGGTGCCGCCAAAACTTCCAAATAGAGGAAGTTAGTTTAACTCAATTAAACAGCTATAACTTTCACTAATATCGTTATTGTTTTATCTAATAAGCAGTAGGAATTAAATCGATTGTGCGATGTATCGTGCTAATTACGAAGCTTAGAAGAGGCCATGGACTCTTAGGATGAGATCTATAAACGTTACTTAGCTCGTGCTTTGTCGACATGTTCCCGTCTGTATCTTGCACTTGTAGCTTGACAGTTGTGCGACATTGACAGAAACCTTACTGTCCTATTATTTTATCTCTGAATTTGCATCACTGTCAACTTTATTTTCGTCACAATAAGGTTTTAGTTGGGTTGCTGCTCTATATAAAACAAGCAGCAAAGGACTGTTATAGGCCTTCCTTTGACTGCCTTTTCATCCTTTAGACAGACTTAAAATATAATAGTTATCAGCAAAACAACCTAGGCATAGAGCCTACTAAACAAAACAGGACATAACAAAAAGCCATTCTCAATTCCTTCAAGAATAATAAGAACATTGGTAGGTACTGTAACTATATCAACATTCACGTAATACTAAGCAAACAATTCTTCTTAAATATTTGTCAAAGAAAACTTTCTGCGTCGGTAAGCAAAGCTCGTTGGCCTAATTAATAATTTTCTGCGAATACAACAATAACTAGTGTTCCGTCGAAGTTTTTGTTTCGTCCTCCGGGCATGTTACAACTCTCTAATTAGATCCATGTAGGTACATAAGTTGTTCCGTTTGTGGATACGTTGTGTATCTGTGCAAAATTGACGGCCATTTTGTTTTGAAGGTAAGTATATAAGATGGTGGAAAAACTTCTGGCTTATGAATTAGTATGAAATAGAAAGTGTTCATCCGTTTCATTATGACAAATCTTAAATACAATGTACAAGCTAACACAATGTTGTTAGGGTGACTGCACTGCGAAAAATATTGAGCATCATTTCGAATAAGGTGCGTAATGTAGGTATGAACTTTCTTTAAAATAAGAAGTTTATTAAAATTCAACATTTTCCTTAAGTTTGCCGTATATCATTACTTCCCAGAATTCGATCCTTATTAGCGACACTATCGAATGGTGTAATAATACAGTGTCTGTTTTTTTTTTTCGAAATCAACAAGTTCGATTCCTGGCTATTGTATATTGATTTTTCAAAAACCCAATGATGCAGTTTTAGTTTTCATCATAATCGAGCCCGCGACTCCTTTGAGTACTTTTCGCTAGTCCTCATAGTTTCGGATTTGGCCATCCACGCCCACTTGAAAAATTCACCTTGTATATTATGATATAGGGTGTATTAAAGCATGGTTGTTGCAATAAGATTATTGTGGTTAATGTTTAACTTAATTTAAAATTTCAGACCACTCTTATTAAACCTAAATTGACAACTGAGAATCGGATGCGTGGACTAATGATGCTTTCATTAGTCCACGCATCCATCATTTACCATCATTTATCATCATTTATCAGAAAATCACAGATCAAAGATTCTGTCTAAACTGTAAGAGACAGTGATAGAATCTTTCCAGAAAAACCCATAATCATAAACCATATCTTAAAACCACCAAATATTTATCTCTGCGTTAAAATTTTACTATGAAACATTAGCATGACCATTATACATATATATTCACATCACTAGGCTAAGGACCTTTGTACACGGCACGGTTTCTTTAAGGTACGGCGTATAAACCGCACCGCAGAAAAAACGTCTTTCAACAAGCTTCCATAGTGGTCCAAACAACACTGACGACCGTGCCTACACACGGGGAATACACCTTAGTTTTTCAAGGTATGAAAATATGTGTGTACAACGGGCCTAACGCCTCCATGCAAAAGGCACATGACCGAGCACCTTAGTTCCCTTTCCACCCTTCCGAGATTACAATCCATATCTATTGTAATACGAGATATTCAAACTCGAACCTTTTGGGTCCGCGCCAAGGTCGCGTGACGTCAGTGCCATGACGTCAGCAAACATCTCTCTATTTCAGTTCAAGTCTCTTTGGGGCTATTTGAAGATTTGCCACGGGGTAGACAGGTACAGAAGGTTGGCTCCATACAAAAAAGTGAAAGAGTGAGTGACAACAGACGACGACAGTACATTATCTGTCTTTATGCAAAGCTGTCATTCTGCTAATCTGGGATTTTGCTATTCCGGGATTTTGCTTATCTGTCCTTCTGCTGCAGAGGGGAAATGTCAGCTGTCTCTGAAAGCCGACATTTTTATTGTGATTACCGATGATTCCTTCCACTCCTCTCTCTCTCTCTCGCTCTCTGTCTTTTTTTACCTCTGACTGCAGCAACCCAACATGGCTGTTAATGATCTTTATTGTTGTTGTGATAAGGTGGCCCTTATTACAACAGCAATAAAGATCAATGTGATGTTGACAGACTTGACAGTTGCAGCAACCCAACAGCAACCTTATTGTCAAGAGTTTAAAAATCACTGTGATATTGACAGTGATACAAAATCACAAGTAAATAACTGTTGTACAACATCAATATTTTGTGATCAATAAACAATCAGATATTTTCCTACAAATATCAATAATCTCATACGTGCGTTTCCGCTCGTTGTATGAAGCTGAACTTCTGTACCTATTCTTTCCTGTGGGGCTATTTGAAGAATTGCCCTATGACGTAGCCTCTTGTTTAGACGTTAGTGTGGGACTAAGTTTAGCGTTCACTTGGTCTCTGTGGATTGATTCTACGCTGGATTTTTAAGGTTGAGTAGGCAGAGATAGTTGTGTATCGGATTTATAGTGTCTGAAACTTTTCTGTTGAGGTACCTAAGTATTAGAAACGGTAAAGGTTGTATTGTAGTAACTTTTTTATGTTTTCTACAACTTCACTCGATTTCTTTTTTAATTTCGAACCAACTTGCATTGGGCCTGCATGGTGAATTACGGCCCACTCCCTATCACAGAGAGGTCTGTGGCCCAGCAGTGGAAACATTTTAGCCTGATTAGTAATTCGATTTCTTAAAAAAAAATTGCTGGATGACTTTATTTTTATGAAATTATATTTAAGTCAATTAAGATATTGAGACATTTGGTCAAAATACAGTACATTTTAGGACTGCAGAATAATTTTTATGCCAATAATGAAAGGGCAGTAACTCCAAACTAAGTCAAACTCGTTTATCTTTAAAAAGTGTCCCTTGAAATATTATTCCTGTGAGTTATGCGGGTGTTATCTGCTGTTCTCCACAAATCTTTTTTACGTACAACTTTTTTTCATTCTCCTGCACAAATTCTCATTACTTACTTTTTTCGTTCCCCGAGCCCAATCTAGGACAATTTCTGCGCTAACCCATTTCCCCATTTTATTTTTCCACTCATAACGCGCTAGTTTTAATCTTGTATTTCAAAATAGGATTGTCCTCTTTCATTAGAAGACAATTCTCACGCAAAAGGTTTTATTTTTAAGTTTTAACATTTCTTTTACAAAAAGGAGTTTGTTAAAAAAAAGATAGAATTAGTATTTATTGAACCACTAGCAGCGCCCCGCGGTTTCAACCGCATAAGTTTCGATCCCGTGGGAATATCGGGATAAAAAGTATCCTATGTCCTTTCCCGGGACTCAAACTATCTCTATACCAAATTTCATCGAAATCGGTTCAGCGGTTTAGGCGTGAAAAGGTAACATACAGACAGACAGACAGAGTTACTTTCGAATTTATAATATTATTAATAAATATTAGTAAATTAGTATATTAGTATTTATGGATTAATGTACACACAGACAAGAAGAATGGAACAGAAAAATTCGTATGAAGGTGATATTTCTAAAGAATTCTCTTCCAGCATACCTGCGATTGGAGAGTAGGTACATAAAAAGAGATGTAGACAACGTGTGGAAGAGTAAAAGGGAAAACAAAATACATAAAAACAATTGTCCAATTTAACTATAAACATACGAGAATATACTAAAAACATAATTCTAAAATAAATATCACTAGTACTTAGTTTTTCTAGAGAATTTCCCCTTTTATCTGTGTCTCTTTTCATCTATCTCCCCGACTGTTTTAAACTTCTACCAAATCAAATAATAATAAAAAAAACACTTCTTCTATATTTACATTTGCGTCCAATTTAATTTTAATTCACATAAAAGTTTCATCCATGACCACGTGTCGTTCGTGTATTATTTAGCGAAGTAATAAAGTATGCAACGTCATGAAAACTCGCGAATTTTGCTGTAATTCGACAGTAGGGTATATTTATAACGCTGAAAATATGCAGCAGTATAATATTATTAATTATCTTCGTACTTAATAATATGAAGTATGATACATGGGATGTATTATTTTTTTTAAGTAGGTATTTGTATAACTATATTTTATGAACGGGGTTGATTGTCTGCAGAAAACCAGGATACAACATACGTATAAAAAAACCCAGTTATAGCCCAACTATTTTTACAAACTCATTTTTGTATTCGCATTTCAGGGGGGACAACTGTGTTTCACTGCAAAAATAGAAGTAAACTCGACAGTGAGTTTATATGCGGGTATGTATAGAGAAGGGAACTTCCCAATACATACCCGTACTACTAAGTAAATAGGAATATTAAGTAGGAATACCTACCTTTATTCCTATTTATAAAAGTTAGTTTCTTAGAAGAACGTTGTTGCCACATAACAGCCGCTGTGACGGCTGTCTTAAAAATGATGGCACCGGGGCACAGAATTCTTAATAGATCGGGGTTTGAATTTACGGTTTCAAAAATCGATCACTAGGTAGGGAAATATCCCAACTTACTTTCATAAAAACACCGGTCAAGTGCGAGTCGGATTCGCGCACCAAGGGCTTCGTACAAAATTTGTAGGCATGTAAATAGTTTAATTTTTTTTTGTAATGTAACTACAATTTTACGGTTTTTGGATTTTTTCCTTTACTTGTGCTACATGACATTGCTTCTTGCCAAATTTCATGATTCTAGGTCAACGGGAAGTACCCTATAGGTTTTGATCGCGGAACACAAACGCCCGTATCTTTTGATTGCGTTACTTAAAAGTTTGATTTTTTCACTGCTTCAAGAAATTGCAGCCTTGAGTATTTGATATTAATTTCAATTTGATAACTCCACGCGCTCCTGAAAAAAAGGGTCTTGACTGACGGACAGGCAGACGGACAAGGAAGTGATCTTATAATCAAATCATTTATTTCGTTTAATTATCCACAGGTAATTATAAGGCTTCCGTTTTTCCTTTTGAGGTATGGAATCTTAAAAATCGTTTCAGTGACGTAATTTGCTAGTTATTTGCGGACGCTATATGACGGCCACCGCAGTCTTAGGAAACTCTAGCTTTACTATATCAGACGTAGCCAATGGCATCGCTAGGTTGGAAAATAAACTTAAGGAAATATACCTGTTGTTGTTTCACATATAAGTTCATACATATTGTTGAATCATACGGCTTGGGCATATAAATTAAACGATGGCAGACGAAAAGGACGGTTCCTAACATCGGCCACTGATTCCTCTCACGTTCTAGTACTGCCGTAGTTAGGCCCGATTCATCCACGCATAAAAATAAATGTCGCCATTTTTTTCTCTATGGCACAGTATATATTTTTTTAACAATATATTGCCAACATTCAGCCTCTGTGTCCACAATATTTTACCTACAACAATTCCGCTTGTGTCACTAAATCTCGTTCATACACAGACACTATATTAAACCCGTGTTAACACAAAAAATAAAGTCCTTTATTAATTCCAGCTCGATATTCGCAACAAATGCAATGTTTTTATTGCAAATATTTGTTCTGCTTTATCAAGAGCACTTAACTTTCATTGAAAATTGTACACAACGTTAAAATAAAAGAGAACAATGATCAGAGGCTTTAATTAAAGTTAAGTGGGTTAAACAATAGCACTTTTACAGCCACAGGCTATACATACCATGACTGTGTTCGTAAAGGGCGGAAATACATTCTACGCGGTTTGAAATCCACTTTGTGGTGTGACCCTTGTACCCTGACCAAGAGCTATAAGCACCAGCAATATTTTATGCAAATTTCAACCGTCTTGTTATGACCGTAAAGCTAAAGATTTATCGACACACAATTCAAGTGGTCTACGCCGTAGACCGTTGCTACGAAATTCTACGGAGTTTCAAGCTACGCCAAATTCTTGTGTGCTACGCTGGCCCGTGTTCTGATTACCCGACTACGAAAATATATTCATGTTTTTTGCTATTAGAGAATATTTTAATAAAGATATTTTTGTCAATACTCCTGACTTAGAAATTATTTTATTTAGATACATTATATTTAATAGTCTTAAATAAGAATAATTGCAAAGTGCATACGGGGATATCTGTCGGTTTGTGCTTCATTTCCTTTACTTATAGAGTCTAAGGGACCTATGTGAGTTGGCTTCGACCCCTCGTACGCCTATCAAAGGTTCGGGTCCCGAGATATGCGAAAAGCTTAATAATAAAATAATTTATGTACAATAATATCTAGAATATAAATACCTATCTAGAAATTGAGTTTTCTAAATCAAAACAAAAAAACGAATTATGAAAAAGTGCTGACAAGCTAGTTTATCGCTAGGCCTGTGGTGACTGGCTTTATCTTGTCTTATATTAACCAAACTATAACATAATCGTAAACATGATTAATAACTTAGTGTCCAAAACTGTAGACAAAGTTTGTGTTTTGTGTACTAGTATTATAGACTTGTACCCAGAAGACTCACGAACAAATTGGAAATATTCATGCCAAAGCAAGAAGTATACATTACAATTTATTGCTTCAGCTTCAGACTGTTCAACTTAATCAATCATCGACGTAAGGTCTATTCAATATTTTTTTTTTCAATTGGTTACACAAATACCAACTTTATTTTAATGGTAATTAAGTTGATTTCAGAGTGACTATTGAAAAAGTTATAAAAATGTTAGAAGTTGTAGCGTAAACTGAACTTTATTGTGTAGGAATTAAAGTTATTTTCCCATAAACTCATATTTGCTTACATTTTGACAAGTAAATCGGGAACGCAAATTACATAGTTTGTTTTTTTTTGTGAATATAGGGTTCCCTAATCTGGGTCAAAATGAATGTATTATCATTCTTTTTCTTTACATACCTAAACATTCTTCAACAACAGGTTTTAATTTTTTTCTCAAAAGCAACGGAATTTTAGTTCTCATAAAATATTAGACTTCATGAACTGTGATGAGAAAATTCCTCCAACATTTTTACTGAAATACTTCGAATACTTTTAATAAAAAGAATAAATAATACAATAAATCAGCCACACCGACTCGTAAAACCGTAAATTCGGAGCATAAAAACCAATCATTGTTTTCTTTGGATTACCCATAAAAAGGGGAACAATGATTTACCCGCGGTTTGGGGAAATACTACCGCCCTTTATGTGGGCACGAACTTCATACGAATATTATGGTTAAAGAAGGTTATTGATATGCAAATAAAATAAAAAGGTAAGCTTTTCGTATTTTTATCGTATTCGTTTCATTTGATTATAATTTTCAGCAAATTGTTATTTTACCTCAACTTTTTGTTTATAACTTCTTGCTTTTTACGAAATTTATGATAGCCTAGTAGGTAATATTATTAGTAACTAGCTGATCCGGCGGACTTCGTACCGCCTCAGATTTTTGTTTGTTATTTTTTCCCATATTTTAATAATTAGGAACCCTCACGGGTGTCCCCAGGACACCCTACCAGTTTCATCACAATCTGTCCAATATAGCGTTGAAAATGCCGAAAATAACAATTTGTTTTTTCACGAAAGAAAACAAATTGTGGTTTTTTTCCGTTTTTTTCGCATGTTGCATAAAAAAAAGAAACAGAATTCTTTCGAATGTTTCGCTTGATGTTTTGAAAAGTTGAAAAAAACAAGTTTTATTGAAATTTTTTTCATTCTACCCTCCATTTTATTAGTACGTATTATTATGGAAAGAGATAAAGCATAGAATATCTTAAGTTAAATATAGTAAGAACGGATTTAAATAAAAAAAAAACATGAAAGTTTCCCGTTTCTTTCATATTTTTCGGGTTTTTTCGGTTTTATTGGAAAAAACATGAAATATATACCTACTGACAAATTTTCTTGAAACTTGAAAGAATGAAACATTGAAAAAAACAACGGAATTGGAAAGAAACGGGAATTTTTCCTGCTTTTTTCAACGCTAGTCCAATAGTCTCGGAACGCATAGAGGACAATCATACAAAGAAGTTAATAAATTTTCCAACAGCAGGGTATGGCAAAACTTCTCATGAATAGATGAATCTACATCTGCTGCTGAGCTGTGGGTTCCATAGCACAGCATCATACTAAGTGAAAAGGAAGCCATCTTGTCTCAGACGACATGCAGCTACTGACTATTTCTGTACTATGCTATTGATTATAGATCTGCTTTGTATGGTTTTTATCTTAATTTTTAGTTTTCTCGTGTTTCTGTGACAAAAAAAAAAAACTTTTTTTTTCGTGTGTGTCGTGGGGGTGTAGAGGTATAGACAAATTAACCCACCGCGCTTGTCTACTGCAAGTTGATGGGTGTACAGTGGACCGCCTGACTGAGTCCGTGTGCGTCGCCTTTGACGTGCTAGACGTGTAGTGGAAAGAGAATAGGGAGTCCTTTGCCCAGCAGTGGGACATCACAGGATTATATCAAATCATTTATGCAAACAATAAATGGTTTGATTTGATTTGATTATAATGATAAAATAATCAAGTATCTTGACTTGGCTCGCGAGGTTGTTAACATGTGGGATGTTGACTCAGCAATCATTGTGCCGATAGTCGTTACAGCCAATGGATTGATAGGCAAGAGCCTCGTCCAACACCTGAGGAGGCTCTCGTTGGGCAGCTGGATCAAGGGCTTGATTCAGAAAGCAGTACTTCTGGACACGGCTCGCATTGTCAGGAGGTTCCCCTCTCTGGAGCCCTGACCGCCGCCGCCGGATACCGGTGGGCTACTATTTTTTTTATTTTTAAATGTTTTTATATTTCTTTTATATTCTAACATTTAAAAATATAATTTATGTGTAAATAGATAAAAAATAAATTATCTAATTAGATTCTTTGACTTCTTTCTCATCTAAGTACCTAGATAAAATTTCTTACCTAAGTATAGTAAGTGTAGGGTACACAAACAAGTCTCTCTGTATCCTACTCTAACTATACACGCAAACTATTAACACGTCAATACGGGGAGACAAACGTATAATACATTACACTACTCTAATTGAAACCGGCAAATCATAACACAATTCCTTCCGTTACATCAGTGATGAATGCAAACTATTGCAAATGTCCAGCCCATTGAACGTCCACAGTGCGTGCCAACCTGAACGCTTGCCCATACAATGTATTATAGCATTAGCCAACCAATGGCAGTCGAGCACAATCGTGTCCCATGACCTTGTGATGTCACGACCCTTTCATACGTCCATCAACATGATTTATGTACATCTTTGGAAGCTTTTGGTATCGATATCGTGATTTTTTTTTGGAATTCTTGCTATTTGGGCAGTGTTTTGTTTTGGTAACTTGTAATAAGCAACGCGCTAAGTGCTTTTAGCTAGCTGAAGTACAAGCTCTTGGTTTTCTGTCTATCAGCCAGGCTAGTACCGCCCGAATGATATCAAGTCTTGTTTAGAACTTTGGATCAATGAATTCGGCCATTCTTGCCCACAAAACCGACATTACGTATAGCCTATGCACCCACAAATTTGCGTAAATTATGCCGCGATTATCACCCCTAATTGTGCCCGCTAGAAGTTATAACCGATTTAGATTCCATTACCCACTAAAACCAACCCAGTCGTAATGGCATTAGGTTCATTTTTGCTTACTCACGCTGGATTTATGGCAGTGCGCTCTGGATTTAGGTTCGGTAATTGAATATTCACATCCCGATGGTCGACCGTTCGACATTTTGATGACTTGTCGGTGGAGTACGTTCTAGCGTCTTTCAGATTGGAATAAATATGAATGGGTTAGCTTCTAAATCGAACCGTTTCATTTTTTGGGCTGAGTGCCCAATCAATGCAATTTTGTGCATGTCTATTAGGTAAAGTCAATGGAAGTAGCATAGTTAGCTCTCGTTAGCTGAATGTTGTATCACTTCGACTATAAAGCACGTACGATGATACCTGTGCGATGGCAATCTCACAACCGATTAGCAGTTTTAGACGGTTGATTACATCACTTGCGAGTCTCCAGAAGGTAAATTCTCGTAATTAAAAACGTTCAAAATCTAGTCGCAGTCTTATCTCGGCGACAAACAAATATCAAAAACTTGTCAAAATGTGTGGAAATCAGAGGTATTTTTGACAGATTGAGACTGGGATCAGACTGTGAACGTTCTTAAAATTATGAGATTTGCCCCTCTGGTTTAGTTACTCGTACAAGTCGTTGAAGGTGGCCCTGCCGTCATAATCATAAATATTAACATTAGCACTACAAAAACAAGCAAATGCAACTCACGTGTTATTGGCGGATGACAGCCGCCGGTGCAGGCTGCGCAGCGACATGGCGTACCCCTAGCAGGTCGGACTCCCGCTGCCTTTGCCGCGCGGCCGGCGCAGCGCACGCGCCCCGAAGAACGCGCCCTCTTCGTTACAGGACTGCGAGCGCTGCGACGCCAACATCACTCCGGCCGCGCGGCCCAGCGCGTGCAGCGGTCGCACGCGCGCGCGCCTGCCCCACCCGCACCCGGCCACCACCTCAATCTTGCCGGCCCGACGCGCACGCGCGCGCGACTCTCTCACGCCGACAGCCACCCGACGCGCGCGACGCGATACACACGCATTGATCCTTGCGACACAAGCGACAAACGCGACCGACACGCGCGACACCTCGCGCCTCACAACCACAACTTTATCTTCTAAGCTACACTATCTTATCTTCTTATTAAGCTAGCTAATGCGTAATTGGAAAATTGAAGGCGCTTCGTCGTTTATTCGATAAATTTATAATATTATACTAATTAATTATTATTTTGTGAGGTTAGCGCTACTGCCCGTCGTAGTATCTGAAACAAACAAAATTCATAATTAGAGCAGCGATTCGGAATCTGAATGAATCGAGAGGAAATTACGATGGATCGACCCCGCGGTAATCGAATCAGTGCGTCCAAATTAATTTTACGATACGAACAACGTTGATGTAATGCGACGTACTGTAGATACACGCAAATGTAAGTCGGATGTCAATGTCACAATTAATCCGTATCATGAGTCATGAGTTAGGTACACGTACATTTAATTGAGTCACGGAATGATTTTTGTTTTGAATGTGGGTAATTAGGGTGCCAGGCGGGAGGAAGTTTTAATGAAATGGTCAGATGGAGGTCTGCCCCAGTTAATCTTTTGAAAGCTTCTAATCCGTACACTTCGAACAGGCGTGCTCTGTTTATAATGCATCTTGTGTGGTTATAACAACGAACTCTGTTGGAGCTACGGTTTGTTATTAAAAAACTTATTAATGTTACTTTTCAAGTAGATATTTATCAGAAAGGAAAAGTTAATTTAGTTGAAACTACGGGAGACTACAAAATACTCCACGTAGAAGTACAAGAAAGAAGTCTCAAGCTAAATCTAGTGGCTTATACATCTCGGTATATCCTTGATTATGAACTGAGACGAACGGTGGATAATAAAGAAACTTCGAGATTGCCGGCCGCGTGGAAACGAAAAAATAACACTAAAACAAAAATGTGAGCCGAATATTTTCGTGATGTTTTTAACAAGTGTTCGAGACAGCTGGCAACATTAACGACAAGTCCATTATTTCATTAAAACTTGATCCGCAGCTTTTAATTTGCTTATTTCTAGTGGCAACACTGCTATTGACATTTTTTCAGATTATCACGCGCGTCACACAATTACGAAATTTTTAATTATCAATTTTCTTTTAATTAATTACTGTTCTTGTCATGGATATTTAATTATTTCAATGAATCTTTGATTTCGTGCTATTAATTCTTAATTATTGCCGTCGCGATAACTTTTCTCATTTATATTTAAATATGGTGGGCGTGTATGAAACAAAGGTAACGAATGAGATCGGAGTTGTTCGTTTGTTGCGACTTTAAATTATTTCCCATCCAGCTCAATGCTCGCTGTCCTAATTACGAGAATAAAGTGGAACGTTTTATTGCAAGTCCAAATAGCATAATAGTAACTACATTTTGTTGCATTTCTTTATGCAGCTTTCGAGTTTTGTTACGATGCTATTATGTTTTTTAAGTTCGACATTTAATTTTTACTTTGACATGTCTGGTTACACAGAGCTACAGTCCATTCAAAGTTATTTTACCTCTGATTTTGTATTACTATGATCTTTATTGTTGTTGTAATAAGGATGCTGTTGAGTTGCAGCTGTCAAAGGTAGGTAAAAGGTATGTAAGCCACTATCAACATAACCACAGAATACTTAAAGTACTATGTACAGAAAGCCCACTCCCTTCCCCGCACTAACATCAGTTACCGCACCTCACCCCGCACTTCGGCGTATTCGTCGCAGTTCTTTAACAAGAGCGCTCGCAAACACAAGTACCTTACGCACACATTCATACGTATACAAACGTCATTTTTTAATGAAGTAGTAGTAGGTAATTATTTTGCGAGCGTTGTATGGAGTGTCAGGGGTGTGCCATAACTCACTAAATAAATGTTTAACGCACATAAATATATGTTAAAATACGTTTAGCGCTAAACGCATTTGGTGATGTACCTATGATGATAAGTGTAGGTGACACGACATGGCTTACTAGCTTAAAATCGGGCAGGCAATCTACGAGTTTATATGTCACTTAAGTAATCTCATCATCACCATCTATCATAGATTGATTCACCTCATATATTATCTGTGGCACAGATAATATAATAACCTTACTAACGTCACGTCATGTCGTAGGTTCCTCAAATCGCTTAGCATAATCAGCCTCTAGCGGTCCTACTGCTGGGACACAGGCCTCCTCTCTGTGGGAAGGAGTGCGCGCCCAATACGGGTTCGTAAATGTCACATGTCTTCGATTTTTTTGTTCCTAGGACATACCGGTTTCTTCTTCACGATGTTTTCCTTCACGGTTTTGAGAGCAGTGGTGATGAAATAATTTACACAAAGTAAAGCGCCTGGCTGGGTTCAAACCACAGGTTCAAACTCACAACCTACAGCTGGTAAGTCGCGGCCGTTACCACTGGGCCACCACTGCTCCTGCAAAACCTCTTATTTTGTTCTAATAAATAAGGATTATGCTAATAAATCATATTCATAAAGCTCAAAATTTCAAATTGAAATTAGCTTGGCGGGCGACACGGGAATACTAACTGGCGGTTTGTAATGTAAAGCTGATCACGGTTTACGCCCGTGTTGAACCTTCGGTGCGTGGGCCTGCCACGAACGTGTGACGTAAACGTTACTTAAATTCGAACGATTTTTAATCGAAAATACATCTACCGTCAAAGTGAACATTGATGGAGGGGTGAATCGGGACGAAACTTTAAAAGGGATTTTAATATTGAAAAATATAGTTTGTTGGAAAAAAGGATTCGAATGTGTTTACTGTATCTAAAATTAACTTGTTGGCAGCAAACTTTATTATTTCAACCTTAAAATCTATTTTAAAGTTTCGTCCCGATTCACCCCTACATCACTATTCACCCCGTTTGTAAATATTCAATAGCATTTTGATTTAAATTGAAAAAAAAATGGAAATTGCGACTAGCACAATTAGGACCACTCTCACGTCTCTATAATCTTCAAACGATTGACAGAAACATATGAATACAGTTTTAAAACTAAGGATTTTTTTTATTTACAGTTAATTAAAACGGCACGACACCAATTACATTAATTAACAATTACATTAACAAAATACATAATGTTGATAAATATGTTGTGTATACTTACATAATTTAATTAAAAAAACTAACATGGAACATTGGACTCCCTTGTATACTTTCCCTCACAGAATACCAGACATATATACGTAGATACGCATAATTTTACTCCATTCACCCGCGAACACATCGCATTCAGGGTTAGCATTGATCTTTTATAATAATAATAATGCTGAAGAGTTTGTTTATGTTTTTGTTTGTTTGAACGCGTTTATCTATGACACTGCTATAGCCGAATTTGAAAAAATCTTTTTGCATTTGATAGTCCAGTTCTTAAGGAAGCTTATAGGCTATTTGACGTCACGCTACGACCCTTCGGAGCCGAGCAAAAAGAATAAAAGTCAGAGAGAACGAAAAAAAAAAGAAAAAAAAGCGATGAAAAAAAAAAAAGAAAAAAAAAGAACACTAAGCGAAAACGGCGGGCGATGGCATGCGACGTGGTGGTTCTGAGGCTGAAATTTCACGCGAACGAAGTCGCGGGCAGAAGCTAGTTAGTAAATATAATGTAAGCAACGAGTTTTATTTTTATAGTTTAGATTTACGTTACGTTATCTCCGCGCGTCTGCGCAAGACCCACAGACTGTGTTATATTTTAGATTCAATTTCTCATGACGCTTTCGTGAGAAGATTATTAAGGTCGCTCTTAAATTAATGGCTAGAGTCTCAAACATATGCTAGGAATATGTCGGAAAACATTTTCCCGGAAAGAGGAAATTAGTTTATTTCGTATACCTACTTAATGATCAACCTTGTTTAAGAGAGCAGTACCGGCAAGCATTGCTTGAATTGTATTCATCTACATTTTTGTAGACTGTGTGGGAGGCTGTTTTGATTGATTTAACTGATGTCTGTAGAACAATTTTTTGCGAAGTAATTTGAGCATTCATTAATTACTGGTAGCTACGTATACTTACTTGAAAGTCGAACTTTCAGCAGAAATATGAAAAGCATAGGAAAAATATGTTTCGAGATCATTCAAACGCTTTTGTAACAACGAATTTAATAATGTAGGTACTTATATGCACCTAGTAAACTCTAATTTCGCCAGTTATATTTAAGTCCCATGTAATAGGGCCTCTGCCTAACCTTTCTAGGAATACAAACGTGATGTTATGAGTGGATTTAATAATACGTAGGTATCTACTTTAATCAAAGATTTTTTCACTTAAAATTTACCCAATTTCAATGACAGACGATCATAACGAAGTTATAAAAGAGTTTATTTTTTGACTAACTCTATAAGTCCGGCCTTTCTAAATTTGCCAAAGATGTAAACAACAATGGCCGCTCGAAATTGAATAAAATCGATATACAAGAACATTTATTTTAAGTAATGTTTGTTTTCGTCTAGTTCGCTCGGAGATTCCCCGAACTATAGACGAAAACAAATACTCGTAAATGTTCTTGTATATCGATTTAATTCATTTTCGAGCGGCCATTGTTGTTTACATCTTCGGCAAATTTAGAAACGCCGGATCTTACTTCGTAAAATGTGTCTTAGACAACATGTGACGAGTATTAAGTTTAATATCGCTGTGTTATACGTCCAGCCGGAGACAGATTGCTTGGTGGCGGCCATCGCTAAGTCCCGCTTGGCCGTCCGTTTAGATTGAGCCGGTCAAATTGAACGACCGACATCTAATTAATCAAAAATGTAGTTTGATAAATGATTTTTCCTGATATTCATTTAATTATCTGTCTGCGGGACCTAGAGAAGGAGCTTCGGATTTCAGATAGGAATATTTTCGTGTTAAATAATTTTCAGTTGCCTGGGACACAGGCCTCCTCTCGGTGAGAAGGAGTGGACCGTAATCAACCACACGAGCCCAGCGCGGGTTGTTTGTTGTCATATGTCTTCGATTTTTTGGTTCTAGGACATGCCGGTTTCCTCACGATGTTTTCTTTCACCGTTTTGAGAGCAGTAATGAAAAAATAATTTGTCCAAAGTAAAGCGCCTGTCTGGGTTCGAATCTACGACCTGCAACTCGTAAGTCGCGACCGTTACCACTGAGCTACCACTACTCTATCGACACATTTTTCGGCAATGCAGTTACAGAATAATAAGTGTTGCCCTACTCTTTGCCGTAGTCAGACTCAAATATTTCTAGCCTTGCTTATTCATACTAGAGACCACTTACTTCCAATGTTAAATTAACACTATTGTGTGACCAAAAAATATAGATTTTACAAATCAGGTCAATATTACCCACAAGCATTCAATTCGTTTCCAGCACTTGGGAACCTCTCAACATTTTTCAAACCTACATACCTACTTGGCTGCGTTTGAGACTTTCAACCCCCTTTGAGGGAGCGGAAAGCTGGTATTATTTGCACTGCAGTGTAGTTTAATAATTGTGCTCATTAAACACTATAATTACCTACATTTGAGCTGCTGTATTGTTCTCAAGGATTTGTTTTGTTTCACGCTCGTTATTTATGACGGGGTGAGCAAAACTCTGAGCTGTATAAAAACTAGCGCTGACAAAAGCGTTTCATTTAGCAGCGGGCTTGAGATAAATGCGATCATTTCATTTCTAGGAAGATGAAAGTTTTGTACATGAAAGTCTTGGTATGAGAGCAAATTGTTTGTTTTTCTGTGGAAGGATAAGCTTGCCTCTAAACAAGTTGCCTTTACCAGGAATGGAGCAGTTATGGATACAAAAAACAAGTCATTTGTTCTAAGAATTTCAGAGAATAGAAAACAATAGCAAACGCCTATACAGCATGTATTAGAAATGTGTGATTGTGACACTACGGGACCAATATTGTAATCGCAAAAAAATAATCAGCCGTCCCATACATTTTTGGTCGAGTAGAATAATCCATACTTTATTATATAATAAATTCGAAAGTAACTCCGTCTCTCTGTCTGTATGTTACCTTTTCACGCCTAAACCACTGCACTGATTTAGATGAAAGAAGAAGGGTCACGTCCCATAGAAAATTTACCCTGGCCCGACACAAAAGGAATGCATCTCAGTTATTTTGTTATATTACATATAACAGAAATAAATTAACACTATTCTGAATATCAGTGGCTATCACCCATGTATTGCCATTTGATTTTGGTAAGGCAAAATATTTTTTTTAATGAATAGCAATTATATCCATTTAAAATGACGCCAATTTAGATAAAAATAGACAGCTGGAGGCCTTAATTTATTGAGGCATCCACAGGAAAGCCCGGTTAAGCAGACGATAACCTCAAAGTTAACTGCAAGATGTCATTAAAAAAATATAAAATTAAATTGGCTTTCTGTGTTGAGATCTGTGCGTTTTTTAACCGACTTCAAAAAAGGAAGTTCTGTATTCGACCCGTATGTATGTTTGTATGTCCGCGATTTTCTCAAAAACTAATGAATCAATTTTGATAATTCTTTCACTAATGTAATCTACATACTTTCAGGAAGGTTTTAGTATATAATGCATTAGGTATTAAAAGAAAATTGTATATCGCCTGAACAAAAACACAAGGCAATATTTTGGTGTTAGCTATTGATTTGGAATATAAGAAATATATATTTTAGCTATATTTAAAATAACAAAAAAAATGAGATATGTCTCTTTCGTGTCGGGTCTGAGTCACAAATGACCGTTCTTCTTTGGTATAGAGTTAGCTTGAGTCCCGGGAAAGGACGTAGGATACTTTTTATCCCGATATTCCCACGGGATCGAGACTTATGCGGGTGAAACCGCGGGGCACAGCTAGTTTCTATATAAATTTCATGGACTTTGTTCTATTAGAGTTTGACGTTCGAAAATTGCTGATTCTCAGCCTAATTTGCATAAATTACTTTTGATTTTAGTCGCCTCGCGCTTTACGACCAACCAAACGTTAGTCAAGTAAGTTTTTCTTTCACTTCCAGGTATCCAAATATGTATAGCCAGCTGTATAAACAAAGAAGGAAAGTTACAGTTGCCAACATGTCTTCACTCGTTAGTAAAGTTCTGGAGCCGGGTAGAATTCCCCAAAGTGTTCGTAACATCACATGAATTTGTTATTTATAATATTCAAAACATTCCTAAACTTTGTTGAAAATTTTATGCGTGAGTGCGGTTCCTGGTTGTGAAAAGCCAACCCCCCTCCCATACCCCTCTTCAAAGGTGACTGACAGCAAGGGCATGACGTCACACAGATGGTTAACAGTGTCCAACAGCCTTGCAAGCACGGTTGGAGACTGATTTATCCTTATATTGTGCTACAGACTCTAAAAGCTATTATACAACCTCCTTATTCAAAATTTGTTAAATCACTTTTATTATTATTATCATGCAATGTATCGAACTGCTAGAGGGCGGAGACCTGGTGACCTGAAACACAGGCCCTTAAAGCCTAGCTTAGGCACCAGTCTCCCACAGTAAACTAAACCAAATAATATATCATGTTTAATAATGTCTGTAATTTTTTTTGTGGTGAGATAATAAATACTTATTATTATTATCTGCCAATGATGTTTCTTTTTGAGGTTTCCCATTGTGGCACCGTAAACCCTGATTTACATTACTGAGTTGTGTCGTGTCGTGATGCTTCTGATGCCCTGTTAGACAATCAAAACTTGTTGTGATTTGTCGTAGTCCTGAACAGGGGGTCTACCCTCTTAGTCCTTCAACGAAGATACGTGCCCGTCCGACAATACTAGTTGAACCAACAACACAATTGACAAATTAATTTTTTCGGACGGGCAAACATTTATTTATTTTTCACATTTCGTTTATGTTTGATTCACGACACAACACGACATAGTCAGGTGCCGTCGGTTTAACGATTGGTTTATGTTCGTGTGTCACCTAGGTACTTACTTGAACAATAATAATAATAATAGTCAAGTACTTTTTTCTAAAAAGCGTTGAAAAGATGTTAATAAGTAATTCACAAAACAAAACTATCTTGAGGCGTAGGTATTTCGTCTGAAAGTATTTAAATATAATAAATTATTTATATTCTTCCTACTGAGTTTGCTTTTAAACCGGCTAAACACCTAACATTTATCTGAATAAATCCTCCACCCACGTGTATACCAACTAAGAGGCCTGACCTTTGCCTAATTCAGCACAAAAAGCAATTCCAGACAGAATGTCATAATCACCGAAGGCGACAGATGGGTTACCGAATTCTATATGACATGTTAACCCAGTTCATCCGTATGTCTGTTAGGAATGTGACACCAACATAATGCCATGTCTGAGGCTTGCGTTGCGTAAGGAAAAAGTAGGTACAGTCAGCCCTAAATAAGATGTATAAGGACAAGGACGCGGAGAATTCAATTGATTGTCTGTAATCTTTGTTCCATAATATTGTATTAATATATAGCCACAAAGCATTACACATACCTAATAATAGCTACACATTGTGACAATATTATTGAACACAGATTGTGAACAATTAAATGAAATCTTGACGATGTACGTATACATTTTTTTGAGGCTGACTGTACTAGTACCCCGCTGTCATGTCGCACGTTTTTCACCTCCGATGCAAAAGGTTCGCCACATTCAAAATTCGAACCTGCTGTAGATTTTTTTTTTATACTGTTTGTGGCCAGTAACCAGAGATAGAAACGAAAAAAATAGATTTTTAAATTCTAAAACCATTCAGCCTAATCAAGGTGACTTATTCTAAATATAAATGTTTAAACCCAGCCCGCGAAATTGTCTTACGTTTTTCGCAATCTGCAGGTCAGTTCCAGGTTGTAATATGATTCGCGAGCGTAACAAATATGACTTTACAGAATTATAATCATTAAAATCAACAATACAACCCTCTAAATTCCTATAATCCTATTGAATGACTACTTAATTAAAATATATCAATCACTAGGATTGATGAGTTTCGCGGTCTACCTAGCGCATCCCCCTTAATGTCAATCTTTGATAATAAATAGATGTTAAATAAAATCTTTAAACCCGTCACGGTATCTCAATTCGTATCTACTTACCTAAATATTGTGAAGGAGAGTTTCGTTCGGGCTCATGAAAATTCGTTCGTCAAAATAATTTCATCCAAATTATTTTTATAAAAATTGACTATTCAAGAGCTTTCCAACAACAAAATAACGTCATACGAATTGCGTGCGATTACACGGAAACCTGTGTTAAACACATATTAAACTGTAATTAACAAACTTGCCGTAAAACATACAACCTCATTACAGGCTGTTTTAATCCCGCGTACGACTGATATCGAATATAAATTAACTTTTTGTTGTAAACTGCCAACTCCACATTAATAACCAACAAAGCGGGAACTTTGGAAAACAATTCAATAATGCAGTGGAAATTACCGTTCTCTGTTTTAAGCGAAAGTGACTTAGGCCATTTTGTTTTAACGTTCCTGAAGTGATTCTACAGTTTCGTATATGCAGATATAACAGGTATTATATTTTTATCTTATAATACCTGCATCCCACCTTATTTCCACTCCTTTTTAGAGTTCCTTAGCCGAATGGCAAAAAACTATGATAATTTTTAGCCATACGGGTGTAAAGTTTCACAATTAATTTGAATTTAACCATACATTTTTGGATTTTTCTGTTTGAAATAATTTAACTTCGGGTTTATTAATAAGTGGGAATTATGGCTCACTTCTCATCTTGCACCACATGTCACCATCACACATGAGGACCTAATGGCTGCGTCAGCGAATGCTGTCTACGTTGTTGAATTTTGGGCCAAACAAATTTAAGAGAAAAAAAAACCTGTTTTATATTTTTGCCATCGAAAAGCTAAGAAGAATAAGCGGGCAAGATTTTATTCAACAATTTGTTATTAAAATAACAAAAATAGGCGCAATATCCTGTTTAAAATATGTACCTTTTATCGAACGCATGAATGAGATGTACTTATCAATTAATTGACAGAACCCATCGGCAGACCTACTCATAATTTATTCCAAAGTAATTACTGCTGATTTACTTAATCAAATCTATTATTCATAATCAAAGATTAAGTAAGATAAACAGTTTACAAGTAATTGAGCCTCCTGCAGATAGGCGCCACGCGACTCTAGTAAAACAATTTCTATGAAAACTTCGTGGAAATTTGAACCAGAATCGCGTCGCGTCTGTCAACGGGCGCCTTCAGGATTTTCACGAACGCATTTTGGACGCAATTATGAAGTTGGAGATGGTTTAACCGCAATAACTAGTTACGAGTTAATTTGAACTTAATTCGTCTGACACTCTAACTGACTCACTTTAGTAGCAGTCAAAATAATAATACTTATTGTGTTGCAGAAAAGTCGTACCTAGTTATGATTTTCATAAATTCACTAAGTTTCATAACTTTAAAAGTTTCGGAGCCCAATTTTTACAAAAGAGTATTTTATAAATGTTACCAAAAAGAATTCAGCCTATGCTTTTTAGAGTTATGTCTACTTGATTGTATCTCTATGTAGGTACAGTCAGGGAAATAAATTAATGTCAAATTGACACCCTACGTAAATTTGCCGTGTTAGAGACATTTCAAATAACTGTCCAATAACGACAGTTTACGGTACAGTATAGGTCCGGAAGATTTAAGTTTGTATAGTCAATTTACGCGTTAAATAATTTCCCTGACCGTCCATAAGCATTTACTAAAATGCGTAAGAAAATTATATCACCTAATCTTTAAAATAAAAAATAAATACTGTTCGTACCAATTTAGCTATTTTTTAGTCCGAATCAGGTTCTTACGGAATGAAAGAATTGAAAAATTGCCGGAATAATTGTAAAATTCGGGAAAACTGAAAGTGCTATGGGAATTTTGTATGATATATTGAGGACAGGACAAACGTCTATCGGGTCAGCTAGTTAGAATAAAATTATAATTAACAAAAGTTTTAAAATCTGAAAACGACTACTTGTCTCAGTACCTTTAACCCATTGAATGTCGTAATTACAGACACAATTAAAAAGCCATTGTGTCTCGCGTAGATCTACGCTCCGACAGACGAGAGGTTAAACCAACTTTAGCATTGTCCTAGTACCTATAAAAACGTAAAACATTTGTCCAGTACATCCGCAGCCCTGTAAATCAATGTCGACGTTACCGATGATTGATTCGCGCCAACCCTGCTTGATTAATGACCCGGCAGCGACGCCCACATGAACTACACTTCAAAATTCACTTAGCGAATGTGTACTTACTTAGCGGCTTCACTAAACTTAGCGTTACTTAACGGAACTTGATGCTAACTAGTTTGTATTGATGACTTTATCATTTATTTTGAGATTTTGGAGACGGTAATCTATCTACAGTGCCTTATCTTATGTGCATTGCATTTTTTTTATACGTAAATCAACTAGGCATTTAAAAGACACTTGGTAATGTGCATAGTGACGTTCTGATAAAATAATAGTGCTGAGGATAAGCAGGTTGATATTGACTGTTATGATCACTTAAATGTACACAGAGGACAAGTTTATCGTAATAAATCAGCACCGTAATTGCGTAACATACTTTTAATCCCAATCCGAAATATTTGAAGGAAATTGCTAATACATTACTTCATATGTTTTATAAATTCATCTGCTCAACAACTTAAATAAAGTAATAAATATTGTTGAACTGTCAAAATGAAAGGTGTTAACATTATAATTGCGTTACGCAATGACACAGGACTTACAATGAAAGGTAATTTTGCTTTTAGCGACTTGATTCCCTGAAGAACCAAACACGCTTAGAAACTGCAAAAAATTACATAATTCGCAAAAAAACCATTTCCAGCTCAAAAAGTCGTCTTCGCTTATTAAAATAATTTTACCTTTTTCTTTGTAATTGCATTTTATTGTCCAGGCTTATTTTATTTCATTATAGAAACTTGGCTGTCTTAATTACTGAATTCCAAACATTTGCACGCCCTCTGGCGCACGCACTCTTTGTATACCATATTATATACCATCCTTTATTCAATTTAATACATATAAATTATATTTTTTAATTATTAGAATATAAAAAACATTTAAAAATTATACACAATTATATTTTTATATTTTAGAATATAAAAGACATTTAAAAATTGGTATACCATTATTATTGTACTTATGTTAAACAAATGAATAAATTACTTTTGACTTAAAATCCAAAATTGTCTCAACCGAACCATACACAAACCAAAACATTCTCACAAATAAAACTAGTCAAAGAAAACTAAACCCCCTTACGTCAATACGGAGAGAGAGTAATATAACTTGACACAATTTTAAAGAGCGCGCAAGTACGCTGGCACCTCTAGCTATATCGATTTTTCACTAAGTCTATTTTCGCGGTCCTCGTCTCGGCCCAAATACGTAGCATTGTACACGCGGATTCGTCGCCTTTCGTCTGTGGTGCTATTATGTACCTATATAACCTCAAACTCCACTCCAGCAAATTGCTGTGCATTGACTGCATACATCCCAAAACGTTCGCGGTAACGCTGATCCTAGGATCCTAATATACAGGGTTATTGGTAAAACACTAACAACCTTGCAGGACTGGATTACTAACATCATTAATAACAACTTCTGTTCTATGACTTTTTACAAAACATAATACATTTACCAAATTCTATGTTCTATCTAACCCCCGCCCCCTCCGCTGAATTTCGTACTAGACACGGCAGTTTGTTTACCTAACTAGCGCTTTCTTTTGCTACGCGTAGAGTTCGTAACAGAAAATCGAATTTAACAATTGGTTGAATTAAAATACTTACTTTATTTTTGTATGAAAGTCAGATGAATTAAAATCTGATTAATTAATAGAAGTTATAAGTAGAACAAAAGTTGTTCTTTATGATGTTAGTAATATAGTCCTGAGAGGTTGTTAATGTTTTACCAATAACCCTGTATAAAATATTATAAATGTGAAAGTTAATATATTTATACAACGTGGAGACAACAATCCAACAATAAATGAAAAAACCAGGCAATATGAATGTGATTATTTTGGAACTATCAAATAAATCCTAACATCGAAATGAAAAAAGTGAGTTTTTCAAACAACCTAAATAATAGTAGCCACTCTTTGACCAGCTATAGAGACTAAGCTATTTTTATTAATTGTTTGAATAATATATGATTCATATTGGATTGAATTCTCGTATGCAGACTGGGAACGCCATTAGATCAAAGCAATTTAATTTATTGTTGTATTGTCCTCTCCACCTTGTTTGGATATTTGTTACTCAATCACGCAAAAACGGCTGAATGGATTTGGAATGGATCTGAATGGATTTGGATAGGCAAACAAATAGATTTTAACCGGATTTAACACAAAGGATACTTTGTATCCTGATACTACTTTGCCGTAAATAATTTTCTACAACAATGCGGGCGAATTCGCTGGCAAAAGCTAAGTTTGTAAATAAAATATTTAAAGAAATATCTGGATCGGAAGATAGAAGTGGAGAAAGAAGGCGTGCCATTTTTAAAGTTCACGGCGTCGGGTTGATGCTTCATAGATGTTTCCCGGATATTTATAGGAGGCTGAGACCGGACCGTTTATATCTGATCGGGGTACGGAAAAAAATGTCAGTCGGAGTCATAGTATATGGGTTAGTGGACCGGTTCCACTTTTTCTGATATAACTGGGTTATTTTATGCCATGGCCCATGTTTCTTTAAGAGTTATGCTTTATAATAAGGAACCCGAGTCTTCTGTAAAGACGTCGGTCCTCAAAATGAATCACTGAAGTGAATTCTGTCTCGAAATATAGTCATGGATAGAGAAACTCTTTATTATATGTCCTAGAACCGAAAATTCGAAGAGATGTGACATCCATCTACCCGCACCGGGCCCGTGTGGTGGATTACGGCTCACTCTCTCTCATCGAGAGGAGGCCTGTGTTCTACATGGGAACATTATTAGTATGTACACCATATAAATTACAGATATGAATGTAGAAATTTTCCATAGGGTGACACAATGGGCGGCCTTACCGGTAGTCATGGATGGATGTTCCATAGCAGATGAAGGAAAATAGAGTAACCTAAAATAATGCTGAAAGTCGAGAACTGTGACACCATTGTTCACCATCTTTGAGACAGACCTATGCAGGCCTCAGCAAGGAACTACAAAAGGCTATGTTTGTTGACTACTCAAAACGATAGTATAATCAGCCCATCATGTTCCCACTGCCAAGACATAGACCTCCTCTCTGTGAGAGGGTGTGGGCCGTTATCCCCCACGCGGACCCAGTGCGGGTTGGTAGACGTCACATGTCTTCGAATTTTTGGTGCTAAGATATACCGGTCTCCTCACGATATTTTCCTTCGCCGCTTTGAGAGCAGTGGTAGTGAAATAATTTACATGAAATTAAGCGCGTGTCTAGGTACGAACGTACGACCTACAGCCCGTAAGTCGCGACCGTTACCAATGGGCCACCACTGCTGTTCACATTATATTTTTCCCCCTGTTCTATATATCCCTACTGATGTATCTCCACTGGTAGGGATACTTGGAGAATTTTTCCAATTATCGCTACCGGTGGGATATATGGAACCTTGTGCTCCATATATCCCTACTAATCCGCACTGGTTGGGATAGTTGGATTTTTTTTCCGCTTATCGCTACCAGTAAGAATAAAAAGTTTTCAAGGGTTTCTTTATGATTAATTATAATATCTTAGTTAATTATACTAGTAATACTAACAAAATTATGGATAATGTGCCTGAATTTAAGATAAATAAATAAAAATAGTAGATGAAGGACGCTACAGTAAACTAAAACAATTCTGAAAGTCGAGAGCCAAGTCCTGTGACACCATTGTTCACCATCTTTGAGAGAGGCCTACGCAGGCCTCAGCAATGAACTAGAAAAGGCTATGTTGATTGATTACTCAAGATAATAGTGTTTTGTTTTAAAGCCATAACGTCATCTAGAGCACAGTTCTTATGGCGCTGACATCGACCTTCGCCTCAATTACATTAGCATCACAATAGACATAGCCACATGTAATTATTTGATTACAATGCACTGTTATATAAGTAGTATGTACTAGATTCATTGTTATGTTCCTCATGTGATTTGCATTCGCATTTAGATCCTTGTGTTAGTGTACCTACTTGATTATGATGTTCTAAATTCTTGAGTCTTGGTAAGCTGGAGCACAGTATAAATATACAGTAAAACATCTTCATACAAACGTGCCGCTCTCGGTTTGAATGTGTGCGTGCGCGCCGCGCGCCATGTCGGCACGCGATTTCACGCACACGCTAGCATAATATATGAGGGAATAAGGTGGCGGCAGTGCGGGCTGTGCAGCGCGACTGTGAGCACGCGCGTACGCTACATGACCGCTTGCGTTCGTCAACTCTCGCCGGCGGCGGCCACTTAAATTACGAGTATCATGACTTCAAAAAGGGGAAACAAAAATATTGTAGTGTTTTCGGGTGCCTCAATAATGATTTCGCAAACCCGGACTTATCATTCTTCATAGTTCCTACTCAACCAGAAATGTAAGTACCTACTTATACTTAAATATTATTAGAAAATGTGGTATTGTATTGTTTATTTCACAGTTTATTTGCTTTATTAAGAGCGTAGCCGAGTCGCATTTTTCCATATAAATGTATTCCCAAATTTACTTTCTGAATAATATGTTTAGAGATAAAGTTTATTTTAAGAAGTCTAGTTTTACTATAAAACAGAGGATTGAGTTCGAAACATCGTTTAGGTAAACGTATTTGTCGCGTATAGATGTAATAAGGGCAATTTCACAATAATTAATATTGCAAATTAATTACTATTGAAATTATTATTTTTTCTATTGTCTGATGTGTTGTTCAATCCAAATATGGTGTCTTATACACCCATTACAGGAATTACGGCAAAGATCGAAATTTACTCATGATCCCACCTGATGATTTTGTCGATAATGTAGAAAGGATGGAGCAGGTGTTTCGCAAAGCGTTCGAAAAGGACCACATCAACATTAAAATTGGCCGGTCAATTTACGATCAACTGAATGATATAGAATTTAAGATGCCCTGTCCATGCTTTCCCAAAAGCTTTTTACAAAAACTTTACATACGAATGAGAATTTACTTTACATTAACAAATAATAATAAAGCGTTCCGGACGTGCAGAAACAGGAGAAAAATTTTCTCGGTATCAAATTTGTAACTTAGTATGTATTATAAATGTTATGTGAATAAAGGCTTTTTATTTTTACTAAATTTATAAATCGGTAAAATATTCAATCATAATATGCTTTTTTATTTCATAAATTTAGATCAAGTGCTGCTTGTTCGAAAATATTAACTAAAAGTAAAAGTGACAACCCTGGGGATCAACGCAAGAGTAGGCTAATAACTCGGCGGGCGGCCTTAGATAACTTACTGTATATTTATACTGTGGCTGGAGAGTCTATCAAAATAAATCATCATCTGCCTAGCCTTTTTCCAACTAGGTTGGAGTCGGCTTTCAGTCTCACAGGATATAGCTTAATCAGTGGCGTGCATTGGTTTTCAGAATAGGTAGGCACTAGGCCAGATCTAGTCTAGACAAACGCGGTCACTAATCAGAAAAAAAAAGTGAAGTTAAAAGTGTGGTTATTTGAGTAGGCATGTCTACTTAAGGGTGATAAATTGCGAAGGTCGAACGTCATGGTATTACGCGTGAGACTTACGTATTTTTAATTTGGTCGTATTAATTGTAACGAGTAAAGACCAATGACAATGTGCGAATAGTAAGGGAGCCGAGTAGGCCGTCCGGCGACTGCCTACTGCCGCGCATGTTTGTATGAAGATTTTGTTTTTGTTAGTTATAACAATTTAGTGAGTTTCTTAATTGTAGAGCACACACTAAAATGTAATTGACAGGCTTATGTTGATATATCGAGGTAGGCACTGCTTATATGCCTATATGCAATGCACGCAACTGAGCTTAATACCAGTATTTTACATGAAGCGACTGCCTATCTGGCTTCCACAACCCAGTTACTTGGTAATAAGTACAATACGATACCCCTTGGTAAGACTGGTTGTCAGACTTTCGGGCTTCTGACGACCCGTAACGACTGTCAAAGATCCATGAATGACAGCCGGGACCAACGGCTTAACGTGCTGTCCGAGGCACGGAGGGGTCTTGGTTTATAAAGATGATCACCCATCCACGGACCAACCGCGGCAAGCGTAGCTTAACCTGATCGATCGGACCGTGCGGCTGTTATTTCTTAGTCAGAAGCCCCTCTAAAACTTATACTATAGTTAATATTTTTTTTCTTTACCCACCGCTTTGCTTATTCGTATCTTTAATATGACCCCTTCTATTATTATCACACTATCACACTAATATTATAAAGGCGCAAGTTTGTATGTGTGTGTGTGTGTGTTTATATGTTTGTTACTTCTTCACGCTCAAACGGCTGGACCAATTTTGATAAAATTTTGTATAGAGGTAGCTGAGACCCTGGATTAAGATATAGGCTACTTTTTATCCCAATATTCCCACGGGATCAACATTTACGCGGGTGAAACCGCGGGGCGCAGGTAGTTCCAAATAAATTTCTCTTTAAATAAATTGTCACATCCTTTAAGTCCAACCCAACAATTCTCAAAAGCCTGGCAGCCCTAACTGGGGGATAACTGGCCACCTCGAACAGACAGTGCGGTCAGGTGATAACAAAGTTGAAATACCTCACCCGGCCGAACTACCTGCAGTACCTACGCCGTCCTCATCAAACTTGTCCGTCATTTGTCGACACTCCCAAACTTTGACAAAAATTCACAATACTAAAGCCTCGAGTTCATTGGAGACTAATTTCATGGTTCCTTTTATACTTGAGACGAATTTATTGGAAGTGGAATAAATAAAATTCTTATTCAATCTATACTGATACTAATTTATATTAATACTAATAATAAACCTACAGAGATTGTTTGTTTGTTTGAACGCGCTAGTCTCTGCAAGTATCAGTCAGAATTGAAAAATTATTTTCCTATTTGATAACCCAATTTTTGAGGAAGGCTATTGGCTACTTAAGATCACGCTAGGGCCAATAGGAGCCGAGCAAAAAGAAAAAAGTCAGAAAGAACGCTAAGCGATTACGAAGTAATAGCGCCAACAGGCGATGCGATGCGACGCGGTGGAACAGGGGAACAAGAAAGGGGTTTGAAGGTTTTGGCCCTAAAATCAGCCGCCATTTTGATTTTTTTTCAGAATTGCGGTGCACAAAAAAAGTTATATATTCAGATAGAGGACACTTATACAAACAAAAAATGTAATTAACATAATATCCTAAAGCGTCAGGTTTCGGAGTTATTCACCGAAATATAAGTCGAAAACAACTAGGATTTTCTAGTTTTTTTGCCTTCCAGGTAAGCATAGTGAACTATTGAGGTAATAGAAACGTTCTGAAACCTTTATGGAGAAGAAACAAATGAAGAATAGACATTTTTTAAATAAATAATCAAACACGGCAATTTATAGTTCGTTTTTTTAATCCCAGAGACTAATCTGACAAGTATAATGTCGAAAACACAAAGACTTAAATGTCAGATTAGTCTCTGGGATTAAAAAAAGGAATAATAAATTGCCGTGTTTAATTATTTATTAAAAAATATCTATTCTTCATTTGTTTCTTCTCCATAAAGGTTTTATAACGTTTCTATTACCTCAATAGTTCAATATGCTTACCTGTATGGAAAAAAAACAAAAAATCCTCGTTTTTTTCGACTTATATTTCGGTGAATAACTCCGAAACCTGACGCTTTAGGATATTATGTTATATAACATTTTTTGTTTTTATAAGTGTCCTCTATCTAAATATATAACTTTTGTTGTGCACCGCGATTCTGAAAAAAAATCAAAATGGCGGCCGACCTTAGGGCCACCCTCCATACAAAAATCTTCAAACCCCTTTCATGCGGACGAAATCGTGGGCAGAAGCGATAAAAATAATAAAAAAGAGTTCCCGTTGAACCCGTTGAGGACCCATTGGATGCGACAAGCAGAGAACCGATCGAAGTGGAGGTGCTTGGGGGAGGCCTATGTCCAGCAGTGGACGTCTTTCGGCTGAAATGATGATGATGAAAAAAGAGTTCCAACAACGCCCTTCTTTTCGACAATATTCAAGAGTTCGACATAAAATACTGTTTTTTAAGATATAGTCAATTCAATTATTCAAATCTGTAAGACACTTTTACATCTAACACATACATACTAAAACTAGGTACAACACAGGGGAAATAAATTGTTTATTAAATTGAAAAAGAAAATTATGCTTTCAATAAACGGACAATTTGGGTTGACTGTTTGATAAAAATGAATTTCCTTAACTTTACAATCTTGCCAGTGCACGACTATAGTTTGAGTCTTTGCCATAATAATCTCATGGTGGTCTAGCGGATATGTCTTTATTTCTCTATCAGCTATGAACACTATAGTGGAAACAATGGAGTTCCGGATCGGTAGTTGTCTAAAAAGGCACACAACCATCTCTACATCATCATCTACCTAGCATTTTCACAACCATGTTAAGGTCAGCTTAGAGTCTAACCGGATGCAGTTGAATACCAGTATTTTACATGGAGCAACTGCCTATCTGAACACCACAACTCGGTTTACCCTTTGTAAGACCTGGTCGTCAGAACCATGATTTTTATACAAAAAAAAAACGTTCATAACTCAATAATGCAGTGAGAAAATATCGTAAATTAAACGTGAACAATTGTGTGAAGGCAAAAATAAATCAACTCTGAAGACGTCTCGTCTCACTTAATGAACCATAATTGAGATAAATGGTACTTTAACCATGTAGGTGAGTACTTGAGCCTTGGATCATTTAGTAGTTGGAAACCCTTTCAACAGTGTGCGCCGGAATTAAATGATACAGAAACATGCTTCGTAGTTTAGAAGAGCCTAACTTGAATAAGCTGTAA
The DNA here is from genome assembly GCA_945859645.1 of Amphipoea oculea. Taxonomy (NCBI): domain Eukaryota; kingdom Metazoa; phylum Arthropoda; class Insecta; order Lepidoptera; family Noctuidae; genus Amphipoea; species Amphipoea oculea. Next base: position 13,784,171 of record OX243878.1, read on the forward strand.
GTTAATGTTTTGTCTGAACAAGTTTCGGGATTTTCCAACTATTTTTGGGACTTAACCCGAGCCCACTATGATGACAATCGTAAACATCTAAACAATAGAATAGAATACTCTACAAACAACACAATACAACAACAACAAACAACCAACAACACTAAAAATAACAATATACCAAGATTTCATAAATATACAAGATCAATACAAAAAGGGCACGTGGCTAAGTTATTACAGCCGCTCGGATCGATAACTTGCCGCGGTTGAATTACTATCGCCCTGCAGAAATTTATGTCGTTGTGCTAACCTCCCCTTAAATAATAATAATAGGTTGCACCTAAACACTCATTAACCACGACGAATTAAGGCGATTCTTTTAATTGACTTGCGGGGATAAAAGACTTATCCTGGATAATCCACTTGTATGTCTCATTTATCTGTTCACATGAGTAAGTTAAGTAAAACCTACTACGCGTCGAGTTAAAACCTCTTCGACTCATCATAAGCTATCACAATTAAATATAATCATAACAAAAACGTGGTAAAACCTGGTAAAGTGGGGGGCTATCTCGACGCAACGCAGGCAGGGTGTGAATGTGGTGCTATGTCGCAAATATGCTCCACCTCCTGTCCTACCCTCTGTGTTCCAAAACTTCTCAGTCAAAGTGACATCTGCGCTGCCACCGATGACGCTGTGGAAGTTGCGACGTTATGGGCTAACAAGACCTGAGAGACAGACCTGACAGATGGCCGATAGGGCCGAAAGGTTCTGGAGTGCCAACCGCGTACCGGAAGACGTAGCGTTGGAAGGCCTCCCACAAGGTGGACCGACGACCTTGTGAAGGCCGCAGGCACCCGTTGGATGTAGCATAGAACCGGTCGAAGTGGAGGTGCTTGGGGGAGGCCTATATCCAGCAGTGGACGTCTTTCGGCTGAAATGATGATGATGATGATGAAGACCTGAGAAACGTCGCGCCAGCGACACGAAGAAGGAGAATATTGCAAAAAGAAAGACTGGTTATAATGCTATGTTATTGCAATAAACAACCACTCTTTGCAAAATAATTGACAATCCGTAATATTAGTCCGTTTGGCATAATTCTTACCCTACGGTAAGAAAATGTAGAATTTCTTTCACTCTTGGAACCCAGTCTAAGTTCACTTGGGTTCAAACACACTCTTCATAGCTTTAAGCCTCTACAGTTAAACGTTCGTTAAAATAAACCAGGAGCACGTAATTATGCAGGCTTTTAGCTTAGGGAATAAATATAACATGGGAGTTGGCACCAGCCTACCCACATTTATCGTAATAACGTACCACCGTAAATGGAGGATAATGGCTGCCTATTTATTTAGCTCGGATTTGACTGGTACAGTTTTGGAAATATTTGGTTTTAGATGGCAGATCACTTTAAATCAAAAAACCATAAGACGGGAATGAAGACCAAAAAAACCAGGATGGACTGTGCGAAAGATGGTACTGCTAGAAAGGGGGTGACTATCGAAATTACGACTAATAGACAAGTATGGAAGATGTTGCGCCGACTCCAAATAAGTAGGGTTAAGAGCAGGAAAATAATGATGGCAGATCACTTTAAACTGCGTGAAAAAAAACCAAGAAACCTTTGGAAACCACATCAAGTTTTCTGACGAGACAAATTTAGAAATTACGAACACCGTGAAGGAATATATATTTATATATATCACTAATATAATTTCAGCATAGAAAAAGAAAGCTAAAGGCAGTAGCATTAGCAAACGGGTTGAAGAGTGTATCTGGTCTAGAATCTCTGTACAAAATTTCAGCTCAAAAGCTACTGCTTCTATCGAAATAAAAAAAATATTACCTAAGCATTTTCAAAGTTACTACTTTGAAAATGCTTAATATTTTTTTTATTTCGATAGTTTATTAAATTGAAATCATAACAAACGTGTCGCCGCACTACGAGGGTCATTATCCATTATCTGTAGTGTGTCTGTGCGCCTAGTACACGCACATCACGCCGCCGCGCGCCAGTGCAGCGCCGTGATGTCGAAATAAAAAATATTAAGCATTTTCAAAGTTAATGCTTTTAAGCTGAAAATTTGTACAAAGATTCTGGACCAGATACACTCTTCAACTCGTTTGTATTGATATACCCTTTCTGTAACACCCTGTATAGCGCTGCAATAATGATAAACAGGAACAAACAGGAATCCGCAGACAATCGTTCTTGGCATGGGTAGAAAGAAAGATTGTTGTAGACATCTTTGAGAGACACCTATATCCAGCATTGGACAATCTCGATATTGATCCGAGTACGTATGAAACTATAACAATAGTCCTCCAGACCGAATTTCGGTCATGACAGTCAATCTCAACGGAGTCTAGCCATCTCCGCGGGACATATAGTGCACGGGAAGGCAATCCAACACGACCGGAGAGAGATCAGGCGCAGGACCTTCCGAGGCACGGGGGTATCACACCGCCAACTTCCAAACTCCGGGCTGTTAGTGAGAAATTCCTAATGGAAAAACCTAATAACACATTGTCCGACCAGTCGTGCTTGACTTGACTTGTGTGAAAACAAATGACTATCTGAAGACCCACCACACTCATATACCAAAAGCGAGAATCTGAACATAAATCCAAACTGAAGAAGAAAACAACAGCGGACTACCCTTTGATGGTAAAATATAAACAGAAGAAAGTAAGAATGAATTTACAAAGCTTTTAAATAAAGTGATTCATATAAAGCAAAACAGCAAATCCTTTTATCTGAAGCTTATAATTTTAACATTGTGAATTGAGAGATATTGAAAAATAACAGCCAACAATTTAAACGAAAAATGAAAAATGGTTATTCCTGTGTAAAATTATCCGTTCGTTTATAAAGGAAATTAAGCAGTGTTGGCGTAGTGGTATCGCCCGAACTTACGAGTTATAAGGTTGTGAGTTCGAACCAGGGCAGGCGCTTTACTTTGTGTATTTATCTTATCACGTGTCAACCAGTCTTACCAAGAGGTATCATATTACCCGGTGGCTGGATGTAAAATACTGGTATTTCAGCTGCATCCGGTTATACTGGAAGCCGACCCCAACATAGTTGGGAAAAGACTAGGCAGATGATGACTCATGTTATCACCACTGCTCTCAAAAGGAAAACATCGTGAGGATCGAAAATTCGAAGACATGTGACATCCTGCACTGGGCCCGCGAGGTGGATTACGGCCCACTCCCTCTCACAGAGTGGAGGCCAGTGTCCCAGTAGTGGGAACATTATAGGCCGGTTATGCTTTTAATGGAAATTTAAAAACAGGGGTAAGCTACATTGCTAATTAAGTTTATGTGCAAACGTTAGCGTATAGTGGGCGAAGTACCGCAACTCCCGAAACTGGCTCGTTATTAAGCTTAGTTATATTAACAATTAATATTTAAGCTGAAATAAACAATTATTTATGTTTATTGCAACATATTTCAAGGGATTATGTTACACTAAATGTGCGGTGTCTGTGGAGTCCGAGGATGGGTGACCATCTTGCCTGACCATCGTGCCTCGGAAAGCACGTTAAGCTGTTGGTCCCGGCTGTCATTCGTAGAACTTTGGCAATCGTTACGGGTCGTCAGAAACCTAAAATGTCTGACAACCAGCCTTACCAAGGGGAATAGATTTCAAGGGGAATTTTCTGGGTTGCGCTTCATGTAAAATACTGATATTCAACTGCATCCGGTTAGACTGGAAGCCGACCCCGACATGGTTGGGAAAAGGCTAGGCAGATGATGATGTTAAATTAACTGTGCCTGTTTCTGCTGCTTGTAAAGATTTCATTTCTGGGATGAAAAGTGCCTAATCTTCTTATCGTGTCCACGGCAAAAAAAAAAACACGAAAAAACATATCGTTTTTTAATTAAATTTGTTTGGCCCAAAATTCGGCAACGCAGATACCGTTCGCTGATGCAGCCATTAGGTCCTCACGTATGCAGGTGACTGGGCATGTGGTTCAAGATGGGAGGTGAGCCATTGTTCTAATCTATACATATGATTTTGTCGTGCACCTCGTAGTTGTACCCAAAGACCAATAATTACCATCGGATAAAAAACCTATAGTCTCCGAAACGTCTAGACCGTTTTTGACGGGACTTTCACTGGCAGATAGCTAATGTTATAACTATAAGTAGTCACGTAGTACTTTTGTCCCGGTAGCACGTTTCAGTGGCATAATTTCTGAGATCCACGTGGGCGAAGCCGCGAACAGAAGCTAGTCTTTTATAAAATAAGGCTCAATTTACACCGCTGCGGAACGGAATGGAAGCGCCTTTTTTCTGTACAAAGCATTTTGAACTTTATGTCAGTACTGTAACGCACAAATTAGATACATCCATACGCACAGATCGCGCATCTCCTGGAGAATTATCGCGCATTCTCGGGAATTCCCGCAGTAACATGCTCGTATCTAGTTTGTACGTTAGACAATTGACATAAAGTTCATTTTGCTATTACGGACACTCGATTCCACTCCGTTCCGCGGCGGTGTAAATTGAGCCTAAGCCTTCAGAAACTTTCAGTCATAAGTTCTAAAGACCTTGTCATTCTGGAAGAGTATTTTGGTGGGAGGTGGGAGGTGCCATGACCTACTCGCCTCTGAATTTCCGGAAAACAACCTTGAGGTCTCCTAAAATAGCGCTGACTGGAAGTTGTGACGGATGGTATGATTTGATATCCAATGAAGGCCAATTTGTCAATTTCAGTGATTTATCTTTGAATGTCATGTAAAACGAGACCTAGGAGTCGAAAGTCGAGAAAGATCTCGCAAAACAAGTTTTTTTTTTTATTTATGAAGGCTGTTGACGTGACTAATCTATAAACTTATACCTACTGAGTTTGTTTGTTTGAACGCGCAAATCTCTGGAACTACCAGACGGATTTGAAAATTATTTTTGAATTTGATAGCCCAATTCTCGAAAAAGGTTATAGGCTATTTAACATCACGCTACGACTATTAGAAGCCGAGCGAGGCGGGTAAAACCGCGGGGTACAGCTAGTTAGTATATAAAATTTATCAATCCTTACTCCAGATTTTTTTTCAGAATTGAAGTATATATATGGAACCTTTTCATTGTTGGCTCATGATAATTTTCTTAAAATAGATAACCCGAAAAAAAATACACTTCTTAAAATGCTGTTGTGGTTTTCCTTTTTTTATTAGGTTTTTCTCAGTAGCAGCCTGGAGCCTGGATTTGTGCCCGGTTGATAGTAATAGGTTCGCTCCCTATAGGACTTAATTGGGGAACATAATTGGCGAAATGTTGGTGTACTATAGGTACACCTCTGCCTCGGGGAATACTGGATGTTATGTTGTGTTTTTTTTTTTTTTTTTTGTTAGGCCATATTGTGTCCCACAGCTAGGCAAAGGCCTCCTCATTTTTCTTCCAAACCTCCCTGTCTTGTGCGATCTCTGGCCATGTTGGCCCTGAAAATGTTACCGCATCGCCGCACCACCTTCGCCATGGTCTACCTCGACGGCGATGTCCTCCGATGTTGTGTGTTAGGTTTTAAAATTAATTTCTGTTTGTTATCCCCAAGCTAAATGAGCTTTTTTAACGATTCGGACTCGTAAAAAGATTAATGAGAAACAACCCACATAATTATGCTATTCCACATAGTTTTCATTCCCCAGTTCCTAACCCTTCCGATTCCATCTTGCTGTAATTAAGACCGCAGCATCCGCGCCGACACTAATTAGCTGATCAATTTTGACTAGGCCAAGTTGTTGTGTGCCTAACTTGAGATTGGATTTCAGCCCACACCTGTATATCAGACTTCATTTATTAAAGTTCGAGGAAACCTCACATCTACTTATATAATTAAATAATATAATTAATTTAATTATTACTACGACATACATCTATACAAATAAATAAAATTTAGTTCCCGTTTGAAATGTCAAAATAAAAGTTTTTTACTAAATGCATTATTATGATAGTATATACCTACGGTACTTATAACAAAAACATTTTTTTTGTCTGTCTCTCAGGTCTGTTTGTTTGTTCCAGCTAATCTCCGAAATGGCTGGACCGATTTTGAAGAAAATTGGTGTGGGGATACTTTGAATCCTGGGAAAGGACATGGGCTGTATATACTTTTTATCGACATACCACGCCGAAGCTGCGGGCAGAAGCTAGTATATAATAAAGTTATGAGAACTTTTACATTTTGGCAGTTATTTTTGTAGGTAAATGACCGGCCCAGAGTAATGCAGGGGTATTTTGGGTGAACACTATGAGTAATCTCAAAGCAGGGGGCCATGAGATGCTCATGATCTTATGACTGCGTCATCGAGCTGAATTTTGGGCCAAAGATATTTGAACTTTTTGCCATCGATACAAAGAATGAAGATGGGAAGTTATGCTTTATTCATTAAGGTATAAAATATTGGAGTACCATTTATAAATAGGTTTTATGGTGCTGATAGTTTGACAGCATACTTTTATTTTTGAAACTGAAAAAAAAATGCGGCATGTGTTTTCATTCCTAACGGCCTAGTACTGAACATTGTAGCAGAACTATTTGCTACAGACAGCTGTCTATAAAAATTTCAATAATACTCAATTATGTCTGAAAGCCTAATTCTATTTCGTAACAAAAACCAGTCACAAAATTAAATATTGTTAAAGCTTCTTTAAAAGTAATTAATATTGCTGAAACTAGACTAATTACTATCTAGTCTAGGTTCTCAATTACTGCTATCAAATACATTTTATCTTTATCTATACCTGCCCGTCCTATTCTCCAAATGGCCCTAAAACCGACTAGACGAGACATTTCCCTTATTTAAGAAAGTTAATATTATAACGTTGGTAGGTACTTTAAAAAAGGTTGCTACAATGTCCCTTTCGGGCCATTCCGAGATTAGGATTGGCCTCATAATTTCGTACACTTGCGAACATTCAATTAATGTTTAATTTTTGTTTTTTTTTTTTTTTGTAGCATATTCTAGGGCTCTCGTGTTCATGAGGGGCTCGTGGCTAAATAAACATCCACACGGGTCGATCGAAGGTTGGTTGGTCTGTAGATGGGTGGCCATCTTTACATATCGATACCCCTCCGTGCCTAGGAAAGCACGTTAAGCCGCTGGTCCCGGTTGCAATTCGTAGATCTTTGACAGACGTTACGGGTAGTCAGAAGCCCATCAGTCTTAGCAAGGGGTATCGTGTTACGCAGGAACTGGGTTCTGAAGGTCAGGCAGGCAGTCGTTCCAATGTAAAATACTGGTATTCAGCTGCATCCGATTAAACTGGAAGCCGACCCCAGCATAGTTGGGAAAAGGCTGGGTAGATTTTATTATTCTAGAAACATCAAGTGAACTCTAGTGCTGTTAAAAGGATAATAACGAACATGTGTGACATTACTTACAGTCTTCCTCAGAGCATTAACTTGAATTATAGGTACCTATGTAGGTACAGCCTTATGTTTGGTCATTTTCTAAGCTTTGGTATAATAAAAGTAAATTATTTCCGACTTACCCTTTTTTTATTCTTCCAAAAATTTTTTTGAGAGAATACTCTTTTTGTAAGTACCAATGAGATAAATATTATAAGTATGTGATTATTTAATCAATTAATGTTACCTCCAATCGCCTGAAATACAGGATTACTAGTACAGGCACAAACCATGGTGAACTTGACACAGATGTAAGAAAAACTGTAGTTAACGTTAGTCCTTATATTTTTAAATAAATTTTATTATTATTATATTATTATTTTCAGGCTGTTGGACTGTTAGCAAGCTACCTCTTAAAGCCCGATTTACTCAGTCTGATTTAATTGCCTGTGGCATACCATAGGTTAAAGCAACAATAAAAAAGTGTTGAGTCAGAGGACCGCCGTCAGGAATGGTGTTATTCCACTAATCCCTATTAAAGGCCTATTCAAGCCTAAGCGGTATTCGCTGCCGCTGTGGATAGAGGTACATACCGCGCGGGTTTCGCTCAGGTACCTATTTAGTATCAAGTTTTCCGCGGCTCCGCGGCGAAACTTATACCTCTACGGGTCTCTACCCACACTGGCAGCGAATACCGCTTAGGTTTGAATAGGCCTTAACAATCCCCATCAATGGGGATTTGTGAACTTTTCTTCCACAAGGTCGAAGTCTCATAGAGCTCACAATGGGGATTTGTGAGAAAAAATCACAAATCCCCATCAGTTTAAAAATAAGATACACACAACATAAGTATTATATCAAAATTACGAAGTCTTTGTTTCTTATGGAGGCTAGAACTCTTTTTTTAGGGTTCCGTACCTCAAAAGGAAAAAACGGAACCCTTATAGGATCACTTTGTTGTCCGTCTGTCCGTCCGTCCGTCTGTCAAGACCCTTTTTCTCAGGAACGCGTGGAGGTATGAAGGTGAAATTTATATCAATTACTCAGGTCTACTGTCCCTTGAAGCTGTGAAAAAATCAAACTTCTAAGCCAACGCAATCAAAAGATACAGCCGTTTATGCCGCAAATTTCTGCAAATTTTCGAAACTCGCACGGGAATCAAAACCTACAGGGTACTTCCCGTGAACTTAGAATCTTGAAATTTGGTACTAAGTAACGTCTTATAGTACAGATAAAGGAAAAATTGCGAAAACCGTAAATTTTTAGTTACATCATATAATAAAAAATATTTTTGAAAATTTTAAAGTTACTTCTTTTCTCATGAACGCGTATAGGTATTAAATTGAAATTAATATCAAATAATCAGGTCTATAATACCTTGAAGCTGTAACAAAATGAAACTTCTATGTCAACGCAATCAAAAGAAACGGCAATTTAAGCCGCATATTTTCAAACTCGCAACTACTCGCAAGGGAATCAAAACCTAAAGGGTACTTCCAGTCGACCTAGAATCTTGAAATTTGGCATGAAGCAATGTTTTATAGCACACATAAAGGAAAAATTCCGAAAACCTTAAATTTTTATACGGAACCCTCGGTGCGCGAGTCCGACTCGCACTTGGCCGGTTTTTTTATAATCAAACAAATTAAAGTAATGCGTAGTAAAGTTCCTTACACGATACGCTCACACACACGCTCGTATAATAGAAAGAGGCAGAGACAGAGAGCAATTCGCATGGGTGCATAACGCTTTTTCTTTCGATACTTGACCATTTCTCCTTGTCAATTCCTTCCGTAAGCCGCTTTAAGGAACTTAGTTCAAATTAATTATGTTGCACTGTTTAAACAATGTAACTATTCAAGTCACTAGTTGCTTCAATTTTATTTTATGCCACAGGCAATAAACTTGCATCGTGTAAAAGAGGCTTTATGTACTGTAGAGGTTGTAAACAGAAGGCCAATACCCGAAATTAAAGACCTTCAAAAACTAGTCGCAATTATCTCAGCGACAATCGATGTCAAAACCTTGTCTAAAATGTAGGGAAATAAGAGGTATTATTGACAGATTGAGAAAGCCTGAGATCAGACTGTGAACGTTCTTAAAATTACAAGAATTGCTCTCTGGTTGTAGCATGCAACCTCTGCGAGTCCGTTATAAGTAGAAGGCACAATTACGAGGCAAACATTGTTTTGTATTTAGAATGGAAGAACAAACAAAAGGAGTCAGTTAACAGTTTAGCTGATTGGCGATGTCATGAATATAAAATATAAAAATGTAATAAACGAAAAAACAAAAACGAAACGTTAATAATCATTCATTTTATCTGAAAGATTTTGTTTGATTGATGTACCTCTCATACAGTACCTATACATATACAGTTTCCGATTATACCCGTTGACTTTTTTTAACCATCTGGACAAAAACAGGATATAAAAGGTGAACGGAGTAGAACCTTATAGCACAGAAACTTCCTTTTTTTTTCAAAAACCTTTTATAAGTAGGTTTTTGTCTATACGAAAAGTCAGCCGATATATTATCTGAAACGTTGCAGTCTATTGCGCTAACTTCTATGACACTGGTATACTACCCATGATCGTCGTTATGTGAGCTCCAATTTTCTACTGGACTTAATTAAAGCACACATCGACGTCTTTGGCCGAGATCTATAAACGGTACTTAGCGCATGCTTTAACTTAAACGTGTTTCCGTCTCTATATTTTACTTTGTAGTTTGACAAGAAAACGTTTAGCCAAAGTTTGAGATATGTAACGTTTATAGATCTCGGCCTAAAGCTACAGTTTCCGTCATATTATTATAAGAGCTGTCATGAAAATCTGTCATTTTCACCAATATTTGACAGCAAGGTGCAAAAAACGCTCTTACCATCCGGTGTACCTGAAGTTTTCTCATGTTCTCTTTTAATTTAAGCCAAATTACGTGTAACCGCAACTGTTTTGTTAATAATGATTAGCTTTCACTTATATCCTACTTAAAATACTATTAAATTATTATACGTGTTATGGCTGATTTTTCCAACACCAGATAATTTTATCGGAGGAATAATTTTGAATTTTTGACAGTTCTTCCATACAAAAACTGTCAGAGGCCAATTTTATTTTACGAATAAAAATTATCTGTCGATTAAAAAATCAGCCCTCAAAGTGGTGAATTTTCATTTTTATTCCACTACAAAATGGCGTTCCTGTCAAATAAATAGCGTTTTTGGTACCTTGCTGTCAAATATTCTTACGTAAAAGTATCTTTAATACTCACTGACTATTCTCATTAACGTGTTTATAAAATGTTTATAGTACGTACGCCTGCGAAAAGACTCGGGCTCGCACGAAAATATTTCAAGCGGAATCTAAAAACAATTTTAATTTGTTCACCTAACTGTGAACGAGAGCTAAAACGTTGAATTTTAGTAGGTATAGTACTTCACAGAAGTGTCTGCACACTCGATTTACAAATTAAAACTATACGATATTAATTAAGCGCAAAAAGCGCAGCAGAATTTTATGTTATTGGATTTTTTCGCTTTAACATCTAGTGCGGAGTAAAGTAATAAATAATATCGAGACTTTCTAGCGAATTCACACGAAAATGCATTGGAAATGTTACCGGCGGCTTTTAGAACTATTGTAACGTAAGCCTTTGATTTTGTAACAGGCCAAATCGACTCATTCATTACGTCCTTTAGATTTATTTTTGCAGTGTAGACTGTGACTCGTTTATCCAAGTATACCTACCCCACATGGCGAAAATATTCCAATCTTATTGGGAGTTATATGTTCGAGCCGTTTGGGGTTGAAACACTAGAGCCATGGGGTCCAAGTGCCCACTCAGTTTTTCGATACATCGCTAAGCGGTTGGTCGACTCTTCAAGTGACCAGAGGGCTGGCCTATTTTTTGACCAAAGAATCAACATCGCCATACAACGTGGCAATGCTGCCAGCCTCATGTGCACTTTTCCTGTTGACAGCTATGCGGAAGAATGTTTTGAAGCCCTATGAATCTTTTCCCTCTTTTTTTATATGCATGTACTTAATATTAATATTGTTTTTAGTCTCATAACTTTAATAATATAATTATTATGTAAATATTATAGTTTTGAGTATAACAGAATAACCCAGATGAAACATAATTGAAAGCCAATTTACACCCCTGGGAGTCGTTAAACCAATAACATACATAATTCCGAAGTATAGCCTAGACATTCAGGTTTGGCCCAATCAGGTTTAAGAAACTGGCTGCGTAGAGGCGCTAACGATATAATTAGTCACACGCATGCCTGTTCATGAGCAGGTTTCTTAGCAAGTCAGGCTCTGGATACGAAGCTTAAAGTCCCATTAAACTTTAAAAAAATCCGAATGTTTTTACGTCACTCAAAGAAAATGTGCCGAAACGAAAGCGCAGCTACCTACTTGAGGACAAATCCTGCAATCTTTATAAAAAAATCTAGTAATCACTCAATTCAAAGTTGAATGAATTCGATTTTTTTAAGTACCTAAAGACTCTGAATACAAATTGGGAATTTTTTTTATCGAAAATAAGGTATATACATTTATATAGGAACTTCACGTATGACGCAGTACGGTTCATCACGACAATAATACGCAGGTATATACGCTGGTGCAGGTACGACAATAATTTCATACAACATTTAACATAGCCAGCGTAGGAAACAAAGCTTGCCTACCACGAAAGTTCTTGAAAAGACGGCCAAGCCACAAAAAGCCGTGTACCGGAAAACGTTTAGCCACGCAAGTCTCAACCCTTCCTAACGACTGTGGAAAATATTGCCACAGAATAGATACGTACAGAGGCAACACACGAGATCAGGCATGGGCAAACATACACATGGGCACACGTACGGTCGAACAAGCTATTTGGTGTACAGGCAAAAATATTCATCTTTCCACTACACAGACCATATTTAGTTTTATTTTGTGCATTATAACTTTTCAGCTTATGGCATCCTTAATTAAAAAGAGTGGTATAAAAGAATTGACTAACTCAGCACACCATTGTTTAAAAGTAGTTGCAAGTTATCTGCCTGTATATCAAATAGCTTGTTCCACCGTACTTAAGTTGAGGTCAAACTAGGTATCGACATAGCTAAGAAAAACGCTAGTTGTAAAATAAGAGTGAAGAGTCGACACTCTTCACTCTTATTTTACAACTAGCGTTTGCCAGCGGTTTCGCCCGTATGGATGTCGGAAATTGTCCCACGGGAACGTGCAACCGGAATAAAAAGTATCCTCTGTGTTAATCCAGGTTATAAACTATATTTTACATGCCAAATTTCATCCCAATCCGTTCAGCCGTTTTTGCGTGATTGAGTAACAAACATCAACAACAACATCTAAACAAACTTTCACAATTATAAAAATAATATTAGTAGAATTATATTATTTTGATTTGTTTTCCTATATTTTGGTGTGTAATTAAGAGTATTATATGTTATCTATGTCCATGACAAGCAAATACCAATCGCAAGTGCACTTGCAAACGCTATAAGTAGATGCATGTTTATGTGTGCGTGCGTTTTCGCTCGCTGTATGTAACTGACCTTCTGTACTAATATACTCTGTGTCCCTTTTCTAACGACTGTAGTAAGTTTAACTGCACTACGCGTCTACGTTTGCGCCCCGGAGATTCTCGTAAACGGGTTTCCTATGGGAAATGCTGTTAGTTTAATATCGAGAGAGCAGCTATAAAATTTGTACTTATTTGTTTTTGATATTGAAATACAGGAAGATTTTTTTATCACCATCCACATTTTTACAGGGTGTTCTACCCATGAATATGAACAACTTTCACTATGGGACCAAATGAGTTGCAAACTCCGCTAAGTTAAACAAAAAGAAAATCAGATAGTGCGGCCATTTTATTTGTTGTTTAAAATGCTTTCATAAGCAACTATCAATCTCGATCAAAACCGCGTATGTTACGCATAAATTTAGGTTAAATATTCAGTACCCCTGCAAAACTTGCTATATTGATTGACAGTTAACTTTCAAAAAACTCTAAGTTACAGTTAACTTTCAAAACTCGCCATATTACGCAGTGACTCGTGCAAACGCCGCCATCTTGACCATCATTGTCACTAAGTAATATAAAAAGAATTACAATAATATTTCCAGTTGTAGGGCATTCATTTTTGCCACCTGACCGTATTTTTGGAAATATTGAATTAGAAGTCATTGCAGAACCAGAGACCTATTTTGATATTTTCCAAAAATACGGTACGGTGCTGAGACTTGGCAAAGATTTCAATTTTTATTATTGGAAATCAAACACCAAAGACGTACTGAAATTGCCTGGATCTTGGCATTTCCAATTTAATGCCTCCAAAAGGTTTTTTTTGAGAAAAGACAGGAATGGCAAAATCGCCGTTAAAAGGGAACCGCATTATGTATCGGAGATGGTTAATTACGGCAATGTTTGTAAAAGAGGTAAATCGTTTGAACAGATAGAACCTGCTTTGATCAATTTAGGCGTTCCTGTAAAACCAGCAAAATTAAATGATGTTAAAAACCTACTAATTAAGCATTTTGGATAGGATTGGGCTAAGGTGAATAGTCTAAAATATTATAGATTTCTTCAAGAAAACCAAACTGAAGCTGCTTTAGACGAAGATACCGATACTGAGGAAGTTTTAATGGATGAAGAAAAAGAAATGAGAGTATAATATTATTGTAAGATGATTATTTAGGTTTAGGATTTAATTTTGGTACTGTTTCAAAACTCTTCATGTTAATGTCATAGTATTGCAAAACTGTTTATGTTAAAAATACTTTTGCAAAAGTGGTTATGTTTAATTTTTAAATGCTAATAAAAAGATAACTATGGTATTGAGATTTTATTTACTATAAGAAATTATTTTCTCTATGACAATATTATTCAGAAATATGTTGTAATATGAATTTTAATAACTCCATTTTAACTTTAGAGGTTTTAATCGATTTTCCTAAATTATTATTCTTTCAACATAGCGGACTTTGCAAGTGGACTACTCAAATATGAAATCACGAAAAAAAAAATCTGCTGTTTAATACAAAAGTTCAATACCTACTTGACCAAAATGTATGAAACAGCTGATTTTTTTTCGTGATTTCAGAGTTGGTCCCATAGTGAAAGTTATTCATATTCATGGGTAGAACACCCTGTAAAAATTTGGATGGTGATAAAAAAATCTCCCTGTATAAAGGGGAAATATTATAGATTGTTGGACATTGTGGCATTTTTTTATTTTTCAGTGTATGATATGGAGTACATTACAAAGGCACGCCAATTGTGTAACATTGCGTATGAGAAGGAAAACAACATTTAATCACAAATAATCTATGGACGCTATCTATATTATAAATTAACAAAAAGCGAAAGGTCATAAACATTTATCTATCCATGCGATAGTGTTAATATTAGAGCAGATAACAACTAATAACATAGGCAACCTAACAAGACCGTAATTACACTTATCCGTTCATTCTCATTAGATCCACTGGCCAGATCCATGATGGATCTAGTGAAAATTGTTTTCTCATTAGATCTATTTATATAAAAAAATAAGTAAAATGGATCTAATGAGAATTTTTGATGTGAAAAAAAGTAATGCTACAAAAACAATTAAATATCACTAAAAGAAGTGAATATCACTAATATTAACAAATTAGTATCCTGACACCAGTCCTGGTGAAAAAGATTCTTTGAGAAAAGGGAAGATGAGGCAATGAATGAAGGGCAGTAAGGAAAAATCGAAAACATTTAATCACAAGCCAAAATAGGTTTATTTTATAGAGAATGTTACGAGCTTGGGGTTCGTGACAATTAAAACTGCCGATTTAAAAACCAAAAATAGACACTTTAATTAAAAACACAAATTACAACAACTGTTTTATGTGTCATAAAGGCAAAAACCAATGGCACTATGTTGGTACTATTAGAGTCGCTGCCTATATCTGCTTGAATCACATATATCTGTCCAAAAGGTGTTGGACAAGCTTGATATGTCCCATCCATAAAATAATTAGTAAGTAGTTTTAGACGCATTTGTGCGTCTTTTGAACAAAATACAATAATTCGCATACCTTTATGCGAGTAGTCCGCAAGTAAAAAATCTTCATACTGTTTAGGTACTTCTACCTCCTCTGGATTGTTTGTGCTAGTTTTCTTAACTTGAGCCAACTTATTTCTTCGACGATATATCCCAGATTTTTTTTCATCGAATGTAGGTACTGGTTTGTTAGATGATAAATGCCATCCTTTGATTTCTATATGAGAAAGTGCCTTCTTATACATGCGAGGAGCAGGTTCTTTGCCGTATGTTGCTTCTTCGCAGTAATCACTTAATGTGCCTTCTATAAAATTATGAGCTACATCGGGAACACAGGCGTCGCAATGGGGTTTCCGATTGGTAATACTTTTGTCCTAAAACCAAACTGTAGGTAAAAAAGTAGTAGGAAAAGTTGTAAAATAATGTTGGTAAGTGTTTTTTTTTAACTGGAAGAGGATATTATATAAGTATACAAATAAATCACTCACCGAATTTAATGTTACGGATCCTGTACATTTCAATTTTGATGTTTTGTAATTTTCACAACGCCAGAGACTAGTGCCTTTTTTATAAAAAACATGCTTATGGAATCTGTAGCCCTCGCATAATAATACTGTACCACGCCCACTTTTAATAAATTTCAACTCTTCGTTCGTACTCATTTTCCGTAAGTAATTATAAACGCACTAAACTGCAATGTCAATATGACAGATCCATACTATACTATATAATATTATAAATTCGAAAGTAACTCTGTCTGTCTGTCTGAATGTTACCTTTTCACGGGTTCAGGGATCACACAGGAATAACTCTCGAAATTCTGTAATTCTGTTCTGTTAGATCGATCGTTTTTTTTTTGGTACGAGGTCAGGATGTCTCGCTTCTCGGTCGAGTGTTTTCTAACGTTGATCGCAGTTGACAAGTGTCAATTGCCTTCACTATCTCAAAAGTTGTTAGTTGTCTTGGCAAACGGTTACAAGGTGGTGTTTATGAAAATGATTTAACATAAGATATCCCAGTTTCATTAAAATTACTTTGCATATTGTTATGGGACATAGGATACTTTTATCCCGATAGTACGTTCCCGTGGGATAATTTCCGACCTCCACGCGGGCGAAGTCATGGGCAAAAGCTAGTATATTAATTTATTACTCATATTTTCTCATATAAAAAAGGCTCATCATGTAGGTTAAATAAGATCAATCATGAGTCTGGCTCATGTGTCTTCTGAGAAAAAAAATCTCAGTAGATCCACATCTTGAAATCAGGATCTAATGAGAAAACAATTTTCACTAGATCCATCATGGATCTGGCCAATGGATCTAATGAGAAAAAATTTCTCAGTAGATCCACATCTTGAAATCAGGATCTAATGAGAAAACAATTTTCACTAGATCCATCATGGATCTGGCCAATGGATCTAATGAGAAAAAATTTCTCAGTAGATCCACATCTTGAAATCAGGATCTAATGAGAAAACAATTTTCACTAGATCCATCATGGATCTGGCCAATGGATCTAATGAGAAAAAATTTCTCAGTAGATCCACATCTTGAAATCAGGATCTAATGAGAAAACAATTTTCACTAGATCCATCATGGATCTGGCCAATGGATCTAATGAGAATGATCGCACTTATCAGTAGAAACACACAAATGCAATAAAAAGGTGTAATTTAATCAATAAAGCTGGCATAAAATACGTACATTCACCTTTATAGTACATACTAATTCCATGCATTCGCCACATTAAGGAGTGTCAAAGGAAAAAAAAGTTGTGAAAAAGAAGGAGTCGCGCATAAAAGCAGGTTGGTAACCTACGCGACCTGGCTGGCTCCTAGGGAATGTGAAAAGTTTTTTTTTTTTTTTGTACGAGTTCCTTTGCCTTTTGCGTAGGGTATTATAGTAGGCACGTATAGTACGAACTTAGTGTGTTGTGGTGGTAGTAAGTACTTTTAAAGTGCGAGTATAATCAGTGCAAAAATTAAAGGAGTGTAAATGGAGTTTCTTGTCCGTTCTTCTCCATAGGTACCTACTATGCTTAGGAATGGGCAACTAGATTAATATGACTGGCCGACTCCTTGACAATTCAAAAGTGCCTGTAAATGGTTTGAGTTGAAGTTCGATTTTTGAATACATCTCGATTCCTCGAGTACTTTTGAAAAAATATATTTGTCTTCGAAACCGATTGCATTTTCTACTTGCGTCCAGGAAAATAAAATGGAGTTAAAGAACACTTTAGAAAATCAATATTTATAAAAGATTTAGCTTTGTGCACGATTATACATCCTTCACATAAGAAAACAATTGGTACAGGCAGCCTCAAAAAGATGTATACATCGACAAGAATTCATTTGATCGTGTACAATTTGTGTGCTGAAGTATACTGTATCAATGTAAAGCTACAATTAAGCACCCAATGTCTAATATTTTGTGGCTACATAGGTAGGTATATATTATACAATATTATGGAACAAAGATTCTAGACAAGCAACTTTATTCGTGGCCATGTATAAGTATATTTATCTATAAATGATAACATTTAGTATAAACTTTAACATAAAAATAAGCTAAAGTAAACTATTATTAGACAAAATATTCATACACTCATCTTACAGAACTCCAGATGATGATCAAAAAGCCAATTCCCGTACTTAAAAATGTTCAAAATCTAGTCGCAATCTCATCTCAGCGACAATCAATGTCAAAAACTTATCATAAATGTAGGAAAATTACAGGATTTTTTGACAGATTGAGATTTTTGAAAACACGGGTTCCCTCTCAGGTTTAGCGTCTAAGTGAGTTGAGCGTTGAGCCCGTTACATATGTTTGAGGATAACTGTACTAAAACACACCAACTCAATAAATACACGCGTTATTTACAAAGAGGTGAACGCCCGACAGCTTACACAATAAGTATTAAATTTTGCATCATGACATAAACAACGAAAAAGACAAAATAACCGTACTTTAAAGTGGCGGCTTTTTAGGGATCCGTACCCAAAAGTTGCCAACAGGACCCTCTTACTAAGACTCCGCTGTCCGTCCGTCTGTCACAGGGTTGTAACCTTTGAACCGTAATAGGTAGACACTTGAAATTTTTACCGAGTGTGTACTACTATTGCCTCAATAAAATTAAAATAAAATAAAGTTAAAAATTGAAAGAGGTCCTCGTATAAGAAACGTCGTCTTGTTAACGTTAAAAAAGATATAGGTATGTAGAGTTAAATATCGTACGGTGGTACGAAACCTTTCGTGTTTAAGTCCGACTCGAACCTAGCCGCTTTTTTACAAAAACCTGACTGGTTTAATGTAAAAAACCGCTATTTCCGTAAGAGCGAACAATAACAACGTGTCCTGTCGGTCGGCGGTTCGAGAATTCTTTCGGAGAACATAAATCTATTATTGAGATGGGAACGAAATCTAACTTTAGCTAGCTTTTATGAGTCTCACTGTTCTGAGTATTTCTGAGAAAGACTTTGCTTTGTTATCATGTAGGTCACAAGAAATGTTAATCTAGTTTAGAAGTTAGTTTTATTCAGTCCAGCTCCTTTGTATTCTTCCCTCAATGAATGAAGTACAGAGGGTTATAGCAATTAGCTGACCCCCCTAAAAATTACTCGATTTTGCACCCTCCTCTCATAACATTAAAGGTTATTCAATATGTATGAGTTAATCGGACTAACACTACTCGATGAACAGAAACAATAAATAATTTTGATACGCAAATTTGAGCTTTAAGATGTTGGTGTTAGGTCATTTACTATGTATGGGTATTTGTTACGCAATTTTCATTTAAAGACTTAAAGGTTAGGTTAATGTTGTGATAGTTTGTGTCATTGCTACTAATACCTTATTTCATCTGTCTTACTCAAGTTAATCTGGTGTCGTGGTTCATGCGTAAGGCTGAGACGTGCAAGATGCGAGTTCAAATCTAGTCTCATGTTTAATTTTGTTTTCAATATATAAATTGTTCGTTAAGTATTTCTTGCATTATTGTAAAGAACAAGCATATCAATTAAGTTGATAAACGATAAACGTTTCACCTTTTTCAATAAGTAGGTAGTTCGACGTCAATATGCGTATTCAACAAAAACTGCTATTGAAATGATTTTAGGAATATGGGGTAGAAGAATAAATTGAACAAGACATTCTATGCACAAATAGCAGTGAATACGCACGAACATTTTTATATTGCCTTACTAAGTTGCGAAAATCCACGCCTTTTTATTAATTATTATTATCGGTTTTGATAGTTTAATCGTCATGTCTCAGTTGAGTGATTATTTAAAATACAAAATATTGTATTTGCATAAGGAGAATGTTGGTATTAAAGCGATTGCTAGGAAACTTAATATAGCGGTAAGTGTATTCTTTTTTATACTTCCTTAATTCGTTAGTTGGCTTAAAAACGTGAGTATAGAATAATAGAAAATTAACTGTTTCATTATGAGATCATTTATAGGTCTAATGTGGTTTATCTAAAGGTATTTTTGCAAACTTATTCGAAAAATTATGATTACCGGGTTATTAAAATTATGCTTATTGTGTTGTTTCAGAGAAATACAGTCAGACTGTGGCTAAGACGTTTTGAAGAGACAGGGAATATTCAAAAGGATCGTCCTGAACCAAAACCTGCAATGTTACTCCTGTGTCAGAACATCATCAAGCAATTGTTAGAAGGCATACTGAACACCCATTTTTGCCTACTCAATGCAGTATAATATTTCTGTTCAGACGGTCAGAAAACATTTGCATGTTGCTGGACTGAAACAATACAAGCCAGCACGTAAAATTTAACTGACTGCTGCACATCGCCAAGCAAGGGTCCGCTTTGCCCAAGAATATCTCAATTTTAATTGGGAAGATTATGTTGTCATATTTACCGACGAGAAGTCTTTGTCAAAACCTTATTTATAACTAAACATAACTACATACTTACAAAACAAATTGATATATAGTATACCTAGTAGGTAAAACATCAACGTATAATGCTATTTTATTTAGTTCAACGATATTTAATGTGGTGATGTTATTGTTATGAAATAGAAATACATACCTATATATATTTCTAAATATTATAACATGTTGATTCACTACATTAAACTCTGTGAAGTATGTAACAACGTTATTAGTAACTGTTATATCATTTACGTTATTCTTATAATAATTTTTTTTATAAAATAAAATCGTTTTTACCATCATTATCGTTTTTTTATTTTCGTTCAGCTTTTTTTTCTGTTGCTAAAGTTATAATTTATTATTTATAACTTAAAAAAAAAAAATTATAAAACAAAATGCGCAGCAGAAAATATGTTGGTTTCGAACTCGCAACCACGCTCTTGTCAGCTCACTGCAGCTACCACTAGACCACACGAACATGGTGATTGTCGTTGAAATTAGCAATAATATATTACAAGCTAGAACAATATTCAAGATCATACCTACCTTAACACTGCGTGTTAAATATCAAATTCGAATAACTGTTTTATTAATCGTAGACGTTGAACTGTTCTAGTTCGATAAGCTTACTGCTAACAAGCAGAAGGTTCAAATTCGTTTAATTTTTAAGGGGTCAGCTAATTGCTATAACCCTCTGTACATAAACTACGTATAGTTGGTTGATTGTCTACTTATGGAACTACCAGCTGCGCCCCGCGGTTTCACCCGCGTAAATGTCGATCCAGTAGGGATATCGGGATAAAAAGTAGCCTATATGTTACTCCAGGATGTCAGCTATCTCCATACAAAATTTTATCAAAACTAGTCCAGCCGTTTGAGCGTGAAGAAGTAACTAACATATAAACACACACACACACAGTCACAAACTTTCGCCTTTATAATATTAGTGTGATACCTAAGCATTTTAGGTGGTGAGATAGACTTTCATGGGAGGGGCCCTTGGCTAAATAATAACAGCCGCACAGGTCGATCGATCAGGTTAAGCTACTTGCCGCGGTTAGACTGTGGATGGGTGACCATCTTTACATAAGAGACCCCTCCGTGCATCGGAAAGCACGTTAAACCGTTGGTCCCGACGGGCATTCGTGGATCTTTGACAGTCGTTACGGGTCGTCAGAAGCCCGAAAGTCTGACAAGCAGTCTTACCAAAGGGTATCGTGTTACCCAGTAACTTGGTTGTGGAGGTCAGATAGGCAGTCGCTCCATGTTAAATAAGTACTGGTAGTCAGCTGCATCCGGTTAGACTGGAAGCCGAGCCCAATATAGTCGGGAAAAGGCTAGGCAGATGATGATGAGGCAGTCTTCGTTTTTGGTTTGAGACAAGCTATATGAAAACAGCTTAGGACATTGTCAATGCTCGTCGTCGAAAGAGTGGTAATTACACCTTTCCTAAGCGACACATTATTAATCATTAATTAGTAATTAATATGTAGTGGCACCGAGTTGCCGTGTCTGCCATAGGTAGGTACGGTCAGCATCAAAAGTTGATTAAGACTTCAGTTTTTTTAATCTTAGTTATTATGCAAAATATTTGTTCAAAATTGCAGCAGAAGAATTTTTTTTAGAATATATACTCTTGTCTATTATGTGAAAAGCTAAAAATCAGTTTATTGAAAAAAGTTGTTGTTAATTTAATAACATGTAAAAATGATAGTGTCAATCGACTTTTGATGCTGACTGTACCGCTGTTAAACCCGCGATGGTTTGTGTGGTATGTTTAAGTGTTCAACAAACATTTGTAAACTGTTCTTGTTTTGATTAATAAACAATAAAAAAAATTGTTTTTCAATATCCACGCGAACGAAGTCGCGGGCACAGCTAGTTGTGAATAAAAACGGCAATAAATTAACGAATATTATTAGAGTGCTAACTTTCTATCATATGTTTGGGTCTGGCGTAGGAAGGTCAGAAACAAAAATAGCCGACATAAAGAAAACGGATCGTCCCACGTTAATACTCAGACTATCTCTGGCATCCTTTAGAACGCGGAAAACTCTCATAATTACAAAATAATGTTAGTGTAATTACTTTGGATATCATAATTACAAAATAATGTTAGTGTAATTACTTTGGATATCATACCTTCTAAGAACACACGCGATTCCTCTAACGACATTAAAAAGACCAGTCCCTTAATTGCGTAACACACTATTAATCTCAATTTGATTAATTTTGAAGTATATTGCTAATTCATTGCTTCATATGTTCGAACAATTTGTCTGCTCAACGACGTAAATAACGCAATGAATGTTGTTGGACTGTCAAAATGAAAGGCATCCCTACAATTAGCGTGTCCGCAATTACTTCGCTGTTCAGAGTACACAAGCTTACGATTCTACTATAGTACACGAATACACTGCTTTATCAGACCCAATCTCAAAGATTGAAGGATCTGCCAATGACCTTTTGTCGCCAACTCCATCCGGCTTTCGGCCACCACCGCATTTATACCAACATAAGGATAATTTATTCGCTCATTGCTCGATAACGAACGAGCCGTTTCCGCAAACGTTGTTAGTGATCGCAATTCACTGCGGTATGTAGGACCGGAGCCTGTTTGCCTTTCAACGTTTCAATATCCCTTTGTACCCAACGAAAAGATCAAAGTAAAGTTTTTTCGTTTTCTCGTATGAGTATCCCTTTCTTTTTTCAAATGCCACTTTAATTATCTACATAATACCTTTGTCTATATATTCTACCTATATCAATACGAAGAATGAAGCTGAAGATTTTGTTTTTTTAAACGCGCTAATCTCTGGAACTCCCGGTCGGATCTGAAAAAATATTTTTGCATTTGATAGCCCAATTCAATGGAAGGCTACAGATTATTTAACATCACGCTGTCACCCTTAGGAGCCGTGCAAAAACGCTTAGCGGAAACAAAATCATAGCTCGAGCAGGCTATGCGATGCAACAGGGTAGGTCGAAGGAAGAAATTCTACGCAGACGGAAGTCGCAGTCTAATATGTAATAAAAACCAAACGGGGTGAATAGGGGTGCAGCGGTGAATGGGGACGAAATTTTAAAATGGATTTTAGCGTTGAAATGATATAGTTTTTTCAAGAGCATTTAATCGTTAATTATAATACAGTAAACATATTAGAGTCCTTTTTGGCGACAAACTATACTATTTCAATGTTAAAATCGCTTTCAAAGTTTCGTCCCGATTCACCCGTGCATACCTATTCGCCCCGTTTGACGGTATCTCATCAAAATTATATAACATTAATTGAAGCAAATTTTACATGCAGTCCATATTACCCGGATATCTATGATATTACCATTTTGTGTCGGTTCTTTGCCCAAAACAGTCCCGAAATAACATTGCGTAGTAAAAACGTGGCAATAACAAGAAGAACATCGGTTGCTACTGGTCGTAACGAGGGACGAGCCTCGCCAAATTGGCAGGGAAGGTGAACACAGGGGTGCGATACATCTGGAAGTGCCACGTCATTGGCGGAAATTTGATGCGACGCCTTATGGAAGTCAACGTTATATAAGGTTTAAAGCTGTGTGGAGCCGTTTTAATAACATATTGACTTTTTAGTTAGATGATGAAAGAAAGCAATTACTTACAACAAAATAAGAAGCAGGCTTGAACAAGCAATTTCAAATGAACAAGAAAAATACTTAGAATATTCCAACTAGGCGTAAGTATGGAATCCTAAAATCTTTCTTGTGTGTCTAAAATTTTAACAAAATATAAAATTATATTAGCATCCTTATTACAACGTAAGCCTTTACTACAAACTTGGAAAGACGAAACCTTGAGATTCTAAATTTGAAAGTTGTAGCCGTATAAGGAGAATCCCTGCCAGCCAAGATTAGCCAAGTTTAACTAAACACAATCCTACCGATTTTCTTGTGCAAGCAACCGCCACAGGGACCTGCACACCGGCGGCGACCAGACAAATGATTTTAATATGAGTTCCGAATACCAGAGCTCTGAAATAATAAACTAGCGGCTACTTCGGTTTTACGCCAGAATTCGGGTTGTGGGTGAATATTTGCGGGCTCCGATTTAAATTCCAGCTCTATCGTAATTTTCTGCTCGTCAGCGTAAAACCACTATTCCCCGGGTTAATATCGGAACTCTGATTTTGGTCGCTCGCTGTCACATCTAGCGTAATGTGAACCTCGTTTGGCTACACATATTTTTGAATAAAGCGAATTGATTTAACATCAAAAGCCTTCCCTTATTTTTCAAGCAAGTTTAAAGCGAGTTACAGACTCACGGAAATACCTCGGCGTTCGCCCAGGCATTTCCAGTGAGTCGGAGTAATGCGTAGTGCACACAAACACGCCGAGTGGGCAAAATCAATCCACGTCGGGCCCGGAGGCGAGGCCACTAAGTGCCTTAATACCCGCTGCTCAACCTCACAACCTTCGAACACAGAAACATGGAAATTGGTTCACATTCTCAGAATAATAGCCGAAAATCGACGATTACATGCCAGTTCGTGTCCATTTCGTGAAACCAAAGGGATGGTTTTTTTAAGTTCGGATCATTCAAAGTCGTGCTCTAATTTATAAGCGTTAACGTTTTTACCAGAAAACCATAGATTGCGACATTGCTTTCTAGTTCGAACGAGTTTTTTTGGGATTGTGTGTAGGAGTTATAATATGGTTAACAACATCAGTTCCAAGTATCTAGGACGAATAACGTGGTGCTTATTCTTATGTTTTTGGCAACTTTAACAAGTGCAAGGCGAATAACGTGCTTCCTTATCATATTTTCGGCAATTGGTGATAGTAGCTCGGGTGAAATGGATGAGGACCGAGTTTTCTGGTGTAACTTAGAAGAGATCTACCATTAGCAATGAGACAGACTCAACTGGTGAAGATGTGGGATACTAGCCCGGCTTTAACCTTAATAAGATCGTCGAATTATAATCATTGAAACGACTCGGTACTATATACTCAACAGCTGATCTCATAACGGAAAAGAAATACATCGTGATGAAACCTTCATGTCCTAGAACCAAAAATTCGAAGACATGTGACATCTACCAACCCGCACTGGGCCCGCGTGGGAACATTATATGCTGATTATGCTAACTATCAAGAGAACCGTAGAAGATCTCCAGCAACGAGGTCACTCTCCCAACCTCAGGTATACTTTCGAATCAATATGTTCATGCTCATCTACCCTAATGGAGTGCACTGAATTCCACGCAGTATCAACACTAACCGAGTTGGCAGGGGTCCAAACCACGTGCACCGCTTGAGTCTAAATAAATAACTATAGTACAGCTGATATGATACCTAGTTCTTGGATGAAACGTCGGTCGGATCGGCCTTCCCGTGACGGAGGGAAAAAACGAATTTCAATAATATAATTATTCCGGGTGGAACCATCGCGGTCAAATATGTTTTTCATGAAAATTAATGGAGAAATGGTGGTTACCTTCTTGCTCAGAAATAAAATATTGAGAAAGTTCTTTATGGTAATCCTTGGTTTCTGAGAGCCTTGTATATTCTAGAATTTTCCAATTGACAGTTGTGATTGGTTAAGAAAAAACAATTACATTGTATAATACATTCAATGTAACTGTATTAAATGTGTATGATGTATGTAATGTAAGCTTTTAGAAATCGGATGTAGCAGTCATTACCGTTTTTTTTTTTCAAAAGATATGTTGGGATAACAGCTGATCGAAACTAGTATCAAAGAAGACAATGCTGCAGCGCCGGTCTATTCTGCAAAAATCTTAACGCGAAAACTCAGATGAAATGAGCTTGAAGTGAGCTGTCATTCCATCTAATTGACACAACTGAGTGAATTGACAACTCACTTCACACACCTAATCTGCATTTGCAATTTATTTGCCAAAAATGTAAACAAATATGAGTTCATGGAAAAATAACTTTAATTCCTACATAATAAAGTTCAATTCAGTACGCTACAACTTCAAACATTTTTATAACTTTTCCAATAGTGCAAGTCAATCTGAAATAAACTTAATTACCATTATAATAAAGTTGATATTTATTTAACTTGAAATAAAATAAATTTTAATAGACTACGTAGGTTATCACGGTGAGATTTTTACAGAAAAGATCGGCAGGGCAAGAGAACGACGGCGAACTTATAAAATAAAATCGCTTTCCCAAAAACTCTATATAAAATCCATGACACACATATTTACGTTCAAACGCATCCGATATCAAAACGTTTGAATTGGGAATATTTGCCAGAGCTGTCATCGGCTTCAATGGGACGCGAGTAAGCTTTTGTCGCGCAGCCTTTGTGCCAAAATGCTCGTATACAACCCGCGACACTATACTGACACTTTAGGCGGCAAATGATTTATTACCGAACAAAGATGTCATGTGTTCTATAACTCTTTGGTACGGGTGTTGCCATAACTCAATATTGGGGGCTGTTTCATTTGGTTAATACTGTGTGTGATGTCAATCATGGTCTGCGTTGTATCAGGGATGGTAATTTTTTTTTCTAATTGGTTTACATCTTTATGAAAATATTTTTTTTTGTTACATACAATATTTCAATAAGCCATGGTGCAAATTATGTCTCAACTCTCATATATTTAAGTCTCTGTCAAATATCTAACTAAAATACACCTATTTTTCTCCCAATAATTACAAAACACACTAAGTACAATAAACCCATAAATATAAATAACATGATGCCTATTACAACAGAATCAAGATTCAATTCAACCTAATCGTTTCGTTAATTAAGAAAATAACATAGGTACATTACAAGAGCTAACATTTTTTGTTTGTGAAGGAGTATGTATTTTAACGATGGCGGTTTATTTATTATTAAATTAATCATACAGTAGCCTTGGGCCGTCTATACAAACTTAACTAATTATGGTATACATGATTACTTTAAATGATTAGGTTAGATGTAAAAGATTGTTTTATTAAATCGCAGTTAATTGCAGATCTCTTTGATGATACATAGTAAACGCATAATCCTTAGCTAATGTGCATGCTACCACGTAGTTTGCACGTGTTCATACATCGTGCATTTTAGATCTGAAAATAAGGTTCTGAGGAAAAGTTTCTTATACTTAAGTAGGTACCTAACCAAAAATTTTTTAAAGTCAGTTTTGCAAAAAAAAAATTATTAATAATGGCATACGAAATTAGGACGTTTTTATTATCATGCGTAGGTACTCACTATATCATACCGGCCAATCCCGCATGCGGGCAAATACGCATGACACTAGAAACAACCTAAACAACGCAAAAGGACCAAAAAAATACACGTTATAAATACCGTTCCATCCTGTATGAATGGGAATTCAAAAATAATGTTATGACTATTGATAAATGAGAAATGTGCTACGAGGTCACTTTCCGACATTAATTACATTACTACGGCGAAAATGCATCAGTTGAAACGTACAAAAATATATTTCCATTTTTTCACATCGCAGTTTCGTTTAAACGCAAAGGTAATATCGAACAGCCAAGCCATATAAAACAGAAAAATAAACTTTAAACCATAAAGTCTGAAGTTAAAATAGGTTTTATTCTAATGGGTAATGTTTCTGTGAAAGCCAGTGAATGGGGTACTACCCGTACTACCGTAGAGGTATAACTTACTTCATGTGAAGCGGTAATGAAAGGAAAACTTTCAATAGCCGATAGTTAAAACTACTTTCAGAATAAACACGTATCGAACATGTTCTGAGAATCTGAGAATGTTAACGTTTTTGCAGGAACTAGAAAACTTGACGGATTGATTGAACGACGAGCTGAAAAAGGTGACAGGGGCAGACTGGATGCGGAAGGCAGAGAGCCAGGTGTCTTAGCGTACATTGGGAGAGGTCTTTGTCCAGCAGTGAACTGATTTAATAGTTGATTTTTCGATTGAGAAAATTAATAAAGAACTTTAAACTGCCTACTTATTTTTATCAAAACAACAAAAACGATTGAGTGATTAAGTTAACTGGCCAAACGGCAGTTGAACGCAAAATCAACCAAGATTATGTTTTGATTTGCAAAAGTTTATGGTAAAAAAAAAAAAAAATATTTACCCCTCAAAACATTTTTAGGCACAAAAATATACAGTTTTGTGAAGAAAAGTTGTGAAGAATTAGCCAGTCCTTGTATTTTTTATTCACTAACTAATCTTTTCCTAATATATTATTGTTATTAGCCTGTATTAGTATCCTTGGAATTAAACTTACTGATCGTATAAGGAACTCGATACTGCGTTCTAAAACTCAAATTGCCGATGTAGGTCACACGGCTGCCAAGCTAAAATGGAACTGGGCTAGTCACATCTGTCGCATGCCGAAGGAGCTATGGGCTAAAGTAACCACACAATGGGTCCCAAACAGCAGCAAACGGCAACGCGGCAGGCCCAGAATAAGATAGCGGGACGAACTCGACTCTTTCCACAAGGATTGGCGTGTAACAGCACTGGATAGGGATATGTGGAAGGAGGGAAGGGAGGCCTTTGTCCTGCAGTGGGACAGAAATGGCTGATAATAATAAATAATTAGCCTGTAACGTCCCACTGCAGGGCAATTATATCGTCCGGTAATAATATGATAATTATATCACTGCTAAATATTCATGACAGTCTCAGATGTGGATTTTTTATATGTATTAGGTATGAATCATGAAACTATATTAAGAATCTTATAGAAAAGGTAAAAAAACTGCCAGTTTGTCTAACAAAAAAACTATTGTGATATTTCGAGGCTAACCGTGAAATTATATTACA
Organism: Amphipoea oculea; assembly: GCA_945859645.1. NCBI lineage: Eukaryota > Metazoa > Arthropoda > Insecta > Lepidoptera > Noctuidae > Amphipoea > Amphipoea oculea. The sequence goes on from OX243878.1 coordinate 13,813,253, forward strand.
ATGTTGATGCTAAACGGGGCGTTTAAAAACGATATCGCTTCAAGGCGCTTGCTTCTACAGGAATTAATTGCCCTATAACTCTTTAAATGTATAGTCTACAAAATGATACGACTAGCAATTTAATCGCGTAAATTACGACCAGATAACACGCTGGGTCGGACCTCAAAATAGACCATAAAACGTGACTGACCCCTCACAAAATAAATAAATAGGTACTAACTAAACAGTCGCGAAGTATTACAGAATCAAAGTTACATTACGTATTTAAATATATTAGTTTCAAAGTCAATAATAATCAGTGAAACGAACTGTTAAACGATCTCGATAATAAACGCTTCGTAAATAATATGATTTGATTTTGAACTCGAAGAAACATGACGTACAGACGACAATATTAATTCGGAATAATTTAGCGGAAAATCGGTTTAATGGTCAGGAAGAAAATGTTGCAAAATGTTTTGCGCTCCTGGAGAAAATATTCGCGGTGGCAGACTTTAATGGGTGCTGTTTCATCGAAACAATTTTTGTTTTAATCAGTCTGCCTGTGTTTAACTTTCAACTGGTTCTTTTCAATGAGAGATTTTCTGAATTTGAACATTGGAAATACCTACCCATTTGAAAACTCTCGAAGATTTTTTGACTTAGGTACATCAAGTCGCTCCATAGACACAATACAACACATAAGCCTTCTAATAGCGGATTGTCATCGCGGTACGTATTTAAATACATAATTATACCCACATGATACGAATACAAAAGTAGGTAGTTGTATTACATTTACCCAGATTACGTCATGAATCCAAACAACTTTATTGAAAAAATCTTGACCTTGATACTTGCAGAGCAGAATAAACAATGCACTGATTATGCAGAGTTCACACGATCGGATACAGTAGAAAAAAAAAGAAGTGTTTTGAATACAGAACTTGATCTCTTAGCCCGTCCTTGCTTTTGTGCCACTAGCGTTATTACCGCATATTTTTGCCGCTATATTTAAATATGGAACAGTGTCAGTTATATGTTTTTTTGCGTACATCTCTTTGAAACTGGAATACTCTTTTTTATTTGAAGGTTGGTAGCTCTTTTATCTACAAGTTAATTTTAGATTACCAAAAAGTTTAATTGCAGTCTACCAACAATAATCTTCTTCATTGAGGAAGAATGAATATCGCACCTGCCTGTAGGTACCTACTTACCTAATTATAAGTTTGTAGAGTTTTTTTATTTTTTATTTACTTTAATAAAAACAGGTGTCGGAAGCGCTCTAACTTTGCCTTGGGTTATTATTAGGTATGCGATCAATTTTAAAGAGCTTTTTTTTTAAAAAATGACTAAAATATAGCCAAATACATCTACATCCTGCCAATTAATTTTGTTTATTTATTTCCTTTACGGAATTGCTTAGAAAAATCTAGCTTTAAATAGAAGAACACGACCTACCTAATATGGATTAAAACGCGACTTACGAGTTGTAGGCCGTAGGTTCCAACCCAGACAGGCGTTTTACTTTGTGTAAATAATTTCATCACCACTGCTCTCAAAACGGTCAAGGAAAGCATCGTGAGAAAACCAACACGTCCTAGAACCAAAAATTCGAAGACATGTGACATCAACCAACACGCACTGGGCCCGCGTGGTGGATTACGGCCTACTCCCTCTCACGGAGAGGAGGCCTGTGTCCCAGCAGTGGGAACGTTATAGGCTGATTATGTATGTATATACGAGTATGTGTTTCGGGAAACCCTTGGAGAGAAGCTTCTAAAATTTTTCTTTGGACCTCGTTTCATAGCCCAATCTATTATAATATGCATTGTCTATACCTATGTGACACTCCACAATGAAAAACAGAGACATTTGAATTGACGTTTACACGAATCTTTTTCCACTAGAATCATTAACATCATCCAAACTGCTCAATTTCATTGAAACTACACCTATAGGCAATCTTTATACGTACCTACTGTGTTCGTGCTGGTATCCACACATACGATATTGATTAGACGACCAAACCGCTCGCCAAGTGTAGTATTTATACGTTTTTTCTACGTTCATAACTCCATTCATCATGTCTGACCGACACACTCTACAGTAAAATGAAATTCCCTTGTGAAAATTGATCGAGCATTAATGACTTAATAGTCTATGATTTAAAATATTTGACAATTAATAGTAATAGTACCTAGTAGTCATCATTTAATATTGTCTAAGGGGCCGAGTTGGCTTCGGCCGCTGGTACGCCTTCCAAAATAAAAAAGTAATAATAGTAATTTATTTCCAAAACATCAGTACACGTTACATCAGTGAGGTTTCGACCCCTGAACTAGGACACCCTGTATGACAGGGGTCGTATTACCGAGCTAGAATATAAAATATTGTAGTGATAGATGTAAGCTACGCTTGCCGCGGTCGGTTCGTAGATTGGTGACTATTCATTACATAACATTGAAACCCCTAGTGCCCCGGAAAGCACCTTAAGCCGTTGGTCCCGGCTGTCATTCGTAGATATTTGACAGTCGTTACGGGTAGTCAGAAGTTCTAAAGTCTGACAACCTAAAGGAGTATCGTGTCACCCAGTAACGGTTGTGGAGGTCAGATAGGCAGACGTTCCATGCAAAATACTGGTATCAAGCTGATATTAAACTGCATCTGGTTAGACTGGAAGCATACCCCAACATCGTTGGGAAAAGGCTAGGCTGATTAATAGAGTAAAAGCTTATTAACCGGTCAAGCGTCGCGGTTCGCCGATCGGCGACGAAACAATAGAAAATCAATTGTGTCTCATTAGCGGAGCTCGACAGATTAAGAGACTGGTGGATTCTCCATTCATTCTCCAATCAATGAATCAATTTTGTTAAACAGGTTGAACCATGTACCTAACATGGCTATCAGACGGCCACTACCTAAATAGTCTTAGTAACCTTGCCAACAACAGAGAAAAGTGTTTTCCTCTATCAAAACAATATCAGATGCACATATATCTAACACAGAACATTTTTCTTTTCAGTGACCTGGCTAACAATGTAGGAGACATGTTATTTTTAACTTTTAAGGTCCTTAACATACCTACTATAATTATCACTATACCAAAATTCAAAAAGTCTTTGTTATTAATCACACTAATATTATAAAAGCAAAAGTTTGTGAGTGTGGGTGTGTGTTTATATGTTTGCTACTTCTTCACGCTCAAACGGCTGGAACAATTTTGATAAAATTTTGTATGGAGGTAGCTGACACCCTGAATTAACATATAGGCTACTTTTTATCCCGATATTTCCACGGGATCGAAACTTATGCGGGTGAAACCGCGGGGCGCAGCTAGTCTTCTAATACTATAAAGAAAAAAGATTTGATTTTATGTGTTTGTTTGTTACGCTTTTACGGTAAAACAGCTGAGCGGATTTGGATGAAATTTGTCGCATGGGTAGACCATGACCTAGATTAGGACCTAGGATACTTTTTATACAGATATTCCCACGGAATCGCGATACATGCGGGTGAAACCGCGGGGAACAGCTAGGTACCAATATACGGACACTTTCAAAAACTCTTCAAAATTAATTAAAATTACGTTATTTTTAGTCATACACAGATTTTTAACTCAAAACATTACGAATTAAATGTAACCACATTTATTAAACAACAGGCTATGTAACACCTTTCAGGAAAATGATGAAAGATACGACGCTTTGATTTATCTAGCAGAGTAATGAAACTTGGGAAATAAATGGAAAATTAGGACAGCTTGATTCCCTTCTAGACGGACTCTACATGTTAAATTTTTCTGCCCAACTATTATTGGTTTATGAGTGCTATAAAATAGACCCGGTTTGCCAGTAATAAGTAAAATAAAAGGGGTCGAAAAATCGGGCCCACAAACTATGACGTTACAGCCTTTTAAATCAGAAACCAGAAAGGCGTTAATTGAACACCTATACTCTATAGTCGGTTAACTAAGTCACGTGGTTTTTTTGTTTACCTTTATTTAACTACCTAAACCTATGGAGTATAGATGTAGGTAACAATTTTCCGGAAAATGCCACCAAATAACACACAATATTTGTTACATTTGCAGCAGCCCGATTTATGAATCGTTACGCATTGCCGGCCGTTCATAATGCCGCCATGCCGTTATGTCCGTCCGTATATTGGAAGCTAATAGTTCCTTCAATTACGGCCAATTTCAATTAAATTTCACAGCAGAATGCTTTTAGTGTGCCCAAAACAGCGTGAAGGGAATTCACCCAAAGAGTAAAGACGGCTTGAATTTAAAAATGAAAGGTCGAATTGCTGAGAACTTCCGAACTGTTGAACCGATATTTTTAAGCGTGGTGAATGTTTAAAAAAATTCGCTTCATTTCATTATGGTATCTATACGAAAACAACCAGTATTTTATAGCTCCATTATACGTGGTTTGATCGAAATTTTGAGAAAGTAGAATATTAATGAAACGTCAAATTCTGTTCTCAGACTTTGCAAAATCAACAACTTTAAAATCTCGTTTTCATAAACTCAAACTTTTCCAATTCAAATATTGTGGTTGTTAAGAAGGATCAAATTAAATACTTCTTAGATAAATCTATTGTTATACTTAATCAATTCCGAAGTATATAATAATACATTTCAAGCAATAATACCTGCCTCTATATATAATAGTATATTTGTTCAAATATTTTATACGTGAATAGGTAGGTCAGGTATCACCTTGACGACTTGATTGATTCGTTTTGTGACGTCAACAAATATAGGTAATGGATTCAAGAAAGTAAACAGACCGCTACAGAAACATAATAAACAATCTAGACTTTTTTGGTAAAGGATAAATAAATGAAATTAGGTACGGTAAAAGTTAATGGAGATTGAAGAAGTCTGACCTAATTTTGAGATACAATTTAATAACAATTTTTTCTCGTCTGAAAAACTTATCTACAATAATAAGTCTACAGATAATAAAACGCTTTTGCCCAAATGTCACAAGCAGTATCATGATAAATGGTTATCTACTTGACAGATTTTTTTTGTCTCAAACGACGTTCTCTCAAGAAAAGATCGGTATCTTAGCGCTTTCAATTGTCCCCTCGAGACACAGTTTATACAATATTTATATCATAGTCTATAAACGTTATAGATTTCTTGTTGACGATATTATGATTGGAAACCATTCAGACAATTTCTTTCAGTACCAATTTGGAAAGGGTCTACATAATGTGTTGAACCCCGAATAACCATTAACTCATATAGATCCCATAGAATATAATTCCATAAATCAGGAGGTATAGAACGCTTATCCCGGCAACGAATTTTCCACGATTGAATAGATTTTTTATGTGGCTCCGACCTTCCAATTAGGCGAGCCTCTATAGAAACCTCTTAACTCACGTTCTTATTATACTCCTACTTAAGGAAGTTAATAAGAACGTGCTTATTTAAGCACAAGCACATAATTGGCTGACACATAATTTCCAGTAACTGTTTGGTATAATGAGTCTCGAGATATAACCATATCGCGTTTTCCACGTGATTGTCGAAAGCGTTTGAGATGAGAAATTGTTTGCGATAACGAGTGTCATTAGTGAGGCATGCGAGCGACGATCTCCGTAAAGCGGTGCCTCAACAGCGTCACATCCTGCCGCGTAAACCGCCTGTTCCGTGCTGAGCGGACTGCCGGCAGCCGGAGCAGGCTGGCCCGCTCCGCGAGACTCCCGTTACATAACGCACCTGCATTCCGCGAATTCGCACTCACCGGACACCGGTACTTACTGCATCGATTATGTCACCTCTCAGCTGACGGTAAAGCACTACGTACGAGCGTATCCGAGGAGAGGTACGTACAGTCGCGCGGTGGCTCGCTCCGCGGAGGCGGCCGTATGACGGAGCGCGTGGGTTCGAGTCGCGGGGTCGATGTCGGGGAGGAAGGGGCACGGAGGCTGCGGACTCACCGTGCGGATGGTTACATAAGTCGGTTGGCGGGAGCGAGGACACGTGCAGCCCCTCCGGGGCTTGTGGCGCGACTGGCGGCGGGTCGGGCGCCGCCCCGCGCCACAGCCACGCGGGGCGCCGCCGCCTTCCACCCAGACACGATTAAACAGCCTTCACGTGCGACTCACGCTTTAAAAGCGCGCCTAATAAACCTCACCTATACTTACATTTAGAGATTAAGGGGCACAGATTTCTTGCAATTATTCATCCTGTGTACACCGGCTTATTAACTCGTTGGAATTTACATAGAAGTGTTGGAGAGGTAGGTATTGTTAGACAGTCTAGACTAGTCTTTATCGTCGTTGAATATGCAAACGTATCGCTTTATTCGAGCGCGGTAATCTACACTTTAAGTGGGGTATTATTTACCTCTGCTACTTTTTCATGTAGTAGAGTTAGGAGTAAAATCTACCTAATAAGTATTATTAATAGACAATTGATCAATAGGTATTGGACACAAACACAAACCTAATGTATTTAATTTGATTTGCGACTTGGACAATATATCGGATTTGACATGTTTACATCCGTATACTTACTGTCAGATCACTCGTTAAAGTAAGTCCACAAACGATATTATTACGGATAATTAGTTTTCACTTTAACTACAGCGTGGGTAATTGCGTAACACACTATCAGTAGCAATGGGTTTAATTTTGACAGTTCAACAACATTCATTGCGTTATTTACGTTGTTGAGCAGACACATTTTTCGATTTTAAGAAGCAATGGATTAGCAATATCCTTCAATATGATTCAGATTGAGATTGATAGTATGTTACGCAATTAAGGTGTTGTATAATATTACAATTTTGCTTATCTCAAACAAACAATAAGGGATAGTTCAACAACAAGAAGAAAGAGTGTCCGTTAACCGAAAAACCGCGACAAGATATAAAATAAATGATAAGAATAACAACTTCGACGAAGATATTAGCAACTTAATAAATTAATTATGGAATAATATTTTTCATTTTCTACATAATGTAATTTGCCTTAATTTGTGTTACAGTGTCGAGAAAATACAACTCTGCAAAAATTTTACCAGCTAAATAAACTAATATTATATACAGCTATACCAAATACACTGTGTATTCTGTACAGTTGTACAGAATACCTCATGTTAATCCCTTTTTTTGGGAATTTAAAGAGCTGGCTTCAGAGGATTTTAAGTCAAAATGTTTATTAGAAATAAAATAATTTATGATAATAAAGTAAAACCAGACTTATAATTATTTAATATTATTTTTAAAAAGCGTTTTAACAATGGCAACTTTATTAGACCTATATTATTATGGGTATTTCCCGCGTTATGTGAATTAATTTAATTCATGCATAAAAGAGAAAGAAAAAAGGTTTATTTGTCACAGAAACACGTGCATACAAAAAGATCTGTTACTCGAATTATTAAAAATAATAAAAAAAACAAAATAGACATTAATCACAAGCACAGAACAACCAACCCGCACTGGGACCGCGTGGTGGATTACGGCCCACTCCCTCTCACCGACAGGAGGCCTGTGTCCCAGCAGTGGGACTGTGAGCTGCACGTCGTAACTGTGACAAGAAGGCTTCTGGCTCAGCATGATACTATACTATGGGGGACCCATAGCACTACGCTGGTTTTCAGTGGTCACATGAAAGTCAGGTTTAAAGATTTGTACACAAATGGGTAATAAAGTAAAATATGTATAATAAACAGTAGATAATAGTCTAAATGTCCACTGTAAAAATATGGCCGTCCTAATAGGCAGCAAGTGATCGCTCGTTAGGGAATATTGCCTAATTACAGCACTTACAGCGCTTGGCAACGATTGCTGATCGCAGTACCCATGTTATAATGAAATTGTGTGGAATTAATAGGACTTGTAGTCTTCAGTTCAACAACAATTTTACTCTAAAGGTGAAGATAGACTAGAACATTTACTTGTAACAAAACATTGTGCCGCTCTAAATTCGCTACCTCACCGAGAGAATTCACCTGTTATGTAAGTAAATGATAAATGATTTTATTTCTGTAAGTTTGTACAAACAATTTTACACGTCAATCATACTTTTAAAACCAGATGAAGTCAGCGTTTCCTATCTGACTACTCTGAGAAGAAAGGCTGAAACAAACTCAGAGGTTTCTTTTAAAGTCCAGACATAATTTTGGTCAGATCATGTGAAGACAGAATGAGTGGACCCGTCCAGTCAGTGCACGCATTTGTCAGTAATTGTGCAGCTCAACTCTGAACATAAGGAGCTCAACAACACGCGATTCCACTGTAACGGCTAGGGCTTTGCAAGTCGACTGTCCAGGCCGTTAACTACTTGGTAGTGTATAGAGATAATTGAAACCGACAGGATAGGTTAATACATAACTATAATGAAATAGGTATCACGGCTAGGTCATGGGTAAAAGTTATATTACAGGCGACTGCTCCCAGCAAAGGAGCGCGGATGATTTTCATCAAACGGCTCGCATCGCATCGGATCGGAAAGGATACGAACGGATGCGGCGACATCCGATCTCGTCCGGCACCACGTCGACGCATACGATCGACTCTGTACCTTCGCTTGCGAACGTATCCGTTTCTGCGTCTAGTCAAATAGTTTCTTTCCTATTGTACCGTGCTGACGTGTTCTAATTTTTGAAAATGGTTGATGTTGACGTAGTACCTATAATTGATGGTTATTGCATTAGAAGTAGAAGAAAATAATCATAAAACAGAAGAGTAAAAGAAAAATTTGGACGACAGCCGAAAGGATTCGATCGGATACGACGAAAGGCGTACGGAGCCGATCGCGCGTCGCAGCATACTTTCAGCTACGATCGTGTGTCGCGGAAGACGCCCGCGGTCAAGCTGCTGTGCGCGGCTTGGTAATATAGACTTTAAATACTGTGTACACGATTTAATATCGTTTAAAGATTGTAAAATCCGTTCCGAACTGATGCGATGCGAGCCGTTTGGTGGAAATCATCCTTTATTGTGTCACCATTTACCGAACCGAACAATGAGCATGACAAAACGCTTTGTTACGACTTGATATTGCAAAGAAACGAACGAATTAGCGTAACATTTCATCGAGCACAGACTGCCTGACGGAGCCTGTAGATCCAAACCCGATATTTCAACGAAGAATAAACGAAAAAGGAATGTTACAGGTAGGTAAGTGCATTACTTCGAACGCCGTGTCGAGCATTCGCAGGAGGGTGATTTTCAAAATTTCGTGGGTTGGTGTATGAAAATGTTATGAGACTAACCTATTAATTTGATCTGAAATGTTGAAACCCACCTGAAAAAAGTATTCTTCAAAGATAATAAAACTAATTTGGTTGCTTTAATGTGTTTTTCTAGACTAATTCACGTGGACGTTTTTACAGAACAAAATGTACAAAAAACATTTCAAATCACCCAGGAACGTTACATTACATGGAAATGCTTTTCTAAGTTGAGCTTTTGCTCGAATTGTATTATTCGTAAGAACGTTACATAACATTAAAATGCTCGAGTAAATGCTGTAGTGGATACTATTATTTATGTTTTCTGCTCAACTACGATTTGAAATACCAATTATTTGTCTTTTTATTTATTTTAAATAGCAATAATAACAAGCCTTTGATGATCTTGTTCCAGTAACGATATCGCAAGACTGATTCCTGCAATATATCTGAAAATTATAGTTATTATTGTTAAATAGTTACCTCCTGCATGGTGTTTGAACATATTAATTTTCTGGCTATAAAAACACCCTTTTTTTATGGATGGGAAATCATCAAATGACCCCTCCCGCTCTGGGTGGAGCGGAAGGGAGTGTCAGACACTTACTGACTAAAACCCATCCGTGTTCCTTCCGTAGCCCTTTATGTTCTGGTGTAGCGGTAACCCTTTCGGACAATCCCGCACCCCCGGCAAGCTTCGGCCCTGGCAGGCCCCTTCCTTTTTGCTGACATCTCTTTGAGGCGCGCGTGGAACATGTACGCGCCGTCCGGCACGGGCCTGGTCCTGATCGGACGGTGAGCTAGGCTATAACAACACCCTAAGTTCAGAAAAAAATCCCAGAATTTCAGAACAACACAAGTTAACACAACGGCCCCATTTTATCTATTGTAGACAAGTAACTCTAGTACAATTGGACAGTTTGTGTTGTTTAGGCATTGATATTTTATTGTCAGACCTAAATGATGATTTTAAAAACATATAATCTCATTGGCAAATAGTAGACTAATAGCCTAGAATCAATTTATATTATTTTCAAAATTTTGACGATCAAAAGTGCCTTTTATGTGGTTATTTGACATAAATAATTTGAGTTTGACTTTTAATATTTGAAACCAATGAAAACATTCCCATCTAAGATTTATAACTTCTATTTATTTTCAGCCTGTTCTGCGAGATTCAGAGCAGATATCCTATGGGGCCGAAAGGTTCTGGAGTGGCGACCGCGTACCGGAAGAGGGTGGAGTAGCGTTGGAAGACAAGTCCACAAGGTGGACCGAAGACCTTGTGAAGGCCGCAGGAATCCGCTGGATGCAGGAAGCACAGAACCGTTTGGAGTGGAGGTGCTTGCGGGAGACCTATGTCCAGCAGTGGACGTCTTTCGGCTATATACTTTTAGTCCCCATTTTCCCACGGGATCGAGACGTATGAATGAGGGTGAAACCACTGGGCACAGCTAGTATAATATAGTTTCTATAAAACATGCTAGGTGAGACAAACAAAGGGAGCTGTAACGATCGCGACCATCTAGGTACAGTCAACAAAAGAGATGACCTAACTATGCATGATCGTCAGATATTTTTTTTTTTTTTTGTTTAGCCTGTACTGTCCCACTGCTGGGCAAAGGCCTCCCCCAAGTCCTTCCAGTCGGATATAGTTGAAGTTTAATAATAAACCGATGGATGTTGTCGACTGAAATATTTTGATAAATGAACTGTTTGTTTCCTATTAATAAAATTAAATTCTATTCGAGAACATCACAAATAAAGAAAAATAATAAAAAAAGATAACGTTTATTTGAAGAACAAATTCGAAGTTCGTCATATTTTCTTTGCAAAAGCTACCGAACTATCATATATAGGTATTCCACAGATAAAAATTACCAGACTACTTATTGAGAAAAGAGTTTTAATTATCTAAGAGTAAAATATAGGTATCAGACCAGAGACAAGGCCAAAAAAACTTTTCCAATTCATCATACATTTATAACGACCTGTCCTTTTTAACCGAGGAAAAAAATGAGGAGGTTCTCAAGTCGACGCGTATATTTTTAACGGTGTGTTTAGTCTAGGTAAAGAACTACTTTTTAATATATAATGCCCCCTACGTCCCCTAGGCATTACGTACCTACATAAACAAATGTGACTCGTCTCGGGGCCGCGGGTGTCAAGCCCACGCTTCTCAAACTCGGAAGACACAATTGCCCCGATTTACTTCTCCTTTGTTTTCGCTACGACGAACTTAATCATAGAAACGTGCCTCGAGTGCTTTCTTTCCCAATATTATGTCTAGAGCTGTATTTTTCTACTCGTGAAACGAAAGTTCGAATTAACGCCATCTGTTGTCGAGTAGCGGCAGTATTCAAAGACTTAACTAAATCAAATGAAGTTACAAGTGTCGTAGTGTACCCAGTCTCATAGTTAACTAAAACCGCCACCTTGTTAATTTATTAGGAACTTCTATAAATCTAGTTTCTAACTAATGTTCATACAAAAGTCTACCCTTTCTGCTCCTAAAGCTTTCCGTTTTGCACGAATGCAGGCCACGTTAGCCCAACACCAACACAACAACAGCCACCGAAAGAAAGAAAAAAGAAGAAACATTTATTTTCACTAAAAAGTGACGCATACGGAAAAAAAATTAAGCACACCAACACAATAAGAAGCGTCCAGTACCTATTAGGTATTTAGTTTTTCGCAAGAAATCCGACATACAGGGTGACTTGTATTTTGACGAATTCCTTCCAGGACGAGATAGTGTCTAGGAAATTTTCAAAAATATATAATCATTGGATTATATTGGAATCCCATGAATTTTCGCCTAGGCTTTAAGGGGTGCTTGATGCATGCAAATAGGTTACATTATCACTCTCCTTCCTATCTTCTCGTATCGCCACGAATGAAGCTAAATTCTTAAGACTTTTCTGTATAGGTCGACAAAGTATCTTTCATTCCTGTATGAATGATCAAAAGAAAACCTAACGTTTTCAAAGCAGTGTGCTTATAATTTCGAGATCGCTTCGCTTGATCTCATATCGTACATTCTCCTAGTTCTCAATTTTTTCTGCAAATCTGGACTGGGTGCCTCTCTTTAGTTTTACTGCTCTGGGCCCTCGAAAGGCACCTTGACGGGGCCCTCGAGGACCCAGAGCGCGTGCAATTTCAACCGATGACTATCAATTGTTGGATTGTAAAAATAATTTAGGAACTAACCATTGTAGGAGGTAAGGGCGCCAAAAAATATCAGGCTATACTTGAGTGATACATATTGATGCGCAAATATCAAATATCTTTAACTCATTTATAAAAAAAAAGAACTGAATAGGTATTACTGTTTCAGACTGCAAGTGACTCTAGATCTCGAACAATCGTTTTAAAAAGTTTCTATCAACTTCGACGACAACAGCGGCTGTTTTCACCAATCTTTCCAAAGTTCAACTGACCACACAAATTCTGTCACAGGCCGTTCAAAACTATCAGTTTCCTTACGTCATTCGTGTCGTAGTTACCACGCTTGGTATGTATGGAAAGTGTTGACAATGGCGCTTCTACAAGTCCGTTCACACTTATTTTATCTCTAACAGCAGGAACGTAACAGCAACCTTATTAGAATGAGAATAACGATCACTGTGATTTAGACAGTGATGGGAGCTTGCAACACAAAGACAAGATATGATTTGTAATATGATTATGAATAAATAGTACAATGTTGGTCCAATTCGCGGTTGGCCTAATTCGCGATTGGTCCAATTCGCGGTTGGTCTAATTCGCGATTGGTCCAATTCGCGATTGGTCCAATCCGCGGTGGAAAGTATTTCTAAAATTAAACAAATAACACATTTTTATGTACATATTATGAATTAGACCAACCGCGAATTGGACCAATCGCGAATTAGACCAACCGCGAATTGGACCAACCGCGAATTGGACCAATCGCGCCTAAAGGTTGCAAAATGACTGTGAACACTGAACAGACTGTAGCAGCGGCCGCTGAGGCGTGTCGGTGCTCAAAATAAAACCAGTTGCGATGTGCACGTTATTTATTAGAGATAAAAACGTAAGGATAGTTGCACTATCCACAAATCACAATCCACATAGGTAAATACTTAGACCGTTATTGCAGTTAACTTGTGGTTTATGTTTAAACCATAATGTTTCTTGTTACTTTGTAAGAAGAGTTAAAACATTCTCAATTCAACTTACATTATTTTTAAACACTTGGATATTTTCCTCGTTTTAGGCACCTAGAGATCGTCTAATTTAAAATTGCGTACTCCTCCATTGCTTGTTGCGTCATAATCACCCTATAATGTTCCCACTTCTGGGACACGGGCGTCTCTGGAGAGAGAGTGAGCCGTAATCCACCACGCGGGTCCAGTGCGGGTTGGTGGATGTTTAAATGTTTGTATAGAAACAATGGATGGGCGTGTAATTTTAAATTAGAATATTTCTACTTACATTAGTAGCCCAATATCTACATTATTTATATTTTCGATAAAATTCTTATTACTATAATGAAAATTTTCACGCGTGTATTATTTTATAATAAATACGTACTTAGTCATTATTATTCTACTTCAATAGATAATGAATGAAGAATTTTATATAAGAAAATACCATAGATATCCGTGGAAAATACTTATAAAATATTAGTACATCCTACTTACAAAAATACAATTTGAATAAAATTCCAAACAAATATTTTTCACATAAAATGAAAATAAAAGCTACACAATGTTTTGATACTAATAAAAAGTATTTTTAACTTCAAGGTTTTAATCTTTTTATTTAGTTTAGCAACTTGGCAACGCATTGTTTACTTCAGTCTTCATTATACAGCGTTTAATTGCATTTAAATTAATAAGCAATGGCACCTGCACTCTATAGCATACTTACTTTCAATCACAATCCGAAAGATATTGAAGGAAATTGCTTCATTATGATTGAACAACTTCTTTTGCTCAACAACGTAAATAACGTTGTGTGTTAAGCAATTACCCCGCCGGTATTTTAAAGCCAGCGGGGTAATTGCGTCACACACTATCAGTAGCAATGGCTTTCATTTTGACAGTTCAACAACATTCATTGCGTTATATACGTTGTTGAGCAGACAACGTGTTCGAACATAAGAAGCAATGGATTAGCAATATCTTTCAAAATCATTCAGATTTTGGTTGAAAGTTGCTGATCAAGACTGAACATTAAATCTGCTATCAAAAATATCATACTGACAGTCGTGATTGGTTGTATGAAATAATAATAGCCAAGGAATGAACTTGATATTATATATTTATCAGTATAATAAATTTGATTAGATATTCAAATACAGTATTAATATAACAACTTTATCTCAATACTTTTTTCTGGTAACTTTCCCACTACGCAAGCATAAAAACAATCGTTTATTTTTAGCCCGATATTAAATTTTCAATGTGAGGTACCTACTATATTCAGCAAATTTAGGCTTTAGGCTTATAATAATAATGAATTAGATATACCAAAAGATACACTTAACTAAGAAAGGAACTAACAAAACACATAGTGCATTTAATTAATAAAAATCAAAATGCGCGCATTTAATTAATTAAAATTAAATTGCATGCATTTAATAAATATAAGTGAATGGATATAATTTATTTAATGCACACTTAATTGACCAACACTTACACAATTCTCACTCAATAAAAAGTTTACAAATAATAACAATTGAAATTGACATCGTTTAGATTTTCATTCCTACATTTATGTCAATTTTAAAACATTAAAAATGTCCCGCTTCTTATAAAATAATATTAAATAGAATACTGCCTAGGAATCACTGCCCTAGTCCTAAGAAATGTCAAGTGCAGTGTAGCCTCACTGGATATTTCCTAGGGCTTGCCAGGGTACACAAGAACATTTTCTAGGAAATTCCTGGGTACACAGAACTATTCCTAAAAAAATCCTAGGAAATGCCAGGATCAGGGCTGTAAACCCCTGATATCAATGCATTATAGCACTCATCGTGTTAAACCCCCAAACAAGTGTGTTAATCGTAAATATTAGTTCTAAAATTATTCTTTCTTCTTGTTTCTTTCTTAGACTAAACTTAAAATAATTAGGCATTAAAATATCTGTATAAAAACAAAAATATTATTATTATTTGGATTATGACTATACAATCAATGAGGAGTATTTCGTAGTTTTTCCATGAGACGACTCGATGAAGCATAATTGAGACAATATCCTATCCTTACTACTAATATTATAAACGCGAAAGTGTGTGCGGATAGATGGATGTTTATAACAAACACGCAAAAACTACTGAACGGATTTGGACGAAATTTGGCAAACAGATAGTTTATAACCAGCACATAAGATAGATTTTATATAGATATTTCTACGGGATCGAAACTTATGCGGGTGAAACCGCGGGGCGCTGCTAGTCGAAAATAAAATAAGTTATAATTTGTCTTCATTTATTTTTAGCTTTTAGTGCTCATACACACGACGACACGCACGTTGACGCATGTCGCACGTGTATGAGCACTTTCCTTTTTATAAAACAGAAGCCTGAATTCAGTTTCAAGGATTCTTACAAGTAAAAAGCCTACTGATAAAGAATAGGTCAAACATATAACCGCTACATTCTGGGCACAATAGAGTTCTTTTCAGACATATTTATGCTGGCAACATTCTGATTCTCAGCAATTTTTATATAAATGGACTTTCATTGATTTCGATGCAGACAAATCAGTAGGTACCTACCACCTACTATAGTCCGCGCGGAATTAGTTGGCCGCTGAGGTGGGGACAGGGGTGAGGCAGCGGTTCGCAACGCACTTACTGAGTAATGTGCCCCCGCCCCTCCGTCCCACCGCTCACATACCTAAGGCGCGGCCAACTAGTTCCGCGCGGACTATAACACAAATACTCCTCATTGCTTAACATACAATATTTAACAACATCATTAAATCGACCTATAAATAATCAAGTAACCACAAACTTCCATCTTACTTTAAAAGTGATAACATCAAGATCATAAAAAAACTTACTTACGTCCACAGCAGATCATGCTGCAGAAATATCTCTTCACTACTTTTGGTTTGGTTTTCTTTGGAGACGAGGTCGGGACCCTTTGGTACCTAGACGAGTGCATCGGGATGACTAGCTCCAGGACCGAAGCATCGTCGTCTTCGTCAGAAGCCGTTAGTTCAACTTCGTAGAGCGGTGGTGAGGACCGGTCGGGGCTGGTCTCTCGCGTCGTGTTCTGGTCTTTGGTGTACTGGTCCTGAGGCCACTGCATGATGACTAGATCGTGGTCCTCGTCTACGTTTTTCTGAAATTTGAATGTAGTTGGTTTTAGTTATGTAATGAAGGTTGTTTTTGGTGTCGTAAAAATGAGTTCCAATTAAATGTGCTTTTCGAAGCATAAAGTTCGTTTTTTAATCCCAGAGACTAATCTGCGAGGTGTAGGTAATGTCAAACTTCTATACTAAAAAAACGCAAACACAAAAGCAGATTAGTCTCTGGGATTAAAAAACGAACTTTAGATTCTACTACACAGGCTCAAAAGGTCTTTGCACTGTTCTGGGCATCCAGTTACATTAATGGTAGCGTCAATCCTTATACTGTTTCATTACAAAACGAGATGCGTAACTTTAGTTCTAGCCTAAACCTGTGAGCCAGTTTTTGCATTTCGAACTTTATTTTGACTTACTTGAAGTTTTTAATACAAAAATGTCCACTTAGCACTGAACTAAATTCTCAGTTTGGTATAAAGAAGTGTATTTCTGTAACTATTGGGTTAATTTAATAACTGGCTCAGTGGGTTAAACCTATAGCCAAATTTCCGTAATTCAAAACGTGCAAAGTTCTGTCGCAATCTCCTCTCAGCGACAATCAATGTCAAAAACTTGTCAAAAATGTATGTAAATTCAGGTAAACTAGAGGTATTTTTGACAGAATGAGACTGAGATTAAAATGCGAACGGGAACGGCCCTTTGACCTCAAGAAAAACCTTGTTTTGAAATCATGGAGTTAGGGTCCAGTAACAAGGCTAATGCCGTCGAACTCTGATCTTAGATATGACCTCTGAATAACTATGCCATGCTACTACTAACTTTAGCACAAGGAAAAAGCATATTTACCAGGCTAGCCCGCCGCTCGGTTTTATGCCTGTTTGTAGTTGGTGAGGGGATCTGCAGCTCGTCATCGCTGCTGCTGTCATCACTGAACTGGAATCAGAAAGGTTTAACATGATCCTTCTGTAGGGTCTCTCTATTTGGGCTTTGGATTTATTTGACTAGCTTCTGCCCGCGACTTCGTCCGCGTGAAATTTCTGATTCCCCCGACCCATCCCGCCGCATCGCATCACCTGTTATCACTATTTATTACTACCACTACGCTATCACTTCGTTTTCAGTTAGCGTTCTTTCTGGTTAAATTGTTCGAATGGTTCACACTTACCGGTAGCCTCTGATGAGCCAGGATGAGCCTCCGCACAGCGTCGTCGCTGTCGATGCCGCTGTCATCAGGCTCTCGGGCAGGGATCAGCAACCCGCCGCCTCGGTCGCCCTCAGCCGCCAGCTTGCACGGTTTGACTGGGAACTCGGTTGAACACTCCTGGAATTGAGAAGGAAGATTGATTAAAGGCTATGCCATATACACGGTGTTAGGGTCATCGGCGTGAAAACTGTTAGGCATAAATTCAGCAGGTGATTCTAGACTCCCCCGCGTAGAAATTGTTCATAGGGTAGTTTGCGCGTCGATGTATGCTTGGACACTTTTGAGTTAAAATTAAACACATCAGTTTTCAAAACGTACCGTTGGGATAACAAACTTCTTTTTTTTTCAGTCCTCATCCTCGATTATTGTCGATTCTAGTGGTAATCAAGAATATCTAAGGTAAACACACGTATTAAGACCTCAGCGAATTTACGTGCTCATGACATGCTCATTCGTCAAAAGTCGTACACTGTCATAAAGCAAATCAATTATATTGTGTTAATTCAATCATTGGAAACAATAAAAGCGAAACAATAGACGGGGCAATTAATAAAATGTATGTCTAGACTGTGACGTCAAGACTTCATTTGCAGGGCTTCAACAATTATTCGTACGTACAGTAACTACACATACAATAACTCTGACACGTGCTCATAAAAATCACAATTTGTGTTGGTGATGATTGCGATATCTCAGATATCTGCCAAACAGTGGCATGCATTGCATATAGGCATATAAGCAGTGCCTACCTCGATATAATATCAACATAAGCTTTTTTTTTATGGATGGGAAATCATCAAATGACCCCTCCCGCTCTGGGTGGAGCGGAAGGGAGTGTCAGACTCTTACTGACTAAAACCCATCCGTGTTCCTTCCTTAGCCCTTTATGTTCCCGCCATCTCCTTCGCTAGCATGACTGCTTCGCAGAAGGAGGTGACTGCCTCCCACTCCCTCTCGCCCCGGACCATGGCTTGAACCAGGGCCGGACGCGAGAGGTCGCCGCCGCTGCCGTTCGCCTCTACGAGGGCACGGCGGTGCTCCGCCCAAGCGGGGCAGACCTCCACCGTATGCTCCACCGTGTCCTCTGGGCATCAACATAAGCCTGTCAATTACATTTTAGTGTATGCCCCACAATTAAGAAACTCACTAACTTATCATACCTAACAAAAAACAAAATCTTCATACAATGTATGAAGATTACAACACTGCACTGTTTATATGCCTATATGCAATGCACGTCACTTCTGCCAAACCCAATAATTTTCAACTGCTGTAAACAACACTATAAAACGAAATACACAATAACAAGTATTAGAGTGTAAACACAAATAGAACAACTCTATCCAGCTTAGAATAATGATGGATACTACATAATGCAACGATCTAAAAATACATAAATCAGATTTAGTGAACGTTGAGAACGACTCGAGAGGAACGGAATGCGTCGACTATAAACGGATTTGTAAAGGTCAGGCACTCAGGCAAGATGGAAATAACTGAAAACGTAGCAATTAGAATCATTTTGTACTTCGTTTAAAAATACGCAGTTTATTATTAATAAATTTTCTTGAAGATGTAACGGAAATAAATGCCTCGCATGCTAGGACCACTAATAAATTATTGTGTTTTCCCGACATAATTTAAAGAAATTATTATTTTCTATTTTACACACTGCACAGAAACTTTCCAAAGCCCTATGAAAAGTATGTGGTCATTCATAAAATATTAACAATTAATTGTACCAACTTTTATCCGTCCATTGTTTAGCTTACACCATTATTTCCAGTAATTGTCTCAATGAATTGTGAAAACAATATATCGTGCACTACGAATTACTATTCACTGATTGTAATGTGTTGCTAATTCGACCCCTGCGGTATTTAACACTACACACAATTCAACTAATTGGACACCTACGCCGCTCGCAAAGGACATAACGGTCACCTACTCCCATTATCAGCCAATATCATGATATTGGCTGATAATGGGAGTAGGTGACTGTGGTCATGACCACAGTCTATATATAACTGACGACAAGCGACTATTATGCCGTATCTACAAGGATAATAGTACTGGATTATATAGGGAAGGATAAATAGGTACCTTATGCAGGATAGAGTACCAGATGATACCGGTAGCAGGCAAAACACGTCAAAACTACACGGTGCTGCAGCCCAACTAGGGATGAGGGGCGCTCCGCCCCGTTGCCATAGCAACGGAGGTCTGCGCGCGCAGCCGCGTAAACTCACGACTCACTGTCAAATTTATTTACGTTTTGTCAAACTTTTTCTCCGCGTCCAGATTTTTTAAAGTATAGCATTGTATTCACTTAGAATTTGTTTATTTAGCTTTATTTGTGCGAGTGCCTTACCATGGCTCCTAAGAAGGTAAGCAATACTCTTTAATTGTTTCAAACATAAAATAAAGTTTCAGAAACATGAACTCGTAAAAAAAACTTGTAAATGTTAAAAATAATTAATTATTCCCTGTTTATTGTGCAAACATATTAGAAACTGCGTTCAAATAACAATGTTAGGAACTCATAACAATGATTGATTTTGAGTGATAAGTGTAATACTACAAATATTGTTTTGTATATTATGTAAGTTACGAGTAGTAGCAACATTGATCAAACACAAACGCTACAACCCATCGACGGATATTTGCTCCTCGTAAACTTTTCCTTCTGTTTACATTTTGTTTCGAATAACATTAGCATATCTGAGTTCAGACTGATTTACATGACAAATAATAGATACCTACAAAAACTAATCTGGCCCCAGTAGAGATCTCAAGCACTTATCTACATGTTGTCAGTTCAATGCCAAAGGAATATTTGGACTAGTAAAACAGTCGTGAAACAGAAACTGTTCTAGATTCCAAAGAATGATATCATAGAGCTAAGCTCACTGCGGAAACTCTCCTTGAACTGCATCAGAATTACATAAACGACGAAACACCTGCACATAAAACTTTGCACAACGTTAATATTGTAACTGCATTTTATAAGTTGTTTTACAGAGTTCAGAGTAAGTATCAAACCAATTAATTATAAACACTACAATAACATAGGTTTACTTAACGAAGACCAACATCACGAACTACAGGTACAGGCATTCCATATACGAAACACAGAACAGACATTCACATTTACCGTATTTTTTATAATAATCCATTGCTGCCTGATTTAGATTCCTAGCCCGAAAGGGATGAAAAAGAAATTGCCAGAACTCTGGCGAAGTAAGTCCAAGGAGAAATCCATAGGATTGGCACTACTAAAGCGGTTAAGAGTGAGTAACGGTCCTTAGGATACAGCATGCGTGTACGTCACTGCATTGTAAATACGACCTTGTACCTGTGTTTGTGTCTGTCTTGGCCAATATTGGCTGCCGTTTGTGACCGTCTTCGCCTACTTTATTGGTGTTAGCATATCGAAATGTTGGGCCAAACTTGTTTCCAACATTGGACGATATGCTGAATCCAAAAAGCTGTTCATGTTTGTGCATACTGTGTGTTAAGGCACCTCACTGGATAAATCACTGCATTATCTTGGAATGTATAATTTATTTGTGTAACAATATCCATAATGTGTATGTCCATTGCACGCCTTGTGACCCTGTCTTCGAATAAATCCCATGCTTCGCTATATTTCGTGAGGTATTATAGTGAAGTTGCAATTTTGCTTTGAACGCTAAAAGCAATGCTTAATCAATAGTAGTTTAGTCCTAACACATTAAATAAAAGGTGCGTTTTATCTGTCATGAATTGGAGAATTAGGTGAAAATGACCGTGCTGTGTGTGACAGCATCATACATTTTCATATAGACCGTTCGCTAATCATCCGATAATTTAAAAGATGTAAAAGCCTCTAAAAGATGTAAAAGCCTCTTTACAGGCCATTTTCCATGTAGACAGTTATTTATAAACTATTTATAAGCGTCTGAATTGTTTTCAAATAGAAACTCTTATTAAAAGTGTAGGTTTTAAAGTGTAATACAAAATATACAGCACAGCGAAAGTTTCATAGAATTAAATTAAAATCTACTGTAACTAATATAAAATCTTACCCAGAATCTGCCATCAAAACTATTTCAACACTGCAACGTTTAAAATATCTAGGTTTGTGTCACCACGACAGTTCGAACCAACAACTAACTCATCACTGCGGCTCCCTCATAAGAATTAACAAAGGCAATCTGTCAGAACTGTTGGTTATCACGATAACCGCTATCAGATACTGTCCTACGTCCCATCGATCGAACATCATCATTCCGAATCCAGCACGCGAACCTGATGCATAACGGAAATGAATATCGTAAAACTTTATGGTTGATACTGTTTATAATTTAGGATGGCCGAAATTGAATGTGATTTGAATATTAGGGGTGCGCCAATTAATAATGAATTCTGTAAAAAAATTAAATAAAAACTTACGCGAAGTGAATAGTGTCGATTCCTAGCTATCAGGTAGAATGACAGTTCACTTTCCCTAAGTTTTCATTGTGAGATTTTTACAGAATAGACCGCGAATGGTTTCCATCAGAAAAAAAAGGCAACCGTTGTCCTTACTTGCTACGACGATACGCAAGAAATGCAATACGCGGTTTGAAAACAGCGTTTGACAAAATAATGTATGTGTCAAATTCAGTAGGATATCCAATACTTGGATATAGATATATACCATATTTTACCGCAGACCTCATTTTTATAGTAACACGACCGAGTTACTTGTTTTTCGTCATCGGAAGTATGCCATCGAAAGAGAAACAACCATTTGCATTGATTTTGACCTTATTTTTTTTTAGGATCTACCGGTTGAATGCCGTAATTACAGAAACAATTAAAGAGCCATTGTGCCTCGCGTGGATCCACGTCCCATTTGGCATATGAAGGGTTAACTGAATGATTTGCGTGCCGTACATAATATCCTGTTGCGTGTTTTTTGACGTATGATGTTGATTTACAATAATAGAGTTTGCCCTGTACAGAGGTACCAATCCAGGCACGGACATTAAACAATATATACATATATATGTAAAAAAAACTAAATGATGTACTGGAATTGATTTAGGGTAGGTTAGGCTCTATGTTGCTTCAGAACTAATAACAAAATAGTTGATTATCTAATTCAACTTGACTATTGTGGTTTTCTGTGATAACGTATTTCAGTTTGATATTAAGTCAGTGGTTACCATTGGGACTTGCAACTCAAGCGGATCATCCGCCGCAGAATCCGTCTTGTTGAAAGCGATAACGAAATTACGTAAGACCACATTTTGCTTGAAGCATTGCATTTTGGGCATTTTAATAAAAGCTGTGACTAATATGAAGTTCTAGCGGTTGGGGGATCCGTTTTTGAAATTTTGAAATTCAAAAAGAAGAATTTATTAGTTACTCCGACTAAGCCCAGGTCTGCACGGGCGTGTTTTTCCCGCGGCGATTTTTTTTCGCGCACTTGATTTTCACCGCACTGTTTAGTGCCGAGAGTTAAAAGTCCAATAGTGCTTTTTTTTTTTTGACGCGCTGGGATGCGTTCTGTTCGATTCTCAATGCTCGGCTCAACACCGAAAGTTGAGAATCCAATGCGAACGTTTGCATGGTAAGAAATGATCGACACGTGAACCGAACGAACAACAAGTTCTGCAGAACTACTGGACCTACATCAGATCGTTCTTCTGTGATATACATTATACAATTTAAACCGAATTTAGGGTCGTTACATATACATATTTATGGCGTCTGCAAGTAAAAATCACACGTTATTGTAAAGTACCTAAAAAAACTCACATACTTAGACGACTCAAGCAAGCATGACGTCAAAAGTTTATGTACTTTCTATTGGAGCACTAAATCTAAGTACTAAGGAGCCCATAAAACCTTCTAACCAAAGTCTTGTACATAAAACAATAGCATAAAACAATAAAGCTCCGCCACAAATTACATCATACAATTTATTTGTTTAGCGACCAAATCCGCTCGCATTAAGAAATAGATAGCTGTAAAAGAATAAAACCCATAAAATAAAGCAACAGCTTATTAATTTACGTACTTAAGTAAGTTACACATAGTTTTTATATCATTATTCCTCTCAACCAAGGCACTAGCCATCTAAACTCTTTACCACCTTTGGTTGACTGGTAGAGAATGCCTTAGGCATTAAGTCCGCCTTTACTTATATACTTTTTTGTGTGCGAAAAGTTTAAAGAAATAAACATATCAAGAAATATTAAAAAAATAATTAATAAAGAATATCTACATCATTCAGGCGCAGCATTCTGTTTTTCAAGCTCGAAAATATTACCAAAGAAATTTAAAATAAAGACTCACCATAGAACCCTATCTCCCATTATTTTTTTAAGATCAAATTTTCTAATTCCATTTGCAAATCCTCGGCAAATCAAAGAGTCAAGCTCAAAATGTTCGCCTCGGACTGTGCGAAGAGAACTGAATGTTAATCTACCCTCACCATTGTCGCGATGTCGTGATTCAACCCCCCAGTACTAGCTAATGCCAGACACGGAGACTAATTAGAATCTGGTGACACGCCCTGCCTAGAGAAGTAATTTACAAACTTTGTACCGATTGCATAAAAATACAATGTAGGAAACAAATTGTTCATAATAAGATGAACAATCTTTTGATATGAGATATGTTTTTGCTAATGGCGATGATGCAAGATATGAAATATTTTAACAATATGATCAAGAAAGTAGGAATTAAAAATCAGAGCAATACAAGCATATTTAAGTAACTCGAAGAAGTCTTCATGAAAGATGATTTGGTAAACGATTCTTAATAATATTAATCAATAACCAAAACGTTAAAGATACTATAAAAAACGAAAGGAAGTCACCAAGTATGGGAAATTCAGAAGTAGTAGTAGTACTTGAAAATATATGAACACACATTGCTATAACAGGAAATAGGAAACTCCTTGAAAGACAAAGTCGTAAATTATCCGTATATATCCGCCCATTTCGTGGCAATGAAACATTGTATCCTTATTTAAATCTGGGATAAGCTCCGCCCTGGCTCAAACAACCGTTAGGTCATTTTATAGCCGATTAAAACGATTGCCTTTAATTTATTTCCCATTCATAACTTGAGAATTAGCCACATAAAACGTTATGGCCAACAGGGGGGCTTTGGCCCATTTTACAATGTAATCCATTTCTGGAATCCTGTATAGATACCGTTACATATTTTGCAAGGACCGATAATTAAATACGAGTAGTCTCTAAAATGTTTCGATTTCACAATTTCTTTATGTTTCAATTTCATTCAGAAAAAAACAGCAATTCAATACTGAATACAAGGCAATATCAATAAAGATAACAAGCTCATTACGATCAAACTTGCAGTTTTCGCGTGATATAAATAAAATAATCCGTATTTTACTCGGCATTGGTAGTTAGCTTGTACTAGGTACATTAGTGACTGTGGTTACTAATGCAGTTTAGTTCATTCTTCGGTCAAAGTTCATTTGGTATCTGGGTGAGAACTACAGGCAATAAGACACTGCAGTACTGATTAGCGCTTCCAATGATAAAGGCAATTTTTAGACCGCGGGTTTTGGTTGAAATGTCTTCTGAAACAGGACCTATATCTACGGAATCGGTATTATCACATGTGTCTTCCAAATCCGACGATGAATTTGATGTAAGTAAAATCAACGATAAACTTTTGCGTGGCTGACTTTAATAATAATAATAATAAAATCTTTATTTCAGACTAGGTCCATAGACATTATAATACAAGCGAGAGTTATAAAATTTGCAAGACTTTGCCCAGCAGTGAGACATTGATGGCCAATAATAATAATAAAATCTTTTGCGTGGACCATAAACTTGGGGCTTAAACACAAATTATAATGAATAAAGATACAATCCAGCATTCCTTGAGCACGCAACGGTTTAATCGTTTGTTTACGCTTGCTTCGCTTAGTTAAAAGTGCCCCAAATTATTTATAGTCGAATTACATGATCGTCCCCAATAAAGACCTATCAAACAATATGCAAATGGCTCTAGAATATTTACTCGTAAATCCGCTCGGAGTTCTCAAACGTTTAGAAAACTAACCACTGTTTCATTTGCTGTCAGACATCGCTTGCGTGCTTGCGTATTTCTTTGTTTCTGAAAGTAAACCAAAAAATTAAGCAAAATGCTGAAGGCTATGATAAAACGCGCTCTTAACGTCACCGAGGAAAAAGTGCTTATAAACAAAACGTTGCAGTGCTTGGATGTACGTAACGCATCACGCTGAGGTGTTGGGTGTTTTTTATGTACTTGTTAACGTTGAATGGTGTTATTTAGCAGAAAGAGGGGATAGCTGCGGCGTCCCGCGGGAAACTAGCTGAGGACGATGCCCTAGACTGGCTTAAGCCACGCAATCTTATCAAACCTGACGACCAGGAGGAACTGCCCGATGCAGTAAGATAATTTAACCACTAAAATTAGAAATAAAGTAGAGCACAGATTTTTCTTCTTCTGCCTGCCCTTGTCCCGTGTTACTTGGGGTCGGCGTTAAATGTTTTCCTCTTCAATTTTCCCCTGTACATTATCATTCACTGTCTTTTCGTTCATATCATCCGTCGTTCACAATCAATTCATCCTATTTTGGTCTCCCTCTAGTAAAAGTAAAATAGCGCACAGATTTGCGGATATTAAATCTGAAGGTAAAGGATAAATCTCAAAGGCTACTTGGCGCATGCGTACATCGTAGGAATACATAATCGAAGTGCCTAAACAACCTCTAGGGGACTACAAACTGTTATTGCCAATAACTGCTGCTAATAAACTTCCATTTGTAATTTGGAATGCTGATGGTATAAATAGCAATTACTTAAATTTAATTGCAAAACTGGGTATTTATTTCTTACAAAATATACACCTCTGTCTACCCGCTCCAAGGAACACGGGCATAATTCTTAAACTTCATAAAAGCTCATCTTAAGATAGTCACAATAAAAAAAACTGAGTTACCGTACTTCCTCAGCTACTCGATGAAGAGGTTGGTCGGGTTCTGACCACGATCAACCCTCAGTGGGTAGCCGATGAAGTGGCGTACCACTATGGCCAGGGGATGTTCGTGACGAAGCCTAAACCGACCTTTGGGATGGCGTACCCGCTGTTGATATACCAGGGCACTGCTATACGTAAGGACTCCGATGAAGCCAAGGCGCAGATAGCCTCTGGATATGGTAAGTGACCATTCTATGATGTATTGAATGACTGTAATTGCAGTTTGTTTTATAATTATACTAGCTTTTGCCAGCGCGCTACCGGGAGAAAAATTTAGGTAGCTTATTTTCTAAACCAAGTCTTGGTCTACCCATGAGCCAAATGTCATCTAAATTCGTTCAGCCGTTTTAGCGTGTAGCGTAACAAACAAAGTCACTTTCGCGTTTGTAATATTAGTTAGGAAGAACAAACTTAGCTAAGGCAATATTATATAAGTTGATATTCATTTCATTGGTTTTGGAATTATCTTAAAGAGGCAGTTTGTAAAATTGGTGGGCAAAAATATTTATTTATTTAATACTCCAAGCACATAAATGTATAGAAGCGGACATAATACCATAGGCATTTTCTACCAGTCAACCTTTGGTTGCTGCAGAGACAAACAGTGGTAGGTGCAATAATGAAAATTGAGGAATAAATAGGTACTTAAAATACTCTTTACATTTCTGAATTACATAATGGACTTCGGTTTTATGTGGCAACGTAAAACTTGTACGTCAATATTGTTCGAGGCATTCGTAAAATATGAACCTAAATATGCGTAATCAATAACCATTGAAATGAAGAAAATAATCAATATACCTACTCAAATTCATAAAATCTCGAAATTTCGAATGAAATGTAATAACAATCTTCTTGTTTCAGGCATGGTCGGCTTCGATGACGCTG
Organism: Amphipoea oculea; assembly: GCA_945859645.1. NCBI lineage: Eukaryota > Metazoa > Arthropoda > Insecta > Lepidoptera > Noctuidae > Amphipoea > Amphipoea oculea. The sequence continues at coordinate 13,840,827 of OX243878.1, forward strand.
GACCGAAGCGTGTGAAGGTTAAAAAGGCCCAAACTGAGGATGAGGAGGATGAGGAACCTGAAGCTGAAAAGGCTGAAGAGGCTAAACCTGAAGGTAAAACAGACTAGTGGTTTACTGATACATAATGATGGCTAAGGCTGCCTTTCCACCAGAGATATACGTGGTAACCAAGCGCTATGTGACTTTTTCCACTAGAGCTAAGCCCCCGTTAAAATATCACAGCCCGTGCGATCCTGGGCTAAGTGGTGTAGCGGAGCGGATAAGATTTGGTATGAAATGCTTTGCGCGTATGTAAAAATATAGCTTTGTTAAACCCTTTTCCAAAGCTACCAGTGGCGTGCATTGGTTTTCAGAATAGGTAGGCACTAGGCCGGGTCACTAATTTAATGTAATCAGAAAAAAAAAGAGGTCAAAATTGTGGTTATTTAAGTAGGCATGCCTACTTAAGGGTGATAAATTGCGAAGGTCGAACGTCATGGTATTACGCGTGAGACGTACGTATTTTTAATTTGTCGTAAGTATTAACTAGAACGAGTAAAGACCAATGACAATATGCGAATAGTACGGGAACTAGGGCATGCAAAACCGGTTTTCCGGTTTTGCGCAAAACCGGAAATCGGCCAAAATTTAACGATTTTTGAAAACCGGTTTTGAGAGCCAAAACCGGAGCTCAGCTCCGGTTTTGTCAACATTTTTTTCGAAGTAATGTTATTTTGTAGTTCGTCTTCAAAGTTACAAAAATGTTGATTTTTTTGGTTATTGTGGGTGGCTGTGTTTAATATTTGAAGATGCTGATTGTGTTTTCTATGTTTAAAATATATTATTTTTGATAGCAGACTTAATAGGTACCAAAGATACCAAAAACTTACTTGTTGTTGATTTGATCTCAGTTAATTAATCTTTATACTATTATAAGTTCATTGTTATCTGTACAATTATTATGGTTTGGATTAAAAAAAAAAGTAAAAAAACTAAAACCCGACTACGACAAAAAAAAAACGACGCTGAAAAAGTATGAAACAAGATTTTCATACTTTGAACAGAACAAAAAGAAAAACCGTAGTCACACGTTATTAAAGTGTTTCGGTTGGTACCTATAACGTGTGACTACGGTTTTTCTTTTTGTTCTGTTCGAAGTATGAAAATCTTGTTTCATACTTTTTCAGCGTCGTTTTTTTTTGTCGTAGTCGGGTTTTAGTTTTTTTACTTTTTTTTATTTAAACAATTTTGGTGTTAAATTTAACACATGACTTGTGTCCGCTAGAGGGCGTCGCTTTAAATTTGAGCAATATTTTGGAAATGTACAAGTGAAGCCCTTTCAAATGATACCAAACATGGCGTATTTATCTCAATTTTTATTTTTAACACATTACTTTTTGTCCACTAGAGGGTGCCGTATCGAGTTTTGTGCAACGTCACGTAGCCTATGTTCAGCGGACAATTAAGACGGTTCTAACGATACCTCATATGTCGAGTTCCGATAAGGAGATTAGGAGCTATGAGGGAACAGATGAACATACTCACATACATACATAGCCTGTTAAAATCATAACCCTCCTTTGGCTTTGCCGTAGTCGGGTAAAAAGAAATGTATCATACAATTTGTTTTATTTGTAGACTTAGTGGGTATTTAAAAAAAATGGTGTTTCTTTTTAAATTATACTACATTCGATTTTTTTTTTGCTAAAACCGGACCTAGCTCCGGTTTTCGGTTTTGGTCCCAAAAAAACGATGTTCAAAACCGGTTTTGATGACTTTCCGGTTTTGCATGCCCTAACGGGAACCGAGTAGGCCGTCCGGCGACTGGCTACTGCCGCGCGTGTTTGTATGAAGATTTTATTTTTTGTTAGGTATGATAATTTAGTGAGTTTCTTCATTGTGGGGCACACACTAAAATGTAATTGACAGGATTATGTTGATATATCTAGGTAGGCACTGCTTATATGCCTATATGCAATCCACGCCACTGAGCTACCGAGTGATGATCAAACGACAACATAATATCTCTGATCAAAAAGCAGCCTTATCAGCTTATAATGTTCCCACTACTAGGACTCATCCTTTAAAAGTACCTACAGCCTTCGCTCTGTGTGAGAGAGAGTGCTGGTATCACCAAACAGCACGCGGACCCAATGCAGGGTGGTGGACGTATGAACACTTCGAATTTTTTGTAGCATATTTATCATAGGGCATCTATACGAACTCTTGCTTCTTCTCATACAAAGATGGAACAAACCTTACCTTGATACCTTAGAAGTCATAAAAAAATATTTTTGTTAGAAAATCCATTTTCCCCACAAATTTCTTCATCTCACTTCTTTACTTCAACATATAAATACTATCACACGTGATTCGACCGCTGCATGATTTTATTGTAAATGTTTAAATTATCGAGATGTATCTCTAATAAACCTAACTGGCCCAAGTAAATAAATAATGTAGCAAGCACATGTTTTTTTTAAATACATTAGATACACGGGGAACACCCAAATACTCCGAAATATTTTACTCCGAATTTCGATGTACCGATTTTCAAAAGTCCGAATTTCATAATACCTAAGAATCATAATGTCTATTATTAAAAATCACGAAATTCGTTTTACCGAAAGTCATAAATGCGACTTGTTTGTTTTCCGATTTTCATATATTCGAAGAATCAAATGCTCGATGGGTTCTCGGTCCGAAAAACGACATTCCGATTTTCAATACTCCGAATTATTTCCGTTACCGTTACCGCACCCGAACTCAACGAACGTAATAGACGACGTAGGATGCGTAGAACGTAATAGGCGACGTAGGATGCGAGCGAAGGGCACCCCGAGGTTCGGTTTGGTTAGGTTACTTTAAACCCTTTACACAGAAATAGGGGTCCCGCGAAGCGGGGCTCCGTCGACATAGGATGCAAGAACGAGCGAAGGGCACCCCGAGGTTCGGTTTGGTTAGGTTACTTTAAACCCTTTACACAGAAATAGGGGCCCCGCGAAGCGGGGCTCCGTCGACATAGGATACAAGAACGAGCGAAGGGCACCCCGAGGTTCGGTTTGGTTAGGTTACTTTAAACCCTTTACACAGAAATAGGGGTCCCGCGAAGCGGGGCTCCGTCGACATAGGATGCAAGAACGAGCGAAGGGCACCCCGAGGTTCGGTTTGGTTAGGTTACTTTAAGCCCTTTACACAGAAATAGGGGCCCCGCGAAGCGGGGCTCCGTCGACATAGGATGCAAGAACGAGCGAAGGGCACGCCGAGGTTCGGTTTGGTTAGGTTACTTTAAACCCTTTACACAGAAAAAGGGGCCCCGCGAAGCGGGGCTCCATCGACATAGGATACAAGAACGAGCGAAGGGCACCCCGAGGTTCGGTTTGGTTAGGTTACTTTAAACCCTTCACACAGAAATAGGGGCCCCGCGAAGCGGGGCTCCGTCGACATAGGATACAAGAACGAGCGAAGGGCACCCCGAGGTTCGGTTTGGTTAGGTTACTTTAAACCCTTTACACAGAAATAGGGACCCCGCGAAGCGGGGCTCCGTCGACATAGGATACAAGAACGAGCGTAGGGCACCCCGAGGTTCGGTTTGGTTAGGTTACTTTAACCCTTTACACAGAAATAGGGGCTCTAGTGTTGGTTTTGTGCCATCTATATTCTTACAATTGGAAATATGTGTTTATTTGTCTTGCTATTCAGTTTTACAAAGCGTTATTTTTTCGGAATTCTAATTAATCGGTATTTTAATAATCGGAATTCGTATTTTTGATGTTTCGAATTATCATTAAGTCGGACTTTTTGTCATTCGATCTATTGAAACTCGGTATTTTGAGAATAGTAATTATAAACGTTAGGGATATTGAAATTTCGGAATTATTAAAATAGGATGAATGATAACTCGGAGTTGTTATAAAAGGAATTTTGAACCATTCGGAATTATGAAAATCGGTATTTTGAAATTCGTATTTGTGACTTTCGGAATAAAGTTTTTCGTATTATTGTAGTGTACCCAGATACACGCTCTGTATCAAATTTTACAAACTATATGAGTTGCCTCTGACTAATTTACGTAGGTTTTATCACCTTGACAAATTTTACTACTTACTGCAATTTAAATAGAATTCTAATAAAAGAATGGATTTGTTTAGGTTCCATTGAAAGAGAATTTCCGGTTTGCAATTTTGCATCCCATCGTTTATTAGGTCGTTAATGTGAAATTGTTTAATACACACAGTCTTCATCATGGCAGTGGCTCTTTGCATTTATTGCCACTTAAAGTAACGTTTATAGTGGAAATGCTATAAACACCAGGATTTTCAGACGCAGATATGATTGTTAGGACACATCTTATATATGTGTTTATTTCGGCCTTCTTTTATCTTCTTGAAGTTACCCTTTAACCCTAAGCCCACCCTAAGGACTGAATTTACCAACGCCAGAATATCGTTATCCGAGGATTTTTTTTAAATTTTTGACAGTTTTTCTATACAAAACTGTCAAATAACAATTTTCCACGGACATAAGATATCTGACTTTTTATAAATCAACTCATGAGGTCCGATCACGCACCACAATAACACCACAACGACAACACGTGGACGGGCGCTAATTTGTATGACAATGAATAGTTTATTCACACGGACCACATTTGGCCGTCAAAACCAGCCGTGTGAGCAATATCGACCGCATCATGGCCACGTCGAAGCCACAACGCAACCACCTGCGAGACCGCGCAATAACGGCTGGCCACATCGCAAACACTACGTTGCGTCGACGCGATGACACTGTGACAGCCGGATTCAATCTGTCTGTCTGCAAACAATAACCATAACGTAACCACACCACAACTACTAGCGACAGCGCAACCACATTGAAATTTTGTAGTTACCACAACGCAACTGCAAGAAGCTGCAGCGAAAGTATTCATACGCAATGACTATGGATAAGTAGTAATTGCGTGTGACTTCTGTCGCTGCAACGTGGTGTGGTTGTGGTACATGTGATCGGGTCCTTAGATACTTCAAACTATTGGTATTATTAGGAAACAAAACGGAATGTTCATTCAGCTAAACACAATAAAGAAACAAACCCTTCTCAACGTGAATAAATCACAAGGTAGTTTAATTCCATGCGTTTCTATTCACAATACAAATGTAACGATCTTCTTATGGTAAACCATTGTAATACCGTTTCGGCTTACCCTTGTAACCTCTTGTTGATTTCTGACAAGATAACCATTGAATTCGGAATATTATAGCGATTCCGAAATCGATTTAGAGCAACCAATGTATCGAGATTGGCTGTGGAGTACGTATTATTCATCCTTACACTCGGTGGACCAATTGTCGTGACATGGTATCCTTGCAAATTAATGACAAAAAAATTGAGTAACGCGAGCCATTGCTTGCCCATAATGACATTCACAAGTCAGCTTTCGTTTGATGTTAGTGTGGTCATGAAAATGAAACTTTGATCATTCCTTCTTCATATCTACGATTTCAATAAATCTCCAATAAACCTTAGATGGCTTTTCCATATTTATCTGCGGAATTGAACCTCTGACCTAGACTAGAGTCAAGAGCAAATCCATTCCAAATAAGAAAAATAAAAATTGGTTACTGTACTGTCGACGAATGCGATGTTAGTACCTAATTAAGTAAAATCTGAATTCACTTTAAAATAATATTGTGTCGCTTATTGTATCAGAGGACCAAGTAGTAGAAGAAGAAAAGCCCGGGGAAGCAGAACCTGTGGAAGCAAAAGAAGATGAAGAACCTGCTGCTGAAGATGCAGAGCCAAAGGTAGAAGGGGAAGGGGAAGTCGAGGAGCCAGAAGCAGTAGAAGAACGTAAGTCCAGGCATATTTAAGACGCTTAATCGATACAAATGTTATTATTTACAAAAATAGAAATAAGTAGAAAATATTCATTGTCCAGGTAGTACAGTAAGCAGGTTCAGTGGTTAACAGCAAGGTAGGACGACATGAGTAGCTTAAAATATTACCTACAGCTAGGCTACAATATAGTATTAGATAGTGAGCCCCAAACTAAACAGTCTATATCTTGGCTCGGAGTACGAATTGCAGAGTGGAGACTAGAGAGGTGATTTCAGGTATGGTAAGGTACGTGTGTATGTATGATGTTTGTGTGGTGTGTGAGTGTGTGATGTGTGAGTGGTGTGTGTGCGTCTGGTGTGTGTGTAAGTATGAGTGTTTGTTCATTTGATTTGGTGTCAGGTCAGGGTCTTTCTATTAATTGTTCCGAGTCATCATAACCAGTGTTATGCAAAATTTCCTTTACAATTTTTTTGCAGCTGAATGAAGTAGTATTTTTAATTTCACAGAGTTTGCAGACTTTATTGTACGTATTAATGAGAGAGTAGGCCGGGGAGCGTCTTGCTAGCAATGAGGTGCTGTCAGGTGTTGGGATTCTGTAATTTATTTTGATTATGATAGATGCGTAGTCGTGTCTCCTTTTAATATTTTTGTGCAGGCAGAAATAATGAAAAGCTGGCGGACGTTTCGCGATAGAGTAAATCAGTCGAGAACCGGTAGGGCTTCTTAAAAGTTACTTTAAGAAGCGCCCTCTGTGCTCTTTCAGCTTCGATCAAGTAGGTCTTTCCAGCACTACTCCACACGCTGATGCAACAGGGTAGATTATTTTGCATTTTCCTACAAGTAGTTAGTTTCACAGGGTAGTATCGATCTATCCTTACATAGTATAAAACAACGTCGCCGAAATGTCTGTACGCAAACAACTTTCGAATGACTGCACCAAATTAGATAATTCTTTTTTTTGTGTTCTGTATTGCCAGGAGAAGGTTTGTCGGAAATTCGAAAAAAATTCGAAGCTGGGGCGTATATAAATAAAAAATGAAATTCCGTTCGTTGGTTAGCGCATCACTTGAGAAAGGCTGGACCGATTTGACTATTTTTTTTTTTTCGTTTACCTGGTATTAGGTTTTTAAGGAAAGAAAATATTGTAAAGTTTCCCGGAAATTTTTCAAATTCGAGAAAGACTAAAGTTATGAACGACCTTTTTCTATGGGATTTTTAAATTTGGACAGGACAACGTTGTCCTATCCTGTTGTTTTACTCAGGTGTTTAATAGGCGTCCTATTCATGGTAATTAAAAGTTACTCAACATGTGTTGTAGCAACATGTTTTTGTGTTACAACTTGTAGTCTAGCAATGTTGCTGACTGGAGGCAAAACCTATTGCGCCAGCAACCGTTGATGTTACGGGAAACAACGGAATAGGTATGAGCATGGTATTTGGCATTTGTCATAGAGTCATGGTGAGGTTCGAAGTTTTATAATAAAATATTTTTATTTGACATGGATTATATATAATATCTAAATAAGAACTTTACGATATGAGTTAAGGTAAAACCGTAAATTAGAACAATTGTGTTGCATGAAAGTTATAATATATCTTGTAAATGTTCAGAGGTGGAGGACGAGGTATTCCAGATCAAGCCGCGTATCAAGAAGCTGGTTAACGAGTTCAACTTTTGCGAACGAGCGGCTCTCACCTACAACTTCCCTTCACGAGTCAGTTGCTCTTTTATTTATTATTATTCTCTTCACTAAATCTACACATAAATTACTTTTATTGTTACCTTTAGCCTTTATTATCCTATTGCTGGGTAAGTCCTCTCCCCATGACTTTCAGTGCTTCCGATCCAGGGCTAATGTTGACCACTGGTAATTTGATTTGTCATAAAATATGACATTTTTAAATATTTTAATATTAAGAAACATAAAATATAAGGCTCCAAAGACAGGAAGTCAGGAACCTTGTCACAATGAATGCGAGCCGTATCGAGGGGTACTGCCCAATGAATCAGGCCTTTGATCCAAATAGATATAAATAGATAGAATACGCTTTATTATGTACGTCATACACTTGAATGACAACATCCAACCTAACAAGAGTCTTGGGAGATGTTGGTCGAGTCTTTCGGCCATCAGGACATTGGCCGTTAGGACAATCGTCACAATGATACCGGAGCCGACACTACATATGTCGAGAACCTCGTATGCCAAGTCGAGGTATCTATTTCTCTTTGTCAGCTTTCAAGAGGTTCTCGTCATGCGTAATGGTAACATCGACAATCATGCCGCGGTGCGCTAATTCATGTATCACCACTATATTAGACTTATTATTATTATTCCTTTCCAGTCCAGTCCAGTTAGGTAGGTCCAACTTCGAGAAAGAGGTCAATCGTCGAATCCGACTCGGCTGGGCAGCGTTCGGAAAGCTACGCAACATCTTCTTGTCCCACATACCGCAGTGTCTCAAGACGAAGATCTTTGACCAATGCGTGTTGCCAGTGATGACATATGGCACTGAAACGTGGTCGCTCACAATGGGCCTTATTAGAAGGCTAAAAGTCACCCAAAGGGCAACGGAGAGGGCTATGCTTGGAGTTTCCCTGCGTGATCGAATCAGAAATGAGGAGATCCGCAGGAGAACCAAGACAACCGACATAGCCCGAAGAATTGCCAAATTTAAGTGGCAGTGGGCAGGGCACATTGCTCGCAGAACAGATGGATGATGGGGCCGAAAGGTTCTGGAGTGGCGACCGCGTACCGGAAGACGTAGCGTTGGAAGGCCTCCCACATTAAGGTGGACCGACGACCTTGTGAAGGCCGTAGGAACCCGTTGGATACGAGAAGCACAGAGCCGGTCGAAGTGGAGGTGCTTGGGGGGAGGCCTATATCCAGCAGTGGACGTCTTTCGGCTGAAATGATGATGATGATTATTATTTTTTTATTTTGTCTACATATTCATTAAATTTTTAAATATTTTTATTAAAAATATTAAAAACAAAATTAAATACAGAAAATTGTGGCCCACCAGTATCAGGAACAGGGTTCAAGATGCCAGTGTGAATAGAATGTTTATCGCTACCACTGTAGAATTAAAGATTGCCCTGTTTATCAAAACTTACAAGTCACAAGTTACACTTTACTAGGAAGTTGTTACAAGTTCTTGTAAATTACGTTTATCAAAAAAAAAATCTACGGGGATTGTAAAATTGAGCGCTTGTAGATTCTACTTGCAAGTTCTAAAATCAGAAAAGGTATGCCGCCGTATTCTCTTCCCGCCGTTTTTAGTAGGTACTTATGTATGATTAAATATTCTCTACTTATAATAGCCTCCCGACTGATTTCGGTCACGGTGCCCAATCTCAACGGAGATTAGCCAGGTACGCAGAATATATTATAGTGCACAAGTGTGTCAGCAAACACAGGTGCACTCTCAGTTCCTTTACTCTCATAGTCCGATGGGACGGCAATCCGACACGACCGGAGAGAGATCAGGCGCAAGACCAACGGCATTATTTACGTGCTTTCCGAGGCACGGGGGTATTAACCCGCCAACTTCCAAACTCCGGCCCGGGGGGAAGGGGGGTGTAGTAATATATCATGTGTATTTATTTTTTCGGCAAACGCCCGATACTCAAACGAAAAGCGGCGTTACGAGTAGGTATTTATTTTTCGCATTTCTTTCATTATTTTTATATCAGTCAAAATTTGATGATACTTACACCTGTATTTTACAAATATTTAAAAAAATTAGGATTCTAAGTAATAAAATATACAAGTGATATGGGGGGGGGGTAGTTTCTTAAACCTCACCATGTATCACCAAGGGGGAGAGGCCAAAAAAAAAACCTGTGATTAATGGACGGCCCCTTACTAAGAAATTCCTACCCGTACCTACCTAACACTTTGTCCGACCCGGGAATCGAACCCTGGATGCGCTTGCAACCGGTTGCAACGACGAGACCAACAGGGCAGTCATGTTCTACTTAAACGCATGGCTGGATGGTAAATATTGTATGTGCCTAATATGGACGGGACGATAAAAAAAAAGTAGCGACAAACTAAGTATTTTAAAATTATTTGAAGATTATTCAATAGGAAGTAGTAGAGTAAGAGTAGTAAAGTAAAGAAAGGAAAAAAAATAAATTCATATGCCATCTGCAATTATCACCTTAGTCAATTCTTTTTCATATTTATGTTCTCGGTTCCGTAATTCTAATAGGTATTTTCTTCATCGCTTGCGTCATTTGACCACATTTTATAAAAGAAAATCGAATTTATAAATTTATTGCGGTACTAAGCACGATACTCGTAAACTTGTAAAACGCAATGGAGAGTCGCCGGACACTCTCAGGACTTTCCTTGATTTTCTACAAGTTGTAACTTACAAAGGATTTTTTGATGAACAAAATTACAAATACAAGTGTAAAAATATACTTGTTAAATAAATGACGACACTTGTAAACCCGTAATTTATACGTGTAGTTTTAATAAACACATATTTGTTATACTGAATTTTTTTCAAGAAAAATGCTTGTCATAGAAGGCTTGTAAGTTTTGATAAACAGGACCCTGCTGTAAAATAACGTCAGTCGTATTTTTATTTGAATTTTCTGACTGTTGGCACTCCACTCTACATTGTACTAAGTACATTTAATTTTGATAACAGAATGAATTACTTCTTACAAATAATTATAGCAACGGCCGCATTTCCCCATACATTCGACCACAAGTTTCCCATTATATGTACTTATATTATGTGTTAATTACTTACTTACATATAATGTGTGCCATATTCTTACTTACTAATACGCACTATCTATATTTTTCATTTCCACGCCACTAACAGCGGAAAATAATTATATATTTCTATTACTACGCCGCCTTTTTTATCATCATTCATAAAACTTTATCTTTTAACTTCATTTTCATTAGATAAGTACCTTAATTACACACAAAAGATAACATTATCTTCAATAATACGTATCGACCGACATTTATATTGCGTATTTATTAATAACACTCACGCTGCTACGTAGATAGATCGTAGATAGATTTGAATATACAAAACATTCACCATAATACTACACCAACATACATTTCAGACCAGTTGTATACTCACGTTCAATTAAAACGTCTTCATTTCCGCATTGAACACCACAAACACTACAAAATCCTTTATCTTTTGCCAAAACTTTTTTCCCGACTCTACTTCAGTTCAAACCGGGAATTTCGTACGCTACAGAGTGTAGACGGGCGGCCGCCGCGCACGCTGCTCCACAAATACATCTGAACAAGACGTAATCTTTATTTGTTATGTGTAGTCGGTGGACACACAAACGATCCCGCCACCGAGAGCCAACTACGGGGCCACGGCGTTGCAATCCGTCATCTTCGACTACTATGAGGAAGACTACAATAGGAAACTGATGGAAAAGGAGGCTGAAAAGCCTAAACGGGTAATCTCATTATGTTCTTGATTTGTTTAGCGGCATTTATTGTGTACGTATCTCCATTAAAAATCTTAAATAAGTAGGTATAACAGTTGAAGCAACACAAATATTTCAAAATACGCGGTAGGTGAGGCACCTACACCCAACCGCCCCTACCTAGGGGTCCGTTGTAACCATAGTTTACATATCTATGGTTGTAACAGTCGCATACTGTCACTTTTAAACGACAAAATTCTGGGAAACCGTTTAGCTTCGATATGCTTCCGATTTTGATATATATTTATTAAATAGGTAAATGATAAGACTTTTACCTCAAATGTTTTTAATCCTTGTGTAAAGTCACAATAACATTAACAAGCCACAATAATCCACACAGCCCGCGTGCTGGATTATTTTTTTTTAGTCCAAACAATAGTTTTTTGTAAATAGATACACTTGTAAATAGAGACACTTAATATTATAAAGGCGAAAGTTTGTGAGTGTGTGTGTGTGTGTGTGTGTGTTTATATGTTTGTTACTTCTTCACGCCTAAACCACTGAACCGATTTAGATGAAATTTGGTATAGAGATAGTTTGAGTCCCGGAAAAGGACATAGGATAGTTTTTATCCCGATATTCCCACGGGATCGATATTTATGCGGGTGGAACCGCGGGGCGCAGCTAGTTGCTTCATATTTTGCAAAAAACTTACCAGCGTTGTGTCATCGCGCTTCTCTTTCTTTTCTATGCAGTCCGACAATGACCGCGCATGCTCATATAGTCCCCTTAAAAATATTCAAATTCAAGTCGCAATCTCATCTCAGCGACAATCAATGTCAAAAATGTATGTAAATTGATTGTACTTTTAACAGACTGAGATTAGAATTGAATCGTTCTTAAAAATACGTGAATTTCCCCTCAGATCAATGTGTGTGTGCACGTGATGATGATGATACAATGTTGTCAGTAAAGATCACAACTAATCCATAAATCATGATCAACACTCGAATTAGCACATTGAACCCAAAATGTGAATATTTTATCATTTATCTTGGTTTTTTTATGCGCCGGAGCGGGCGTGTATTTTGTTCCCTTTGAACTAGAAAATAGAAATATCATGTACTTAAGTACTTTTCCACGAACCGCTTCCAGCTACAATATATTAGTATCAATAATACATTTAAATCAATATTAGTTCAACGTCTACTTGTTAATGTATTTGCTTGTTCTGTTTATCTAATGTTGAATGCAGACCAGTGCAAGTGCACGGTGCAAAGTAATCATTTGAATAATACTGTGATATTCTTTGATTTTGACTTTTCAAGACTGTTTAAAAATACCTTATTCTGCCCCCTAATTGCATAACACACTATCAATCTCAATATGAATTATTTTCAAGGATATTGCTAATCCATTGCTTCAAATATTCGTTTTTTTTTATTTAGTTTTCCATTGTTCTCTCCTATGGTTCTCTCAGAAAATTACACCAGTTAGAAAATCTCTGGATATATTCTATAAATCGTGGCTGGTCCTAGCCAAAAGAGACCAATTTCACCTTTAGCTAGATCATTCTCACCAATCACGAGAGTCTTTTGAATTGGGTTACTATGCTAGATTTTTCTAGCCTATGGCAGACGTGGTTAGCAATGACCTCATTCTCATATTATTGTTTGTAACTGACACAGATGCAAAAGAAGAAAGTGAAACATGTGAAGACGAAGCAGCAGATCCACGACGAGTTTCTGGCGCAGAGGATCCGGGAGGCCTGGGCCATCCTCGAGAGACTCGTCAACCAGAACATCTACGATGACATCGGTATCGTCGCTTTTTGTATAAAAATATCTTCTCTTAGACATCAAAAGACGTTGAAACTAAAGGAAAATGTCTGCTGTCTTTCTTCCAACAGTTTTTGAGCCTAAATATAACAGCACTTCCTAGTTCTAGTAGTAAGTAGTTACTGAAAACAAACTTTGTTGTACGTATATTCTGAAATTTATTTTCACTTTTCTGACCACAACAACGTTAATGTCCGTTTGCACCACAAATCACGAAAATAATACGTTTAACGCTATACGAATTTAAACCATCGTGCTGTATCTATCATCTTCGAACGATTGACAGAAATAGAACAATGCTTTAAATACGTTTAGCGCTAAACACATTTAGTGAGTTGTGGCGCAAGGGAAACTCTATTCTACCAAATTTTGTGTTGATATCCTAATGAACAGTTTAACGGCATTAAACGAACTCCCGATGTTTTTTTTTTATTGCTAACTAGCTGCGCCCCGCGGTTTCACCCGCTTAAGAGTCGATCCCGTGGGCATATCGGGATAAAAACTATCCTATGTCCTTCCCCAGGACTCAAACTATCTCTATACCAAATTTCACACAAATCGGTTCAGTAGTTTAGGCGTGAAGAAAAGACAGACAGACAGAGTTACTTTCGCATTTATAATATTAGTTTGGATTGGGCCCGCTCTTGACCTCGATCACGCCTGATGGAAAGCGACGGATGAGGTTTATGATGGAACGAGCATGCCCAGAAAATGCCTGTTCACTCTTGCTTTGAGGCAGACGGGTGAAATGTGGAATCGAACACAGACGCTAGCAGAGGATTACAAAAATGCCCAAAAAACAACAGTTTTCATTACATACTTTCTTTATATCATGTTTCTAACAATTTTCTTTTCGTACCCAGCTCAAGACTACCGTTACTGGGACGATCCATCAGACGAGTTCCGTGAAGGCATGGGATCTTTGCTGCCTCTGTGGAAGTTCCAGTTCGAGCCTATGAGAAGCCATGCTGTCTGCGACATCCAGTGGAACCCATTTTACCAGGACTTGTTTACTGTTGCCTATGGATCCTGTAAGTTGAAGTAACGTGTAGCTTGCAGCCCGATTCAAACTTTATGGCGGCTCGGAAGATGAG